>OY728134.1:963413172-964761952 GCA_963277665.1 Viscum album | reverse complement strand
TCTACCACAGTTCTACGTGGGAAAACAAACAATAGCTCACAACCGTCCAGGTCTTACTCGACCTCTACCACTATCCATAGTGGGAAAAAAGCGTTATAGAGTTTGAATGATGATTTAAGAATCCTCTAGTTTAGATCATGAGGCAGTATGTGTGAAAAATAAATAGGGTACATACACTGCTCAAAATGTAAAGAAAGAATCACTAAAGAAAGTGTGAATGAGTTTAGAAAATCTTTAGTGGTTGGAAGTGTAGCTCTGGACTCATTTTATTGGTCATAAAAGCTTATGATCCCTTCTCTGGTTTTTGTTTTAAAAATAGAGTGTCGTTTTCTTCCTTATTCCAGGTACAGCTTATCAGCTTGAGTGCATGACGTGTTTGTTGTAGTTCTTCACTCAAGATGCAGCTTGTGGTTTCCTTCAGAAGAGTGGCTTCAAGTATATCTAGGATTCATAGAGTATGGATGAATCCTTGTGTGAATGCACCACATTTGAATATTGTTGAGCCTTCTTAGTTTATTATACTCTCTGTATGAAACCACTTCACTTTCTACCTCTGTGTATATCTCGACTAGGTCTTTATCTTCCCTTTTATAGATTTCAGCTCTGGAAAAAAGGAATGATTACTTTTTGCATGGGTACTAGGTACGGTTCCCGGACATGCCAACATATATCATTAAATAACATTAAATGCATTAAAAACATAAAATGTAACCGTTAGCTTAATAAATAAATAGTATTAAGAGAATAGAGTTTGACTGGTTGGTCAATCATTAGTAGCCTTCTTTTGGTAGGCGTGTGCGGTGGACTTTGTGTAGCAGGACCTTCCATCTGTAGATTTTGAACTTGTATCGGTAGCTATATATATCGGTGACTTCATTCTATCAATAGCTCTTGTTATATGTAGCTCTTAATCCATCGGTAGCTCTTGGGCTATCGGTAGCTCGATGTATCAGTGAGTCTGTACTTGTATCGGTAGACTATGTCAGTCGCTTAATATCAGTCGCTTAATATCAGTCGCTAGTCTGTGTATCAGTAGGCCGGTCGGTAGCTCGTATCAGTAGACTTACTCTATCGGCAGACTTCTATCGGTAACTGTCTGTGAACTGGATCTGTCGGTAGATTTCTTCATATCGGTAGCTCTATACATATTAGGGATAAAGTTTATACTAGAAGACTTAAGCATACCGGTAGACTAGTTCTATCAGTAGCTCGGTTTCTATCGGTAGCTCTGTACATATCAGTAGCATTACCTTATCGGTGACTCTGTCTATCGGTAGAGTAAGTACCGGTAGCTCTATTATCAGTATCTCTATGCAGATTAGTGACAAAAACTTATCTGTTTTATACAAAACATATTTGATTGGGTTAGAATTAATTTATATATAAACATAGATAGCCAATGATTAACATATCTCAAGGATTATTTTAACATTATTATCATCTTGATAATAGAATATCATATATTGAGGGAATTTAAATATAGATAAACATTAATTGGGATTATCAAAGTATGTGAAGGCATAATTGGGATTATCAAAATAGGTAAGGTCAACATATATGTAGGGTGAGCATACAAGTATACTCAGTAGAAAAAACCAAAGTCTCTCATGCACAAGTGGGGGAAGCATAATAATGCCCCTATGAGAGATAATAGAAATGACAACACCTATAAAGGAATACTAACCACCCCAAACTCACTAAGGCACACTCACCAAATAACACAAGTCAATTAAAGTAATATAATAAGAACATCGTTTTTTTGGGTACCCTCCACCACTTACCACTGGTTAACTGCTCATACCTAACAGCGAATGTCCTGATGTTTCCCCACTCTTCCACAAGCCCCACAAAACAACCCACTCGCACAAACCTGGGCCTCAAAGATTGTATCGTAACCCAGGCCTTAGAGCGAGTCCCGTAACCTGGGCATATGAAACTCACCACATCCTACCCACATACACCTAGGCCACAACCATATCTCATACCACTGAAAGACATAGGGTCCACAATCAACATCCTCTTCTCGAAGACACCTCGTAAAAGATAACACATATCATAAAAAAGATACATTGGAAAGAATACCTGACCCACAGATTTCTAGGCCTCAAAACCACACCACAACCTGCCCAAAGAATCTTGGGTAACTAAGGCCAAGAAGAGTGATCAAAGAAGAGATAATAACTATCCATCCATCCTCCCACCAGGATGTTGGGAAGACACCCTCCCCCATAGTGAAGGTGGTGTTCATCATGTAGTGCTCAAAAATGATGGGGTAAATATAGAAAACACAAGGAAATACATGTATATATATATATTGGTACCAAACACTCATCCCAACTTATGGGTTTTCAAAAAAAAACAACTAGCCCGCTCTGAATCACCTTTTCCATGACCTCTAATGCACAACCACAACACCAACCACAAACTAAGTTCACAACCCCATCCAATTCATTTAATGAAATTATCATTCATTGTTAAGAAATTTAGTTATTTATTCCATCCCTACCTAGGATAATACTAACCACATGTAACGAGCCACATATTATAGTCCACACAGAAGAAACAGAACCACAAAAACCACCCTAACCACTACCATCACCATTCATCAAGGCCATTCCTCCCAATCCATCATTCAGAAACAAAAAAAAACCACCACTACATAGACACACCCAACACATCTAACAACACACCACCTGATTGTAGTCCCCATGTACAAACACACTATGCCCGAAAAATATAACACAGCCCATATGCAGTCCCACTACACAACAAGTTCATCCATTCCATAATCAATCTCTAAACCTGAGATTACATTTCACCACATGCACCATACAATACACACATCCACTCTACCAAAAATAGAACCATACAATCCACACAAGACATATGACCAAATATAAAAACACACATCACATATCCACACAAACCAAGCAACGTGTATTCAGACTTATCAAAAATTCATTCATTAATTCCACATTGATAATTTAGGGGTGATCACGAAACATGTTCAATCATAGGGAATCCATGTATTTTACTGGGTATACGTGATTAACCATAATTTCATATTTTCATGAAGGTAATAGAGGACCAAAAACAAGTAATAAAAAACTTGACCCATGCACAAGAAAATACCACCAACGACCATGATTTTTAGAATTCATACAACCCATTAAATTCACAATAATAATCAGATAACTTATAATAACAAAAAGATAAACAACATCATATTACCAGGTATCATAACAAGTCTAATTATATTTATAGTAACCATAAAAGTTTTGATTATATTACCAATTATCATAACATGTTTTATTATCTCTTGGATCATCATCTTCCCCCACATTTAGTATTATATAATGAAGTTAGATTATCTTCGTAACAACATTAATTAAAGTTGAGTTCAACAATAATCACAAGGTGACACCATTACACCCACCTCACATGATATACAAAATAAGGGAGATGAAGGAAATACCTACCTCAACGAATGGGTGACCAAAAATTCATTTTTGTTCAAAAATAGAGGGTTTCACAAGTATTAATAATGACACCCAGGGAAAACTCGACCCACAACTCAAGCATAGATGTAACTCCTCAGGGAATAATTATTTTGGGCACACCAAGAGGAAATGGATGTAAGGAACCGACCCTAGTTTCCCGGATCTGGTGACTTATTTTATTACATAGGAATATAAACAAGGAATTTGCATTGTGAAGGATCAAGTAGTTTAGTATTTTTGGAAACAAGATATATACATAAGTTCAACCTTACAACATGAAAGGAAAACAACACTAATTTATTCCATTAGTAATATCCATGCCTCCTAGATTCTGCTTGCAAGTCATTCATAATTTACATCATCATAACCTGTGAAAATGAATATAAGAAAGGGGTGACCGCAAACACCCAGTAAGAGTTATAAATATAGAGGAAGATAGCATAAACATTATACATGGTGAATAATTTAAAACACTTTCCATAAAAAAATAAACTTGAACATAATATGGAAGTAATATAAGTTTAGTAAATACTGTCACATTATAACATAATCCTTGGTATTCTACAAGTCGAATAACCATATGAAAATTCAATTACTAGCTTCATAATGATGGAAGTGAATATTTTGTACATTCAGAATCATTTTTTCAAGGCCTCATCTAAGACATACAAAATGATTAAGGCCTCGGCCAAAACCATAAATCAAATTAGGAAAGGACTCATCCAGTTCCATGTCTATTTAGCTCATAAGACCTATTGATGAATCGAGGGGATATAGTGGGCCCCACCCATTACATAGTAAGTCCAATGCATTTCTATTATGATCATGTATAAACATTAAAAACATATACATTGATATTGAAACTATCATATGAAATGTAAATAACTTTCCCCAAACATTATGCATAAACTCTAACAATTAAAAGTAAATTTGTGAATGGTTTTGGGATAGCACATCCACAGTCAAAATAATAATAAACCATCCAAGAAATGTGGTAGATGAAATAATATAACATTAGTCCCATTTATAAAAAATAATCAATAAGAGTGTTGAATCAAATGAAAATACTCTAATAATATTATTGTGTAAGGCTTGAGATAAATACTCTTTTGTTTTGAAAAGAAGAGTTCTTTTGAAAAAATATTTGTATAATACTATAACTTAAGTAATCTAGTATTTTAATAATAAAATTAGTGATTTTACGAAGATAATGGTTTCCAAAACAGATTATAGAGTGCCCTAGAAAATAGGTATGCCTTTGAGAAATTCCCTTGAATCGAGCTTGTATTTTGGAAATAGTTTTGAAAGTTTCTTTTAAAACGTGTAACTATCCATAAAATAAGGAATATTTATGGTTGGTAAAAATATATATAATACTCACACATATTTTATGAGGATTACATAATAATATACAATAATTTCAATGAGGTAATTAAACAGTAAAAGTAACCCAAATGAAAATGGATGTTCGGATGGAAAACCCTTCATTAACTCCGAACGTGTACCACTCTTGAAATTAAGCTCATGGAATATGAAAATATACTTTTCAATAAATTATTTAATTACCTATTATACATGTATTTAGTTTATCATAATTCTCTTTAGTTCATTTATTCCATTATTGACAAGTTATTATATGGAATTTTGTCATTTTGGAGTGTTCGTTTTCTTTATTTTCATAATCGGTTCACTTGTACTCAAGTAATGGAGTTCATGTAAATCTCCAGAATAGAATTAGAATATTATTTATGATCATAAATAGGTTTTAGGGGTCATTTAAATAATTTGGTTACATGGAATAATGATGAATTATTATATAGATCTTTAATGCTAACTGGTTCGATTAATTTGTGGGTTTTGATGAAAACGATCTCATTTTCCTTTATAACATAATAACATTTTTTACAAATAGATTTCAGAACCTTACATCGGGTATATTAAATATATAATAATTGGGTTCAACCATAACATGAATTGTTTTATTTCCAGAATTGATAATTACAATAGAAATAGAAAGACCATCATCATGGAATGTGGTAAATTGACACATCTCGTATGGTGTTCTTGCTACTAGTATAAACGAAGTTAAAAGGAAGAGATGATGATAACTTATTACACTATCATTAAAAAATTACAGTATATGTAATGTACTAGATTCATCACAACATTTGGATAATGAGAGGTAATAATAGAATACGAAAACAAATGAACAAGAAAGGAAAGACAAAGAATTGAAAAGAGAAATTCACCTTTTAAACCAAACATCCTTGAGAGCCTGTTAAAGGGAGTGGTTTTGGTATTTTTATGAGACCAATTCTTATTGGACGTGGAATAGGAGGTTGGGAGGATATTTGGACAGAATTTGGAGAAGGCACAAGGCTTGAAAGAAGTGAATGGAAGAGGGAGTGATGGGGGTTTTATAGTGGAGGGGAGATGGGATTTCTCATTATTATATTCATTAATTTGTTATTTCTCCCCAAGAAAATGAACAGTGAGTCATACATGACCAAGAATATTAATTTTATCATGTGAATCTGAATAAAATGGGATTATATCAGTAGTATATCATACACGACTTTATAATTAGTGTATTTAGCTTATTATGTAAATTATGGTATTTCACTATTCATAAAAAAAGCAAGTATTTCAAAAAAATCCCAAAACATCACCCCACCCATTTTTCGATGTGTAGAATCCAAAAATGAAGAAAAATTTTCAAAATTAACTTTCTAAATGTGACTAAATAAAATATTTAATTAAAATCATAATTCATTCAAAAAAATACTTATAAAAGATTTATTTACTTATTCCAAAGTATAGGTATATTGTACTTCCACTTGAATATAATATAGATAGTATCATATATAGGGTTACTATTCATTAGTTTATATCACTATTCATAAGGGTATTTTACTATTCATAATGGTAGGTTACTATTCAACAAAATTTATGTTTTTTTATCGGACTCCAAATAACTTAATGATCGTAACCGTGTATGTCTAATTTTAGAAATTCACATCACACAAGTGAAAAACTTATGTTTAAGGGTCACATAGAATATTGTAGTTTATTATGTTGTGGTTTCATGTGATTATGACATATTTATAAGAAAGAAATTTCCATTTATGAAATATTGGGTCCTTACAATGGAAGGGTTCAAGAAAGAGAGGATATTGGATTTAGAAAATGAAAGATCCTATATCAACGGAAGGGAAATGGTTTTAAATGACTTAAAGGTTGTATCATGATAAAAATTAATTGATTGGATGGTTTTATAGTATCTAGGGAGTTATGTATTTAAATATATGTTTTATATGTTTTGAAGTAGCTTCACAAATTCTTAAAGTGTGTTTTAAACTCAATTTATATCAAATAAAATGTAAGAGGGTTGAAACTGGAAAACAAGAGAAAACTGGAAATGAATCATGGTTGGGTGAGTCGCTGGTGTGAGATACTGGTGGTGACTCATCATTTAGTGAGTCATTGTTGGCTGACCTACCGCTGGATGACTCACTGGTGAAAGGAACTATTACGACTCACCACTGGAAGCAACTGTCGTGAGCCACCGCTGGAGACCTACCATCGCGACATACTTTTAGAGACTCATTATTGCTAGTAACAGTCACAATTATCCAATGTGACACACCAATGAGAATAACTGGAGTGACTCACCAAAATGAATCACCAACATTACTGACCAACACAACTCACCGACATGACTCACCAATGCAACTCACTGATGTGACTCACCGACACGACTCACTAATGAGACTCACCTTTAGATGAGCTACTATTGGAAAACTAGATTTTTGGTAAACTCTTGAAATGAGCCACCATGACCTCATATAACTCCTTAAACATAGGTTTTTCACAAAATAATGGACTGAAGAGGTATGAGAAATTACAATTTAACTATAAAAATAAATTTGATGAAATATGTGTTTTCAATTATAATTACATATTTATCACTATTCCTCAAAAAATAAAACATCTAAGAAAATAAAAAGATAATATTGAAGTAACTATTTATATTTCTCATTCAAAGAAAGTTCATTTTATCATATATAATTTATTAATGTGTCAAAATATATTTTTACAACAATTACTCGATTAAAATTGGGTAAAATAGTTTTTTTAGAAAAATAATGTTTTAAAACATTAAACTAGAATTTTTATTATCTTATGCCTATAAAACTTATTATATTATTAAAAAAACTATACTCTTATGTAAACATAATATTGTTATCCTTATTCACACCTTCCAACATAACATTAAGGTGTTAAATTCCATATTAAATAATAATTTCAATAGTATATTATTTTTTGGTAATCCTCAACCCTGTGTGGAACACAAGTTACAAAAAACTCTTTGTTACGTGAATTGAAAGATTGACATAGTGTTTTGTATAAAGAAATATAAACTATTAATTTTTTATAATTCAAGATATCAGTTAATTTAAATTAATTTGAATGAATATATTCACAAAATCTCTGTATATTTTATCCTACCCCTTTTAAAAAATTATATCCTCGCAATTTTAACATTATCTTGCAAAAAATGGTTTTCAATTTGAAAATACCTTTTTTAAAATGATAATATTGATAATGATTATGAGTTATTTTATTGTATAATTATATAATGAAATATTCATACATGATATGTTTCTATAAGCACAGCTTCATTCACATAACATTCCCAAAAATATGTTGAACATCCCTAAAAATAACCTTAATCCTCAATGATAATAAAAACCCTAAAGGTTTTTAATACCTTTAAACTAATTTCAAAAACTAAAGGCATACTTCTAATTATAAAAAATCCTTACATAAACATAAACCCTACTAATCATATACCTAAAATTCACTAATTACATTATGTTCGCATCACTTAAAATATCCCAAGGAGTGACTAAATCCTTGAACATGTGGTTAGACTTAAAAAATAACTAGTCTCATTAGAGCTTTAATCACATCACCAGATGTATCAAAATCAACATGAATATAAGAAAAATAATTTCACATGCCTTTTTGTTTCTGATCACGATGATCTCCACCCTGAGTGACTAGCTTCATACACATGTTTACATAATTTTCCAAATAATTGAAGTTAAAACATAACACATTAGACTAGATATCTATTATCTCACATATGGATTTTTCAGAACTCTTCTCATTGTAATAAAAAACTTTGTGACCATACATAATACATAGGTAACACATTCCATATCCTAACATATGTTCTGAAAAATGTATTTTACCACACATGGAATATGGTTTAGGCATACCACCATAATTCTTAGTTGGTTTCTTCACCATTTCCTTTCACATTAAATAATTCATACTCCTTTAATCTCATAGAACATAAGTGTTAGAATACTTTATATCAACTTTATCTGCATAATGAACCACTTTATCATAACTTTTAAATTAGCGAGAGTCCAAAGAACCTTGTATACTAGGATTTTATTTTTAGTAAAACCTATTAATTATAAATTCAATGTATCAAATAAAATATGGAACATACCTGAACAATAATGTAAAGTTTTATTCATATGTTACCACTAAATCGTTATCCTCTTCCATTAATTTAATGAATTTATTCTCCACCCTAAGAAGAAAAACCATAGTGATTTTTTTCATGGAATAGATTATTAAATGTTTCCCATTCCAGGCCATATGGATAATCATTCTCTCCAGTATTTTTATCCAAACACCACCATCAATCCACTTCACCTTCAAAACAATAAATCAGAAGGGTTAAATTTTGCTGTTTCAAATATCTAAAGAAAAAAAATATCATCTCTAGGGAATTGATACATAATTCAAATACCACTATGTCAGATGATTCATTGAATGGAGGGGATACTGTCTCATTAAATGATACATAGTATACATGTTTTCTGGTTGTAGATAGGGTTCCTCTTTAGCATTTATACCACCACCATTAATATCTTCTGTAAACTTCCCCATAAATGAAATAAATTATTTTTTTGTTATTCCAAACATATCTAGATTCTATTTTGGAAGAATATTTTCCACTCAGTTCCATCCAACTATAACTTTCATATTTCATTGGTGGAAAATCATTCTGAATGGACATATGTTTGATAAAGAAACATGTAAATCATAAAATTATATATCCTTTCAACTTAAGCATAATTTAAAATCTTATAAGGATGCGTTATTAATAATATCCTAACCTTTAATGTTATCTAAACTGTTTATCTGATGGAAACAATAAGGAATTTGCATTAAATATTTCATATATTGAGTTTTTGTCATGAATTTAAATTAATTCACATTGATGATATATTCATGTTTATATTTTTTTCATATTATGTCTATAACTCATAACAAAAACCATAATATAAAAATTAGACACTTAATATTAGTTTCTGTTTTCCCACAATATAAAAACATTTAAAATAATTTATGATCACTTTTCATGAAAAATCTTCACTACATTCATATTTTCCTCTCCCTATCCCTTACCCATCAATAATTACTGTAATATTTTCAATAACATGGGACAAAAACATAATCTTAGTAATGGATATAAAAATAAAGGAAACCGTTACTCTAGTAAAAACATGAAAACTCATATAATTTTGCCTTTATCATCAAAGGATCTTGATCATGTGAAATAAAACAATATAAAATAAATACAAACAATAACGTTTCTCAAATAAAATCATTAAATATAATAAAAAATTATTAAAACCGTGTTTGGTGACTTAGAGCATCATATTTATTAAAACGATTCAAAACCATTTTAATTGCAATAGATATACGAATAAATTCAAAAATTTAACTCTTATAAATGGAATAAACATATGGTTGGATTACATAACCAATATATTAGAGGGGTATCAGGGACCCACCCATCATTTATACTATAATGGGATCAGCCGATGCTATCTGGTCCACCACAGGTATAAACTATAATATGGTCACTAGGTGCTATCTGAGCCACCACACATATAATTTCTAATGTTATAACCCATTTCATATAATTATGAAGCTCCATATCATCAATAAAACACTTTCATAATAAATAACTTTGAAAACACTTTTTAAAGCCCATATGAAAAACACTTTTAAATAAAAATACCCTTTTATTTTAAGAATCCATTTTCAATAAAAAAATTCCATAATATTTGAAAAAATTATTCTCAATACCAAAATAACCAAAAAAATTATAGAGGATTTTTCATTTAAGAAAACATATAATAATTGAAATGAATATAGAAATTAAATTAATTTCCTAAAAATATGAATTCTTACTGTGAACACACTTTAAAATTAGGACATTTAATTTGTCATTTCTCAAAACATTAGGTTTAAAACAAGTAAAAAAGTCCTTCTCATAACATTGAATGAAATAAAAAATAGAAATAAAATGTAAATTAAATTCAATTATATCCCAGAAAATTTTTAAATGAAATAATTTCATGAATATTTTTATGGATGAAAAGGCATTGAAATTAAATATTTAAACATTCAAAAAATGATTCTTGAATCAAAGTGTCTCATACCACATTGAAACATTTTTTGCATAAACCCTATTAAAAATAACATTAAAAAATAAATTAAATAACATGAAAATAAATAAATTTATGATATAAAATTTAAAGGTGATATATATATACCTTATAAAATAATAAAATTATGTAACATCAAGAAATTCCTCAACGAAAGGAAATTGAGATGAAGTACCTTACATTTAGTTCGACATGTTACATATGTTTTTATATTCCTGAATAACTACTTTTGGAAATTATTTATACATCAGAACCATTTTCATGTTTATTATTACTTTTATTTTAGTTGTTATAGTGTTTCATATAAATACTTGATCAATTAAGTTTACATCGGGTGTTTTGACCAAATTCGGTTTGAGTCTAAAAAACAACATTTGTTGGTCATCTAAGGTCAAAGGGGTAATTATTTAAAAAATAAATAGAATAATATTATTTAAATTATTATCATATTTATTCATAAAATATTCCTTTAATACCCAAAATAAAATATGGTCATGAAAAATGATCCAATGTTAAAATCATAGAGACAGTCGGTCATACGTATGCATGAGTAGCATTACACTTTTTAAATAATCATTATGAAATGAAGGTAAGTTACATTTACCATTCAATAATGATACGTATATAATAAAAATCATATTATTTTACAATATATACCTTCACATAGAATAATTTCTATGTAAAATGAATCACATCGCTTCGAGCAGGTGGTAGTCCATACGTCCACGAATAACATTATCACTTTGCTAGTGTGTGAAATTGTGTAAAAGAAAATGATATATTATGGATCTAGAAATTTCATTATGTAATTAATATAATATATATTTCATTTATTTCATAAATTTTAAATTATTTCTAACCTTAATATATTATATATATATTGTCAACGTATCACATTGCTTTGAGGAGGCGTTATTCCACATGTCCACAAATGATGTTATCGTATTCCCAAAAAATGGAAAGCATAGATGTATGTTTCATATAATAATTCCATAACTATAAATATATCATAAATATCAAATATATCATATAAATATATTATTTACATCATTATTCCCATCCTTAAGAGGTGGTAATTTAAAAACTAATGACATCGATTCTCCAAGCAGTAGTCCGCCGTACACAGGAACAATGATTGTGTATCTCATTTGATGAATTTTTGTGAAGTTTTAGGTGGAACCCATAAAATAATAAAATAACAGTATATTGAGGACAATTAAGTTTTTATATAATCATTTAATAATAAAAATTTATGTGTTTTGATAATAAAACAAAACAAAAGTGATCATTGAATAATCACACCTCTTCTATAGGTAACTCCTTTGTGATTACACAAAAAGAATTAATTGAACTGATTTATTCCAAATTTTTCGGATTATAGGATGATAATAGGGATGTTGGGATATTTTTCCAGGATTGGATGATTCTACAGGATTGATATGTGTGAAGACAAGAGAAGAGTGAATTCATTTTTATAATGGAAGAGAGTGTATTTTTTGTAAATACAAAAAGGTAAACACTATTGTGAGGTCTCACTCAGCTAATGTGATTTAAAAATGATATATAACGGATTAAATGATAATTATAGTCCCAAAACACAAAAAAACACGAAAATAAAAGAAATATTATCATTTTCCCTATTCTTTATCTTTCCTTAATTTTTTCATTTTCTTTTTTCATTTAGGTAACTAGTTTTCCAATCAATGTAATTAATCCATTAAAACTAAATTAAATTAAAACTTATAATACAATTTAGACACAATAATTATAAAATATGTAATATAGTTTATAAAATTATCTTCCTCTATCTTAATAAAGTAATTTTAACAAAAACACATTTAATGTATTAAAACAATACTTTAACCATAATTGTGAAAACAGAATTTTTACTATGTATGGGTCAATAAGTTCATTATAAAAGAAAACTTTTCCCATGAATGGGCCATATTAGATTTAAATTAACACATAAAAATCACTTCTATTGTGAATTTGTTTTTTGAAATTTAAAATCATTTAATAAATTATCAGGTTTCATTAATGCAATTCACATTACTACAGGTTCCATCAGTGACTCTCCCACCCTGGTAGAGGTTAAAGAGGAACAAAATGACCCTCATGTAGCAGTCACAGAGGAATCCAAAAGTGTTAAATATGATTCTAATGAGTATTTACATGAGATAAATGATAAATCTTCTTTGATTGAGAAATCATATTTAAAATCAATCTCCAGAAAAGGTAAAAATCTAATTAATGTATGAGATGGTTTCATTACTTTGAGTAATAAAATGAATAAAAAACGTATAGAATATTATAAAATAGAAATGAAAAATTCACTAGATATTTAGATGTTATTAGTAATATGAAAAATAGGTCCCACACTATTGCCGATTGATGATGAACCTTCTTGAACATCTAATAGTGATTTTTTTCTGAAAGGATTCATCGTTTATGATGATGTTGATCCTACATTTAAAGATTCATATAGAATCTGAGATGATTATCAAGTGGAAATTATGTCTTTGATGTGGAGACAAGATGAAATAATTTTACAAAAATACAATGATGGTGAATTCATTGATGATAATTATCTCCATATCTGAGAATGAATTCCCTCTAAGACGGTGGATGAATTTAAAAGGAATATTGACTTTAAGTACATAGACATCATATGAAAATGAATCATAACCCTTTTCATTTTATGGATACATGTGAAATATAAGGTTGTCTTTTGGCCAAGATGGACTGATTTAATGGTTTTTTTAATCATAAAAATCATTGGTTTGTGGTTCTTAATATTTTATGGAAATAGTTCTAGATTCTTACTGTATTTTCATTCAATGATTTTGAGGTATAAGTTGGAATCTATTTATTTTTTGAGATTCTTGACATTGGTATCATTGTTCTATATTTTCATAGATATAGAACTAATTTTTGAATTTTATGTTATTTTTTGCCTCCATGTTTTGATGAATCATAGTCTTTCTATCTTGCACATCACTTATAACCTTTATTTTTTCTATGAGTCTTATTATTGGTCTTAACCTAATATTTTTGTTTGGATGAGTGACTTTTATTGATTTTTTACTCATGATTTCTTGATACCATGTTGAAATAGGGTGATTAGTTTGTGTATTATATCTTTCTCAGTGTGTGTGCACATGTTTTTGTGATGACTCTATTGATTATGTGGATTGTCTAAAAATTTTCTTAATTTCATTTCAACTTATTCATTCACAAGCCTAGAGTGATGCATTGTGGCCTTATTCTTGAGACTCTTCTATTTGGTAACAAATCGGCAATGGCCCCTCTTAATGAAATTATTTTGGGTAAGTTAATATCTCTCTCCAGGTGAGATAAAATTTGTGTTTTTTATTGAATCGATCAATGGTTTTTGTTGCAACACTTTTTTCAAAACAACTTTGTTTTAATTCTATATAGTGGGCTTTATGGACTATTGTTTTTTCAATTAATAGGTTTTTTCCTTTTTGTGGCATGTTAGTATGCGGTACATTCACTAGGTAATGATATTAATTTTGTTTCTTCCTCTCCATAATTACCGTGTTGATAATTAATGAATCCAAGGTTCATTCAGTAGAGGGGATATTCTCTTCTAGAAGATTATACCCTTTTTGGTTGAGGTACTATCTAGGTTAAAGACAAGATGTTCTAGACAAGTATGATGCAATACGAGCTTTTTTATGTTTTTCTTGGTATCCTCAGCTTTTTTTCCCTCAATGACCTATTTTTGAAAGATTATTAGACCTTATTTTTGTATTATAACTCTTTCTCATATAATAAATTTCATTGGGATATGAATTGGGAGGCCAATTCATGATAGATATTCACTTATGAAATTAACTAAATAATCCATATGTGGGATTTCATTAATCCTTTAATGTAATTATATCATTTATAAAAATTAAATATAAATTGATATGATAGAAATAAATAATTTAAATTCAAAAAAATATTTATAACCATACCAATGTAGCTTAATCCCTACTCTAAATCATTATAAGTGTTAAAGACAAGGAAGGTTCCTTTTTGTCTTTTTTCCATATGTAACTTATCATATAGTTCAAAATCATGGAATAAGATCCCAATAACTCATATAAATATATAATACTATCATGAGAGTATAGATATGTCTAAAAATGGGCGTTGGAGATGTTTTGGGTCATTTATAATCATTCTATTCTGTGTTTTATAGTTAATAGGCATGTTCATACCATAATCACTCTAATTAATTTTAACTATTTTCACTAATAATATCGGTGAAAAAATATGTCTTATAATTATACCATTAATTACATAATTATTCTAAATATGTTTATCCATTATTATAAATTAAATTCACATTTGTGGGAAAAATTAAATTGAAATTAATCATAGTCACATTGTAAGACAAAAGGTTTTTTAAGAGAAATGTTCAAATGTTTTAAATATTTTTATATCCAATTTAAATGTGTAATTGAATTGACCTAAATTTTATTGATTCTTGTATAATTAAACTAATTATTATTTAAACCCAATTTAAAATATAATTTAAATATACAAATAAATTGGATGAAAATGTATCTTTCAATTAAAATATAATGTCTTTCACTATCATCAATAAATAAAACTTCTCATAAAAACCCCAACAAATCACCCAATGTAAATTTTTATATTTCCCAATCTAAAAGAATATTATTATTTAAAATAATTTTTATAAAATTTTCAAATTTTAGTTTTAAATAACGTGTTCCCCTAAATGTTAGTAAAATTTATTTCTAGAAAAATATTGTTTTTATGCATAAAACCTGATTTATTATTATCTTATGATTATAAAATCTACTGGATGAATTAAAAAAATTTATTTTTTTTAAATAAAATATAATTAGTCGTATTCGAACCCTACCCTATAATATAGTGAGGAGATATCTTCCATATTAGAAAATAATATCAACCATATATTATTATTTGTTATGTCTCAGCCTTACGTGTAAAAAAAGTTATCAAAGAAAATCAATGTTATATGTAGTGAAAGATAAACATGGTGTTGTGTAAAATTAAATATAAAATGTGTGTTGTGTTTAACTTTTTCAATCAATGGATTTAAATTGATTTGAAATTAAATATTCATAAAATCCCGATATGTTACAAGGAGTGTGCCAAATACCCAATGGAGTTTTTCTCATGAGTCATATTGATGAAAACAGGGGATTTAACAAGCCTCTACCTTCAATTATAAAGTCTAATTAAATCATCATATGTAAGGGGTTAATAAAATTAAAATACATAATCAACAGAAACTTTTGATTTGGAAAACTAGTATACAAAATATTAACATTTTCACTCATCAATGAATAGAACAATATGATCATAAGTGGCCTAGAAAAATAAAGAGTATGGTATTATCATAATATATTCCTAGTATAACATATGATTCATCAAATTATATTTATATAGTTAAAAATACTTTAAAAGAAAACTCGATGACTTATTGAGGAAAATACATTTTAATATTTAAATAAATAATATTAATAACTAATATTTTTTCAAAATATCAGTAATAAAATTTTATTGGAAAATAACAAATGAAATTAATAATGGAATGTTAAAATCAATGATTTTGTGTGGTGTATGATAAAATAAATATTTCTTCCCACCTTTCATAAAAAGCTAGTCACTCATAAAACGATAAGAAGATTCCTATAACAACATTTTATATATATTCAAAATGGGTAAAAATTAATTTAAAAATTAACTATAGAATATTAAGAACATTCATTATACCATTTTAATTAATATATAGAAGTTGAAGAAAATATTCCCATCCTAATGGAAAAGCAATATGGTCTTTCCCATAAAACATTATTTTGGTAAATTTGAGTGCCAAGGTATGTACTGATGGTACTAATTCTTGAAAACTATATAAATAACCATTTTTGAAGAAACATTATGTGTATTCGGATTTAAATATCAAATAATTTCTATAATAGAAACATAAATATAAGTAATAATGAATAATGATGATGTTCTGAAATAAACCCATACCGTATGACTGAATTTCATTGTAAGTGATTTTATCCTCAAGTATAATAAATTTTAATTTATTATAATTATTTATAAGAACCATATACATAGTAATCATAATGATAAAATTATATCATTTAAATTTCCATATATTACTAATTTTAATTATTAAAATAGACATTTCTAGGGGTTAAATGTATCATTTTTCTTGTATGTTTTAGTTTGGTAGTTCCATTACTTTTATCTCTCTCATGGTTACATAAAATAAATAATTTTAATAATGATATAAATATCATATTCATTTATCATATACATATTTGAAATCATCATTCAAAGGTGTACATGAAAAATATATCACAATGCTTCGTGGAGGTGGCAGTCTAAACGTCGGTACTAGAAAAATTATTATCTTCTAATAATTAAATGGGTAAGAAGTAAATTTATATAATATTATAAAAAAATAATTATATCATAAATATCATAAATATTAGTTAGTTAAAACTTTATAACCATCGAAGTAAGTTATAGATGAATAAACAATTACACTGCAATGTGGTGATGGTAAGCCATATGTATGCACAAGAGATGCTTAAATTTTATGAGAGATGGAGAGTAGATGAATATGTGTTTTTAAAATATTATAATATAAATTATTTATATTTAAGGTTATGATTTTTTTTATATTTCAAATTCATATTGAATATTTGAAGGGGTCTAAGATAAATAATATTTAAATGCTAGGGTTAAAGTTAAACATCTTCACTGAAAAATATCCTTCATCCTAAACCATAAGACATGAAATGATGGTATTTTATATCAAAAAAAGATATATGAAGTGGTAAAGGATTAATTTATGTTATTAGGATAGTCATTGGATTCTATAGAATGCTGAAACATTTGGAATAATGAATAAAATGTGGTTTCCTTTTATAAGTGAGGTAAAAGACACATTTGAAAATTCATAAATGATTAAATAATATAAATATATCATAATCATGTGAAGGGGAACCAAACAACCCTTAATAAGTAGATAAGATGTGATAGGGTCCAAATAAACTCAACCAATCACATTTACACAGGTGTGTGATACATTTTTCGTCTTATCTTATATTTAAACCACTTTAAACCCATTTAGACATATGTGATAACATAAATATTTACCATGATAACTTAATTATTTGAAAAAAACTATAGATCTAGAAACAATATAAAATTATAATTCCAAAATTTGAATCCATTTTTTATAATTTTATTTCTAAATATTGAAGATATTACTATTAATATCAGAACATAAAAATCACTAAAACCAGATTTTTGGAAAATACATGATTTAAGAGTTAAAATATCATTCCACCTTAAAATAAACTAAAACTATTGTCTACATAAAAAATAATATTTCAATAAAATGAATGAATGTTTTAATACTTTTATAACAATCCAAAATAGAATGTATTATATCAACCAATCGATGAAATGAAAAGACCCAAATATTGTTTTCAATTTGAATAAAATATAACTTCTCTTCTCAAAATTCAATATTTCATTCCCAAATTAAGAATATGGATTCAGAATATTTGTTTTAACTAATTAAATTTATATTTTGTTAAAAAGGTCCTTAAATTTGAAAACATAAGATTTTATATAGATTTTGAAGATTTAACCCTTCATAATAAACCATTTTTATGGAATTTTCCCATTCTGAGGTGTTAGATATTTATTAATATTACTATTCATAATGATAAAAAACTAAATTGAAATTACTTAATAATATTAATTATTTTGATTCCAAATATGAATTTTATTTGACAAGATTCAATTTTTATAAATTTAAGATGTTAATTTGAACAAAAGTTCATCAAAACCAATGAAACCCATTTTTTTAAATGTGTTTTTATGCATAAAAATGTACTTATAAAAAAATCAAGTATAATAATAATTAATTTGTAATTAATTATTTTAATTATAACATAATCAGTTTTATGTTAACTTATTATCAAATTCATAATATAATGGGTCTTTATCAATGAATATAGATTATATTTTTTTATAAAAATCCATCCTTTTCACTATTCAATGAAAAATTAATATTTTTAAAAAAAACTTATATTTCACTATATACTTATGTTCATATGATTATATAAAAAATTAATGTAATTTAACAAAATTATAATTATAATTTTTTTAATTTATTTCTTAATCACATTCTTTGAAAATTTATATGTATTTTGAAATTGTTTCCATTGAAAGAAAATGATACTATAATTGAAGAACTATATTACATTCACACATCCTTAAAAAATTATATTCATGAAATTTATAGAATTTTACCTCACGAATATATTTGCATAGTTATTCATAATAAATTATTCATTTTACTACATTTACACTTTTCTATAATATTTTTTACAAATTATGTTTACCAGATGAGTCATCCCATTATAAAACACTTGTTCTCTATTGTCAAGAATGTGGATAGTCTCTATAATGTATGATTGATCATCTTGTAATTATATTTCATGGAAGGTGATCACATGTGTGGGATATAGTATATAATTCTTTAATAAATAAATATGGAACACATCATGAAAATTATTGATGTTTGGTGGAATTATCGAATGATAAGACATAAATCAAATTGTTTCTAAAATTCCAAAAGGTGTGATGTATATAGTGACCCATTTTCATTTTCAGAAATCCTTATAACAACCTTTAATAGAGATTCTATCATGAAAACATGACCAAACACTTGTAATTCAAAATATTTCCTTTAGTTATAAATATTAATTTATTCCTTCTTTGAGATACTTTAATTGGGGTTTGAATTCCCTTTACCTTCATCGTTGTATCCTCTCCAAGAAATGGGTATGTAAGCTTCATTTTAATAACTCTATCCCAAAAAGTTAGAGTATGACATATCTTTAAATATAATAATTTATAATGTTCCATTTGGAAACATGAATTAAATATATTATTATAGGAAAAATTTACCAAAGGTAAATAAAAATACCACATACCACTGAAGTCATGTGAGAATGGATTTAAAATGGAACCTAATGTTTGAATAGTCTTCTCAGACTACCCATCAGTTTAGGGATAATAGGTGGAGATAAAATGAAGCTTGGTATGAAGAGATGTATGAATACCATTTAAAAATATCAATGTAAATTAGGCATCATGATTAGACACAATTTAAAGAGACACGCCATAAAGTCTTGAAATATCTTTAATATAATGTTTCACAATACACACAAGAGGTATATCTTCTATTATAGTAATGATATGTATTTATTTGGTACTAGGATCAATAATAACAAAATGGTATTATGTTTTCTTAGATTATATGGTAATCTATTGATAATTCTCAGAGAAATGTAATCCTATTAACATATAGAAATAGGTAGAGGTTTCAGGAATACTCTACGTTATTGTCTCTTAGACTTCACCAATTGATAAACCAAGCATCATGATACAAAATAGATACTTTACAATTTCATATTTTACCATAAAATTCATTCCATTCAATCCCTATACTTCATTTTTATACTATGGTGTATAAAGAAACACAATCCAAGAGAATCATCTAATAATTCTTTTTTCATATTAGTTGTAAATTCAATATATCACATCTTACCAAATTTAAGAATACCATCATTACAAATGATGTTTATCAATTTACAATCATTTAAATCTCTAAATTTCTATTGAAAAGTATCATCATTAGTCTTAGATAATTGCATGTTTTATTAATATATATATTTTCAATCCTTTAAAAAATGGGTAATTTTCCCCTTCCCTAATAATTCCCACATAAAACTATTCTTGGTCAAAAAATAAATAATCAATTTCAATTCATATATTTCTTAGAACTTTTTGATCATTACTACTCAATGCATCAGATACCTAATAAACCTTTACAATGTGGTTGTGTATTGAGAAATTATAATCCTTGATAACGTCTATCCATCTCATTTGACTCATGTTGGTCTATTTCTATGAAAACATTTATTTCAGACACTTTTGATTTATATATATGTTATATAATTATACATATAGATAATGTCTCCACACCATCAAAGAAAATATTAGGGATTCCAACTTAACAACATTTGTTATACCTATCCATGTCCTTTATTTTATGGTTCACTATATATGAAAAATTCATCCCATAAAGATGGTAATTTCTTCACTAAAACATTAATAATCCTCACCATTAATTGTTCAAAATAGTCTTCACATTACACTTTTCATAGGAACTTAAACCCTATAAAAATAAATGTATTTAATGTATTTTATGATCAGGAATGTTTTTGAACAAATCATTAATAATAACAAACTAATACAAGGAAACTGAAAACAACAATTATGTTTTTCCGAATACTCCACTCTTTGAAAACCATTTTCTTTGATAGGATTAATGATATTTCATCTATAGTGAAAATATAGGGAATAAAAGTAACATCCTGATGATAGAATTCAAATATTATATATTTTCCATTTAAATCATATTATCAATTAGTCTTATGAAATATTCTTTAATGAATCATATTTTCCTAATAACTATTATAATTTATAAAGAGATCTTCAATTTATAGAAAAATGAAATTTTCATAATATTACTTAAGAACTCTATTTATCATATCCATTAATATATATGATGCACTAGATAATACAAAGGAAATTACTATAAACTTGTTATTTCTATTTGTTATAAAAAACCACCTTTTAGATTGTCTTCCTTCCTTACCCAAAATTGATGATACACAGAACAAATACCAATATTTGAAAAATATTATTCCCCTTGTATTTAATTAATTAGGTCATCACAATTTGTCAATGGATGATTTTTATTCATAGTAATACCATTTATTTACCTATAATAAATGAAAATTCAAATATTATTATCCATATTTAAAAAAATAGAACATGGAATCACATTGTGGAAATACTGGCACATATGAATACCTTATAAAAAAATCATATAGTTATTTAACTCCATTATCTCAATGGTATCCATTATATTAGGACTCATGGATATAAATATTTCATTAATAATGGGTTCAATATAAAATTCAAATTCATGCATAGGTGGAAGTATAAGTAGTTTTATAGGAAACACAACAATATATTCCTTCACAATATGAACATCCATTATCCTAGTGTTTCCTTTCCCTTCCATATGTTTTTTATAATATTATTCTCTAATAATTCAACCAAGGAGGGCTATTATAGGTGGATTCAAAAATGATTTAGAGGGTTTGGTCTCTCCTATAATGAAAATATATTCTCTATATCAATCAGAAATTGTAATCTGTTTCACTCGATCATAAATTTTGTAATTATATAAAAAAATATAGTCCATACTAAAGATTATCTTTATATCAACCATAGGAATAATGTTCATGTTTATAAAATTTATATGAATGTTTCATAAAAGAAACTTATTGAAATATACTTTTTTCGCTAATATTTTCACTTAGAGTATCGATTGAAAATTACATTCTTAATGTTGTTGAGAAATATCCAATTTTCATGGATAGAAGGGAAGATATAAAATAGTAAAAATATATATATTAAAATATAGAATTATTTAAACAATATTTTATGATCAATTTATATTCCACTACCTCATTAAGGAATTGGACCTCAAATATATTGATCAGATAATCTTCTCATTTCTCCATCGAACGTTTCTAGGAAATATTTCCTAGCCACTTGAGAAATTCGTTCTCGTAGTGGCCCATCTCCATATAGTTGAAGCATTGAACATTGATAGTTTATTTTTTCCTTTTAATCATGATATTGATTATCTTTCTCTTAAAAATTAAATAAACTCACTATTATAGAAAATAATGTTCAATGATATTTCTTTTCACTTTTATTACAGGTTATAAATTTAACCCTTCCCTTTTCCCTTTTATTATATTTCCTCTTCCTATTTTCTCAGCTTCCCTATTCTGATATTCCATTCAATTAAATTCATATGACATTGATAATTTATTCTATATCTTGATAGAACAAGATTTTATATCCTAATTTTAAGATAATGTTTGTGAGACTAGTACTTTTGAAGCATTGGATTTATACCATCAAGGAAATGGTATATCATACTCATTAGATTAAATACTTACTTTTCAAATATCATTGACAAACTTGTAAAATGATATTAATAAATAAAAACATTCTTATATTCCTTTTTTTTCAAACTCTAGAATTTTCTATCTATATTATCTAATTACTCATAAAGAAATTACTTTTCCTAAAATTGTTTCTTAAAATAATTCCACTATATGTTTTCTATTTCCCCTACATCCTTTCAATTTTGAATCAATTACCACCATTAATCTAAATCCATCATGAGATGATATAAAACCATTGAAATATTATATCTTTCATTAATTCCCAATGTGATAAATGTATTCTCTATGGAACTAATCCATTTCCATGATAAAAATTGTTTAGTAGTCTAATTAAATGATATAGATTACTGATGGATGAACAAGTACAAATATATTTCAGAATGTTATAGAGATGTATGATACTCCATATTAGTGTGGATAATTATTGAAACCTATGTATGCTATCATGATATAGTTATAATTATTTTAGGTCCACTTATAGTTATATCTCTAACTATAATTTCATTATCTTTACTAGGATGTGAGATATATAAATAAATTACTTGCATTTATATGATTGATGTTCCTTCTAATAGGTTTCTTTTCTCTATAATGGAATACAATAGATTGGACCATAACATTATAAATTATAATTTATAATTCCTAAACTGGTGAAATACTTAAAATAAGTTTAATATAAACATATAGTTATTCTCATAATCATATGCTTATTATCATTAGAAATGGTCTCAAATCATAAATGTTTTTTTCAAATCATTCATAAGGGTTTTCATAGAAAATTATCGTTAACTCAATTATATATTATTATCATACCATTAGACATATAATAAAATTTTGTTGTAGTTTATGTTTAAAAATCTATGTTTTAATTGATTTAGTTCTAAATGATTCTATTAGAGGTTATCTAATATAACCTTTAACACCCCATAGCCAATAGTTAATTTACTATACTAGAACAAAATACATGTTATCACATCCCAATGGATCAAATAGTTTAGTTCTATTAGGAGTCTAGATATATACATGAATCTCTCATTTTATCAGGAAACATAAAATGCAATATAAAAAAACTTCTGAGAACTTTATTATTTATTCTAGTAAATCCCTGAATTCATTCACAAATAAATTCTTGGTATCTTGGGGAATGAAAATAAAAATAAATGGTGATAATAGATTCTTGTTAAAAGAATGTTTTCAATAGAAGCAATCAAAAAATAAATAATTAATCCATCATATGATATAGATAAACAATAATAAAATATTACATATAAATAATATCATAAACATGGTAATAAATCAAAGGATTAGATATCAACATAAATAATCACATCGATAAGAATAACTTGTTTCATAATTATAGAATATATAATTTCATCATAATTTTACCATAAATTTCTTATGTGAATAAATCACACATAAATAGATGAGTCGTATACCAAATAACCAAACTAGTTTGTCTCATAGATGGGCTATAATTGGAACCACATATCACATAATAAGTCTAGTATAGTGAATAACAACTCAATATATAATAAACATAAAAATTAATTTTAAAAACATGAAAACAAAATGTTCAAATTTACCCCCATAAAAAAATAGATTAATAATATCATAAGACACATATAAGAAAATGTATAATGGTATTAGACGTTTATGTCCCTATCAATGTATACGATTAATTAAAGGAAATTTACCTAGATAAAAAACATTCAAAATATCACTATATGATTTATTTATAAAAATAGAATTTTATTTTTAAATCACATATATTAAAGACTAAAAATTTCAAGGAGATTTATAAAAACAATATTCTTAATGTAAAATCGAATATTTTATATGATGTTTCAAAGAATATAATAGTTATGACATTGATAATATTTGGTTCTTGTGGTGTATATATGAAAAATTATTTTCTTCACTCCATTGGTAAATAGTTCCTTGTTTAGAGAATGAAAAATATATTCCATTTAAAACATTTTATATAAATTCAAAAATATGTAAAAAATTAGTTAATATATCATTTTAGAATACTAAAAAATAATGATAATAGTTTATAGAAAATATAGAAATAAAATAAAAAGATTATCAAATAAATTGAAAAATAATTTCAACTTTCTTTTAAAATATTATTTTTTGTATTTTTGTGTGAAAAAGAAGGTAAAATGGTGGTAATAATTGAAAACATAAGAAATAATTTTAATAATATAAAATTTATTGGGGTTAGGATAGAAATATCACATAATTTCTCCAATAGAAACTTAATCATAAAAAATCCTGAATAATAATTTTATTGTAAAATAAACCCTTAGCTTAGGTAAAAATTTCATTATAAGTTATTTTAGCATCCTATATATTAAATTTTATTTTATTATAATTATATACAAAAACCATGATAATAATTTTAATATCATATATTTTCTACCTATAATATTTTAATTCTAATATAATTATTACTCATTATTAAATTCATAGTTTATGAGAGTCAACTATTTTGGATTTCATGTATGTCTCAATTTTATATTTTTGATTATTAAATCATGATCATAGTAATATCAACTCCCAAATTTTAATCATGATAGAAATATCATATTTTTTCGTTATGTACATATATATAATCATCCTTGAATGGTGAATAAGAAAAATAAATCACATCACTTCATGGAGGAGGTATTCCACACGTATGCACATGAGACATTTCAATTTTTTAATGAGTCGATGGGTAGGAAGGTAAATTATATATTGGATTATTATTGTAATGACTATAACATAAATATCACATATGTATTTTGACACTAACAATTTCACATCACACACTTTTCCATGGAAATACACACGTCATGAGTGATTAGATAATCATAATGCATAATGACATATGATAATTCTGTCTGGGGTGCATATTAGAAGATGGGTAAACAATATCATACATCTTCAACCTCATGTTATCTGAATATTAGATTATATATTTCACCTTGAGTGGATATCGTGCACTATTAAAACTCCACGAGGTTATGTGATTAAGTAAATTCATGAACTATGGAAGTCATCCCAAGGTGTACTAACATAGATTTCACATGCATATATAATTCATGTAATGACTCAATATATGGTCAACTATTCATTCTGTGGGAATGAGATTTTTTTATTTAGTTTTATATTAACCACTTTTAATACGGAGGTTAATACCTATTTCCATTATTATGGGGAATTATCTTCCAATTCACCTTCATCGGCTCACAAAGTAACTAGGCAGTTGGCCTTATCATGTATAACTCCTCATGTTGACATTGATATCACATGAAGGTCCCATGATTGATATGATATCACATGAAGAGTAGTAAAACTGTGCTTTTCGATCAGGGTAAGATATTTCACCTAATCATATCATGAGTTCATGTTGGGACTTCCATGTGAATTAGTACCATAAGATGATCAAATAACAGGATGAACCGTGATCTCTAGAGAGATAAAAATTGATGAAGTAATTTGTTCATCAGACACTATTCATGTATCAACTATATGTGGATAATAGATATCCCTATAAGAGTAAAATGCATGTAGCCTATGGTATAGATCACACTATCATTAGGAATAACAATCTTATGGGATTATATGAGGCCTCCACATAGATGTACAGTACTATGATGATAATCCATGGAAAGAGTTAGAGTGTGATTCCCATAGTTCATGGTGATCAATCCCGGAGGCCTTTTCTTGTACAAGGATATATCTTTTGATGTAGAGGACTGCCACACCATCTTGGCTGTGTGTGCAGACAAACATCCAGTATAATATCTTTATGAGGAAGATCATGTGGTTTCCATATGTCTCAAATATATAGTTTGGACCAAAAATACAGAATGTAGGGAAGAAGTTAAAGAGGTCTCCAATATGTGCATATATAGTTCATAAAACAATATACTTTTCAGGTAGTGATTTTCAAGAAAATACTGTGCATGATGAATCTCTATAGTGTGTGTAAGAAGCTCCCAGATGGGATTGTGTGATGATATAAAGGCCCCATGAGGCTACGAGATCATGCATAAAGTATAATGAAAGTTTCTTTGTTTTGATAATATATGCTGATGCAACATAATCCTTGGATCATAGAATGGGAATGTTGATTTAATTGATTGAAGACCAAATTTAATAGAAAACGACCATTCTTGGATACACCAATGAATCATGATACCTCATCTATAAATACTGAATGGATATCGAGATTTGTGGGTGGATTCGAGCCATGAGAAAAGTTATAAAATTCCGAGTAAATAAAGAATATGAAATTTATATATTTATTAATATTTTTGAATAAAATTTAAATATTACTTTAATGGGGACGCTATGTTCGACGGCATACCCGATACACAACAATGAGTTTCTCTGAAATCATACGTTGCACACTAATAATATAATAATATTATTTTAAATGGTAGTTAACATCTATCCATTGTAATGGCGGAAATGAACAGAACTAACTAAAAAATTATTATATATGTTTGTTAAATATTTTTACATTTATCCAATAAAAGTTAGAGGCTTAAAATAAGAAAAGAATTCGATTTTAAGCATAAATATTCTAATGTTCTTTAAAAGGTCGATTAACCGCCTTCTAATGGCGAACCCTTTTTTAAAACTAATTTTTTTCAATTTTATATGTTATATATGTCAAAATAAAATCTTTATTTAGAATCAGGACATCAAAATTTACTTTGTGTAAATTTTTGTTATTTTTCCGCTAAAGATCATTTTTTAATGAATAGTGAAAATGTTGTATTTTAATTCAAAACCTCCTTTTAATCTAATTTATTTATATGTTTAGATTATCTTTTTAATTGGTTTTAAATTTAAATTATACTATATTTTTACGGTTTAATCTATTAGGGGACATTTGAATTAATTTCACTTTGAAATTGGACAAAACAAGTGTCAATCTTTTGATATATATTGTTTCTTAAAAACACGGTATTTGTTTTGACAATGTGAATTAATTATTAGATTAATGAATGAAACTTATTTGTTTTGAATTTTCTAAAATAGACTTCATTTTTGAATTCAGAATTTCAAATAGAGCTTATGGTGAATTTTTGGTATTTTTCTGAAAACATCAATTTTTGATGAATAGTGAAACCACTAAGTGGTAGTTAAAAAACTGATTTTTCATTTAAATGAAATTTTATCGCATCTATGAATTGAATTTTTAAAATTTGACATACATGGTTGTCATTATTAAGTAAAATTTAGTTCAATGGGATGAAAATAATTTTTGGTGAATAGTAACTTTTGAGTTTTATTAATCGCGATTAAAGGTAATTAGTTTAATTTATGGTAAAAATATTGTATTAATAATTTTAAATTACCTTTAAACATGTCCTACCCTTATTGGATGAGTCATGGCCAGCCAAGACAATCCATGGGTCAGCTTGGGGACCCCATGGAGCCACCTGGGTAAGAAAAAGACATTAATAACTTTTTATTTAAAGTTAAAATAAAAATGTCACAAACATGTATTTTTTAACAAAAACAATTTTTACTTGGTGTTATATAAGTTAACATTCTGACTATAAATATTCATTATAAAGATAAAAATATTTTCTACATCATGGTAATTTTTTTATAATTTTTAGACATTATATAAATAAATTTATTTGTGACATCATGATGATGCATCCATTACCTCATTAATGAACGATTTAAATAAAATGAAATGATAAGGTAAAATAGAAGACTTACACTTGTCCAAATGTAACCCCCCGACCCCAATTACCCAGAGTCAGTGCATTATTGCATAGAATTGGCATGATCACAAAAGATCAAGTCTCGAAAGACAGATTAGTTTAGTAGCCTTGGAAACACTAGATACATTCATAAGTTTTACATTACATCATAGAGTAAAACAAAACTACAACATACTCTCTTCATATCCCCTTATATTATCCCTGTAGGACATTCATAATATACTTCTTCACATCCTGGAAAAATTAAAACATTGAAAGGGGTGAGCTCAGATGCTCAGTAAGGATAACAATAAAGCAGAAGATTTCATAAATTAACCTTAACAATTAAGGCAACGTATAAGTAAAACAAAAGCCTTTTAAACTTGAACATTAGCATAATATGGGAAAAGTAAAATGAAATAATTCCATTTACTTACTCACATGGATATTATACTAGTCAACTAATCACATGAAATATCAATAACCACTTTCATAAGGATGGAATGCATAATGCCAGACTATCATAACCATGTAGCCAAGGCCTCGTGCCAAGTCTACAATAAGATTCTGTCATGGCCTCGTGCCAAGACACAAGTTTGTCTCATGAGACCTACCGATGCATCGAGGAGCTATAGCGGGCTCCACCAGTCACTTATTAATTCCAATGCATTCCTCATATGAATAGGTTTAAACATATCATAAACCATAACATAATCGTATCACATAAAACATGCATAAATGCAACATAACATTTCCACATTTCAATCACAAGATATCAATACAACACATTGATATAATAAAAACATTATCAAAACCATTTTCAATACCAAAATAAAAGAAAATTAAAACTTGGTATTTATTTTTCATTTAAAAAAAGTTATGGATTGTAGAGGAAGCTAAAACCCAAATAATGGCCATGACGGCGGAGAAGTCATTGTCGTCGCATACGTACGACAAGAAAAACATTCCTTTTTGTCATTTAGTAAAACACTTCGTATAAAAAGATTCCTTTTGAATAAACGTAAATGTCAAATGGGTTTATACACCGTATAAAGGAAAGTTGTGTATAAAACCAAATATGCATCAATGAAAGGAGATTGAGACGAAGTCCCTCACAAAGATCATTTTTTAAATAAAATATATCTATTATGTGTATTCACTATAAGTACACATAAATAAAGTACAAATACAAGATAGGACATAATAATATCATGACATAATTTGAAAGTATGAGATTAACCCAAAGAATGGAAATTGGGTTATGAAGTTATCTTACCTTGCGTCCTGTCATGACTCGACCGTTCTTTAACCACCTGAATAATAAACTAGAGTTAATTTATAATTGCTTAAGAACCTTTTTCATGTTTTTTATTCCTTTTATATCACTTATTACCATGTTATGAACATTATGTAATTATTTATGTTAATAACAGTAGTTTTGTCGATCTTTGGTACTTGAGAAAAAAAATAAACATCTTATAATTACAAGTTGTTCATGTGGTGAAATATCCATTATATCCAGAATTATATTCATGATATATATATCATATATCTCATATATATCCATTATATACATGCATTTATAATATTCCATAACGTTTAGAGATAAGCAATGAAATGCACCGTTCATGGAGACGGTAAGTCGTACGTACGCATGAACGCTACTTTCATTTCTATTCCGTATTTAATGAAATCATAATGATATAAAGGTATATTATAAATCCAGTATAATATCATATATAATATCATTTACTCCATCCTTTATACATCCCACATATGGCATTAACGATTCAAATCACTTTGAGGGGGCGGTAGTCCCAATTCCTAAAATGAAAATATCGCGTTTACCCATAATGGAAACAATAAAGGTATGCCATAAATGAAAAATACAGAATCTTAAGTAAAACATAAACATATTGTATATCATTTATAAATATAGTGACATCTTAATGGCCACCTTTGAAGGTGTTATATGAGTGTTGATCAATCATCGTTTCGTGAGGCCGAAATTCGCCATCCACAGAAACAATATGTTCTTTAACCATTAGATGTAGGTGTGTGTAAGTGTAGCTCGAATAAATCATATAAAAACATCCTAGTATATTGAGGATACTGGTTTCGTTACAAAAGAAATGAATAAAAAGAGTTTAGGGGGCTGGATAAGCAAAATAAAACAAAATAACATAAGAGAAGACATTACCTTAAAATCGGGTAACTCTTTTGATTTGAGCCAAAGGCTTATTTGGGAAGAATTATTCCCAAAGTGGGGATTCTAGGAGTAAGGTAGGGAAGTTGGGAGAGTATTTGGGTAGAGTTTGGCCGATCCAAAAGGCTTTGAAAGTGTGAGTAAGGTGGTAGTGGTGGGGGCCTTTTATAAGTGGAGAGGAGGGGCACTCTTGGAAAGTAATGAAATGTTACTATATTATACAATGATTTTCGGATTATAAAGGTCCCAAACTTATATAATTAGAGGATAAGGTGATAATAGTTCGAAATATTCTCATAAAATATGCTTTGGACAAGTTTAATTCTTAGATTTTACATTATCCTTCCATTTTATTAATATCGTTAATTAATGAGGTAATCACTGCATCATCATTGTGTCATAAATAATTTAATTTATTTAATTTATAAAAATTATAAAACAAATATAATTATTTAGGAAATACTTTTAGCTTTCTAATGAATATTTATAGTCAAAACATATGACTTGTATAACCCCATTTTAAAATTGTTTTAGTAAAACAACTTATGTTTGTGTCATTTTTATTTTAACTTTAAATAAAAGTTATTTTTGTCATTTTCCTACCAAAGTGGATCCATGGGGTCCCCAAGTTGACCCATGGATTTTCTTGGTCGGACATGACACATCCAATAGGGGTAGGACAAGTTTAACGGTATTTTCATATTTTTATAATATCATTTTTACCTTAAATATCACTAATTACCTTTAATCACGATTAATTAAACATAAAAGTTACTATTCACCAAAAATTATTTTAATCCCATTGAACCACATTTTACTTCCTAATGAAAACCATGTATGTCTGACTTTTTAAAATCAAATCACAGAGGTGGTAATGTTTCATTTTAACGAAAAATCAGTTTTCTAACTACCACTTAGTCATTTCACTATTCATAAAAAATTGAAGTTTTTCAGAGCAATGCCAAAATTTCACCCTAATCTATAATTTCTATTCCAAATTCACAAATGATGTCTATTTTAAAAAATTCCAGACATTTAAGTTGCATTAACTAGTTTGATAATTAATTCCTGATGTCGCAACAAATAGTGTGTTTTTAAGAAACAATTTATATCAAAAGATTGACAATTGTTTATGTCCAATTTCAAAGTGAAATTAATTATAATGAACACCATTGGATAAAATGGTAAAAATATATTATAATTATACTTTAAAACCACTCAATAGTATAATTTATAAGTATAAATTATTTTGATTAAAAAAGTTGTTTTTAAGTATTTTTCACTATTCATAAAAAATGGAAGTTCTTAAAAATTACAAAAAATTTAACTTAGGATAATTTAAATATTCCAAATACAAAAATGAAGTCCATTTTGAAATATAAAACTTATATAATTTAAAAAAGTGGGTATTACTATTCATAACGGGTACTTTGATTGGTTGCGGTGTGTTAGAACTCGAAGTTGCGTACAATGCAAGCTATTGCATTATTGAATGAGAAGCGTATCATGGAAGCTCGGGGTGTTACATTCTCCCCTCCTTCAATAAATTGCGTCCTCGCAATTTGAAAATTTTCTTCGAAAATAAAAGGATGAAAATAGAAAATACCTTTGTAGAAAACCCACATCGGAAATAAGGTTAATAAAAATATAACATTAAAAGAAAGAAAGATAAGTACAAAGGTCACCTGAGATAGCCCATACTAGGATTCTATGAAAATATGGATATGGAAGAAAAACAAACCATCAAGGTCTGATGGAGATTTTTAGAAAACTGGATTAGGAGAATGTTAACCATAAGAAAATCACAAACATGTGATTGGTTAAACGGTCATTGAATCCCCAGATGGAAAAGTTAACCAGCAACGTTTTTGTTTTAAGTTACCTTTTATAAAGTTGAGGAATTTATTTAGGAGATTTACTAAGAACTTAAGGGAATATACATACTTGTTATGTAGACTTTCATTCTTTAATAAATGTTTACAACAAACCCATCTTTCACTCTAAAAGGTAATAGAACTAAAAAATATTCTATTTATCCTAATTGTATAAGGTTCCAAATATTAACACAAACCATTTAGATTAGTAAAACTATTTTGTAATAACCGAGGACTTCCTTTAGGCTAGTGGTATGTAATAAATGCCTGTCACACTATAGTTGTGGGTTCAATTCCTGTATCTTTGTCTGACGCGACGGGTTGTCCCCCGACCTGCAGGTTTTCCTTTTCCTAAAAATAGAGTATTATAATATTCCAAAAGTGATCTTCAGAAATGTTTTAACCTTAAACAATACTATCCAAGGTTCAACAAAATCCATTCCAACCTTTATAGTTATCCAAAATACCTCTGTCTAGACTTTCTCTAAAAGGTCTCTAAATTCCAAAATCAATTGTGTCATCAGATTCCTCAAACAAGGTAAAGTTTCTCTTATTGTCATATACAAAAATATGATTACCTTCATCATATTAAAACCTTAATGAAATCAACAAGTACTGCAGTACAATCCTTATGTATATATCACATTATTCTAATAACCAGAATATAATCCATGAGTCCAAAAGCACCAATACATTAATTATTCCGCTTCAACTGTAGTCATAGCATAAGATTGGCCTTAATCCCTTGGCCTATTCAGAGTTAAGCTTCCCTGACACTTAGGACATTCATTTGCATAATGCCCCATTTCTCTACAATTGTAGCATTCAATGTTGATAGCCTCTTTCTTTCCCTTGCAATCACACGCCTCATGACATTTTTCTCCACATTTATAACAAACTCCTATTTTTTAGGCAAGTACCAGGGTGATTCTTCCCACAATTATCACATAATGGAAAATCCTTCTTTCGCTTTTTACCTTTATCCATCTCTTGTTCCACCATTCTCTTATTCTCTTGCTTTACTTTGTTTTCATAAGACTTAGAGAATTCCATTTCTGTATTGATAGCACATGAGGCTATATATTTGTATGTTGAGAAATATTGTGATACTAAAGCTCGACAGAGAAATGGTTTTAACCCATCAAAGAAACGATCAATCTTACTTCTTGGTTTATGTATATAATATACAACATTCCTCGCTAACCTTCTAAAGTTAGCCTCATACTTTGCGACATTCTCATCCTCCTTCTGCCTCAGACTCAGAAATTTCCTTTCCATATCTGCTCGATGGTCATGTGGAAAGTATTTTTCTAAGAAAAGATCTTTTAACTCCTTCCATTCCATATTTGATACTTCATCATCTTCCTTTGTGTTTTGAATCAATGACCACCATTGATCAGCATCTCAAGTGAGGCGGTAAACTGCCATGACAACCTTCTTCCTTTCACTACTCCCCAAGGCATGGAATATTTTCTCTAAGGAGTTTATCCATTGCTCATCTACTAATGGATTTGTACCCCCATTAAATGTTGGAGGTTTTTTCCTCATGAAGCGGTCTAACATTGATCCTTCATGTTTTGGATTAGGGTGCTCCATACGAGTAAGGTTATTATTCATAACCTGAGTGAGTTGTTCTAGTATGGTAATAAGTTGATCAGCACCAGTTTTATCTCCAGCTCCATAATAACTATCTTGAGTAGGAGGGAAATCCCTACATGGAGTGCGTGCATTGATACAGTTTTCATTCCTTCCACTAGGCGCCATTTCTAAACAATGGCATAAACTAGATTAGTTTATGAATCAAAATAAATAATTCCATACTTATAAAATACTTAACATAAATTAAACTATTTATGGATATAATCCATAATCATAAAAAAAATTTCTTTGAGGAAGTATATACTCATAACCCTTCATAGTGGTTTGTAATTAAAATGAGAATTATCCTAAGCATATCCCCCGGGAGTGTCGTAACCAAGAGTGAAACAAGGCCTGTTGTCGTGAACCAGTTCCCATTCGAGTCTAGCTCAAAGCGGTGTTTTCGGGTTTTACCCGTACGTATATATGTGCCAGAGCCACCTCTACCTGCTCGTATCCAGACAGGGATGTATTGCTCGGAAAACTCACAAAAAATCTCCATAATACCAAAATTCTAGGAAGTTATTCTATACTAATCCTCAAAGTCTATCTTTGGGCTATGTGCTCTAATCAGAGTTTATCTAAATCTAGCTTCCAAGGTTAGTACTAAAATACCTCTGATACCAACTGTAACTCCCCGATCCCAGTTACCCAGAGTCGGTGCATTATTGCGTAGCATTGGCATGATCACAAAAGATCAAGTCTCGAAAGACCGATTAGTTTAGTAGCCTTGGAAACACTGGATACATTCATAAGTCTTACATTACATCATAAAGTAAAAAAAAACTACAACATCTTCTCTTCATATCCCATTATATTATCCCTGCAGGTCATTAATAATATACTTATTCACATCCTGGAAAAATTAAAACATTTAAAGGGGTGAGCTCAGATGCTCAGTAAGGATTACAATATAGCGGAAGCATTCATAAATAAACATTAACATTTAAGGCAACGTATAACTAAAACAAAAGCCTTTTAAACTTGAACTTTAGAATAATATGGAAAAAGTAAAATGAAATAATGCAATTTACTTACTCACATGGATATTCTACTAGTCAAATAATCACATGAAATATCAATAACCACTTTCATAATGATGGAATGCATAATTCCAAACTATCATAACCACGTAGCCAAGGCCTCGTGTCATGTCTACAATAAGATTTTGTCAAGGCCTCGTTCAAAGACACTAGTTTGTCTCATGAGACCTACCGATGCATCGAGGAGCTATAGCAGGCTCCACCCGTCACTTGTTAAGTCCAATGCATTCCTCATATGAATAGGTTTAAACATATCATAAACCATAACATAATCTTATCACATAAAAAATACATAAAGGCAACATAAAATTTCCTCATTTCAATCACAAGATATCAATACAACACATTTATATAATAAAAACATTATCAAAACCATTTTCAATACCAAAATAAAAGAAAATTAAAACTTGGTATTTATTTTCCATTTTAAAAAAAGTTATGGCTTGTAGAGGAAGCTGAAACCCAAATAATGGCCATGGGGGCGGAGAAGTCATTGTCGCCACATACGTACGACAAGAAAAACATTCCTTTTTTTCATTTAGTAAAACAATTTTTATAAAAAGATTCCTTTTTAATAAATGTAAAAGTCAAAGGTGTTTATACACCATATAAAGGAAAGTTGTGTATAAAACCAAATATGCCTCAATGAAAGGAGATTGAGACGAAGTCCCTCACAAAGATAATTTTTTTCTAAATAAAATAGATCTATTATGTGTATTCACTATAAGTAAACATAAAGAAAGTTAAAATACAATATAGGACATAATAATATCATGACATAGTTTGAAAGTAGGAGATTAACCCAAAGAATGGAAATTGGGTTAAGAAGTTCCCTTACCTTGCGTCCTGTCTTGACTCAACCGTTCTTTAACCTCCTGAATAATAAACTAGAGTTAATTTATAATTTATTAAGAACCTCTTCCAAGTTTTTTATTCCTTTTATATCACTTATTACCATGTTATTAACATTATGTAATTATTTAAGTTAATAACGGTAGTTTTGTCGATCTTTGGTACTTGAGTGAAAAATAAACTTCTTATAATTACAAGTTGTTCATGTGGTGAAATATCCATTATATCCAGAATTATATTCATGATATAGATATCATATATCTCATATATATCCAGTATATACATGCATTTATAATATTCCATAACGTTTAGAGGTAAGAAATGAAATGCACCGTTCATGGAGACGGTAAGCCGTACGTACGCATGAACGCTACTTTCATTTCTATTTCGTATTTAATTAAATCATAATGATATAAAGTTATATTATAATTCCAATATAATATCATATATAATATCATTTACTCCATCCTTTATACATCCCACATATGGCATGAACGATTCAAATCACTTTGAGGGGACGGTAGTCAGCACTTCCTAAAATAAAAATATCGTGTTTACCCATAATGGAAACAATAAAGGAATGCCATAAATGAAAAATACAGAACCTTAAGTAAAACATAAACATATTATATATCATTTATAAATATATTAACATCTTAATGGCCACCTTTGAAGGTGTTATATGAGTGTTGAACAATCATCGTTTCGTGAGGCAGAAATTCGCCATCACTACTGGAAAACTAACCTTTACCAACGGTTTGGAGAACCGTAGCCAAGTAAGCCATTGGTATAGGTAATATGAAATCTATACCAACGGTAATGGAACCGTTGGTATATAAATTCCAAAAATAAAACATCTGGTGGGATTTGATCCCAGGACCCCTCATTTATAATCGAACGACTTAACCACTAAGCTAACATCACTTTTGTAAACATAATTTCATAAATATATATATGTATTATCATAATTATTTAAAATTTTGATTTATAAAATGTTCTCGGTTAGTAGATCTAGAAAAAAATCAAAGAACCTATCCCAACGGTTTTCAAAACCGTTGGGATAGGTTAGGGGTGGTTTGAATTCTTTTGGACGAATGTTGAGTTTTTGGTTGGTTTTTCCCAACGGTTCACCAAAACCGTTGGGAAAGGCCACTCTTTCCCAACGGTTCACCAAAACCATTGGGAAAGAGGCTCAAAAGACACCCTTTCCCAACGGTTTTGGTGAACTGTTGGTAAAGGTCACTCTATCCCAACGGTTTACCAAACCGTTGGGAAAGGTGGGGAAATCTTTGTATTTCCCAACAGTTTTGGTGAACCGTTGGGAAATGGTAGCTATACCAATGGTTTTTACAAACCGTTGGTATAGAAGTGTTGGGAAAGATCATATTTCCAGTAGTGCATCCACAGAAACAGTATGTTCTTTAACCATTAGATGTAGGTGTGTGTAAGTGTAGCTAGAATACTTCTTTTAAAAACCTCCTAGTATATTTATGATACTGTTGTTGTTACTAAAGAAATGAATAAAAAGAGTTTAGGGGGTTGGATAAGCAAAATAAAGCAAAATAACATAAGAGAAGACATTAACATAAAATCAGGTAACTCTTTTGATTTGAGCCAAAGGATTCCTTGGGAAGAATTCTTCCCAAAGTGAGGCTTCTAGGATTAAGGGAGGGAAGTTTGGAGAGTATTTTTTAAGAGGTTGGCCAAGCCAAATGGCTTTGAAAGTGTCAGTAAGGTGGTAGTGGTGGGGGCCTTTTATAAGTGGAGAGGAGGGGTACTCTTGGAAAGTAATGAAATGTTACTTTATTATACAATGATTTTCGGATTCTAATGGTCCCAAACTTATATAATTCGAGGCTATGGTGATAAGGGTTCTAAATATTCTCATCCAATAGGCTTTGGACAAGTGTAATGCTTAGATTTTACATTATCCTTCCATTTTATTAAAATCATTAATTAATGAGGTAATCGCTGCATCATCATGGTGTCATAAATAATTTAATTTATTTAATGTCTAAAAATTATAAAAAAACTATAATTATATAGGATTTTTTTTATCTTTCTAATTAATATTTATAGTAAAAAATATGACTTGTATAACCCCATTTAAAAATTGGTTTAGTAAAACAACTTATGTTTGTGACATTTTTATTTTAACTTTAAATAACAGTTATTTATGTCATTTTCCTACCAAAGTGGCTCCATGGGGTCCCCAAGTTGACTCATGGATTTTATTGTTCGTACATGACACATCCAATAGGAGTAGGACAAGTGTAAAGGTATTTTCATAATTTTATAATATCATTTTTACCTTAAATATCACTAATTATCTTTAATCACGATTAATTAAACATAAAAGTTACTATTAACCAAATATTATTTTAATCCCATTGAACCACATTTAACTTTCTAATTACAAACATGTATGTAGGATTTTTTAAAATCAAATCACAGAGGTGGTAATGTTTCATTTAAACGAAAAATCAGTTTTCTAACTACCACTTAGTGGTTTCACTATTCATCAAAAATTGAAGTTTTTCAGAACAATTCCAAAATTTTACCCTAATCTATAATTGATATTCCGAATTTAATAATTATGTCTATTTTAAAAAATTACAAACATATAATTTTCATTAATTAATTGTATAATTAATTCCCGTCGTCGCAACAAATAGCGTGTTTCTAAGAAACAATATATATCAAAAGATTGACAATTGTTTATGTCCAATTTCAAATTGAAATTAATTATAATGAACACCATTTGATAAAATGGTAAAAATATATTATAATTATACTTTAAAACCACTCAATAGTATAATTTATGACAATAAATTATTTTTATTAAAAAAGTTGTTTTTAAGTATTTTTCACTATTCATAAAAAATGGAAGTTCTCAGAAAATTAAAAAAATTCAACTTAGGATAATTTCAATATTAAAAATACGAAAATGAAGTCCATTTTGAAATATAAAATTTATATAATTTCAAAAAGTGAGTATTACTATTCATAACGGCTTCTTTGATTGGTTGCGGTGTGTTAGAACTCGAAGTTGCGTACAATGCAAGCTATTGCATTATTGAATGAGAAGCATATCATGGAAGCTTAGGGTGTTACAAAAAACCTATTGTATGGGTGGATTTAGAATCCTTATCACCTTATCCTTTAAATATATCAATTTGGGACTTTTAAAAACCAAAAATAATTTCATAATAAAGTAACATTTCATGACCTTCCAAGAGTGCCCCTCCTCCCTCTTATAAAAGGCCCCACCTCTAACCCCTTACCCACACCTCTCAAGACCTTGGATCATCAAAACTCTGCTCATATTATCTTTCCACATCCCTCTATTACTCCTAGAAGCCTCACTTTTGGAAAAAGTCTTCCTAAGGAAGCCTTTGGCACAAATCAAAAAGTGTTACCTGATTTAGAGGTAATCTCTTCTCTCGAGTTTCTTTCTTTTATTTTTCCTTCATCACTTCCCATAAAATTCATATTATTTGATTCAATAACAAAACTAGTATCCCAAATATACTAGGATGTTTTTATGGGAAGGATTTTATTTACACTTACACACACCTCCGTCTAATGGTTAAAGAATATATTTATTCTGTGGGCGGCGAATTACTACCTCACGAAACGATGATTGTTCAATATTATTTTAACACATTTCATGGTGGAAATTAAGATGATAATATTTTTATATATTATATATATTATGTTTTTGTTTAATTTATTCTTCTGTATTTTTCTTTTATATCATACCTTTCTAGTTTCCATTATGGGTAAACACGATAATCTCATTAGAGGAAGTGCGGACTACCGCCCCCTCAAAGTGATATGAATCGTTAATACCATATGTGGTATATATAAAGGATGGATTTAATGATATTATATATGATAATATACTGGAATTATAATACTTCTATTTATCATTATGTTTTAATTCTATTAAATATGAAATATAAATGGACGTAGCGTTCATGCGTACGTACGACTTACCGTCTCCATGAACAATGCATTTCATTTCATACCTATAAATGTTATATACTATTATAAATACATGTATATTCAAGATATATATGATATATATGATATCCAAATCTTGAATATCAATCTAGATACAATGAAACTTTGACCACATGAACAACATGTAATTATAAGAAGTCCAATTTTGACTTAAGTACCAATTATCGACAAAATGAAAATTATTAAATTAAATGATTACATCATGTTTATAAAATAGTAATAAGTGATATTAAAGGAATAATAAACTTGAAAAATGTTATTATGAAATTAGAAATTAACTTTAGTTTATTATTTAGGAGATTAAAGAACGAATGAGAACAAGTCAAACTTGAGGTAAGGGATCTTACCTCTCTCTTTCTTTTCAAGTACTCTTTTGTATGTAATTTCATTTAAGACACATGTTCTTATGTTGGGAGATGTTATTTTATATTCCTATTACTGCCCTTTTCATGATCATATTATGATATATCCCCTCTTACTCTCTTCATTTCGTTTTATGAATGTTTGAGTGGCACCGTTAGGCTTCCGGATTTTTGTAAGGGGATTTCTTATCTCACTTTTAATTCCATGAGATTTCTATTGATCGCTACTTATTTACTACATGTGGTGTATTGTGTACTTAAATTTGATATATATTATCATGATTCTCTTTATATTCATGGTATTATGTGATTAATTTGTTTCTTATTATCTTTTGGTCATACGACTCGATTTATTACAATGAGGTAAGGGTTTTTATCTCACTATTTATTCCTGTGAGATTCATGATATATATGTCACAATATACTTTGGGAGGTGTATGTACTTCCAATTATTCTACTATTTGTGTAATATACTCTTTTTTATGGGTATTTACATCAATTTTGTATAGTCCCTCTTTCATAGGGTGTACGTTTTAAAAGTTACCCAAGTCAATAAGGGAACCTTTCACCCTCCTCTTTTTAAAGGAATTATTTTTGTTAGGTATTTTAATTTACATCTTCATAATGTAGGGATATGTTATTATATATCCTTATTGCTATAAATTATATGTCCATGTGATGAGATACCCTTTCTATCTCTCATCAACTCACTTTCTGAATTTAAATGTGACGTCGTTAGGCTTTCGAATTTCTATAAGGGAACTTATTAACCCAATTTCAATTATTTGGTTTAAACCTATACTTCTTGATTATGTCGTACTATGAATATACATGGATGAAATCTGATCATTTTACACTTAATATCCACTTATATTTGGTGTATTTATATTTTTCACACATAATTATGTAATTGATTTATTCTTAATCTAAGGTTACCGTATTTGTAAGGGACTTCATCTCAATCTCCTTTCATTGAGGAATATTTTGTTTTAATACAAGACTTTATTTTATGTTTTATAAAAACCTTTGACTTTTCATTTAATTCAAAGGTAATCTTTTTCTATGAATAATTTTACTAAATTCCAAAAATGAATGTTTCTTTTAACGTACGCGGAGACAACGACCTTTCCACCGCCGCGAGTATTATTTGATCTTTGGATTCCTTAACAAGTTGTAATGATCCATATACTCTTTTATGTATTTTGGTAATAAAATGGTTTTGATAATGGATTTGTTATTTCAATATATTTATGTGATAAATTATGATTGAAATGTGGAAATTTTTTCTTTCCTTTATATTTGTTTTATGTCTTATGATTTGATAATGGTACTTGGAAATTTGATGGGTGGTTACATGATAAACCAAATGACAGGTGGTGCTGTGAATACTAGGACATGTGGTTACATTATAACCTCCAAGGCGTTAGGTATGGAAGTCGCCTGTATGGCTATTCCATTTAGTGATATGTGTGGAAGTCGACCGTATGGTTATTCCATTTAAGTATGTTTATGTCCCAAGTTACCTTTATATGTTATTCATTCTTTATATGGGTAATATTTTGGTTAAGAAAGGATAAGTAGTGATATTTTATTTAGTGATGAGTATTTACTACTTCATAACGGTTAAAAGTATTACTTATGTTAAATTATTCATGGTTTACTTGTTGTTTTGAAAAACTAATAGTTTCTTTCTTTGTGTATTCCTTACTGAAATTTTCATGCTCATCCCAAGTTTTTGAAATGATTTTCATAGGACATAAAGTGGAATAGGGTCAAGGATGGGATCAAGGAAAGTGATGATGTCTAAAACATGGAATCAGACATGACTTTTATTTATCAAGAGTTTTTATTTTATGAAAAAATGGAATCCGAGTAGAATTGTCTACTTTGTAATCTTTTGAGATGTAATAGTTATGTCCTAGTTCTCTAAAACTATAAACCTGAAAAGATCCTCAATGTGAATTATTCATTTAATTCAAGATTATGTAATGTTTTAAGGCTAGGTCCTTATAAAAGTGATCTCCATTTCTATGAAAAACAGAGCATCATGAACCTCCATAAGGATGGAAAGAATGATCTTGTGTGAGCCTACATAAGAGTTACATGAGGTATCTCATGTTCATGTATGACAATATAATATATTTTATGAGATTGTGCTAAGGCATAACAAAAATCATGTGAAAGGTTATGGAACTATATACACTCTCATATGGAGAGATGATGCTCTTCATGTATATAATTTTCCATGCAAACATGAAACCAAGCACATATCATGATCCTAACTCTTCCCAAAATGTGATTTCATTAATGCATACATAGTTATGTGAGGAATTGTGGACTACAACTCGATGTATGTCAATGATGAAGTCCTATATAATTTATTTGATGCTCCATGAAATCCAATAATGAATAACATTCATAGATCGATGCACCATGAAAATGTGATGGAATTTCAGACTACACACATTCAATATCCATGTGTGAATGAGAAGCTTCATGATGCACATGATATCTCTATGTAAGGTATATTAATGTTCCTTGTACCTGTGAATGAAATCTTTATGAGACTATATCTCATTACATATATTACTCAATCACATGAAGATTTAGATGTTGTTTGATTCTCTCATGAAAAAAATTGTCCATGAAACAAGTTCAAGTTGGTTGGGTTATACGACATTTATGAGATAGTTGGAAACACTATCCATTAACACCTTTTTATAAAACCTTGAAATGGAAATACCCATGGTCATGTTATGGAATCAGATAGCCATGGACATTTGACACATCAAGGGAGTGAAATGAGACAATCCTAGATAATGTATGCATATCTTAGTGAAATATTACACTGACCATGTGGTGAGCCATATTTAATATTAAAGACTAACAAAGACATGGTTCATACACTATCGTGAGATCCAAAAGTGATCATGCGGTACCTTCATAGGGAATCAATGGTTGAAGTATGAAAACAACTTTTAAAATAAGAAGAAAATATGAAGATAATAGAAACATTATGTAGTAGAAATCCTTATGTGGTGCGCCCCTACAAATAGAAATACACCATATATAACCTGGCGACATATCCACCATATTGGGCAAGAACTTGTTGAAATTTCATCCTCATAATGTCATGGACAAAGGGAATGTCCAGTTAGTTCCAAGACACCCCTCTCTTATCCATTGAAATGAGAAAGGGCTATCCATGACCATACATGATAATAATTACAAGAACCGCTGTTGGTCACATGATGCATCACTTATGGAGAGAGTGATTCTCTTCAGTAATAATCGTACAATGTTTTGACACCCCCAACATTTGTAAAATAAAAAAAGGAAATAAAAAATGAAATTAATGAAACTTATTATGAGAGGATGATATGTTGATCTTATGATAATAGAATAATAGGACCCATACGATCTCAACTAATCATGTGAAACACCCCATGATTGCCCAAAATGGTCCAAAAATATCACTTTGTATGTTAGGATGGTCTCATGAAATATCCCCCGACTAGCGACCTTTGTCATGCAGAATGCCCCATGAAAGTCATTCAAGATCACATGAACACCATTCAATAGGCATCCTGATATTTCAAAATCCATTTTACATGTAGACTGACCAAATAAAATGCACTTGATGAGTTCACAAGATTGGGAAATATCCTTTAATTCACTAAAGATTAGTAAATCAAGAATTTACGGGATGGTCTTGTGGTCTCTTAAAATCGTGAAACTCCCCCCCTAATAACCTGTGGTAGGATCCTGAGAAACACATGAAACTAAGGCCCTAAACTGACTCCATCATGGATTTTGATGATACATTCCTCACAAGTCATTACATAATCTGGGTGGAGAGGCCTATAAATCCCCTCACCCCAATATGAAAAAGAGCCTATCATATTTTTTCCACACACCAGTTCATCTTAGAACCAGAGTGGATTTAAAAGAGTAGACAATATAATGATCATAATGTCTTTCCACCAAGTATAATTTGGGGTAAAAACATAACTTGCCATAAGGCCTGCATATAAACTTCACGTAATCATTTGGGATCATGTGAAGGACTTAAGGCATGCCTGTTGGATTTTGTGAAGGAAACCTTACATGTTGAATGGTTCATGAGAAAAGTAATCAAGCTAAGACACTGAATGTATCTATGATACATATACAATAAAATCGGGATTAAAATATTAATTATGGTAGACTAACATGGAGTACATATACACTTATTCTCATGATCTTCCCATGACTTACCCAGATTGTGTGATAGCACTGACACATGCCCCTTAAATCATGTGACTCTCCTTCAGCATACTATTTGGGTCACGCAATGTCCTTCAGACATTTAATAGAAAGTCACGTGTCACCCTCAGGCAAGACACTATAGTCTGGTGATATTCTCTAATTCTCTAGCCAGATCATGAAATGTTTTTAAACAAGTCATTCAATGAATGTGATAGAAAAAAGTGTATCATCTCAGTATCAAATAATGCTCCAGACAAAACAGCCAGGCTATGTGATGTCCTCCAAGCATGTTATGATAGATTTTGTGTGACACCAAGACATATTAACTAGATTATGCGATGGATTCCAGAAGATCCAGCCTAGATCTCCTAAAATAATCTAGAAATGTTGACTTGGTCTTGTAGAACCCTCTAGGCATTTAGACAGATTATGTGATGGCTTCCAGACATGTTGGCCTGGATCTCACGATGTCCTCTAGGAAAATTACCCAGATCTCATGACACCCACCAGGCATGTCATCCAGGTTATGTGATAGATTCAAGGACATGAAATCCAATATCATGTGGTGTCCTATGGAAAAGTTTTCCTTGATCATGTGATAGTATCCTGACATGAATTTTGAATTATTTGATGTACTCTAGAGTGAAAATTGGGTTAATAGATTATCTTTTGAAATGTATGCAATTTTATTAGGATTTTTTAGACATCCTCCTACATGTTAGTGAGATAATAAAGGTATGTATGAAAGACAAATAGGTCTTGTCATGCAATAATCCCAAGATAGGATAACCTTGTTTAGTGAAAATAATAGGGAAAACTTAGAGTGAAATCCCCAATCAATGGAATAATATAACATGTGCCCCACATATTATGGAAGTATCAATGTGTAATTCTCGAAGAAATGAGCTAATGTGACACTAATTCCTACATTATCCAGGATATGTAGGATTTCTTCATAAGGCTCTAACTCATTATTAAATATCTAAATGGTTATCCCAGCACATAAGTCATGTATCCATATGTAGTGAGATCAATTTCTTTCTAACCATTTTTTAACAGACCAATCATGGATCATGTGGTCTTATGAAATTGAAGTGATCATATAATTATCATAACGAACCCCCAACATATAGGTAAAACTTAGTGTGTACACCTTTATCAGCTACATAATATGATATACCCAAAAATAGAATGGAAAAATCAATAAGTCTGGATTAGAAGCACAATTTGATATGTACCGCATATTAGGGAAACCACATTGTGTAATCCCCAATCCATTTAACTAATAGAACTATTGTTCTTTCCAAAATCAAGATATGTAGGACACATTCCTAGGGACCATGTTTAAATAGAAATCCACATTAGTGTAAGACCCCCGTGTATATGACATTCCAACCATGGTGACCTAATATCTCTCATGGGATGGTCATTCCACCTCATTAATAAATGGATTGGAAAATAAATTTAACTTTGAGAACTATAAATATGATTAAAAATAGAATATATAGGACACCTTCTTATGTCTTGAGATAAAATAGGTATCCACGTCAGTGTAAGCCCAAATATGTCTCTAACATACCAATGATCATGAACTAAGCATTCCCATGTTCTAGTTCTTCTTCCCAACCCATCATCAAGCTATGAAAGAAAATGATCTTTGAGGACTCTGATTCTTTACCTAACCAGGATACCTAGGATTCCTTCCTAGGTTTGATCTCTATATTGATCATCCTCAGGGTTGTCCTAGTACATAATACTCACATCAATATGTAATGAAATTTTGTAACTGATATACCTTATTTCTCACACTAATCATGACTCACATGGTCCTGGGGAATTGAAATAGTCATATCATTCATGTCACAAATCTTCACCAGCTAAAGCAACCTTAGTGTGTAAAATGTGATCAACTGAAAATTGGTGACTCTATATCCAACCACAACCAGGATACAAAGGAAACCTCATCAAGGCTCAAGATTGATACCTTGTTCCCAAATACCCTTATATATGTCTTTTCTAAAAGATGTTAAAATTTATGGGTTTGATGAACTACCTAGGTTTTGATCCCTACTATAAATTGCATACATAGGAAACCTCATATAGGTTCAATCCCATAATCAACATTTTAATCGCCTCCTTGGATGAAAATAGAAATTTGAGTGCCTATTGATATATCTTTAATTTATTAGATACTTCTCATTAGAGAGAAATCTATGTAGATCCTCAGATACGAACATATGAACTCACTGAATGGATTCATCTTCACATCGAGGTGGGTTTAACCTATGATTATTTTTATTATAAATATTACCCTTGAGGGATTTGGAAGAGATTTGAAAACATCTCATAAATGAATAAGAGAGTCCTAGATTTGGGAAAATTTTCCCACAAAAGGGTGTGATGAGCCTAAAATCCAATTCTTTTGAGAAATGTGGTTATATAAATTTTGTTTTCCTCTAAAACCACAATTTATCACCTACCTTGGGAAAGTAGGTATGTAATAATGTATGAATGTAGGAACTATTGGTATTTTCTAATTAAATACAAAATTAATGGTAAACCCAATGTGAAGGATAGTTTTATGGGAATTTCTTCCTATCAAATGGGTATTTTTCCATTATTTCTAATTAATAAATTTTAAACCTCACATATATATATCAAATAAATAAATGATTAGTTAACCATGGATTATTCTCTTATTATTGTATATCCTATGTAATAAAAAATGGTGAACCTAATATTAAAACTATCAAATAATAGATTTATCAGATTACCATGTGTCATTCCATAATTGTTTCATGTCATATGTAAACATTGAAAATCTGACATGATTCTTACAGATGATCCTTTATAGTTGGGGACCTCATAAAATATATCCATCCATGATTTGAAAATTCCATATGAGTATAATGGATGGAATATGGATAAGAATTGAGAATTTTATTAGCCACACATATCTTATTGAGAACACGTAATTCCTACAATGATTAAATGATTAGTGTCGTTATCCCCTATGACCTTCTTGTTTGTAGATACTACATTCACAATCAAATCTCTAATCCAACAAGTCTTCATCTAGTGAATATTCTGAAAAATATCCTTCAACTGTAGCCCCTATGATCCTTATAATTTCCTCACATATTTGTCATCTAATGAGTTGTGTGGAATATGAAATGGTCTGTGAATACCACTAACATGGTACAATCTTGACCCTTTATGTGTCCTAAGAGATTCTCCATGTGCTAAAACATATGAGTCTACATTGTCCAGCGAATGCTACAGTAAATATATGGGAAAGTCTTTCAACTGAGACTGTTTTGGGTGCTTATACCTAGATTATGAAACCGACCACCTTCAATATCTGATGAAGGTGGACTAAGGATTTATCTATATCTTCCTTTTGGGTCAATGGTCGATTATGATGGATCATGAAAACCACCATCCCCAACACCATCCCATCCATTCCCATCAGTTGTCTGATGGGGGTACCACACAACACACTTCAACCTCTGACACCCATGAATGGGAAACAAGTAAGACACATCTGGAATTGAAGGATATGGATAATTAAGAGTTGTCTCATATCACACGTCCCACTGACGTAGTGTGTCGTCATATTACAGCATTAACCAGTCATCAGGATCACATCCTTGGTCACTCATAAGAATTATGCGGTCATATTCCAACCCCAATAATGGGGGAGGCACATATTCCAACCCCTGTTCATGAAGCCTATATTCATATTATGGTGGAGAAATAGATAATTATGGGCATCAATTCCTTCTTTAATTGATGATATGAAATTTTATATATTGGATATAGAAAACGTGAAAGCATATATTCTACTAAAATTTTTTAAGGTAAAATTACATCATTGAAATATCTAAAGAACTACAATGACATATCCTGAAACTGGAATAGATTCATGGGCCGGTTCTTATCTCTATTCATATAGAAAGGGGAAAAAGAACTCTGATCAATATGGATATGTTGTAGCTCCAAAGAAAGTGCACAATCTTTCTCCCATCCAAGAGGCGTATCAGCAAATAACACTAAAAGAAGTGGCACTAGACTGGGATCATATTCACATTCCAATCGAGGATCACCATGTGAGAGTGAAACATTCCTCTAGAATGTGGTATATTAATATCAAAAAAGACTAACATCATAATCCAATGTCTCAGGATTGGGTGAATACCCATGTTATGGATAGGTCTCACAAAGTTATAGGGGCACATGCCCCAAGATAAGATCATATTCCTATGAAAAAAGACTCGAGACATACACTAAAGACTCAGTATCAGGCACATATCCCTTCTCTCACCAATGCTCACTAGGTGAGAGAGGCACATTCCTCAGGATATGCTCATATTCGTTTCAGTGAACCTACCCAAAAAATTCAATTAGATTACAGAATCCATTCTCATATCCTTACATCCAATGATGAATGACTACAACAACATCCTATTAAGGATATTTAGGAGGATTCTCATATCCATTCTCCCATCTTGGAGGTTTATTAGCATATTCTAATAGGGAATGCATATTCAGAGTGAGATCATATTACTGAACCAACTGGGGAACATAAAGTGAGAGAAGCAGATGCCTCAAGAAATGATCATATTCCTACCAAAAAAGTACTGAGGTAATCTCTAATGTCCTAGGATCATGCTCATATCACAGTTCCAAATGGGTATCATCATTTCAAAATGGAACATTCCTTAGGGGAGGCTCACATTCATCCCAATAAAGAATAATTTCATTTGCATATTCTAGATGCTTCTCAATAGTCTGTGATTACTCCCACAACATCAAAATATTATTATTATATATTTTTTCCCTAGAAATTATACATTAGGATAAAATCACTACACAATCCATAATGGTAGGTCATCATATTCTGTCTATTATAAAGAATTGTGAGATGATCCAAAATCTGCTCAGTTCCAGTGTTCTAGAGGTTTTTTGAGATACATTCTCAACACCCCAATGGTCCATTGACTCATCAACCAATGAATAAGGTGATCATTACTATGATAGTTCTCCTCATGGTATTGTGTATGTGGATAACATGGACTCTACTCCTAACATCATCCATGTTCAACCTCCCCATGGTGATATCACCAATGTACTAGTAAATCCAACCATTTCCCTAAAACCTCCATATAGGGTGGTTCCCAAAACTCAAACCCATTTTTATTGAGATGTTATCAAAAGATTACGGGGGAATACATATAGTTCACCATCAAATTCTAGAAATACTCCACTAGGGTCCGTAGTAAACCACATGAATTAGCTTCTATGGTATGAATGGTTAGTGATATGTTTGTTTATTGAAGAGGAGGGAAACATTGATGTATAGAGAGAGTTTTAAAGAAAGAATCTCCCAATCATGGTCTTGAACCTTTATGCATTTAACTATTAGATCCTAGAGTACCTATTAAAGGAGTGCATCCCTTTTCTATGTTAATATATTTGGGATACCTATGAGTGGGTGAAGGATAGAAATCTCCCTTATCCGAGATACAAGTATCAACTTAACACCACCAATACAGTTTTTTAAATTGGACATCACCACCTATTCCATATATCTTAATCTAAAAATGGAGTTGTGTGACTTATGGATATATAGTGTCTCTCTCCATATCATAAAAAATCTCTACAAACTAACTTCTTGAGTTTTTATATATGTGTGTATCCTACAATGGGATAAATATATAGAATTCCACTTCAATAAGTCCCAAGAACAGCGGGTCTACCAAAATATATTGTCCTATAATGTTGTAGCCTCTATTGAAATTAGAGGAATGGGTTACATGAAAGAAAGTTGGTCGCTGTAATGGAATTCCCCCTCATAGATGATTCCATGACATCATGATCAGGGGAAGTGGGTATCCAACATGTCTTTGAACCAGTCCCCTCAAAACAACATGAACACATTTTTGACATAGAAACTAAAATTGAAATCTACCAAAAAACTTCTTATACTAAATATCTCCCATCAAGGTCTTTCATTGAACCGAGCTTGTACAAAAAGACAGATTGAGCTTATCAAACAGGTTACAATTGTAGATTCTATAATACCCATCCAAGAGCCGACTTAAACCGTAGGGATAGGAGAATATGTTATACCAGCTCCACGCCTCAAATTATCAATCTCTGGTAGGATCTAGGACATGGTTTCATTAGCTAAAAATAACCCCAAACCACCAGGATGGGGGAATTATATCTCAATCACCATCACTAGGTTCATCATCCCCTAAGATTTTATTGGGGAAATCAATGAATGTTCAAGATCATCCTCATACCATTGGTATAGGAAAATTTATAACTAAATGTACATCCTGAGAGTCAAAAGTTTCTCTATTGTAATCATGTGATCCTCAAAAAAGAATTAATCAATGCCAATTGTGTCCCTAAAATGACCCCAAAAAGCAGGGATAGGAAAATTTTCATCATCACCATCACCACTAAGGGAATTTGACTTCTCTAGGTTTGGAGGTAAATATTGATGGTCATCATGCCATCTTCTCCTCGTCCAAAAGAAAAAACACTATTATTCAGGGCCCATTGAGAATGAAAAACACAAAACTCCCTCAACATATCTATTTAGAGGCTGATGTAAGAGGAAAAAAGGAAGAAAGAAATAAAATCCCATTGGGGTCGGATACTAAAAAGTCATAATATGGAAAATAGTTTCTGGAATGACCCTAATGTAAGTAGTGTAGAATCATCTTATTGTATCAAATGTAATGGATTTTTCTTTAGACACCCCTTTATGAATATCATCATTGTTAATGTAACTGATAATGTACATCAAGATGAAAATAAAGATGTACATTACCTAGAAAGTGTACCCATAGAGGAAGAGATGGATGCACCCACTGAGTTTTCAAGCATTTGAAACTAGAGGAGGATCTAAAATCAAGAACCACCAAATATCAAGATTCCTTATAATCATCATCATGTTAATTTTTATTCTAGTAAACATGAAATAAGGAAAGCACGACTAGCCAAAATAGGACAAAGGGACATGGAGCTAATGGGTCAAAAATAGTGAAGACTGAGGGAATCCCCACTAATTAGATTGACCCCCACATTCTTTAATATATTCAGATAATTAAAACATAACCTCTATGATCCAAGAATATTGATCAAGGATTAATGTTATGTACCTTTATTACCCTCCCTCCAAGTATGGATCAATTTGGTATTATTGCTTGGGATGCCACAACATTTTCTGATGATATATGATATCAACCATGGGATGACCCCAACATCTTGTGGGTCATTATGCAATAGAAATAGATCCATTTTAGCTTCCGTGACGTCAAATCTCCTATGGATAGACAAACTAAGACCCATGACCATAGTCATCGCCTATACATAGAGAGACGATCCTTGGACTAGCTGATTAGTAAGTGTCAAGATGACCAACCCATTTTCGTCATGGGTGACCCCCCTAACTAATTACTCCCAAGGAACAAGACCCATTTGTGTTGAGATTAAAGCCTCTAGGGGGAGGATTCCAAAAAACCCAGTGGCTTGTTGAATTACTATCACCAACATGAGGGTCCTAGAGCCCTGATTTAAACTACTATAGATATGGGGCCTCCCTCCAATTTCTCAATACCCTCACCATGCCGATTAACAAATATTTTGTTATTATAATGATAGAGCTTCCCAAAAAAGCCATCCCCCTCATTTATCAACTTGTTCCTCACTATCCAAAGGCACCAACGAATTGCATGAAATACTGTAGTTCGGGCCATTACTTATGGGACGGCATATCCTGATTGATGGTACTATTGATTTAGGAAAGAAAGATCAGCCATGGAAAGAATAGAAAAGGATGTGAACTCACCAAAATAAATCAACACCTCACACACCCACTCGATCTCAATTAAAATCTGACTAATACCTTTATTCATATGGATCCTGTAGCAAGAACATAATGATAAAATATTCACTCCACAATTATTAATGTTATCATCAGCAGGGACAACCTTGTTCTTTATCCTCTAGGTGAGGAAGCTAAATATATTAGGGATGATTCTATACCAAATAACATCATTCCAAACATTCACATGTTTATGTACATTAATGGTCCGATATATGTCCTTCATCGTGAAATATCTAGGGGTGGACGAGGTGAAAAAACACCTATCCAGATTAGAGTTCAACTCGATGAGATTAAACTAAACGTGTTCATCCTTGTCTAGAACAACTTAAATGAAAGGTGGGTACTGGCTAGCTTCCATGAAAGAAATTCCAGTAACAGGGCATCATAGAAAGATGATGATATTCCCACTCCAATTGTGATTCCAGAAGGACATATCTCCTTTCCCGACTATATAGAGAGTATGAGGCATAAGGGAAGTAACGAGGGGTCAAATATTAGACCCGAGGGGAGAAGCAAGTCAATCCACTAAAACCACATCCCCTGAATAATTTTCATTCAAGGTTTCCCCCCACAAGGTATGCCTATCCAGGACCTACCATGTCAATTTTTCATGCATGAAACGAATTATTCCCTCCAAGCTATGTAGGTTGATAGCACCTTAATTAATAGGACTCTCCATCCTGCTCCATGACACCCAGTGCCTTTTTTCCCTCAGACAAAGGATCCCAGATGAATACGGCTAGGATTCTGTTGATTATTTTGATAACTCCTTTGGGGACCCTGATAGATGTGAGGAAATACACCATAAAATCCAAGAGAACACTATTCACGAGCGTGATATGACCCCCAATTGGTATATAATTATTCTTATAGTTGAGAACCTAATCCATGATCCTGCTAATGAGGGGTTTGATGTCACGAAAACAGAGTCTACTAAATGAAATGTGTTCACCCATGTATTCCTTGGGGAGGACTCCAATCTACATATCCAGGTTGTGTCTCATAGTAGACAACCGGCTAGAGGAATGACTACTAGAGATATAAATGTTAATTTTTTTCTTATTGATAAGATATCAACTCCAATGGAAGTACTCCTCCAAGACCCTGTTTAAAACTCATAATGATCTTCCCATAAAATTCATTTATATAATTGTATCTTCTGCAAAAAAGAGGTGGGACACAATTGGAGATACCATCCTTTTGGGATACATGAGAATTTATCCATTTGTTGAGCTCCTTTGAATTTGGAGACTGAGGACATACTGTGTGAAAATAAAAATACATTGGTAGAGGGGGTCCCCTTGCATTTGGCCATAGGTTTCCTTGAAGAAACCATATGTCTTTCACATGAACAAAACCACCAGCCATAATGGAATAAACCAACGAAAAATAATACCAATATTCCAAATGTAGAGACCCATACCTATAAGCACATTATCAATGAAACTCAATTAACATGGTCATAATATTTTTCCATATCTAACTTGATGGACATTAGGTATTGCTTGTAGTATGAGACGAATATTCTCCCTCCCAGATCCAATCTGCCTACAAGAGAGGCATCTAATAATTAATTCTTCTCAAGACATTAGAAACTAATCCACATAAATGAGGAATTCAAAAATGATCATGAATTCCCTTAATTACGGTGCTAGCCTCTCTCTTTCTAGGGGGTCATTAAGTCTTGGAATGAATTTTGATTTAGTAAGGAATGTAATTGGGTCCACATCAATCATCCCCACTGACTCTATGTAGAAGGTAGATATCTCAGAACGTAGTGCCTCTGGAATTACACAATGATAATGAGTCTCATGATAATAGAATTGAATCCACGGAAGGGAGATGCACACTTTTTCAGCCTAAGATAAATCCATATCCCAAATGGGTGGATAATACTTTTCCCACACCCAATTAAGGTAATCCTATGTTGTCCACCATTGAAAGTGTGGTAGATGCAAAATAGAATCTCACATGTTTTTTTGTTGATGTTAACCAATAATGGGCCCTTAAGATAGACTTGAGGAAACCAATATGAGTTGTTTTGTACAAAAAATGGTAGGGACAACCTTCATATGGTATAACATCCTCCCACCAAGATCAACCATAGCATAGAAAGTATTTCTTCATAAATTCCTTTATCAGTTTAGTTCAACATTGATGAGGGGGAAAATTTTCAACCTGATGAACTTAAAATAGCATGAAAATGAGTTGGTTTCTGACTTCATATCCATATTGTTTAACCTATTCACTCATCATCACTCTCTCATACGATCAATTTCTACAACTCTATACTAAAAATATCTTTGATGAGTTGCATACACCTATGATTCCAATGAAATATAAAAGAAAATTTTGTATGTTCACAGAAATATCAAAACATCTCGAACAATCTATTTATTGGACCCGATATATGTCTCAACTCATGAACTTATCACAAGAAAAAATGATCGACAAAGAAGAAGATTCCGTTGTTACCCTCAAACCAGTAGAAATACATATTCAATCACCTATATATATAGTGACCATAACTTTTTAAACATTGGAATTACATCACATTTGAGGAATAAATAAAACATTAAAACAATGGATCCCCAAAGACTATATTACTATTGTACCTTTGGAAACATGGAAATATAAACCCTATTACATGAGAAAGCTACATTATCTCCTACTGAGTTCTCCAAGACTAGAATCCCATTAAAAATATGATATAAGAAATATAAATTTATAACATAGGGAAGGAAACATAAAAATGGGTGATCTCAGATGCTCAGTAAGGGTAATTAAGGGAGATTTGTAAGAATAAACATGATAAAAAGGTTACGAGAATGTGATAATAACATTATAAGATCACACCTTTCATATCAAAGAACATAAATTTGAATCAATTCCTTAATATTATCAATTAATAAGACATAAATCATATATATATAATGAACTTAATCCGTGAAAGTATAACATATGAATAAGATGCTAAATTATAGTAGAAGCATAAGAATATAAAAAATAGTTAGTCAAGGATTACTACCAATAGAATCATAGAATGTTAGGCTTGGGATAATCACCTATGTATCTTCATTGGGATTTAGATTCACTCACTTGAACCCTCTTGTTTTGTGGTTGGGATGTCCTCCCACGTACCTTGTTGTTTCATTCATAGGATGTACTCGCATGTACCTTCTTGTTTTGGGATTGGGATGTAGTCCCATGTACCCTATTGTTTATGTTTTGGAAATTCCACTTATATACCCTCTTGTTTCGGTCTTGTAATTTCCTATCATGTACCCTCATGTTTTGAGTTTCAGATGTCCTTCTGTGTACCATCTTGCCTCAGGCATGGGCTGCCCTCAAATTTAACCTCTTTTCTCAAGAATGGAATGTCCTCCCATGTGCCCTTTTATATCATTAAACATGTATCATTACCCAATGCATTTGATGGAGATATAGTTCCCACCCATCTCATAAAAAAATCATTCATACATGTGCCACAAGATAATACAACTTTTATCATATCATGAACCATTAAAAAAGAAATGGGGTTTATAAACATCCTATCAAAAACCCATGAAATGAAATGAGTAACAATAAATTTTAATCACATAATAACCTATGGAAAATATATAGTTTTCATAATAATTTAATAAAATCGTAACCCGTGAAAGGAAGTAGGTTTCAAAATCATATAACCCATGGAAGACATATAGGTTTCATAAGCATCATTTCATCAATTCATAAACTATTTAAGAAATAAAATGTATTTAAACATTTTATTATTTACTATAACGGCATGAGTAACATCAATGGATTTAATAATAGATAATAAATAACTTGGAAAGATGTTTTTGAAAAAATATCTTCAGTAATTTATCGTCTATTTAACTTGTTTTTGAAATCATAAAAATTATCAAATATCATTTTCATGAAAATTAACATTATAACATATAAAGAAAGAATTGAATGAATTTTTAAAACAATTTCCTTTGTAAAATTATTAAAAATATATAATTAAATCATGAAAATGTTTTAAAACCATTTCTTTAGAAATTATTTGATTAATTATAAATAATTATTCAAAACTTTTTAAATACATTTTATGAAATAGAACATTTTTGGAAAAAAATTACCTTGAAATTAAATTCAAAAACATTAAAAGGAATATTTGATAATAATAAAACAATTTTAAAATAATTTTTATTGAAAATTATCTTCAAAGATCATCTGAAAACATTTTTGAAAATATATTTCAAAACATGGATTTTAAAATATTATAGATTTCTGACCGATGAGAGAAATCTGGCCAGATTTTCATAAAAACATTTTCTTAAATATCTTAAGTACCAATGAGTGGAAAAATGGTATTAAAACATGGATATATCCTGAATAAACATTAGATAATTAAATTATTTATTTTCTATGAGATATTGACCTAATATTACATCAATGGAAACATGATTATAATAAAATCTTGATTAATGATGAGATTGTTTCAATAAACTCTTACAATATAGTGACTTTGAATCATACTCCCCATGTAAGACAATTATATAAAATATATTAAAAAGTATCACGAAAGGAAGGTGATTCATGATATAATATGACATATGGATATATATACACATATAAAAAGAATATAGGTTCATAACAAAGCACATGTCTCAAAGAAAGAAAAATAAGACAAAACTGCTTAAATTATTTAGAAACATTACAGATGTAAGATCCCATGAAGTAGATATAATAAAATTTATAGGCAAATAAACATAATATAAGGAATACTAATAATAGAATACATTCATTGGTAGTATATACAAAAGAAATGAGGTGTGCATAAGATATGGAAATAAAAAGTAATACGGGATTCCTTTACCATCTATCTTGACTCTCATCGTACTCATTCAAGCCTCCAATATAATAAATATAAGTTTATTATACATAAGTAATATAAAAATATTATTATATATAATATAATATTTAGATTTATTATGTCTTTTTATTACCTTCTTGTTGACAATTCTATGTTAATGTTTCACTTCGGGAAATATCTGATTTATTCTTCGCATGTATCTTAATTTGTTATATCCTTGTTCTTTATACGTATATCATGACATACTGAATTTAGAACATGATATAAAAATATTCTATATTAATTATACTTATATTATAAGAATCTATTGAATATAGACATATTAAATGGAATATTCCACTCATGAAGATGGTAATCCGTATGTACACATGAATGATGTTTCCAATTTTCTTGTCGTATTGAAAGAAAGAATGAAAAAAATATGTATATATGCATATAATATCATTAAAATAGACTTATAATGGTATATATATCATATAAGTTAACTAAAACCGTCCATAATACATTCCATGTAGTGTGTGAATGAATTACATCGCTTTGAGGGGATGATAGTCCACACTTCCTCAAATGAAATTATCGTATTTACAAAAGATGGAAATAATAAAAGAATGTTGTTATAAAATAACAACAGAATCATAAAAACATAATATTTATCATTAATATCATATATAAAAATATTGAGAAACATAATTCCAACAATCATAGGTGGTAATGGAAGAACTAACAGTCATCGTTTTGTGAGGCTGTAGTTCGTCGTTCACATAAATACTATGTTCATTACCCAACAGACCGAAGTGTGTGGAAGTTTAGGTAAAACCTTTACAATAACAAAATATTAGTATATTTTGGATAAATAGGTTTATATGTAAAAACAAATTAATAATAATTGATTTTATGGATAAATAATGTAAAATAAAGGATCTTAAAGGTGGGAGGTACCTCTTAATCATGCAACTACTTTTGGTTTTTAAAAAAGGGATTCCTTGGAAATATTTATTCAAAAATAGAGTCTTCAAGGAATAGTAGAGGGATTTTGGGAGACTATTGGGTCAGATATTGGATTAATATAATTGGTTTAAGAGGTTTTAAGAAGGGGGAGAGGTGGTGGCCGTTTATAGGGAAGGAGAAGGACCCACATGGATTTTTTTAAACAAGTTAGGTGTGCACATGTTATTACCTAAAACAAGTAAAAAAATCCAAGAAACTCAATTATGGAAGGTTTGTTTCCAAAATATGGACATAAAACATGTATTGGAAAAGTGCCTAGGTTATTTGGGCCCTTAAGATTATTGTTTATTCTGTTGTTAAACTTAATTTAACCTTAATTGATGTGATTAATTTTAACCATTTTCACTAATATTTTTGGCCAAAAAATAAGTTGATATTATTATACTGAAAATAAAATAATTATTTCTACCATGTATGTATTTTTTTCAAAATTAAACTCATATAAGTGTAAAAATTAAGATTAATGCTAATCTGAGAGACGATATGACATAGCTAGTTTTCAAAGTAAAAAGGATCAAATGTTTGCTATGTTTTTGTATACAATTTAAAAGTGAAATTGAATCCAAAGAACTAAATTGGATTAATTTTTAAAAATATAATATTATTATACATTGAAACTAATTTTGAATATAATTGAAACTTATAATTAAATTTGATGAAAAATTAGCTTTGGATTAAAATTTAGTATTTTCACTATTTTTCGAAATATAATGTTTCTCAGAAAAATCCCAAAAATATACCCTAAGATAAATTTGACATTAAAAATTCAAAAAATATTATTATTTTATAAAATTATGTTTATAAAAGTTTCTTATATCACTTTCATTTTTTTTACCGAAGGATATGAATATAAATTTATTTGAGAAAAATATATTTTAAAATATATAAATACATTACAAAAAATTATATTTTTCATTATCAATAAGTATTTATATATGAAACCGTTATAAATATTATTTGAAAGGTATTTATTAATTTTTTTTGTTAGTATGTTTAATTTCAAGTTTATATCTATCCTTTTTAAATAATTATAAAAATAAAGTGATGTTTCGTACAAACCTGACATTGCATGCAACGTATGCTATATCTGTGTTGCATGTAACATATTCCAAATCAGTGTTTCTTGACAAGATTTTTTGGCCCAGTGAAATGATTGATATCAAAAGAACTCAACATTGTGTGTAACACAAGCCAATCATAGTGTTGTATATACTACAAGACAATCCATGTGTTGTGTGTAGCATAATATTTACATGGAGGTGCACACAACGGAAGCCAGACGTATTGGTTTTCATATAACCAAAGCTATATTCAATATTGTGTGAAATGAAAAATATAAAAAATATTAAATTAATTAAAAAAATATCACCAAAATCACAGGGTGTCACAAACAAGTGAATGACCAAAGAAAAGTTGAGGGCATCAAAGTCGTAAATCTGTGTTGATTTATAAGGCCATCGGTTCAATAAAAAATTATGTTATTAGGATAATAAATTTTTTAATATTTTTCATAATGTTGAGTAACTAGTATATAGACCAAGAATATACTTATTTCTAAAAAAATTAATTATTTAGTTATGATTTTATCAATTTCTAATTCATCCATTACATCAAGAAATGGATGTTCAGAAATTAACATTGATGCATGAAGTACTAAAATAATCTTTTATCATATATTAAGGCCTATAAAGGAATTAATTGTATAAATAATCTTTAAAAAAAATATATACAATACAATAATATCTATAAATAAAAAGTAACTCTACTAATTCATTATTAATATTTATTCATAAAAATAATTACACACTAAACAGGACATCATGTAGGCTAGTGGTCGGTATGAAACCCTTATCATTCTTTAGTCATGGACTCAATACCCACGACCTTTATAGATATGATTGGTTTTCACCCAACATATATGAAATATTTTCTAAAACTATACTAATTACAAATAAGATGAACTTCCTTGAAATAATGTTAATCACAAAATGACCTTTTAACCAGGGGTTTATATAAAATCGTAGTACATAAATACATCCTCCAAAGTTTAATATAAACATTTCATGAATGTTTAACCTTATAAAACTTTTAAAATATTAAAATCCAAAGCAGTATAAATAATTTCATGATATCACCATCACATTGATACCCCGTATACCCCAAAGTACCTCTCCATTTTCACATTCCAAACATGTGAATACCCTCATTATATGTTCTATCGAAGTTTGGAAATAACATGAATTACAATAAAAAAATTAGAAAAAATGCATGATTCATTATTCCAAAGATAACTGGATATATTCCTTAAGTCAAAGAATCATTAAAATCCATAGACTACTTTTTTTATATAATCCATTATCAGTTTTAAGGTAATAAATACCATCCAATTTACTTTTTTATAACCAACATATCCTTATCCAAACATAAATATACCAACATATGGAATTAATTAAGGGTTAACTTCCATTAATAAAAATATCAACTTTTATGAGATTAAATTTATATAATATCTGAACTATTCATAATAATCTTGTAATACCTTAGCAAAAACATAAAATGAAAAATCCTTGTATATTTCACCTTTCATAATTCTTAAACCCAAATATATAAAATATTTAATTATTCGACTTTATCCTTAAGAAATTATTAAGGAAACATCATCATATTAAATAACACCCCTTCCATTTCACATTTCATTTGATGTCTTATTGTAATCATAATGTAACCATTACTCATACCACCTTCCTGATTATCTTCATGATCTTTCCAAATGGGAAATTGATTTTCATAATTTCCACTCATTACACACATAATGAATTTAACCTTTTATGAAGTTTTAGGGAGTGTAATATTCCCATCCATTTCTTTAAATGATCCACTCATCTTTTCTATATAGTTACTTGTATTTTTTCTTCCCTTTCCATAGTCAAAACAAATTCTTGTTCCACTAAGATAATCAATTTGGTGATTCATTCAACATTCTTAACATAATGGAAAATTAATCTTATTCCCTCCATGGTCTCAATTAATAGAACTCCAAGAAAACTCCTTTCTTCTCTTCCATGTTGAGTGTGAGAGTTGGTTATCGTACACATTGTTGATAATGTTCCCGGAAAATAGATTTTTCATGATTAAAAAAATCTATTATTCTAATGATCATCTGATTTTACAACTCCACAACAGACTGTCCACCACACTCAATTTTAATATAGTTCCTTCTAGTTCCCCCTATTGAAAAAAACTATGAATAATTGAGTAAGAAATTATCATAATAGAGAGAAATCTCATTACCATTAAAACAAATTATATAATTCCAAAATTATGACACCTTTCTTAAACTAGGACACCTCAGGTTTATGACAGGTCATTCTTAGAAATCTTCATTTTATATCTTTAATGATTGTTTGTGAAGAGTTTTTGAATTCCCAATACATATCCCCTGAAAGTGCCAAACTAGGTGTGTATCAAGGCCCATTTTCATGTACCATATTACCTCGAGTGAGGCCCCAAACATCTTGTCATATTTTTTTCTCCTTGGTACATCTATGCCGGAGCCACATCCACATATAGTATCTATTCTAGGATGTATTTCTACGAAAACAATCATTCTATAATTTATGAAAATTCCATGATATTTTCATAAATGTTAACATATCCTAATACTTATCCTAAGAGACATCCCGAGAAATATCCCCATAAATGTACCTAGGGAAATCTCTAAAATATTATCATCCTAGTTTTCTATGGTTAACTTAACCTTCACACTAATACTAACTATAAAGAATCCCAAATTTTATACAGTGAAATTACATCACATTTGTAGAATAATTAAAAAATTACAACAACAGATTCCCAAAGACAATATTAATTTAGTGTCTTTGGAAACATGGAATCATAAACAATGGTACATGTTAGACCAACATTATCTCCCACTAAGTTCTCCAAGATTAATACCCCCCTTAGACATATCATACAAGAAATATTTCTTCATAAATTGGGTAAGGAAACATAAAAGGGGTGATCCTAGATGCTCAATAATGGTAAATAAGGGAGACATGTAATACTAAACCTGAGTATAAGGGTATGAGAATGTGATCATAACATTAAAAATCACACCCTTCATATCAAATATCATAAACATGAATCATGGCCTAAATATGGAAATTTATAAGATATTAATCATATAAAAATAAATAACAAAATACATGATTGTATAACATAGGAATAAGACATGGAATTTTGGTTGAAACATAGACATATAAAAAACTTATGTCAATACTGCCTATCAAGACCTTCATTGAAAGTTAGGCTTGTGATAATCACCCGTGTACCTGCTTCGATCTTTGGATGCCCTCCCATATACATTTTTTTGGGCAAGGTATTTCCACCTGTGTACCTTCTTATTTTGGGATTGGAATTTCCTCCCATGTTCCATCTTGTTTTGAGATTTAGATTTCCTCCTATGTACCATCTTGTTTGGGGATTGGGATGTCCTCCCATACACCCAATTGTTTTGGTCTTGGTATGTCCTCCTGTGTACCCTCTAATTTTGTATTAGGATGTCCTCCTGTGTATCCTTTTGTTTTGGGCTTCAGATATCATCCTGTGTACCCTGTGGTTTCGGGCTTCGGATTTCCTCTCATGTACCATCATATTTCTGTATTGGGTTGTCCACCTATGTACCCTTTGAGCCCATGAAACATTTAACATTACCCAACTCATTGTATGGAGATTTAAGACCCACCCATCTCATAACAAAATCATTCATACATATGAAACAAGACAATAAAACTTTCATCATATCATGACCCATAAATAAGAGATAGGTTTTACAAACATCCTATCACAAACCCCTTAAATGAAATGAGTAACAATATATTTTCACCACATCATAACATGTGTAAAATATATAGGTTTAATATTCAATTCATAATAGCATAACCCGTGAAAGGAAGTGAGTTTCAAAATAACATAACTCTTGGAAGAGAGGGAGGTTTCATAAGCATCATTCCATCAAAACAGAAACGATTGATGAAATAATATTAATGGAACCATTGAATTATTTCCTAGAATGGAATGAGTAACATCATAATATGTCATCATAGAAAGAAAATAACTTGGTATATATATTTTGAATACATTTCATGAGTTAAATTACCTTTCTTCTTAAAAAAATGCCTTTTAAAATAAAGAACTTTTGAAAACCATTTTCTTGAAAATAAACATGAAGAAATATAAAGGAATGTTTGAAAATATTTTTAAAACATTTTAATTTGTAAACTTATTAAAAACATATAACGAAATATTTTAATCTTTCTGGAAAACATTTATAGAATATACTTTAAAAACATATAAAGAAATCTTGAAAACATTTAAAATAATATTTAAAAAATAAAATAATTTTGGAAAAACTTTTCCTTTTAAAGTAGATTTGAAAACATTTAGAGGGAGATTTTAAAACCATATAATATTTTTAAAATCCTTTTTCAATGAAAATTATCTTGAAATATCCTTTGAAAACATTTTTTATGACATTTTTGAGTACATGGTATTTGAAATAAAATAGATTTTGGGCCGATGAGAGAAATATGGTTAGATTTCATTAATTTTTTTCTTCTTAAATATCTAAATTACCAAAGAGTGGGAAAATGTTATTATAAAATTAATATTTCATGAATAACCATAGTATTAGTAATGTATTTATTGTTATTGAGATATGGATTAGAATATTTCATCAATGGAAACATGATCATAAACAATCTCGATTAATGATGAGATTGTTTCAATAAAATCTTACCATATGGTGACTTTGAATCATACTACCCATATAAGAAAATGAAATTACATGGAGAATAAAATAACATTAAATTTAGTTGATTCATTATATAACTTGTCATATGAATGTATATACACTTCTGAAAGTAATACAGGTTCTTAATAAAGCATGTGTCTCAAAGAAAGCAAATTGAGACAAAACTACTTAACTGATTGGGAAACTATTGAGATGAACAATCCCATGATGTATATATAATAAAATGGATATGTAATAAACATAATATTAGGTATAAAAATAATATAATACTTTCATGGGAAATATATACAAAATAAATGAGTGGTTCATAATACATTGAAATAAAAAAAGAGATGAAATTCTCCTACCTTGTGTCTTGACTGTCATCATACTCATTCAAAAATATTGTATAATAAATATAAGTTTATTATAAACCACTAAAAATAAAAATATTATTATATATAAGATCATATATGGTTTCATTATGACTTTATATTACCCTCTTGTTAACAATTCTAGGTTAAGGTTTCACTTCAAGTAATTTTTGCTTTGTTCTTTGCATGTGTCTTAATTTGTTATATATTTGGTCCTTATAGTTATATCATGATTTACAGAATTTAAACTATGATATAAACTTATTTTAGATTAATTATATTTTTATTATAATAATATATGGAATATATATGTGTTAAATGGAATATATCATTCATGGAGACAATAATTCGTACGTACGCATGAAAGTTGTTTCCATTTTTATTATCGTATTGAAAGAAAGAAAGAAAACTAAATATGTATATATTTATATAATATCATTATATTAGTATTATCATGTTATATATATCATATATTTTCACTAAAATTAGATTCAACCATCAGACACATGAAGAGGCATATGGGGAAGAGTCATTTTCATATCTATCACAATCTCTGACTTTTGAAGATTTCATCCCTATAGAATTCAAAGCACGAGCATTGAACCACCAAGAAAAACCCCTATCAGAAGAATAAATCATATTTTGTTCATTAAACATGATATACTTTGATAACCCATTCGTTGATAATGAATATGCATCTGAAAATGAGTTCCCTATAGCTGATCAGGGAGCTGTAGTCTGAAGACATAGGATCCGAGGATACAGAGGGCATCACATGCATCAACGTAGGCAATATTTCAGTCAAATACATAAAGTTCACATATATTATTCTCAAACATAATGAAAATTTATCCAGTATGACCAACATATATATAGGGGTGTCCATGAACTCTCAAGTGATCATCCACACATTTTCATTTTATATGATCGCCTACCGGGGGTGCCATTATCTAATCGGTCTATTCAATGGGGAAGTCCAACAAGATTTATGCCACTGGATGTAAATGCTCCCTCAATGTATGAAAAATTACCAGTACGTTACACCTTGAATTCCTTATCTCATAAACCACATAATAAATAGAAACCATCTCTTGGGAGGTTCTCGATGATGCTACAAATGTACTAAATTCTTGAATAGCATGCAGTTGTCCCAACCAAGATCTCAATCCTATATATGATCCATAATTTATAATAACTATTGTTAGATCTCATTGAATACCTCCAATGACTATAATAACTCATGAAAGAAGTCTCCACAGTCCAGGTTTATAGAGTGGGGATCATGCCTTCAGAATTCCATGTCACAATCTCATTCATAGAGAGGGACTAGGAATGTGTAATCTAGGGGAACATTAGGCCACTACATGATTCTAGACTTCATGACAATGTTTATATCTGAAGGGTCCTAATTGATAGTGATTCTGGAAACAAACATATCTCGATTCTAACACCTTTACATTTGAGATATAGTTAAGGGGACTTGTCCTCGACAAAGCTGACCATTCCAGGGTATGATAGGCCCCATTAATGACCTATTAGGAATATCAATATCAATTATTAGTTTAGGGATCTCACATAAAACATTGAGTTTATGGTTATCTAGTAAGGCACCACATATATTTTCATTCTTGGATGTCCTTATCTCCACAACCACATGGTGGTAACTTCAAAATTTCAACAGTGATTGAAATAAATCATTGATGGAGAAGTTTGAATACTGTATGGTGATAGTGAAACCATTGATTCCTATGAGAATAGATATAATTAGGTGGGTTTATTTAATAGAGAAGGAAAAAAATTTGTGGTGGATGATGATATATAGGTTTTATCTCCACAAGTATTGGGACTTCCCCACCAAATCCGTAGAGTATGATCAACAATGATTATGTGCTTCCCATAATCCTAGTTGAGGTAGTTGTCCTATTCCTAGATTTCCAATAAATCCTTCCCCCATGTGATAGTGTAAAATATAATCATCTTCAGAATCTATTTGCAATGGATATGGAAGTTGGGGACGACAATATCTATTCAAGTGGACTCTCTCACCATGATAGTGATAGAGAAACTTTCACATTTCAAAATTAATTCTAAAATGACTTCATTGAATCAGAGGTGGATAGAGAATAATAATTACTGATGAGTTCCACTTCCATATATCAGGAAGGAATCTCCACCCCCATTGACGAGATTAGGCAGGTAAATATGGAAATAGAAGAATTACCACGTCCTACACTTATTAGTGTCTTCATTCCTATTAAGGAGAAAGAGATGTATATGTAATTTTTAAACAATCATTGATGTCTATTTTCATAGAATTATACCGAAATTATATAATTGAATATAGATTTGATTGATGAACATCTCGGATAAATTGATGATTATCAAGGATTCATGCATGTATCCAGGAGGATCACCCATCACATGCCACAAATATAGAGGCAGAAGATGGAATATTTATCAAATCCATCCTTGTATGAGAATTGAAATACCCTTGATTTTTACCCAACATTGTCCTTTTAATAATATGTGCAAATTAAGGACTTGATCAATTTATGAGATCTTAATAAAAATTTTACAATGGAAAAATTCCCAGTAATGATCATATAACTCTTGATTGATGAAAGATCTAGATTTTAAGACCTTTCCATCACAGATGATTATTCAGGGTAGAATCAGATAAAAATGGCCCATGAAAATTAGGAATTCAATACCTTCGGACCACCCTAGAGGAACTTTTAATATTAGTTAATTACATTTGGGTTAAATAATGTTAGATCTACTTATCAACACACCGTGAATCATTTAATTAAAACTTTATTATAATGAATAGTTTAATGTTACATTAATGACATGGTTTCCAAATCCAAAAAGTGATGTGATCACATCACAAACCAACAAATAGTCTATGTCAATACAATTCAATTATTAATCCACTAAAATATTATTTTTAGGTAAAAAAAATTGATGTTATTTGTATTTCTGGTATGCCATTGTGGCATAGAGGTCAATCCTGAAAATCCCAATGTTATCATGGGAATTACACCACTCAAAAATCTCAATTTCTGTAGGGGGTCCGAAGGGAACATCGATTACATTAGGAATTTCATTTCCAACCTAGCAAAATGTCTCCCCCATCATAAAGTTAAAAACAAGGGAGTCTCTTATCGATGGGATGATGACTTCTAACAAGCCTTTGATAGTATCAAGACGTACCTACTACACCCAATGGTCCTGATTCCATTGGTTGAAAAAAAATCCTCTCATCTTATATGTGACAACCATTGAATGATCACATGGTGCTATACTAAAATAGAAAAATGAGTTGGGGAATAAGAACAATCTCTAATATCTCTAATTTTCCTGATGATCGTCATAGGGATTCCAGGATCATATATCTTATCCTATCCATGACATAATAAAAAATTCCCTTTTTCTTTCTTTGATTTCATCAATACCATAAAATGAACCACTACCATTCCTTGTTTCACACTCCAAGCATGGATCCCGTCAAAATATTAATTTTGGTAAAATATTCCGCACACGAACAAGGAATCAAACTACATAACAATAGGAAATATACCCTTTTAACATTGGGTGACACTATTTGTTACAACATCATGTTAAAATACAATGATGGTGTCATTTTCATATGATGCTAAACTACACGGTCTATCAAGAACTACATGTTTCATGATTTCTGTCATTAAAGGACATGAAGTGACATATTTATCACAAATACCGTGCTTATCTAAGATAGTATATACAAAAAATTCCCCCTCCATATATGGGTTGGCTTCCATAGAGAATTTCCCATTCCAAAACAATTTTTGGCTTGATTCTTGCCATTGTAGGATATATAGAGATTCCCAGATCACGAGTCTTAGTCCCAACCACAATATATCCTTATAGTTTTAATTGATCTTCATCCTTATTAAACGACTTAAAACTAAATGGATGATTTTTCTACCACATAATATTAAATTACACAATAAAACATCATTACTGCATGGTGTTAAACTGTAAGTAAAACGACCTGGTAACATGAAATCATAATTATTTGAAAAATAAATCCCCACTATATATCGTTAAAATATATAGACCATAACACATTTTCATCCCTTATGAAAGGACCAAAATGTTCTTACCATAGTCAACCATCATACTTTAAATTCATCAATTCATAAATCCTATTTCGTGTCTTGAGTGCATTGGGTTACCACAATCCGTCCATGGACCCTAGAAAGGAAAATAGATCTCTCTGTTTGAGAATTATATGAATTTATAAGGGGAATATAAATAACAACTTATGGAATCATGGTCATATATAAATAGATTTAAGATCATTTTAAGTCTTACATCACAAAAGAAGAACATATCACCCTACGTTGTTTAGGTCCATTCCTGAAATTCTTTTCCCACATCATTACACATGACCCGATAACCACGATCCATGATATATAAAATTTTAATCCCTAATATAGAAGTATATTGGAGTACTCTTAATCATTTGTATCCTAGTTAGGTTCTTGTGTATCATTTCCCTCATATTATTTCCATGTGTATCCTGACCTAAAACTGCCTATGCTATTGGATAAAGTTGTATGACATTATGCTCTAACCTTTGATGTTCAAAATTGCAGGACCGTAACCATATGGAGAATGTTACAGAAAACATGTTAGGTTGAAACTAAAAAAGGGTATCATAAGAGTAATTAGAGTATTCTTTTTCTAAAATCATTTTTTAATAAGATTAAGAAAATGTTATCTCATAAAAAGTGATCCATATAAATCATAGGGTATAATTTTTAGCATGATTTATATCTAAAACATGATCATTGACCCACTAGTCTAGGAATAATTTTGAGTAATGATTTTTGAAATTCCCTAACTTAGATAAGGAGTTCACTAGCGATGGCACAACTATTAGGGTTCTTGAAAACATCTTGAGTATTGCATTTTATCATAAATCATACTTCATTATTTGAGAAAATCATATCACCACAATTCTTCTATGGCCCTTAGAAAGGATACCTTACTTTAGGAGGCTTTTTGTTTGACTATGAAGCATGTATATGACTTCTAAATAAGATCCTATGGTTTTCAATAAAGAGGGTTCCTCTAAAAAATGTTCTTATGATCCTTTCAAGACCTCATGTCACCATATTAGAAATCAGCACGTTAGTCTATTATGGGACATTCTTGGAAATATTTTCCCATATTATCATCATGACCTGAGCACATTAGACAATGATTAACAATCCTCATAACAATACTATTAAAGTGGATTAGAACTCCTTGATGTTACATCACTTTGTATTTTACCCTTCTATAAAAGGGATTTCATAATCCATTCCCTAATGTATTTATGGACCACAAAACATGACTCAAAACCACAAGGAATTGGGACTGAGCTTCACCAAACAAGTGGAAAATTTCCTTGGGGTTCCATAACTATTCTCATATGGATTTCACTTCATACCTGACCTCGTCATATAGAATTTTGAGTCATTGAAAATATATCATGACCCTTGGAAAGGGGTGGGGACACCTCTGTTTGATGATGATATGGACACATAAGGTTATTGACCTACCGACTGAAGTAATCCCCTGCTTGCAAGAATAGAAAACCAATCCTTATGAGCCATGGTAACAACATGGAGGAAACATTCAAATCAAGGTGTTATGGTTCATCTGAGTCATGTCTTCCTCATTCCACATTCATCGAATCATGCTTTTGGGTCCTGAACTATATCACCTTTATTCTAACTATCCTGGTGGACTTGACATAACTAGTATTTCTCCTTATCAAATATTACATCAATACATATTCTATAGAAATTGTATAAAAGTGAAGGCACCTCTGTTTGAAAATGCTTACAACACATAAGGGCCATAGACCACTCATCAGAGGCATATCCTCCTTAAAAAAATGATTTATGATCCTCATGATAGTTGGAAATATCATGGGGAACTCATCACCCTAGAGTGTTCTGAATTATCAATTGAAATTATACCCCATTTTCTATATTCACCATACAAAATCCTACCAATATGAATTTAAATTTACTGGAATCTCAATGCCTAATCTAAAATAACCTAAACAACAGTGATATAAGTTTTGAGCTAAAATTACAAAAATATCAGTGATAGATGGCCCGAGCTATAAAACCCTAAACTAAAATAAGATAATATCTTACCAAAAAACCATAAACCAAAGTTATAGTAGGTCCGAGCTTAAAGGCCTTAATCTAAAGTGATATATGGTCTGCGATAAAAGATCATAAACTACATCACAAGAACCATTTTTTAAGAATATAAAAGGAATAATTATTTTTAGAATGGAATCTCATAATATGGTAGCCATAACAATCCTTATGTCCATTCATGTTAATCCTTATCCTATAAAAAGATTTTGAAATAATTTGGGCAATAAAAATAAAAATATACAAATATTATTAGGCCCACCATATGACAACAATTAAAATCAAGCTATGTGTGCTATGTCTGATGAACTCATAAAATGATAGAGCATTCCCCCTTCAGAACATATGCCATTCCCAAAAATCCTTTTTTGAATCATGTAGTATAAAGATAAATGGGTCATAGACATGTGTGAGTAATCTCATGTTAGTGGTATTGATGAGTATCTATAGAGGAAAATATGTTCTGAATTTCACATTCAAAACTGGGAATTCAGGTTTACTTGATATTATGTAAAGGATGGGTATTATTGGTGGTCCATACAACCTAAACTAATTGATATCCACTCATGGTCAAGAGTCTCCTATTGATAATAGATGAAATCCCTCTACCGACACACTCATGGAAAATACACTCTTGTGGATCAGTATCATAGTCTTCCGATGTTCAAATACATGGAATAGTGATCTTACTATTCCTTAGAATCAAATTATTTTTGTTCTACACAACTCTCATTCTAATGGGGGTCTTTTATTGAAGATCATAATTGTGAATCATTGAATTTTCCATGCAAGGACACATTTCATGAGTGATTTATTGATCATAATTAATATTGAAAAATTCTAATTATTTTTGGTGTGGATATTAAGAGATGAGTAAACAACATTTTATGTTCTTAACCTCATAGTATCAGTGTTTTAGCTTTCCCATTATAGTTGGATTAGACACAGTACACTAGTAAGACTCAATGAGATTATGAAATCATGTAAATTCATGAACAATCAAAGGCATCCCAGGGTGCACAAAAATCAAGTTCTCATGCATCATACATCATGTAATAACTCCATATTTATTATTCTACTGAGTCTGCATGAATGATAATATAACATGTACACTAATATTATGCAATTTAAAGAAGGGGGATAATAAACAATCTCCCCCATTGTTGGTAATCATGTTCTACTTCACCTTCATCAATAGACATAATAAAAAGAGGATTGGCCTCATTGCATATAACTCCTCATGTTGACCTTGCCATCATGTGAAGATCCCATGTTTGATATGATATCATGAGAGGAGAATTAAAATACATCTCATGGATCATTACTTGAGATAACTCATACTTCAACTCTTGATTTCTTATCTGGACTTCCATATAATGAACTTCCACATGTTGAACCTTATCCTCCTAGATGATTGACTACGATGGAATCACATGTTTCTACAACACCCTTTTCATTGTATATATATATATGGATAACAAAGATCCCCAGAAGGAGGAAAATTCATGTATCATGTGATACAGATCACATGAACATGTGAATACGTATCATGTGGGTTATGTGAGGACTCCATGTATATATATGGTGTTGTGAAGATGGAATATGGATAAATTCAATGTGTGATTCCCATAGTTCGTTGCGATCAGTCTAGCTTTTCATGTACAAGGCTATAACAGGTGATGCATTAGAGTCCCATATCAAACATGGGGTCTTATCAAGAATTGGATTGTATCAACAGACACACACAGACACAAATATATATATATATATATGTTTATATTTATTTAGATATATATATAATATAAAAATAAAAATTAAAATAAAATTTCAACATATATAGATATACAAACAAATATATATTTCTTCCATTATAAAAGTGCATGAAGTTACATGGGAAAAGAAAGGAAATGAAAGAGGAGAAAAGGTCTAAAAAATGGAGACCAAGAGTGTCCCCAATTACCATGTCAACTCCTCCCAGAGGGAGGGGTCATAATAAGGAAAACTCCCTAAATGGAATATCCAGAGTATCAATGTAAACCAAAAAATCTACTACTCGATTCCCCTACCTCCATATGTGGGTAAATTGGATGTCATTAGAAATTATGTCCTTATATTTGAAAAAGATCATATATATATATATATGAATGTGTGTATATATTTATATTAATATATATAAAAATATAAATATATATATCCCTGATCATATTTTATCAATATTCACCTTCAATGGTGGTTATTGAGATGGGACATGATTTCTGGGAGTCTCTATATTCTGGTGTTCGATTCTCACTTTGTGGAGATTTTTCATTTAACCTTGGAGTAAGTAAAATAGATGGCATGTGTTGTTGGGATATTTATGTGAAGTAAAATATATATAAAGACAAATATATACACACATATAAACATAAAAAATATAATATATATACATAAATATTCCCATAAGACTATATTTTATGGGAATTATAGTTAGCGGGATTGTATATGATTGTTGGGATTCACACCGTTCTGGTGTTTGATTCTAGATGGAGATAGATTTTTCATTAAACCTTTGAGTCAGTCAACTAGATTTTGTGTGTTATGAGGAGAACTAGACCATTGAAACATGGTGGGCAAGATCTATTGGGTGAACTTTAGGTCAAACATTCGGGCCTGATCTGGAGTACCGGCTAGGCCTAGGAGAAAGAGGACCAGCTATCTGTCACACACGTGCATGATATACTAGGAGAATTGGACGACAAGGATGAGAGTGGGGGCTAGAGGAGAACTAGAGAGGATGGTCCAGGGAGGGGAGAACTGTTCGATGACATTCACAAGTTGTCTTAAAAAACATATTTTATATTATAAAAAATACAAGGGTAAAAATGCTTGTAGATCACACCACTTATACCAAAATTTAATCGACGATATTTCTAAACATCATTATTTTGGTGACATTTCTAAACATTATCAACTAGAGACACCTCATTTAGTGATTTTTATAAACATTGGTAAATGACACCTCATTTACTGATGTTTCTACACCTCATTTAGAGATGTATTTTAGAAACACTGGTAAATGAATTAGCACCATTTTATAACGTCACTAATTGGGAAAATATCTCTAAATATTGTTTTACTGGTAGTACCCAGATGATCACATGTGTGGATGAAAATATAGGAAAATATCCTCATACAGAAGTACCATTAGTTTCCATAAAAAGAAAATATGTAGTCTGAAGCTAAAATAGATAATGTGGTGAAGATGTTTTGAAGATCACCAGAATACACATATATAGTTCAAGAACAAAATTTACATTTCAATTAGTGAGATTTCAAAATATCTTATGCCTGATATGTATCTTTAATGTGTGTATAATGCTCCTAGATGGAATTGTAAAGTGATGTGAAGTCCTTATGAGGTTATGTGATCAAACATGCCTAATTTTGATAGTTTTTTTTGAAGATATATCTTGATGAAACATAATCCTTGGATAGTAGGATGGGAATGTCAGTGTAATGGATGGTAGATCACTCTTACCAAACATTCCACCATTCTCATATGTGCCAAGGTATCATGATACATAATCTATAAATACTAAAGGGACATATTTATTTTAGGATATATTCTAGTCAAGAGAAAACTACCCTCGTTTTCTAGGAAATAAAAATCATCACCACCCCATAAAAGGGTTACATTATTGAGCTTTCATGAGATCACATATGGTTTATGTGATGTAGCTCACATGCACGCAAGACTCCATGATCATTTTCACATAATATAACTATTGAATTTCATATCAAATCTTATGAATGGACATGGAACTATGTACACTATTATGCAAAGATCTGATGCACTATCTGCATTTACTCTATCATGCGAACACGGAACCAATCACATATGATGGCCGAATATCCTCCCATAAGGATATTAAATTACCACATTTCTGATTATGTACAGAATAATGGAAAACATTATTTCATATGGCTATTATTAATTACTAAAGAATTTATCTAATGTTCCATGAAATCCATGCATGAATAACATTGAAAACATGAAGGACTATGTCGATCTGATGGAAGTACACACCACACACATACAATATTCATGTGTGCATGAGAAGCTCAATGCCACACTTGATATCTCTTTGTAAAGAAGATAAATATTCAATTAATGTTATAATTAAATTTTCACTAGATTTCATCGATTTACCTCCTTTAATAAATATCAAGAGGATTTGGATGTTTGTGTGACACCCTCATGAAAACCATTAGTTGTGCAACACATTCAACAGGTTTTGGTTATGTGAAATTTATGAGAATTTTTTCAACACTATTCATTCACCCATTTGTATATATCCATGACATGGAAATACCCTTGTTCATGTTATGGAATCATACAACCATGGAACACAATGCATCAAGGGAGAGGAATACATCAATCCTTGACATAGTCTGATTATTGTAGTCAGATACACCACTTATCATGTAATGTGCCATAGTAATCCAAGTAAAATAACTAGGAAAAGGTTTATTCACCATCTCAAGAACTGATTTTGATCATGTGAACCCCTCATTGAATAAAAGTGGGTGAATCCAAAAAACAACTTCTAAAAGATTTGGAAAATATGTAGTTGATGGAAGACTTACAAAATCAAAATCTTAATATGATGCACCCCTACAAATCACAAGATATCATGGATTACCTACTAATATGTTTTCCTTGGCACTCAAGAACGTACTGACAAGTTATACCCATTATGTAAATGACTTCAGGCATGTCTAATAGATTCCATGCTTCACCCTTTATCTTTATAGACTAGCAGAAGGATTGTCCATGACAAAGATTATGAACCATCACAAGACCCATTGCTGGTCACATGAAACATCACTAATGGGGGGAGTGATTGTCTCTAACCAAACTTTTATAATGTCAAAACCCTCTTTGTAAAATAAATAGTTGGAATGAAAATGGAAGTGATTGGAGATTCTTGCAATAGGATGATGCATTTTTGTTATGTTAACAGAGTTATATTCCATGGATGATCCTCATTGATCATGAGAAACTCCACATGACAAGCTAACATGGCCGCATAAGATTCCTTGGTATGCAATTCTAGAATTGAGAAAGCTCCCCAAAAATGATACCTTTATCTTTTGGAATGTCATATAAAAAGCATTCCAGATCATGTGAACTTCTTTTAACAAGAATCCTGGTCTCATAAAGGACATTAGACATGTCATTCTAATGATATCAATACCCCTTGGAATTTCTACATGATTTTTCATGATCCCATTAATTCAATAAAAACTAACAAATGGGGCATCGATTGTATTATATTGTGGTCATTGAAAATCATGAGATGACCCCCCAATATCCCGCAGTTGGATCATGGGAAAATCATGAAACTAAGGCCCTATACAAACTCCAACATTGAATTTTAAGATACACATTGCCTAAAGTGGTGCATAATCAGGGTGGAGAGGATTAAAAAGACCCCACCACATTATGAAAAAAGTAACTGACATCTTTGGATCCATACACTTGAACTCCCAGCAATCAAAGAAGATTTATCAGAGTATCCAATATCATGATGACAATGGTTTTACACTAGTTATAATCCAAGGAAGAACCTAAGAAGTCATGAAGAATGCATAAGATATTACTATGATCATTTGGGATCACGTGAAAGTTTCTGGTGTGCCATCCAGATTAAAATAATAAAATCCCACCTAAATGTTGTGTCGTGTAAAACTGAAAAAGCTGAAATAATGAATGAATCTTAGTAACAAATAACAAAAATCTTAAACAAAAAGGATAATGGTGGGAGACTCTTGTAGAGGAAATATATGTTGATCTTCATGCACTTCGCATGACTCATCCAGATGACACGAATGCACCAGGACATGAATCTTAAATCATATGATGCTTCCCTAGAATCCTATTTGGGCCACGTGATATCCCTCAAACAAGTTAGATAATGTCACACAGTGCCACCCGGGCCTACCATATGAGCCTCATGAATCCCTTTAGGATTTTCAGCTAGATTTTGGAATGTCCAAAAACAATTTTCTAAAGTTATGTAAAGACACCAAAGTATATCAGCTAGGTCTGAAATAGTACTCTAGAATTTCTAGCTAAGAAATTCTAAATCTTCCAAGCATGTGAGGTATGTTTAATTATTAATCCAAGGCATATAATCCAATTTTTGCGATGGCTTACAGACCAGGAACCATTGATGTCACTTTTTCCTATGGACCAATTGTCCTGGTCTCCCAATACAGTCCCTGATTTTCAATCATATTATGTGATGGATTGTAGTTGAGATGGTATGGATCTCATGAAGTCCTCTATACATGTTGACCTGGTCTTGTGACACCCTCAATTCATGTCATATAGGTTATGCAATGGTGTCCAGGATATTCCATCCAAGATTTTGCGGTGTCCTCATGACAAGTCAACCCTGGTCATGCGATGGTCTCTATACAGACCATTTAGATTATGAGATGCCCTCTTGATAGGTCACTTGGGCCATGCAATTGTCTTTGGACATGTCTGTAATATAACCATGCATGTGCAGACATCCTCCTACATGTCAGTTTGATAATCATGGTATGATAGGTAGACAACCAATTTAGGTCAAGCAGACATACCAAGATAGGATAAACTGATCTAGTTCACATAAAATACCAATCATAGTGTGTAAGACCCAATAATTAGTATAATATAACATTGTAACACATATTTTTAAACCTGCAATGTGTAATCCCCGGTCAACAAAAATATGGTGACTGAGATTCCTTCTACATCCAAGATACATGGGATTCCTCCATAAGGCCCGATCTCCATATTAAGCATAAAAAGACTACCCCAAAAGATAATTATATCATCCATATATTGTGAGATAGAATAATTTCAATCCATTACTTTTGACACTAAACATGGATCACATGGGATTAGGAAATTGATGTGATCATATCATTCTCACCATGCACCACCAACATATTAGAGAAACCTTAGTGTGTAAGGCCTGATCAGGGGAATAATATGATATTTCCCCACATATAAGGGAAAATAGCGCGTAAGACCTGATCAATGGAATAATATAAGCTCTCCCACATATAAAGGAAACCACATTGTTTAATACCAAATAAAATGATATATGAGAACAATTATTATTTCCATAAAAATGATATATTGGATGAATTCCTAAGGTTCGTGCTCAAATAGGTTTCTACCATTGTGTATGGCTCCCCTTATATCTAACATTCCAACTATTCAGACCCAATATCCCCCATAGGCTAGCCATTCCCCCTCAACCACCGGAATACTGAGAAAAATATTGAACAATGAGAACTATGATTCCTTCTATAACCATGATATGTAGGACACCTTCCAAAGGCCTGATCTCAAATAGGAATCCACATTTGTGTAATTCCTTCTATTTCTATGACATTCCAACCATCAAGACCCGATCATTCCCATGGCTTGATCATTCTTCCTAAAAGTAGTGGCCTAGGAAATGAATTTAAATACAATGAATATGATTCCATTAATAACTGGGATATGTTGGATGCCTTCTTAGTTCTGAGATCCATACTGAACATACAAGTGGTTATCCCAACACATAATCCATAAATCCATATACAGCAAGACTTATTACAATCTATCACTTTTTTTCTGACCCCGAATATGAGTCATGTGGGATTAGGGAAATTCAATGGTCATATCATTCGAATCACAAAACTCCACCATCTAGGGCATCCATAGTGTGTAATCTCTAGTTAAATGAACTATGGAAACTATGATTCATGCAATAAATATGATATATAGGATTCCTCATCAAGGATTGAGCTTGATACCTAGTTCTTAAGTTCCCTTATATATATTTTTTGGCATGATGTTAAAATGAATGAATTTTAAGAACTATATATATTTTAATTTCTATTCTAAACAAGATATATAGGACACCTCATAGAGGTTCAATCCCATCCTCTACATATTAATATCCTCTTTGGAAGACAAAATTTAAGGGATTACTTGGTGATATGGACTTAATATATAATCACTTACCAATTAGAGGGAAATAGATGGGGAACCTTAGATATATAAAGATGAACTCACTAAAAATATTCCACTTCACATATGTTAGGGGTTAAACTATGACCATTTGTAGGGTAACCGATCCGGTATCAGGATTAGGAATATATTTGTGAACATATCTTAAATATATAAGAGAGTCTTGGAAAAGGAAGAAATTCCTATAAAAAGGGTGTGATGATCCAGACCTCCAATACTCTTGAACAATGTGAGTTCCTATGTGCCATTGGGTATGAAACACCAATTGATCACCCTACTTTCAAAAGCTATTTTTCACTTTGTTATGTCTGTATGAACCATTGTGAATTTCAAATGAAAGAAAAAATGAATGTAAATAAAATGTGAAGGATTATTCTCTAGATTTTTTTTATTTTCATAGTTGCATTATGCTAATGTTTCAAAAAAAATAATATTCAATATTTCCATCTTTATAACTATCCAAGTAAAGTGGTGGTGAAAAATGAATTACACCACTACATAGATATTGTAAGTCATACATATAAAAGGGTGAAGTTTTTTTCCCATATAATTGAAGGTAGATGAATATGGGTTGTTGAATAAATAAAATAAAATGTAAATATATTAAATATTTTTTTTATTATATGATCATGGTTGGATAATACTTTAATTTTGTAGTGGTGGAAATAAATTGATGACACTCAGTCAAAATAAATACCTTTTTGTTGAGAAAAATCTTTTATCTTAAAACTTAATCCGTGAAATGGTTTTATTTTGGAAATAAAAAATGATCTAAGATTTGGTATTGGAATATAGGATGGTATTAGGTGGGAATTTCCAATTCTATAAGGATAAATCACCGTAAATAATAACTATGTGTAGGATCAATTTTAAAAGTAAGGTAATAGAAAAAATGGAATTACCTAAAATATTAAATAACATATACATCATAATAATGTCAAGTGCAACCAAGGAATAAGAAATTCTATGATAAGATGTCATAGGGTCTAAATAAACTAAAATAACCACATGTGTACAAGTTTTTGATTCATTTTATGCCTTACCTCCTTGTTAAATGAATTTAGAACCATTTTAATGTTAACTAGGATATCTTATGTATTGAACATGGTAACAAAATTATATGAAATTATTACTAAAAATAAACATATACCAAAACAAATTAAAATGATGATTCTTATGTAATTATTTATATCGTTAATAAATAAATGGAAATTATTTAAAATAATTATATAACTCAAAACATTATGGGGATTTTTCAGTGAAACAAAATGATGGTTTTTAAAAAAATATGAATTTTCCACTAGTCACTAAAAAGTCAATGTTTTTAGCAAAATACTAAAAATTCAATGAAAACTAATTTTTTTATGATGATTTAAAAAATGAAATTAATTTAATAAAATTATAATTATAATATTTTATAACTTTTATTTATTCACTTTCATAAATAAAACTATATCTATTATGTTATTTTTTTCCTGAAATAAAAACATAATAAAATTGAATCTCGGTTGATACACAATGTGCATCCTATTGTCCATCCACTAGATCATCAGTTTTTCGTATAGGTAAAAAATATACATTATACTTGAACTCTATATAGAATATAATAACTCCACTCCAGCCAAACTGAATTATGTGGTCATCACTTCAACTCTACGTGATTTTGATATCAATACATGGATATCATTAACTCTATTAACTCTATATTGGGCTTCATCAACACTGTGCATATTGATCAACTATAAATACATTCCAATAAACATTATGTTTTTTATTTACTAACATTATTCACTAAAATGAAATATATATTATTATTATTAAACTATACTTAGCTTTTATAATCATTATTGGCATACCAGTGAACTCTTCACTACTGTTTTCGACTCTATGTTCATAATAGTACACTCTATACTGGTAGCAATGGACACTACATGGGTTTACAATGAACTGAATGTTAAGGAGTCTAAAAAATTTCATAGAATATATAAATAAATTATTTCACTATAATTCCTTTATTGATCATCAATATGAAATTTAAAAACACTCATGAACTTATACTACAAAAATAAATACCATAAAAGAAATTTTTATATCAAAAACAAATTTCACACAATATAATTACTATAGAAGTATTATTACAATCTAAATCAACAACATGTAAAATAAAGTTATGCATTCATTAATAAATACTATTCATTGATTCATTAATGTATGTTTCAATAATTATTTTATATTTATGATTATTTTACATAATATTAACTCTAATCTATTGTTAAAATATAAAATAGTGATACTGAATAATATCTAGAACATTGAATTTACATTATTATAGAATTACATAATCTAGACCATAGGGTTTGGATATTAGATAAATCAATGTACATATTTAGTATCCCCCTTTATTACTTTTCAACATTATATACCATTGATAAAAATCATAAGCACCCTTCATTACAATCCACTAGGTCACATAGATAATTCTTGAGTTCTGAGAACCTTATATCTTTTCTACTCTTAAAGTACCACACCCAATATCCCTTAAATAATTTTTAATTCTATATAAAAATAACCAGGAACTGATCTTCCAAATATCCCCAGATCATGTCTCCAAAAAAACCCATCTTTGCATTTCATCAACTATAATCTGATGTAAATATTTGAAATAAAATAAAATATCACTAGTAAATGAGTCTCCCACATGGAATCTAAAGAGAAATAAATGTTAAATGGTATTAATATTTAATCTTTAACCATGGGGGAGATATATTTTTTGGCCATACATATACATGTATTGGCACCAATACCTTTTTATAATGTCACAGTAACAAAAAAATTAGTATCATATCATGAATATTAAGAAACACAAAATCAATGTGATAAATATCCAAATAGATTCAAAAGAGAGTAAATGTATAAAAAATTATTATATAAAAACCACCATGAATCATGATATAATGAGCAAAATTGAAAGAATTACTAATTTTAAAATTCGTTGTTTACAATTTTGGATATCCCTTAGGCATCTAATTTATATTCCCTCTAGAAAGTACATAAGTTATCATCCTTGATCGAAACTTCATGTGGTATTAGTATTTATGATCATGTGATTCACCATTACCTATATAATAGTTAATAATTTTTCTTGCATCCTATTAGGGCATGTCTATAGAATTAGTACAACAAAAAGTAGGCAATTTCTACCCAACCCCTACATACATGTAAAAAAATCATGTCTATGTAAATAATAATATATGGATAGAGTAAAAAACACGGAAAATAAAAGGTTCAAAAAAAAAAATTAATCATGGAAGTTAGAAATAATATATATATACTTATACTAATAGGGTCCTCATATTTACATAGCTACTTCACGTATTTCTAATATGAATGTCGTGAGGGGTGTAAGGAAATATTACTAATCATCCCATACCAGAAATCTCATATACAATAGTTAGGGGATAAGTCTGTATCATGTGAAAGTGTAATGGGAATATAAATTTTGGGACCCATGATATCCTATGGAATATGGTAATGGGTTTACAATGTAAGCTAATTTGAAGATCATCACATCACCATGGTTTGAATCAAACTTTACCCTCATGAAAAATATATAGAATAGTAAAATAACCCTTTGAATACACTTATTTGTTACCATGTATCTTCTAGTAATTATATAGTAGATCAATTAAGAAGTGATTGGAAACCTAAAAATAAGTAATTTTTTGTAGAAGCATTAAACATGATATATATTAACATAAATGTAGATGAAGTACAAAATTAAATATTTTATCTTTCTTAAAAAAATAATTATACTAACATGATCAAGGAAAATAAAAACAACCCCCTCATTTTAGGCCTTTAAAATGTTGTAAAACAACCATTAAATGTTATTATTATTAATTAAGAATTAATATTTTATAAATAAGGTTCATTTTTAATTAAATCCACTTAGATATATAATGATGTTAGTTTAGTATTTATGGAGTATGTGCATAAATATGTGTATACATACCGATATAATTAAAATATATTTTATAAATCCCAAGTATGGAAGGTTTTATATAAATTACACTACATGACATCCTAGGCATATGTGGTTTAGAAATTTGGGTTATTTGGATTTCTGAAGTGTAAATTCATTAAGAAAAATGAAGGTGGTGTAATAACTTTTCCAAAAATATGAATATGTGGTATCTTGAACATAAGAAAATAAAAGGATTTTATGAATTATGAAAACCATAGGATAAGGGAACAATAAATTATACTCACTACCATGGAGATAATACTTGAATAATAAAGATTTTAGGGACATTAGGCATTTGCATTCTGAAACCAGGACCCCACAATCATTCAGAAAAACATTTATTAAATATTTAAGAAGGATCTATATAGGAGGAGAGGTAATGTAATATTATTATTACAAGGGATAGGAGAGAAAAAATTGAATAATATATATAAATCCTCACTCAATTTATGGTTAAATAATTCACTAAAATATCAATTATTGTGTAATTGTTTCCCAGAAACCTATAGAGAACTGACTAGAATCCTTTAGGTTTATTGTGATTAAAATAGTACCCCCTAAAAACATGAATCTCTATTAGGTACCTATTAATGTTTCACTAGGTACATGATGGTCCTAAATTCATGATCTCCATTTCAATTAAACCATTTATAATCATTTCTTAATGTCAAAATATACCTACAATTTAATTTAATTTCTAAATTAAATTTAATAAAAAATCATGAAAGGTTTTGGTATTTATGAACCAATATATATGTGTATGCATGTAATATATGAAGTGAAGTGGAAGAAACATTATTAAAAATATTAGACATGACATTGGGTTCTCAGGAATCCATCATATTTAGTTGAATCATCCCTACTTAGTCTAGTGTTGGTAAAAAAATACCATGTTTCCAAATTAAAATTTCAAAAAAGGTAAGACTAATAAAAAATACGTAGTCTTATAAGTGGTAAAAAGTTTCATGAACCAGTAAATATTTAAAAGTACCATGTATATTCATGGTGACATGATTATCAATAGAAAATAACTATGTGATAAAATCAAACTATTTTCAATGGAGATTTGAATATTACCCATCAAATTATATTATTGGTTGGAAATTCATTTAACCCTCCTCATTGTTAATTGAATATTATAAATATGTTTTCATTATAGGTTGGAAATTTACCTAATGATTCCGAATAGTGAATGAAAAATCACCAATAAATATTTAAGAAAGGTTAGTAGTGTACCAAACATATGTCTCATCTTAAAAGGGGAGATTAGTTGACTCCATAACATTATAAAATAGGTGTAATAGTATTATGATTAGGTATTTTCATATACTACCCAAAAAAACCTATTTGTGATGAATGTATACACACATACATCTAAGGGGAGTAAATATTGTATTATAAAAAATATTAACGTTGGGAAAAAAGTTATTATGAAAAAACTAACCTTGATTTCATTATCTTTACCATCAATCATTTATAGGGTTTATCTAGTGGTGATGGATACTCATGTCATCCATCCTCAATAACGGGAGATAACCTCTATGATATCAAATGAATCTTGAAATCAATGATTCACCTAAGGACATGATTTAAAAGGAGTGGCGGTCCAAAAAATCACCTGGGAGAGCTCCTAGGTTGAGAGGAATGAGGCTATGGATGAATTATATATTAAATCATCCATTTAGTGGAATAAGAACAAAAACCCGGAGGATTACATGGAATTTAATAAATTTTGGTGTCATGTAATCCATTAAACCCAAATACACTAAACACCCCATAGCCTTACATTAAAAATTCCAATGTTTTAATTACATGGTGTGTAATTTATATTCACAATGTTTAGTCCTCATGCCTTATACCAGTTAATGGCATCTACCAAAAACCCATTACACATCATGTAATCATGTTACATGACATGTAAACTTCTCATGACCTATTATGATTCACGATATCTACTTGGTGACAAATACAAGATGTGATTTTTCCTAAATATTGTGAGAAAATGTGATTTAGATTAAAATCCCCCAAAAAACTCCCGTATTCTCTAAAATCAAGAAGAATACCACAATTCCTTTTATAGGATTATACCTAGAATCCATCAATTCAAAGAAACATATTTCCCTAAACATTGGGACAATTTTCCAAGAAAATTATATCAGTCCTTTTGAGTCCCATCGTGCACCCAAATAAAGAGATAAATTTCATGAGAGAAGTGAAATATCTAAAAGTAAGAAGTGTGATGTTATAACCTCTTTAATATAACACTTTATTTCTCTAGTATGTAATTTCTTATATTGATATATGGAAAATAGGCGAGTCCACTACTCCCTCATCAATGAAATGAGCTCCCATGAATTATGAGAATATGATCTAAGACTCCATAAGATTCTAACCAACAGAATAAACTTCTAATGAATAAATTCAATTTGGATTCTTTGATTTCTACTGGTTACTCCAAAATAGAATGGTTTTTCTCTATAAAAAACTCTTCCAAAAACAAATCATGAGAGGGGGATAATATGGTACTTCCTAAGATATGATATGTCTAAAACATCTTGAATACCAATAAATTGAACTAAAAATATGCAATGATAAGTAAAGTTCTCATTCCACTCAGTGAACACAAATGGACCAACACATATAAGAGACAACTTTCCCTGATTTCAAAGTCATTGGTGACCCAAAAATGGAGAAAAATTCATAAATACCCGTTCATTAATGAAAAAATCTAAAAGAAGGTGCTGATGATCAGTATTATATTTCAATCAACTTTGAGATGTTACTAGACACCCATATATATCCTAAATCCTTGCTGATGGTTCCAAAAAAAGATTCAGTCCTACTAAAAAGGCCTCACCAAACTATGTTCAATAAATAGTTCTTTTTCAGTGGCAAAAATCGAAATATTTTAATGGATCCATTCTGATACACGATTAGAAATTATTTTTATATGAAAACTCATGTACTCCAAGATGGATATCCCATGATCCACCAAAATCCATGTCGCACGTGCAGAGCATATCCTCTAGGATCTGAATAACACAATTTTATTGATCATATGTAATTGGATTATTAGTTTTACTCACCCTAACATTAGTCCCCATATCGTCTTGGAGACTCCTCTAGAAACTCAGTATAAACCTAGGAAAATCTTCAAAAAATGGAAGAACCAACCCTATGCAACTTTACGATCTCATGCACATATAGAATAACTTGATCATTCCTTAGAATAATGAAGTGTAACGAATTTATATACTAATGAATAACCACCAATATTTCATTCCTCTATTTTGGAGTCATTTTTTAATACAAGAATAATAAATATTGACATCACATTCCATTTATGTACCATCACCATAAGAGGATGAATAAAACAAAAAGGTTTTAAATGCCCTATGTATATCTGTTGGTAGGTTTAGTTGTGGGACACATAATATATAATGTCACACTACATACCCTGCCATTAGAATCACCTTCTAATGTAATAATACTTATTTATAGTTCACTGATGAATAGAACATGAAGAAACATTACAATAAAAAATGACCCTCACTTATGTTAAATAAAACTGAATCCCAAAAAAATAATAAAATCCAATGAGACAGAACAACCAAAAATAGTATCCTCACTATATAGGGTTTATATAATTCCTCTAAACATGACATCATGTTGCTGACTATACAGAATAGGAACAAAGAGAGATGATGATAATTGGACACTGTCCAAAAGAATACATAAAACATACACCTGGCCATCTTGGTGTAACAAATAAATGATTCCCATAAGGTAACCATATTTCATTGAATCCAAAACATCTAGAAACAATAAGTTCTTACAGAGAGTGTTTAAAATGAGATTCCCCTTCACGGGGGTGTAGGGGATGTTGAATTCAATCTTTTTAAGGTATTCCACCCACCACCTCTATCTAAAATTCAATTATTCTAGGAAAAAATATAACTCATACTCTTATGGTAAAAACCTACGAATATCTCTCCAGAAAAGTAGATATGACCTAACTTAAGCATATAAATAAATTATAAAATATCTAAATCATGAGTGGTAAATTATTCTCATGCATTGAAAGTTATCAGGATCCATAATCCACCATAAGACCATCCTGTATATGAACACAACAAAAACTATCACTAGAAGCATTAAAGAAAACCATATATCCCTTACCGGGATTAGGTAAGATCAATGTAGGAGCTAATGTTAGAATTGTTTTTAGCTTTTTAAAATAAGACTAAAACAATGCATACCATAAGACTATCTCATATTACTATATAAGAATAGTGAAATGTGATTATAACCATGATATATCATTTACAAGAATTTTATAATATCTAGAATGTCGATGGAATATACAAATATCAAATATATTGCATGGTTCTTCCCATGGAAAAGTAGCATTTACCTTCTTATGAATAAATGGTAATCTACTCATAGAAATCATGTATCCTAATAACTTCAATCCACGTATTGAAAAATTAAAATTTTAAAGAATTACATACAAATGTTGACTGAACAAGATTACTCAAACTAAACTCCAATTTTTCTCATTCTCATGATAAGTCCTTAAATAAACCAAAATTCCATCCATGAACAATACAGCAAAAGTGTAGAGGCACTCTTGGACTATCTGATTACAAAGAGGTGTTTCTAGTTCCATTAAAAAGGATATGATCTCTATTTGTAGTTTAAAGATATAAACAAAATGGAAGCAAATAAATGAGTGGGAAAATACAAAATAAAATAAAAAAATCACTTTTGAAGATGAAATAAAATAAAAACTCCCACTATCATGGCACCCATGTAAACGTCCAAAGGAAAATCTTGTACTATGTTAAGGTTCATAGATCTTGATTTCTATGGATGGATCCCTATAGTCTTTGAAGAATCTGATTGTGCATTAGTTACCTTTAGATTCATTGAATTCATACCTTAATGATGTGTAAACATATCCTAGGTGAAATTTCATAAATGAGCAAAATACCCAAAAATATTACACATCCTTGTAGGTGCATGAAAAGACTGATGGGTTTTCCCAAGAATTACACACTATTATCAAGTCAATGGTATAATGATAGCTTTAAATAAGGTCATAGAAGAGGCCTTTTATTGACAACCACATCCACCACTCTTGTGACGATATTTCAACTCAATCTTTTTTACCTTATGTGCCACTAATCTTTCAATTAGGTAGATTAGAAGTGTAAAATAACTAACATTTCTATCAATATTAATATCTTCCATCATCATAATGTCTATTGTCACTACATAGGTTGAAATATCTTTAATTAATACCATTAACCTTATATCTAGTCATAAAACCTAAATGTACATTAGAGATTTAATCTGCTTATTATTTTCCTCATTTAGATAAAAATTGATCGGCTCAACAAACTGATTGGTGTAAGTCAAAATCAAACACTCTCTACACTACAAATAGAGTAAATCTAGATAATTAACCATCATTTGTTACTACCAATAGAATTTTTAAATGAAGATGTTCATGAAAACCAAAGATTCTAATCCCACATTAATATCTATGGGTACCTTGGAATCCAACCATTGCTTACTAGGACCCTCATGTTTAAGCTCCACAAACTTAAACATGATACTCTCTGGTGTATCTAGAAATCCAAAGATCTTATTGTTCTTTTCTGGCCAATCCATATTTTTTTGAGATTCATTCATACCCTTAATCCATGGTTGATCATTATATAAGAACATCCATGATCTATACCTTTCTCCTATATCTTTAGGATGTACCTAAAAAATATATTATTGACTTATGGTACATTTTGGGACACATAATGAACTACTTTCATGATATCCTCAATAAAGTTATGATCTCAATAAGGATCCCCTTGAGAATCATATGCTTCAGCCTCTTAAGAAACCCTTGAAACACGTCTCATAGGCATACTACAACACAATGAAATAGATGAAATGTTAAGAAAATAAGATAATCTATGTTAAAACATGAAAAAATGTGAAAACCCCATGATTTTGAAAAAAACTAAAATTAAGAGACTAACATCCCAACATCCCTTGGTAACTTGAGTCTCATCCTAGAAAAATTAGGCTAGTAACTCATCACAACCTACCTCTCAAGTTCTAAAAATCTTATATATTATATTTTAGAAATAATAAAAATGATGGCCCTTGATGATAGACCACCACAAATACAAAACTATGGTGATCCCTACCTGGAGACCCTTTGAAACTAGTACCTGATAGAACTTTTTTACTTACCTAAAGGGTGTTCCTGATCCCCTTGGGCTAAATACTAGTATCAGTGCATCAACAAAAACTGGAGGGAATGAATTTTCCCAACCTAAATAACATGAAATGACACACACACACATATATATATAATAAAGAGAATGAGTAGAAGAGATTTAAAAATTCCATAACATAGAGAAAACAGAAGAATGTATACAATTAAAATTCATTTAAAACATCCAAAATTAAAATAATTGTTTCAAAGGAAAAATAAAACAAAAAATTAATACTCTAGGTGATAGAATGGGCTATATTCTACAATCTCACCACCAACTACCCAGACTTACCTGATATAAATATTGCTACCTCACAATGGAACCCTTTTTTCCCTACATTGAAAGACAGAAATATTATATGCAATGCAAAAGGGATAAAAAAATGTGTGAGATGATAGACTTAGTAGGACCCAACTCAAATGTTCTATAATGATTCTCTGTAGAATAATCAATCCATGCACCACATTAAAATAAAATAGGTCACAATAAATAGTTAAATAGTTTTTATACTAAATGAATGGGAAAATTTTATGTTTTCATTCATCCAAATTTCTAAATAAAAATAACTAACACAGTTTCAAATAATTTCATATTCATTAAAGTAATCGTATCAAATTAGATAAAATCATGGATCACAAATCATATTGAAACCATTGCAGTACAATATAAAATTGTACAAGGAAAAATAATAGGTAACATCACGTGAAGGGTCACTAGAGGTTTCTCTAGAAGACCACTTATACCAAAATTAATGACTATTGGTAAACCATGACCTTAAAAAATATTCCAAATAATATAGAAACACACCATTATTTAATCACCCGAAGAGATTTAGTATCTATTCCCTAGATCTATAGGCCAAAGGAACAATGGGACACCCCTTGAGTGAAACCCCAAAAACTACATGGATGATGGCCCTAAGATATACATTCAACCAATATACCCCTGGCATTCCATATTACCTATTATCTAAAAATTTTCCTTCAATAAATTATTTAAAAACTATTTCAGAAATCCACTTCCCAATTCTTTTGAAATACAGTTTTATTTTATTAAAATAAGGGGAACCCATTTTTTATCAAAAAACATTTATCCATGCACACTAAAAACCCAATTGATCATGTTTTTTAATTTATAATAAATTTTATAGAACAATAAAAATTTAGTTCATCCATAATATTCTAGAGATGGACCCACCTACCTTGAAATCTGGTCACACACACCCACAACGAGATCCACAAATAAGGAAGAACAAAAGACAATGATGGGGACCTAGAATCAATTCTCAAATCTCAGAATCAATTTAATTTATCAAATGTGCTGAAAAAGAGTATAGATCACAAAAGAATTCAAATAAAATTTCATTCCACATTGAAATAAAAACAACTTTTAGCCTGTAGAGGAAGATTATTCAATGAATATAGAATGGATAAATAAGAATTAACTCCACAGAACAACAGATGTACTAAAGTAATTCAAAAATCTACTATGATTAAAATAATTGAATAAACAGAAATTATTTCTTACCAAGATTGAAAAAATGAAGTTGAATGATGATCAACAACCGAATGAAGCAATCTATAAGGAGTGGGTGTTCGCAAAATTTAATGGTAGAGATCCTAGGTCAATATAAAAGAGTTTATGTCTAAATGATATATGAAATAAACCATGTAGCACCTTAAAGAAAAACATAATGTGGATTACATGGAATATAATACCTTTTCACATTATGAAATCAAGTAAAACCAAATATAATGAAATTACCATCACCAAGAGTTAAAAATACCATTTTTTCCATTACATAGTGTGTACTATATTATCATCGTGTACAATATTCACAACATGGACTAGATCAAGACATTTTATCAAGTCCCATTACATGATGTGTAAATATATTACAGAATGTGAAAAAAGATCACTCCATTTACTAGTTTATGACGTCTTCTCAATGACTAATACATGACATGTTAACCCTTTACATGGTTTATATCTCTCCAGATGATAGTGAAAATCCTATATTCAAATCAAAATCTCCAAAATAAATCAACTGTTCTCTAAAATTTGGGTAATCCTACAAATAATTTAACATACTTATCCCAGAACTCTGTTAATTAAAAAAAATACATCCCAAAAAGTTGGGTCATTTTCTTAAGAAAATTCCCTCTATCACTGGGAGTCCAAACATGCACCCAAATAAAGAGGGAAATAACATAAGAGAAGATAAATACATATATTTTTCTATATAGATGTCATAATCCCCATGCATGTTATGTGATGATAACTCTAGATATACATAAATTTCTATATGTGTTAGAGTATGTTAAGGTTCTTGATGGCTATTTACGTTACATATCAAAGTGAGTGAATACCAGGGAGGAGTTAAAGTAATTTAAATCACATGACTATCATATTCTATTACACATGATTATTCCCAAAATAATATGACACATGTTGACAGAAAAGGTAATGGTGGATGTTATTCATTTATTCATATTATATATAGATATCTATTTTAAATGAATGAGTAAAGGTGATGCTAATAAAATGAAACAACATACACTAATTGTTCTTTATAAATTATTGAAATATGTATTCACATGTATGTTGTATATTACAAAACACCTTACTAATAAATTACTTCTTGGGAATTATATTTATTTCCATTAGATATATCTAAACTAAAGAATAATATATAGAATAATGTCCTATATAATAAATAATAACAATCCTAATGGATCCATTATCAGAGGTTGTTTGACCGAGGAGTGCATGTAATTCTAATCTATGTATTTGAATATTGTCAATATAAGTTATAATTAAAAAATTAGAAATAAGGATCATAAATATGATCTATTTATCGCAAATTTCCCAGAGGCCTTCTTTTTTATGGATTTTTTTATAATCCATCTTTTATGGGTTGAGAGGAAACCCTTAATTACTGTTAGGACCAGTGGCATAAGGCCCAGTACCTAACCCTAAGGCCTAGAGTCCAATGCCAAATACAAGACCCGAAGGCCCAACCCACTAGAACTTCCCCACTCTAGCATCTGCATAATTGAAGTTTCATATCTCTCTACATCTCATATTTGATCGATTAGCATTAACCTATGAAAAGATTTACGGTGCCTAGTCTTGATGGAAATTTCCATACCCTCTGGTTCTTCCAATCTTGTTAGCATTTTTTTGGTGGCTATGACATTTCTATAAATTCTCTTATGGGTGATCTCTATGTGGGATATCGGATACTCTAAGGACTTTGTGGCCCTAAGGACTTATAGATCGAAGTGCATGGGGTGTCCCAAAGGCCCTGTGGTCTGTAGGTCCAAACCAGTAGCTAGGAGGCCCAAATAGATGAATAGTTTCAGCTGGTATGGGGCTGATATAGTAACTACTATAGTACTACTACAATATTTCTATAGTAACCTGAATATAAGAACCCAACAAGAATAGATCATGTGTTTCTTGTAGGTGGATATGATGTGTTAATGAATCAACTACCACCCAAATAAAATATGATCTAACTGAGCCATAATTTCCAAAACCTCCTCAAATAAGAGAAATTACATGTTCGTTTACATTGAAAAATGTGATTTTTGAGTGAAGATAAATTTCATATCATTATATTACAATTAATTCCTATGTTATTGATGAATATATCAAGTATGTAATATAGTTTTTTTGTTTTTCTATATCAAAAGTTTCTTATATATTAGTTAATAACGTTTTACACATAAATGTTATAGGGAATATAAGAAAATTAAAAGTTGAATCCATTGTAATTTACCTCCAATTTATAGAGATAAGGTAAATAGTAAAATGTTTCTTTCAATGTTAAAATATCTTTTATGTACATATTTTTTATTAAAAAATTTAATGGTATGATTATTTTCAATAGTATTCAATAAAATTATATATATGTTAGGTTTAGAGCTTATCCAGTATTGTGAAATCACATAAGGGTGTAGCACTACCATTTGGTATAAATACACTTTTATGTGAGAAAAAATCAATTGTTTCTAGTGGATATAAGATTCTTATTAATATCCCTTCAGTAAACATGACATCTAAAAATTAATATATCTTATTATGGGTATAACAAAATTTTATACTATAGAAGTCATCATGAAACCTTTCTATAGTGATGTACCATATTATAAAGTTGAATAGTGGATAATTATATTATATTTTAACTATCATGGATGAGTTTTTATGTTCAAATTCAAATGGATTAATATATTAACCTAAAAAGGAATTCATACTGATAAATATGGATTTATAGTTTTTTACAAGGAATGATACCTGAGAACTAAATAAACATAGATTTTGGCCTCTCACACTTGACATGTGTTCTATGTAAAAGAGTCATTAAATCTTCAATTAGGGGTTGTTTTAATAGTTCTACAACTCATTTATGATGATAGTTTATATGATATTCTAGTAAAAAATGTATTTTTAGGTGATCATGTTATTAATAGATATGATGAATATAACATTTTAATTTTTAAGGAGTATTGTGAATAAAAAGTATTATTACAAAAATTAATATCAATAATGGTATGTGTGTATGTGTTGTGCATCTTTTTTTCATTATCCCTATTGTATTGTTTTTTTTCGATTTTGTGTGAGTATTCATAATTCAATTATAGTCTTCCTTCCTCTCATTCATTCTATTATTCTATTTTTTTTATTGTGTTTTGTGTTTATTTTCTATGCTCTCCATCTATTTTGTGTAATTTTGATTTTAAAATATAAAAATTCCAAAAATATTTCTAGATAATGATTAATTACAAATATATTATGGGTTTGATGACTAATTTATATGAGAAGTGTATATGTGGTTCTAGTATGTTGTTATTAATTAAATTTTTGAGTATATATTATTAATATTTATAACCTTTTTTGTTTGCATATATATTTGTATATATTGATTGATATTTTTTTAATAACCCTTTCCATATGGTTCTCCTACCACTCATACTTCTAGATGATCCACTATAGAATGTATCGTGGCCCATTCACCTACATTAATGATGCATGTGATATATTCTCAATATTTAAGAGGATGAAATTAATTTCTCTTGGGTCATTATATGACCTAATGCCTTTATCCCTTGATGTCTACCTCCACATTATAACTTACTTGTTCTGTTGATCCATTAAGGCCTAATATTTCTACCACTCATTTGATGATTACGTTTTCACCTATCTATGAATAGGGTAATATATCTCATATCAATACATATGATCTTGGAATTGTTTCTTTTCTTATGAAAAATTAGATATCTCACCCACCTATATAATGTAAACAATGATTTTTTATATAAATATTAATATTTTTCATTAATTTGTATTTTTATTATAAAAAATGACACTTATTATTGTAATATATATCATGGTCATATGTATATACATTCTACCTAGAATATACATACAAAATCCCTAGTGGGAAACAAATAATATCAACATATTATTAGAAAAAAACCATAAATAGCATTAAAGATTCATGGTTATACTAGTAATATATGATGATGTTATTCCCATGATGCACTAACATGGTATAAACATGATTATACAATAGAATGTAGTTAATGTGTAATTATTGGGTTTTTAATTTTATTTTTATAATTATTTTACATCATTATCTATTCATATATAAAATAAATTATTTTATTTATTTAGAACCAATATAATATTTTTGATGGTTAATGTTTGAGGTTAGCTCACCTTAAAGTGATAATAAAAATATGGAGGTTATAGAAGTATGATTATAATAAGGGGTGGTGGGAATACTTCGATCCATAATGGATCTTTTTCCTTACTATAGAGGATATCTAGTCAGTCAATATTCTATGATTATTTAATATTGGTTAAGTTGTGCATTTGATGTATGATATTTATTAATTTTTAATTATTATCAAAAATATTATTTGGGTTTCATAAATTTTAATTTTATTAGTTATATTTTTATATAAGATTAAATTCATAATAATATTAAAAAATAAATTAAAAACACAATATTTTCACATTCTCAGGTGAACTATTATGTCTAAAGATGATGAATAATAAACTAAATATTAATTTATATATATGTATATATATCCAATATTAATTTGTGTTTTATTAATAGTTAAAATGTAATTGTTCTAAGGAAACAAATTTGTATTGATGTTTGGGTAATTCATGTCCCCATTTTTTTATGTTCTAAGATAAAATATGGTAATCTAGTAAATATTACCACATGAGAAAAAATTAAAAGAGTATATATATTTTATAATACTATATATTTTAGTTATGAATTTAAGTATATGATTTTAAATATTTTTCATTATATTTGTAGGTTTCTGTGGAATCTATTAATAGAGAGGGACATGAACATTTATGTCTTAAATTTTCATTCCATTAGGGTTAAAGTCATGAGAACGATGACAAGATTTGATATAGGATAGGAAATAAAATTAACCAAATAAATAATTTAATATCATTGATTGGTAGAAGTTCATTCAATTTAATATATATATATATATAACATTATTTTGGTAAATAAATAGATAGATCTTATTTATAAGAATATCTATTGGATTCTATTTTTTGGTTTTATGATTTATAGAGACATGCCAACATAGTTTATGCTTGGAAATCCACTACAAAAGAATCAATTTTTCATGATAATAACTTATTACTACTTATCCACCTCATGGTGATGATGTTTGGGGTGATATTTGAGAAAATAAATATTGTGTTGGTGATGGTGGTGATATTGATGATGGTGGTGATTTTAATGGGGATGATAATTGTTATGATGGTGGTAGTAGTAGTGGTGGTGGTTTCAATGATGATGGTGGTAAAGGATGATATGATTCTATTATACCTTTCTATTAACACAATACTCTATGTTTTAAGTTTGTTCTATTCTAAGCCACATTATTTATAAAAAAAATTGATTATTACTTTTGAATATGTTTTTTTCTAATACTTTTAAATTATTATATTTTTCTTTTTAAATTTATGAATTTTTTTATAAAAACAAATGGAATGTGTAGTAAGATGTATTTAATAATTTGTTTAAAATAATACATATTAAAAAATATCTAATCAATGAATTTTTTATGTTTTTTAAAATGGCCTATATCATATCATAGAAGTGTAGTAGGTTAAAAGAAACCTATTGGTCCTTTCATTATTTGAGCTCATCCAATATATTTTTTCTTAAATAATTATTGGAATGTGTGTCATATATAAAATTTGGATCCACTTCTTTGGGATAGTATATTTTTTATTCAAAATATGTAATTAGTTTCTTCGAAAAAAATGAGTTATCCTTTAATCGACATGAATTCTTTAAGAGAACTCTTTTAAACCTTTTGAATAAAAAAAATTCCTTTTGATTTATAAAATTGTATTAATAATAATATTGAATTGTTATATCCTCTTTTCACATTAAATAGAATGATGGAATTTAAATCCACTAGTCTAAATAACAATTACCATTCAGAGGTTGTAGTGTAATTTTATTTATAACTAAAGAAACTATATTTTATTGAAAATACATTGGTGTTAAAAAATGAAGAATTAAACCCTATAAAAGTTTTTATTTTCGTATAGAAATTGTGGAAAGATTACAAAAATATCATATTTTCATTTACCCCCCAAATATAATGAAGGATGAAGCCTCCTTACTACTCAATACTATTATTATCCTATGTTATAATCTATTATAAACAGTTGGATTCATAGACAAAAGGATATATATACATAGTATATAATAATATTGATTATACTCTTGATTTAATTTCAGAATATCTAATGGGAAAAATGTAATATCTGTTTTTCATGAATTATCTGAATTTATATTATTTTATATTGTCTTTAATTTATTCTATATCCATCATTTCTAGAAAAATATTATTAACATGCTCTTATATTAGAGTGTACAATTTTTTTTATTATCTTTTTGTTTGTTTTTTCCATTAACTGAACAAACATCCAGTGATAAGATAATAATAATTATGAAATAAATATGAAATGCATAAAAAATGAATATTGTTTTAATTAATCACATTAGTTTAGTTTCCCATTCTCACATTAAAGTATGACTTTCTATAAGTCTAGAATAAATAAAATGTTGGATTTATTCTTTAATTGATCATAATTTGTTAAATTTATCTACATTTTAAAATGGTTTTATCTTTTAATTATACTGGTACACATAATTTTAAAATGATATTACTTTTTATATAAAATTTAATGATTATTTTTAATAGGATGTATTAATTTTTTTTAATTTGATGGTCAATAAAATTTGATAGAATATAATCTCTTAGTAGCTGAATGAATATGTTTTGATAAATTTGAAATTTGGTAAGGTTAACTGATTTTTTAGGTTTTTATATAGATTAATTGGTAGTAGTTGAAAATTTATTCCCATTATTTGATTTTTATTAGCATCTATTTATATTGAATTACATATTATGTAGAGGAAATACGTTGGAGGACTAAAAAATACCCTTATTACAATCAATGATCTGGATCCTTATTATACCAATGGAGGACCTCAATTCGATTTTTTATTTATAAAAATAGTGGTCCTCCATTTCTATTTGTCAATTTTGGTCCTCAATTGGGGTTAAGTCCTAATTTTAATCCTGGATCATCATTACCCTATTAAATCAGTTGTATGTGATAATATTTTAATTTTTATGGGGTATTGATTTTGTTACTAATTCTTATTTCATTTTATGGGACCAATTTTTGTGGATATGTATTGTATGGTTATTGAACTAGGATAATTAAATTAAGGATTAATTAAAACTTAATACTTAATAAAAAATAGTTTTTATAATTCACTAATGTATAATACCAATCATTTTTTTATTTAGTAATCGCTCGATGAGTGTGGCATTTTGGTCTAAAAGGGAAGGTGAGAGTGATGATTATAATATTAAATTCTTCAAAATGGTTGAATATAATTTATTATGTTTAGAATAATCTATCTAGATGCAGGGATGGGTTTAATTGGTACTAAAAATTCCATATATACATATTTTATTTTATGTATGGTTGTTATTTCTCTTTCTCTCAAATGCATTAGATTTATTTAACTTTTTCATAGACATGTCTATTTTTCTTGGATTATAGGGAGGATGAATCAACTAATTTTTATCAAATTCTACTATATCTAGTTGTCATCATGTATATAAAAAATGATATATTTAGGTCATATTTCATCATTTCAATTATATTAAACTCATATTTGGTTGATATAGACGAACATGATTTAATTTTATTTATATTATCTGAGTTTGATTTATTTTGATATTATTTGATTAAATTTTGATTTTTTTTAGTTGTGGTATTTCTACATAATTTATTTTTATATGTTAGTTAATATTTTATAAAATTCATTTCAGTTTAATTTTTATTATAATACTTAGTTTTTAGGTTCATTTTTATTTACTTTTGTTTGGATATGTTTATTTTGTTTTAATATATATATATATTTTTAATTTAATTAAAATTTATTTATTAAAAAATTTTAGGTCCCGTTTATTTTGGGTTTCATGAATTTAATATTGCTTTATCTCTTATTGACTCTGAAACCGATATAGATTTATTTTTTTTCATTTTTTCTTATTGGAATATTTTTTGTTAGATGAATAATTTTTCATAAAAATATTAGTCTCTGTAATAATTGTTTATTTAACTGTTAATAAAAGTTTTATAAAGCCCCAATTTCAAAGAAATGGTGAGTATATATATTCTATACTGATAGTTTGATTAATCGTACCTATATAACGGTATAGAGAATTTTTTAAAATCACCATGATAAAATATTATCTATAGTTATGGTTTTAAAAAAGATTAACTATAGAACTATGGTGATGGTAGCCTCATCCATTTTTAATTAAACCATGACTATATATTATAGTCATGACCTTTATACTTGTAATCACAATTTAAAATTATGACTCTAGGATGAAAATATAGTAATGTGTTATAATTAAATTATATCTATTTAAAATTTTAATACTTGTAATATCATTCTTATAGAGGTACAACGATATTATTAACATTTTAAATCAAAATTATTAACATTTAGTACAATATAATAATTTATACAATGTTATTTCCATGAATGAAGAAATCATTTTCCTATTTGATTTTCTTGTTTTGGGTGGTGAAATATAAAAGGATTATTTAATGTTGATATAATTAATATACTACCTCAATTAAAATTCTAGAGTCATAATAATATCATATTTATCATATTTATTCACAACTCCTATTTTTATATCCATAAATGAAATGTGGTGATGAATAATTAAATACGTCATTCATATAGGTGGTAGTTCGAGCATAACATGATAATCATTTTCATCTATCGAATAGATATGAAGAAGATCAATAATAGATTCTCTATCAATATAATACCATTTCTGTAAAGACCATCAAATTTCGTGGATTTTTTATCTTAAATACATGGTAATTTTACGAGTCTGTGAAAATTTAAGGTACTTGATTCCGAGGTCCTGTGTGCTCGGAATCAATTACTGAAGTTTTGTTCAGGTACATTCAGTAAAAGTACGATTGGGATTTTATAACTTTGTAACCGGTGCTCGAAATTGAAATCTGAGGGCACCGTTGAACTCACAGCGTCGTTGAATGCTTAGTGAGACCTTCACCGCAGTTTCATTCTAACGATAATGGAAGTTAGATTTTGGGGTTTTTAATTAAATAAAATAAAAAATTAGTGTGTAACTATATTTTTATATTTTATGGCGATTAAATCCTCCAAGGGGAGGTTAGTGGTCTCTTTTAATTAAACCCAATTATTTGTGTTGTTGTGCCATAAAAATAATAGAGAACTACCTCTATTATTTTGGCTTAGCATTCTTTTGGTGGAACCTTTGGGAGAGGAGGAAGAACATGGGAGAGGAAGAGCTCTTGGAAGAACATATCCACTCCAATGAAGAACGTGAATAACGTCGGAGACGTCCTCCCTACTTCGACTTCTTCCTCGGACTCCTCCTCAAACATCTTATTCCTTCTTCTACCAAGAAAAAGGAGGGAGCGTCCTTCTTGAAGAATGCCGATGACGCCATCTGCGACTTCTTTCTTACCAACATCAATGGAACAACATCCGCCTTCCCGTGACTTCATCAACGATCATCAACAAATGAGGTAGATGGATTTGAGTAGAATTTATTCCCGTTATTCGTCTTTCAATTTATGGTTTGAGAATTTATGATTGATATCACCATAACGAGGAGGGTTCATACTGCACAAACATGGCCTGACCCTCCCACTTTGGTTATCCTCATCAGTTGATGACAGAGGTAGAACAAAACTGGATGGTGTCGGGCCGACTGTTAAGGAAACCGACGGCGCGAAGGCCGCCGGGTCACCGGAGGGTCGTGGCGTCGTCGCGCTGTGCATAGAACTGGGTCGCGACCAGGCATGCCGCAGTAGTTCCAGAGGGGCGCGGTGCCGTCAAACCATGCCGGAAGAAGGAATCACTGCCACGATGGCTGCAGAGATCGGACGGGCTAGGCATGGAGCCGTCACGCCATGCCAGAGAAGAACTGAGGCCATAGGCCACAATGGATACAGGAAGGCGGCCGGTAGAGCAGGCCATTGGTGTGCTCTAAAGGAGGAACCCAAAGGGTCCTGCGGTGATCGGGCCAGCCCCACGTGCCGACTGTTGTGTAAGATAGGGTGTGTAACCCCCCATGCATGGCTAGCTAGGCTACGCAGGCCAGCCAACTGGCCACACCGGGCCACCAGCCAGCTGGGCCACGCAGGCCACCGGGCCGGGCCACCTTCCTATTGGGAATCCTTTAGGTCGGGCCACCTTTGGGCCTGGCCACCTTTGGGTCGGGCCACCCCTTCAGACCAGGTCAGACACACAGACCAGTTCAGACCCACAGACCGGGTCAGACCCCAATCTGGACCCAGGTCGGGTCAGGTCGGTCCAACTGGGTTGGACCAGATGCAGACCCTTCAGAACTGATTTCACCTTTACGGTCATATCATGGGCTACGAGTGTCTGATTGACGAAACGTCTGCGATGACGGAAATCTTGGATTGATACGTTTCTTTTGGAATACCCCACATGAGGTTTGATCATAGTTGGGTTACATTAGGGTTGGTTTGAACCTAATAACTAACCGGTCCCCTCGAACAGAAATGCCAATATCTAACAGACTGAGCATTCGATTGATGTGCCGTCTATTAAGTTGAGACCCCTATGACATGGAGGTCCTTTGAGATACTTCAACGTGAGACTTCGTGACACTTGGAGTATCAACTTGTAGCTCGTGGACAAGACCCTCTTGGTTACGAGCGAGCAGATTGTTGAGACCTAGTAGCTGGTTGAGACTTGACGACTGCTGACTGATAGACTAGGAGTGATTTGGATGGCCCAGTGGGGAGCTCTTGGTTGTAGTAGCAGACCCATGGAGGAGGCGCACTTGGTTATAGCGGTAGACCCACGGTACTCGACAGAAGGAGTACCTCTATATGATATGAGGGGGAGCGCTTGGTTGTAGCGGTAAAAACATGGTGGGGAGCGCCTCTGTGTGAGCACGAAAGACCCACAGTACTCGACAGGTGGAGTACCTCAGCAGTCTAAGGTTAGTGGGAAACACTTGGTTGTAGTGGCATGCCCACTGTACTCGACAGAGGAGGAGTTCTCCAGCAGCTGTGGTTTCGACATCGTGAATAAAAATTCTGGTTTGAGCTGAGTCAATGACTTTTGTGTATTCCTCATAATTGAGATGGGTTACTTGATAACTTAGGTATATGTGTGGGAATATACCTAAGTAATGGTTATCTATTGATTTCATACTTTTGTGGAATCCTTGTAAGATTTTGTGAGACCTTGAGGGTCTTGGGGTCCCTACTGAGTATCGTTATACTCACCCCTGCACGGGCTATGCCCGCACCTCGTTGTGTTGGATGCAGACGATGGGCAGCGCTGACAGATGCTGAGAGTGCCCGGACTAGATGGTACCTAGAGGTGGATCATGTGGCGTGACGGTACATGGAGTGGACTGATGGATGTGGATTGCTGAGGAAGCCATCTGTACCTACCCTTCAGGTCGGATCCTCGAAGGATGATCCAAGAACTTCTCTTTACCTTTCAGCTATTTGTCCTTTTTTCAGCTGTAATTTTACTTTACAGTTGGGCTTGTATTTCTATTCCCTATTACTTTCCAGCACACTCTTTTGTATTTATCTTTACATAGCATTTACTTCTGCTCATACTCTATTGTGTGTGTTTTCTGTTTATAAGGGAAATGTCTTCCCAATTTTAGGGATTTATGCCTTTGTTGCTAGTCGAAAGCCCCTGGCTTACGGAAGGTGGGATTGGGGTAGTCACGATATAGGCCTCGGGGGATGGGTCATGACAAATTGGTAATAGAGGGGTCAGTTCTATCACAGAATATAGGACTCTGATATTTCTTTTCTATGAAGCAATGGTGTTTAGGGTACAAAGTTTGGTTTTTAGTTTAGGGAGTCTAGTGTTGGTGCGGGCGGCCGACATATCTATACACCAGGACCTCGACTTATTATTTCCAAATTAGTGCACGAAAAAACTAATTGCGTGTGTGTTCTAAAAAGTTTTCTTTTAGTTAGCTCAACTTGGTCAGCTCACCAGGTATAATGTTTTGACCATGCCACATCTGTTTCTTTCAGGATGCCTCCCTATAGACGACCAGTTAGAGCCCCGAGAGTCGTATGTACCGACAACCCACCGAGTGATGAGGCCTCAGTACAGGGACCTCTTCTAGTTGATTCACCAGCAGAGGCACCAGTTGCAGTACTTCCCATTGGGCCACTGATGCCACTATCCTCAGTAGAAGACGATGCACGCCGGTTGAGCGCGTTGCACAAGTTCCAGCACTAGAGTCCACCTAGGTTTTAGGGAGAGATGGACCCAAAAGTGGCTAAGGATTGGTTGGAGGCTATGGTGAGAGTCTTTAGGCAAGTAGGGACACTAGAAAACTTCATAGTGATCCTTGCTGCCAGCCTCCTTCAGGAAGCAGTAGGAAGATGGTCAATCCTGATGCTCCAGGTGCATGACAATACAACACTTCTCTATGCAGACTTCGAGAGCCTCTTCCGGGTAGAGTTTGTACCATACACCCTTCATGTCGCACAGTACTCAGTGAGGTTCACCGACCTCTCAGGCTACTCCACATATATGGTGTGGGACCCTTTCTTCCGGGCCTGAAAATTTGAGCAGGGACTCTGGTGAGAGATCAGAGCTCCAATGATCTCACTTATCATCTTGATGTAGGCGGGAGTGTTGGAGTGAGCCCTCATAGTGGAGAGTTTCTTTGCTGAGAAGTCTCCAGCAGCAAGACCCACCACTATCCTATATACAGCAGAGTCCTCTACAGTTGGTAGTAGACAGATGATGCAGAGGTCCAAGGGGACCATACCTATGGGTGGACGAACTCAGGACTCTAGATCTTTTGTGCAAGGTGCCCAGGGTGGAGACAGACCTTCTAGGAGTGGGAAGTGTAATTCATGTGGCAGACAGGGTCACATGGCTTGTGACTATTCAACCCTCCGCACAGACGATCAGCAGACAGTTTAGGGACCTCCCAGGCAGAGGCAAAGATTTGATCTAGGCGGTCCATAGGGTGCAGGCAGATGTGGCAGAAGATCTGGTCGAGTAGCTAGCAGTGGACGACGTTACGAGGTACTACCGACACCACCACCAGGAGGACCACCCTGACTACAAAGAGTTGGCGGACATGGGAGGGCTCAACTTCAGGAAGATGAGGTATAAGACCATAGCGCTATGGAGATGATTCGAGGTATGATATTTGTCTAATCCACCTTAGCTGCAGTTCTTATAGACATAGGTGCCAGTCACTCTTTCATCTCCACTGCCCTTGTTCAAAGGTCAGAGATTCTGACGGAGCCTTTGGATCGATTCTTATAGCTCGATACTCCTATGGGAGTAGGCTCAACGATTATGCGCTGGTTTTGGCAGTGTGAGATTACTTTAGGAGGCAAGATATTCGGCTAGGATCTCCTCATATCGGTGTCAAGGCGTTACGACGTCATCTTGGGTATGCACTGGTTATCTATAGTACATGCTTAGATTGACTGTATTGGGCACAAAGTGTGGTGTGTCCACACAATTGGAACTAGGTTTACCTTCACTAGTGAGAAGGGAACCTTTGTAGTATAGGATGGACTTACATGGAGGAGGGTGCAGCTGATCACTCACCAGTTTTCTTGCCTTACCCTCAGAGAAGTTGATGTGGAGAGTCCGACCTATCCTGTATTGGTGGACCAGTACGCTGATGTTTTCCCCGATGATGTTCCAGGTCTACCTCCTCGCAGAGAGGTGGAATTATACATAGACTGTTACCCCGGGACGACACCAATATCTACCCCAGTAGATCAAATGGCTCCCGCTGAGACTTGTGAGATGTGGGTATAGCTAGAGGACTTGCTGGGAAAGGGATTCATCCGGCCCAGTGTTTCTCCCTGGGGAGCCCCAATTCTGTTCTCCAAGAAGGCGGATGGGAGCTTGAGGCTCTATGTTGACTATCGTCGCCTGAATCAGGTGACCGTTAAGAATAAGTACCCACTCTCAAGTATTGAAGACCTCTTTGATCAGCTCAAGGGAGCAAAATGGTTATCAGAGATAGACCTCAGATAAGGATATCACCAGCTCAGATTTTGAAATGATTCTGTACAGAAGACGACCTTCAGATGTCGATATGGCCACTACGAGTTCTTGGTAATGTCCTTCGGGATAACCAATGCTCTAACAGTGTTCATGTGTCTCATGAAAAGGATCATCCAGCCTTACCTCGATCGCTCTGTCGTAGTCTTCATTGACGACATACTGATTTACTCGACTACTGAGGATGATCATGCCTACCATTTTCAGGTAGTATTGGACACACTCTGAGAGCACCATATTTATGGTAATCTCTCTAAGTGTTTGTTTTGGATTAGAGAGGTTCCCTTCTTGGGTCACATCATCTTGGAGGCTGGATTTGTAGTGGATCCCATGAAGATTGAGGCAGTACTTTCTTGGGAGCCACACATGAGTGTGATGGGGGTACAAAGTTTCTGGGTTTGGGGGGATACTACTAGAGATTCATTCCAGACTTCTCCAGAGTTAAAGCACCCCTATCAGCCTTGACGAAGAAGGGTAAACCCATCGTGGGGTCATAGAGATGCCAACAGAGATTTCAGGAGCTGAGGCAGAGGCTGACTAGTACCCCCATCTTGAAACTTCCACAGGAAGGCGTAGGGTACGTAGTCTACTACGACACATCAGGGACCAGAATCAGGTGTGTCCTGATGCAGGAGTGAGAATTGATCCTATATGGTTCTTAGCAGTTGAGAAAACATGAGCAGAACTATGCTATCCATGACCTGGAGTTAGCAGTAGTAGTCTTCACCTTAAAGATGTGGTGACAATATCTGATGGGTGAACGTTTTACCATGTACTCTGATCACAAGAGTCTCAAGTATATCTTCTCTCAGAAGGACGTGAACTTGAGAAAGTGGCATTGTCTTGAGTTCCTCTAGGACAATGACTTCGAGATAGTCTACACTCTTGGGAAGGGGAACGTTTTTGCAGATGCGGTCAGTAGTAGGACATGTATTCAGCTGCTAGGAGAGGTGACAGAGCAGCTGGCTGCCTTACATATATCCCTTGTGGATAGGGATGGAGAAACATTCCTACAGTCACTTACGGTCACTTCCCCACTCCTTCAGTGAGTCAAGGAAGCCCAACATGGGGATGCTGACTGCGAGACATGAAGTGCTCAGATATCCACAGGGCAGGCACCCGATAGATTTTATAAAGGTGGGGAGCATGTCATCCTCTTTAGAGGACGTACTATGGTACTAGTTGAAGTTAAAGAGGAAGTGTTGAGGGAGTTACACACTTTCCCTTTAGCGGTACATCCAGGAGTGGTGAAGATGTACTTGGACCTTCATCGACAGCACTGGTGGCTAGGTATGAAGAAGGGAGTATCAGAGTTTGTCTATCGGTGGCTCACTTGTCAGCAAGTGAAGGTAGAGCACCAGGTACCAGCAGTCTTGGTAGAGACCATAGAGGTCCCAAAGTGGAAATGAGATTGTATATCCATGGATTTCGTGACAGTCTTCCATGCACATCCATGGGTCACGACTCGATTTAGGTGATCGTCGACTGACTCACCAAGTCATCCCACTTCCTAAAGATTAGAGAGAAAGGCCCAGTAGAGAGATTGGGACACCTCTATGTGTAGGGGATTGTGAATTTTGATGGAGTACCTTCTTCTATTGTCTTTGATCGTGACACACGGTTTACTTCTTGTCTATGGAAGGGGTTGCAGGAGCCTTTCATGACACAGCTTCGTCTGAGCATTGCCTTCCATCCTCAGACGGATGGTCAGACTGAGTGGACCATCCAGACCATTGATGACATTCTCTGTTATTGTTCCCTTTACTTCAGTCGCATCTTGGAGGACCACTTAACTTTGGTATAGTTTTCCTACAAAAATAGCTATCACTCCACCATCGGCATGGCACCTTTTGAGGCCTTGTATGGTCGACCTTGCAGATCGCCACTGTGCTGGACAGACCCAGGGGAGTCAGCACTAGTGGGGACAGAGATGGTATGGGCTACCACGGAGAAGGTAGAGATCATCCAGGAGTGGATTAAGATTGCACAGAGTAGACAAAATTCGTATACTGCTAAGAGACGGAGACCTCTAGAGTTCGAGTATGGAGAACACGTCTTTCTACAGGTCTCACCTCGATGAGGTCTATAGAGATTTGCCCGAGGCGGCAAGTTATCTTCAAGATTCATTGGACGTTTCTAGGTCCTCAGAAGAGTAGGCAAAGTGGATTATCGCTTAGCTCTTCCACCTCAGTTGCACCGGGTGCATGACTTCTTTCACGTATCTGAGCTGAGGTGATACATGCACGACCCTTCCCACATCATCGACCACAGGGAGATGGACATCGATGATGGGGAGACATTCAAAGCGGTTCCAGTAGAGACTAAGGATAGACAGGAGCAGGTCCTATGTGGATAGTCGATACCTCTGGTTCCCATTCGTTGGCAGCACAAGAACCTCCAGTAGAGCACATGGGAGCGGGAGGCTCAGATACGTGCTTTGTACCCCCATTTTTTTTCCCACAGATCCAGTTATAGTTTATAGGGGCAGAAAGCCCTGAGGTGGGGAGAATTTAAATACCCAGAAATTCCATGGAAAAGTTTTTCTTAAATACATGGAAATTTTACGGGTCCGTGAAAATTTACGGCCCTATATTCCAAGGCCCGGTGTGCCTGGAATCAATTTCTGAAGTTTTGTTCGGGTACGTTCAGTAAACATATGGGCACAATTTTATAACTTTTGAATCGGTTCTCGGAATTGAAATCAGAGGGCACCGTTGAACTCACATCGTCGGTGAATTTGTAGTGAGACCTTCACTGTAGTTGGATTCTAACGATTATGGAAGTTAGATTTTGTGGTTTTTAATTAAAAAAAATAAGTGTGTAACTTTATTTTTTATTTTATGGTGGTTAAAACGACCAAGAGGAGGTTAGTGGAGGGGGCCACCACAACATAACCTCCCATGAGAGGTTATGGTTGTGGGGCCAACTCGTACATAACCTCCCTTGGGAGGATATTATTTATTGGGGCCCACCCAAGCTTCATAACCCCTTTTAACTCCCCATTAATTTTTTGGACACCTCTCTCCTTTGAATTGGAACTCCTCACCTCCCCTATTTTTTATTTTGAAAAATTCCCTTCCATTAATTAAATGAGTGGTCTCATTCAATTAAACACAAGTATTTTTGTTTTTGTGCCATAAAAATAATAGAGAACTTACTCTATTATTTTGGCTTAGAATTATTTTGGTGAAACCTTTGGGGGAGGAGGAAGAACTTGGGAGGGGAAGCGCTCTTGGAGAAACATATCCACTCCAACAAATAACACGAAGAATGCTGGCGATGTTCTCCCTAATTCAACTTCTTCCTCGTCTCCTCCTGGGGCATCTTCTTCCTTCTTCTACTGGGACAAAAGAGGGAGCACCGTTCTTGAAGAACGCCGATGACGCCATCCGTGGATTATTTCTTCCCGACGTCAATGGAACGACGTCCACCTTCCTGCGACTTCATCAACAATCATCGACAAACGAGGTATGGGATCTGAGTAGAATTTATTCCCATTATGCATCATTCAATTTATGGTTTGAGAATTTCCGATTGATATCACCATAACGAGGAGGGCTCAGACCGCACAAACACAGCCCGACACTCCCCCATTGGTTAACATCCTTTGTTGACAACGGAGGCGGAACAACACTGGCCGGCGTCGGGTCGGATGCAAAGCAAATCGGTTGTGCGAAGGCCGTCGGGTCACTAGAGATGCACGATGCCGCCGCGCCGTGCAGAGAACTGGGCCACGGCCAGGCAGGCCACGGTGGTGCCGGAGGGGCGTGGTGCCGTTGCACCATGCCAGAAGAAGGAATAGTGACCATGAAGTCTGTGGTGGTTGGACGGGATTGGTGTGGTGCCATTGCGCCATGCCAAAGAAGAACTGCAGCAATAGGCCGCGGTGGACAGAGGAGGGAGGCCTACTGTGCCGGTCACCGTTGTGAGCTACTGGCGGGACCCAAAGGGTCCCGCAGTGACCGGGCTGGATCCACACACTTCCGTTGTGAAAGACAGGGGGTGTAACCCCCCATGCGTGGCCAGCCGGGCCATGCGGGCCAGCCAACCGGCTTTGCCGGTTCACCAGCCAGCCGGCCACACGGGCAGCCAGCCATCCGAGCCACGCGGGCCGCTGGGCCTGGCCCCCCCTCGGGCCTGGCCACCTTCAGGCCGGGCCACCTTTAGGTCGGGCCGCCACTTCGGACCGGCTCGGACCTGTGGACCAGGTCAGACCCACGGACCGAATCGGGTCAGGTCGGACAAACTGGGATGGACCAGACCCATACCCGTTAGAACTGATTACACCTTTACACCCATATCTTGGTCTATAAGTGTCCGATCGACGAACTGTCTGCGACGATGGAAATCTTGGAGCGAGATGGTTCTTTTTGAATACCCCGCATGAGGTTTATACATATTTGTTTTATGTTCGAGTAGGTTTGAACCTAAAAACTAACCGGGCCCCTAGAACGGAAATGCCAATAACTAACAGACCCGACGTCCGATTGACGTGTCGTCTATTGTGTTGGGACCCCTATGACCTAGATGAAATTTGAGATAATTCTATGTGAGAGTTTGTGAAACTTGGAGTATCAACTTTTCGCATGTGGAGCGGACCCTCCTGGCGGCGAGCGATCAGATTGTAGAGACCTAGTAGCTGGATGAGACTTGACGACTACTGACTGATTGACTCAGAGTGACTCAGATGGCCCAGTGGGGAGATGTTGGTTGTAGCAGCAGACCCACGATGGAGAAGAGTTTGGTTGTAGTGGCAGACCCAAGGTACATGACAGAAGGAGTACCTCTGTACGCTATGAGGGGGAGCACAAGGTTGTAGCGGCAGACGTGTAGAGACCCAATCTTGACGTACATGGACATTACATTACATTTTTGGAATACGTAACACATAACAAAAAACACACAAGGAACTTAATAGTTTAGTGTATTTGGAAACTTGGAAAAACAATCTTCTAATCATGGTGAAAGATCTTCAACATCTCCCACAAAGATCTCCCCCTTTTGTTTTCTTACCTAAAACCATTATTTATATTCAGGGGAAAATAAAACATAAAAAGGGTGAGCTCAAATGCGCAGTAAGGGTAAACATAGAGAACGGAAAACAATCCATAAACATTTGAATTCAAAAACATGAACATAAAATCTAAACATCAAAATCTTGAGCAAAGACGTAAATCTTGGAAGTACATAAGGCATATATCATAAAGGAACATCAATCATGATAAAATATATTGGGAATAAAACATGTAATTGTGGAAAATAATTAAGAACATGATATGATTTTCATAGTAGCCAAGACATTTCTGCCAAGACCATCTTAGTGGACAGAGTCCTTTTCTGAACCGAGTTCACTCCTCGTTCCAGTCCTATATCACTGAATCAGATTAACTTACCATTCTAGACATGTCTATCTCATAAGATATGAATCTTTACCCAATGCATTAGAGAGAGATATAGGTCCCACCCATCTCATAATTAAATCATTCTTACTTGTTCCACAGAATAAACGTAAAACATTCATCATAACCCAAAGAATAAAATGAGTTTCATAAACATCATCCGATCATCACATAATCCTTATAGAACAAATGGATATCATTTCATCATAAGAAAATTGAAACCATTTAAATCATAGAGACATTATACTTGAAACATACACATATGAAATAATTTCATCTTATATGGAAAATGGTTTTGATAAAACACTTGAATGAATTCTTGAGGAAAATATCCTTTCTTCTTCAAAATCATTTTCTTTTCAAAAAATTACATGGAATTTTAAAATAAAAGGATTTTGTTGAAAATATTCATGAAATCATGTTGAGTATGCTTTGTGAAAAAATGCGTTATAAAAATGTAAATTTTTTTTCATGCCGTATAAGTTAAAAAAACATTATCCTCGTTCTGTTGTCAGAAAAGTCAAAATGTTCTTTGTATAGTAAAGAAAAAAAATATTCCTTCTATAACATGTGGTAAAAGTCAAAAAACGTTTAAAAAGGACTTTTAAAAATACATGAAAATATTTTTAGAAAACATGGACATGGATGATAATAATAACCCCAGTAAAGACTTACGAATAAACAATCCCGGATAAGAACCAGATTGGAATAATTATCCCATACCATATGTCCAATTTCTTCCGTGCATGCCTGAGACTCATGTATAGTGGGTTTAAAGACATTATTAACTTGTAACAGAACCATAATAATATTTATTATGTCATATATGATTCACTTAAGACTTTATATTACCCATTCATTTTTTAGTTCCATGTTAAAGCAGCATTTTGGGTAAAATCATTTCTTTTATCGTCCGTTTTTGGACTTGTTGTTATTGATATTACTATTACTTATATCTTGATTTACTAACTTCCAGAATGTAAAACATGATTTATATATCATATATATTCAGTATATATATATATATAATAGATAGATAAATTAAATGAAACACACCATTCATGGAGATGGTAGGCCGTACGTACGCATGAACGCTGTTTTCCTTTTCTTATGGACTTGAATGGAAGTAAGTAAATAACATATACATAAATACAATAGTATTATTATGTTATATATACCATTATTATTCTTTATATATTCTTTATAATCATTCTTTAATGGTTAACATGGAGATTGATTCTCATCACGTCGTGGAGACAGTAATCTGTACGTACACACGAGCGATGATATCGTTCCCATAATTATTGAATGGAATTGGAGTGGATGATATAATATCTCAGAATCAGTATGATTTTATAATATCCATATATAGTTATTATATACACCATGATTCCCATCCAAGTAAGGTGGTGGTGGGAAAACATATTACACCACGACGTGGAGACGGTATTCCGTACGTACGCACGCGCGGTGATTTCGATTTCCGTAGGATGGATAGAAGGTGAAATTGGGTTTTTTTATATTTATAATAACATATTATTATATTATTGATACTTATGTTATTACTTTATAATGAAATAACTAAAGGAGAAGAATTTGAGGAAGAAAAAAACTTGAAAGAATCGGTAGAAGAGATTACCTCTTCTTCAATGCACCTCTTTTAAGCTTCCTCTGAAGGGAATAGAGTCGGTATATTGAGAAGACCAGAACCTCCAAGATATTTCTAGGTAATTGAGAAGAGAAATTGTCAGGGTTTTCCCGATCTGGAAGGCTCAAAGTGTTGTAAAGAGGATAGGGAGGAGGTGCCTTTTTATTAGGGAGGAGAGGGGCACCTTTGGAAACCTCTAAAATATTAATTTATAATAAACCCAAACCCCACTTAAAAACTTCCAAAGTGACTAGAATTCAGATATTATATAACCTAGGGTTGTAGTATCATCAAAATATTAAATTTATACAAGTTTTTATTTTATTATAAACCTTATCATTTTGATTTATCCTTATTTAATCTTTTTTAATTCTATTTGTCATAATAATGTTATAAATTTTATATGGTTATAAATACTTACATATGTATTGATAATTATTCCTAATTTGATAGAATATTACATTTTAGATCATATTAAATTTAATTTTTAATTTTTAATTATTTTTGTGATTTTTAAACAATTTAATAATATAAAATATCAATAGTGTCAATTTTGAGACTATTAATTTATTTGAATTTAAATAAAATCCACAGAAAATATATTTTTGAAAAACCCAATTTAAAATATTAATAACAAGTCATATTCATCTAGAAAATTATGGTAGTACATTAATTATTTCATATAATATTTATTTTAATACTTTTAAAATCATTTATTTGATATTTCTCTTTATAAAATAATTATTACACCATTTCTGTATTATTGTTTAATATACTTATTTTTTGTATAAAAATTAAAAAATAAAATACTATGATGAAGATAAATATAATATATTTAATAATAATACTTTTAGTAGAATTTATCTTATAAAACAACCCACTTTTAAAATTTTATCTTTATTAAATTATGAATGTGACAACTTTGACATCATTTAAAATAAAATAATATATGTGTCAAAATCACTTTTATAAGGATAAACATGGACCAATATTATACCATTGGATGATTATGGTTTACAGTTATATGGAAAATAAGTTTTGGTCAGGTTTTGTGCTCCTTTTATGGTCACTATTAGTTTAATAAAAACTATATTATTGATTTTGCACTAAATATACAATTTCTACATCACTATTATGTCCCCATTAATGACAATAATTTAATCCCTAAAAATTATAAATAAATTCTCATGATGTATATAATTTATTTAGATTTCTGGATACTATTTATATTCTAGGTTTTATGAAGTTTATCACTAAATTAAAACTATTATACTTATAAGATTTAAGACACTGCCATGTTGTCAATTTATTTGGTTTTAAAAATTATTAAATTATTTTCATGATGAAAAGTCCATAAAATTAATCTATTCCAACCCATATGTGATATGGGTCTACTTTTAGTCATTAAATGGAATTTTAGCATATGTTAGTATGTTTTTATAATCTTAGATTTACCCTTAATTACTCGATTTATCATTAACTGATGTAAATAAAAATTATCGTAGTAACTATTCATAATATCAAAAAAATGAAATTAACCTATTAACATAATTTGGACCCACTGAATCCAAATATGGAACCCATTTTTCAAAATTCAAAACACAGAAGTTGTAGTAATTAAATTAAAATTTATCCCGTTGTTAAGAAAACGGGTTATAAAAGTTAAAATATTGCCAAGGATTGAAATGTTTTTTCCTATGAATTCAATGTAAAATTATTGGTAATGAGATAAATTAAATTAAGTGGTAAAAATATATTCTATTTATACTTTAAATCCATTAAATATTATAAGTTAACCATTTAAATTATTGCGATGAAAAAAGTTGTCTTTAATTAAAATTTAGCGTATTTTTACTATTCTTCAAAATAAGAAACTTATTAGAAAAATATCAAAAATTTATCCAAAGTAAATTTTGATATCCTGACTCAAAATAAGAACTTTATTTTGTCAAATTTAACATATAAACATGTCAAAAACAAAATTTAATGTGTGTGCTCCATCAAAAGGCGGCAAAACTGCATTTTTTGAAAAATACTTATTTTACCCGAAAAATTTATTTTATTCTCAAACCAAATTATATAAAATGTGTAATATGAATTATAATGTCATAAAAATAAAAATTTATTTACTAATATTCATAAAAACTATTTCTTAATAATATTATAACAATATATCATTGTTTAGTGAAACTCAGTATTGTGTACAACACACGCTATTGAAGAAGGTTGCTCTTCCGTGCAACACAAGCCAAGAATAGTGTTTGAGTATAATATAAGCTAATACTATGTTGCGTATACCACAAGATAATTTTGGTGTAGCGTAGAACACAATACATTAATGAAATTAAAAAAAACATTTTTCATAAAATCTCAGGGTGTTACATTCTACCCCCCTTAAAATGAATTTCTCCCTCAAAATTCACCGAGGTTATAAATGGTTTACTACTTGAATGTTTTTTATAGAAACCTACATTGTAAAAAGGAATACCAAAACTTAACATTAAAAAATAAATTATGGAACATAACGGTTACCAAAATTAACTAATCACTGGGTTTCCACATTGGAGAACATAGGTGAAAATATGGATATTGAAGAGAAATCTAACCATCACGTTCTGATGGAGAGTGGTAGAGAACATGGATTTGAAAGAGCCAAAAATCACAAAGCATTAAATTTTTGATGATATAAGGTACAATATGATTCATCAGATATAAGAGCACTAGGAAAACATTTTGTGATTTCAATATTGTTTCCCTAATGTTGAAAAATTTGAAATAGATGAAATACATACTTAATTTTGGTAAAATCTCACTGTTGTTTATTCCTTGAACGATTTCTACTTCATCTCTTAAAGAAATGAGGTTGATGTTTTCTTCCGTGAATTGTTAGCGGATCATGCGATTGAATGATAGGTCATTCCATCTGTCTCAAACAGAAGGTTAGAAAAAGTTATATACATAAGTCCATCTATGGTGAGATTAATCGTATATGGTTTCTAAAATGGGCTTATACTTCATTTATCATACCGCTTAATAAAATAAAACTATTTTCTACTAACTAGAGACTTCTTGTAGGCTAGTGGTAGGCGATGAAGGCATGTCGTACTTCTATTTTGGGTTCTATTCCTGTAACCTTTTCCGATGTGATGGGTTGTCTCCCATCCTGTAGGTTACCCTTTTTCTAAAACTATTCTATCATAATATTTTAGAAATAAAAACAAAAAGTTATAGCCTTAATAAATAATATATGATGTCCATTCCAACCTTTAGGCTTATCGAAGATTGTTCCGTTTGATTTCTAGAAAATTTATCTATCGAGAATGTGAATTCCTTCATTTATCCCCCATATATCAAAAGATATATCTTGTTGTTGGTCACATTCCAAACATGTGAATACCTTAATCATGTATTCTATTGAAAAAAATGAATACCCATTGAAATTTAGTAAAAACATGAATGCTGTAAAAATCTAACTCTTTCCACATTCCAAAATCTCAAAATTTCTATATACTCAAACCATGATATCTCTTGTCCTCATATCAGTCATGAGCTCATTAATACTCTCAAAAATATTATTTTCTCCTTATCTCTTCATTATGTGCATATCATCATCTTTCCAAAAATATTACAATCACTTTTCATGCTTACCGGTACTATATCATTATTGAAAACCAAAATATTTTTATTCCAAAATTCCACGATACCATAAATGAGATTCCATGATACTATTCTGAAATCCCATTACATAAACACTTAATCATTCCACAACATCATTTTCATACTAAACATCACAAATTGTGATCACATGTGACTTCCCTTTATCCTTTTCCTAAAGAGTTTTCTCACATTGATCATCATTAACCCTTGGATTAGGGCATTGATTAGCATAATTCCCCATTTCCTTACAATTGTAGCATTGAAGTGTTGGTGTAGCATTCTCTGTAATATTTTCTCTATTCAAATAATCAGTTAACGTTTTCCCATTACTTTGAAACTCAAATGCTCAATGACCTTCTTTTCTACACTTAAAAAATTTTCTACTACCTTTTAGGCAATCTCCACCATGATTCTTTCCACACTTTGAGCATAAAGGAACATTCATCTTCTTTTCACCATTGTTCTGAGATTCCACCTTGAACTCCATCTTCTGTTTCTTGTCAAAACCATGAGATGGATATGTAATACCAACTTCCAGTTCTACCTTGATAGGAAAACACACAATTTCTTCAAGGCTACAGATGTATCTTATCGCTAATTCCCTTCGAAGACTTGGTTTTAAGCCACTGAAGAATAGATCAAATTTACTTTCAGGTTGGATGATTAATCTAGATGCATACCTTGCAAGCCTTGTAAAATTCTCTTTGTCTATACCAACAGATTCATCATCCTTTTGCTTAAGCTCATGGAACTCTTTCTCCGTCTTTGTTCGAAGAATACGAGGAAGTACTTATTAAAAAATATGTTCTTGAACTCATCCCATTCCATTGATTCAATTTCTTCTTCGGGACTTGTATTCTTAATTAGAGTCCACCACTGGTCTGCTTCACCTTCTAAATAGTAAATATCCAGAATGAATTTTTCATGTTCTAAATAGAGAAGTATGGAAAATATATCTTCAATGGTACTGATCCATTGTTTAGGAAGAAGTGGATTAGAAGACCCACTAAAAGAAGGTGGACGTTGCCTCACGAAGGACTTAATAGAATATTGTTCCCTTATCTGCTCATTTGGAAGTCCAGAATGATTCATATCTTGTGTAAGTATAGCAATAAGATTTTTCACTCTATCTCCCATAACATTGGTTTGTTCAAGAGGACAATCATTGCATTTTCCATTACATTGATCAACCCGGTTCCTTCGGGTTCCAACCACCGTCTAAAACCCAAAAAGAATACTGTGAGAGGAAAAATCAAGCTAGGAATACAACATAATAATGGAAAATAACCTTCAATATATAACATCTTAGGTTTAGTTCTAAGATCTTTAAAGTAATTCTAGGACTATAACCTATAATTATACTTAACCTTAGGGATATCCCTAGACATATCATAGAAATGTCTCTAGGGATCTCACTAAAGTTTTTGCATCCTAGTTTCCAAAGGTTAACTAAACCTTTCATATGATACCAACTGTAGAGACCCAATCTTGACGTAAATGGACATTACATTACTTTTTTGGAATACTTAATACATAAAAAAACAAGCACACAGAGACCGTAATAATATAGTGTCTTTGGAAACTCGAAAAAATAATCTTCTAACCACAGTGAAAGATCTTCAACATCTCCCACAAAGATCTTCCCCTTTTGTTTTCTTACCTAAAACCTTTCTTTTTTCCTAGAATCCCAAGGGGATCCCATCTAATTTGATTGACCCCCTCAGGCTTCAATTTTTTCACTATATGAACGAAAATTTCCTCAGAACCAGGGACATCATATAAAGCCAAGTGATCTACTAATTTGATTCCCTCCCGCCATGTGTGATCCACTTTAGTGGTGCTGTTGAGTATTCTCAGACACTTTTTGGTTATGTAGTTGATAGACCAAGGAGAGATTCTAGATCCATTTAGGGATTTGTTCACTAAAAAAAGATCAGTTTCAGTTTCATAAATGTCCAAACCCCTCTGTCAACATAGACTATGCCCTGTGAACATCGCCATGGTATCCACCTTGAGAGAGGTCCCCTGAACCAGTCTGATTGAGAAAGGCATGTAGACCAACCCGCTGGAATCTTACACCACTCCTCATCCACGCATGATTCCCAGGGAACACAATCCAACTATATTGAGCTTTAAACCTTTCGAAGGAGGGAACCACTGGACCTAATTACTCCTAATGTTGCTAGTGTCTGGATGAATGACTTGGGCTCCAACTTGAAGTCAGACCAGATAAAGAGCTAACCCTCAGTTTTGAACAACCATTGCTTAGTCGATAAGTAGATATATCATTCTAGAAATGATAGCTTGAATAGATGTGGATTCCCCTTCGTGAATAAATAAATTCTTCCCCTTCCAATGACACTAGAAACCTACATGCACTATCACTATGCGGTACAATTCTTCCATACCACCCTTATCTGATCCATGGTACCACTTATCTATGAAGGGGAAGTACACCATAATATATGTAGAGACAATAGTAAACTACTTGAAACATTTCCACACCTCATGTGCCCACTAACATTAAAATAAGAAGTGACCCACACTTTCCTTTCTATTGACCTTACAACACACAAACGTAGAGGCACAGTTGATCCCAGAATGTTTGATGTTCACCTTTATTGGAACATACCCTTTACTGATCCTCCGGGTAAGAAAATAAATTTTGGTTGGAATAAATTTAACCCATGGAACCTCATATCATGCATCAACATTAATTTCCATGTTATTTATGCATTAAAAGTCAATTGAGTAGAAGTATCTCGAAGGAGAAGGTGTAAAAAAACATCTATCGGGGTTTGAGTTCTTCTTAATGAGATTCAACTGAACCATATTCTCCTTATTCAGAACATCATTAATGAAGGGAGTAAAATAACTGGCTTTTTTGAAGGATATGTGGGTAGTTGGTCACTATGGAAAAAAAAGAATACCCCCTCACAAATTTTGATTCCAGAAGGAGAGCTCTCTATTCCCGACAATCCAGTGGGAGTGTGGGAAGAGAATGGTGACTAGGGGATCGATGATCAATCATAAAGGGAAGGTATAACCTATCACTGAATCCTGGTGCCCAAAATAGTTGTTCATGGAAATCCCCCAAATTCTATGACATTCCAGAACACTCCATTTGAGATGAGCATGCATATAATAAACGGTATCCTCATGATCGCATACATTTACACCTCTTTTACTCTTCAACCTCACCATCTTGTTCAAAGATACCCAATATTTTATCCATTAGAATTCGGGTCCCAGATGAATCTTGTTAGGATATGATCAATGTTTTTATGACTCCTTTTAGGACATTAATCACTAAGAGGATGTGCACTTGAGTAGATAAAAGGGAACTGTTGACCAGTGCGATCCGACCATCGAAATACAGATATAGATTTTTCCAGTTAAGAATCTGATCATTAATCCTAATGAATAGGGGGTTGAATTCATAGATACATAGACTTCCCGATGAGATGGGGGAACCATGCTAATCCATTTTATGGGACCCAATCTACTTAACCAAAATAGTGCTCATAGCCAAGACCCGCATGATGCTCCAACAGCTAGAGAGATAGAAGGTACTCTTGTTGTAGTCGATAACTTGCCTGCTCCAGTGACCATACTCCTCCAAAACATTGTTCAAGACATGTAATGAATGTCTTGAGGCATTCAAGAAAAAATTGGTATCATCCACGAACATGAGGTGGGACAAACTAGGAGTTTTATTCCTCCTTCTAAAAGGCTAGATATCACCTTTGTTAATGCTCTGCTAAATAAGATGACTCAGAACCTCCTGTAAAATGATAAAGAGAGTCAGAGAGATCACGTCACCCTTTATTAGGCCGAATGTCGATTTAATGTAGTCGTAGGCATTCCCCATGAAAGTCACCAAGATCCATGCATAGCTAAAACACAGAAAAATGATATCAACATTTCTATAGTTAAGACCCATATCTGCAAGAACTCGATTGATGAAGCTTCATTCACACCGATAAAAGCCTTATTAGATCGAGATTGATGGACACATTAGAATCATGTTTTTTGAATTATTTCCCCTAAAAATTTCCTGGTCCAAATCAATAGCCTCCTTAATTGGACGACCCTTAAAAAAGTTGTGTTGTTCTAACAAGACCCACTACGAGAGATGACTAGCTAGCCTTGTATTAATGATAGACACCAAAATTTTATATGGGACATTTAAAATACTCAATTGATGATAATGAAGAGTAGAAGTGGGGTTCTTGATTTTAGGGAGGAGCACTAATGTTGTAGCATGTGTAACTTGGGGTAAGTTTCTTCCCTAAAAAAAGTCCTAGGTGGAAGCAATCAACTCTTCCTTCACGATGTCCCATGAAGTCCAATAAAACGTACCTAGGAAGCCATCCAGACCTACCGTACTATCTAGATTCATGTGTAGCATAGCGACCATAATATCCTTCTCATCTGGAACAGACCCCAAGAGTTCATTATCCTGGTCATATAAGAGGGTGGGAATCACATCAAAGATCTTCGTGTTCTTTGAGGGGTACCCATTGGGAAAATGGGCATTGAGACCGGTGGGATGCTCTGTGAAGTAGGATTTGGTCAAGCCTCCCACCACATCCCTATCCTTCATGAAAGACTCATCATCTAGCTTAATATTTGGCTTAACAACCTCTTCTTCTCTATGCATGATTATAAAAATGTGGTGTTTCTATCATCCTATTTGTGAAATTTCATCCTCTTTCCCTCCATAGCTAGGCATTCCTGATTCAGTAAAAAATATGCCAGAAGATCCTTTTTCCTATGGAGTTCCTCAAAGACCCAATCATCCCATCCATCCTTCATAAGACACTATAGATGTTCAAGGTACTGTATAGTGGATTTCAAGGTCCCATTGAATGGAGGAATATCTATAGATCATGATTGGAGCCCATCTTCAGCCAACTCAACTTTTTATGAAGAGCAGACCACACAGTGCCCTGGGAGGGATCACCCGAGGAGGTTCTGAATAGATCCAGGTAAACTATAAAACTAAAAAAATACTGGATATATCTAAACAGTTCATGGAATTCTTGCATTTAAGGTAGAGAGTCCATAAGGGGGAGAGATCTGAGATCCCACGACCTGATGGTTAACCATTGAAATAGAATAGGAGGATAAGGCTTGTATGTTAGAAAGATAAAGATCCAATCGGCCTCATGAGTGACGATTCCCTTGTTGATTGTTACACCAAGTAAAATGGTCTCCCATAATGCTATGGTTCGAGATCCCCTTGGATGCTATGAAATGCATAAAATTGAGGCCGGATTTCCTAGGAAAAGGTCTTTTGTCCTTCCTATCCACCAGATCTACAGCCACATTGAATTTTCCCTCAACGATCAATAGAACTGGGCCAGGATCAAATGCAATGAGCTCCTTCCATGGAGTCTATCTTTTGTGTGTGTAACTCCTATCATAAACAAAGGACCGAAAAAATGGACAACAACCTTGACTCACCTTAGCTTTAATGAACTGATCCCTTACTTTTACCATAACCATATTGCACTACCTATGCCAAAAAAATCCAAATACGACTGTTACAAGAGTTAGTGTGCACATAGCCTTGAATTTTAATCTTTCTAGAGAAAACCCCAATAATGTAGAGGGGTTGTTTTGTTCATGAATGGGCACCACTATATCCTTGTGTTTGGATATTTCCAAAGTGAGAAAGCCCAACATGACCCAAGCGCCAATTTCCCGGGCATTCTAAATGAGAGAATGAATCATTGGGGGAATAGTGTCCTAGGATTATCTCTAGAACTAATATCCTTCTTGTAGTGGGAGGACGACATCACCTCTTGGGACCTAGATTTGGATCTTATGCACACCCCAATCTCCTTATAATACAACATTACTTGGGTAGATGTGATAATATGAGAGAAAAGGCTCTGATTTCCTTGAACATGAGGTGAGAGTGATGGACCTCCTACCTTATTGGAAGGGGAGCCTACTATAGAAAATAAGTGGGCCGAGGTAGAAGGTAAGGAAAGATCTCCTGATGGAAAATCCAAAGAATGGTGAAACTCTATGATAGGCCAATCTTTAGCATCCATAGAGTTACAAGGATGGATTTGGACCGGTGGTGGTAAGTCACTGTATCCGATGGAGCTGAGGCCATGACTCATCAATTTCTTCTCCTATAAAAACAATACAGGAAATGGAGGAAGGAATAAATAGGAAGGATGAATTATAGAAGATGGATCCATCTTGGAATAAAGGGAACTAAGGATCGAATGGATGAAAGAACATCCTCATGAGTGACAGGAGGGATCTATAAATTTTTCCCCAGTGGAAACATAGAATCCTACATAAGAAGGGAATGGTGAGGGAAAACACTGGATGCCTGATCTACCACCTAGATCTCTTCCATCAGAGTGGGAATGGTAGGAACCACCATATACACATGATGGACCCCATCCACTATGTGATCTCGAAAACGTTGACTCTCCCTCCGTCAAAGGAAAACCTATAAAGAATTACCCTATAGAAGACAATGAGTGACGAATTTGTGAAAAATAGTGTTGGAGATCTCCTATAACTAGATTAGAAAACCCTTGATCCAATGATCAATTTGATCTAGTAATGGTTGTGAGAGGTCGAGTTTCATATAGATATTGGCCACCGAGGTAGCTAAGCAACATCTGGTTCCCTCGTCAGAACATATATGGCCCCCAAGCGAGTCCCAGATCACTTTGAGGAATTCCTCATTAGGAAAGTGTAATGGAAGACTCAGAAGGTTAAGCCACAGTACAGACTCTACACACTCTTTACCTTTATGATCATCAATAGATCATCTTAGGAGGCTGAATCTCCATTTCCCCAAATACAGAGGAGCCTTACACCACCCATGAATGAAGTCAACCTCTGATGAAAAAACAAGGAATAAGGAGTTTCTATGAATCACCGAGATCTATTCTAGATGAAAAAGACCCCAGGAGCTAACACAGTGTTGGAAGATTGCAAGCGGTGGCCTATCCACCCCAAACAGAGAAAATAGAGTCCATTTCAGATAGGCTTTTTCCTCCTAAAAGGTGGCCACTATGATGTATAAGCGAATGTGCCGAACCTCCCACTATGATCGCGACACTGACACATGAACCGTCGGGAAACAAGGATGAGAAGCTTTAGATGGACCATAGAGGGAATATCAAAAGGAGACACTAGCACATGAGCCCGAGCGGGGAAAGGTGTGAGAGATGGGGTAGGGGCCAGACCGGAGGTGGGACAAACTGAGGATCCCAGATCTAGAGATGTTAATGGAACATCTGAGGAGGATGGAGTAAGTGAAGAGATGGGGCCAAACACTGCCAGAGCTGATGGTTGTGGCAGAGGCCCGAAGAATGATGTTGTAATGAGCAGAAAAATTTGAAAAGAGGGTAGCGCGTGCAGCACATTCCCACAGGTGAGCAATCGATCCATCTACCACTCAAAACAATTACATAATTTATCAAACCTACTCCAAACACATTAGTCCAAATACATATTTATTTGGATAACATATTTATCTCATGAGATCCATCAATGCATCGAGGGGATGACTAACTCTAGGATCCATCAAAAATTTCATGTCTAATGAATTATTAATATAAAGAATTTGATTCCTAAAATATGCCTTATAAAAATCTCTAAAATATTTAGTAATACCAAAAAATATAAATATTTCACTAGTTAATCAGATTAACATTTAATGTAAAGCACTATATATAGAAATGATATACAATTAATCAATTATAATATCAATGTTACAATGAATTTGTATATTTAAGATTAATTTAATGTCAAATTAATCTCAATATTGAAAATATTTATTTAGAATCTTATATAAAATAATATTAATTAATAAATTAGATATGAACAATAATTAATTTTAAATATATGTTTGGTATTTCTGAATTTTCAAAAAATAAAATATAAATACAAAAAATATCTTTTCTTCAAAATATTTCTCTTTTTAAATACATTAGAATATTAAACACAAATATAAATTTCCTAAAATTGTTATGTTGGCGGGATATTAAATTAATACCATATACATTAAATAGAAATTATTTTTTTAAAATATATATATAAAGATAGTAAAAAATAAACCTTTTAGAAAAAAAGTAGAATGTTTATTTTAAAAGAATTTGAAAATTAATGGTTAACTTAATACTCCCTTAATAAATTATTTTATAATATAAAATGGAACTTATTAAAATATTTTTGATAAATACCAAATAAAGATTAAACATATACCTAATCATGAAGGGAATTATTATTAGACATTATTTCAAAAAATTGATTGATTGATCAGTGTACCAAATATAGTAAATTATATAAGAAAAAACTAGAAAATCTGTAATGTTATAGAGGATAATAAAATAGATAATGTTTATGAATGATATATTATAAGGTTAATTTAATGTAAATTAGATGAATCCCAAAAGTATGAGATTGTATGATAAATTCCTACCACAATAAAAAACATTAAACTGTAATCCATTGAAATAGTAACTTGAGTTGATTCATTAATCATAATTATTAAGTATATATTTAGGTTAAATATATAAAATATTTAGTATAGACACAACCTAAAATTAAATAGGTTCATAATACCAAATATATCTTAATTAACTGGAAATTGTGATTAAATGTATTTCAATGACTGTATTGTTGGAGTGAGAATTAAGCAATGAAGTATTTATGTGTAACAAATTTAAATCTGCATGAAAAAATTAGAAATAAAAAATAATTAAATAATATTTAATTTCACAGATAGTCATGGGGTAACATAGTCAATGAAGTAAATGAATAACATTATGAATGGAAATTGTGTTTGGAAACCCCTTACATTAAGTTCCGCTAGCATTCAATGTTCTTTTAACCTCATGTATAATAAATTTATTTTAATTATTAAAAAATACTATAATATTATAACAATTTATAATATCATATATGATCAATATATAATATTCTATCATCAATTTTTAATAATATTTAATTATTACCATTATTTTTGGTTTTAACTGTTTCATTTTTCATATATGTTTTAATTTTTTATTTCTAGTAATTGTGCATTGATTATGGTAACATAATATAAAGAATGATATTCATGATATAAAAATATTATATATTTAGTATACATATATTTATTTTTTCCCATTAAAGGAATAGATAAAAAATGACTTACACTATTAATGGAGTCGATAGGTCGTAGGAATTTATGAAAGATATTTTCACATTTAACTGGATGATTTATATAAAGGTAAATATTAATTATCATTTATAAGATCATTTTTATATCACATATATATATTATATTCCATAAATATATAATTTCAACCATAAATGTAAATCCCGCACATGCGACATTATATTTTTTTCAATAGATTGGATGGTAAGAAGTTGGATGTTATATTATATTTCCAAAAAAAATTATGTAATAAATATCATATATATTCATTAATTAAATATTTATAACCATCCATCTTTGGTTGTGACAAAAATAATAATTACACTACTATGTGGAGACGGTAAGTCATACATACACATGAGTAATTTTTTTCTTTTAGTATGATGGAAAAGTGAAGTAAAATAGTTTAAAAATAAATATAATAACAAGTAATTATTTCTAAGTAACTGAATTTATTATTCCAGGATGGATACAACACATTATGAGTATGTATATGAATATATAAACTTGGATGACCCAGTAAAGACGATTACCTATTCTTCAGAAACATCCCTTAGATCATTAATTAAGAGGCATAGGGTTACTATTTTGGTAAAAAATTCTAAAAATTATACTAAGATGTTTTTAAGAGTATTTTACATCAACTGGTCATGCTATGTCGCTCAATTGTATGAAAATAAATGAGATATTTCAAGTCCTTTTATAAGAAAGGGGAATGGAATCCATTGAATTTCTTAACGTATTAAACTAATTCAATTTTTTTCAGTACAAATGGGCCCAAAATGATATTATTTAATGATTAGACAAGGATGATAGGAAATTATCTTATCATATAAATTTTATATAGGGTTATGTTTATTTTCTTACTCTTATCATTTTGTTTTAACCCCCTTAATATTTTTTCCAATTATTGTCATATTAATCATTTCAACCCTTTAAGGGTCAATAATGTTTCCATAACTTGATTAATTTTCAATAAATAGAACACATGTTATTTTTTTATCATATCCCATTCATATTTCTGAGGTATTTTTTTATTAATTTTAAATCATTTAAAAAACATTATTGATTACAAAATATCATTGATTTAATTTTTAGAAATATAATTTTAATTTGAATTTGAAAACCCCTTAAAAAAGATGTAATTTGAATATAATCCATTAAAACAAGAAAAATATGTTATAATTATATAGAAAATTAATTCAAAACAATATTTATATAAAATATAATTACTTATAATATTTTTAAAATCAGTCATGTTTTGTTTTATATTAATTGAATAAATATTGTGTTAGCATTTAAAAATAATTTATGAAAACTATTCAATACCAAAAAATTTGAAAAAATTTAACATGGAATAAATAAATTAATAGTGTTCAAAAATAATATTGTATATTTTATAATTACATATTATTATCCTTATGTAAACATATAAAATAAATCAAAATCATGAAAGGTAAATTTTAGAACATTCTTTAACAAAAATAATGTTACTGAAATTACCAAGCGAAAATAGATCCAAAATTACATATAATTTAAAATGTGATTTTCATGAAATAATTAACCCCACAATATAGAATACCATCATGTATTTGGTTGATTTTTAATGCATGAACCCATTGTATTTAACCATAAATACACAATTCACTCTCACTGAGGTGACAATTAATTACTATTATTACTATTCATTATAACGAAAGATAAAAGATCCATTTAAAAAATTACTTATTGGTTCAAAATATTGAATCCAATTATCAAGATTCTATTTCTAGACTTTAATTAAATTAATTTATGATTTAAATGAAAAAATTGTAAGAAAAAAAATCCTATTTGAGTATTAAAATTATTATATACAAAATTCAACTATAAAATTGATACAAATTCATTTTATTTATTATTAAAAATATAAAAGAATTTTTTTACTTTTATTCCATTTTAAATGAAATAAATACCTTGTTGATTGTTTGAAAAAAAATATAGTATTCAATGTAAAATTATAAGTTTCATTATTCAATAAAAAATTTATAATTTCTTAAAATTAAAAAAAATAATCACTCTAATATAATTTCACATGATAATTTGAATAATGCATTTATATATGTTAAATAAATTTTCTTAATGTTGTAGTGATTAATTATATTAATTTTTTACTAAATTAAATAATAACCATTTTGAAGAATAGATGTATTATTAAAAAATATGATGACCTAGTAAATTATTTTTTAATATTAGCTTATTTATATTCATAGAGTCTTTTTAAAGAAAATGTTATAATCAACATAGTAAATTATAATATTTGAATAGTTTATTATAGTTCTATTAGTGTTCAGTGCTTCATCTGGTATACAATATGAAACATAGCGTTCTTTTAAAATATTTGAGAGTTATACTAGACATTTTTGACAATATTTAAGACTAAATATAGATCATTGAGTATAAATTATGTTTTGAATGAACTCCATCATGGTGTTAACAAAAAGAAAACTTCCCCATACCTGTTGGAGGGGTTAAGTCCCTTCAAGGAGGAACATTGTTTTAGGATACTGGTATTTCACCACTTGTAAAATATTATTGATGACCCTCAGAGGTGGTTTTACATTGATGGGGATAATGTTATATGGGTCTAAGTAGATATTGTTAGGGTTTATCCCAAGTAACATTATAAATAGTAAATCCTTCCATAATAAATTCTATAATTATTTTGAAGATATTTTTATTTTTTAAAGATATTCAGATGATCTATTATTTAGGATAAATGAACCATGTAGGATTAAGTGTTTGATAAATAGAATATATAAAAATTATCTTTCCAATATTGATGTCTTGAGGTGTGAATTATGATTGAAATATAATTAATCCTCTGATGACTGAGTCTCAATATGACATTATTGATATACTTTATTATAAATAAATTATAAGTGATTTGTTTATTTGGTGACACATTCTTCAGAAAATTTTGTGGTGCCACTAAAATCTTCTTTATCAATTCTATGTGTATAAGATGACTTGTTTTCTTGAGAATTTTATAATTTTATAAGATATTGGTCATATCTATTGGGATTGAACTCAAAAAATCTAGGTGAAAATTCGTGAATCGTGGATAAAAAGCTATTAATGGAAAAATGATACAATCTCAAGAAACTATTCATTTTTCAAATCCATTATTCATCAAAGAGATAATAATGGCTATGGTGAAATGAAAGTCCTCATCATAATAGGTTAGCCTTTATTGGGATGGTGTATTTGTGTCATTTTCAGGGATGGTTCCTATAGTCATGTTTTTTGTGATAATGACCATAGTCGTGTTTTGTTAGATATTTCCCATGGTGTAAATTAGTTACATGGTACCCATTTGTGCCCCTCCTGATAAGATAATTGTCTTTTGGTGGGGTAGTGCACATTCTCCAAATGAAGAGTATATAAAATCCTTTAAGGTTTGGATTTGTTTTATAATACCATAGAACCCTTGATTATGGTTTTCTCACCTATAGTAATTGAATTATGTCATAAGATAATAATAATTAAAAAGTACAAAAAAAATTATTATATAGGGGATTGAAGTCAAACAATGTTTTTTAAATTAATTCATGGATGATGGAATGTACATGATTCATTATCTCTTATATCATACAATAAATTTTTTTCATGTTCCCACATGGGTAATATTTCCATTTTTTTATTCTTTGGGGAGCATAGATAATTGTTATGTCATATGTCACTTGGTTCGTTAAAATGTTTACTAATATTAATTGATTATATTTTTAAAAAATTCATTCATGTAAAAGTAGTCTGCAATTTTGTGGACAACATATTATGATGAGGGAAATAATATATGTGGAAAATCAACCATTATTTGTATGGATTCATGATCTTTGTAAATGTTCTATTAGTCTTCTACATAGAAGAGATTAATTTAATTGAAACATAATATTTAAGTAAGGAATACACTATATTCATCCAAACTTTAATGTTATCTCACCTAAAAATTATTATCTTGGGGTAGATATAACTATTTCTACATTCATAAACATCCTTATCTATGGTGGTAGATCCTTTCAAGACCCATAATTGGTTTTATAAAAATTGTTGTCTAGATTTTTTTATAGTCATAATCCTTAAAAACCCACTAGTGGACATAAGGGGGATGGCCATGGTTGAAAAATATTATTTTAAGTTCAACATAGTGATATCATATTTTTTTTACAAAATCATTATTCCCAATTAGTATGAAGGAATCATAGATCTTGTAAAAAATAAACAAATTTACTTGTATCTTACATATAATAATTAAATTTTCTAAGGATTTTTGTTATCATACTCTTTGATCTAAATTGGAATAGGTGTTATCAATGTATGTCATAATAATTTGTAATAAATAACATAGAGATGTTATTGTATGAGATAATGGTAGGAACTTCAAGGTTTTTCACGAGGTATTTAATACTTTTTTATATTTTATATTTTGTGATTCCTAAAGCCAGGATGCATTTGAATTGAAAGTATAGAAAAGATTCTCTGTCTCTATAACATCGTTAAATTTTATGAATATTAAATAGAGGAGGAGTCAAATATACCACCTTGGGATATGGATTTCATTTCAGTTGTAACCATACATTTCTTTCTTTCATATCCTCTATCTAATTTTTAAGATAACCTAAAAATTCCTGTGATACTATCTCTTGAAATGATAGTTTATTTCTCATATATAAAAAATGATGTATTGTGGACCACCCGGAATTGTTGTGACATGAAATTAATGAACATGGGGACAGTGATTCTTAAGTGAGGTGGTTATTTATAATTAAACTATAATACATGAAAAAAAATCAAGTTTATGGGGATGAATAATTCTTTATTTTTATAATAAAAATCATTTTCTAGTAAATATGACCATCTAGAGTATCTATTTATCAACATGATAATCAAACCAAATGGGTATGTTTCTATAAGTACCCAAGCTTAAACATTACCTAATCGTGAATTATGTTAATAATTCACTTTGAGGATATTTTCAGGTTTATAGTTTTAGAGAATTAGTCCATAACTATTACATTATATCTCAAAAATTTCCAAGAAGAGACTTCTACTCAGTATCCATTTTTTCTTAAAATAAAAACTCTTAATAAATGAAACATGAATAGTTCCATGTTTTAGACATCATGACTTTTCCTTGATCCCATCCTTGACCCTATTCCACTTTAATTCATATTTTTTTTTTCAAAACATGGGATGACCAAAAAAATAATATTAAGGGATACAAAAAGAAGGAAAACTATTAGTTTTTTAAAACAACAGGTAACAATGAATAATTTATCATAAGTAATAGTTTTCAACATTATTAAGTAGTAAATACTCTTCAATGAATAACAACTCATTGCTTACCCTTTTTGTACCCAAAATATTACCATAAAACCCATATTATTCCCACATAAAATATAAATCTGAATTTGGACATAAACATACAGAAATAGAATAACAACAAGGATTACATACACACATATCACTAAATGGAATAGCCATATGGCCGACTTCCAGACCCAATGCATTGGAGGTTATAATGTAACCACCTTTCCTTGGTTTATCACGGAACCAATCATCATTTGGTTTATCACGTAACCACTCATCATATTTACAAGTACCATTAAATAATCATAACACATAAAATATTAAAAATATCTACATTTTAATAATAACATTTAATTTGAAATCACTATATATCATTTTAAAATATTGAAATACTTAATCAATTTCCAAAAATATCTTCAATACCGAAACACTCAAAAAGGGAATAAGGGATTTATTTTCCTTTTAAAAACATTAAGGAATATAGAGGAATCCAAATAAAAATTATATAGGTGGAGAGGTCATTGTTTTTGAAAACTTTAAAAAACATTCCTTTTTTCATTTATTAAAACACTTCATAGAAAAGAAGATTGCTTTCTAAAACCATTTAAAACATATCATAAATATGTTTTGAATCATAGTGTCCCATAACACTGTGAAATTATTAATGGAATTAATATTTTAAAACATTAATTTCTATATAAATAAAGCCTCAAAACCATTTTGAAAAAATGGGAATTAATAAGAATGATTTATAAGATTAAATCTTTAAAAAATTTAAAACAATATTTTAGTTAAAGAGTCCCTTTCCACTTGAGAAAATACATGAATAAAAATAGTTAAATAATAACATTAAATAGAAATCAAAATATCATGAGAATATGGAGATTCATGATATAATATGCGAAAGGTCTGTATATATACCCTATATGATAATAATTGTGCACAAGATCGAGATATGCCTCAAATGAATGGAGATTGAGACGAAGTCCCTTACAAAGATCATGTCATAAAATTAAGGATAAATCAATGACATAATTATGTGTGAAAAAAATAAATACAACCAATATAAGAATATATTAAGTTTAAACAAAAAAGAGGTCCTTCACATATATTCATAGAATGAAATAATCTATATGTAGAATATCAACCCAAAGAATAGATATTTGGTTAAGAAGTTCCCTTATGGAAATTTGGCAGCCTAATAGCATCACATAAAAATTCAGAAAAATAGCTATTCATCACATGGAAATGAAATGTACATAAATAAGGATACATAAAAACGTATCCAAACATAAGAAAATTAAAATTAAAAGACATAACAAAGAATAATTGTTTGACTAAAAGAGGAGGGTGAACGGTTCCCTTACCAATTTGGTAACTTAAAAAACATACATCCCATGAAAGAATGATCATAAAATTAAGATATAAATAAACATAAATTAAATTATATAACACAAATAATACAATAATGGGAAGTACATCCACCACAAAAAATAAAATAGTGGCAAATTTAGCATTAATCTCACATGAATAAAAAGAGAGATGAAAACCCCTTACATTGTGTATGAATTGTCTTGTTTATTCCTTGTTCTTCTTGAATAATAAACATAAGTTAATTTATAATTTCATAAGAACATTTTTAAAGTTTATAATTACTTTAATATCACTTATTAATTTTCTATAATAATTAGTTAATTATTTGAGTTCATATTGGATATTTTGTAGATGTTCGAAACTTGAGTAAAAAAATGAACTTGTTATAATTACAAATTGTCCACGTGGTCAAAAGAAAATTATTTCAAAAATGATATTCCTGATTTAGATATCATATATATCACACATATATATAACAAATATATATTTATTTTTAATATTCTATATCATTGGGATATTATAAATGAAATGCACCATTCATGTAGACGGTAAGACGTACATATGCATGAACGCTACTTTCATTTTTTTTCATTTTTAATGGAATGAAAATAAATGATACATAAGTATATTATAATTACATTATACTATATATGTTATTTATGTTACATAATTTCATAAATTCCATCATTTATCTGTTCCATGTATAGAATGGATGAGTCATATCAATTTGAGGGGGCGGTAGTCCATACTTCCTCAAATGAAATTATTGTATTTACACATCATGAAAACAATAAAGGTATGTTATAAATGATAATTACAAAAGAATAGAGATAAAATAAATATAACATATATCATACATAATTATATTTCTATCATAATGTCCACCATGAGAGGCGGTAGAAGATAATTGAACAATCATCGTTTTGTGAGGCAGTAGTTTGTCGTCCGCAGAAACTGTATATTCCAAGTCCATCAGATGGAGGTGTGTGTATGTGTAGTTCATGTAATTATCCTAATAATATCCTAGTATATTTAGGATACTGGTTATATTATTTAAACAAATAATAACAAGATAATAGGGAGTGGAGAAGAAAAATAAAAGAAAAGAACTTGAGAGAAGACGTTACCTTTAAATCAGGTAACTCTATTTGGTTTGACCCAAAAGGCTTCCATAAATTTCTATATTCCTAGTGGGAGGCTTATATAAGGAATAGAGTGGTGTTGGGAGATTAGTTGGGTAGTTTTTGGACAATATAAGGGAGATTTATGGGTGTGAGTAAGGGGTAGAAGTGATGGCTTTTTATAAGGGGAGGAGGGGCTCTTTAGGAATGTTTGAAAGTATTATTTTATTATAAACTTATTTTCGGTTTCAAAATGTACAAAACTCGTTATATTAAAATTTAAGATGACTATTTTTCAAATTAAAATAATCAAATAATAATTGGACAGGTTTCAGATAATTTTTTAATTTTTATAATCTCATTTATTTAAATCATTTATTAATGATGTAATCACTGAATTATCATTATGTCATAAATAAATTTATTTATTTAATGTCTAAAAATTATAAATAAAATAATATGATATGGGAAATATTTTTATATTTCAAAATAATATTTATAGTCCAAGATATCACTTATATAACACCATAATGTTTTTTACTAAAATATATATGTTTATGTCATTTCTGCCTTTACTTTAAATTAATTAATATAAAGAGTCATTATCACTCCCATGTGGCTCCATGGGATCCCAAAATTGACCCAAGTATTCCATAGGTAGTAAATATCTTATAAAATTGGTTTTAGACATGTGTTAGGGTAATTTAATATTATTACAATATTATTTTGTGCCCGTATTTACCAAATTTACTCTTTGACCATGGTAAATAAAATATTTATTGATGTAAATAATCATAATTTATATATATAAAAGTTACCTAATTAAATTTTTTTTACCTCATGATTCCAAAAATGAAATATATTTTTTCACATTTAAAATAGATAAACTGCAGAAATTAATTTAAAATTAATTCTCATTGTCAAAACAAAAACGTGTTTTTAAGATGTAAAAACTATCTAAAGATTGACATTTTTTATGACCAATTAAAAAGTGAAATTACTTACAATGACCAAAATATGATTAAATAGTAAAAATATAATCCAATTAAACTTTAAAACCAATTAAAATTATGATTTAACTATATAAATAAATTAGATGAAAATGCAGTTTTGAATTAAAATGCGGTATTTTCCACTATTCATTAAAAAATGAATTTTTTCAGAAAAATACAAAAAATTTAACCAAATTAAATTTTGATGACCCAATTATAAATAAGTATTTTATTTTTTTAAATAGAACATATAAAAGTCAAAAAACTAGATTTAAAAAGGGTTCTCCATCAAAAGGTTGTAGACCAACCATTTAATGAATATTATAGTATTTCATGCTGAAAATCGAATTCATTTTTATTTTAAGACTCTAAATATTATTGTATAAATATAAAGACATTTAAGATACATTTGAAATCATAATAGTGTTAATTATGTTCATTCCCAGTAATACAATGAGTAGGTGTTAACTTCCATTTAAAATAATAATAATAATATATTATTTTTCGGTATAACTCAACGTTGTGTGAAATATAAGATTTCAATGAAACATGTTGTTTCATGTCGAGTATGCTATCAGACATAGAATCCCATTTAAATTAAAATTAATATTTAATTTACAAATATTAATAATTATGAAAATGTCATATTCTTTATTCACTTGGGATGTTATAGTTTCCCTTGAGAAAATCGATATGTTTTTGATCAAGTTACTATATTATCTACTATAATCGATTAATATAATAATTATTATGATTTTTTCTTTTATTACCATATAATATTATATATATTATTTTTAGATTCATAGATAGATAATACATGATATTATGAGGCCCTATTAACTCAGAATTAATATTTTGGAAATATTAGAAATATTAATACCATGCACACAGTAACATAGTTTTCAAGAAAATGTGGATTAAATATTAAATAGAGGTAAACATCAGAAATATGAGGCCTCTGTTTAATTTAAATCATGGGATATAGCTTAGGCATGACATAATCTTATTTAACATTATAAGTATGGTTAAAATCGGTCACATTCATAAATAATAAATTAAATAAATTTATTTAATTATTTTAGTATGTTGAAGTAGTGAACTTTTCTCCTCTATAAATATAATTTTATGATGGTATCATAGGGTTGGATTCAAATCCATGGATATCTAGTGTACTATTGGTGTAGAGGATTCTTTGGAAATGACATGAGATCAGATTAGATCGAGATCGATGATTAATGCACTATCCATGTTTATGGATACTACCTACAAAGAAAAAAAATGAATATTATTATTTATTGATCGACCCAAATACAAATTAGGATGTTTGATCTCAGTTATTTTATTCCACTAACTTATCCCCTTTAAATGAATATTAATTTCATGAAAAAGAATTGAATCTCACATTAATGATAGACTTATTTATGGTTGATGTATTTGTTCATTGATTATTCCCAATTCATTTGTATAATTATTTTAAAATGGTTTGATTCCAAATGAAAAATTTCGGATAATAATTCTTTATTTTCGTGTTTTTTATTTCTCCTTAGTTTCTTTTCATTTTCATTATGTGAAATTTATTTGGCCAAAAATTTTATTAATACCAGGTATACGATCATTGTGCACTTGTTCTTTGTTGAAATAGGCCAATACTGTGTGTGTGATTTATGATCAATTGTGTGATCATTTTTTGATGATTAAAGAGAATTATCTGAGATAAATTAATTAGGCCAAGGATCAAAAATTTCTATTCTTACACACTATAGTGACCATTTCTCTTGAATGTGGTGTTATTATAGAAGAATAAAGCATGAATATCAAATATTGGTGATGAAAAAGGACAGATAATCTCCGATCTATGATTCCTATGTAGGATCATGGTGGTGTCAACATGGATGGTGATGTGGGGAGGAACCCACAAGATTAATAAAATTCGATGTTTCAGGTTCTGTAATCTAAAACTATGTGTCATGTAAAACCCTATGTGACCCTCTAGTATTTATGTGGTGATCATAAGGATCACATGATGTGTGATCCCTAGCACATGCCATGTCAAATTCTCTTACTTGATTAATATATAACACATTATGCAATGGAGGTTACAACACTAACTGAATGGGGTGGTACATGAGAATCCCAAGAGTACACAAGCATAAATAGAAATCACAGGTAGGGTTTCAAAAGACATATACATATCATATACCCTTTACTAAAAAACATTTATATCTATATTTTCATTCCATGTGAGGAAACACCACACAAGAAGACTAAGAGTTGGGAAAACATGTTATATAACACATGAAAACATTGTGTACCCTCTTTTAGGGTGTTCAGAGACCATGGTTTATTCATTACTTGACTAGTATCAGTTGATTTGTCTCCTTTAGTTCATCCTATATAGGGTATAATAAAAAAAATGTCTACATATTTAGATCATGATCCCCTCTGAAGTATGAGTACCAGATAGAGTTTTTTGTGTACCAACATTCTACTTGAGTTAATACTCTATTATTTCTTCTTATACCCTAGGTTGGGATCATTTAATTTGAATAACCTCCATGTGCGGGGCATTGATCTCCTATAGAAATGGAAATTACAATTTGTTCCATGGTATCATTGTAATACGATCCCCTTTGTAGTGTGTTGATCGAGATTGGGTTTTTGGTATCCCCGATCAATTATAGGTGTGACCCCCTATCTATGTATCATGGACTATAGAAACAAGAGAGATTTTTTAAGTGGGTACCAACAATTGTGACCTACTAGATGGATGTATCTAGAGATATCTTAATTCATGGAGTGGTTCCTCTGGGAAGAAGCATTACCTAGAATATTAACAAGAAATCCCTTGGCTGGAAGTTTGGTTCTGACCATAGGTAGAATAAATGTCCATCATATGTATATATCGGGTTTTCCATTTATTATTATATTCTTCTTGTTATATTAAAATTATTTATTCTATGTTTTTAGTGTTTTTTAGGTGTTCTGGTGGGTATTTCCATACTCACACATGCATAGGCTCTTCCCTCACAAATCCTTTCTTGTGAATATGAAGACCCATTTGATGGTGTCATGGGGGGATTAAGAGTTGGTGGAGGATTTCCTATGTTTCATAGACCAAGGTACTATCCATGTGGTTTCATTTGAAATCATTCCTCATCGTATGATCAGGTTTTACACTTTTTAGTTTCTTGATGGAATCTTATTTATCCCCCTCCTATCTTTAAGTAATATATTATCTAACTATTATTACGGAGTTATAAATATATGGATTCATTCTATTTATTTGTTTTAGATTTCATCATTTTATTGCCTCTAATGTGTTTTTGAGTGTATAAGTACATTAGGTTAATTCCTACCATGTGTGTAATATACCTACCCGATGCTGGTCACCAACCCCTGGTTTATTGGAGTTGGTCTTGGGGTAGTCATGGTTCAAGCCTCATCAGGCTGGGTCATGATAGGGTTGTTTTAGAGGAGCCAGTTCTACCATAAGATCATAGCATATGAAAATTATTTGGGAATTATAGAAACAATGTTAGGTGTTTCAGGTATGGTTTTCAGGCCAGAGAATCCATATTTGGTGTAGAAACTAATGTATATATACACCAGGACTCTGATTTTATGTCTTTCGACTCGGTACAAGTAGAAATAAGTTGTAGGAAAAAAATTTCTACATTAATAATATAGGAATGTGCTGTGGTTTATAGGTTTTATTTGTATCTTAGCCTAGATATACTCATTGAATGTAGTACCTCTTATTTATTTTCAAATGCCTTTATGAAGAAACCCAGCTAGAGGTCCACTATGTGATCATGAGGATTATTCGTAGAGATGAGGCATTATTACATGGGACTATAAGTGAGATAGTACCTCTAGATTTTTAACCAGATATACCACCACCTATTGATAATTTTTATCACTAAATGAACTAGCTTTGGAAGTACATAGATTGAGTGCACTTACTATGTTCTAGAGTTAGTAAACACCCATAATTTGCGGAATCCATACCCCAAGTGGATGATGACTTTTTGGAGGCTATAACTTCTATTCTAATCCTTGTGAGGACACCTATGAATCAGATGATAGTCATTACATCAAGTCTTCTTCATGTATTCTATAGGTTATGTTGGATTCTAGTGGCTCTTACACATGGTGAGATTTCATTCTCATGGTCAGAATTCCGGAATCTCATTATGTACTATATTTATCAAATTAAATTGTAATTAGTATGAATCTAGGATCATTTTCACATATAAAAGTTTAGTATGAAAATTTTGGAGTATGACCAATATCTAATAATAATCCATTGATATGTTGGATGATACATTCATTACATAATTTACAATACATAAGGTATTACAACAAGATATCATGGAATTAGTGATATCACTTTTAATTTACAACAATGTTGGAGTACTGAAGTAAGAATTTATGGTGGAGAGATTCATGGGATAATAGGCACGAATATTGGGTGATAGTAGTGGGTACATTGTAACGGATACCTTATAAATAGGTAGTTTACTGAAGTCACATGGATCTATACATATCAGGTGATTTGAGAGATGATCCGAGGATTGAAGATCCATGTTGCAGGGTTCCCAATATGAATCAATTCATCTAAGGTAGAGGAATTGTTTTCCTGTGATGGTTAGGGATATATTTCATAGGGCTGTGTGACCAGTCATACAACTGGTCCAGTGAAATCCAAGGGAACACTAAGGTTGAAGTAGATGTAGAAGTAGGGAGGTCCATAGGGTGGTTGAAATGGTAGTGGGTTGGGTAGATCTGCAAGAGGCGGTGAATGGTTATCCTCTTTCCATCACTACACCCAGTTGGTTAATTTTAGAAGTGTATTCTTAGGATAATGAAAACTACAAGATATAGGGACCTCTGACCTCGAGTATCGATTGATGACATGAGGAGTGATCTTTGTATTTTCTACCTTAGATTAGGTACTAATAGACAAAGGTGTGAGTCATTCCGTTTTACCACTTCTCCAATTTTAATACCTAATAACAAGAGATGAATCAACTATTTCATAGTTCTACTAATACATTGATCTGGAATGTGGTCTAGAGATATTCTTTTGGGAACTAATTTTTGTAGTGATGAGGCTTTTTGTTGCTATCTTAGGTGTGGTCTAGATATCCATAGTTCCTGACTATAGTGACTATATTTGCATAGGATGTGTTGTGTCCACAGTAATGGTTTGATGTTTAGCATTGTGGGTGAACTAGAATCCTTGGTGGAGTATCATAGATTTAGGAAAAATATATTCCATCTAGATACTCACCATTTTTCTAATATGAATCATGGATAAGTTGATTCTATAGGCTACCAACTTCCTTCACTAGTTGAAGCATGTGAATTCATCATTAATGAGGAAATTCTAGTAATTACTACAAATAATGATCTAGGATTATCAATTAACATACACCCCATCATGACCTTGATATCCTCACCAACATATCAAATATCTCTTATAGAGATTCCTGAATTGAGGGTTATGTTTGTGTACTTCAAGAATAATGTCTTCATGAGAACCAATGCTTCCCTGTTGGTATCCCCAGTGTTTTTTTAAATATAGTGGATGCGATCATGCAGATATGTGTGGATTAATAAAACTTGAATGAGTTGAAAGTGTACAATAATTATCCACCATCATGGATCAAAGTCATTTTCAATCAGTTCAGAGGGGTGCTGTTGTTCTTGAAGGTTGACCTATAATTATTTTATCACCATATGCGAGTATATGATGATGATATACAGAATATGACATTCATATTTCCCTACATGGAATATTAGTACTTGGTTATTCCATTAATCATAAAAAATTCTCGTATAGTGTTCTTGGGACTCATATATTAGAACTTTAATCCATTCATGGACCCAATTGTCGTGGTAATCAGTAATTATATCCATGTGTATTTGGGATATGAGGAGGATCACATGAGCCATTTGAATAGGTTCTTGAATACAATCCATTTGTATCATCATTATGGGACTCTCTAGAAGAGATTTTTTTTTGTATTTGAGAGGACCACTTCATAGGAGACATCATCTCAAAAGAAGAGTTAGAATTGGAGCTCACAACATTTGAGGTAGTTCTATCTTGGTTATCACCTAGTAGTGTAACCAAGGTGAGACATTTCCTAGGGTTAGAATGGTAGTGTTATTGGTTTTTAATGATTTATATGGAGTTGCATCCCCATTGACATCTTTGACCTAAAAGGTGAATCCTATTGTGTAGAAGGAAAGGTTCCATCTTTTTTTTCAGGAGTTGAGGAAGAGGTTGATGAACACCCCCATTTAAATATTTTAGGAATCGGGTGTTGAGTATGTGGTGTTATGTGATTCCATAAGGACTATACATGGTTATTGCCTAATTTAGTTATAGTAAGTTATTGCCTATGGGCAGAAGAAGTTGAGTCCATCTCAGTATAACTATGTGACCAATAATCTTTAGTAAAGAGTAGTAGTCTTATCCTAGAAGATGCAATGTCACTACCTGATGTGTGAGAAGTTTATTATCTACTCTGACCAAAATAGTGTGAATTATATCATCTATCATATGGATATTAACTTGAGACATAGGTAAAAACTATATTCCCTTCAATACCATGTCTTCAAGAATTTCTATACTTCTAGGAAGAATAATGTAATGGAAGATTCTCACAAAAGGGGATCATGTTCTTTGTTGATGGAAGAGACATCAATGCAATCACTGAAATTTCATTTTTCCATATTGAACAAGGATGGTGCTTTATTCCTTTAGCTGATGGTTGTTACCCCACCTATTATATAGTTTTTTGGATGATAAACATGTAGATAGAAACTATAAAACCTTACATACTCATATAGCCACTGAACATGCCCTTGATAGATTTTTTGAAGGTGGGGAGTATGTTTACCTTTTCATAGGTAAGATTTTGGTACCAGTGATGTTGAACCACAAAGAGATGATGGAGTTTGATACATCACATTTCATAGTACATTCTGGCATGTAAAATATGTACTAACACATATGAATTTTTTTTGGTGAACATGAATGATGATATGTGTTTCAGAGTTTGTCTCTCGATGACTGACATGCTAGAATGTGATGCACGAGCCCTGGGTTCCTTTTGGTTTAGAAAAACACATTAAGGTACTAGTGTGAATGTGGTATGGGATATTCATATACATTAATATGGGGTTACTACATATGTATAATGGAAATGATTTTGTATAGGTGAACGTAAACCATCTCCCCAAGTCAGCCCACATCCAAACTATTTGAGACCAAGTTCCAGTTGAGAGTTAGAGTTGGTTTTATGTATAGGAGATAGTCTAGTTCTATGGAGTTAAATTGATGATAATTTTAGAACATGATGTTAGCATCAAATTGTGATTATATATATGAATTATGGAGTCATATAAGATTTAGTTTCATTTGAGTATGATGTTTCACCCTAAAATGATTTCCAGACTTAGTGGACCATATAGGTCCTAGAGTACTTTTTGTGCGATTTCAAGTTGGATTTTATCTATTGTTGGGAGTATCACATACCCTTGGTGGATTTTTTGTACAAAAACACAATACATTCCTCCATCATTATGGAACCACTAAATGTCTTGTATAGGAAATCATATAGGTCGCTACTTTGTTGGAATGATCCATGTGAGTAACCAATCATGGGAGTAGATTTGTTGTGATCTATGACATAGAAAGTTATGATTATATAGGAATTCGTGAGTACTTCCCAAATCCATAATAAATCCTATGTAGACTGATGTTGGAGGCCTGTGCTATTCATGGAGGGAGACCATGTGTTACCCAGGGTCTCACATTGACTTTGATAATGAAGATTTTTATATAGTGGTATGAATTATCTAATTTTCATTATCCCTTCACTGATACTATGTAAATTTGGAGAGGTGTCATAATTTATAGCTCTTCTGTTGTAGATATACCATGTATATGAGGGTTTTGACATTTCATATTGGCGGAGGTACAGGTGCGACTTGTCATATGTTATCAACAAGGATGATCATAAAATCATGCATGATTCTACCTTTTTTAATTACCTATAAGATATATAGAATTTTAAGGTGGGGATAATTTTTGGATGATCAATTCCCTTATTTAAATTATAATGGAAGCATTAGAAACTTCTATAGAGCACCTCATAGCAAGAGATACTAATGCACTCTCATTACCCTCATCTTTTAGAGTAGTTTGATTTTATTTTAGAAAAAACCTAAGGTTGGGAGAATGTAATGACTTAAATTATGCCATTTTTTACATAAGAATGTTATATAGATTATTTTTAGAGCTAGGGTTGAGATATAGTGTGATTCTATGCCCTGAAGATCCAAGAATTTATATGTGAGAAATAGTAAAAAAATTAATATCATGTGCACGTAGTTTTTATAAAAATTTGATTAACTCATAAAGGGAGGCTAATATAGGATATATGAGGGACCTATTGAGTTAGGAGTATGCGTTTTTACTATGGGTATGAAATAATCATTATGGGTGTTAGATTTTTGGTGAAAACCTTTCATGGGTGTAAATAATATAATAAATAAATAAAAAAAAATTTATTATGTTTACCCATCATCCAACATTACATTATAAATATATGGTTATGATGAGATATCAGGGTTCAAAACATAACCCTAGAGATTTAGAGTATCATTGGTGGAGATAATTATTGATGAACAACATCAGATGAGATCAGATCAATATTGGGGGTTGATACACGATCATATTGTATGGATCTCTCTAACGGTAACAATGCAAGGACATTTTTCTTCACTGAATGATCCAAAATCATGGTTTGATGTTTCATATTATTATTTCATCCAATTTATTTTTCATGGAGGAATCTGTATTAGTTACACAAGAATGAATTAAAACATTCTTCGAAAATATATTTACTTATGTTTGATTTATTTTTTCATTTATTATTCACACTTCATTCATCTAATTATTTTACAATGGATCGAGGACAAGTGGAGAAAGAATGTGGTTCAATCATGATGTTTGTGGTTTAGGGAATACTCCCTCCATTTATTCACACATTCATCACAAAAAAATTTCATTGGAAAATATTTAGAAGAATTATGGGTATATAATCATTCCATGGCCATTGTTTGGAACAATAGATCAATAACACAGATGTGGTTCAGGATTGAAGGTTCAATTGAGTTGAGATGATGATGGAAAATGATCATAGGTAGAATGGATTGGACCTAGGACTCATTCCACCTGTTTTGATGCATGTAAGGGATAGTTTAGCTCAATAGTAGTGTTTTTTGGGAGGATCAGATCTCATATCTTAGAGATTACCAATAATAGGGGTTATCTAAACTTAGATCCATGATTCTTAGCTATAGCGACAAAAGTTACTATGTGGATAGTTACTTAGGGATGAAACTTTAGGATCATGAAATTTATGGTTTAATCAACTTGTAATCAATAACTACACTCCTTTTGTACACTGCTATGTGACTTTAAGGATTCCACAATGAAGAAAAGGTTCATATGATTTTTTCCCTATGATCATCCATGTGATCTTCCCCTTGTTTATTGGTGTGTGACCCATGGTTCAAATGTGGTTAAATGGAAAGGTACATGGGGGTGGTACACTTGTAGGCTTGGAGTGCAAAAAAAATGACTAAAAGAATGAGAAATTTTTTGATAGACCAATACACATCATGTACCCATTGGTACATTCGGTGTGAATGGTGATTCACATGATGTGTTGGAAGAACCACATGGGAGTACAAAGTTGATTATAAACCCAGTACATCCCAATTATACATTGTGTACCCCTATTGAGGTTGTTTTTAGATTTTTTCATTAGTATTGGACTAGTATTGGTTCAATTTCTTCCATTGTTCCATCCCCATGAGGGTATAATGTGGCATTATGTCCACATCTTGTGATTGTGACCCCCTCTAGAGGATGATTCTCAGATTGAGTTTTTGGTGTCCCAATATGAGAAAAGTTTGTGGCCCTCTATTATTAATTATTATACTGTAGGTGAGGTTCATGGATCAGTATGACCTATATGCATATGGAGTGGATCCAATATGTAGATTTTATATTCATTGGGGTTCACTGTATATTTTCAATATAGTCCCCTAAATAATGGGTTGTTTTATATTTGATTTTTGGGGACCCCAAATGGTATTGGGTGTGATACCCTATCTAATTATCATGGTCATTAGAGACTAGTGAGTTTTCATGGATAGGGACGAATGATTGTGACCTATTTGATCAGTGCCTCTGATTATATTATGACTCTTGGAGTGGATCCTCTTAGAATAAAATTTTCCTTGAATCCTTGAGAAAAACCTCATGGTAGCAGTTTGGTTGAGACCACCAAGATGAATGCTATCCTTTATGGGTATATATGAGCTATTTAATTTATTGATATATCCCTATTATGATGTGATTATTCCTAATGTTATGTTTTTTCTATTTTCAAGGAGTTATACTAGGTATTATTTTACACACACCAACATAGGATCTACATACACATGTCATGTCTTATGTAGGTGGTGACCCATTTGATGATGTCCTTGTAGGACAAGGATCTGGTGGAATGTATCTTGAGATACATAGACTGATGTGTTTTCTGAGTGGTTTCGTATTACTATATTCCCCACCTTCTAAGATGTTTGGACACTTCTATTTTTGGTTGGGATTTATTTGTTCCCTTCATCACATTCAATAGTTTACACTCTTACTATATTATGGTAATATATAAGTATTCAATCAATGATTTGTTTTTTTTACATTTCATCATATGGTCATGGATATGCGTGCGTGTTTGTTTAGATACATTGGCCTAATTCCTCCCATATGTGTTAAATGCCTACCCAGTGGTGGTTACTAGACCCTATTCTATTGGATTTGAGCATGGGGTAATAGTAATTTAGGTGCTATCAGGCTATGAAATGGAAACATATATATTTATACTTATATAGTTTCACCATCATCGTGTGATAGGATGTATTTTAATATAAATATAACTTTTATCTTCTTTTTTTGTTCATATCCCAATGTGTTCTTAATTGTGTAATATTGGAATGATATCCCAAATTCTATGAATTCCATAGTAGTAAGTATTTATAACATCATTTTGATACATATATGTGGGCGGTGTTGCCTAAATATGCCACATGTTTATTATGTTCTTTAATATTATCATGTTATCCAACACTAGTATTGTCAAAATTAATGACATTTACCAATAGGAAACCCAAGTAAAGAAATGTGGATTTCTTTAAAGGTGGTATATGCGTATTTTTTTTATAAATTCTATATAATGGATGATACTAGGGATGAATATGAGGATTCCCCTTACCCTAGGGTTGGTCATAATTTTTTTATGTTAAAATCATAGCATCCTCCATTCTCAGTATTATTTTTTATTGGAAATTTTTAGATGTGGTAGGATAATACGCATTAGATATCTAACCCACTTAACAATATCAAGAACTGTGGTCTATTAAATTAGTCACAAGGGATAACCATGGTGAAGAATGATGCTTCAAGATAATGATTATTTGGAATTAGCCCTGGTCTTTTTACAAGACAAATGGGTGGGCAACATGGATATTGGAAATATTTAACAAATAGACCTACTAATATATTTTTTGTAGTTATATAACCCATAAAGCATTCCTTTTAGGTCCCCTCAATAGAATGAATTGTTCGATCTTCAATTCCCTTATATCTTATTATTTAATTGGTGTCATGCAAAAGTGGTGACAACATCCCTGATTATTTAGAGTCTTCATGGTTGGATTTGGTATAAATTTCTAGTTTTTGGAGAATTCCTCCCCACTCTATTCCTGGTATAGAAGGTAATTATCCATCTCTTCATGGAATACACTACTGAAGTTGTTTGATGCAATGGTGGGATAATCTTTTCCCCTATTTATTTATTTATATAGTTATATTATTTATGGTTTGAGTCTCACTTAATAAATATGATCTATTTCCATGGTTGGAATTATCCATTTATAAGTATTCTCTTGGTCCATATAAATATGTATCTATGGATGTAGGTATTTGGTAGCTAATAAAAAGAATTGGTTCTTCAAACATGAGGAAGTTATAACATAAAAAAATATAGTATCAAGGTTTCATTAGTTATTTGTCCATGGAAATCCTCTCTACTAGGCGATTTCCACCAGGATGTCTTGAGAGCCCGACTTCTCATAGTATGTTCATCACATAATTCATGTGGATTATGATAGAATAAGAAACCCATATATGTAATATCAGAAATAAGAATAAATTTTTAATCAAATTAGTTCTAAATTAAAGGATTTTATGTATGTTTTAATAATTTTTATGATGTCTTCATTTCATAATGGTTTATTTTTTTATTTTCCATCTCTCGTGACTCAACCTCTTTCTTAAACTGAGAGGCCTCTCAAAAACCTATGATGGTGATGATGACACAATTTGTTTAATGTGATATCGAGAGGTTGGGTTATACTATGAGAGATCATTTTTCCTAGTCTATGACACTCTCATTTATTTTGTAATGTTTCATTTAATCCTTCATATTAATTATACATTGCGATCTATTTCAGAGAAAGTAACTGATTAAAATTACATATCAATAAAGTTATTTGAACTAGGTATTAGAATATTTCTCATCTAATCCTTGTTTTTGGTGACTATATATTAAATATATATATATATAAAAGCTCAATCAAGAAATTATCTATATCAAGGTAGGTATTGACCTCCTAAAAAAAGTGGTGAGAGGTATTACGATGGATGGAATTTTTCCACGAAAAGGATTCAAATAAATAAAAATGAATGGAATCAAAACACATTTAGTTTGGTTCCATTTTTCAAGGAATGTAATACCAATTACATTCATGTAACAAGAACACTATTTTTGGCTTTTAATGTCTCATTACCATGAACAAAGTAGGGTATTTGAAGATAATACATCTAGGACCACGTACATTAAATTTAATGTTATGCAATGTTGACTACTCAGTGAGTGACATCTATTAACAAATTAATGTAGGAATTATATGGAAGTAGATCATTATATTTTACTCTAGTAGATAAGTAATTTTAATTAATGTTTTCTTTCCTGGAGGAAAATATATAATCCAGTCATTTAAGGAATCCAAGAGAATAAACTTAACATGAGACATGTCGTAAAACTATGATAATAATAATGAAATAAAGTATATTTGGAAACAAAAATTATTATCTCAACTCAAAAATATAACGTAACCAAGAGGATTTTATGGAATTAAGTTATTTTACGAACTAAAAAGAAGATACTGATTTATGGTGTTTGAAGAAACCATGATGCGGATCTAAACTCATGTGGTTTAATTAATCAACGAGTATGATCTCCGCTTAAGATATTTGTGGAAAAGAAAAGATTATCTTGACTCAAGGAGCTTGAGGGACTCAATCTGAATATCTCAAAGCAAGATTTTTTTGGGAACCAAGAGGATTATCATGACTCGATTTACATAATGAATAAAAGAGGATGATCTCAACTAATTGTGTTTAAACTAATTAAGAGAAGGATCATCCGAGATCTCTTTTGAGGAAAATATGGGGAGGATTTTTCCATAAGGTACTTATGAGACCAAATTAGAGTATCTTAACAGATGTAATTTAAGTGGGGATTATTTATAAGATTATTAGTTTTTTAAATACTTCAAGAAATGATTTACCATACACCCAATCCTTTATGGTGAAAGGGTTTTTGATGAGGGTAATATTTTTCTAAAAGTTGATAGATTCCAAATAGTTTTTTGTTTCAGGTGAAATGGGGGTTTTCTAAAAAAAGATGCATGGACGCCTATAAAATATTTTTTTTGTGGAAGATATTTCCCTGGGTAAAATTTTTCAATTATGTTAAAAATTAGAAAATTATAAACATTATCGTTAATAACTAATAATGTAAAATAATATTTTTTTATGAAAATCAAAGGGTTCCAATGGGGTGGAAGTATAAGGCTAGATATTGTTTATGTTCTAAATGGTATAGAAAACCCTATCAAATATTTAGGTTGGTAAAATAGTGTACTTTACATAATATTAATGTGAATTTTCCTATAAAATATTTACACAATGTGGACATAACCATAATGAACTTTCACGAGAGTACCTATCCTTCATTAATATTTAATTTAATTTCCACAAAAGGTAATTCATCTTCAAAGAATATCATTAAAATAATTTAGATAAAAACAATTTGAATTCTCAATGTCTGGACCATTGAAAATTCATAAGTGTATTGATAGACATATTGAGGTATTCTCTATAGGACACTATTCATAATAACATCCCCATGAGTTTTTTACAGATAAAATATTGACGAAAAAGAAATAATAATAACAAATATTCTTATGATGTTGATACGTATTGTAATCAATGAGAGGGGTAAGGAGTGAATTCGTGATCTTTTCCACTTTTATGATTTTATTCCTTATTAATTATGTCTTTAAAACTAAGTAAGGTTCAATCCCCTCAACTTATATCTATCCACTATACCAAAAAATATATAGAACATAAATTTATTTTTTCTCATTATTTTCATAGCTTGACTTTGGAATTTGGCTCCCATTCATGACTGGTCAATTTCCTAAAATATAGATTCTTCCATTATTTCACACAATGTGTCTAAACTACATTATCTCATTGTATGATCCTATGAAATCACATAGTTGGATGTAGATTTAATTTGGAAGATATTTATACTACGACGTACATTGTTACAAATATTACACTAGACTTATCCTTTTTATCCTATACAACATACTCTAGCTTTCCGATGGATCTCTTGAAAATATCACGATGGAGATGAATTGCTATTTTATGAGCCAATGAGGAATAATTTCTCTCCATTTTTCTTAAGATATAGCGATGGGTAAAAATTTCAATTATAGTCATTAACATTGTAATATATCCCATTCTCTCCTTGAACAATATGAGTATATTATATCACTTTTTCAACTACATATCATTCATCCTCGATACCGACATAGATTCTTCCTATAGTTAAAATACTATGATTTATTACTATAATAATAGATGTTTTTTTCCAGGAATAGTTGAGTGATGAAAATCATTTATTATTTTCTTTTTATCCTTTTTATATTTACAGGATCATATGAGAAGACTAGGGTTTTGTACAGGCCATGTATATAGAGATTTACATGACGTTTAGTGGTTGAACAATATCATCAGACCAGGGGTTGATTAGACAAGTTTTGTACACCCAGTACATTCCATGTATCACCTTTGAGGTTGTATTGGGACCTTAATTTCATTAGTATTGGACCAGCATTGGTTGAGGGTGTTCTATTGGTCCATCCCTTTGATGGTACAGTAATGAATTATGTCCACATAACTGGATTTTGATCCCCTATGGTGGGCGAGTCTTGGATAGAGATTTTTTTGTCCCTCTATAAAAAAAAGTGTGATCCTCTATCATACCTTATTATACTTTAGGTGTGGTTCATGGAATTGGTGCGACCTCCATACATGGGAAATTGATCCTCCATCTATCTAGAAATTTTAGTATGATTTTTTGATTTTTTTGAATATCATCCCCTATATAGCGGGATGAACTATATTGGATTTTTGGTGCCCCCTAGTAGTCCTTAGTGTTATCCTTTATTTTAGTATCAAGGTATTTAGATATTAGTGAGTTATCTCAAAATTGGAAAAATGATTGTGACATCTTAGATGATTATATCTGATGATAACAAGACTGATAGAGTGCGTCTTATGGAATTATAATTTCCTAAAATCTTCATGAAAAATATCATAGATGGTAGTTTGGTAGAGACTTCTTGGAGGCATGATTTCCATGTTGAGTATATATGTTATTTCCTTATTTTTATATATCATTATTACAAGTTAACTATTTGTGATTATATGTGTTTACAATTTTTGGGGTTCCACACATAGAATTTTGACACTCTCCACTACATGTTGTCTTCCCATATATGTCATTTATTATGTAGAGGATTACCCAAATGAAGGTGTCCTAGAAGGACATGGAGATGTTGGGAAATAAATATAGAAATATAGAGCGAGGTGTTATCTGAGTGGTTTCATTTGTTAGTCGTCCTCACATAATAAGAAGGTTGGACTCTCTAACATTTTTATTGGAGATTTTATTTTTCCCTTTCATCACTTTTAATATGATATTATCAAACTCTAATTGAGGTATTATTATTATATTCTTGCATTGGATATGGATTTTTTCCATTTTAAAATTTCATGGGCTTGGATATGCATGTGTGTACTAGTACATTAGGATAATGCCTCCCATGTGTTTGATATGCCTACTTGGTGATATTTTCTAGACCCTTTTAAATAAGAGGTTGGATTGGGATAGTCTAGGTTCAATCCTAGTAAGACTGAGTGTTGGAAAATACACTCATCTACTAAGATAGTTTCACCATCATTCAGTTCTAGGTGGGGTTTCATAATTGTTACATCAATTTATTTTATATTATTACTATCCTAATGATTTCGTAGAAGTAGAATATTTTATTTATATCTAAAATACTAATATTTCCCTTAATTATAAAATTTAAATCATCTGGACATATATCTATGTGGGTGGTATTTTCTAAATAAGACACATGTTTTGTATGTTCTTTGATAGTATCAGTTTCTCCAACACTAGTCAGGTTAAAAGTAATAACATATACCTATGTAAAACCCTAGACTGTAAATATGAGATTCCTAGAAAGTAGAATATTTTTAATCCTTTTAAATTCATATATAATGGATGATACTAGATATGAAAATGAAGGTTACCCTAACACAATTGGATGGTGTTAACATAAATATTATATAATATTATCATCTACCCATCTAACTTCTAATATTTTTATGTTGTAAATTTTTAGATGTGGTAGGACACTATATAGAGGAGTTCCATTTTAGTTAATAATATCCATAATTTGTATAGTTTATATAAAATTAGTAACTAAGGATAAACTTGTCAAAGAATTTGTATTCAATACAATTATGAACTAGAATTTGACATGGGCTATTTTCAGGAGATATTGGTAGGCCTCAAGAATATTAGATATAGTTTGGATGTAGACATACTTCTATGTTTTAGTGGATACCTAACCCATAAATCATTCTTTATAGGTTACTTAATTTTAATGACTTGGCCTAGTTACACTTCCCTTATAGCTACTTATAGAATTGGTGTCATGTGGAAATTGCAATTTCATATATAATTGGATAGAGAACTCTTGGTTGTATTTGGTGTGATTTTATTGGTTTAATAGACTTTATACCAACTCTATTCCAGGTATAGAATGTAAATATCAAAATTATCATGGAAAAAACTCCTGAAGTTTTTAAATGCCATGATCAGAACCAGTTTCCCCCGATTAATTTATCTATATGGTGATGTTTTTCATGGATTGATTCCCCTCACAATTAACATGATCCATTACCATGTTTGGAATTATCCTTTCACAAGGGTAATCATGAACTGTATCATTCAATAACTTGATTTGAGGAATTTTTTAGCTAATAAAATATATGGATTCCTTATAGATGAGGTAATTATAACATAAAAAATATAAGATCAATGTGTCATCAATTATTTGTCCATAGAAACCCTCTCTCCTTTGTGATTTCCACCAGGATTACAAAAGTTCCAAACTTTACATAGTATATTCATCAATAAGTTCATTAAAATTATGAATGAATAAAAAACCCATCAGTTTATTATCAAAAATAAGACTTCATTATCACTAAAATTCATTATAAAGTACAATATTTTGAATAATGTTTAATAAGTTTTAATTATTTATTAATTTCATCTAAGAGGTCATTTTAGTTATTTTTCATCTATTGTGACTCTCCTGCTTCCTATAGTGGGAGGACTCTCGATCTCCTAGGATAGTGATGATGAGAATTTTTTTTGATCATACAATGAGAGGTTGGAATATCCAATGAGATCTTATGTTTCCTAGTCTATGACCCTCTTATAGATTAAGGAATTATTCATTAAATCCTTCTAATTTATTGTACTTGGTTATCTATTTTGGAAAATGTTTTTGATCAAAATAACATATCTATGAAGATATTTCAAATAGGGACCATAATCCCTCTCTTATATAATCAACATTTTTGGGGGACTATGGTTTTAGAAATTATATAAGTTCAATCAAGAATTTATTACTATAATGGAATGTATTGGTCTAATATGAACGAAGTTGAGATGTATTTTATGGAGTGACTAAGAGTATAAAAATGATTACAAGAAATTACTATGAAGGGAATAAAAAACCATATAGTTTAGATTAATTTAACAAGGAAGTCTGTACATATTAAATTCATGTGTAATTAAATATAGTTTATACTTTTTAGTTATCACATTTTTGAAAAGAGGTATCCATTTCCATATAATTCATATTAGATTACTTCTATATAGTTTAATTTTATTCAGCATGGACTACCTAGTGAGGGGTCCTAGTAATTGGTTAGGGTGAGAATTATATGGAAACATATAATTCTAGATTACTGTAGAATATGAAGAATGTAAAGGGATATTTTTTCATGAGGATAATATAGACTCAAGTCATTCAGGGGAAATAAGAGAATAATTGTGACATTATTCAAATAATGAAAAAAAGTAAATCTTTTCAAAACGAATGTGAGGAAACAAAGAGGATTATATTACCTTATGAAATTCAATGGAACCATAAAGATTGTCAAAAATAAAGGTATTTGAGGGAACTAAGAGGTGGATATTGATTCAAGGTGGTTAAAGAAACCAAGAGGAGGATCTCAACTCAAGTGGTTTGATGGGGCAAAGAGTAGGATCACCACTCATGATATTTGAGAAACCCAAAAGTAGGATCTCTAATAAAAGATCATGAGGAATTCAATAGGATTTTCTCAAAAAAATTATTTTCATTGAACTAATAGGGGTATCTAGAATCTATTTAGATAATGAATAAACTTTGAGGATCATGACTGAAGGTGTTTAAATTAATTAAGGGGAGTTTCTTTGACTCAATTCATTTGTGGAAATTAAGAGGAGGATCTCAGAACAAGGTTGTTATGGGAAATAATTGGAGTATCATGACATATTTCATGTAAATGGGGATTATAACTGTGCATTCCAAATTATTCAATACATTATAGAATTTGATACCATACACCCAATACAATATGGTAAATGACATTTTTACTTGGGGAATTTTTTCTACAAGTTGATAGATTCCAATAGAAAATTTGTTTGATATAGAAGGATGGTTTTCTACTTAATGTGAAACGGAAACATATTGAAATAATCCCTCATAGATGGGATTTACCTAGGTAAAATATTACATGAATGTAAAACATTGGAAAATGGGGATAAAGATCTTTGAGAACCACTAATTTCAGATAATAATTTTGTTTTATATGAATTAATAGGTCCCAAGGGGTGGGCGTTTAAGGATGGATGATTTTTTATTTTTTATATGATTGAAAACACCTAATTTGATATTTAGGTTAGGAAAATAGAGGAATTTTCATAGGATTTATAAAAATTATCCCATGAATGTTTTACAAAATGTTGTAAAAACTACAAAGAACTTATATGAGAGTACCTATCCTCATTTAGGATGGAATTTAAAGTTCACATAAGGGAGTTAATCTTCAAAACCTATCTTGCAGCATCTTTTTATATAAATAATGTTATTTCAGAATATCTTGTCCTTTGGAAATACTTAGGTGTGTTTATAAGAATGATGAGGATTTATTTAAAGGAAACTATGAATAATAACTTCCCTCTGTATTTCATCCACAAAAGACTCCAAACCACAAAAGAATCCAACATCCAATACATATAATGTGAGTAAATACGGTAATCGTTGAGGGGGTGGCGAGTGAATGAGGGATCTTTTCCTTTTTTATGAGTTAATTCCATTTGTATTAAAACTATGAAACTGGTTAATGTTTAATCCCCTCTAATTATAAATATTACTTACCCATATAAGTAGAGCTTAAATGGAACATGTCAAAGTATTTACAAGGTTCTTAATTGGATGCCTACATTATTTCACTGTTGGATAGTTCCCCTAATTATGGATTCTTACAAAATTTCACACAAAATGGTTACACTACATGATCTCATAGTATTCTTCCATGGAATCTCACAACTGCATATAGATTTCAATTATAGGATATGTATAGTTTTTATTATTTTATTACAATCTATCAAATAAAACTCTCTTTGTTATCTTAGCACAACTTCTACTATCTTTCCTTTGGATCTCTTGACCACATAACAAAGACAGCCAATGGCTATTATATAAACCAAAAAAATATAAATTGACATCATTTGGATTATGATACAATTTAAGGTCAACATTTCAATTATATTAAGTAATGTTAACATACATCACATTATCTCCTTCAATGATAATGGTATACTGTATACCTCCTTCTACTACTTCTTATTCTTCCTTGATACCAACATATACTCTTATTAAATGTATAACACAAGGCTCTCTTTATCTTTATATGATACATATTTAATTAATTAATATTATCTCCAATTTAAAATTTTCTTCTTTTCTTTTTCATATTTTATATTCTAAGGATCATAAACAGATTCTCAATATTTTAATTATGTATGGTTCTTAATGGATTTAGAAACATGTTATCATCTTTATTTAAAGTAGTCAAAGAATTCCATATATATATATATATTTATTTATTCACCTTAAATTATCTATTTAATCAAGATAAATTATTCCGTAATTTTTTTATAAAGACAATACTTTTTTTCCAAATAATAATTCAGTATTTCAGAATCATGTTTTTCCCACAAAATTGACAGCCATAATTCAAATTAATAAATTTTACATAATCATGCAGGTCTTCATCCATCCTTTTCTATGACACTATAATATTTTAATATATATCATAATTAAAATAATTTTAATATATTCAATAAATTTCCCCACACCGAACACCAAATTGAAGTGAAATCATGCTATATTTTTAGAAAAAAATAAATAATTAATATGATTGATTAATCCTAATCATCTAATTAGATAGTATAAATAAAATTAATCATATTATAAATCTTTAAGGAAATTAGATGTCATGGAATTAAGAAGTGGAATACTTATTTATAAAGACTATTAATATTAGCTTAGCAAAGTCATAGTTTCACTTGGTTTTTCCTTGGACCATGTCCGCATCAAACTTGAATAACTATAGTATGTTAAAATCATATATAAGAGAAATTCAGGATTGTGGATATTACTACAATGATCTATGCAAGATAAACTTTCGTCTAAGACTAGACCAAGAGAATATCATATTATTAGCTATTATACATATATAACTATCCATTATGTTGTCATAAATTAAAGTGATATAATCATGTATTAATATACATAAATATAAATATATTATATATTTTAATTTTCAATTTGTCATTTTTTACCTATTTACCCTATAAAATTTACACAGAAAATGAATTTTTCTAAAATTGTAAATTTATTTCAAGAGAATAATTATATTATAATTATATAATATTAAGTCATATTATTCTCATGAATAAAATTATTAAATTAAAATTGATAATAACAATAATATATAATATTTTTAAGTTTTTTTTATCATAAAAATACTGTTTGATATATTTGATGCTTCAATGTCAATAATAATTTCTAAAATTTTAGGGAATTATAGTGAAAAATTAACTTCATTTTATTGTTTTTAAAAAAAATATATTCATTATATTATTATTTTTACTTCGCTCAAAATATTTATCTACAGGTGGATAATAAAAAATACTATTTTATAAATACCATATATTAAATGCAATTTTCCTAATACAACTCTATCTTAAATTTTTTAAAAATAATTTTAATGACAATTGATGTTTTTAATATATAATTTTTTATATGTTAGAATAATTTAATTAATATATAATACCCATGTTTAGCATTTTTTTAAAAATGAAATATTTTATTCAAATCGAATCTATTTTTTGTCTTTTCTAGTAATTAACAATTCACAATGTATACTTAAATTTTGTATTTATTTGAATGTTATATAACTGTTTTCTTATTTAATTATATAAAAATAATTTATATATATATATATATATATAAAAGATTGATATTTTCATCTTAAATATATTTTTCCCCCCAAAAAAAACTTTCTCCAAAAAATCAATTTTTATGTGTTTGTTGCGTTGAATTTAAAATTATATTTCTATATAATAATAAATTTTATTTTATAATGATAAAATCATTTTCAAAAATTTCATGTTAAAAATGGATTTACTAAAAATTAAAAATATTTCATTTTAAGTTAGTTTCTAAGTGTAAAAAAATAGTTACTATGTAAAGGGTATATTTGGGTTAAAATAGATAATCCCCATTAAAAAGGAAAAAATATGTTAAATAATTTTTAGAAAGTGGATGTTTAAAGAAGGTTTGACCTTAGCCCTTCCCCACTCCATTACTCTCATTTATTTATATTTTATCCATTAAAAATATAAATATATTGTTTTTAAGAAAATTGTATACACAAAAATTTAATTCTCACCAATTATAAAAGGGGACTTCCACCACCATTCATGGATCACAAAAATATAGGTTTCCTCATGAAAGAAAGACCATAAACCCCACCTAGAACCCTAATTTACATCCTTATGATTATTTTCATATTATATTTTTCTTAACCCTGTGTCATAACGAATCCTCTATTTAAAAATCAAAGTTTTCAATGAGGTAGGATCCCAATCCACTAAGAGGGAATAAATGTAATTTTTTTGTCAATCATCCTTTATTATGGAACGTTTAGATTCCATGAAATAATCCTAAATTGTATTTTAATAATTACTCGTTTAAATTATAACATCTTAAATTACTTATGATCTAGGAAACATCAATTCAATTCATGTTCTTCAATAATTTGGACTACGATGGATATATTCTAAAAAATAAAATTCTTTTTTTGAAACTAAATCAAGTTTTTTGAGTTAAAATGTTTCCTTCTATGATTTATCATTCATTTCATACATTAGAACCTGAATCTATATTAGGAGATTAAATTTGATTTAAATATTCCTTATTGATGAATTATCTTCCTTATTGAAAATGAAATTATGTTGAGAATAATAATGATCCTATTAAATTATGGTTTATCATCTATTTATATGTTATAATGTACCTAAAAATGATTTCCATTGTTATTTTAAGGATAAAAAATGTTTTATTTCATTTTACATTCCAACTTATCCTTAACATATTTCAAAAAATGAATGATTAGAATTGTTTTTGCAATGTTATTTTTAATAAAGGCATACAAAATGTTTTCTTACCTGTCCTAATCAAAGGTTTTTTCCCCTCCACACCTCCTCAGGAAATACAATTATGTGATTTTTAATTATCCCTTATTAAAGTTTCATTCTAATAGTATATTTTTGAAAATTACTTTTCAAAACAAACCACATCATCTTATTTTATAAAAAGGTAAAAATATTTTATAAATAATATTATCAGGTGTCCCATCCATTTCAATTTTAATTTTCAAAAGGTATTACCCTTATGGGAATTATGTTTCCCAAATTAAACACTGAATAAAATTAAACTGTTTGTTTTGACTCAAACTCATGGTATCAATGGAATTTTATCCTTAATTTCATCTTTTGGTGAATTATTCATATTTTTATTTTTGTTATGGAGATTTCGTCTACCCCAATATCTTATATTCATTATCATGATATTATTCGATGAATCCATTAAAATTATTTATATATATGTTTTATTATTATCTTTCATTGATATTATGGAAGAAACATTTCTTCTTATACTAACAATGCATCAATGAAAAAAAATAGATTTTTTCTTATGTGGTCCACTTATTCCTGAATATTTCATTAATTTAAGGCTATACCTTGATGATTTATTCTTAAAATTCATTAGATAACAAATTATACCTTTACTTATTTTATATATATGAATAGAAAGTAAACCTAATACACTATGTGATGATGGTATTCATATTGATCCTTGAAATATGGTTTTGATGACATGTATTAAGTTGTGGCCACAATATTACAGTACCATTATCCTCTAATATATATTTATATATGCTAAATCATAATTCTCTTTTTATAAGTGTATAATCTATTTATTTTTAGGTATGATATATTATAATGTTTTCATGTTCGTTGATGTATTCTATTACATCTTAAAAATGAAACTGTCTTATAGATAATTGACATCCACTTTGACAATGGTTTTTCATCTGTGTCCATATTTCCACCTCCCACCATTATTTCCCTTAATATTTGGAAGATGAAGAATTTTATATTTCCTTTTTCATTCATAATTATCACTATCCATTGTCAAAAAATTATTGTTATTTATATTTTAAGAATAGTGTTTCTAAATAATGTTATTAAATAATATTTTTATCCAAATTACAGTCAAAGGTTTTGTTTTCTCTCTAAATATACTCAAGATAAACAATTGTTATATTTTCATGTAACTATTAATAAAGAATATTTTTATATGTAATGTTTTCATAATATATTACTTCATCTATTTGAAACCAAAATTTTTAAATGGACTATATAATTAACATTTACGAAAATAAAAAAATGCTTTTCAAAAAATAATAATATGTTTTTTATTCTATTTCCATTTTCATTTTCAAAATAAATTACCCTCATGGGAGTTATTATTCATTATTTACCCAAATATTTACATAATAATAAATTTTGTTGAGGATTTTAACTAGTAGTATCAAACAAATCAAATTATTTATCACTTTATTAGTGGTATATTCAGAAATGTCTATATTATAAGGGTGTTTTTATATATTACATCATCCTATAATCATTCTCCTATTATTTTGTGATGATAACATCCATATTTTTTCTCTAGATGTTTTATGATAATATTATGTGGAAATCATTTTAAAAATTATTTATTTATTATGTTATGTATCCAATGATGGAATAACTAATGTTTTTATACAGGGAATACACATTTATGTACATAAAATGATGTGATGGGTTACCCTAGAATGATATAACCATCCAATGAATTGAATATTTATTTATATACCCTGATATATTTTTTATAGCATTAAGGGAAAAACATAATACACTAATAGATATTATCCACTATGTAATGTTTTTCAGGGGAGTAAACCTTGAAATATATATATGTTGAAATATATTATGTTGTGGTCATAATATTATTATTCTATGATTATTTTATCACTTTTTCATTATGCTAAAACCACATGTTATGATTTGTTTCTACTGATGGAATCCTTATTATATGTGATTTTGAATTATGTTTCATGTTCATTAGTATATTTCCATGACAATATATACCTATTATACTCACTTTTATCTATGACTGTTATTGCTTATGCTATCCCTTACTAATTATTTGTGCTTACCATTTCTAATGATTATATATCTCTATATAACTAAATAATGTAACACATGTGGTATGTTAAGAAGAGTAATTTGAATGGAAAATTAGTGGAAGATATTTATTACTCATTATGGATCTTATAGTTATTACTTTAATGGTGAAAATATCCTTTAGTTTGGGAAAATATATATTTTACTGGTCAATGATACTTGATTATTATAAATTTTCTAAATAAGATAGACCTTACGATTATTAGGTTATATTTTTTTATAGATTCTAATATTAATACCATTTGATTGATACTTAGTTATCTATATTTGAAATATATCGGTCGACTCTCATCATGAAACTATATTAGTTTCCTCCCTCACACATCTTTATGGTGAAATGAGAATTATAAAAGAATTATTATTTTTATCACGAATCATAGCTATGATCACAGTCAATGAAGGTCATTATTATGCTAAAATCCTTGAGTTTCTTATTAATAATTCCATCAACATTTTCTCCCAGTTTTTCAAAAATGATAATTCTAGGAATATATGTTTTAATCAAATTTTATACGGTATTGAAATCCATATTATCTATGAAGTCAAAAACTTAATAGATGTTTCACATGAATCATCATAGTCATATGATATAAAATGAATTATTTTGAAATCAATATTATATATTGTCTTATCAAAGTCAAATAGGTTTAATGTAAATTCATCATCCATATGAAAATACATTCAAATTTTACTTGTAATGTCATATAGTAAACCCTAGGAATATTGTAAAAAAGGGTTCAACATAAAATATAATGACCCTATCAAAATAATATGTTTTCATAAAGTCATATTCTCAAATAATTAATACACATATGATATATTTCTTAAAAAATTACTTCATGTAATTTTAAATCATCTAAAAATTTTCATTTTTAAACTCAATCTAGTAGACTTCTCTCATTATTCTCAGAAAATGATGGTGCCGTGTGAGCTTGTGGTTTCCTCTTGATTTGACCATGTTTTCTAGGTTTCCTAAGAGAGATATACACTGATATAAGATGCTACTTCAAGCTAGGTATGTTATTTTTTGTCATGTAGATAAATATTACAGCGATTCAGTGATCTAGTGAGGCTGTGTTGGATCCCAATTGTCTGACGATGACTATATCAGGTGACAGGGTTCATCGTGGCCTGGTGGTATGTGTTGAAACATACTACTATAATGTGATGGTGGTGATAGATCCTGTATATTTTGGATCTGTTTTCCCTCAGCAATATCTAAGGGATGCAATGTTCTGATGAATATAGAGATGACCGTGATGGAGGATTATCGATCTGCATCGATGGGAAATCAGATGGTGATGGAGTTTTGTTGATCTGATTTTGTGGAAAATCATATGGTGAATGAGGTTCATCTATCTATCAATAAAGAGGCTTATATGATGTATTTACATGGATATTTGATTGATTGGGTCCTCTTTATGGAGGATGCAGCTAAGATGCCTTGAGGAAAGGCTACCGAGTCACATGATGCATCTAAATACATGTCTTAGGATAGGGTGAAGACTTATTCTATAGTGGTTAGTTGATAATATGAAGGAAACCCTAACTGGTTTCATGTAGGTATTAAAAGAGATTATAATCTATGATATTTCAAATATGTCTGTGATGGTGCTTTTGAAAAAATTGTTAAAAAGGGTGATACTGCTTGTGTGGTTTCAAATAGAGAAAATATATTTGATAAATTTATACTTTGCGAGCATTCAATTATTCCCATACATATTTTTCTACGTGGAGGGAATATTTGGGAGATTTATGATTTGGTTAGTCAATTAACATCTATTTGGGGTTTTTCCGAATGGTGATGCATTCTTGTGGGTTGATGATTTTCTATATTATTTTCCTATTTGAAGATCTAAAAAGAATATCTTGGAGGTTTGAATCAATTTTAATAAAACTATGTATTGTTTTATTTCAGGAATGTAACTTTTTTAATCCATTCTCAATTAAAAATACCAAGGTTCATGTTTGGATTAAAATTTTTAGTCTTCAATAGATCTTTTGGCATCCTAATTTTCTATCTGACATCGGTTCTACTATGGGAATTCAAATCAAAATGGACATGACCACCGAGGATATGAAATTCCTTCATTATGCAAGGGTCTTGGTGGAAGTATATCAATGTTCTTTTTGGATTCATAATATATGTTTGTCTGCGTTGGATGATGATATCCCTATAAAAATTGATTATGAGATATTACCTGATTTCTATATAGATTTCCAAGTTATTTTTCAGGGCAAGGACATGTGATATAAAAATAATATATTCTCATTTTTTTCACTAAAAGGGCATCCAAAGGTCTCTTGTAAGAAGAAGTTGAAGAAGAAAACAACAGTAAAAAATGATGGTGTTCCAAAATCAGTGGAAGATATTCCCTGTGAATTGGTCCGAGAGCCTCTGGTGGAACATTAGATAAAACAAAGTTTTCCTGGGCATGAAAGATTATAAGGTAGGACTGAATTTATTGGATCTAATCCAGGCTTAGCCCTAGATCTGGTTCCTGATCATAGAGATGAGGGAGGCATGAGATTAGTTGTGGAGTATCATGATTTTGGTCTTGTAGTTGAGAGGAAGAAAACTACAAGTGATGGTAAAAATCATTCAAGGATTCAGGAATAAATCAACAAATTTAGGGAAACCCATGGAATCCATGGAAGGTGGTGTGGGGTAGAGTAAGATTATCTATAAAACTATCATATATTCATAATTTATCGAATGGTAATGATGTTGATGTTGATGATAAAGGCTTCCAACTTGTTCCTCCAAGGAAATCCAGACCTAAGAAAGACTACTCATACTTAAATCCAACTATGGTTAACATGACCCATGGTAATTTTGATTATGAATCTAACTGGGATGGTGATTATGATACTTCCTATTATGACTACAATCCTTGATCTATTTTCTTGTTTCTTTTTGGAATGAGGGTTTGTATGCTTGTATGACCCCGTCCATCCTCCTTTCTATATTTTTATTTCTTTCTAATAAAAAGGCCTCTTCCCTAATTATTCGGAATCTCAAAAAATCATCTATAAATATATAGATAATATCAACCACTATTAATTATATTAACCATTATTAAAAAAATAAAATTACAATTTCATAGTATCCTCCAATATTTAGAATCTTTTAACGGATTATTGATCATTAAAGCATACATTTTCCTTTGAAATTTTCGTTAATAAACTCCCTTTGGCCATAATATCAATCTCTCTTAACTCATGTAATGGAATACAATTTTCACCTAATAATTAGTACTTGTAATTTCCATGAAGACCACGACATAAATAATCCCAAATAAGTCTACTTTAATATTTAAATAAAACATCCTGAACCAATAGCTCAAATCCATTTTCAACATATATTATTAGAAGACCAATCACCTCTTCCCTTTATATAATAATATCTTTAACCCATAATAATTACATTTAGTTATCATATACAAATACAATAATGAAACACCAAATGAAACAACATTATCCCCCGTTATATTTTTTTAATTCCCCCACATATCCTCATGTTAATATGTGAAAACTTTCTTTCCCAACTTGTTGATAATAATTAGAAATGGAATTTGGGCTTTAATCACACTAAAATTCCCCTTATTATTATTGAGAAAAGGGTACATTATATTGAATCATAATTTCATCCTAATTCTCTTTTTAGATAATGTTGGGCCATGTGTTATCCTTAGAAATGATCCATAGTTTTTCAACTCTGAGTCTATATTGGATAACATGATTTTAAAAGAAATAACGATTCCACCAAAGAATATATGTTTTCTATTTTATGATTATACATATGATATTATTATAAATAAATTCCTCATAATGGTGATGATAAATTGATATATAAATAAACACATAGGAATTACACACACCTCATGAAACACATAAAAAATATTTATTCTAGGGTATATAACTCTCCATTTAACTAATTCTAATCATCAAACTACACACCCCTATGAAAATATATTTTAAATATTCAAGGAAATGTTATTAATTTTATTATAAAACATCAACTATTATCTTTTTTAGGGTTTTCTAAAATTCTAGATTTTTCCATAAGATAATTTTTATAGCCCCTGTTTTTAACTCTATTAAAATGGATTCATGAACTATTTTAGTTTCCCATCATAACTAATGTTCATTATTTAATTTTATGATTGATTGTTCAATTTTTTCTAGCTATTGATTCTTAATCCAACTCACCTTGGGGATTGTTTCCTTCAATTACCTCTATGATACTATATAATATAATGGAAGACAATTAAGATGGGATAGCTTGTTCTTTTAATGTGTGTATCATAGATGAGACTAATATATTATTCTATAATTATTTTAATCATGTGAAACATATTATTTTCCTTTTACCTTATGAAATTCATGAGATTTCTCTATATATTTACTCATCAAAAATTTTTTAATACATAAAACTGGTAATCGTTTTATTAAATATTCTTCCATTTTAGAGTTCCCACATCGTTTCTTCACAAAATGTTTCTTATCCAACACATCAATATCATGTTCATGAATATAAAATACTTAATAAATCCTTTTTCCACCTATTGGATTGATTCCTTTTATGAGGACAATGTGATTCTTACAATTTTGATTTTATTGTCATGATTATAGTGATCAACGGTGTGACACTTTTTCCCATATTGTAAGATTATACATTTGTAATTGATATTATTTACTGCATCAAACTTCTTGGGATTTATTTTCCCAAGTTTTTCCTTTTTTTAGCTTACGTTACTATAAATTATTATTATTTCATTCCTTCTAACATAGTTTAAGATAATATATTTTCATTGTCTATTATCTCTTTTTCAAATTGATTGTTTTATTTAATAGAACTCAAAAATTTATATGTTATTACAGAATTTATCATTCCTTTGACTAAATATCTATTATAACCTACATTAACCTATATAAATTTTATTCTTATTTAACATGGTTATAAAAAATACTAGGTTATGGGTTAAATTATCTTTAGATCATTATATTTCTTGATCGTAGGATGATATCCAATTACTATTCACACTTTTAAGTGTCTTCATAGAGGAATTAATTTCATTATAAATGTTTTTGGAATCATAATTATTTTTTATAACATAGGAAATGCTATCTTATAATAGTTTCAAATTTCTTAGCCTTGTTTTTATAATAAGAATACTAAATTTGAGTGTGTTTATTCCATACAAATCCAATATCAAGCTATATTATTTATCCATTTTCAACATTTAAATTAAATCTAATCTCAAATTTCTTTTTAAAATTATTTATAATAATTTTATATTATTTTTTTTTGTCCTCTAATTTGGCACATTTATCATTGATGGTGGTTTTGTGTTATTTTCAAAATTCAAGGATCACTTCAAATATAATATTTTTTGATAAAAAATACTTAGGAAGATACATGTAAAATTATTCATCTGCTTGGAATCAGGTTTTACAAGAAAAATTAATTATCATTTTTTAATTATAATTTCTATATGAGAAATGCACTTTTTAAATTTCAAACTAAATGTAATATATATTTCATAAAATTCTTCTTTTAATTTTTCATTATCTTCATATATTCTCTTGATTTTCTAAAACAGAAACATAACTATATCATTGGAAAATTTCTTATAATAATCACTAATTATAGGATCAATATTAATAAGTGGTATGTCATCACTAAAACATGAAATTCATTTCCTATTTAAATCATAAAAAATGATTCATCAAGTATTTTATGACTTTGATGATCTTGAGTTAATTGTGATTCTCTATTTAATTTTTAATTATTAACTAATTTCAATGAGTACCACTTATTTATATTCTTTACTTTTTTATTGATTGTCCTATTATTTCCTTAATATTCATAGAGATTATGTTCCATATATGAGTAATCAAAAAATTTTCTGGAAATGTACACTTTATGTTTTGAAATTTATACCAAAAGGGGAAAAAATATTTAATTAGAAGATGCATGTATTTTATTTAATATCAAAGGGATTGTTTTTGTATATGGTGATAACTATGTGTGGGTTAGGGGAATCAATGTTATATTTTATTATTTTTTAATTTAATTATATTTCATTCAACTATTAAAACTCATAAAGGATTGGACCCCTCTACTTATTTATCTTATATATTGTAGAATATAAATAATGTAAATGGAATTAGAAACATCAATTACATGGTTTTTCAAGAAAGTATATTTATTCCTTATATTTATAGGTCTGTTAACCCAAAAACATATTATTTTAATATTTTTTATAAAGTTATTAAACTGAATGGTCTCAAATTATGCCTCAATGGATCCTAATCATAGGCTATAGAGTCCAACTATAATATCTCAATTTCCAATAATTTAGTGTTACTGGATTCCTGCAGAAATTCTAATTGTTGTCTTTCAAAACATCCACTAGATTATCATTAGATCTCATCACATCCACAACTAGATGGTGAATAAATCTTCATTGAACCATAAATTATGTAATTTACTCCATATGTATTATAAGGTACTGGCGGTTTAGCCTTTCTCCTCAACTAAGTTCCCTTTAACAATCCTCACATGATTATTCTATAAGATATCATTTTTCATATGCCTCCTTCTTCTTTGATACTAAAATATGTTTTTTCATATAGGAAAAATATCATGACAACTCCCTTTTTATAATGGATAAATTTATTTAAGGCATAACAATGTCCAGTGGAACTATTTCCATCTTCATCAATTCATTTTAATTTAGAGGATCTTTAGTTTGATTACATATATAAAATATTGAATCTTTTCAATATCTTCATCAATAAGAGATCTTCATTATATAAATTGGTTAGTGACTGCTTCATTTATCTATATGTTTGAACTTATATAAATCCTTATTCAATCCCAATAAATTATTCATTAAAATTCTTCCAACAGAACTGATACTTTCCCCAATCAATGATTTGAGTATTTTGTTCTCATATTTTAACAATATATATAAATATTTATTTATTTAATTCATTTGAAAACATTCCATTTAAGTTTAGTCATTTTCCTATATCCTTTGGGTTTTTATTAAAATCATGCCTTAGAACATATCTCAGCTTCATCCCACACATATCTCAGTGAAACAAATAATATTATAATGGAATAATGTTTTTACCTCATACTTCAGCTTGGAAGACTTTTTTTATAACCATTATGTTTAAATCATTTATGTTTATAACAACAAGATCGTCATATTTATTGACCACTAGTCCAGAATATGTAACGTTATACATAATCATGTCCCCCTCATTTCATATAACATTTATAGTTGTATGATCTATAAATTCATATACATTTATGAAATAATATGAAAATTGTCAAAGTTATAGGATCTCTTTAGAATCCACAAGATATCGATTTAAATTGTCATCCTCTTAATGTCATAAAGGATAGATAAGAATTTGTACCCCACTACCAAATATATAATATTTATACTACTAAATTCATTCAATGTCCTATAAGAATGTCATATATGTATGTGTAACATAATATCATGTGGATGTTTAAAGGTTATACACTTTTTCCAAAAATAATAATCTTATCACAATAATGTTATATGTAATAAAAGTCATTAAAAGTACTTAATGTCATATGAAATGAAAAAATAATTATCATTTTAAATCTGATGCCACTAATATTATCTCACTCATCTTGGAACCACATCAATTGGTATGAAGTAAATTTAATTCACAAAAAGACATCTAAAAATTCTATAAAAATCAACCAATTTCCCTTTATCAACATACATTATGCATGATTGAATTTTTGGGTTACATGATCATGAATGATATAAATTTCCTTCTAAATTATATAATTTCATCTCCATTTATACATCAATTAAATCTCCCATTAAAAATTATATAGAATGTAATTTTTACCTAATCTTTAGTACAGTTCTTTTCCATATATAGAAATGTATAATTCATGATATAATATATTTCATGAATATATTAATAAATAATATTATGGAAATTATTTTAAATCCTATTCCATATACAATAGAAGTATCTCACTCACGTCCTCCTAATTTGTTTTTGATTTTTTATACCATCATTGAAGCCATACCTTATTGAAAATAAAAAAACTACTTAGAGACAGAAAGTCCTTAAATCATAGATGACTAAAGGATTATATTAATGGTTGGTTATTGTATAGTATTTCACTATTAGGAATATATAAAAATAATCATATAACTTATTTTGATAATTTACATAGAAGAATATTACCTTAATATCAAAAATAAAATCTCACACAACCAATTAATTAATAGATACAAAAGACTCCCTCATTCACACCACAATCAATCCCTCAAATACAAAATTATTCAATGGTCATAATGGAATAAAACCATAACAATTATAATGAAATTTTGGAATTATAAATAGGAATAGATCATATATAAACTCCATTACATGCATAAAATAATGACCATGTCTCTTAATTATTTTTTTAGAATAATAAAATTTTACCTTCACATTTAATATAAATTTCAATCAATATAAAATTAAAATATAAACATAGCATCCTCATATCATGATTATTAATTATGAATCTTTTCATATTTCCATCTCAACCAATATATTTTCTACTTTATATATTGTATACATTTATTCTCATAATAAACCTAACATAGGAAAACAAAAAATTTCATATGATAATTTTCTTCCGTATAAGAAATTGAATAAAATTATTCAATCTAAACAATTAAATTAGAATATAACATTACTCAAAAAATATTTCATTGAAAAAAATTCTTCCACAATAATAATATTTTTATTTTTTAAATAACATTTTTATCAATAATGGATGAAATGTGTCCCCTCCTCCCACTATAATTCTCTCACCTAAAAATAAATATAAAAATAAAGGGTTTTTATTAAATCTCATTTCCTTTGTGAGTTTCCAATCAGGGGGAATATAATTATCCCATTTTCCTTATCTTTAATTATATATAAATATTTTTCCAAAAAATAACTTATATAATCTAGGAAAGGAATACATCAAGGCCTCCATGGAAAAGTATGTGGTATATATTTTTGAATTACAATAAGAACAAAATTTTTATTTTGTTTAATATAAAACACTTAAATTGTTATATAAAATGATAAACATTATTTCATTTATATATAAGGAGTGAATATTTTATATTTATACACATTACTAAATGTTAATAAGGAATATTACATTTTAACCAATTTACTTTGGTACCTTACTTATTCCATCCTTAATAATGAGAAAACCATGGTTAGGTGGATATGAATATGATTATGAGGATGGTTTTTATTAATAATTATTGAATTTATCATCCTATAAAATAGGATTTAGCAATAAATTATTGATTGATAAAAACTAAATTTTTATATAACCACACCATGAAATGGGGAATGTGATACAATGAAATATTTGATTGATTGATATGTGATTTATTTATTTATTTTTATGAATTTAATGAGATGTGTTTACCAAATATTTAAAATTTCTTTAAATAATTGAAATTGTATTAGTAGGATAATAGGTTATGGAAATGTTTTATTCCCCAGGGAAACTTATTGTATTAGACAAAAATAATGTATGATTATGTAAATTTTATATCATACATATGATGGATATAGGATCCAGGATTCATTTATTTAATCGATATCATATTAGATCGCATTATTGATTTAGTGGAAGTGGGAAAATGTTACAGGTCACACCATGAAAAATTCTGGATCAAAGAATACAGAATTGTCCATAATGATACAACTTCTATAAATGTCTCATAAAGTGGATTTATGAATAAGGTTAAATTTTATTTTAATATATTTTAATAAAATATTTATTGATAAATATAAAATTAAATAAAAGAAAAATTGGTGGTTATATAATCATTTTGGAAAATGATTTCATGAGTTGTTACATATGGCACAAAAAGGGGAAGATACACAATTATTATATGTGTTTAGTAATACTGAGGAATTAAAAAAATATACACTAAAGAAAAAAATGATATAAACATATTCATTATTTTTTTGCATTGAAGAAAACAAAAACATGTGGGAGTTAATTACATCATGTATATGTATCTCATAATTAATACCTTATAGGATAATACATTATGATTACTGTTACACCCATTAAAAGATACATTAACAATTACTAACACCATTAAATGATGTTTAAAGGATTTTCCTTATTGTTTGTAAAATATATAATGATTTAAATGTTTAATTATTACATCATAAATTTTTTGAAATATGAATAACATGGTTTTATAGTTTTAGTATTTTGAAAAGTTTGGAATATTGAAAAAATTAATGTTTACAAAACATTTAATATTATTATTCCATTAAATAGAATATATATGTCTTAAAAAGGAGTAAAAAAGGATAATATCGGTATTCCACATGATTTTTGATACTCTATGTCATAGATCTGATTATATTTATCCCTTAAACAATAATATTCTATAAGTTAATGGAGGGAAAACATTTCTAACTAATTATTATGTTACTATGACTGCATATATACTATCCTACGAGGATGTATCATATTGATTTATTCTGGGAGATCTATATAAAATCCATATTGAAGTTATTGGAATGATATGTTCGAGATATACAATAAATATATAATGTAGTGTTATGGTATTAAACCCATAATGAATTAATTATGAATGGATACCATTATGATGAAGGATATAATGCCATGGTTCTCTGGATGAAAGTTCATGACTTCTAGGATAATGTATATTTGTTGTTTTTATAATCATTAAAATTAATAACGAATATTTTTAATTATTAATGGATGATGTTTATTGAATTTGATGTTATATATAATTAATTAATGTTTTTATATTTATATTTAGATCTTTAAACAATATTTACAACATATTTAATATTTTAAACATCTATACAACAGTTTCAATAATGAAATGTTTTATTAGATAAACATTATTGTGATTTTCTAAAATATGATGGATTATTCATGGAGTTTCCGTGAATATTATAAAAGAAGGAGAATACTATGGAGCTTTAGGTGCAATACTTAATCCATAAATACTCAACACTAACACACTCATTTATCTTCATCATTTAATACCATGATCCTAGATGATTGTGGAGCAATTCTAAATACATACCTAGTATTTAATGGTACATATTACATATAATTGACCCCTATAGAGTGGAATTTTTTTCCATTGAGGTATATCTGTCAAAATAATGTAAAATAATCGAGGAAGGTGAAATAAACATGGTAAAAAATTATGTTCTTCTTTTATATGTCATTTTGATAAATAAATATATAAATATTTTGGAAAGTTTTAGTTATTAGTTAATTCCCAATATATTTGGGAAGTGTTTTCCCAATTACACTCATCATTGGTGTTATAGATACTTTTAAAACATTTATAAAAAATATTATTTGATAAAGAATATGAGAATTTTATTTTTTTCAGAACCATGATGTGTCTTATAAAAACCAATCAAGGATCATTATGATTATGATGTCTATGAAGTGACTCTAATAATGTCTTAGAGTATTATAAAAATATTTTTTTTTAAAAAATAATCCTTCAAAAATTATTCTAAAATTATTGAAAGATATAAATATGTTTTTATGATATAGTTTTAGTGAAAATATTTCATGTCTATTATGGGAATGATATTTTTATTGAAAATAAAAACAATATATCAGCAAACCAATATCATTATCCTAAATGAACTAATATTAAACGATCTTCTTCAAATTTATTATCTTACGAAACAAATATTTTGTTCATTTAGCAGTTTTGATCTAAGATAAATGTGAATTTACGTGGTTTATTTATAAAATATTTAATACTTAAATAACTAAATATACAAAAATTTATATTTTTATGACATGTTGGTAAATAGATATTAGAATTTTAATACTACTGTCTGTATATGGTAATTTATTTGATCCATGAAACATAAAAAAATTATAATTGATTGAGGATTAATTAATATATAATATGGATATTTATTTTTGTAAAAAACTTATAAAAAATATATAATGTTTATGAGGAGTATAAAAGTGTTATATTTTTGTAATTTCCAAATATTTGAAATGTGGAAAATTTTCATATAGAATAAATAGTAAAATGATAATTCGTAAAAATCTTAATTGAAAAAAATACAAAATATTCATTCATTTATTAAATTTATTTCTATAACACTTTTATAAATTATAAACTTATAAAATTATTTAATTTTTAAATGGTTTAAAATATTTATCTTGTGAATTAATTTTTTAATTGGTCTATAATTGTTTTAGTTTTTTTCTTTATTTTACTCAAGAATATAAAATAATTGTATTATGAATGGATCAATTATTTGGTTTCAAGTGTTTAAACTATTTCATATAAATTATATTCAAATAAAAATAACTTTACACAATGTATGGAAAAATATTCTCTTATGTCCAACCAATATTTTGTATTTTATGAACTCCCTAACAATGGTTTGTTATGATTTAATCATATTATGTGTCAGGATTATAGAAGGATTGAGATATTTCAGACTTATTGATCTATTGATTGTGGGTTTTTGGGCCAAACTTCTCACTAACATAGGGGATTAGGATTAATTTCGAAAGGTAAGGGGTTTCTACTTGACATATCATATATTTTCTTTCAGTGATTTTGATTTCATTAGATTCTAATCATTTTCATGAATGGTTATTATTTAACTAATTTATGGAAATAATTCTATAACATCTTGACCCATAAACCACTGATATGGTGACCCAACCAAGTAACTCAAATGACTTCAACCATGCGTCCTCATCTTCCAAAGGCTTCCGACTACTATAATGGGTCCAGTGGTGATATAGTGTGGAGATTATACCATAAAGATCATAGTGGAATAATGGTATGTAATATAAAACAATATTGGGTGCATAAATAATGATAGAAATAAGGGAAGAGATATATTATTATAATAGATAAAATGGCCAATGAAAAATATTCTATAATGCTTTCATGTCAATCATAAATATAAATAAATAATGAATAAAATTATATTACATGAATAATTTAGTGTTCAATTATAATTAATATTTTAGTAGTAAAATGAATATAACCATGTAGAACTTCAGTTCCTTAGAGGACACTCAAATAAAAAATACCGACTATGTCCTAAACCCATAATATATCTATTTATGTGTCCCCATTTATATAGGTATAGATACATATAAATATATATGTATATATTGTTTTATATAAATAATAACATATATAGACATATATATTTATACATAGAACTAGACAGGGCCTGAGGTGTAACTTAGGTATCCCAGCGTAATCTGAATATTCTTGTCTTTTAAATAATAGACATCTTGCTTGACTATCCAAATTTATAAGGGACACCATTCTTGAGTATCAAAATTTATAAAGAAATCCATTCTCATGTTTCACATAAATTAATTTATTCCATTATGAAATATCACATTATATAAGAGACTCAATGTTTGAGTATCTTAAAATGTTAGAGACTCTATACCCGAGTATCACAACGTATAAGGAATTCCATTCCTAAGTATCAAAAATAATTCACGAAATCAATGATTGAGTATCTAAAAGAATTTATATTAATTAATAAATAGTCAACATCCATTGTCATGACACATCAAAATTCATGTATAAAATTTGGGACATTCCATTTATATATATTTATTAAGGCAATACGAAAGTCCATGACACTATCAAATTACTAAGTGAGACCAGTCAAGAATTACTATCATTAATTGACGTGGGCCTTGTGTAGATCCACACCATTGAAATTCCATTCTCAATATATAGGTAATTTCTTATAAAAGGATGTTTCTATCATAATATAAATATTTTAATTATGATAAGTTTAAAAACACCAACCCATTCATGATGCATTTAACTCCATTTGTAATCTCATTCTAGGTGAAGGAAAGTCAATGCCCCTATAAAGGTTGTTTCAATTTCAAGACTAAGAATAAATGTTAATGAATCTGACAGAAATACACAAATGGGTGGGTAATTCTATGATTAAAAAATTATAATTGTTAAAATTTAAGTAAATGAATTAATTTATATGAATTTACATGTTAAATTTTACATTTAGGAGGTGATTCAAGGGATATATAGTTCTTGGAACAATGGTGTATATTATAGATATGATAGACATTAATGAAAATAATTTAGACCACATAATTTATAGTAATTATGCTTTACTAATCAATACTTATCATTCATTCAAGATGGTTGTGATTGAAATCAATGAAATTGAAAAACACCAAGAACGTTGGGTGGATTGGCTAACATATATTTAGCATTTTACATGAAAAGGTATGTTTAAAAATGAATTAAATGGGGATGAGTGCATACCACTACACTTAAAACACACTCTATGATATTTGATTTGGATCTCAAATAGAGGGGATATCTCTATTCCCAGGTGGTGATCCAATAAGGTACTTCGGAATAAGGCCACCATATATAGATGAGAGGATAAATAGGGTAGGAAATAAATAAGCAGGAAGGGAAAATGGTAAATCAATTTACTTTATGAATCTAACAACCCTTATCTATATTACACATCAATGCATGATTTATTATATACGATTAAATTTAATATAACCAAGTATATTGAAAACTATAATGCCTTTGGTAATTGGGTACATTACATAACTATTTAAAACTAGAAATACAACATCTATTTTGAAATTTTTTTTACATGTTCGCACCTAAAACTGCATGGTATAACTTGAGGACATGAACAGTAATGGGGTCCCCTATAAATCCATGTTAGGGAATATACATTAAATAAAATGATAAATGTAATACATGATATATAATGGGAATAAAAAATTACATAAAATTGGTGAGAATAGTAAACATGATCAATGTAACCTGATATAACACGATAACATAAAAGATATATGGAAAATGTGGAAACCACATAAAACACTACATCATAATCATAGGTCCATGATAACTAATCGGAAATCCTGAAGGAAAAATTACTATAAAATAATTAGGTTCAATACATTTCCCAACCTAACGTCTTATGAGACTGAACATTAAATGATGCATTGGAGCGGTATATAAATCTAGACGCACTGTCACATCCATTACATTCTCATTCATAAGTTTTCCACAAAGAGCATACAACATGGATTAACTTATCATAATAATTTAATACATGATCAAGGTTTTGTAAATAAATATATCTATGTCCAAAATAAAATAAGTAAATATTTATAATGGTGAACTCCCTTGATAGAAAATGGATATGATATTTACTACACAACTGTTTTGGCATGGAAAATCATGGTGAAATTTAGGCAGCCTAACAGTGTCACATAAAGATTCATAAAATGGGTTTCTGAGAGTGACATGGGAATTTAATAAATAGTAATTAAATATGATATTAATTATTAAATGTAAAAACATATAACATTATTTGGAATTGGGAAAAAAGGCGTAAGATAATGGATACACGCGAATAATGAGGAGAATTTGTAGAATCCTAACAAACTTTCAGCATGGTTACTAGTGTACAGAAAGGATCATGAGAGGGATCAATGAGAGAGAAAGTTCTATCTAGTCATTTATACATAAACTGTAATCTTACTTGGATATTTAAGTATATACCCCAACATTAATAAATGGTAATTAAAAGGAAACATAGAAAATATGTGCTTGAATAAAAAAGGAGAGTGGAAGATCCCTTACGTGTGTGTGTGACAGAAAATGCTTGGGACGAGCTTCTTCAGAGCCTAGGGGAACCTTGGGAGGACTATTGAGAGTGCAGGTTAGAGTATGGAAGTTATATAATGTTTTTAGAGAAGCTAAATAGGATCATATGAGGTTTTATATAGGAAATGAGTGGGTATTTCTTTTTTATTTCACAAACTTAGGTTTGGGAATCTCCATAATAAGATAACAAAAACCAAAATCCATACCATAATATTTTTCCTATCGTTTCTTCCAAATTGGATTTTATCTTATTATTTTATATGTTTAAGGGATAAACTTAACAAAATAATTCCTTTATTGATGTGGAGGTGAGTCAAACTCTTAAATAAATGATTTTTAAACCGAAAAATATATTAATGTTTTTGGAGGATTAATTATGGATTTATAAAATTTATAAAATAAACATAAATTAAAATTATTTTTAAGGTAAAAAATATATTTTTAATGGATAACATTTATATTAATTGTGACATAACTTTTGTGTCATTGTGATGTCATAATACACAACTTATATTTATATAGTGTTTAATTTTTATGAGCAAATTTGACTCTCTTAGAAAATTATTAAAAATTCACCATTATAAAATTTCAATGTTCTAATTAAAAATTAATATTCATTTTATACAAATTATTTTCTAAATATGCGAATTTTATAATTTTTAAACAATAATATTCATTTATTAAGAATTTATGTATTTTCTGAAAATAATTGTTTTCAAACAATTATTAAAATTAAATTTTGAATAATAATAATATATAATTATTAATATTTAATAAACCTAATTTAATATTAGTATTTTATTAAAATATAAATTATTTCAAAAATCCAGTAGTTCATGAATATGAACTTTATAATTGAAATTGAATAATAATTAAAAATAAAACATGTGTTATATTGTTTAGAAAAGTAAATATAATAAAATCAAAATATATTCATTATTATAAAAAATATAAATATTCAATAAATTGAGATTTTAACTCATATCCCTTTAATAAAATATTAAAATCCTTAGGAGTAAGGTGTTCTATGATGATACTTCAATGGTGTTGTTTAGTGTACATGGTCTAGTTCGTGATCTTGATGATCCCAAATTTATCATATAAATAGTTTCACTCATGCTTAATTAGTTGGATCTCATCTTGGGATTTATCGAGGTAAAATCATAGAGATTATATATCCATTAAAATATATGATAAATGGTCTTCATAGGGTATGATCCTACTTGACAAGTCCATCACTTTCATTTTTTATGTTAATTGAATTTGATAAAATCCTATAATTAAACTAATCAAGTTATCATTATTCTACTGCTATATTATCTATGGTAATGATACTTGATGTTCTCTTATTTAAAATTTGATATATTAAAAACAATTAAGTGGATTTTTTTCTATAGAAATATAACTTAATAATAAATTTAATTAAATAATACAAGAAATTTTATTTATAACAGTTCAGGTCATTATAAATCATCTCTCCTTTGGAAAAACCACCCTTGAAATTTTCATTTCCCACACTAAAATAGGTGATGGTAAATCTATTTCATCACCTACTATGGTTCCCAAATTTCTCCTACAAACTTGTGGTTTCTCCACACCACATTGAAAAGGTGTGTTTTCTTAGTTTAGATAACTTTGTCTCTATAATCTATGATTTTCACCTTCTTCTCAACATATGATAGACCATTTTATAATTGTTCAATGACACAATTGAGTATATTTGAGGGTTATAATATGTACTTACTCAAGGGGGAAACATATAATACATCTTTTACTTTAGATAGGTTAGGTGGGAGAGCCAGTATATAGGCCACCACTCTGACATGATTAAGGATCCAAAAGGGACCAATTCATCTTGGACTATGCTTCCCCTTCTTCCCAAATATAACTAGTTTCTTCCATTGAGACATAAATATGAATACCATTTATACAATATTAAACTCTAGGTAATGTCTACGATTCTCCTTATAGCTCTTTTGTTAACTCTGAGAAACCATGATGTTCTACTAAATGGTCTGGAATTATTTCACAATTTCATTGACCGTTTCAGGACCTAGTAGTTTTCATCCCAATATTCATCCAATCATGTAGAAGTTATATACATATTTTCATAAAGGGATTCATATAGATCCATTTGGATGCTTAAGTGGGAATTTTTATTTTATGAGAACTCAACGGTAAGAATATATAGCCCCTATCAACATTTTAATTTAATTAAGAAAGCTCTCATCATGTGCACGAGTGTCTGGATAGTTCACTAAGATTGGCCATAATTTTGTAGAAAATAATCCTTTATTAAGTTCAACTCATTTTTTATATTATGTTAGAGACTCTTCAAAGACATGGAGGTAAAAAGTGGATCATGATCAGATATAATATTTAGTGGGGTTCCATAGAGCCTAACCACTTATCTATTGTATATCATTTCATGTTGATCAAGTGATAAGTCATCTAAATCATAATGAAGTTTATATTCTTTATAAGATAATCCAACACAACCTAAATAGTATTATTCCCTATTAATGCCTTTGAAATGAAACTCACAAAGGCTATGGTGATTTTTCACATTTCCATGTAGGTATGGGATACAGTTTCCTCATCCCCTTGGATTTTTTTTCATTTATCCCTTAACTTATTGACATATGAGACATCATGATGTATTCTCCGCAATGTCATTATTCATAACGTCCCACTAAAAGTGATTTTTGACCCCTGGATGCATCTTTGTGATTCCAATATGGAAAGAGAATTTCAATCTATGTGAATCAACCCACAACTCCATATTTATCTTAGGTGTTGATGGTATATATATTCTTGATCCAAATAATACCATACCTTATACATTAAACTTGAACTATGAGGATTTACATTTTATTATAGTTTCCTCTTTCTTCTAAATTCCCATATATTCTATTTAATCATCCTTTATCCTTTTCAAAGCAAAATATTCAGAAATAACTTGTGAAAGGATTGATGATGTTCCTTACTTTATGATTCCCATGTACATACTTATTAAAAATATGAATATTGTATCCTTCTCAATTATCATCAATGATAGTATTGTTAGATCCTTTTTCATAGAGTTTCTACCACGTTATTTCCCTTCCTATGATGGTAGTGTATTTATTAGCCATATTCATTGATCCCATTTTTCCATGTTCAGTAATTCATATTCATCTACTATTCTGTGAATATAGACTTGAGTAATTTGTGATCCGTATATATTTTACACTTTTACCTGAAGAGATAATGCCACCATATTTTACAAGTGAAGATCATTGCAACTAACTCCACATCATGCATTGGTTAGTTCTGTTTGTTGACTTTTAGCTACTTTTAAGAATAGGATATCACTTTTCAATTCTTAATTAACACACATCCCAATCCCATCTTTGAAACATCACTAAATAACACAAAAACGTTCTCCACTTGTCGATATTGTGAGTAATGTTTGAGTGTTATACCTCTTCTAAAACTCTTTGAACCACTAGTTTAATTCCTCAGTTTAAGAAAGAATTACTCCCTTCAAATATATCTTGGTTAGAGGTTTTTAAAATCATAAGATGTTTATAACAAAATTGACGATAGTACATAGATAATCCAAGGAAACTACAGATATCTATCACTAATGTTGGCCTTGTACATTATTTAGTTGTATTTTTTCAAAAGGGTCCATAGATATTCAATTACGTATGATGATATTTCCCAATAATGATAATTCTTCAACCAAAATCCACATTATCTATACTTGGAATAATTCTCCTCCTTTCATAAGTTTTTTACAAAAGTGAGTTTATGCTCCTCATGCTCCTCCTTGATTTTGGATTATATTAGATTATCATCAATAAATACTACAATCAAATTATTGAGGTTATCCATAAAGAATATATTCATTATATCCCTGAATATTTATTAAGAATTAGTGAGTTGGAATGGAGTTACTAGGAACATATAGTACATGTACCTTCTAAGAAAAGAATTCTTTGAGATATCATCATTATTTACCCCATCTTAGTAATATCTTGACCACAAATACACATTGGATAAGTATTTCCCCCCATGTAACTTATTTAACAATTAATCAATCTATGGTAGAGGATAATTTTTCTTTATCTTGATCTATTTGAGCTCATGACAATCAATATAAAGGCATGTTACCCCATCATTTTCTTGAAAAATAGTATTAGTGCATCCCATAGAGAAGAACGTTGTTGTATGAACCCTTTATTTAGATTCTCATATAGTTGTTTTATCACCTCCTCAAGTTCTAAAACTGTCATCTTATACAGAGTCTTGGATATTGTAAATTCTCAAGGTATAATATCAATTTAATATTGAACCTATCATATTGGTGTAAGACCATGATTTTATTCAGGAAACAAATTAGAATTTTCAATCACAATAGGAAAATCCACATATATGATTCAATATGCAGACTCAATATTTTGACCTCATTATTCCTACTAATAGGGAAATAATATCCCTTCATTTGATATTATTTCAAAAAATTATTCATCAACATCCACAAACATGTATAGAATTTAGTGACGATTCACAATGGAGAGAGTGAGTTATTTATCATAGTAATTAATGTTTCAGCTATACACTGTAAGCCAATATAGGGCCAGATTTTCATAAAATTACATGAAAGGGTGTATAACATTGTTCAATAAAATTTTTAACTCACAAATATTGGTATGGGATGAATTATATTATTAGGAAGAAATAATCGCACCATTTTTTATCTTCAATGACATCTCTAGTTCAATATATTCTAGTGGGATTTTAATTATTCTATTAAAATTTAATGATATGAATGAATGCATAGACCTAGAATCAAAATGTAAGTTCACTATTCATGAATGAATAATTAGTGTACTTATCACCAATTTTTTGTTGGGATCCACCTTGGTAGTTTTGATGGAGAAAGATCACCCTTGATACCTTAGATTTTTTTGTTGTCTCCTAAAAAAGTTTATATTGTTCATTAGTTTGAAAATATCACTAGTTCATTGTTATTAACACAATGAAAATCACATTGGGGGTTTACTAGTGCATTACTATACTATTTGTGATTAATGGTTTTTTACCTTTGGAAATTATTATCTAGGCATCCTTCCTTACATATGATAAGTAATTTCTCTATTCCGCTTTGACATTTTCAAGGTTATTTTTTCTATCCAATTGATTAGTGGGATTTTGAAATTTCTTATCATAGTTAGATTTAAAAATCATAATACCATATTTAAAAACCACTATTCACTTCGTATCCCCATGATACCCTTCAGATTCTCCGATTTTCATCTCTTATTTGAGGGAACATCAAGAAACTTCATCATTGCTATCAACATTTCATATTACTAGTTATTTTCATAGGCTATGTATGATGCCACCAAATAAGATTGCATCCTTTCATTTCAGGGTGATGATAAAACTAGAGGTGTATTATGCAAGTCTTGTGAAGTTTTCCTCATACAACATGATAGATGTTTCATCATTTTTTTCTTCAGGGAATGGAAATACTTTTCCATTTTTGTCATGGAGTATATGGAAATCTTTCATTGAATTTTTTCGATTTTCCATCCACCCCACATCTATGATCTATTTCACGATATTGGTATTCATGGTCAATTTATACCAATAATTAGCTTATCCATCCATATGATAAGCATCCATTTCAACCATCTCTTACTCGTAACATTGAATGATGTAGAAGATATTCTAAATGGAGTTGATCCACTGTTCCAAGATTAAGGTATTGGATGATACCTTGAAATTTGGAATCCTTTATTACATAATGCTCTCGAATGTAGATTGTTCACTCTTAAGGGTATTTTAGAACGCCTCATGATCACTGTTTCTATCTAGAACCCAAGTTAGAGAAGAGAGCATTGTTATAAATATCACGATTCCTCCTCTTATCAGGTTTTTCATTTCGTTGGTTTTGTCATCACATTTCCCCTCACATTAGTTTTTTTACCTAATTCCTCATATTTCTGAACCATTCCTAGAATAAATGGAAAATTAGGTATGAGTATTTTTGAACTATTAAACACATAAATTACAATACAATAACATTAATGGAATTACTTATAACTTAAATTTATGCCTTATCTTATGAATTTCTAGGCTTTAATCTATATTATTCATGATCTATTCATAGAATATACAGTTATAGGAATTTGTTTCCCTTAATAATGGTTCATAATGAGATTATAATTTTACCAAATCATATCATCTTCAAGTTTTAATCTATGCTTATATCAGGGCCTGTTGTCATGAACTAGTTCCTAGTCAAGTCATCCTCAAGAGGTGTTTTTGGGTTTTACCCCTATGTAAATCTGCGCTAGAGCCACATATACTTGTAGTATCAAGACATGGATGTATTTTCCTGATAAAACTCTTTCTCAAGACTTACCAACTCATTTTCTAATGTTTTATAATCCTAAACCCATAAGAAACTAAATTTTTCATCCGATACCAACTATAACAACCATTCTATTTACTTCAAATTATTGTGTGATTTTTTACATATTATTACACATCATAAAACCATATCGATTCATCATTAATTTTTTTTGGAATTATGGAAAATACATAATAGTTGAAATTGAAAATTGAAAATCATTATTGAAAACATTCTTAACATGCTTTCACTTAAAACTTCATGGGACAACTGGGGGGACATGCATAAGAAAGTGGTGAGATATAAATCCCAGTAAGGTAATAAACATGGAATTATAAGAAGAATGTATTAAATTTTATAAAATGGTGATAAAATGGGGAATAAAATGGGATATAATCATAATCATGAACAATGAGGAGTGACATATCATGATAACACAAAGGAAGCATTGGAAATGTGGAAATGACATAAAACACTGCATCATAAACATAGGTCAAAGCTACATTCCAATACATCATGATGGAAAAAGTACCATAAAATGACCAGGTTGACTCTATGTCCCAACTTGACATCTCATGAGACAAAAAATTACCCACTTCACTGGAGCACTATATATTTCCAGGAAAACCTATCACATTCATTTCATTCTCATGCTTATGTGTGACACATAGGTCATACAGCATGGATTCCTTCGTCATCAGAATTTATTCCATGATCAAGGATTAGAGAATAAAAATTTTTATGTCCCCAATCAATGAATAAATGTTTATAAAGGTGAATACCCTTGATAGGAAATCAGAATGGTATTTACTACAACATTGTTTTATTAAGGAAAAATGGGGTGAAAATTTACCAACATAACATTATCACATACAAATACAAAAAATGGGTTTATGTGAGTGAAATAAGAATATCATAATCTATAAATAAAATGGATAATAAGGGGGATATGGTAAAACATATCGCATTATATGAAATTAGAAATATAAGGAAGAAGATAGTAAAGAAACCTGAACTAAGAAGATAAAGTAGAGAATCCTAACTAAATTTCATCATTGTAACAGGTGTACATAAAAATCATTAGAGACATAAATGAGATAGAAAAAGGGTCACTAATAAATTATATATAAAAAATAAAATAAGATGTATATGGTAGAACATAGCTTATCATGAACAATTTTTAATTAAAAGGAATAATACAAACCCTGTGCTTAAATAAAAAAGAGATAGGAAGATAACTTACATTAGTGTGCGACTGAAAATCCAATGTAAGAGCTTCTTGAGAGATTGGAGTAATATTAGGTGGATTATAGAGAGTGGAGGGTAGATTAATGAAGTTATTAGAGGATTTTTAGTCAAAATAAAAGGGAGAATTTGTGGGTTTACAATGGAAATGAGCAGGGATTTCATTATAATTTCATAAACATATGTTTTAGACTCTAGATAATAAAATAACAAAAACCACAAACCTTCACATATTTTATTATAAATGGTTTATTTTAAATGGTATTATTTATCATTATTAGATATGTTCAAGGGACAAAATTAATAAAATAATTCCCTTGTTGACTTGGAGGTGATTCAAACTCTTAAATAAATGATTTCAAAACCAAAAAAATATATTAATGGTTATAGAGGATTCATTAAAGATCTATGAAATTAAACAAATATAAAATCATATTATTTTACATGAAAATCCTTTATTTTTTCTTGGATACCCTTTATAGTACTTATTACATAACTTTTGGGTCATTATGATGTCATAATACATATCATATATTTATATGGTATTTAATTTTTACCCCAAAATTTGACCATTCCATTAAATTAAGATAAAATCATTATTGGAAAATTTTAAAATAATGATTAAAATAATAATAATAATTTTATCAAATTAATTTTCTAAATATATTAAATTTCACTTTTGAAATTATAATCATCATTTATTGAGAATTTATGGGTTTTCTTATCAATAATAGTTTTCAAAAACATTTAAAAATTAATTTTGACTTCATAAAAAATAAATAATCATTTATATTTGATAAATATTATTTAATAATAATATTTTGTTCGAATATTATTTATTTCAAGAATCCAATAATTAATAAAAATAATATCATAATTGAAATTGAATTCTAATGAATGACACAACTTATGTTTTGTTATTTAAATATAAAAATCATATATAGTGTAATGAAAATAAAATGAAAATATATTCATTCTTATATACAATATAATTATTCAATTTATTATATTTTTAATACATAACCATTTAATACATCAATGAATTCCCTACGAGTACGTTGTACTACAGTGATACTTTCATGGGGTGGTTTAGTTTAAAAGGTTTGGGTCATGATCTCGATGATCTTCAAATTCTCCCATAAATAGTTTCAATCTTTCATATTTTATTGGATCTTAGATTGGAATTGATCAAGGTAAAATCCTAGAGATTCTATCTTCCTGAAAAACATTAATAAATTGTCTTTATAGGGTACGATGTTGTTGGTGAGGCTGTCGCTTAATTTTTTTGTGTCAATTGGATTTGTTAAAACTCTATATTAATAATATTTATGTGATCATTGATTAATTCCTATATTTTCAATGGAATGATAATTAATAGTCTTTTAAGTCTAATTGAATTTAACAAAACCAAATAATTGCATATATGTTCAATAACCATATTACATAATAATATATTTAAACAAATCATAAGGAAAAATTTATTTATAAATGTTTGGGTTGTTAAATAAAAGATGTAAGGTTTAACCACATGGTTTTCTAAACTATATAGAAAATGATGTGGAAATAATGGCTATGTTACACTATAAAATAAGTCTAAGAGAAAGGTTTTAACAAAAAGTTCACATCCCATGTTCCACCTATGCAATAAACCATAGTCCCCTTGCATGGACCTATAACTTCATGCAAAATGTTAACAATGTGATGATACACCCTCATCTCCCATAGATCTAGCTACATAGTCTCCCCTAGAAGTTCTCACAGCTTCACCAAACCGTTTCGATATAAAAAATATATGGTATAGTTTTTTTTTCATTTTTTTCATTACCCGTGTGTGAACATAGCACCTAAGGATGACTCTCCCAAATTGTTTTTTTAATTGATGCTCCCAACCTCATCTGGACACCTCATATAGATCTCATGTCATAAAATATGTTAATGAAATTTAATTATTAAAATTCTAGGACTTACAGTCCAACGATTAATTTTTCATTTGTCATGTACACTAACTAAAATACAATAATCCATAAAAAAACCTAATCACTTTAAAAACAAGGGATCTTAATATATAATTCCATAGAATTTGTCACAATGAGAATCCTTTAGGGAGAAATGAAAACACAAACTACTCTACAAGGGTTTGATGTTTCAGTTAAGTCTTCATGTCTCATTTCTGTTTCACAATTGACCTCCGAGAATCCTATTAATTTCATGAAACATATGCTATTAAAAATAAATACAATGAACTCATTCTAAAATGGAAATACGGAGAAGGAACCTACCTAATTTCATATAACTGAATACATGATCATTTCAACTTTACATTAATAATATGGCTTATGGATCTCCCAACCATTGGTTCACCATTCAATGGAAAAAATTGAGCCACATTTCCACCACCATAATATCATTTTATTAATTATTTACAAAAAAATTAATGACAATATTTGCAGGATTATTACCATGATAAAATGAATGATTCCTTATTTAAGTCATTAATCATGGTTGAGCTCGCATTTCATTAAATTTCTTGGCCAAATTACACCGTACTTGACTTATTTCGATGATGTTCCAAATGATTTTAATCACAGTCTAGATTAAAAGAACAAAACTAATAAATTTCGAGCCAGTATTGGGAAAGTATTTCTGAAAACATCCATCTTTATTGGCATATGAAACCAAAAACATGATCATAAAGCATTTATCCCGAGGAATATTGAATTCAATTTAAGTATGCATACTAAAGATCATAACCTTCTTTCATGACATCTCTAGCCAAAATGATCCTTTTAGTCATTATGTCACCAAACAAATAGAGGTGTATAACTAATCCAAAACCTTTGTATCATCACCCTCAGTGAATCTCCTCTGATATAGGCTGATGTCCTAGGTAGCCATGAAATCATTATCTTGAGTCTATGAAAATTTTACAAGGAAGTAGATAATATGGTATTTACAGGTTATATGTTGGTATATAGATTAAATGTGCAATCATTATAACACCAACTAAGCCCAATGAAATTCTTGTCTATGTAATGGCTACTGTCTGTGAGTGCACCCAATATGTTCCTACATTGGAACTAAAGTATCAATCATGATTAACTATGACTCTATAACTAGCTATATTTCCAAATTTCAACTACCATAGAGTCTATTTATAAATAAAAAAGGTAATTATAATTACTTTAATTACATTGGAATATAACAAATGCTCCCTTAGCGCACTTTGGATGATGACAAGGTAGGGAAATGATCGACTTTAAACCATGTGATATTTATGAGAATAAAAAATATTTACATAACAACATATATCCATGTTTTACTATGAGAAACGACTCAATGACTATGAGTTAACATACTAGGCTCAAGGATTTTAAAAGAAAAGGTGGGTGACCACTCCCAATGTAATTTTACTACTAGTCTCCCTCTACATGGATATATTTTATAAACACACCTTTCATATATCTGATAAACTTATGAGTGTGATGGATTGTAAATTACTAAAAACAAGAATGCATATCATTATAAAATACCCATCGACCACTGACTGTGGTTCCCAGATATGTCCAAGATTCTTTTACCAAGATCTTTCCTGAAAATAGAAGGAAACCAACTGATTAAAAGTGGGATACATCATATTTTACCAAGAAGAACACATGATGACATTATAAGTCATTCTCACACACATCATTAACATTAGTAATATAATCCATAACTAACTATATGTGTACTATTATATCACCTGATACTTTACTAAAAACAACCAATGCTTTAAGGTGAGTATGTTTTCCATTAATCCTTAGGCCTGTCTAACTCAGAGATAGAATGTCATCCATGTAAAATAGTGTAATTCATAGATATTCCAATGGAACTCATATGGTTCATTGTACAATTTTAATAACTAGATAGGTGTTATGTGTATCAATGTGTACTACCTTAAGATTTCAATAAAACAATGACTCATCACATGACACTATCCCTAGTCTTATTGAATCTATGAATCCTATTATTTAATAGGCCAAATATAAGGTCCATACTAGAGTCATAATATCACCTACTATTCTAAATCCAGATGATGCCCTTTCGATTCACCTGAAAAAGAAGTTAAATATGGGTTAAATGACTTATTATGGAGCTGACCATGTACTAGGCATGTCTAGCATACTAAAATCGATCATTAAAATATTCCCATGCCTATAATAAGGATCAATTTGACAAACGAATACCTATTTATCCTGATTTTCATTTTATGATCAATGTGTCCTACTCTGGAAAAACAGAAACCAAATAGAACCACAAATCTATGACTCTTATTAGGAATTCAGTGATGTTATACTTTTCTAAGGGAGCTACCAAGATCAAGCTAGCCCCAAACAGAGACATTAAGATCCATCTCTAAAAACTAGATTCACACTATAATTTATCACTATGATCTATCTCTTAGGTTCATTCCATAGATTATGTGGACTATAAGAAACACTCTCATTCCCATTTTACGGAAGAGTGGACAGAATGGGTCAAACTATCCCTAATCAAATATATATGCTAATAAATTTACTTTATGTTTTTATTTTACCAGATTCATATACTTAAATTTTATATCTAAACACTTTAAAGGATCAATTTAAAAATCAATTATAGGTTATTTGGAAAATTTCACTTCACGGATTTTTTTATCTAAAACCATAAAAAAGACATATAATTTTTTATCTAAAAACATTTCATGTATTATTATTCATATAAATTACGATATAATTTTAGGAAATTTATGATAAATAATTCATTTCATTTATCATTGATTTATCCATAAGCTTTCAAAACTACAATGGTTATAGAAAATGGCATTTCTAATCTACAAAAAAAACATCCTATATATCATAATTTATATTTTAATTAACTAACTCCTCATATACGTACAACTTTGAAATATATAATTGGTATAGTAGTAAATTAAATAGAGGACTAGTAAATTAATCATAATTATATATCATGTTAGACTAAAATACTTGGATTGAGTTACATAAAAGGTCCCTAAGTAAACAATTCATTTAAAGTAAAAAAATATCATCTTTTTTAGTTATATGATGCTTGAAGGTATATCAATATCTTATAAGATTTTATGATTATATGGGTAAAATTTTCCCATTTATAAATAACCCATACACATTATAGATTGTCTCTCATTCAACAACAACCATTTTGTATTAGACCATGCAAAGAATGGTATGTGGCTCAAACAGGTTGTGATTGGTTAGTTAAGGTGAAACCATCAATATATATGATAAACTGCCATTAATGATGATTTATATAGATTAATAACCAATTATATATAAAATTTTATCATTTAATGATATTACAAGAATTAGATATAAGGAAACATGAAAATTAATTACCTAATAATGTAAAACAAATAGAAATACTAATAATCATATACACTGGAAAATAATCACATAAATATGTTTTAAATTAAAACATTATAATAAATCACCAACTCTGGCAATACATATATGCATGTTAAATAGACCACACAAGGAACATCAACATGTATCTAATAGTCAAGAAATGAAATCTATAAGGAATGACATATTTTCCATGTGAATATCTATGTGCATGTAATGATGCGTGTAATTATACTTATTTTCCTTATTAATATAAGAGTAAAATTCCATATTCTTATAAATTAGTACATAGTGGAATCTACACTAAACAGTAAATGTGAAATCATAATCATCTGTAATGAAAAACAACACAAACAACAGTCCCATCCATATACACATGGTCTTCTCCCAATGTGCGAGCTGATTGGTCAAAGACACCGGTATTTACCGAGTTCCAAAAAACTCATATTATCTTCTGTACTATCTAATAATACTAAGACAAAAGGAAAACAAATCTAATAAAAAATATATCATCACAACCCTATACCAAATGAAACAGTTCCCTGCCCATCACATGGCCTCCAGTGACCCTACCCTTATGCGTGTGCCTTCCAAATAGTAGCGAGGGTCCAATGCTTGTATATTGAGTATTATATACCATAGAGACCCTATTTTTTCTTTATATGAAATTGAAATATATATAGAAGTAATTTAATTTTCAATAATTGAGTTGACATGTGATTTTTAGGCCCACTGTTCCATGAATTAGTTTCATAAAAATATTAAACATTTTATATTATGTTCATGGTTACTTAAACTAAATGGGATAAATATTAAATGGAATATTAGATAAGAAATCCAAAAAAAAATTGAATAAGGAAAATGAGTATTACACTAGGTGTGATATAAAATTGGTCGGTGTGGGGCGTTCAAATATCACGATAATTGGTGGGTGAGTTGAAATTAAATTAATAAATAAAATTATTTATTAAACTAATCAGTTAATACTATCCCCCAATATAAATATTATATTATATAAGGATCACAAATGTTAGAAGTATAAACTTACAACCATTGAGAGGAGCATTCTTCCACATTCGTTAGTGAGTCAGGATTAGATGATGAGGAACCATGGATCTTGGAAGATCAACATGCATCAAACACAAAAATTCCTATTATTTGTTGGAAAAACAATCTTCATAGTAAAAGGATTAGATATCAAAGAATTAATTATCATTTTGAAGATATTTTCTTTTATTGATTAAAGTGTTTTTGAAAGATAATTCTATTTTATGTTCTGCATCAATTGAAATTCATTCCATGAGACCATGTACTAAATTTAATTTTTTATTAAATTGTCTCTCACCCTATATTATCCAGATTATGTTTATTGTACAGTAATTCATTGTTAAATACTATTCACCATTTATTTGTAGCTTTTCCATCAATAAATCTTCCGCTTCCTCATTTTTTTCCTAATAGGTCTCATTTACAAGCTTTCAAGTACGATTGAGATTGAACATGACCTCAAAATCATAATAGATTAATTTTAGAGTGATGTAATGATATAAGAACCCAGATCTTCTTTTTAGGTATGGATCTTGTTTCAGGTGTTTTTTTGAGAAAATAGTGTTTTTGAAAATTTAGATGTACACGCTGTGTACTTGGGAGTACATGCTATGTCCCAGGTTGCTCAGAGTAGTCATGTGCTAGTCGTATAATGGAAAATACATGGCCGTATGGGGAACCTGAAGAACGCCTAAAGCAGGGGCCGGTTAAGGAATGTACACAAAATGTGCATTAATTGAACACACTGGGTAATTTTTATTTTATTTGTTTTATCGTACCAAGGTAGCGTCTAATTTCCATATTCATCTTCTTTTGGCCTTGGTTTATCTAGGAGCGACTGAGAGAAACAAATCCTCTCCCAGCCATCGTTTCCCCATCCATGGTCCAATGCGATTTTTGGAGGGTACATTGGAATCCCACCGGTGATTCCTTTCTTCATCTCTAATATCTCTTCATTATTTATCCTCTCTCTTGAGTTATTCATGGTTGATATTTTTTGACATTTTTTGTATATCTACGTCATTCTAGGCTAATTCCAGGGTTGATGTTCGAGAGTGTTCTTCATAAAACATCAAGATAGGTGGTTTTTTGCCTTTTGTTTTTTTATATTTTATAATTATATGCAAAATTACCGATTACCCATGTTTCGGGTACTTTGGGTTAAGGAAATTTAACCCTATTTTATCTACCTTAGATTTAATGATGAATTAAGGGTTTTTCTGTGATATTATGTGGAATTTCAGGATTATGGGACACCCAATGGGTGTGTATCCTTGTTTTAATGTTTAGGTTCGTTTGGTATAGGTTTCCTATGAGGAAAATTTTGTTTCCTTTCCTTGCTTGATAGGATCGAACTGTTTTGGTCTTTTCTTCTTGTTAAATTCTTGTGATAGGATTTTTATTGTTTATACATGCAGTAGTTGAGATTAATTTGGTCTGCTTGATATCGTTTATGAATGATTTAATTACACATGGCTATGAGAACCTGGTGTAGTTAGATCCCAGAGGGAATTGACGTTGAGTGCTTCCCCAAAGTGTCTATTATATTTCACGCCATGAGACCACAGGCGAGATTGATGGTGAGTTCTCCCACAGAGTGTCTATAGTTTATGTTATGAGACCACACGAGGGAATTGGATTTGAGTGCATCCCGAGATATTCTGTAGTTATTCTAGAAATACTGTAGGGGGAATTGATAGTGATTTTCCTCAAAGTGTCTTTTCCATTTTATTACTTTATTTGGACAAAGGGATTAGATTGTGAGTGATACCCAGATGGTTAATGGAAATATTGAATGTTTTTAACGCTTCTGCCAATCCAAAACACACACTTGGATTCGATCCTATTAAGTAATCTTCTGAGATACTTGTTTGTGATACATGGTTAAATGATGATCATTAAATGCTAATGAATGTAATTGGAAACTGTAGGATTTGGTTACTTTTTTGTACTCCTAATTTCTTTGCCGAACTTTTATTATTACCTGATATATATATACTCGCTAATAGTTAGGCATAGATCTTATGGTGGTTGCCTATTAGGATTTGTCTCACACCCTATTTTGAGTCATTCTTTTACACCCAAACAGATTATATAGTTATAGGTATAGAAAAGGTCAATCACCCTTCGTCCTTAGGTACTTGATTATTGTGGAGATAGAGTGTATGGGACTAATATGAGCCTTATAATACTACTGGGTTTTATTTGTTTTTATTTTTTACTTTTTTTAGTACTGTATTTCCAGCATTCTAACTTGTTTTTATATTTTCCTAGACATATGGGACATGCATCACTATATAAGTGCTCCATTTTTTTTTATTTACTTTCAGTTTCTCACTATTTACTTATTGGATGGTATTATTACTTCCATGATGGTTTATTAATTGATATTCCACTGTGAATACTCTACCAAAGAGGGAATAGTTTCCCTAATATCACACCCAAAGCCCTTTCTTCTAGTTGGTAGCCTCGGGCATTCAGGGAAATTCACTTGAGACCATGTGACCAACCGATTATGGGGTACCTTTGGGTGGTATCCGGAACCTGGATATTACAAAGTGATATCAAAGGCTAGGTTTTCTTTTTTTGATTTGTCTTACTACTTGGAGCCTATAGACATGTATATGAAGGAATAGGTAGTTGTTAATAAGCTATCTCTAGTAGTAACTAACCCGTTTATAGATAAAATCAAATATACCTCGAATATTGCAATTTTTTGGTATTAAAATTATTACAGTTGATTTGATATCACTGTTGGCTGATTCACAATTATAGTGATATTATCATTGATACTATTGAGGTTTTAATTCTATTGCAACATGATGATATGAGGTTATTCCATCTCATTCATCATATATGAACTTGATAGGGATCTCATGTCTTGCATTATTGTAATTCCATTTAGGGTACATTACTGATTGCATGTTGTTGCAATTGATGTCATGCTAGATATGCATGTTGTTTTGATAAATGCCTTGATAGAATACCTACTATTTTAATAGGGTATCGGGATATTTAATGTTTCATTTGAATGGATGCCAAACTTTGGTCCCTGAGGTGTTATGGGTACTCTCGGATCGGAAATAGCCAGATGATATTAAACCTTAATTGAATTCTATTATGATATTACATGAATATGATAGCAAGCATTGTATTTAGGGGAGTATAAGCCCTCAAGGATTGGAATTTGAAACTTTAATTATTTGTTAGTGTTTTTATGGGGTCCAGAGTAGTTTTGTGGCTTACTATCCAGAGAATCCTAGAATAAACGGGTGGTAATGATAAATACACACCATGTAGCCTTCTGTTTAGGATGAATTTTTTTCCTTAAGTACACTCTGAGTACTAGTCATACACACCATGTAGTCTTTAACAGTGTGATCAACCTTGTGGGAAGATACATAGGTTGGAAACTCTTTACTTGAACATGCCATGTACTATTTGTACATGCCCTATTCTGGTGATCTGAGTATCCATCCATGTGACCAATAAAATGGGTGGATACCAACATAGGTTGTACACTCCATGTACTATTCATACACGGTGTGTAGACTCGACCGTATCTCCGAACATTTGAATAATGACACGGGTGGTTAAAACATAAGTGGTACACACTGTGTGTATGGTTAACATGCCTTGTTGTGTTACCCAGGAGAGAATCATATGGTTTATCCGTGTTGAAGGACTTGGGTAGGAGGGAAGAATCAAGTACACTCCATGTTTCAAGGAGAACTAGTCTTGTGTATGGGGTGTTACATGACCATTTTTGGCATAAATACATGCCCATTTAAAAGCCTAATGGAACACGTCATGTAGGGGTTATACATGTCATTTATCTCTAATTTGTAAAACATGATTGTTTTCATTCCCTATTCATTTTGTGAACTTCCAAGTTTTAGTTCCTTGTAATCTTGAATTGATGTCTGTGCTTGACCTTACAGAGTCATGCCACCGAGACATCCTCTAGTTGTACACCAGATATAGGGCAATGATCACACAATAGAAATAGTAGACCCGGGTATACTGGCAGACCCTCCCATCATGCCATTCATAGCACCATCCATCATTCTGAATACATGTGCTGATGCATAGTTTTGCAAAGGCTTCATGAGGATGATGGATAACATCAATGGAGCACCACATTCTACCATGTACATGGCATAGTTGACATGGGTTTTGTAGCAACAACATCCTCCCACCTTCCCAGGGGATGGAGGACATCAGGCTATAGAGTCATGGTTGTAATCTATAGAGTCTATCTTGGATCATCTAGATACGCCTCTAGAAATGAGGGTGAATCTCACTACATACATTCTACATGATTCTGGAAAGAGATGGCTGGATGTAATATCATATGTGGGATGACAGCGAGTTATGGCTTGGGATGAGTTCCATCAGACCATCTATGACTAATTCTACCTAGAGACATTAAGGGATGACTGAGACTAAGGGTTAATGAGTTTTGAGAAGGGTACTCTCTCAGTCATGAAGTATTCTTCTCACTTCATAGATATGTAATGATTCACACCCATTTTAGGGGGTGATTAGTTTTTTTGGCAAGGAAGTTCGAGGATGGTCTCAGGAATGAAATCTGATCTCAATTGAACATCTTCAGGTTTAATTTCATATCTTCTACAGTGAACTATAAGATGATCACTGAGTGCAACCTAATTGATTCTGGAGCTGTGGGCCAGAGCGGTTCAGTGTCTAGAGTTAGTACTCTTCCGATTGATACTAAGAAACACCGCATGGAGTCTACACGTTGAGATTTGAGTAGGCATGATTTTCTTTCAAGTAGCTCGTTGGTGTGATACCAGTGTGAAAAGCGATGACATAAGAAACCACAATTCCCGAGAGACCCAATAGAATTCTGATCTTGTGGCAATATGGGACATCTTAAACATTCCTACAAAGACCTCTTTCCAGCATCTAGTGTGGTAGGATCTATTTTGACTCCACATATAGGAGAAGGGCCATTAGTTCTACATTAGACTAGGGTATGGAGTTCTTCAGTCCATTCAGGATGAGGTGGCGGTCATGGTCATAGTGGTCAGGCAAAGGGTTTTTGACAATTTTAGGGTGGATTAGCTCAGAGATCTTAGAAAACTTCACAGTTCCATGGTATTGGTCTGGAATTTGTGATGGAATAGATCTAGCAGGATCAAGATCCTAGACCCTATAGGGTTAGAGGTATGATTTTGGTTGCCTCAGTTTTAGCTTCTTCTCTTTTTGATACAGGGTCTTCAGATAGCGTTATATATGTCCCCGTTGTACAGAGCCTTGGTCTTTGTATCTTTACTACTACCAATATCATGATGCTGGACACTCTGTTGGGGATTAGAATGGCTAGTGTACATTATTGAAAGTAGTTCCCTCTTGAGGTTGGAGGGTGTCACTTCTTATGGAACCTTTATGTATTAGAGATGAAGGGCTATGACGCCATTCTCAGAATGGACTATTTAGTTCTCTTCCAGACAGTTGTCAATTTCTATCATCGTAGGGTGAGTTTCACATCACCAGAGGGTAAGATGCTTCTACATAAGGTAGAATGAGATGTACATGCGAGTAGAGTTGGACCCGAGCATCATGAGAAGAGGGGTGTTACATCCCAGATTGCTTGTTTATATCTAGATGAACATGGGACTTCAAAGATTGAATTTACACCAGTGGTGGATCATTTCAGATATGTCATTACAGAAGAATTTTCAGGTTTTCCTCCAGATCAAGAGGTAGACATTTCTATTGATCCTGTTCCAGGGGAAGAACTAGTGTTCATTCCTCTTTATAAGATGGATACACCAGAGCTACAGGAGCTCAAGAAGACATTATAAGAGTTACAAGAGAAGGGTTCCATGCAACCCAGTACTTCTCCTTGGTGTTCACCTATCCTATTTACAAAGAAGGCAGACAGTACCCTCATACTTTGTGTGGATTAGCAGAATCTGAACCAATTGATAGTTAATAACCGATATCCCATACCAATTATTGATGATATCTTTGATCATATTTGAGGATCCTGGGTGTTCTCAAAGATTTAATTGATATACTATTATCATCAGTTGCACATTAGACCCACAGATATAACTCTTACTTTCTTTCAGAGTTGTCAAGGTCTATACGGGTATGTGGTTATGTTGTTCGGTCTAATGAACACACCGACAGTTTTCATGGCACTGATGAACCGAGTGTTCCATCCTTTGATTATTTTGTGGTAGTCATCATGGATGATATCTTTGTGTACTCTCACACTCGACACAACCATGCCATCCATCTTGAGATCATATTGAGTACACTAATAGAGCATTCGTTATATGATAAGATCCCAAAATGCCACTTTTAGATGGACCCGATTCACTTCTTGGGTCATGTTATCTCTGATACATGAGTTCTAGTAGACCAAGTGAATGTGAGAGAATCAGTTTCGTAGGATTATTCGAAGAACGTCTTTGAGATACGAAGTTTTCTGGGGCTGGCTGGTTACTAACTGTACTTTATACAGGACTTTTCACGCTTAGCAGCGCCACTGACGGGCCTGACGAAGAAGGGTTCCAAGTACTTGTGGAATGATTCCTACAATTCCAAGTTTCAGGATCTAAAAGGGAGACTGACTTTAGCACTGAAACTAGTTTTCCCAGATCCAGGATAGAGTTATATTGTTTACTGTGATGTGTCAAGTATCGGGCTAGGATATGTGCTTATGCAAGGGGAAGTAGTCGTTACGTATGGGTCTCAGTAGTTGAGGCCACATGAGATGAATTACTCGACACACGATCATGAGTTAACTACATTTGTTCTTACTTTACACTTTTGGAGACATTATCATTTGGGAGATAATTTTGTGGTGTTCACTGACCAAAAAATTCTCAATTATATTTCTACCTAGAGTGATTTGAATTTGAGACAATGAAGGTGGGTTGAGTACATTCAGTCCTCTGACATTGAGCTTTCCTACACGCCTGTGAAAGGAAATGTAGTGGGTGATGTGTTGAGTAGGAGGACTTAGATATCAGTAGTTCAAGAGTCCAGAAGTGAGTGTAATCTTATGGCTCTATTCTCTAAGATGAATTTGGAGTTGCATGACAGACATGGGAAGATGTTTCCTTCTTCTGTAGCTGTTACCTTTACTCTTTTGGATTGAGTGCGAATGAGGAAACTATCAGATTATGAAGGCCTAGAACTATAGGAGACTGTGTCAGGAGAGGACCCTAAACCTGGGTGTACCATAGGTGAGGATGATTTCTTTCATTTTCATGGGTGCGTATGTGTGTCTGTAGATATACGTGAGGAGATGTTGTGAGATTTTCATTCTTCAGTTTGAGAAATTCATCCTACTGTTACCAAGATGTATTGATACCTACACCATCAGTATTGGTGGCGAGGTATGAAGAGGGATGTTGCTGGTTTTTATGAGACATTCCACTTCTCAGTAGGTGAAGGCAGATCATGAACGACCAAAGAGGATTTTACAGTAGCTACCCATTCCAGATTGGAAGTGGAACAGTATCGTGATGGATTTCATGATAGGGTTACCGAGATTGCATCGAGGGAAAGATGTAGTCTGGGTTGTTATCGATAGGCTCATGAAGGTTTCACACATCATCCAATCTAGGAGATCTTTAGTGTTTATGATCTTGGAAGGTTGTACATTCGAGCGATTGTATGGTTTCATGGGGGTTTTTTATCTATCTTTTTTGGCAGAGATTCATGTTTTACTTCTCGTGTTTGATAGGGACTACAGAGGTATTTGGGTACACAGGTACTTCTGAGTACAACTTACCATCCCCAGATAGATGTCCAGTTCGAGTGCACGAATCAGGTGTTGGATGACATTATTCAAGCATGCATCATAGATTTTGGAGGTTCATGGGAGAAACTAATAACTATAGTGGAGTTTGACTGTAATAATAGTTTTTAGGTGATGATTTAGATGACACCTTATGAGGCTTTGTATGGTAGGCCATTCTAATCACCCCTATGTTGGATGGTGGTATGAGATGAAGCTATGTTGGGACCTCATCTTGTCCAGGATACCACTAAGAAGGTGGAGTTGATTGAGAATAGGATGGATACTACACATTCTTGACAAAAGACATATGATGGTCCGTAGAGACAACCTCTGAAGTTTGAGGTCAGAGATTAGGTTTTTTATGTGTCACACTGATGTTGGGACACAAAAGGATTTGGATACAGTTGAATATTTCACGGAGATATATTGGACCATTTTAGGTTTTGGAGAGACTCGGTCCCATTGATTATCAGTTGCAGTTACCTTAGTGGTACTAGTCTATGCACGACGTCTTCCATGTTTATCTACTACGTTGTTTCTTCTCAGACCTGTCTCATTTTTTTCAACATAATGAGGTTGAGTTGGAGGTGCAAACGTCATTTGAGGAGCATCCTATCTAGATTGTTGATCACAACAAAAAGGTTATCTGTGGATGGTATGTTCCTCTGGTACGGGTGCTGTGGAAGCATGAAAGAGTGCAAAAAGATAATTGGGAGAGGAATACTGATGTGTGATCACAATGGCCATAGCTGCTCGAGGATTATTCATCACCAACTAATCAAGGAAATGTGGGTAAGAATTTTTTTAAGGGGGTATGATTTTAAGAACATGGATCTTCTTTTCAGGTAAGGATATTGTTTCAGGTGTTTTTTAAAAAAAGGATGTTTTTGAAAAAAATTGATGTACACACCGTGTACTTGGGAGCACACACCGCGTACTAGGTTTTCATGGGTAGTCGTGTGCTAGTCATGTAATATCCAAGACATGGCCATGTGGGGTGACCTAGAGACCGCTAATGTGGGGGCTGCTGGAGGCATGTACATGGCGAGTACATTAAATGAAAACACAATATACTTTTTCTTTTATTTGTTTTATCAGACCAGGGTCGCGTCTAACTACCATATTCATCTTCATATGGTTTTGGATCATCTAGGAGTGACCAAGAGCAACAAATATTCTTCAAGAAACCATTTAAACATCCACAGTCTGATTTGATCTTTGGTTGGTGCATTGGAATCACACCGGTGAGTCCTTCCTTCTTCTTCAATCTCTACTCATGATTTCTCCTCTCTCATGAGTTATTCAAGGTTGAGTGTTTTTTGACTTTTTTTTAGATCTATATCATTCTCGGCTGATTCAAGGGATAACATTCAAGAGTTTTCAACGTACAATATCAAGGTAGGTGGTTTTTTGCCTTCCTTTTTTTGTCTTTGAGTGTTATATTCCAAAGTTCCAAATACCCATGTTTCAGCTATTTTGGGTTAAGGAAATTGAACCCAATTTTATCTACTTTATATTGATTACTAAATGAAGGGTTTTTTGATGTGATATTATATGGAATTTCAAGATTAAAGTAAAACCCATGGGTGTGTTTCCTTGTTTGAATGTTGTGGGTAGTTTGGTCTAGGTTGCCGATGAGGAAGACCTTATTTCCTTGCCTTGCATTATAGGATAGAACTATTATACTTTTTCTGCTAGTTAAATTATTGTGAAATGCATTTAATTGTTTATCCATGTAGTAGTTAATATTACTTTGGACTAATTGATATCATTTACACATGATTGAATTACAGAGGGCTATGAGAACCTGGTGTAGTTAAACCATAGGGGGAATTGACGATGAGTGCTTCCTCAGAGTGTATGTTATATATCAGGCTATGATACCAAAGGGGGGATTGTCGGTGAATGATACATCAAAGGGTCTATAGTTTACATTACAAGACCACAAGTTGAATTGATGTTGAGTGCTTCCCTAGAGATAATATAGTTATTCCTTAAATACTATAAGGGGAATTGATGGTGACTTCTTCCTCAGAGTTTCATTTATATTTTATTGCTTTATATGGCCAGAGGGATTAAACTGTGTGTGCTACCCAGAGGATTAATGTAAATATTTAATATTTGTGACATGTGTACCAAGACAAAGAAGAAGCTTGGTTTTGGTTTTTTTAGGTAGTCTTCTGAGATACCTGCTTTTGATACTTGGCTAAATGATGAACATTAATTGCTAATGAATGTAAATGGAAACTATAGGATTTTGTTACTTTTGTGTACTCCTGGTTTCATTGCCTCACTTCTATTATTACCTGCTATACATATAATCAATGACATTTAGGCATAGATCATGTGGTGGTTTCATACTGGGATTCATCTCACACCCTATTTTGGGTCATGCTTTTGGATTGAAAAAAATTATATGGTTGTAGGTATAGATAAGGTAAAGCACCATTTTTCCTCATGTAATTTATTTATATAGAGATAGAGAGAATGGGACCCAGGTGATGCTTGTGATGCTGCTAGTGTTGATTTATTTTTCCTTTGTACATTGGTTTTGTACTGCATTTCAAGAATTGTGACTTATTTGGCTATTTTCCTAGACATATGGGACAAGCATCGTTATATATGTGATATAGTAGTTTATCTACTTTTAGTCATCCGTTATTTACCAATTGTATAGTATTATTTCTTCCACTATGGTTTATTAATTACTATTCTGATGTGCATACTCTACCAATGAGGGAATAGTTTCTCTACTATCACACCCACGACCCTTGCTGGTAGTTGGTAGCCTCTCACGTTCGGGGAAATGCTCTTAAGGTGATGTGACAAACCGAGTACATGGAACCTTTGGGAGACACTCGGAATTGAGACATTACAAATGATGAATTAGAGATAGATTCATTTGATTTTAATAAAATGGGTGAATACACTATGGATTTTTTTATTAATCGAGCCAGATGGAGGCCCATAAGGGGTGATGGGTAGTGGAATGGGTGTAACTTCTTATGGATGTATATGAAATAAAATATTTGGCCATAGGATAGACATAAATGATGAACTGTAACATTAAACACCAATTTTTATAATCCTAGAGGAGAGATATGGGGAGGTGAGGTATGATCTAGATGCATTAATAAGATATAAAATTTATGTGAACACCCTAACTGCACACCATATAGTTCAATGAATAGACAACATTTTTAACTTCTTCTACTACATCCCATGGTTTTTAGAAAGATAAGTATGAACCACCTTTTGTCTTGGCCACACAACTTGTGTACCTCCATGGTTTAGAATTCCATGGTGTGGATCACACGAGTAGGACACTATGTGGGAGAACATGGCCAGAAAAAATCATTGTATCGATGCACATGGACATAACTAAGGACATGGGTGGAACCCCTTCTAGAAGGAAACACCATTAATTAATGTACACATAAAGTCAATATATAAATATACATGGACAGGGAGCACATGAAGGACCCTGAGTGTCTTGGAAACATCATCATATCATATCAACATTCCATGGAATTATATTTTGACCAGTAAGTAGTCCAAAATGTAGTGGATTTTGATATATGATCCATATTGTTCATGATGTGACACTTATTTAGGTGATGCTTGATGATGGAGGTGGTCATGTAGGATCACCAAAGGCTCTTGAGTGCCACCCACCTACTCAAATAGGTCATCGGTCCTCTAAATAACTTTCTATACTACGGTAACCCTTATTGTATAGGGTTTGGGTCTTAATTAACATAATTATACACCACTATGTAATTAGGTCATGAGTCCCCCTTACCCTGAGTGGTACCCCACTATGGAATTAGGGTGTGGGTCCTCTATTTGCAGAATTGTAACCCCTATGGAATAAATTTATGATTTTTCTATATACTATGTGGTACAACCTATGGAATTTGGGTAAGTGTCCTAAATCTATTGAGTTATACACCCTATTGGATAACATTCAGGTCCTCCTTACCTAGGGTGGCACTGCCTTATGTACCTAGGTATGGGTCCTCCTTACATTGAGTGACACCCCGCTAGTATACCATGAATGTGTCGTCCTTACATAGAGTGTAACCCACTGGTGGACTAGGGAGTGGGTACTCTTATTAGAGGCTGTGTCTTCTAGACAATGTGGGATAGTGGTGAAGCATTGACCATCCACATGGCTAATTCTTTGGACATACACATGACATACTAGGAATAATGGATAGACTATTTGTAACTGATTTCACTCTTTCCTAGGATAGTATATGAGAATTAGTTACCCTTTCTATCCTTATTTGGTATTTTTTAGTTGAATATATATATGTATATCCATATTGGTCGATCTTGTTTACACTATTTATGATGATATGTCTTTCTATTCCTATAATTCCTCTTACATCTCCCAGATATAAGGGTGTTCTACTAGGTATGTATATACTCACCTTTTCATAGATGAAAGACATGTTTATTATGATTACCTAGAATCATAGTTCTACCCTAGTTAATTTTATTGTGTACAATGGTTGGGTCTTAGAGATATGGATTTGGGATCTCTTAGTACCTTTTATTTCCTAGTGATTTTGGATGGGAAATCATTATAGTTGGGTATGTGTTTTTTTCATTTACTTTTCAGTTTGCACTCACATACTCTTGTACACCTTAGAGGATTATTACATTAGGGGTTATTCTCTAGAAGTTTCATCTTTTCCATTATACATTTCCATTTATTCATTTTAATGGATCGATATGTTCATATAGGTATATTAGGAAAAGTCCACAAATGTTAGATATTGCTTTTAGTTTTTTTCACCACCCATGTCTTATAGAGATTGGTGTGGGGTAGTAACACCTAATTCCCCATTGGTTTTGGAAGTGATATATTTTTATAAAAGGGGTTCATTCCTCATGAAAATATTTGGAGTAATCCCCTAATAAGGATTTTCTTACAATATGGAAATAATTTAAATGTGTTTTGAGTGTGAAATTCCAAACATGGAACCCAGTTTATGTGTGGTGACCAGCCTATACATTTGATAGGACCTCATATACATATGTTTTTACTCAGAATATTAAGACATTGGTAATATGGAGTAATGTCACATGCATCATATTGGACTGAGTCTTTGACAATCCTTCTCAATTCATCTCACTAATAATATATACACTAATTTGACTGTGGCATGTCTAGATCACCTTCAAGATGCCTCCATGAAGAAAACCATCAATGTTACAAATTGTCGATAATGATGAAGATCCGATGAGTGATGATTCAACAGTTTAGGGTCTATCCCATGAGATCCTTCCACTTGGCGGATATATAGTAACACCCCAAAATGTAAAGAAGTATATTGTACCACCAGAGTATGCTAAGGATCCTTGCTAGACTAGCACATTTAGTAATTTATAATGATAGAGGATTATGAGGATCTACGATCAAGTGGATCCCCAGGTTGAGGAGGTTTCTTTTGAGTATATGATCTGAGTTTTTAGGCTTGTTTGTATCAGGAAAGATAATATGGTTTCGATCAGAACCAATGTTCTTCACAGCACATCACTTGGTTCGGGTGGTACCAGCAGATGAAACAACCAGGAAAACTAAACACAGAGAGTTATAGATATAGAGAGCTCCCAAGTTTCATGTTGATCCAGACTCCCTTCTTAGGTGGTTGTGGTCAAGCCGGATCCTGTTGTTTGGATATCCTACTTGGATATAACCTATTTCTATGGTGGTTCTCACTATGTGACCTCTATGGGATAATTCTGGGTGTTAATATTTTCTTATGATATAACTTTTTATCATTTCTTTGTACATGAAAGAAGGAGGGAAACATCCCCAACTAAGACATGTCCTTCTAGCACGATTTAAAACTGTGTGGGTGAGTCAGATACTTCCCAAAGAGGATAGTGTCAAGGTGTGATAGAGGATTTCCATTAAAAAATGTGTTTGGGATCCGTCTAATTTTTTATGGTTCCAGAAAAACCCCTAGTTGTGGTGGGAATTTTGGAATGGTAATGGATAAAATTGGGTAATAGAAACCTATAGACCATTAAATTCATGTGTGCTTTTTGGTAGTACATTTGATTCCACTAGTCCAACTATAGTTATAGAATAATGTCATAAGCCTCATTTTCAATTGTTGTTTCCCATGTTCTAGAAATAACTATATCAGTTGAGGGATTCTTTTTTAAACCTTACGTTAGAGGCTATTACATAGGTGATCAGTGGTAACATGTTTTTTCAGATGGAGTGACCTTACTATGCGAGGAGAGATTTCCTCATACCAATTATTTCTATAGTAGTAGTGAGTACCTAAGATGGTTTCCTTGTTATAGATAGGTTGTCGAACTTTCATACCAATATGTTTTCTAACACTAAGTATTGTAGTATTTCATAGTTGTTGAATAGTGTTTTCCTCTTTAATAAGGAGTGAACTTGAGTTAGAGAAAGGCGAGATAACTAACACGAGGTTATATTAAATTTAATATTTGGATCATATCACCCATGGAGTATTTTTTATGAGATTTTGTTTAAACCTATTGATGGAAAGGTTTGATAAAGTGTTAGATGTACCTCCCCACCGATAGATGGTCATATATATTGACCTGATTGAGAGATGGAATGATGTTTCTCTAGCATATTATATGACCCTATGGTGCATTGAGAGCTAGTGGTGTGGTTAGGGAGTCTATTGATTTAGGAATTTGTAACACCTAGTGTGTTCACATGGGTAGATATTTGTTGTTATCAAAAGATGTGTATGAAATTAGGAGGTGAGGTGTTGATTGAAATCACCCAAACTTGGTTATCTTCATGATAAAGTATCCACCCCTGAGAATAGATTACTATTTTGACCCGTAGTTTTGGGAAAAGAGGATTTCAACATTTAATCTTGGGAAGAGTTAATATCTTATCTTAGATAGACTAGATATTGTACCATGAATTCCCTAGAGATTCTATTTGTTATTTGATTTGATTAATATACCTTTATATGCATTTGATACCCAACATTATTTAGAGACTTTTGATCTAAGTCCTTTAATCCTTCATTGATCAGTTCATAGAAATATTATTCATTGGTACCCTGAAATACTATTTTCAGAGTAGGATCATGAGATATACTTGAGGATAGATTGGTGATGTTTTATAAATGCAATAGTATCATTAGGAACTCTCATGGAGTCAGTTCATAATTTAAGAGGACCCTACTAATGTATGAGGGTGAAAATCTTCTTTATTCGATGGTGTTGAATCTTCTATCATTCTTTGTGTGAGAGGGTCCTAGCTAGGAGACATTGAATTTATTCTATTTAGTGACAATATATCTTCATTAGATTCACCTATTAGATTTTATGTAATATGAACCACAACATCTTTTTTTCAAGGATGAATGATGTTACCAGTTATGATGTAGGATGTGGTGATGAATGATTTTCAAATGTCAAATTTGGATATACATAATGGTGTAGTGAATATAAACATATTACATTAGCCATAGTTTTGGTCAAAAGACATGGTATAGAGTCTGTTCGAGTTTTTTTCTTATTGCCTCACCTGTCAGTAGGTGTAGAATGATCACCCAATCATAGATGATTTGTTGTATCCCCTTATTATCCAAAAGTTGAATGGGACAGAGTATCCATGGATTAAGTGATAGTGCTTCTGTAAAAATTGAATTTTTATGATTCCATCTTGGGGATAGTAGACATACTCACAATGTCGGTGAACTTTATTGATACCATGTAGCAGATTTCGGTGGAGAATTTTTGGAAGATTTATGTACAATAGTTTCTTTGTCTTTATGAGGTGCCCTTGAATATTGTCTCTGATCTTGATGCGTAGTATAGGTAACTATATTGGAGTTGGCCACTAGAGGAATTTGGGTCCTATATAGGGATATATATAGACATCCACCACTAGATATATGTGGAGAATATTCTCACAATATAGGTTCTATAAAAAATTTCAAGGGCTTGGTGTGTTAGAATTGGAAAATGGATGCAATCTATCCTCAAGGTTCATAGGGCCATTCAAGATATTAAGGAGTGTTGTTGGTTACTCAACACCTTTCCCTACCCCATATTTTGAGGGAGTTCAAGATATAATCCATTGGTTTTAGCTGAGGAGATACATAAATGACCTAAAAATGTTATTTATTGGAGAAAGTTGGACATCGAGGATGGATCTACATTTGTGGATCACCCTGTGGTGATCAAGGACCAGATAGATATGACCATGAATGGATGTAAGGTCTCCTTGGTTCATGTGTTTTTGAAGTACAATAGTATGCAGAAGTTCTCTTTGGAGGAGGAGAACCAGATGTGGGCTTAGTATCTCAAATATTTTTTTTAGATTTTTTATTTTCAAGGGAAAAAATCTTGAAGGATAAAATGATGTAGTGACCCTATTTTTGAAGTAATAATTTGAATAATATTTATATATATTTTCTTAGCTATGCACATAGATGGAATGTTATTCTGAGGCCTTGTGTTCCTAGAATATTATTTAATAAAAATATTAAATATTTTATATGACATGCACGTAGTATTATAAAAGAAGTGGAGAAACTCATAAACAATTTCTCAGATCAAAAATCTAAAAACACAGTTCGAACCAGAACATGTGGTTTATCCTAGGATTTAATTATTACAAGATGGAGAGGGGAATTCAGATATCGTGATGGTTGGTTGTGCATTTTATTGAAATAAATAAATAAATAATTTTTTTTATTTTAACACCCAATCCTAGAAACCTCAATAAATTTGTTTTTATGGTAGGATATTTAGGGTTAGCTGCATAACCCTATAGCCATGGTGATGAGAATTATTCTAACTCTATTGGAGAATTAAAATTAGACAATGATAAACCTTTTAATATTGATATAACAACATGTAAGAAACACAAAGACTAATCATATTCATTGGAAATTGAATTATTCTTTGATGAATAATCCCTTGTCAAGGTAGGGATCATAAATTTTTTCAATTTTTTCCCTGTTTTATTAAACCATTTGAGAAGGATCATTCAGTTTCTTAATATTCATCAATTTCAAGATATTACATGTTCATGTGTAGTTGTTTAAATTGTTAATTCAATTATTTCACACCAATGATATTCCCAATAATTTTCATTGGACAGGAAAACATGTAATACTACAATTCCACATTGTTTTAGTGCCTTTATCCATAATAATTATTTTTTTCATCATTGTTTGGAAAATTGGTTATTTTTTGGTGTTTCTCGGTGGGATATAGCTAGATCAGACCCCTGTAATTGAAAAATGTTTCATGTAAGAGGGATGGAATAATATGTTGGGGAAATATATGGAATATATGAGAAATACTACTTAATCCACTATAGATTTTATGATCTAGTAAGGCAGCCAGAGTGCCACAGGTGATGACATGTAGCTGCATGTGTATGGGTTCATATAGATGCATTTATAATCCAATTTTTACCTAGTAGATTTCAAAATATATAGAAATGAATCTTCCCCCATTGATTTTTGGAAGTAATGAGGAATGATAAAAGGAGGATATGTTGGATCGAAATACAAAATAAGATCTATGATTTCTAAAAAAACATGACTACATGTCGTTTAGTTTGAAGAACACATGTCGCGTAGTACCCTTTCAGCTACAATGATTGGGTTAGAGAAATTTAAGGATGATACACTGTATGGATAGGCCACAGACTATGTATCCCACCCCTATTGTGGCAGATGTTTGGTGGAGCTCATAGGAATGACCACCTGTGGGTGGAAAAATTTAGGCACACATCATGTATCGATGTACATGGGCAGGATCAGGGACACATGAAAAACCCCTTGATGATGTACACATCATGTATCAAGGTACACACACACTTTCTAATTTACATGGACATGTCCAAGGAGAACATGAAACTGTCTAAGAATATCACACACACTATGTTTTCCCCTTACATGAAATTTAGGTCTACACAAGTAGAGATCCATGTATTGATAGGGACATTACTAGGTAATAGAGTAGGACTACAAGCTATTAGGGTCCCCTTACACACCATTTACAACTTCTTTCCTTTTATGGAATCTATAACCTATCGTATATCCTTTGTTGGGGAACATAATTTGTCACTCGAGTAGCCTGTCTTGTGTGTTTTCCCACATATAATTTGATGGTGGTCTTTGTAATGTCTTTTGAGATGTAGTGAGAGATGATCCAAGCATGAAAGTTATGACGATGACTCTTGAAGACAGTGATCAGGAAGGATCAATAGAGGATATAGAGTGGAACCCAACTACTATGACAAGGAATTTGTCCTCTACTAATCTATCTAATTATTGGTACCCCTATCAGATTGGGTGTGGTCCCTCGTTACCATATGTGGTAACCCCATATGGAGTTATGGAATGAAATCACCTTACTTTGAGTGGAACCCCTTATGGAAATAGGGTGATGGTACTATATCTACTTAATGGTACCCCCTATGGAATTAGGGTGTGTGTCATCTATGTATATAGTAGATCCACTATGACAATATGGTTTGGTTCCAATATCTATGAAGTTGTACCCCCTATCAGATAGGGTGAGGGTCATCCTAACTGTGTGTAGAACCCCCTGACATACCTGTGTTCAAGTCCCCCTTAACATGAGTATCACCCCTGACCTACCAGGTCACTGGACCTCCATGCACTGATTTTCACCACCCTGGCAGGCTAGGGCATCTGTCCTATGATTTGAGATTATGTCCCCTCAATTGTGAATCATTGTGGTGAGGTGTGGAACCTTCACACAAATACTTCTTTGGACTAACACACAATATACTAGGCATCATGGATGGAATTTTTGAAACTAATGGAACCCGGTATAGAGTTCAGATGGCAGGTGGAGATACGGTCTCTCTCTCTCATTTGGATTCATTGAATGAGAATATATATGTGCCCATGTTTATGGATTCTATTTTCTCTCTTTCTTTGGGTTGATATTTCTATCTATTCCTATTATGTATCTTACTCCTCCCCTTTAGCTCTTAGGTAATCTTATTGGGTATTCATATACTCAACCATTCATGGTTTTTCCCATACGTTTTTATCTTATACAGATGAATGACATGCCAGTTAAGATTATAGAAGAGAATAGGGATACCCTAGTATATTTTTACCATGTACAGTGGTTCGGGATTAAATATTTAAACTCATACACCCTCAAAACATATAAATTTCTAGTTTTAGGATGGGAAATCATCCTGGTTGGGAGTGAATTTTTTCTATTTATTTTTTAGTTTAAATTTTTTACTCTTCTACATCCATGTTGTTTTTATATGTATGGTTATACTCTAGTTGTTTCATTTTTTTCTTTATTCCTCATCACTTCTTCATTTATATTGTCTAGTGTGTCTGTAATGGTACATTAGGTAAAGGACTTAAATGTAAGATTTTCTTTTTAGTGCTTCTCACTACCCCTTTCCAAATAATGGTGGGATTGGGGTCATTTTGGATCGACCCCAATTGGGTTAGGTTGTGATAATATATTCATGATCAAATTTTACAAATGGAGTGTAAATTAATGAAAAATATTATGAATTAGAAATTATAAATGAATGTCTAGTAGAAGATAATAGTAACCAATAAAATCCCCAATTCCAAATATAATAGCATGAATAAATATCAATATATAATATATAGATAGATGTCACACAAGAGTCTTACATATATAGTACATGACCAGATAGAAAAAATACAAAAAGGCTATCTCCTTGACCTTCCGGAGCAATAAATCTATCATTTTATCCTAATATATGGTGTCATAATGTAATAGCAGATATTATAATCCACAGTCATGAACTAATATCCATGATTTTTATTTGGGTAAAAAATGTTTTCTTGAATAGGGTGTGAAATAATTCAGCAGGACACCACCAAAAGGTGGTTTTGATTTCAAGACTAAGAGATATGGTCATGACTTATTAGAGACACACCCAAACTGGTGTTTAGAGTTGTAACGACCAGGACATTTATGAATTAAATTCCATTTATTTTTATTTAATTAAATTTATTATTTTATCTAATTGGATTTTAATGAATGTTATTTATCATTACCATTGATAATATAGCCATTTAACTGTGACCAAATTACGAGAATAATTATAGGGTTTTAAGAAATCCTTTTGGCACAGACAAAGGAAGTGATGGACTCATCCAATAGGAGCATTCCCTATGAGGCCATTTTATTATAGATTTATAGGGAGATATAATTTATGTGCTTTTCCCTACACCAAGACAAAGCTAAGATCCAATAACTTAAGCATGAGAGAAACCGTTTACGGGAGAAGTTCAAGCTCATCAATATCACGACCCAAACTATATTCACCGAACAACCCATGAAGGACTCACTCTCACTCACCTTACTATTATGGTGCATGATAGTGTAATAAAATGAAATGTTTCAAGACCCTATAATTATGATTATGTACATTATTTTTGTATAGAATAATGAATATACATTCACTCTACTAATGTTACCTTGTAAATTTTTTTTTGCACAAATATGGTAATTTTGGTTAGTTCAGAAATCAATTTTTAGGAATTACTTGATTTTTTAAATAAAAAATATTTTAAGAATAACTTATTATTTAATTCATTTTATAAAATATAAATTATAATATACTTTTTATAAAGTCAAAAATAATATTTATTAAGGTTTTAAAACTGTTTTTGTCAAAACCCATCAATTTTCAATATATTCTGGTTTTTATTTGAAAAGTAAAAAAATAAACATATATAAATAATTACTTAGATAAAAAGAATATTATTTTTGGAATAAATAATTTTAAATTATCCCAAGGTCAATATTCCTAATTTTATGAGAAATTCAATTTTTTGGGTAAAAATGAAATACCATATAAATATATAGTGTGTTTTATGACATCATAATTAAAAATAGTGATGTAATAAATACTATAAAAAGGGATCTTATACCATATATAAGTTTTAACTTTAAAATAATGTGATTATATATTTGTTATAACTATATTATAAATCCTTAGTGAATCCCCCAAGACGTATAAAATATTTTAAGATATTAGAATAATTTCGTCAAGAAAGTGACTGACCTCCACATAAGAAAAAGAAATATTTTAATATCATAAGTCCCTTTGACTTATAAAATAATTTTTTACATTCCCCTATGCTAGAAATCATGGGAAAAATCCATGAGTTGGTTTGTGGTAGTGAATATTTTAGTGTGTAGTGTCCAAATCCAAAATAAGAAAGAAATACCTCTCTTTTCCTATATAAACCCACCCAATCACCCATTCCTCATCACTAAAACTCCATGAAGCACATCCGATTAAAAATAATGGGGTATTTTTTCACACCTCCCCAATACCTCCATTCTAATGTTTGAATGATTAGAGACCCCTTTATCTCTCATTAATCCCTCCCATGTATAGTTGTTACTATTGTGAAATCCTATAAGGGGTTTCTCTCTTCTCTTTTTCCATTCAAGAATTTATTTTATATTATTCATCTCAAATTTCATTTCATATCTTTGGATATTAATATCCATGATCCCCGTACTTCCCATTTCAGGAATAAATGTTGATATACCCATTTACCCCTCATAAAACCATTTTATGAATTTTTATTTGACGTCGTCAGGCTGCCAAAATTTCACCACTTATATCCATTCCCAAAAAATTATGTAGTAAATAACATACCCATTACCTATCAAGGGTGATAAGTTTTATGAATGTATACCTTTAAATTTATGAAATTAATTTATTTATTATAAATTCTTTTATCATAGAATAAATGATGATTTTGAATAATCCATGTTATATGATCTATGTGGCACACTTACGAATGAGATTGAAATTTTTATGAAGGTTGTGCTTTGATAGCACTATAATTAACTGGGTAATATTTTGTATCAATATACATCATGTTGGGATAGGGGTTTACCTTATTCTTCTATAGGACATATTATCACCAAGAATCCATGGCGTTTTAGCTTTTACATATGTTTATGATGAAATGTTTTATGTTGTTGCCACATTTCCATATTACTAATATCATGTTATATAATGTTTTAAAGCTCACCCCTTTATTCTGTACATCATCATGTTATCCCATGCATTTTTAATTAAATTGGAGTATTATGAACATGTGAATAAGGATTTCAATAAAGACATTTTATCTCATGTTTTATGTTGTTATGTAATGTACCTAATTCCCAAAGACACTATACATTTAAATATTTTGGGGATTTATTAAGTCTTATCTCATGTAATAAATAATGAAATAATGTTTAATAAAGATTATTGGTATTATAAGAGTCATGTTATACATTCCATAATGCTTTAATTAAAAATAATAAAGATAATAATAATTTATTCATTAAAATTTACATGTTATATTTCAAATTTAAGAGGAAATGAAAGGGTCGTTTGGGGAAAAACACAATGGAGAATTTTATAAACATGATATACATTAAGGGGAATGAAAGAGGCCACATACTATAAAAAATTGAAACTTCACTCATTCAGTACTGAGCTATGATTTGAGAAGGTTCGGGAGAAATTTATGAAATGCATAATTGCTCAGAAAATATGGATGATTAGCTTGCACATATTTATCATTCTATATGGTGAGGTAAATTGAAAAATGAAGAAAGAGGAGTCGATACATTACTAATACAATTAAAATATTTTAATTAGAGTATGAGTTATATGTTGAATTAGTAAATTATTTTTAATTTATAATTTAATATGAATGTTACATCATATCCTATAAGTCATCAAGAAATATTATTAGAAAATAACAATAATATAAAGAATATCCATTATTGTATTGTTTAAAAAATTTCTAAATTTTTATATATAATAATGTTCCATGAAGATGATGATGAACTTATAAAGAGTTCTAAATAATTTATAAAATAAAATTTATTAACATTACAAAATTATATTTCATGAGATTAATAAATTTAAATATTATTTCCAATGTGATAAACATTATGATTATAAATTATAATATTACTATTAATTTTTTTAAAAAATATCCATAGGTGTAAAAAAAATAAGAGGATCAGGTGGGAGGACTTATTAGATAGTCTCATGTTTATATTGAATGAATAAATTTGGAATTCAATATTTTTTTAAAAATGCTACAAATTATAGAAACCTGATTCGTAATTGGTATCCTTTTCATATGAGAGATTATATGACAACTAATTTTTAGGATTTGTTAGTATTCATAAACAAGAGTAAGAATTCAAAAAATGTATCATCTTATATAATAATGAATATTTATTTTAATACTATTTTATATTGGTTGACTATATTTCATGAAATGAAATGATAATTTTCTACTCAATGTAATTTTTTATTTTATCCCTTAACGATATTGATAATGGGTTGTTAATGATTGAGTTAATATGTGAAAATTAGCATGGGTTAGGTTTCATATATACATATATAATTATCTCCTGAGTAATAAAATTTAGTTTATGTGTTGGATGAACCCATAATTATACCATATGTAGAAGAATACACTATATAAAAATAATAATTAAGATAAAAGCTTCATATTGAATCCATGATACATGATGAAAACAATATACTAATAGTGAAAAAATAAATACTTTAATATCATTATTGATGAAACCTATGGATGAGATAATGAAGATTTGGCATGATATATTATTGACAATGTCATCAATAAATGATTAACCAATATGGTAACTATCTTATCACAAATTGAGTATGAAATCTAGGCCCTCAATAGAGATAAAACGAGCATGTGTGAGGTTATTAAAAGATATTGAATTGTTTTTTATTATCTATTTGGTTGATGGGTAAGATATATTATCAATTATATATGTAAATAATATGTTATTTCCCATCTAGATAATTTGTATGTACTCAAATAATAAATATCACATTAATGGGTTATACTTGAATTATAAACTATGAGACTTGTGGTCAGTCATTTTCCTAGAAAATTTGATTATATAATTAGATATATTATATAAAATATAGATATTGGATATATTTATATATATACATGAGTTTTATTTTAATCATGTTAACAAATTAGTAGATTTAATGCATTTTATTATAATAATCACTTTTCTTTCAATTATGATTTATAAAAATATTTACTATCTTTAATGTAGTAAAGGCTTATCATGTCACATTGTGTCTAAATGAATGAAAATTATTTTTTTATTAATTTATTGTAGTTATTATAGAGATAATTTCGAATTATTTCTTAATATATCAAAAATGATTTCAGAGTAATTTTTATATGTTTTCACATATGATATATCTTGTGGGTAAAATTATGTTTATGTTATCCAAGAATAGTTTTGTTGGATAACCAGACAGAGTTTAAAATATTGTTTCAAATGCTAGAATATATGTGATATAATGTGAAAGTGTGCAAATTTAGTGATTCCCTACTAAAAGGGAGATATTTAAAGGAATATATGATACAGATAATCCTTTATATAGTTGTGTCAACAATGACAAGGTTTATGTTGGAGAAAACCACATCATATTAATGATTACCATGTTGAGGTATTGTTTATTAAAATAGATTCAAATAGAAATTCATAATGATTACTGAATATATTCTCATAAATCCTTCATAATCTATTATATTATAATTAAATGATGTTTAATTGCGTTTATAAAATTATTATGTTATAAATAATTTAAATCATTATTTTCTTAAGCATAATAACTCTGTCCTTTTTTATTATTTTAGAATTTTTGAAACATTTGGAATAATTTAATTGTTCAATAGTTTAATATTTATGATTTTTTTTCTTATCATTGGTCCCTTATGGAGTTTACTTGAAGTATTTATAAGAATTGTGGAACCATTGAATTTTTTTTGTGTCGTACATGATCCATAAAACTGTAAACCAAATCTCTTACTTCAATTCAACATTTCATTACATGTATTTAGAAAGACATGGGTTATTGAATAATATTTTCCATGAATTGGTAGATTCATATATCTTAACTATTACAGCTAAATGAAGGATAAATTTTTCCTTTGAGGGATATCCTTTATGATAATGTATAAAATCATGTAAATACCATCTATACATGGGGAATAATTTATATTATAAATTTATACTCTTTTAAATTTAATTAATATTTTTTACTATATAAAAAATATTGTTATTGATTTATTAAAACTAACATTGTATAAGTTTTATCTAACATATAACCCTATATTATAGGCTTCAAAAAATTACTATTTTTCTTTATTTTATTAAGAATTATAAAAAATAGACTATGGTTATATCTTTTTGTCATTATTTTCATTTTTTCTGGAAAATCATTTCTCATCTTATAATCACCTTATAAAAATATAACTGAATAATTTATTTCTCCATATTTATGAGAAATTAATGAAAAAGTTAAAATAACATGATTAAATACTTAAAAATAAATAATAAAATTCCATAATATATAATAAAATCTTTATCATGTTCCAAATTATATCATTGGGAGGAAACTCAATTTAATATTAATTAAAATAATGAAAACACTTGGGACACATATAATGTATTATTATTGAGATGTGGGAATCTGTAAATTTCATTATTAAAAAATGTTAAAAACTTAATGGGTTTTTTAGATAAAACAAAATAAATAAATAGAAAAAGTATACTAGGGAGAGGATAATATTAATGTAAAAATTTTCAATAAATATTGACAAACTCAAGATAAAAAAATAAGATTAAATGGTAAATAAATAAGTGGTTAAATCATATGAACATACTATTTTCCAAAACAATGATCTATGTTGTTATAGGGGAACATTATAAGAATTTTCATGAAAAAATAAAATGAATTCATGTTAAAATTTCTTTTACAAATCCAAAGAAATAAATTCAAAAAAATTCCTTTATCTTAATTATTCTCTAATAACAATATGATTGATGATATGGGAATGATTTATCTTTATGGTAATTTCTTAGAAGTTTTTCAAATGAAAATTCATCTAAAACTATGATATCAAAGTAGTTTTTATCACCTAAATTGTTATACTATATATCATTATATAATTTTTATGTCTATTAGAGGAAGTATAAAAATTATATCCTTGATTGTATTAAATTTTATATAAATATAAAAACCTAAAATAGAATCATTTCCTCTTAAAATTACTATTAAATTAATGAAGTGTCCTACGAGGTTCTAAAAATCATACTTATAATTGTTTATATTTCTAAATCATTAATTGATTTATCAAATGTTGATATAAAGTAATAATAAAATATGATATTAGTTCTTGGAAGAACCATTAATTAAAATTTTAAAAAGATATCATTTATCAATTAAAGATTAATTATCATTATTATTGGTGGTGAACATTTCCTTTTCGATTTAACTAATCACATAAATCATGGATATCTTATCAAAGGGTGTACTATTTTCCACTTAATATATTAATTTTCAAATTATCATGAAATAGTTTTAGAGTAATGTATAAATATATAAGTGATAAAAACATATGTTCAAACAATGATATTAATTGTGGGAAGATATAAATAAACAAATGAGAATCTAGTATAATGTAAGGAACTCCAGTGAGAGGAATATATTATAAAAACTAACATTTTTTCATAAAATATTTTGTCACTAATTTTAAATTTATTACAAATGTGTATAGAAGAAAGAAAATTGAATTAAATATTTTCATAATTGAATGTTTGAAAAAAAATCGATGGGTATATGTTTTATCTAATGGTTTTAAATGTTGTAAATATTATTACATGATAATTTATTTTATTAGGTGAAATTTGGGCATTATTCATGGTTATTAAATAGAGTATAAATATAGTGCAGAATATTTAACGTCATGATGAGTGGGCTCACATGACACCCAATGTCGTCAAGTTTTTGGAAAATTATATTTTCAAATTGGAAAAATATAATATCCATTAGAGCAATAATGTATGTTTCCATTCCATTTTTAGATTTTATTTATATAAAAGTCATGAAATTATAATTCAGTCTTTGGTTGTCTCTTAAGATGTTTTCAATACTTAAGGAATGAATATTCCCATCCCATGGTCTATATATTTCAACATGAAAATGATTGAGCACATTTATATTTCCACTAGATTATAGGTGATCATGACACAAATAATATATCACACTATGAATAATACATTGAATAATTAATGTAATTTTATATTACTAAAATTCACACCACTAATCAATAATCCGTGTAGTGAAGGTTTTTTTGGAATGAATTAAACAGATGTGTAGTTTCTTATTCCATATCATGAAATATATTTCACCCAAAATTGATGGAATATGAAGAATTTCATGATTCAATAGAACTAGTTGTTATGTCACAAATTACATATCATATCGGGATAGTTGTAGAATATAACAAGTCATGCGAACATATAAATGCTACATGGATGTGATTTTCATATCTTTATAATCCTTTAGTGTAATGGTCAAATAGACACCATGATGTAATGATACACACAATGAATCTTCGGGATAATGATATTAAATGATATAAGAAATGATTGATCATTTCATGTAGCATATTGTTAACACACCACCTTAGTAATCTATGTTATTTAAAAAATAGTGATCATTTTTCATTCACTAAGTTGTTTGATAGTTTTTATAACTTATAACAACAACCTATTTGGATTTTAATAGAAGATATATTTTATTATTATAATTAATGAATAGATTTAAGATTTATATTTGAGGATGATAGAATTTTGAATTTGAAATTTATTAATAAAAAATATAGAAAATATTAAAGGATACCATGAAAAAATAGTAACATAAAAGAACATTGAACATAATATAGAGAGGATCACCAAATAAATTACTTAAGGATTTTAAATCCTAACCTAGTGAAATTATAATTGAAGATCAATGAATATTTGGGATAGATAATGTGATCTTTAATCGGAAAAAGATCATTGAATATTAGATAAAAAAAATTTAATTGTTAGGTGTTTCAGAAATTTTGTTTAATTAATGAAATAATTAGCTTGGATAAAATCCATTGCTAGTTGGTTTCATTCATTTTATTGTTTATACAATTTTATATTCAAAATGTGAGTTGATTAAATTTTGTAACCCTCTAGAATGATGTTATTGGATGATATGAAGAGGTTAATTACCCTAGATGAGTAGTAGGTTATTTTTGAGATATATTTGTATTCTGGAGATGTATTTATTAACAGACATATCAACACATAATTTAGAAAATTCTCATTAGAGTATCCTCTTACAGGTCTTCCATGTAAACCCTACATGTTCATGGAATTTAATTTTTCAATATATTTTTGTTAATATGAGATATATTTATATAGTTTTTACCAATATGAATATATGTTTATGTTAATATTAATAAAGGTAAGATTAAATGAAACCTAAATAAACCCCTAAAAAATAGTGTATTAGGACCATTATAGTACAAAATTTAGAATCCAATCCAGAAGTTGTTTCTTTAATCTCTTAAGAGAAAGATGGTATCATGGAGAATATCATACATTCAATGATAGATCATCTATTTTTGTGATTTAACAATTATAATTTAATGAACTATGTGATTCCACATCTATAATTACTAAGGTATGATATTTTTCAATGAATATACGTGGAATTTAAGTCAATGATCCCATATAAATAAATAACATAATAAGAAAAGAATATGTTTAATTATAATGCTAGGAAATAAATGAATTTTAACAAATGATTATGCCATCAGGATTATATATAGGTGGTATATTTTATAAAAACCAAATGAATCGGTTATATACTTTCTAACATGAATGAAGACAGTAGGAATTTGAAAGATGTAGAGTTAAGAATATTACCAAATAGAATTGATGGATTAACAATGAATTATAGTTACAATATAGATGGTATCTTAAACTATATTATATAAATTATTTTTCCTATTCATGGACTTTGTCTTGTGATAAATGAATCTAATCTTTTGAATAAGATCATCAATATTTTACCACCATTGTACAATCTAAAAATCTATTCTCATGATAAAAGGAATTTTGGTAAATTTTCTCCGGATTATCTACAGAACAAGAATTTTTTTTGAGAGATATGAGTGAACCCTGAAACTTCAATAAAATATTCCTATAAATATATGTTATAAAAATATTTTGTGGAGGGTGGATATTAGGAATAAATTAATGATGATAATGTTTGTGATGAGTTTTCTAAAAATTACAATGAGATAATTTAAGAGGGGTAAAGGAATGATTTAGGGAAAATCTACCTTATCATGTTCCTATTTTTGAATAGTCAGATATATGGATACATAGTATTTATAAATTTTTGAAAATGATTATAGAGATTCTGAATTCTCACCAAGATTAAGGAAAATATTTCCATTAGAAAGAATATTAATTAAAATAGTGTAAGTAATGAATTTTCAAAGGAATATTCAGATCAATAAAGTGGAATAAATTATAAAGGATAATTAAATTGAAAGTGTGTTGATAGAATATATCTCAAATTATGAAGAATAAATGATATCTTCCCTGGATATGTATATTTTGAAAGTGAAAGATAATAATCAACTTGAAGGAGTTTATGAACTCAATGTGGAATTGGAAGGATCTCATGGGGACCATGATCTATAGAAGAATAATACATAAATTTGAGGTATATTCATGGAATATTAAAATTACATTTATGAAAAAAAATTGAATTACGACATATTGAAAATAATATATAATATTTAGAGAATAATCATGTACATTTTAAACAACATATAAATTTTAGATCGAGGATTCAAGAATATAATAATATAATTGTGGATTTTAAAATTTCTATTAGAAATAATTTTATTAGTATCGAAACCATATAGGATGAATTCATTTCTGGTAGAAAAAATCATGAATCTAAGTCTAAAATAAATTACACAAATAAGAAACTTTTTCTCGATATGTTCTCATATGATGACTTTAAATAATTGTGATACATAATCACATATATTATAATGAAATTCCGAGTGATCATAGATAAAGTTTTATGGTTCAAAATGTCTTGGATTTTATACTAAAACATGAAAGGCTATGTTAATAAAAATGTAGTGCATCTGGTAGCCAATTACTAGATAAGGTCTTCAATCATCGATAATTGATCATCAATCAAGGATAGAATTTTTATTAATGGATATCTATAGAGACATTAGAAGTAGGATATTAACATTAATAACGTGTTAGTTGTGTTTTTTTCCTAGAAATGATTTATCTTAATATTGAAATGATGCATGTTATATAAAAGGTAAGATTGTTGGATGTTTCCAAAAGAGAGTTGGTACATATAAACCATTGATCTGATCACTGTGCCTGATCCAGATAGCCACATGACCTCATGCGAACATCCCCATATGCAAGAGGGTTTTAACACATGGTGAGGGCCAAAGGTTTCTCATGGGGAGACTATATCCTAGGTAGGAAAAAAAGATTGGAGTATAAAAATGGGAGGGATAAAAAATAAATAAAAAACATACTAAATAAATAAATATTTATCAGTGTGATATTATACATGATAAAAACGAACACATGTAATATCAATATATAATGTATAACATATAACGTAAATAAATAAAAGATATCCACACATGTGGTTGATCAAATGTGAGATAATTAAAATAAATAGAGATCAAATACCATAAACCTATATTCTATCATTCAATGCTTATGTACTCCTAATAAAAATACTCATCCATATACTATCGAGCTATTTCCCTTTACCAGGTTAGTAACCATGAAATATATTAGAAAAAACTATAGAAACTATGTGAGGATAAAAATATGTTGGAAACCACTAATAATCCTTAACAACTGTGAATAATATATACTAGTGCATTCCATAAAATTATACAGAGTAAAAATATGAAAACAAATCTCACAAAATCATCAATTTTCATGTCATATTGTCATGAACTTGATCTACCATATATGACATTATAATATAAGGAACATCCACCTGCATTCTAACACATCCCCCTTAATGGGATAGTAAAAACATGACTAGAAAACCCTCTATAAAGGGATATTCCAATTCATACCATCCTCATGCCTGACACATCTCTATTATATGATAGTCAACTAGGATCAACCTACACACTCAAATATAGTAGAAAGAATAAAATCACAAACAATACAAGATACCAATCACATATTAACATTACGTAAAATCCAGAATGAGTCAGAATGAGAACAATCCATATAATAAAAACACATGTGTAGGTATTAGCACTACACATGCACACCTCATTTGATCAATCATCTATCATAAGTCTCAAAAGTATACACACACATGCCAACAAACATTCCATGAACCCGTAAAAAACATAACCTAATGTAAAGGGTTTTCTACCATATATGTAATGATGATGATGGTAAGGGTCATCCTCTGAGTAAAAACGTACCACCGGATCCTAAAACTATTCCCAATTTAAAAAAATTATAATTCTTGGGTTTATGTTGAAAAGAAACCACATGCAAAATGTAGTAAAATATCAAACATACATGTGAAGAATCACTGCCAACAATGATATTGTTCTAAATGTGACATGGTTGATAGTTACTTGAATTTTAGTGTCGATTCTATCGATGAATAATTAATCCCTTTTTACGTCATGATAATACCCTGTTATTCAGTAAATAATTTTAATATATTATCATTCATGATCAAGTAAAATTTTATGTAATTAATATAGTATATGAAGGAACACATTCTTTTTAAGAATATTGGATCAAATCAATATTTGGCCATCGAATAGAAGAGATGAAAGGGGAGAAGGGATCTCAAAATCAGTAAAAATGAGTTCCTTGGATGATGAGAGGATAAGGGGTCAATGATATATTTAATAATAGGGATGAATGTTTAATTTCGGAAACACCTTAAAACTCAGAAACCATGATGCACTCTGAACAAAACCACTGACAAGATGGAGGCCATTGTGTTAGGATACTTCCTCTCAAGATCACCAATGGTAGTATAATGGTCTCAAAATTATATCTATTGGGACTGATGTTACATGAAATTCTACAAACTTTCCACTAGAATAGCCTTTAAATTGATCAAGCCTCTTGAATGCCTCTAAGTCAACAAATTATACATAAGAACATACTCATGATGTTATGAAAAATGTTTGATATAGATATACAATAATATATTATATTTTTTTAAATATGACCTTATTTTGGATTCTAATCCATGATATGTATCCTTAGTGGTTTTCTCAACTAACATAGGCTACGTTGCTCAAATTTATTTCTTCCACTCTTAAATATCTTCATAAATATACATTTTCTGTCATAAAACAAGAATAAGAGGAAAGGTCTTCCCTCATAGAATATTCACACGGTAGTCCAAAATTAAAATGTATTTCTATAAAAAATGATACATATAATTCAAACTCAACATCCTCATAGTAAATAACATGTGCATAATAATGCTAATAATTTCAAAGAACAGACATGTAGAAAAAATTATGCTAACTGTTATACTATAGAAGATGTTTCAAATAAGAGGCCACTGTTCTGATTTTGTTGTCGATATTGATCAACAAAACATACTATGGTCCCAATTTAGCTTTCCTCATTAGATATATATGTCACAACCAAGGGTACATCTGAAACAAACATGTTCCAAACATATTTAACTCAATGGGTTATCTCCTTCAATAATTATAGGATTTCTATATATTATGAGTTGTAAATAGCCACTTCTAGATCAACTGCCCCCAATCAATGTTTTGTTGTACCATTTAAGAAAAAAACTAAATAATCACCAGAACCATGTCTACATAGTAGTGAATAACATGGATGTACAAAAAGTATTTTGAAGGATTGATCTGAATTTTGGAGAAAAATATGTTATTATAAGATAATGACACTATAACCCAATTATCATACATAGATCCTATAAAATCCATAAAACATTCTTGAATTAAATACTCTATAGTATGGATCATCAATTTTCACCTCTTATTATTTTTAGTAGGAAATTTTATACTCATCTTCAACTGAGTCCCCATCAGTATCTATTGGACCTAATGAAACGATGAGGTGAACATAGTATACCTATTAGATACAGTTTCCCAAGGAACCCTATGAACTCATAAGATCTTCCAAATGTAGATCTTGTATAAATCATTCACCCATTTCCTACACCATATCAAAAAAGTTGTTTTATCTTTTAAATCAGATCCAACAAAAGAAAAACTATATGTGAACCTCTCTGGATCTGGGAACTCCTCTCATAAAGGCGTTAGTCATCTTATCCCACTTTTATAAAGGAACTGGAAGTGGTTGATGAAAATTTATTTAGGAAATATGCAATTCCATGATCCTATTATTAGTTATATTGTGGGAGATAAACTATCTGATTACTATTTTCAATTTTGGCCATCATTATCATCGTTTGAAATTTTGATTTATTTTTTATTAATCTAGGTGCACTAACCACTATGAAGCATAAAAGTCTCCCATCAGATTCTATGTCAAAGAAGAAGGAACCTCCACTGTGTCATGAACTAGAAGCATCCTGTCCATTTCTAAATTTCACCCTAGAATAGGAAATTTAACAGTTATCGAATCGAACATCACAACACACTCTAGGTCATGAAATGGAATGGACATTACTTATTACAGAAACAATTATGTGATAATTGAGGTTTCATAGGACATTCCAATCAATTCTTAATTATCCAAACCTTCTCATCTACCAAAAAATCCATGATTATCCACACATATTCCATCGTCCTCTCTCGATCATCCTTCCTCTTCCTACTATGTGATTTATAAAAAAAATTATCTCCAAAGAGAATACGCCATCTTGATGTTGAACATATACAATTATTCCACCCAATTCCCCTAATTAAGATTTAGGTCACACTGAGTTAAAATATACCGTAGATTCTTATGGTCGGAAAATACAAAAATATCTCATCACTTAGGTAGTGTCACTAGAATTTCAGTACATGAACCACAACCTCTAACTCCATGTCATGATTAGGGTATTTCATCTTGTGGGATAATAATAGATATAACCCAGGGGAATCTACCTTATCACCCTATATAAGAAAAGCTCCCAAACCAATGCTAGATGTATTGTAGTACACCACATTACCAACACTAGTCTCAAGATGAATTAGGATTAGATCTTATTTCAATATTTTATTCATCTCTAATAAGGATTATAGGAAATTTTATTTCCAATCAATCGTTACTCCCATATTTTTCATTCCATTAATTTTTTGTGGGAATGTATGATATGTCCATATTTAAATGCCTATTATAAACTCTCAAAGAGATAAAAAAATTCATCAATCAAATTATTCATCAATTCCCACTATATAACTACAACTTCCTTCTCTAGATCAACTAATATATTCTCATGTGAAGTCACATTCCCATTAAGGTGAACCCCCTATATAAAGAAGGGTCACATTAAATACATAGAGTTAAACTAACATTCCTGAAGTGTACTCAATATGATATCCATGTGTCTATATTTAGATTTTATTATATTTGAATATATTAGGTTGTCCTCAATGAACAGAACTATAAAGGAGTCCATATATGGCTTAGTGATCTTATTTTTGATAGGAATAAACATAACCAAAGAAATATCTAGTCCAAAGGTAAAAATGTCATACTCATACAAATAATACTTTATATTAAAAAATATTCAATATGTAAACCATTGAGAAGAAAATATAATATTATCCATGAAAATTTTCAATAACGAATAAAAACAGGTATATACACAATTGATTAAAAATTTCATCAATTCTCAATAATGGTACCTGTCTCTCATAGTGATCTGATTCAATATCAAGTAGTACTTAAAAATGATGTTGAATAATAATGTAACAAAGGGTTTTCAAAGATAAAAATAGATTTTATTTTTTTTGTTTATTAGAATTCTATTAAAGAATAATCATGGTTCCTGAAATCTAAGTTATTAATTAGTGCTGGTGGCATCAGTTTTTAAGGGTGAATTATTTCCTATTATTTACAATATTTTTGGTGTTAAGTATCGATAGGAAGTAACATTATTCATGAAAGACATATTTCATGTGCTAGATCATTAAAACAAGGAAAATAAATGAATTTCTATAAGGATAGAGACTTTCAATTATGTAGAGAATCATAAAGGATTTGGTGTCATGAGGGATTGAAGGTTAACTAAAAAGTTTTTTGTATAATGTATGAGGTTCGATGGAATGAGGGTAATTTATTTTATTTTGAGAATCATCATGAACGTGAAAATTCCACTCATTCTTCATGATGAAAATGAGATCCACATACATGAATGGTGAGGTTATAGAAAATGATATGGTTATCTTGAAATCTTCATGAATGAGGCAATGTCTATAAATTGGTTTCCCCTCATCATGTGGAGAAATCCAGAGTGATTAAAAAATAGGCTAATCCCTCTGTTTTTTCAAAGTATTATGAGAAGTTATTTCATTCATGAATCATAAATAATTTCAAGAAGAATATTCTAAATAATAATGGTTATGGTATAGCATAGATCATGTCATTTAAAAAATGGAGTTTCTGGATGATTGAGTGTTTCATGATTGTTTAGATATTTGAAAAATCCTAGAGTCTCTAGATGTATATGAGCTTTATAAATGTATTTAGTTTCCTGAATTCTAGAAGTTTTTTTGAAAGAATAATGGGTTTTTATGAGGGGGTAGGGGTGGGGGTGGGGGTGGGAAAAGTACATATGCAAACAGATCTTTTTGAACATCATTTATGAGTTAATAGTGCATTTGAGTCCATAAATTCAGATAAATGGTGCAATAAATATCTTGTGAAAATATTGTAAAAATAATCATATTAACAATATATTGTTGAGAAGTTGATGTAGATAAAATATTAGTACTTCACCCAAGGTAGTGAGAAATGGGTTAGATGTAAGGGAGGCATTGTGTTATCCCCACAATTTATATAAAAGTATGATACTTGTCATAGAGTGAACATATCTTATCTTTTGTAATACAAAATATCTAATAATGGATAGTGGATTAAATTTTGAATGACACACTATTATTTTATTCTATTTGGAATAAAACAAAGTGGTTTATCATGTAACATTAAGGATTTATGTTTCTAATTTATCATATGTGTTTAAATAATAATATTAATCCACCAGATATGTTCAAAATTATTATATCAGTTTGGGGAGAAGATATGTATCATTGAAAGAAAGAGTTGAAATCCTGAATCACCCCTCACCTCTAAGGGTGTTCTAAGGTCTTATAAGTGTAATAAAAGAAAAAAATTTTGAGTTTTCAAGACAATACTCTATTGTGGTTCTCATGTAGAATTCATTGAATGTTAGGGGAGTTCAAATTTTTGTTGGATGAAGTATATTGGTTTTGATGAATAGAATGGGATATCATCAATGATCCTCTGGGATAGAAGTTCTCGATTCGATAGTTCAAGGGAATCATTTCTGTAATGAAACATGTCATTCTATGACTAAAATAGATTGGAAAATTCTTAATAAAGATGTAAAAGATCAAAATAGTCATACTATATCACACAATGATTAATTATATTTTAAGGTGATGCATTATAGTATAGAAAATTCTATGTGGGATGAGATTGACAATATATATGAAGGAGATAATAAAGTGAAGGAATCCAAACATCATGCTTTTCACAACCAGTTCGATGATATAAAAATAAATATAGATAAAAATATAGACATGTTAATTAATTTCATTATAAATTTATTTGGATCTATTCATGTTTTTATGGTATGAATTAAGTATATTAATATTTTGAAGAAAATCATGATAATCCCCCCACCTTTGTATAACTCAATATTGTCAACACTTATGGACCGAGATCTATCTCCGCTTTCTCAGGATGATCTACTAAGCAGCTTGGTGGATTTTGAAATGAGATTAAAAACAGAAGACTTATCAATTCATGTAAGATAAGAAATTATATTTAAATAATTGGGAAATGTGAAATTTCTTTACTCAGTGATGATAGAGAGAATTTGGATGATGAAATGCATTCTCTTTTTCTTAGAAAATTCAAGAGGGGAAATATAATATTATAAATCAATATTCCTTTGGGTTTTTTCATTGTGGTAAAGTAGGAAGTTGTTAGTACAAAAGCATATAGATGATGTAAAAAGTGAAGTAGAAATCCTAAATGATTCATCATTAGAGGTACTCAAAACGGGATATATTAAATTAGGAAATAAATTATCAAGAAGTAGAATCATCTACAAAGTACAAGAAGATAATAATTTCATTCAAGAGGGTGTTTAACAAGAGTTTCAATCTAATATTGATGATTCCATGGAGGGTATAGTTGAAAATGTCTAACCTAAAAAACATGAAAAAAATATTTTAAATAGTGTTCAAGATATAAAGTTCGAACACAAGAGTTCTCCTGATGATAATAACATTCAAATAATGTAAAATAAAAATATGGATTTTGTGATGAATGAATCACTACAATATGTTGGATAGTTTTATGAATAGATTAATTGACAATAAAGAGAGGAAGTAGAACATCTGAAAACTCTTAAAACCTCATAATTGGTTATAGAGTATAATTTCAAGACACAAGAGATTAAAAAATGCATCAATTCCTTCACATCATGATTGGTGGAAAAGTATAAGATATTTGAGGGAATTGAAGAATATTTTTTCATTAAATGTTGAATTGGAAACTAAATAAAAAAATTGAAATGAATAAGAAATTATAAATTGAAATTTATGAAGATACAAAGCCTCTAGAAAGAGTTATTCATGGTTATGAAAGGATAGAGAAAGCCTTGAATAATCAATGATATAAATTTATGGGATATAGTGGATTTGGATATGATATTTAAAATCAATTTCTAGAAAAAAGTTGAGTCAAAGTAACGAGATGTACAAAGTTCGAAATATCCCCATGTCACAAGATGTCCTAAGAGAAAAATCTTAAAACAGAATAGAGAATGGAGATAAATATAATTCTCAATAATCTAGAGAGTATCACTGGTCAAATACCTATAAAAAATAAGGGTACATATGGAGAAATTAATGTTAGAATATGTTCCATCTTTTGTTATGTGAATTATGTAATTTTGAGGGACATACCATGTATTAATGGGAAGAGGCATGGATTTCACTCAATATAGAAGCACATGAAAATAAAAAGGGTGAAATAATTCATAACCTACTTTATTTATAAAAAAAAATTTTATGGATATTGTTTTCACTATTCTAAAATTTATAAAAAATTTATTCACATCAGGCAGAGTAATGACGGGAACAAGAACCACAGAACTCCAAGACATGTCAATCCTATTAAGGAAAATAGAATCACCTATTAAAATTGGTACACTACTATAGAATAAGGATATGTGTACGATTCAACCGTTCATGATGAAAATAGAATAGGGAGGCCATTATTTACAAATACTCAATATTGAATGTCATAGAGGGAATAAAATAATATTTATAAATCCATCCTTGTAGAAATTTCTCTCAAAGAACAATGAATTGCAACAGTTGGATTATTGATAGAGAATTATAATCCCATATTACATTAAATTATGATTTGTTGAAAAATTATATGAATATGGTAGATTAAATATTTATATTTGGAAATGATGGATCCTTAAAAAGTACCGTCAATTGAAATATATAATTACTAAATAAGGAGATAATGAGAAAATTAGTCTACTATAAGTATGGTTTATGTCAAATATACTAATTTTCGGTCGACCATTTGACACCAGACTAGGAGGACCAACTAATCATAAAGTGTGAACCATAAAAGTGAATACATGTAATTATCAAAAGAAAATTTGTAGGAAAAATGGTAATTTATACAATGTAAATAGTATAAAAAAGTTATTTCATAGTAATTAAATAGGAAAACAACTTGTTTCAATAATGTTTATAACACATTAATCAAAAATGTATGCAATACATATCTTGGATAAAGGATGTTATCTGAATTCTTAATCTAAAGTGTAATATTAAAAGGACACGTGATTATTTTATGTGAGGTTTGATGTTCCAGAATTTTTTTTCATTCATGGAACAAAAGTGTATCAAATATACTTAATCTCATCCACAAAGAAATGTGTGATCTAATGAATTTTTCTAAAACATATAGAGATTAATAATTCATTATATTTTATTATTATTATAGTACAATTTCATGTGTAATCTTTATACAATATAAATCAGAAGTTATTAACCTCATGAATTGATATATTTGAAGAGATAAGAATGAAACTGGTCGTACAATAATGATATTATGATATAATAATAGAACAAAAAACACATACATAGAATATGAATATTACGTCAAAACTAATTTGATTAATAATGAGCTGTCTTAAGTGAGAACAACTTAAAAATGGGGTTTTCGAGCACAAAAAACAAAACATGAATAATTTTTCCAAGACTATGTTGAATGAGAGTTTTATTCTTCATCATTACTAGAAATAGGCATTTCATGTTATGATGTATAATCAAAACAAAATAAGGATTCATATATGATATTACATAAAAAATAATGAGATATTTATTGGATGTAATCCATCACTAAATTATAATTATTTTGTTTTCGGAAGGAAATGGTTTGTCTGAAACACATAATGTAATTGAGCTATGTATGGGGATGCTGCACATGAGGGAATATTCCTCAAAATCTAAATGAATATTAATGAAGAGAAATTATACAATAATCATTTTATATTATTTTTAGAGATAATAATATAATGATCATTAATGATAAGACACTGTTAACTCGAGGTAATATTCTGTTAGTAGTATTGATGATGATAAAGAATGTGGAAATGTGACATATTTAAAAGAAAAAAATTCAAAGGCTATCGTAACATTTTTGGAACTAAAAATGATGATGACTATGAATTAGATTCAAAAGAGGAAAGTATTGCTGAAAAAACTATAATGGATCCTTTGAGTAGAAATATAAGAGAAGAATTTGATCAATGCATCATTATTGGGGATATGACCACACCTACATAGTAAAGGATAATTAGAAATTGATCACATTCTTCTATACTATCAACTATAGAATAGAATTATTTTGAATAATCATCAATGTATGGATCATGGGTTAAGGAAATGAATGAATAACTGGATTAGACACAGGATATCATTAAGATACCATAAAATAAAAATTTGATTGGAACAAAGTAGATCTTCAAAATGTTTTTGATGAACATAAAGATATGATCATAAAAAAGGAACGCCTAGTCTGTAAATGGTATATGTAGATTGAAGGAATTATTGTGGGTAAAAAAATTCTACTGTATCCTGACTGGAGTCGACTAGGCTCTTCCAAAAATTGAATATTTAAGGTCAGTACAACATTAATAAAGTGTATTTAAAATTGAAATTATTAAATTGTCTTCTTGAAGAATCATTATACATTGAACGACTAGTTTTATTTATGATTTATAATGATGAAAAAATTGATTGTAAATTAATAAAGTGTTTTTATTGTCTAATGAAGGCACCATGATCATGGTATTTTAGACAAGAATCATAGATGAAGAAGCAATAATTTAAAATAAGAGTGGTTGAAAATATCCTTTTGAGATAAATTCATAAGAAGATCAATTTATATTGCTTGTGTATGTGGATGATATTATATTTGGAAGAAGTACGAACAAATTAGTTAAATATATTTTCAATATTTTGAAAAAAGATTTTGAAATGTAACTTATTCATTAAATAAATTTATTTTTGGTATATAGGTGTTTCAAAAATAAATCATACACCTTCATTTATCTAGATATGTATTCATTATTGATTTTAAATAAATTCATCATTCATATATCTAAACCAATATGAACTGTTATTTCCACCATAGAAAAACATTGAAATTATGAGGATGGGAATTTTTTTGATCATACCATGTAAGGGAGGGTCATTGGAAACTCATCATATTTTACTACACAACAACTATATATAATATTTTCCTCATATTTAATTTCATGCAATTAATGTATTCTAACTGAATTTTTTTTGATGTTAAATGAATTAGAAGATATATTTAAGGTACTCCACAATTTTTTTTATACTTTTCAGTAAAGAGAGATCTTTGATTATCTTAATTTTCAATCACTGACTATAATGGAGATGTGGTGGATCAAAATTCAACATTTTTTGGTTCAATATTCATTGGAAAAAATGTGTGGGATAGATTAAAAAGAAACAAGAAATCACATCCCCTTATATTGTTGAAACAATGTATATCCCAATAAAAAATACAAGCACCAAACTATTACTTATGAAAAATATATATAATATTATAGATGAGGGGAAACAACAAACAGTGATACCTTTAGATAACAATAAAATGATTGATCTTACTAAAAAATAAGGTTCAAAAATATTGTACAAAGAATATTGAGAGTAGATATAACTTCACCAAAAAATAAAAAAGAAATGGTTTCATTAGAATTAATCTTGATTTAAATTATGATGAAGTGGTTGAAATCCTAACTAAAACTTTTTATAAATCAGTGATCAAGAATCATGATTTAAATGTTGGTGTTTACACACTTCCCATTACATGAGAAGGATATGGTTTATCCCTTATTCCCATTTTTCAACAGTTTTAATCTGTTTATGTATGCGGTTTTGGTAAATGGGATAGACATAATATATGTGTGTTAATTCTAAGTACTAAAGTCACAATAATGTTTCTATGGTTCTTTCTCCAATGGTTTAGAATGAAATTCAATGAAATTTAGGTTTACAAGAGTGGTATATGGTTTCATGAAGAATTAAATTATTTTTTCTACACTTTTTTTCTAAATAGATCACTGATAAAGTAGAATTATAAGGATGGATGAGTTATTCCACACTTATCTTGTTTTTATTTGAGGCTGGTGCTTTATTGAATTTATATGTATATTTAAAAATTATCCAAAGTTGGAGATTATTGGAAGCGATATTTTTTATATCTAGAATCAAATCATTTTTTCTCCTCTCTATCCAAACTAGGTTCATCATGGTGCTTTAAATCCAAGTTATCCTATAGTGCATATGACTTAGGTGTTGAAGATTTTTTCATATCATAGTGTTTTAAAATATTTTGGGGTCAAAATTTGGAGGAAAGGAAAATATTCCTGAAAGGTGGGTTTCTAGTATTAGCTCAGTAAAAAATGTAAAATGTACGGATTTCATAAAGGTTGGGGTTTTGAGTAGATTTGGATATTTGAGAAGAATATTATGTCATAATGGTTTGAATGTTCATGAAAAAGGTTTTAATAGGAATGGATGAGGTACAATGCAGTGAAAGTAAGTTACACAACTTTGAGAATCCTCAATAATCTTAAAATTTCACTAAACCTCCACAAAGAAAATCATCTTTATGAACATGAATGAAGAAGTTCATAAATCATTTATGGTTATTGTTAACGATTAGTGAAGGTTGTGATTTATATAAATAGTTGGCCACCCATTTTATGGGTAAACTGAGAGATTTTTAGAAATGTATGAATCACTTCAATTTAGGGAAGGATTTATGATAAGGTAATTCATTCATTTATCAAGAACTCTAAGAGAATGAAAGGATTTGAGAATAAATAGTTAAGAACTGATTTATTAAAATTTATTTTAGAAAATAATTTTTCTTAAATGATGAGAATTTCATGATTATCCAGAGTTCCAAAAAATCCTAGAGTTTTTTGAATTTTTGTAGAATAGAAAAAGAAATTATTTTCATGAAAGATGAAATATATTAGATACAAAAAGAATGTTTTGATAGAGGATATAGAATATGAAAAAGTATATTTGTGAAAAATTGTTTTGAACAAATTATGTGAGTGAATAGAGCATTCAAGTTTATAAATTTAGGAATATGGTGTAAGAAGAGTCTCATTCTAATTAGTGAAAAAGAATTATGTGCACAACCTATTGATGAAACCTTAATACTGATCAACTGAGTAAGACTCCACCCATGTTAGTGAACAAGTGGGAGTCAATTGTAGTGATCCATTAGAGGTTGGGTGGTATCTCTAATATCCGTGAAAATATAGTGTGCATGGAATATAGTGAAAACATCTAGTCTTTTATAATCCACAATATGTTGTGAATCATAGTAGATTCATGTATGAATGACGCACTATCAGTGTATTATACTTGGAAAATGTATCAGTGGTAAACCAAGTAATATTGTTTTATTGTTTTTCTAAGTTATCATAGTAAGGTTTAACGATTGTTTGATTCTGTTCTATGGGTTTATAATTTTCATTCGAATATGGGGAAAATATCTGCCCATTGATAAAGACGTTGACACAAAATTTTTCCCCTCCCATCTAAGGATCTTTTATGGTTTAACAACCACCATCCACCTATATTTATAAAAACACTAGATCACTCCAAGGGGATGTGATTGGTATGATAAGACCATTATCATTACGACTATCAAGATGTACCATGATATCCTTTGAATCGTCTTGTTTTATAAAATATATTATACTAAATACAGTTCCAAAACTAAATACAATATCATTCTTGAACTAAACTTCCCTGTGTAGAGGTAAAACCAAGAAATCCTCAAGAATGAAAACATGGTAGAGGTCTACCAATATAAAAAATGAATTCGGATATATTATATATTCTACTAGAAGGATAAATTCAGCCACTTGTACTAAAAATACTTCTCTTTAATGAGGATTAGCTCCCACTAATCTTAACTCAATGTATAAATCACTTGTAAATACAAACACCCCCAACACAATGAAAAATTCAATAGTATAGAACAATAATCGATGTGTTCATGATAACTGGTTAAATGTTCCAGGTCAAGGATCACATCAAAACCTAAGATATCTAAAATAATGAATCCACATGTATGCTCAAACCCAAAAAACACCATCATAAATTCTAGATTAAATGAAAATAATCTTCTATCGTCTCCATGCCCCTATTAGTGAATAACAACTCATAGAATTATTTAAGGAGTAAATCATAACTTGTTACCACTATTTATGATATGATAAAACAAGATTCATATATTAAATTAAAAATATCAGTAGAGTAAAAAATATATATACTGTACCTCAATCTATAGATGGTTCATATCCACCAGCCACAAATGCTTCGTTAACTATATAATACCTAAAAATAACCACTCTTTGATAAACAAGAGGACCACAAGTAACCATATTTAGAGAATCTTTTGGGATATACACATACTGTAGGGGTCATGTACACACACCATAGACCATATTTGTTATACACATACTATAATCACTACAACAAGTCCACATCTTATGACCTAGATTTCCTCATTAGTGAATGTTCTTGAGAGAAATGGTTCATTCTGAGAGAATGACACAATCCATCCCATAATTATAGTACATAGGATTTTCATCTCTAATAGAGGGAGTTGATAGATCTATACTATACTCTTAATTTTGAATAACACCATGGAATACCTAATATAACTCCCTCTACATAATCAAATAATTCAATTTTGGTAGTTCTCTAGATAATAAAATAGTTGATCAACTGATAGTTGAATGAATAAATGCAGCTATGGCTTCCTTGATTCCCTTCTGTAGTACTAGTTACTTACAAATAACAAAAGTAGATGTCATCATATAATATTTTCTAACCTAATGTTTCATCTCATGGTGATGAAAAATATTGATATTTTTTTACATTAATGCCTCGTTACCTGCCATAAGTGATGAAAATAATATTAAATCAGGTAAGCATTCTGAATACCAATACACCTCCATCATCAAATACTAGTGCTCCATGAACTCTTAAGCATGATCCATAGTTAGTGAAACAAAAAATAAATCAATGATGAATAGTTCCATGAAATTAACCCTTTTCAAACATTCATGTCTATTTTCCTAAATATGTACAACCCACTGTCATCAAGTAGCGCATTAAAGCATGAAAATCCAAAGCATCACCATTTGATCCTATGGGGTCTCTATCATGTCAAAAATCCAACCGATGATCTATATCCATACCAATACATACAAAAGGCATTTGGTTACCTAAATGGATGAGGGTTAATGTACATAAAATTAACATGAAGAATCAACCATCATTAACCTTGCTCGGTGGGCTCCACCTCATTAATTAGGAACTAGTCAAAAGTGTAAGGACTGAATTTGTTCTATACCATTCCCTACAAGGGAAATAAAAAGATCGTACTTGATATAATACTCCAACACAATAGCCATTACCACACACTGCATGATATTTTTATGTAGTGAAATTTATTGAAGTGAAATATTTATCCTTATATAAATTAAACAACATACTCAAAAACATGAAACATATCACATGCATGTGAAAGGGAATACAATAAGGTTCAAGGTATTTTACTACACATATGAATAAAGAATAACCGCCCCCCCTAATATCTCTCCATACCAAAATAAATTGTTTAGTACCTGACCATTATTAATTTCTATATATAATGGACAAACATAAATAAAGATCACAAGAAATATTCCACCAAAACAAATATCATAATATAAAAGGAATTAAATTTTCTGGGCTCTATCTAATGAATGTAACATGAATATGGAATATGATTATATAATACTAAACATTAGGAAATGTATCAAGTGAAATCACATAAATACGTATTCCAATATAACCTTCATTACCCAATGTGAATTTACGAAATGTAAAAATAAAAAAAATCATAAATCCATATATTATAGAAACCTGAATGTATAGTATATAGTTCTTGATAGGAACTAATATATTTCCATTTCCTAAGTAATAACCATCAGATATCTTATCCACCATTTCATAAATGAAGGAAAATAGATGAATCAATTAAGTGAACCTGGTGCTCTGATAATGTTTTGCAACTACTGTACCTAAACCACTGAGTCTTTTCTAGAATTCCACATGACCTCATCGATTCCTCCACATAGACAGAAAGATTCTACGAAGTGGGAAGGGATAATGGAGAGCCTTTTTTAGACTATTCCCTTAGTATTAGGAAAACATCAAATCATAACATTGGACACGATAAAAACTATATAAAAACATAATGTGTAAATAAATAACTATCAGAGAAAAACACACACTATATATAAAACCTATGTTATAACAATATAGAATATTAGAAGATTAATCTAAAACATATTAAATGGTTCCCCACAGGTGGGGGATAATCTGTTAGGTAAAGAAGATAAACATAGAAATAAAAACTATCATTCCAAGGTCCAACTCATAATTCCAAGATTATACAACTAAAACTGCTGAACCATCCACCGCATCTCCATTTCAATTCACCGAATTCCAAAATATTAAATATATAATAAAACTAAAAATCATGAGTATGGTCTGAGTGAATGACTTGGTAGGAAACATATAGTGAACAAAACATTTCATATATTGTTATTACATCTTCTTTAATTCATATTAATTACATAAAAAACAATCCACACCAAAACCATTTATGTCTAGTTACATTAGAAACTAATAAAGATAATCAACTTGTTCATAAGTGTTCTACACCATATCCCACATAGTTCCACATAAAAAGAACTCATCCAAGATATATATTAAATAGTACCATTCTTCATAACCTAAGGAAAGGAAACATAATAAAGGGTGGGATCGAATTCATATTAATTGTAAACAATGGATATATCAATGATCACATGATCATGACATGATCATAAGGGCATGAGAACATGTTCATAATATTTGAAAACCATAAACTGAATAACATATATTATAAACATGAGCCATGGAATATGACTTGGGAGTTTATAATACATGTATCATGATAGATATCAAATTAGAGAATCCATGAGTGCATAAAAATTGAATAGGATATAGATTTTTGGCATGAAGAAAATAATATAACATCGACAACATGTATTAATAGAAACAAATCACACATTAAATTAAGGAAAGGAAATCATGAAAAATAATAAAATCTAGACCTTATTTATAAATCTCATAACCATTTTTAAACAGAGATGTTCATTGTAATTCCATTTTTAGTGTCTTTAAACTCTATATCCTTCTTAGGATTATCTTCATAACGTTCTAGTCAATATTTAGCAACTAGTATGTGTTGTTGAATGGATTTAACCATCAATGTATTTTATTCTGAATGGTAATATCATAATAGATTTATTTTATTATCATTATACCAATATGTTGATGTTATATATTTATTTTCATATAGGTATTCCTAAGGGTCCTTTTTAATACATATGTAAATGATACTATTGTATGAAAAAAATATTGTAGAGGAATATGTTAGTCACGAACACTGTTGAAATAAATAGAATAAGATCTCATCATATTTTTCTCTCTGAATGAAAATTTCTTTGAGGACTATACAAAGTGATTAATAATATCTTTATATCCATGTCCTGCTAATGAAATTTCCGAAACATAGAGATACACCTCATATGAGAATTAGATATAGTTGAATGTGGTACTGCATGAAGCTTTAGAAATTACATAATATATACCTTTGAAAGATGATTTAGTATGAAATATTATCTGATAATAATGATGTGTGGTGATTTTTAAGGATAACTACTATAACCCATATATATACTTATTCAATTCTGATGTTTTTGGGTGTCTGATAAAAAAATGGTAGTCTCTCCCATTTCCATTTTGGTGTGGGTATTGGTTGTAGAATCCTCATAGAATTTTCTCTCTCAGAATTAACCTAATAACCTACCATGCATCAAGATATATATTTCTAGGATATATATATTTATTACTTAATAATATAAATAATATTTCAAATCACTATAAATCTATAAACATTAAGGAAAAATGAATAATGATAAACCATGAGCCTCCCATAGAATATTCTTCTTCAAAACTTTTATTGATTGAACAGAAACAAGGTTTATGAATCATGTCATTCGATTACTAACAAGGTTGGACTTAGGATAATTTCTCACCTTTTTATATAACACTATATCATCCATATGCACCTCTATATTCTTCTCTTATATAGATGGTTACACAATTACATGAGAATGATTTTTTTTCTCCAATTCCTCCATGAAATCTTGATACATCTTTTGAAAATCCATAATTATTGGATATTTGGTGATCGAAATGATAGTTATGCTAGAAAAGTCCTTCTAAATCAATGAATCAGCCACTATGTTCACTTTCCAAGAGTGGTAACATATTGAAAGTCATTAGATTTAGTTATCTCCAACAATATTCTCAGTAATGTGTTTGTGTCCTTCTATGTGAATATATACTTTATTTTTTTTAATTAGTGTATACATAAAACATTACTCTGTAAATATAATTCATCCATATAAATAATGAATAAATTCATTTAGCTAATTCCATTTAATGTGTTGATGAATTATCCACATATGCCTTGTATTTTCATGTCGTATAAGATTTATTCATGTCATTCTGCATGATAATTCATCCTCATCACTTCTTGGTTGCATTAAAATTGACTATAAAATATTCCCCATTGACAGGAACTATAAGCATATGTGTCATGACCAATCATCCCTTTCTTATGTTGTAGTATTCCTCACATTCATCAATATAAAGGAACATGTCATCCATTCAAGAATATTTGTAAAGAAGAAAGGAAATACTTGAGAAATTATCCAAAAATAATATATAATATCTTGGAAAACCAAAACAACTATAGATATTAGTGACCATGGTTGGTCTAGGCCAATGATCAATAACCTACACCTTTGATGGGTCTAATAAGATACCATCTCTTGAGTTTATATTACAAAAAATGAATCATTTTGTATCCATTATTCACAATTTATTATTTTTCATGTAGTATATTCTTTCATAGGGATATCAGCACAGTCATAAAATGATGTTCATTCCGTTCCATACTCTTTGAATAGAAAATAAGATCATCTATAAATACTTCAAAAATTGGTCATGGAAATATTAAAATACTCTATTAATTAAATCATTGGATATAATAAGGTAATTAGTAATCCCAAGTGGAATTACTATATACTCATAGTGTCCATACCTTGTACGAAATGCTTTCGTGGATATATCCTCTTCAAATAACTCTTCATTAAAATAGGTACAAAACTAATGGATTATATTACCCCAAATAAATCCTCAAATATAATTTATCATGGTAATATACCATCACCTATTATATAAAAATGTGTATCTGAGTGAATTAATATTATGATAAACCTTAGACATATAAACCCATGATAGAACCCGTAAATATTTTAGAGTATCATAAATTGATATATACACACTTCTAAAATATAATTCATTATTTATTCATTAAATAAATGTGTATATTCTAAAAATAGATTTCTATTCAAATATTAGCTCCATCCTTGTAATGATAAAATATCAAAGGTGATTTAATTTTTCAATAATCCATGTAGATTGAGATAATAAACACATAAAATCACATCATGATATACTAAAGTATGAAAACTATGATTTTTATAGGGATACATCACAGAAATTCAATGATAAAATTATAAACTACATAGTGGAGTATAATTTCTCCCAAATTATCATAATTTTCTTCAATTATTATGATTTCATAAGCATTGAATTTTTTGATTATCTTCATAGGATGTTTTGAATTATCATCCTCATAAACCCTTATTTTTTTGGAATTGATTCACATAATGGCCAAATACCTTGCATTTGAATCATTAGAGTGTCGATGGTGAATCATATAGAACTACGACTCTATTAAAATTATAGGATACCTTCATACAATCATTTAGACATTCAATTATCCAATATCCCTATTTTACACACATTAAACATTTAGTAGTACCCATCAAAAAATTCCACCATGTATCCTTCCACACTTGTAGCATGAATGAATTCTCATATTCTTTTCTCTATGGTTTTGAGTTTTAAATGAATTCCATAATTATATTCATATCAACACCATTATATTAATGGGTAACTATTGTATCCTTTTCCACCATGAGATTGCATCAATCAATTTCTATATAGTTAAAAATGTCCCTTATCGATAATTACCAATACATACTAGATTTTAAGACACTAGACAATATATAAACCTTACATTCAATTTGGATGATAATTCCAGAAGCATTCCTCACATTCCTTTTAAAATTTTATCTATAGGTACAAGTGGATTATGATTCCTTCTTTTTTACCTCATGTAATTCCTTCTCCATTTTCAAAAAAATATCAGTGATATACATATTCAAAAATTATGAATTAAAATCATTCGAGTCCATGGATAAATTTGCATCATGTTTCCTTTTATTCTGGATGATATTCCACCATTGATCCTCTTCACCTACCAAATGATAGAAATCCAAAAAAAATCATGTTTCAAACAGTAGATAATAGAAAATATGTTTTTAGGGGTAATGATCCATTTCTCAACAAGTAGTGGTTTAGAAGAACCATGGATATAATGTCGATGTTTACTCATGATGGATTTAATTGAATTATTACCTCTATTAACCATTAATAAACTCTATGTGATTTGTACATTGTATAATTTTTTTAAGAATAAAAAAACAATTTCATTCATGCCCCTATAGTTTCTGGTTTCTCATGATAATATCATTGAAATATCAATAGAAATTAGCAGTAACATAGTCTCTTTGAGTTATATCCATTTAATAGCACAAATATCATAGTGGAAGTAGTAATAATCATAGTGAGGATCTAAATAATCCTAAAGAACCACTTAACGGATATTAAAATCATGAAAAATTCATTTCACTATTTTTCACATTAGGATTGCCCTAAGTAACTCAGGGTCATCCTATATTTAAATAATTCACGATGATTCATTATAAAAAATTTTATTAACCAAATAATATCCCCCAAGTGTGTCATGATGGGTAGGCAATTAGTCTAATTTTTGGGTACCAACTAACACTCTAATAAAAGATAAAACCACTTTTTTAGTGTTATTATAGCTAGTTAAAATGGTTGTATAACCAATTAATCTAGTAGTATACATAAAATGATATATTTATAGAAAAAACACAGTCCTTTATTTACGACAAATTAGGATGATCTTCTATAAGTGTGATTATCCTAAGGGTTCTTACAAAATATTTATCTCCTTTATTTCATAGGGATGAGTAAATGAATCAATAATACCAAATATAACATCCCAGCATTTTCATAATTAGATATTATGTCTAATTAGATGCATATTCATTTTAAAACATAATGATAAATGTCAAAACTATTTTGACACAGTGCCTTTGGAATCTGGGAATCACAAAAGGCTGGTTCATAATTGTTCAACATCACCATCCACTTAGTTCCATGTGTATAGAACCCTTCTTATACATATCATACATAATACCTCTCTTTATAACCTAGATAATTGAAACATATGAAATAGTGAGAATATATTCTCAATAAGGGTAAATAATGGAGTTATTAATGATCGAATAGGTATGATATGAGCAAGATTATATTAGAAGAAGATATTAAAATTTGAAAACCATACCCTATATTACATGGATTATAAAACTGAGTCTTGGAATATATTATGGAATTTCAAAATATAAGAATCATAAATAAGATCAAACTACATAATCAATGAGATATTAAAATATTCTATACGATATAGAATTTTGGAATATACATTAGTTTATAACATTGATAACATGTATAAATTGAACTATGTGCACTAATTCAATTAGGGAAGTGATATTAAGATCTATGATCAGTATATTGATTTCAAATAAAATCCAAACATAACCTTGTGAACATAAAATCTAGGTCTATTCATAAAACTATGATTATGTAATAAAGTTCATTTATAAAATTTTGAACATTTAATCAGGTTCACGCATAACATATTTATTAATGAGTTTTTCATATTTACCAAATGAATTATATAGTGTTATAGGTCCCACCCATTACATAATCCATACAAATTCATGACATAAATAAATAAGATTTTATTCATATCAGATCAAGTGAAAAGAAATGAATTCCATAAACCTTTGATCATAGCTTAACCAATGGAAAAGAAACATGTTTTGTAAATATCCTTTCATAATAATCATTAACCCCTCAGTGAAATAATAATGGTTATATAATTTGATTACTTTCTTAATAAATCTTATGTATCATCTAAATATTTTATATTATATGTGATAATGATTTTGAAATATCACTTGGAACATTTCATGATGAAAATAACCTATCTAGAAATTAACATTTATCAAACATGATAATTTGTTAAATATTTTAGAAATATTTTTCATTGAAAAAACCTTTTAATGATATAAAGGAAGATTCTATGAAAATAATTTTCCTGAAAGTAGAAATTCTTTTTCATGTTATACTGGTTAAAGGAAAACATTACATTCACACACTGTAAAAAAGATACAAATTACATTTTTCAAAAAAAATTGATAAGAACATTTATTTTAATCTATTCAGAAAAAAGTCAAAAAATGGAAATTTAAAATTAAAATATCTATAGTGAAAAGTAAAAACATTCATTACATTTAATTTTTAAAAAATAAATATTTAAGAAAAAACATTTTCCACCAAAGAGAGAATTAATATCATTTTTTCATTAAAACAATTATTTTGGAACATAGACTACGTAAAGGGGAGAATATTAATTGAAAACAAGTATATTCATGAAATAACCTGTGTAAATGTAAATTTGTGAGTTTTAGTCAATAATATAGTAACTTAAATCCATTACAAATTTTGTATCTATTTAATCATACACCCTATGGTAGATATAAAAATAATGAATTATTAAATATCTTGAAACGAAGTATATTAATATTATAAAATGTAAAAGGGTCAATATATACACTACAAAAAAGAAATTTGGGGTGAATATGGGATATTTCACTCAAAAATAAAAGGAATACTACAAATCTATTACCATATATCTGATGTTCCAAAGAATCAAATAAAAAATGATAAGGTCTGTTGAATCATTTGTTCACTTTTTATAAGATTCAAAAAATATTAAAATATAACCACTACAACCTACTAATGATCATTTTCTTATCAGAATTTATTTAATACCCATGATTGAACAAGTTATAAAGAATGTAAATAACACAAGATTTACATGTTTTAGCATCAATGTGAGAACTTATTTACTCCCCATAGCTACTCCTGTGAGACTATAGAAATTACTATTATGAAGAAGTGCAAAACAATTGTGCCAACTATCCTTAAGAACCTTCTACCTCCTGATAGAAAATATTTTACTAAATCCTATAAGATGAAAATATTTTATTATATAAAAATTGATCCACAAAAAAGTAGTAAGTCTTCATTAAAACTTCTCCAAAAATGATTAGTCTTGATCATAAATCCAAATTGTATGGGTTCAATTCACTCAGTATTATGATGCTTGGTTTAATGGACTCAAACTGATGATTTCACTATAATGAATCCTACTTGAATATACATTACTAACATTCTACTCAAATACTTATTATGGTCATCCTTAGTTTGATCAACTCAATATGATATTATCAACATGATTTTTAACAGTCCGTTTGTAAGGCCCCAGCCTTAAACATTAATTAATCTTTCATTATTACAAGAATACACATTAAGGATCTTTTCAGGTATAGAGTGTTAGAGAATTAGATAATAAAACATGCATTATATTCCACATTTTAAAAAGGTGGTTACATAAATAATAGCATTCATTTTTCCCATCAAAGGAAACTTATTTAAAATAAAACATGGATTCTTTTTTGAAACTTCCTCAACACTATCATCACATCATGTACCTTTCCCTTGACCTGTGAAAAATAGTTCAAAAACTTTGGATGAGCATAAAAAGCTCAGTAAGGGATATAAAAGTACAGAATGAAAACATTATCCCATGTATACATAAGAATCCATGAAATAATCCTTCATCACAAAACATAATTAATTTATCATACCTCATGAAATCATAAGATTCATAAATAACCCATAGAAATCAGAAGACATAAAGGTAACTTGAGGCATTCCTAAAATTCTTACTTAGGGAGTAACCCTCATGGTTATGTTTGGAATACCCATCACAGTATATTCCCTAAATATCTTCGGAGAAACCATAGAGTTTAACCCCTTCACATTACCCAATTCATTGGAGAGCTATCACAGGCTCACCCGCCCTTAGTTTATCATGGAACCACCAGTCTTCAGAAACAATGCCCAAGAACCATTACATAATCGTATCACATAAAACATGCAAAAAGGAAACATAACATTTCCACATTTCAATCACAAGATATCAATAAAACACATTGATATAATAAAAATATTATCTAAACCATTTTAAATACCAAAATAAAAGAAAATTAAAACATGGTATTTATTTTTCATTTAAAAAAAATAATGGCTTGTAGAGGAAGCTGAAACTCAAATAATGGTCACGGTGGCGGAGAAGTCGTTGTCGCCGTGTTTTTATGAAAAAAACATTCCCTTTTTTTGTTTAGTAAAACGATTCATATAAAAATATTCCATTGGAATAAAATTAAAATTCAAAGGGGTTTATACACCTTATAAAAGAAAGTTGTGTATAAAACAAAATATGTCTCAATGAAGGGAGATTGAGACGAAGTCCCATACCTCATATCCAACTTGACTCGATTGTTCATTAATCTCCTGAATAATAAACTTGACTTGATTTCTACTTTCTTAAGAACCTATATAAATTTAATCATTCCTTTTATATCACTTATTACTATATTATGACCATTATGTAACTATTTATGTTAATAATGGTAATTTTGTCGATCTTTGGTACATGATCCAAAAATAGACTTCTTATAATTACATGTTGTTCATGTGGTCATAGTTTCATTATATGTCGAATTATATTCATGATTTAGATATAATATATATCATATATATCTAGTATTTACATTCATTTATAATATTAACTAACATTTAGAGGTAAGAAATGAAATGCACCATTCATGGAGACAGTAAGCTGTACGTACGCATGAACGCTACTTTCATTTCTATTTCGTATTTAATGGAGTGAAATCATAATAATATAAAGGTATATTATAATTACAGTATAATATCATATATTATATCATTAAAATCATTATTTATACATCCCACATATGCAATTAACAAATAAAATCACTTTGAGGGGGCGGTAGTCCGCACTTCCAAAAAATGAAATTATCACCTTTATCCATAATGGAAACCATAAAGGTATGCCATAAATTAAAAATATAGAAAAATAAGTAAAACATAAATATAATATATATCATATATAATAATATTTACATCTTAATTTCCACGTTTAAAGGTGTTAAATGAATATTGAACAATCATCATTTCGTGAGGCAGTAATTCTCCATCCACAGAAACAGTGTGTTCTTTAACCATTAGACAGAGGTGTGTGTTGGTGTAGCTCAAATAAATCTTATGACAACATCCTAGTATATTGAAGATACTATTTTGGTTACAAAATAATGTAATAAAAAGAGTTTATGGGGTTGGAGAAGCAAGATAAAACAAAAGAACCCAAGTGAATACATTACCTTAAAATTGGGTAACTATTCTTGGTTTGAACCAAAAGAGTTTCTTGAAGAGATTTCTACCTAAGGTAAGGATTCTAGGATGAATATATGGATGTGTAGAGATATAATCATCAGATTTCGGCTAATACAATGTCATGAGTGGTGTGGGTAATGTGGTAGAGGTGGGGGCCTTTTATAAGAGGGTGGAGGGGCACTCTTGGAAAGTCAAGAAATGTTACTTTATATTAAAATGAGTTTCAGATATTAAAGGTCCCACATTGATATATTTCTTGGATAAGGTGATAAGGGTTCGAAATATACTCATAAAATAGGTTTTTGACAAGTGTATGTCTTAGATTTTACATTATCGTTTCATTTTATTTAAATCGTTCATTAATGAGGTAGTCACTGTATCATCATGGTGTCATAAAAAATTTAATTTATTTAAAATCTAAAATTTATGAAAAAAATATGATTTAGGAAATAGTTTTTGATTTCCAATTACTATTTATAGTCCAAGAGATCATTTATTTAGACAAAAGTAAAATTGTTTTACTTGGGTGATACATACTTTGGTGATATTCTCCTTTCTTTAAAAATAAAATGATAAAGTGTCACTATCAACCAAAAGTGATTCCATGGTGTCCCAATGTTTGGAAAAAGGCATACCATGGTCGGCCATGACACAAAAAGTTGCATTAGGATGCATGTTGGGGTCATTGTTATTATTATGATATTATTTAATTATCCTTAACTACCCGATTACTAATTAATCACGATAATTAAAGATAATTACCGTCGTTACTATTCATAAAGTCCCAAAAAAACTGTCTTAATTAAATGGTTTGAACCTCATGATTCAAAATATGGAATTCATTTTACCAAATTCCAAACACAGAAAGTGCAATATTTAATTTAAAAAAAGATTCCCATTGTCAAAACAAATAGCGGGGTTTTTTTGAAACAATATCTATGAAAAGTTTTCCACTTGTTTTTGCCCAATTCCAAAGTGAAATAAATTATAATGACCACCATTGGTTTAAATGGTAAAAATATATTATAATTAAACTTTAAAACAAATTAAGAGTACAATCTATCTATATAATTAAATTAGAAGAAAAAGCAGTATTGAAGTAAAATGTAGTATTTTTCACTATTTATTAAAAAATGAACATTTTCAGAAAAATACAAAAAAATTATCCAATGTAAATTTCAAGGTCCCAATTATAATGAATAAGTTTATTTTTAAAAATAGAGCTTATAAAATAGTCAAAAGATATATTTAAAAATGGATCACCATCAAAAGGCGGTAAGACAATCCTTTAAAAATATTAGAGAATTCAATGCTTAAGATTGGATTTATTCTCATTTTAAGCCTTTAAAACACTATATAATTCATAAATATACATAGATAAAAAAATCTATTATTCATTACATACTTGAAATGTTACATCCTTCCCCTCTTTAGGAAATTGTGTCCCCACAATTTATTTACTTATCAAATAAGTGGGGATATTTATCTCTCATTGTATTTGCAGATTCCCTTGTTGCCTCTTCAATCATGTGGTTTTTCCACAAAACATTTCCTTGATGAATCAACTTATTCCGCAATACTTGCTCCCTGTGGTCAAGAATCTGGACCAGTTGTTCCTCATAAGATAGGTTCTCTTCCAGCTGAACTACCTCTAGACTCAAAACATGAGATGGATCTGGCTTGTACTTCCTTAACATTGAAACATGAAAAATATTATCTACCTGAGTTAAACTCGGAGGTAAAGCCACTCGGTAAGCAACTGATCCAACTCTCTCCAGAATCTCATATGGTCCAATGAACCTTGGACTCAACTTTCCTTTCTTAACAAATCACATCACACTTTTCCATGGTGAAACTTTGAGGAAGACATGATCACCTACCTCAAAAAAGAGATCCTTCGTCCTGTTGTCCGCATAAATTTTCTGCCTACTCTGAGCTGTTCTCATGTGTTTCTGTATCAGCTGAACTTTTTCTGCCAAATCTTCTACCAATTATTGTCCCATCAACTTCATTTTACCCACTTCATACCAAAAAGCTATAGTTTGACACCACTTCCCAAATAATTCCTCAAATTGTGCCATCTTTATATTGGAATGAAAACTGTTATTATAAGAAAACTCAACCAAAGAAAGATGTTGGTCCCAACTTCCCTGATAATCCATCGAACAAGCACGTAACATATCCTCCAAAGTCTGAATTGTTCGTTATTACTACCCATTTAATTGAGGATGAAAATATGTACTAATATTTAATTCAGTACCCAACGACTTCTGAAGGCCTTTCCAAAATTTAGAAGTAAACATGGGATCACTATGAGATACAATGGAGAGGGTAACTCCATGTAACATGACTATCTCTTTAATATAAAAATGTGAAAGTTGATCTAGATAAAAAGTATCTCGTATAGAAGGGAAATGTGAAGATTTAGTCAAACGATCAACAATAACACAGATTGCATTATTTCCTCAAGGTGTCTTTGGAAACCCCATAACGAAGTACATGGATATGTTCTCCCATTTCCACTCTTGCACCGGTAAATTCTGAAGCATCCCATTCAGTAACTACCACTCGGCATTAACTTTTTGACAGGTTAAACACTTCACAATAAAATCAGCTTTATCTATTTTCATTCCATCCCACCGGTAATACTCCCGAAGATCTCTATAATCTTAGTACTGCCAGGATGAACTGAAAACGGAGAACTATGAGCTTCACAAAACAACTCTCTCTTAAACATTGAATCACACGGCATAAACAATCTCTTCCCAAATCTCAAAACATAATCATTATCAATGATGAATTCAGGAAACTTACCCTTCTGAACCAGCTCTACCTTTTTCTGCAACTCACTGTCTTACTTCTGTGCTTTCCTAATTTTGTTTAATAGAGAAGATTTCACTGATACCTGAAAAAAACAGAAGAACATCCTGCACCCACAACATCTATTCCAAATTTCATCAAATACATATCCAAAGGATCACGTTCCAAACGTAACATGGTTAATGAAGCATTACTTTTTTGACTCAAAGCATCAGCCACTTTATTTTCTCTTGCTGGATGGTAATGAATTGTACAATCATAATCCTTGATTAATTCTAGCCATCTCCTGTGTCTCATGTTCAATTCTTTCTGAGTGAATATATACTTTAAAATTTTGTGATCAGTATATAACTCACACTATACACCATACAAATGATGCCTCCAAAATTTTAAAGCGAAAACAAGAGCAGATAATTCCAAATCATGTATAGGGTAATTTACCTCATGAGTTTTCAACTGATGTGAAGCATAAGAAATTACCTGATCATTCTGTATTAGGACGCAACCAAGTCCTTTCAAAGAAGCATCACTGTAGATAAAAAACTCACTATTCCTAGAAGGTAGTTACAAAATTGGAGATTTCACCAATCTTCTTTTCAATTCCTGAAAACAATCATCACATTATTTTGTCCAGATAAACTTAACACCCTTCCGATTTAGCTTAGTCACTAGACTAGATAACCATGAAAAATTTCTAACAAACCATCGGTAATAGCCTTCCAAACCAAGAAAACTAAGAATCTCGGTAACATTTGTGGGTCCTGGCCATTCTTCAACAACTTTTGTTTTTGCAGGATCAACAGTTATTCCATCATTAGAAACAATGTGACCAAAGAAAGAAATTTTTTGTAACCAAAACTCACACTTGCTAAATTTCCCATACAATCTCTTTTCTTTTAAGGTTTGAAAAATAAGTCTTAAATGACTTTCATGCTCCTATTTACTTTTAGAAAACTCCAAAATATCATCAATAAAAACAACCACAAACTTATCCAAGAACATATGGAAAATTCTATTCATAAGGTCCATAAATAAAGCAGGTTCATTGGTTAACCCAAAAGGCATTACTAAAAATTCATAATGGCCATATCTTGTACGAAACACAGTCTTTGGAACATCTGCTTCCTTTACCTTCAACTGATGGTACCCAGAACTCAGGTCAATATTTGAAAAATACTAAGCTCCCTGGAGCTGATCAAACAAATCATCGATATGAGGAAAAGGATATTTGTTCATAATAGTGATGTTATTCAAGGCTCTATAATCAATTAAAAGTATCATTGTACCATCTTTATTTTTAACACATAAGATTGGAGAACCCCATGGTGATGTGCTAGGTCCAATGAAACCACTCTATAATAAATCTTTCAATTACTCCTTCAACTCTAAAAGTTCAATTTGAGCCATTCGATAAGGGAGTTTTGAAAATGTCTTAGCATCAGAAACGAAGTCAAAAGTAAATTCAACTTCCCGATCTGGTATTATTCTAGACAACTCACTAGGAAAAACAACTGGATACTCATTTACCACAGGCACATCATTAATATGAATGGTTCCTTTGTTTGAAATAATATTTGCAAGGTAACATTCATTTCCATCTTTTACAAGTTTCTCAGCCTCTTGATATGTTATCAATAAGAAGGGTTCATTCTTGTACACAAACTGAAAGTCGTTCTAAAAAGAAACTTATTTAGCTCTACAGTTAATCTTAGCATGGTAGAAAGAGAGCCAATCCATACCCAGGATAACATCAAACTCAACGAGAGGTAAAATGATAAGGTTTTCAAGTAGGTTCTTTCCACAGATAAGGATAGGAAGATTCTTATAAATTATTTTTGCCTCAACATTTCCCCCAGGTGTTTTTACCAAAAGTTTAGGAGTAATTTCTTGAGATGGAATTCCCAATATACTAGAAAACTTTTCAGAGATGAAAGAATGTGTAGACCCCGAATCAAAAAACACATTAGCATAATCCGAAAAGGCAATCAAAGTACCTGATACCACTTCATTTTTCATCCCAACATTTGATGAAGTAGTTGTGAAGGATTTCACCACACCTTTCTACTTGTATTATCGCTGATTCCCATCATTAAAGCTCTTTTTCGAACACTTGTTTGCATAATGACCCATCTCATTGCACTTGAAACATTTCACCAACAGTAAATCAAATTTGGTCTTACCATCAACCTGATCTTTTTCAGTGCAATGACAAGCCTTATGTCCCATCTTACCACATCGGTAGCACTTTCCAAAATTCAGAAGTCATTCCCCAGCATTCCTTTTTCCAAATTTATCACAAACTGAATACTTTGTTTTCTTACTATCTGACTTCTTTGAAGGATTCCTCCCTTTCTCCTGCCACCACGGTCTCTTCTTCTGTTGGTTGGTATAGAACACTTGATCATCAGAAAACTCCATTTTTACCTTCTCAGCACATAGAACAAGATTTTCATAACATATAAACTCACGAGAAGCTAAATCCCTTCGACATTTTGGCTTTAATCTTGAATAAAAATGATTAATTTTACTATCAAGGTCTCAGATAAAATTTCGAACATACCTTGCTAATCGAGTGAACCTTTCTTCTTAACCAGCCACTGAGTCGTCCTCCGGCCTCAATTCAAAGAATTGTTTTTCCATCCTAAGTCGAACAGCCTTAGGAAAATATATCTCAACAAACATACCTTTGAATTCATCCCAGTCAAGAGAATCAGTATCATCAGCGTCCCTGATATTTTTATCAATCGACCACCACTGATCTACTTCACCCTCAAAATGGTAAACAGCAAAACTAACCTTTTTATTGTCTGAACACCCCATTACATTAAAAATCTTCTCCAGTGATTTAACCAACCGTTCAACCAGAATAGGTTCAGATGATCCTCTCAATGATGGGGGATGTCTTCTCATGAAATGTTCCACCACTGAAATGTTCCTCTGCGGTTGATCTGGCTGATCTCGCACATGGATACCACCACCATTTATCGCTTGATTCAACTATGCCATTACTGTAACAAACTGTTCAGTTCCAATTCCAACCATCTCAGGATGCTGATTCGGAATTTCATTTCCTTCTGTATGCCTTCCTAGCACTGCTTCCCTAGTTCCTCTGTAGAAAAACATTATGAACAAACATGTCTTAGATGAAGAAACATGGTATTCTTCAAGTGCTATATAATTTCAATTTGACCATAAAAAAATATTTCTGAATAATCAGTTAATATAATTCTAACTCCTAAGGTTTTCTAAACCGACCTCTTATAACAACTATAAGTCCCCAACCATAAACATTACTTAATATTGAGTTATTACAAGAATACATATTGAGGATCTTTTCAGGTTTAGTGTTTTAAAGAATTAGATCATAAAACATGCATTACATTCCACATTTCAACAAGGTGGTTACATAAATAACAGCATCCATTTTTCCCATCAAAGGAAACTTATTTAAAATAAACCATGGATTCTTTCATGAAAATTCCTCAACACTATCATCGCATCATGTACCTTTCCCTTGACCTGTGAAAAACATTTCAAAAACTTCAGATGAGCATAAAAATCTCAGTAAGGGATATAAAAGTACGGAATGAAAACATTAGCCCATGTATACAAAAGAATCCATGAAATCATACTTCATCATAAAACATAATCACTTTATCATACCTCATGAAATCATAAGATTCATAAATAACCCGTAGAAATCATAAGACATAAAGGTAACTTGATGCATTCATAACATTCTTACGTAGGGAGTAACCCTCATGGTTATGTTTGGAATACCCATCACAGTATATTCCCTAAATCTCTTCAGAGAAACCTTATAATTTAACCCCTTAGTGTTACCCAATGCATTAGAGATCTATCACGTGCTCACCCGCCCTTAGTTTATCACGGAACCACCAATCTTCATAAACAATGCCCAAGAACCATTACATAATCGTATCACATAAAACATGCAAAAGGGAATCATAACATTTCCACATTTCAATCACAAGATATCAATACAACACATTGATATAATCGAAATATTATCAAAACCATTTTCAATAACAAAATAAAAGAAAATTAAAATATGTTATTTATTTTTCATTTTAAAAAAAATTATGGCTTGTAGAGGAATCTGAAACTCAAATAATGGTCACAACGGTAGAGAAGTCGTTGTCGCCGCATACGTACAACAATAACATTCCATTTTTTCATTTAGTAAAATGATTTGTATAAAAATATTCCTTTTGAATAAATGTAAAATTCAAAGGGGTTTATACACCATATAAATGAAATTTGTGTATAAAACTAAATATGCCTCAATGAAAGGAGATTGAGACGAAGTCCCATACCTCGTATCCGACGTGACTCGATCGGTCTTTAATCTAGTGAATAATAAACATGAGTTAATTTCTACTTTCTTAAGAACCTTTTTCAGGTTCATAATTCCTTTTAAATCACTTATTACCATATTATGAATATTATGTAACTATTTAAGTTAATAACAGTCGTTTTGTCGATCTTTGGTACATGAGCCAAAAATGGGCTTCTTATAATTTCATGTTGTTCATGTGGTCAAAGGTTCATTATATGAAAAATTATATTCATGATGTAGATATCATATATATCATATATATCCAGTATATACATGCATTTATAGTATTACATAACATTTAGAGGTATGAAATGAAATGCACCGTTCATGGAGACGGTAAGCCGTACGTACACATGAACGCTAATTTCATTTCTATTTCGTATTTAATGGAGTGAAATCATAATGATATAAAGGTATATTATAATTCCAGTATAATATCATGTATTATATCATTAACTCTATCCTTTATACGTCCCACATATGGCATTAACTAATCAAATCACTTTCAGGGGGCGGTAGTCCGCACTTCCAAAAAATGAAATTATCACGTTTATCCGTAATGGAAACCATAAAGGTATGACATAAATGAAAAATAAAGAATAATAAGGAAACATAAACATAATATATATCATATATAATAATATTTACATCTTAATGGCCACCTTTTAATGTGTTAAAATAATATTGAACAATCATCGTTTCGTGAGGTAGTAATTTTCCATCCACAGAAACATTATGTTCTTTAACCATTATACGGAGGTGTGTGTATGTTTAGCTCGAATAAATCTTATAAAAACATACTAGTATATTGGAGATACTGTATTTATTACAAAAAAAAAGAATAAAAAGGGTTTAGTGGTTGAAGAAGCAAAATAAAAAAAAAAGAACCCAAGTGAAGACATTACCTTTAAATTGGGTAACTCCTCTTGGTTTGAACCAAAAGGGTTTATTGAAGAGATTTAGGCCTAATGTAAGGATTATAGGATGAAGATATGGATTTGGAGAGATACAATGATCAGAGTTTTGCCAATCCAATGGCTTTAGAGGTGTGGGTAAAGTGGTAGTGATGGGGGCCTTTTATAAGAGGGAGGAGGGGCACTCTTGGAAAGTCAAGAAATGTTAATTTATATTAAAATTATTTTCGTATTTAAAGGAACAACATTAAAATATTTAGATTATAAGGTGATAAGGGTTAGAAATATTCTCATAAAATAAGTTTTTGACAAGTTTAAGTCTTATAGTTTACATTATCTTTTCATTTTATTTAAATAGTTCATTAATGAGGTAATCGCTGCATCATCATGGTGTCATAAAATATTTAATTTATTTAACATCTAAAAATTATAAAACAAATACTATTGTATAGGAAATCTATTTAGCTTTCCAATTACTATTTATAGTATAAGATATAATTTATGTAGACAAAAGTAAAATTGTTTTACTTGGGTGATACATACTTTGGTGATATTCTCCTTTCTCTAAAAATAAAATGATAATGTGTCACTATCACCTAAAAGAGTTCCATGGGGTCCCAAAGTTTGGAATAAGGCATCCAATGGTCTGAAATGACACAAAAAGTATCATTAGGACACATTTTGTGGTCATTTTTCTATTATTATAATATCATTTTATTATCCTTAACTACCCGATTACTAATTAATCACGAAAATTAAAGATAATTACCATCGTTACTATTCATAATTTCCAAAAACAAGTGTCTTAATTACATGATTTGAAACTCCTGATTCCAAATATGGAATCCATTTTACCAAATTCCAAACAAAGAAATTTCAATAATTAATTTTAAAAAAGATTCCCATTGTCAAAACAAATAGTGGGTTTTTTGAAACAATATCTATGAAACATTTGGTCCTTGTTTATGCCCAATTACAAAATGAAATCATTTATAGTGACCACAATTGGATTAAATGGATAAAATATATTCTAATTAAACTTTAAAAAAAATTAAATGGACAATCGATCTATATAATTAAATTAGATGAAAAAACAGTTTTGAAGTAAAATGCTGTATTTTTCACTATTCATTAAAAAATGAACATTGTCAGAAAAATACCAAACAATTATCCAAAGTAAATTTAAATGACCCAATTATAATGAATAAGTTTATTTTGACAAATAGATCTTATATAATTGTCAAAATATAGATTTAAAAATGGGTCTCCATCAAAAAGTGGTAAAATAATCTTTTAAAAATATTAGAGAATTCAATGCTTAAGATTGGATTTATTATAATTTTAAGCCTTTAAAAAACTATCTAATTCATAAATAGACATAGATAATAAAATCTATTATTCATTATTTACTTGTTATGTTACACCACTTAACAGAAAATTTAGTTGTCCAAACATCTTATCAGATCGTAGTTTCAAATGAAAAACTTGTCAAGAAATATGCAGAACTCCACCATTGATGTGCTCATAAAAAGTTGTTAAATGAAAATGAAGTGTGATTATTTTTATAGGCATCTCATAAAGATAATGTTGTGAAATTAAAAAACATTTCTCATTTACAAAAAATTTCAAAACATTGAATAACACTCACATTTAATCTTTAAATTTTAATTCTTTAATCCTTATGAATATTTCTCTAATATTAGGTTTCATTAAACATGAAAATATTTATTTATTATAATGTAACTTCCTCAGTTTTAGTCTACTATAACTTCCTCACCATCAACATCAAATTATCCTTGAGATCTGTCATTCATTCAACTCATTACAATCTTACTTTCTCTTTCATCTCATTACAATATGGCTAACATTCTTTATTTATCACAATATGATCATCTTCATGTCACTAAAATTTTATCATCATCAACTCATCATTATGATCCGAAAAAACTCCTCCGAGTTTTTCTTATTGACCTTACTTATCAAAATTAGTCTGTGAATTTTCTTTCTTTGAGTCAGCCCTATAGAATCAACATTATGATGGAATAACCATTACTATGGATTTTTCATAATGATGGAAACTCCAATAAATAAATTTGATATTATAAAAATTTTATTAGCTACACTCATTATGGATTTTTCAAAATTCTATGACTGGTGCTTCTGGACAAGATGAATTTTTTTCTGGATTATTGGAAATGAAACAATCATTATGATTTAGCCACTTCATCACATCATTTTATCATTTTAATTTTCCAGATTTATGAGATCATTTATGAGTAGCAATGCATCATATGATATATGGTTAGAAATTTTAAGACCATTTTAAATCATGAAAACACTTTTATCATTCACCATCTACAGTAAATTTCAAAACATTGAATAACACTCACATTTAATCTTTAAATTTGAATTCTTTAATCCTTATGAATATTTTTCTAATATTAGGTTTCATTAAACATGAAAATATTTATTTATTATAATGTAACTTCCTCAGTTTTAGTCTACTATAACTTCCTCACCATCAGCATCAAATTATCCTTGAGATCTGTCATTCATTCAACTCATTACAATCTTACTTTCTATTTCATCTCATTAAAATATGGCTAACATTCCTTATTTATCACAATATGATCATCTTCATGTCATTAAAATTTTATCTTCATCAACTCATCATTATGATCCGACAAAACTCCTCCGAGTTTTTCTTATTGACCTTACTTATCAAAATTAGTCTGTGAATTTTCTTTCTTTGAGTCAGCCCTATAGAATCAACATTATGATGGAATAACCATTACTATGGATTTTTCATAATGATGGAAAATCCAATAAATAAATTTGAAATTATAAAAATTTTATTAGCTACACTCATTCTGGATTTTTCAAAATTCTATGACTGGTGCTTCTGGACAAGAAGAATTTTTTTTTCTAGATTATTGGAAACGACACAATCATTATGATTTAGCCACTTCATCACGTCATTTTATCATTTTAATTTACCAGATTTATGAGATCTTCATGAGTAGCAATGCATCATATGATATATGGTTAGAAATTTTAAGTCCATTTTAAATCATGAAAACACTTTTATCATTCACCATCTACAGTAAAATTCTAACTTTCGTTCTTCAGAACATCTTTATTTTTCTAATTATGAAAAATAACAACTTCAACAATATTTTTTTTATCATTCTAAATAATTAAATGTCTGATGAATATTGATCATTATACTAATGGATCTAGTACTGATAAGTCATCTCATCAACATATTCATCTTTATAACTTATTCTCTATCATGTGCTACTTATTAAAAAAACCCGAGTCTATAGACCTATTTCTGAAAAAAACCCTTTCATAAAGATAAATATTTTATATTATTTTTTGTTTGGATTTGAACTTTCTAGATTTCTTTTGAAAACTCATTATGATGGACTAGGACTGATTCAGAATAATAAAATAATTATATTAAGAAAATGATATTTATAAAAAATACAAAAAAATTAAAATAAAACATCGCAAAGGATCTTTAATATCCCCACTTTTATAATTTGACAAAAATTGTCAATAACCTTCTTAACTCTAATTTTTTTTTTCACAATTCATGTTTTTAAAATAATCAATTTTATTACTTTTACCAAAAAAATAATTTCTCAAAAAGTGAGTGTCCAAAAAACACACTACTTGAAAAAGTAATGTTTTTGAAGGGATCCCATTCCTATTATAGAAGCATGTTTTGCTGCCATGTTAATAAAATATCCCACAATTTTTTTTTCTTTTTTTCCTTACATTTATTTTTTTCTCTCCTCCATTTGATGATTACTACTACTTTAGATGCATTTATAAAAGACTAGAACAAACTTATTATAAATTTAAAATGTTTTTACATTCACTTCCCCATTTTCTACATAATACAAAGTCTAATAGGGGAATTTATTTCCGATGTTTTGGTTATCATGGTAGGAGGGATAACATGAAGTTACAGCCTCAACGCAATAAAACATTCTTTTGGAATTAACTTTCTAACGATATCTTAAATTTGCTACTTTGTTGAGGTATATTATAGAAAACATCTCCAACAACAACATTATCTTTTATAAAGTGAATCCTTATATTAATGTGTTTTTCCTCTTGAATTTTGGATATAATTTTTAAAAAGTTCAATTAAAATCTGATTGTCACAAAGTTTCCTTAATAGTTTAGAAAATTTTCTTTTATATTTTATAGCTGAGAATTCATGCACAATATTTTATTACAAGCTTGAGTAGCTACAACATATTCAGATTCTAAAATGGTAAAAGTGAGGGATATTGGTTTCTTATAATGCCAACTCACACACCATTCACAAAAAAATACTCTTGAGGATGATATTCTATCATTACAATCTCCTGCCTAATCCTCTTCACTATAACTCTAAATCATCATTTCTTAATTTATTTTTTATAATATCCCATGTGAACTTGTTCCTTTGACATATCATAGAATTTTTTTTCTGCTAACATATGTGATTGTTTTGGATTATATTGATACCTTTAACATAAAGGCACATCATAAACAATATTAGTCCCTAAGGATGTATGGTAAAGTAGACAATACATAGATTCATCATTACTCAACTTTGTGCTAACTTGAAATAGGTTTAGAAACTTATTTTTATTCTTCTATCAAAAAAATATTTAATAATTCCATGGAATACTTTTCCTGAGGAAATAAAAACTAATATTATATTTTTTGAACATATAAGCCTTGTAAGAATGTTAATTCTCCTGACATTAAAATTTTAATATTTTTCTTCATTTCCTCTAAAAATTATTTTCAACCGTTTTCTTCATCCCAAGTAAAAAATTATTCCATCCACATAAATGATTACAAATAGAGTTCTAGAGTCAGCATCATTCACATATAAATTTCTGTCCAATTTTAATTTAGAAATATCTGACATTATATAAAATTCAAGTTTATAACACCCTGTATGGGGATATTAATTCATCCCATACAAATCATTCTTCAATATAAATTTTTTTTCATCCTCATCCAGTAGATACCCACTTGTTTTTTCAATATAAGATTCCTCCTAAAAATCACCATTCATGAAAGATCACTTAGCATCCATGTGATAAAACTTGTAATTTGGATGTGCGTCCACTGATAGAAACATTCTGATGGTTTTTAATATTGAAAACAAGGGGAAATATTCTTCAAAATCCACAAATTCCACCTATGCATAGCCTTTACAAACAAGTCATTCATTTTTTATTAAAACATATCTATGATATTTTAAAATTGTTTCTATAAATACAATTTTACCTGATAATGTTTTTATTTTATGGTTATGGAACATTTTTTCATGTATAATTTTTTTCAATCTGTTTAGACTATTCATTCAAAGAATATAGCCATTATTTTTGTTGATTGTATTTTAAAACTAATTCTGGTTCCACTTTTTAGACAATGGAAGTATGATTTTCTAATATCAAAATTCATTTGATTTCAACAAGATCATTCTAATTCACAATAATGTTTTTGGTCCCACATTTTTTTATAAGGTAGTAAATTTCAATTTTTCTCTTCCATCTGAACATTCCTCATCACACGTTTCTATGGAATCATAATAAGGATGTTTCCAATCACATTCCCATTCATTATAAATCTATAGTTTATCATCCTCACAATTCATAAAAAAATTTCTTTATGAATTTTTATTTTCAATTACTTCCACAACATATGTGTCCACCAAAATTTGTAAACTCTTATTCCGAAATTGGTATATTTATCATTTGTTTAATAACCTCTTAAATTAATTTCATAATATTTCTCATGCAACTTTCACATATCCAAATTATTTAATTTAAGTAAACATGGACTTCTAATGTCATTTATGTAATTAAAATTAGGGTTTTTATCACATTTGATATGGATTCGTGTTGGTTTTTAATCTCAAAAACAATCATTTTTGAATATATACAATAGTACAAACAACTTCTCTAGAATAGAAAATAGAAATTTTTTATTCTACCAACATACTTCTTCCAATTTCACCATGATTCTATTCTTTCTATCTACTTATCTATTTTGTTGTGGATTATAATGAGTAAAATATCGATGTTTGATACCATTAATTCTCAGATAAGATTTAAAGGTATTTCTTAGTAATTAAGTATCATTATATATTATTATATTGTTTATATAAACCTCTATTTATTTCTAAACTTCATTTCTGAATAACATCATCATTTTCACAGCCTCTGACTTGTGTTTCATAATCATGATGTTTGTCATCTGAGTGAAACCATCACATAAAGTGATTAATTATAATTCTAATTTTTTTATTATTGTTTTATCATCCCACAAAATTGGAATGAAAAAGCTCAAGTGGCTTGGTATAATGAATATCAACTCACTTATGACTTTTCATAGTCATCTACACTTTCTAGAAAACCCACACTAACATATTCATCTATTTAATTGAATTCGAGAAAATAAAAAACAACATCATCTTTAGAATATATTTTCATTTTTCCCATGGTTCCCATGTATTCGGTGCAACAATTTTTTTTATCATTAGTACTCAAGTAACAAGAGTTATTAATTTCTAAAATGTGTAAAAAATTAGTTCTAGTTTTTTCTCGTCTTTTAATAACTTTTCTATCCATTACACTTCTAATGATACATGAATGTTTTCTAAAAATAAATTCTATTACATTAATACAAAGTTAACTAATACTATATATGTTATGTTTTATCTAATCAAAAAATCAAACATCGTAGATTTAAATTTTTCTTCAACAATCACATCCATTATGATTCCTTATATTTTTATGGAACTACCATTACCTAAGGTAATTTCTCTAAAATAATGATTTTTAATATATTTCAAAATGATTATAATATGTTTCATATGTGAAGAAAAAAAGTCTCATGTATCCCTAATTTATTCCATTTAATTAGTTTCAAAGTTGTATTAACAAAAAATATATTTCTTTAACTTTATTCTTTATAGGTTCCTTTTATATTCTACCATTAGAAATGTTTTACGGATGTAGTGTCATACATATTTCAGTATGATGACCAGCCGAATCACATCTTCCACAAACTAATTCCTATCATTCCAATTTATTTCTTATTGGATTGTTTAAAATATCTTTTGTTTTTATTTTTCAAAATTATATATGTTAAGAAAGATACTCATTCTACATTCACAATTTTCTCCATTTAATTCAAACATAATTTCAGTAAGAGATATGTTATTGCATAAATTAAATTCATAGTACCCAAAGATACCATAACACAACAAATAGATGTAAAATCATTAATTTTCATTTTATTATAATATTTCTCAATAGAAACTTTTTTGAGGATGATAACTTCTTCCTACTTCAACATACTCTATTCATGGTCTAACGTTCCCACTAAAGAAGTTTTAAACATTTAAACATGTAATAGTTTTATCATATCCCTTTTATATAATATAATTACCAAAACATTTTTTCGAAACCTGAAATGTTAGAAAAAATAGATGAAATATTATTTTTTATAGGTGAGTATTTAACATGATTATTGATTTTATGTTTCAATGCAATATTAGATGTGTCTTCTTTTACTTTTGAGGCTTTATTGAAGTTTTCATTTATCTTATTCAGGGTATTTTTAGAATAAATAAATTTTCATTGAAACTTGTTAACTTATTCTCCCATAGACACCTTCATCTTAGAAGGATATTAATCAATCTTTACATGTTGATCAATTATATGTTTGTAACACATAATCCCAAAAATATATTTTTCCTCCCGCTTGATGACTACTTTTCTACCTTCATTAACTTTTTTACAATCTGTCTTCATTACTCTAATTTTTTTCTTGAGAGATTTTATATTTCTCCAGACATGTAAGATTTTTTGTTCAAAGTAGATACTATCTATAGGATTCATTACCTACTTCTTCTTATCAATTTGATGAGTATTTTGTTTTCTCAACTATGTAAATAAATGTTCTACCCTTTTTTGAATGTTCATCTTCAGAATAATTATTTTTGATTGGCTCAGATTTAGCTTTCTTAATCAATATACATCTATTCTACCTAGTAAATATCTTATTATATTTTTTGGATGAATTTTATTTTTCATAAATATTTTTCCACTTTGACTATTGTTGGTTTTCATTAGAATCCTCATGATATTAACTAACATTCTTATTTGGGGGAATTCATATAATTGTGTCTAATTCCACCACACTCAAAACATGTGAGAGAAATTGTACCTCCATACTATTATCTTCTATTTTTATAGCTCTTGGATATAAGAGTCGTGATATTTTTCATTTAGCTCATCATCCTTATTATCTTTGGAGTCACAAGGATCAACATTTTCCACATCTTTTATATTAATTTTTCTCATTGAATTAAAATCCATTTAATCTATCATCTTCTAATTGATCATTAAAACATTACTCATTACATAATAAACAAGAAATTTATGCAATTCATTAATACATAAATCATCCTTAACTTTTATAGAGGAACTTTTAGATTCAACCATATTCTGATATATTCAAATACATTATTTTGAAAATTGTAAAATCTTCTAGGAAATATAAATAATCCTCTAGTGTTGCAAACAATTTCATTTACCCTGGTAAAGTATTCATCACTTGTTTCATAACAAATAATTTTAATGTCATTAATATATACTACACCATATTTGTTATAAGATTCCTTTAGTTTAGTATTCCCTTGAAAAATAATTTCTAGCTTGTCTAATATATACTCATTAACTTTTTACTAACATATCCTTCATATAAACATTCTCTAATAAATAAAAAAGGATAGAATTTCAATATTTTCCACCATCTTCAATGTTTCTTATATCATAAATTCTTTTTGTGCAATCCTTGTAAATAAGTGGAAGCCTAATTTTAGTGACATGAGGAACATTAGGGCTAAGAGATTGGAGATAATTAATCATTCTAATTTTCAATCCATAAAATTTTACCATCAAATATTGAAATCCCTCTATTGTTGATAGAATTGATATTATCCATGATATTGATTTAGTTGGGGAACATTCCCTCGAAAACTGAATGAAGTTACATGGGATTGAATAAAAAGTGTAGAGGGGGAGGGGCTAAATTAGTTGTTCACTTTTTATAAGATTCAATAGTTTTTAAATAATAACCCCTAGAACATATTAATGATTATTTTCATATCAACTTTTTGTAAATAATCATGAATTAACATGTAGGAAAGAAAGTAAAACGCACTAGATTTAGAAGGTTTGGACTCAATATGATAAACTATATCCTTTCCATAGAAACTCCATGGGACTATGGAGGTTCACTATAATGAATAAGTTAACATAACCTGTACAAAATCTCATTAAACACCATCTACATCCCAAGACGATAGATTATAGTAACTCCTAGTATTTTTAAATTTTTTATTACAAATAAAATGAGACAAACAAAAATAAAAATACATTCTTAAAAATGATCCACAAATACTTTGTATAGATATTCAGTTTGATTTGGTAGGGTCTGATTCTCTCAATTTGGTGAGGTTTGTTACAGTGGAATAACTCTGATAATGTTAGTATGATGATCACATTCACAATATGTATTACCCACACTCTACTCAAATACTCAGTCTATACTTCCATAGTCTGATCAAATCAATAAAATATTGTAATTATGATGTTTATTAGTCTTATTAATTCAAAATCCTGTAGTCTGACCTTCTATTGAGATATCAAATTAGATTTCATGAAGATCATAATTCTTCAAATAAAGTAATATTTCTTTAGTCTAATGTATCTTCATCAGTGTCTATCGGATGTAACTTCCTCACCATCATCATCCTATTCAAATTACAATGTATCTTTATTTCAACACACTATGATCCACAATTCTCTTAAATCTCATTAATACCTGACTACCTTCCTTTACTCATTATGATATGATCATCTTTGTTTCATTACAATTCGATCACCGTGCACAACTTTTTATGATATGACTATCTTCTTTAGGGTTTTTCTGACTGATTTTCCTTCTTAGAGTCTGTCCGATAATATTTTTTCTCAGAGTCAGCCTTATGGAATCATCATTATGATGGAATTCCCATTATGATGGATTTTTCATATTTATGGAAACTATAATAAGAATATTTTAAATTATTTAAACTCTATCATCTTTACTCATTATGTATTCTGACAACTTCTCTGATTTGAACATCATGAACAGAAGAAAACATTTTCTTCATTCCTAGAACCAATACAACCTTTATCATTCATCAATTACATCAAAATATTTTATCATGATACTTTTAATGATTTATGAGTACATCATGACTAGAAAATAATCATCTTATATATGTGTTTAATTTTTAATAACATTATAACTCTTTAATTCACATTCATTATTAAACATCTTCAGCAATATTATGACTTTAATTCTTAAAAACATCATTATTTCATTTATTACTAAAAATAAAAACATTAGTAATATATAATTAGTGAAATTATAAACAAAAATAATTATGATTACTATTTACCATCATGATAATGGATCTAAGAACAATAATTCATCTGATCGACATCTTCATCATTCTGACTACTTCTACGTCTGGTGTTGCTCAGTTTAAAACCATGATTCTCGAAGCCTATGTCTAGAAAAGAAACTTTCTTAAAGATAATAGTTTCTCTCAATTTGTGTTTGGATCATTGAATTACATATTTCTTATGAAAACTCATTTTGATGGAATAGGTTTTATCATGAATAATAGTAAAATTATTTTACAAAAAGGAAAATTGTCAACAAATACAAAACATTGTTTAAATAAAGCATAAAAAATATTTTCCAGTGTTTCAAATTTATTCATGTAAATTCAAAAAAAAAATCATAATAAATATAGTATCATTATAATTATATTCTCTAACCATTAATATTTATATAATTACCATACAATATATGATTTACAGACGAACTTTTATTAGTTGTTTAATAAAAACTCTATTAATATCATGTATCATGTAATAATTTATTTGTTCTTCAAGGATGTTATAATATGGTAATTTATATTGTTTTACAGTCATAGACATTCCATAATCTATATAATTATAACTATGATATAAATAAAAAATATATTCATTTTATATGTATTTAGTTTAATCTATTTAATTATTAGATATAATACTAATTATAAGGTTCTTAGAGATTGTAAGATATGCATACAAATGAAATTTTTTTCCATTTTCTCAATGGATTTGATGAAAAAAGGTAAAAAATATATTTAATTTCTAGATTCAATAAATTTAATATATATTGATAATATTAATTATAACTATCCATATTTCCTTCCATGTAATGTATATGGGAAAAAATATCATTACAGCGCTTGGTGGTAGTCCCCCATACACATGAACAGGGATCTATGTCGGGCTAGTTGATGATTTTAGGTAGCGATATCACCATAGATCCAGTAAAAATAGTCTTCATCGAGTGGTGGGGTTTCTATAGACTTGAATTTGGACACTGATGTATATTGGAACGTGATACATGTGATGGTGATCTTCCTCAAGTTATGGGGTCACTAAGGAATAGTGATGGGCTCGGGCTGTCACGACCCGCCCTCGGGGTCTGTGCCGTGACTAGCCCAAGCCCGCCTTCCATAGGCCCGGGGCTGGCGACTAGCACCAAGGCGTGAAACCCGGTATAAAGGGAAGGCATTGCCTTTGTAAAGTAAACAAACACCACAGATTAAGCAAGCGGAAAGTAAACACTAAGCAAAAGCAGAGTACAACTGAAAGTGCGGAAAAGTAAATGGTCCAGTATACAAACCCAAACTGAAAGTAAAGTACAACTCGAAAGGGAAAACAACAACTGTAAAGTAAAAGCCGCTACACCGAGCTGTCCACTGGAAATCCCACCTGAAGGGTGGGTACAGATAGCTCCACTGCTCCACGGGTCCCGCCGTCCGCTCCGAGCACGTCCCGCCCAGTGGTCCACCTCCAGGTACCGTCCTGCTCTGCAAGCCTCAGCTAAGATCAACGCTGTCCGTCTTCTGCAACCAACACAACGTAGTGCGGGAAAAGCCCGTGCAGGGGTGAGTATAAGCTACTCAGTAGGGTCCCCGAGACCCCTGAAGGTCTATCAAAATCCACAAAGTATAAACCACAATGAAAGGTACAATCACGAAGTAACAACCGACACTGCTTAGGTATATGCCCATACATATTCCTAAGTCAATCAATTTCAAATACGCTCCAACCTCCGAGCCCAAGTACAACTCAGTCCACACAGGAAAGTAAACGTATTCCACACAGGAAAGAAAAACGTAATCCACACAGGATAGCACAACACAATCCACACAGGAAAGCAACATGATTCAGCTCACACAGGTACACTTCTTCAAAAGACGATAAAGCTGATCTCTGATCCATCTAAGACGTCAGACCCACGAAGGATCGATAGGTAACTAACCCCCGCAAAAGACCCACACAGGATCGGGCCCACATAGGACATGTAGGCACTGGTTCACACAGGACCGCTGAGCGCAAGGACCCACACAGGATCGGACCCACACAGGATCGGGCCCACACAGGACATGTAGCACTGATCCACGTAGGATCACTGAGTGTTGTAGTCGTCGTCATCGAATCCACACAGGATCTCTGTACTGTCGTCGTCGCACTCACAGTAGCAGTAGCAGCAGTAGTAGTAGTAGTCACAGTCGCAGCCAGCACTAGGGTTCCCGCACACAGCAAGCTCGTTCGGAGGGTCCGCTCCACGAGCCGAGAGGCTGATACATCAACTGTCACAAAGTCCAGATTTGATGTATCCAAAAGTTCCGTATCGTCAACAGGAACTCAACGCAACAGACGGCGCGTCGATCAGACGCCCGGTCTGAGAGTTATTGGCATTTTCGTTCCCGGAGCCCGGTTGGTTTTTAAGGAAAAACCAACCCGACCGTACTCCACCTGCGTCCAAACCTCGGGCGGAGTATGTCAAAAGATCCGTCTCACTAAGAGAAACACAACAAAGCTGACTTCACGTCAATCGGACGTCCGTAGCTCATGATATGAGTGTTTCCGCTCCGAAGGCCCGGTTGTTTTCGTGTAAGAACCAACCCGGCCGAACTCAAAGTATTCTGAAACCCTGAGTGTAATATACCGAAACGACCGTCTCAATCCAAGGATTGCGTTGCCACAGACGATTCGTCATTCGGAGGTCCGTGGCTCATGTTATGGCCAAAATACCGAATTTGTCTCGAAAACGGGGGTCCGGGTCCGGGCAGACCCGGCCCAACCCCGCCTGGGTCGGCCCGAACCAGGTCGACCCGACCCAGGTCCGACCCGGCTCGGCCGGCGGCGGACCGGCGCGGCAGCGCGAACCGGCGCGGCGGCGCGGTCCAGCGCGGCGGCGCGGTCCGGCGCGGCGGCGCGGCCCGACCGGTGGCGGCGCGGCCTGGCGCCGCTGGGGTCACGCGCGGGGGGCTAAGCCCCCGCTTCCAGCATGTGGCGGCGCGGCATTTAGCCGCGCCTTTTGGAGAACCGCCCCCCCCCCCCCCCCTCGTGGGGGGCCTGCTTGAGGAAACCGGGGGGCCGCCTGCCCCCCCTCAAAGAAACCACCCCCCCTCATAAATGGGGGGGGGGGTTTAGAGAGTTGACCGGGGGAATTTATTCCCCTGGTCTTTGACCTTCCGGCCGGCCACCTGGCCGGCCGGTTTTTCTCCAACGGGACCGTCAAGCCGGTCCCCTTCCGGTATCCGACGTCGGCGGCCCGGCGTGCCGCCGGTCTTCCCGTCTCGCCGCGGCCTGGAACCGGCCGTAGTGTTCGTCGTCCGGCGTGGTGCGACGGCACCGCGCCCCTCCGCCACGCCTTTGATTACCTTCAACGCGGCGCGACGGCGTCGCGTTCTTGATAATTCCTTCCACGGCACGGCGCGACGGTGCCGCGCAATATAATCGTGCGATTATCCGCGTCGTGCGACGGCACCATGCCATCTTGTTTCCACCCGCAAGATAAATCAACAAGAACAAAGGAGGGGGTTCGGCCGTGTTCATGCAGTCCGACCCCCTCACGTTAAATGATAACACAATTTAAATATCCTCACATTAGTCATGCTAGAACCACAAACAAGAATAAATAAATAAACAAATAACAACAACCCCTACCTTGGGTTCAAGTTCGAAGATCGTCAACGACCAGCGGAAGACAACGTCGCGGAGGTCGGGCGTCGCGGTAGTCGTTCGTCAAATCCGATGACGAAGAGGTACGTCCGAAGAGGTACGTCATTGGCGAATCTTCGTATGCCGACGAAGGAAGTCCGAGGCGGAAGCGGCGTTCCCTTTCGTTGACACGAAAGACGAAGAAGAGAGGAGCGGCGTTCTTCGTCGGAGCTTGAGCGTTCTTCGTCGGAGCTTGAGCGTTCTTCGTCAAAGTTTGAAGAAGAAGGAGAAGAACCCAAAAGCTCTCAAGATGGCTAAACAATTCTAACCAAATAAAATAAGATAGAGTCTTATTTTATTTACAAACTTAACAAATTGAATTTCAAAGGTTTGAAATTCAAATAAGATAACTCCAAAATTAAATAACAATTTGTCATGCCATTTAAAGAGGGGTTAAAGGGAGTTTGACAGAAGATGGAAGTTTTAGGTTCGTGTGGGTCCCACCACACTTAATCCTCTCAAGGGAGGTTAAGTGGGTGTGGGTCCCACCCCTAACTTCCTTTGAGAGAAGTTAACCAACAAAAGTAAAAATAAAAAGTGTTCCACATATTTTTATTCAACTTTTTATAATTCTCCCAAAAACTAACTTTCGTCCCGAAATAAACGCAACTTCGGAAAAGGTCTCCTTAAGCGAATATCGACGTTGCGAGTTCATCGGTGTCCTCGGATTTCAATTCCGAGCACCGGATTAAAAGTTATAAATTCCCGCTCGTTCGTTCACTGAATGTACCCGAGCCAAACTTCGGAAATTGATTCCGGACACTCCGTGCCTCGGAATCAGGTTCCGTCAGAAACCGTGCTCTTGTAAAATTCCAAAGAAAATTAAGAAAAAAATTTCCTTGAATTTTACGGGTCTTTACATTACTCTCACCTCAGGGCTTTACATCCCCATAAAGATACATCAAGAACTAGGGAAACAAATGAGGGTACTGAGCACGCAACTGAGCCTCCCGCTCCCATGTGCTCTCCTGGAGATTCTCGTGCTGCCATCTGATGCGCACAAGAGGAATCGATCGCCCACGTAGGACCCGCTTCTGTCGATCCTCTATCTCCACCGGGACATCCGTAAAAGTCGCCCCATCGTCAACGTCAAGCTCCCAATGGTCAATGATGTGCGTCGGGTCATGCACGTATCTCCTCAGCTGGGATACGAGGAAGACGTCGTGCACCTGGTGCAACTGAGGTGGCAGAGTTAGGCGATAATCCACCTCGCCAACCCTGCTGAGGACCTGGAAGGGTCCGATGAAGCGCGGAGATAACTTGTCGCCTCGGCCAAATCTCCGAATACCACGTCGAGGTGAGACCCGCAAGAAGACGTGGTCGCCATCTTCGAACTCTAGTGGCCTCCGCCTCCTGTCAGCGTATGACTTCTACCGGCTCTGTGCTGTCCTCATCCGCTCCGGAACCTCCAAGGGCTGTACGAAGCCTACTGGTACCTGATGCTCTGCCTTCACCTGCTGACAGGTGAGGCATCGAGAAACGAACTCTGCTACTACCTTCTTCATGCCCGGCCACCAGTGCTGTCGTCTGAGGTCCTGGTACATCTTTGCCGCTCCAGGATGTACCGCTAAAGGAGAAGTGTGAAACTCTCTCAGCACTTCCTCTCGCAAAGCGACTGGTACCATGGTACGTCCTCTGAAAAGGATGTTGTGCTCTGCTCCAAGGGAGAAACCATCAGGTGCCTGTCCCGAGGATATCTGTGCACACCGTGTCTCACAGTCAGCGTCCCCACGCTGTGCCTCCCTGACTCGCTGCAGTAGTGGAGGAGTGACTGTGAGAGACTGAAGGAAGGCTGCTCCATCTCTATCCACGAAGGATATCTGCAAAGAGGCTAGCTGCTTTGTCGCCTCCTCAAGTAGCTGAATGCCCGTCCTCCTACTGAGGGCATCAGCTACTACGTTCCCATTCCCAGGAGTATAGACTATCTCAAAGTCATAGTCCTGGAGGAACTCGAGCCATCGCCGCTGTCTCAGGTTCAGGTCCTTCTACGAGAAGATATACCTGAGACTCTGATGATCGGAAAAGACTGTAAAGCGCTCGCCCATCAGATAGTGTCGCCATTTCTTTAGTGCGAAGACCACTGCTGCTAACTCCAGGTCATGGGTGGCGTAGTTCTGCTCATGCGGCCTCAACTGACGTGATCCATAGGCGATCACTGCCCACTCCTGCATCAGAACACATCCGAGTCCGGTCTCTGATGCATCGCAGTAGACTACGTACCCTACTCCCTCCTCAGGCAACCTCAAGATAGGTGCGCTAGTCAATCTCTGTCTCAGCTCCTGGAAGCTCTGCTGACATCTGTCTGACCACAAGAAGGGTTTCCCCTTCTTCGTCAAAGCTGTGAGTGGTGCCGCAACTCTAGAGAAGTCTGTCACAAATCTCCGATAGTATCCAGCTAATCCCATGAAACTCCGAACCTCATTCACGCTCCTGGGTGGCTCCCATGCTAACATAGCCTCAATCTTCGCAGGATCCACTGTAACTCCCGCCTCAGAGATGACGTGACCCAAGAAGTGGACCTCACGTATCTAGAACTGGCACTTCGAGAGCTTACCATAAAGCTGGTGCTCTCGGAGTGTGTCTAGTACAACTCGCAAGTGATAGGCGTGCTCCTCCTCAGTCGTAGAGTAAATCAGAATGTCGTCGATGAAGACGACGACAAACCGATCGAGGTATGGCTGAAAGATCCTATTCATGAGAGCCATGAACACTACTGGAGCATTGGTTAAACCGAAAGGCATAACCAAGAACTCATAGTGGCCATACCGACATCTGAAGGCTGTCTTCTGCACATCCTCGTCTCTGACTCTGAGCTGATGATAGCCTGACCTGAGGTCTATCTTTGAGAACCACCGTGCTCCCTTGAGCTGGTCAAAGAGGTCATCAATCCTCGGTAGCGAATACTTGTTCCTCACTGTCACCTGGTTCAGGCGACGATAGTCAACACAAAGTCGCAAGCTTCCGTCCGCCTTCTTGGCGAACAATATCAGGGAAGCCCAGGGTGAAACACTGGGTCGGATGAACCCCTTGCCCTGCAAGTCCTCCAACTGTACCCGTAGCTCTCGAAGCTCAGCGGGGGCCATCCGATATGCTGGAGTCGATATCGGGGCTGCCTCGGGGTACAAGTCAATATAAAAGTCTACCACTCTACGAGGAGATAGCCCTGGAACGTCGTCGGGAAAAACGTCCGCAAACTGATCCACCACTGCAGGAAAACCAGGACTCCGCACGTCAACTGCTCCAAGGATAAGGCTAGCCAACTGATGAGTGATGGGATTTCCTCTCCTCCGCGGAAGTCCATCATGTGCTGCTAAGGCTCCCTTCTCGCCGGTGAAGGTGAACCTGCTCCCGTCGGTGCGTACACATCGCACCTTGCACCTAAAACAGTCAATCTGTGCATGGACCGTAGATAGCCAATCCATGCCCAAGATGACGTCGTAAGGCCTCGACGCTGTTACAAGAAGATCCCAGCCGAACCTCTAGCCTCTTAGAGTAAGCTCACAATACCGGCACCAGTGCATAATCGTCGAGTCTGCTCCCGTAGGAGTCTCTAGCCGTAAAGATCGAGCCAACGACTCTGTCAGAATCTCCGAGCTCCGAACAAGGGCAGCGGCTATGAAAGAGTGACTCGCTCCTGTGTCTATAAGAACTGCAGCAAGGGTGGAATAGACACAGATAGTACCTCGAATCTTCTCGGGTGCGCCGTGGTCATAGGCTTCTGCTGCCTGGAGCTGTGCCTGTCTCTGCCTGCCAGCTCCCTGTGGTTGGGATGGACCTCCTGGTGGTGGTGGTGGCAGAGCCTCAAAGCGTCTCCCACCACCTGCTGCTCGAACAGCTCCTTTGCCTCGTCCGCCTCCTCCCTGCGAACCGCCACGGTCGACCCACTGCCTCTGCCTCGGTGGTCCCTCAACTGACTGCTGCTCCTCGGCACGGCGGGTCGGGCAGTCACGAGCCATGTGGCCCGGCCGCCGCACAAGTAGCACTGTCTGCCTCTCGAAAGACTGGCTCCGCGCTGTGTGCCCCGCACTACTGAGCCAATGTCCTGAGGTCGTCTGCCCGAAGGTCTGGTCTGTCTGGACCCCTGAGTCATCCGTCGACTGCCTGCTGCAGATGACTCTACCACGTGTCGCCCTGCGGTGGGTCGCTGCGCTGGTGTAGACTCAGCAAGGAAGCTCTCGATCAGAAGGGCCCGCTCCAGTACTCCTGTCTGAGTCGGTATGCTGAGGGAGATCAGCGATGCCCTGATCTCGTGTCTCAAACCCTGCTCAAAGGTCCAGGCCCGGAAGAATGGGTCTCGTACCATGTCGGTCGAGTAGCGCGAGAGATCAGTAAATCTCGTCGAGTACTGAGCGACCGTCATGCTGCCCTGCCGCGGCTGAAGAAGCTCCTGGATACGCACCGCACGAAGGGTGGCTGGGACGAACTCTGAGCGGAAGAGGCTCTCAAAGTCCGTCCAAAGTAGAGATGCCTCATCGTGCACCTGGAGCATCAAGCTCCACCATCGTCCTGCTGCTGCGTGTAATAGGCTCGCAGCGAGGATCACCATGAGGTCTGCTGGTGTCCTCACTAGACTAAACACACGTACCACTGCCTCCAGCCAGTCCTCTGCTGCCTGGGGATCCGTCTCCCCGCGAAACCTGGGTGGTCGCTGGCGCTGAAACTCATGCAGTGCGCTGAGGCGACGTGCATCATCAGCGGCTGGTGCTGGAAGTATCGGTGGCTCGACGGGTAGAGCTACCGCCGGTGCCACTGCTGACAAAGGGCCCTGCACCGAGGCCTCGACGCTCGGTGGGCTGTCGTCACACTCGACTCTTGGAACCCTAGCTGGCTGCCGTAGTGGGGCCATCTTGAAAAGGAAACTGGTGCGCCACAGTCAGAACAGTATACCTGGTGAGCTGATATAAGTAATCACAAAGAAAACTTTGAAACACACACGCAATCAATGTTTTCATGCATTAAGTCGGAAATCAGAAGTCAGGGTCCTGGTGTACGGATACGTCGGTCGCCGCACCAACACTGGACTCCCTGGACTGATAACCACACTCAATACGCTAAACATTATTGCTTCACATAGAAAAGATCAGAGTTCACGGTAGAACCGAACTCCTCTGATACCAATTTGTCATGTCATTTAAAGAGGGGTTAAAGGGAGTTTGAGAGAAGATGGAAGGTTTAGGTTCGTGTGGGTCCCACCACACTTAATCCTCTCAAGGGAGGTTAAGTGGGTGTGGGTCCCACCCCTAACTTCCTTTGAGAGAAGTTAACCAACAAAAGTAAAAATAAAAAGTGTTCCACATTTTTTTATTCAACTTTTTATAATTCTCCCTAAAACTAACTTTCGTCCCGCAATAAACGCAACTTCGAAAAAGGTCTCCTTCAGCGAATATCGACGTTGCGAGTTCATCAGTGTCCTCGGATTTCAATTCCGAGCACCTGATTAAAAGTTAGAAATTCCCGCTCGTTCGTTCACTGAACGTACCCGAGCCAAACTTCGGAAATTGATTCCGGGCACTCCGGGCCTCGGAATCAGGTGCCGTCAGAAACCACGCTCTTGTAAAATTCCAAAGAAAATTAAGAAAAATTTTCCCTTCAATTTTACGGGTCTTTACATTAGATTGTAACATCCCCAAATGATAAAGGGTTAAATGACTAAATGATATGACTCATGTCAACAAGGTGCACCTTCCTTTTCGGGAGCCTGTCTGATTAGAACTCCACAGTTAAGCGTGCTTGGCTTGGAGTAGTGATCAAGGATGGGTGACCTTCTGGGAAGTTTCCCAGGGAGTGTGTGAGTGAGGACAAAGCACATTGGAAAGGACAAGTGTTGGCCTGTGGGGACTGTCATTAGTCAGATGACCCGTTCAGGCATGTGGGTGGACCCTGGGGTGGGCCCCACATGTCTGCGGGGGAACCTGGTGGTACCTGTTGGGTCAGGACCCGACGGCCTTGTTAAGGCGAGGTGGTTGAGCTGTCACTGGGACCCGGTTGTCACATTTGGTATCAGAGGAGGAACCCAGCCTTAAGTGCGCGGTGCACTGCCTGGGTTGAGATGTAGGGCCCACAACGAGGGCGTTGTGCTCTAAGGGGGGGGGGGGTGATTGTAACATCCCCAAATGAGAAAGGGTTAAATGACTAAATGATATGACTAATGTCAACAAGGTGCACCTTCCTTTTCGAGAGCCTGTCTGATTAGAACTCCACAGTTAAGCGTGCTTGGCTTGGAGTAGTGATCAAGGATGGGTGACCTTCTGGGAAGTTTCCCAGGGTGTGTGTGAGTGAGGACAAAGCACATTGGAAAGGACAAGTGTTGGCATGTGGGGATTGTCATTAGTCAGATGACCCGTTCAGGCATGTGGGTGGACCCTGGGGTGGGCCCCACGTGTCTACGGGGGGAACTGGTGTTACCTGGTGGGTCAGGACCCGACGGCCTTGTTAAGGCGGGGTGGTTGAGCTGTCACTGGGACCCGGTTGTCATACGGGCGGGAGATGGGATGAGGGAAAAAAGATAAGCACAAATACAGTCACGAGATGGAGTCTTGATATTGGGATTCCTCTATGATGGAGTGATTGGGTGAAGATCCAAGAATCAGATGATAGTGGAGTTCCATTTTATGGGGATACAGCTTCTGAGTGCCGTTACAGAGTGGGGACGATGGGATGTTGGAGTGTCGCACTATGAAACGAGATGCCTATGGAGAAGGTGGAATTGGATAAAAATTACACAAAAAGTGTCTACGGGCTATTATATGTGTGTTACAGAACATGGGCTTGTGGGTAATATATATAATAAATAATAGGGGATTGATGGGTGGTTTTTTCCTTTGGTGGCTATGATCTACCTATTTGGCTATACGGGCATGTGGTGTGTGTTTTTTTTATTGTATATATACCCCAATAACCTTATATGTATATATATATATATATATAATTAATAAACCATTATATCCAACCATGAGAGGTGGTGAAGTGAAACAAAATACATCTTTTCACAAGGCGGTAGTCAGTCATGAACATGAAATGATGGGATGGGATGTTGGAGTGTCGCACTATGAAACGAGATGCCTATGGAGAAGGTGGAATTGGATAAAAATTACACAAAAAGTGTCCACGGGCTATTACATGTGTGTTACAGAACATGGGCTTGTGGGTAATATATATAATAAATAATAGGGGATTGATGGGTGGTTTTTTCTTTTGGTGGCTATGATCTACCTATTTGGCTATACGGGCATGTGGTGTGTGTGTTTTTTATTGTATATATACCCCAATAACCTTATATGAATATATATATATATATATATATATATATATAATTAATAAACCATTATATCTAACCATGAGAGGTGGTGAAGTGAAACAAAATACATCTTTTCACAAGGTGGTAGTCAGTCATGAACATGACTTATAGTTTTTTCCCATCTGTTAGAAGAGGGGTTCGATAAAGGTTATGAAAAAAAATAACATATTGGTATATGGTAGATACTGGTTTTATTGTATAATAATTGTTTAATATTATTTGATGAATGTGAAAGTAGAAAAAATAAAAAAAATTAAAGTTTAGGAATTTTACATCTTCTTCGGTGAGACTTTTATGGTTATAAATAATTACTTCACTAGAGAGTTTACAAATAAACCGATGATTATAGGATTTGGATAGGGAATTAATAAATGTTTTTTTTGTATTGGCCAAAAGAATATGATATGGATGTTTTAAGATGAATGGGGAGGGGTGGGGGTGTTTATAAGTGGGGGATTACATACAATGAATTTTTATAGGGAAATAATTATACACATATTTTTTTCACCTGTCACAAGATTTAAAAATGGTCCATTATAGATACATATATGAGATAAAGTCTAAATATGTCCATTAAATTGGTATTATACATAACTATGATAATTTTTAACCCGTATCCATTTAGGTTAATCCCCTATAAACACATTTTTACCTTCACCATGACAATTAATATTATTTTTTCCAATTCATTATGTTAAAATTTTAGTTTTCAATAATTATATAATATTAAATATTGTTATTCCAAATTAGTAATCGATTTTTCTAAAATCAATTTAGACAATTTTTAGAATTGTAATTTAAATTTATCTAGTAGGAGTGATTGAAAAACAATTTCCAATGAGAAAACATTGAAATCATTAAAATGGTTTTTATCAAAATTTAACATTAGATTGAATAAACTGAAATATAATAGATTAATAAATATTTAAATTAATTAATTTATATTTTAAAACATTCATAAAAAAATATTTATCTGTATAAATTCTTTTAATGAAAAGTCATTTTTGAATAAAAATCATAATTCTTCATTATTCATCGACAAATTATTCTTTTCAGAAAAAAGAAGCATTCCCCAAAATAAAATTTTTACACAATGATTCAATAAAATATTGTCATTTTTTTTAAATATATTTTGTATAAATGGAAATTTTTTTATTTTATAATTTTAAGAAAAAAATTATTTTAAATTATTATTTGATATAAAAGTACATTTGAAGTTTATAAAGTCATTAACGAAAATTATGTGAATATTTATAAATATATTTTCATTATATAAATAATTAATAAATAATTATGAAATTGTGGTTACACATATTCACACAACCTTGTTTACTGTCTAGGATATAAAAAAGTTTGTTAGATAATGATATTAATTTTATTTCTCGATTTTTTAAAATTGATGTTTCGTGTAGAGAAAAAAATCATTGAAATTATATTTATTTGGAAACATATACTGCAATAAATCTTAGGGTAATTAACAAACACCAATTGAAAACTTAAAAGTTCAAAAGATATACTTGTTCCTTCCATGAATCTAAAAAGTGATTAAATAATAAACAAAATATCACAATTTGAAAAATACACATGATAGATCATCAGTGACTGAGTCTCCCATCCTTGTTACCATGTGAGAATGAATTTTGTCCCATAAATTTACATATTCCCCTGGATGGGATTGTATAAATATATCATTTTCAAATCCCACATGCAGGGACTGTCCAATGTGTTTCTATCTATCTTCTGGTACTACCCTTTTAGGGGATATTCCACTAATGTCAACCTGGACACTCAACTAAAAAAATCTAAAGAACAACACATAAAATATATATACAAATGATTGATGAACATAATTTAAAAAAAATATCATATTCATTATAATCCTCATAAAGGAAAACCAATAATAGGTATTAGGGATACATAAACAAAACTCATGTGATCCACTATAAAATGATGGTATCATGGGGATATAGAAGCATGAAAAAACATTCCTAGAACTCATATAAAGAATGTACTAGAGACATGGGCTTCTTATCATAGGTGAAATTATGATTGATTTAATGGTACACTTTATAAGTCCAAAACCACCACAAAATCCTTAAACCATTATTAATTAATTGTTATTTATCATTTTAGGTTATAGGTAAAAGAGAAAAGATACTCAAAAAATAGTACATGATCTATCATACTAGAGATGATTTGGTACCAACAATGTTCTAGGACTGAATGTTTCACACAAGATAATTCCATATATATGAGTGATACTTATATCAATTATTAAGGTATTTGTTGTTAAAACATGCAATAAAATTTGTTTTTATCAAGTAACCTATAATCATTAAAGTATGAACAATGAGAATATAATGTATACGTTCTAGATTTTTAAGGTACACATAAGATTATGAATGATGTATTAAATAAATACCTAAGTGTCGAAAGAAGGTGATCAAGACGGAGGAGAGATCTCAAAGTTACTGTAAATTAGTTATTTGGTTTTTTGGGGTTGGGGGATGTGACATCCCTGGACCCAGGTGAAGCTCACAAGTGCCCTGAGCCTAGAGGGACTTACATCCTCAAAAACATCTCTTAGAATTCCAAAGGATATCTACTAGTATGGACGGCATAGGGTGCGTCTATGGGGAGAATATGTAGAGACCCAAAGCCTGACGTACATGGAAATTACATTACTTTTGTGGAATACTTAGTACATAACAAAAAATGACACATAAGTACTGTAATAGTTTAGTGTCTTTGGAAACTCGGAATATAATGTTTTAATAGTGGTGAAATATCTTCAACATCTCCCATAAAGATCTTCCACTTTTGTTTCCTTACCTAAAACCTTTCTTTTTATCCGAGGGGAAAATAAAACATAAAAAGGGTGATCTCAAATGCTCAGTAAGGGTGAGCATGGATAAAATAAAACATACCATATACATTTGAACTTAAAAACATGAACATAATGTTTAACCATCAAAATCTTGAGCAAGGACAAAAAACATGGAAGTACATAAGGCATAGATCATAATGGAACATAAATAATGATAAAATAGCATGTGAATAAAACATGTAATTGTGGCATCCATTAAGCACATGTAATGATTTCCATATTAGCCAGGGCATTGCTTCCAAGACCATCTTAGTGGACAAAGTCCCTTTCTGAATAGAGTTCACTCCTCGTTCCAGTCCTATAATACTGAACTGGGTTAACTTACCGTTCCAGCCATATCAATCTCATGAGATATAAATCATTACCCAATGAATTTGAGGGAGATATATGTCCCACCCATCTCATAATGAAATCATTCTTACTTGTGCCACAAAATAAACATACATAACCCAATAAATAAAATGGGTTTCATACACATCATCCAATCATCACATAATCCATATAAAAGAAATGGATATCATTTCATAATAAGAAAGGAAAAACCATGTAAATAATAGAGACATTATACTTGAAACATACACATATGAAATAATTTCATTTTAGATGGAAAATGGTTTTGATAAAACACTTGAAATGAATTCTTGGGGAAAATATCCTTTTTTCTTCAAAATCATTTTCTTTTCACAAAATGTCATGCAATTTTAAAAGAAAAGGATTTTATTGAAAATAGTCATGAAATCTTTTGGAGTAAGCTTCATGAAAATAAGGCTTTATAAAACCGTAAAAATCTTTTCATGCCCTATAAGTTAAAAAAAACATTCTCCTCGTACTTTTTTCGGAAAATTCAAAAAGTACCTCGTAGGAAAAACGACAAAATATTCCTTTCATATCTTTTACTAAAAACTAAAATAAGGGTAAAATTGTATTTAAACAATTGTAGGTGTATGGAAATAATATTAAATATTGAGTAAACAGGGATGTGGATGATAAAATACACCCCTTTAAATACCAAAGTATAAACAATCTCGGAAAAAAATGAGATTGTGATATTTTCCCTTACCATGGGTCCGATATGCTTCGTATGGATCCAAACCTCCTGTATAATGATTTAAATAATTTCATTGACTTATTACAAAATCATATTAATTGTTATTATATCATATATGGTTCACTTATGACTTTATATTACCCGTTCTTTTGTAAATTCAAGTTAAAGTAGCGTTTTGGGTAATATCGTCACATTTGTCGTTCGTGTTTTAGCTTGTAATTATTCATATGATTACATAGATCATGATTACTTACATCCAGAATTTAAAACATTATTTATATATAATATATATTCAGAATATACATATATATAATGGATCGATAAATGGAAAGAAATACACCGTTCATGGAAACAGTAGGTCGTACGTACGCATGAACGCTGTTTTCGTTTCCTTATTGTATTGAATGGAATTAAGTAGATGACATAAATATATATACATAAATCCAGTAGAATTATAGTTTCATATATTTCATGATTACTTATTATATATACTTTATAATCATTCTTGAATGGTTAATCATGGAAAATGAATCTCATCGCGTTTATGGAGATGGTAGTCCGTATGTACGCACGAGCGATGATATCATTCCCATGATCATGGAATTATATTGGAGTGTATGTATACTATTTAAGAATCAATATCACTATAAAATAATCATATATAGTCATTATTTACACCATTATACCCATCCAAGTAAGGTGGTGGTGGAAAATAGATTACACCACAGCGTGGAGATGGTATTCCGTACGTACGCACGCGCGGTGATTTCGTTTTCTGTAGGATGGATAGATTGTGAAATAGGGTTGTTTCATATTTATAATAATAAATAAGTATATGAGTTATATTGATGTTATTACTTCATAATGAAAAAACTAAATAAGAAGTAGTGGAAGAAGAAATAAAGTTGAAAGAATCGGTAATGGACATTACCTTTTCTTTGAAGCACCTCTTTGAGACCTCCTCTTAGGGAACTAAAATTAGTATTTGAAGAAGACCAGGACCTCTAGGATGTTTATAGGGAATATTATAATAGAATTTGGCAGGGCTTGGCCGATAATTAAGGCTCAATGTGGTGTGTGGAAGATAGGGAGGAGGTGCCCTTTTATAAGGGAGGAGAGGGGCACCTTTGGAAAAACTAAAAATATTATTTTATTATAATTTCATATTCAATTTTTAATAGCTCCAAATTGATTTATTTAGAAGATAAGGTGATTTTGGGTCGAAATAATCTCATCCAATAGAATTTATACAAGTTTATGTTTTTATTTTAACCTTATCATTTAGATTTAACTTTAAGATAGATAATTTAACTTTTACCGTGTCTTCTTGTTTTCTTACACTATAAAGTTAATAAACTTACTATAAAAAAACAAAAGAACCCCAAGATTTTTATTATTAATATATATAAAATTTTCTATATCTTTTGGCCGAACCATAGATTTTTAGGAATAAAATAACAATTAATAATATAATATTTGTTTTAAAATCTATTTTAAATCAATTTTGACACTATTTGGTAATTGATTTTTGTGAAAATCATAAAAGAATAATTAGTTAAAAAAAGGTTATTTAAATAAAACAAAACATGTAATATTAACCTATAAAACAAGTTAAATTCATAAAAAGTCTCAAATTACATTTATTTGGGTATTTATAACATCAATTATGTCAATATTTCATTAATAAAATAATTACTGCATCATCATTATGTCATAAATAAAATAAATTATTTAATGTCTAAAAATTATTTATAAAATACCATTATGTAGGAAATATTTTTATCTTTCTAATTAATATTTATATTCGAATTTATCTTATGTATATCCCTATTTTAAAAATTATTTAGTTATTAAACATTGATTTTAACTATTTTAACTTTTCTTTAAATAAATTAATAATAAATGTCCTAATCTAATCCAAGTGGGCATAAATGGTTATATTTTATTCTAAGGCTTTTTTTGGTCGAATTACACTTATCCAATAGAATTAGTACATGTGTTAGGGTAATAATAATATCATTTTTACCCTTAATTACCCTATTTACTTTTAACTGTGGTAAAAAAAAGTAAAAAGTTACTATTCACAAAAAATTGTTTTCATCTCATTGAACCACATTTTAGTCCTTGATATTAACTATGTCTCTCGTATTTTCAAAATTCCACTCACAGAAGCTGTAGAATTAAGTTTTATGTGAATTTGGAAATTCTCCTAGGAGGTAGGTAAAAGGCGGTGAAAAGTTCAATAAAATTTTTATATATCTAAAATTATTATAAAATGACTCCAATTACTTAAATTAAACTTATATAGGTATTATGTATCAATTTTACCTAAAATAAATGTAAATAAAATAAATAATTATTTAAAAAAAAGTCGGTTTTTGAATAGTAACCCAGTGTTTTCACTATTCATCAAAAATTGAATGTTTTCAGAAAAATACCAAAAATTCACCCTAGGCTAATTTCGATATTCTGAATCCACAAATGAAGTCCATTTTGAAATATTAAATTTAAAAAATTTCAAAAAGTGGTTATTACTATTCATAACGGCTAGTTTTAATAATATTTTAATAGCATATAATTGTTTAGTGAAACTTGGTATTGCGTACAACACATGCTATCGTGGAAGGTCTCGATTGCGTGTAATGCAAGCCAAGTCAGGGATACATGTATTGCAAGCTCCTTTTGGTGTATCGTACAACACAAGACATCAATAAAATTAAAAAGAATATTTTTTCATAAAATCTCGGGGTGTTACATTCTACCGCCCTTAAAATGAATTTCGCCCTCGAAATTCATCTGGTTTATAAATGGTTTACTACTCAAAAGTTTCATTAATATAAACCCACATTGTAAAATGGAATACCAAAACTTGGATTTAAAAACTATATTATGAAACTTAATGGTTACCCAAATTAACTAACCACTGGGTTTCTACATAGGAGAACATAGGTGAAAATATGGATATGGAAGAGAAATCTAACCATCATGTTCTGATGGATAGTTGTAGAGAAAATGGATATGAAAAAGCCAACAATCACAAATTTACAAATTGGTGATGATATAGGGTACCATCTGATTCATCAGCTATAAGGTCACTAGGACAACAGTTTTGGTTTTCAAGATCATTTCCTTAAAATTGAAGAATTAGAATTAGAATAAATACTTAATTTATTTTGGTACAATCTCATTGTTGTTCATGCCTTGAAATATTTCCACTTCATCTCTTAAAGAAATGAAGTTGAATTTGTTATTTTGGAAGTGTTAGCAGATCATGTGATAGAAGGACGGGTCATTCCATCTGTCTCAAACAAAAGGTTAGCAAAAGTTATTAAATATACATAAGTCGATCTATGGTGAGATTAATCATATATGGTTCCTAAAATGGACTTATACTTCATATATCATACTTCTTAATATAATAAAACTAGTTTCTATTAAACAGGGACTTCCTATAGGCTAGTAGTAGGTGATAAAGGCCAGTCGCACTTCGGTTGTGGGTTCGATTCCCACAGCCTTGTCTGACACGATGGGTTGTCGCCCATCCTGCAGGTTGTCCTTTTTCTAAAACTACATTACTATAACATCCCATAAATAATATAAAAAAAAGTTCTATCCTTAAACAATACTATCTTATCTCTAACATAATCCATTCCAATCTTTATTTAAAATACATCAGTCCAAACTCATAGTATAAAGAAAAAGATTACTTGAAATGTCATCAACCAACCATCATTTATCCCCCATTATCTTGTTGGTCACATTACAATCATGTGAATACCTTAATCATGTATTCTATTAAAAAATGAATACAAATTGAACCTTAGTGAAAAAATGAATGATGTAAAAAGTTAACTCTTTCCACATACCAAAATTAAATAATTCTATATACTCAAACCATGATATAACCTTCTCCTTATATCAGTCATGAGCTCATGAATACTGTCAAACATTTCATTTTCTCCTTATCCCTTCATTATGCGCATATCATCTTTTTTCCAAAAATATCTCAATCACATTCCATGGTTACCTGTACAATAAAATTATTGAAAACCACAATAGACCAATACATAAATATTCCAATACTCCATGATACTATATACAAAATTATTTTGGAATCCCATTACATAAACACTTAATCATTCCACCACATCGTTTTCATATTCAACATCGCCAATAGTGATCACATGTGACTTCCCATTGTACTTTTCCTTAAGTGGTTGCTCATGTCGATCATCACTAACCCTTGGATTAGGTAATTTGTTATCATAATGCCCCATTTCCTTGCACTTGAAGCATTGAAGTGTTGGGGGTGTGTTCTCTGCAGTATTTTCTTTATTCACATCATTAGCAACCCTTTTTCCATTACTTCGACACTCAGCTACTTGATGACCTTCTTTTCCACACTTAAAACATTTTGTAGTCCCCTTAAGAAAATCTCCATCATGCTTCTTTCCACATTTTGAGCATAAGGAAATAGTCATCTTCTTTTCACCATTATTCTGAGATTTCTCCTTGAACTCCATCTTTCGTTTCTTGTCAAAACCATGAGATGTATATGTAAAACCAACATCCATTTCTACCTTGATAGCACAACACACAATTTCTTTATAGTTATTAAAGTCTCTTATAGCTAATGCCCTTCGAAGACTTGGTTTTAATCCAATGAAGTATCGATCAACTTTACTTTCAGGTTAGATGATAAAGCCAGATGCATACCTTGCAAGCCTTGTAAAATTCGCTTCGTATATACCAAGAGATTCATCATCCTGTTTCTTTAGTTCAAGAAACTCCTTCTCCATCTTCGTACGAAGAATACGAGGGAAGTACTTATTGAAAAATATGTTCTGGAACTCATCCCATTCCATGGACTCAATTTCATCTCTTGGCATCGTATTCTTGATAAGATTACACCATTGATCAGATTCACCTTCCAAATGATATACTGCAAAGATGACTTTATCATGTTCAGAACATTGAAGAACTGAAAATATCTTTTCAGTGGTACTGATCTATTGTTCAGAAACAAGTGGATTGGAAGACCCACTGAAAGAAGGTGGATGTTGCCTCATGAAGGACACAATAGAATATTGTTCCCTTCTCTGCTCATTTGGAAGTCCAGAATGGTTTATAGCTTATGTAAGTATAGCAATAAGATTTTTCACTCCATCTACCATAGAATTGGTTTGTTCATGAGGAAAGTCATTGCATTGTCCATTACATTGATCAACATGGTTCCTTCAGGTTCCATCCATCGTCTAAAACCCAAATAGAATAGTGCAAGAGGCAAAAATCATGCTAGGGAAAACAACATAATAAAGGGGGAGTACCTTAAATATCCAACATCTTAGGTTTAATTCAAAGATCATTAGTGCAATTCTAGGATTATAACCTATACTTATACTTAACCTTAGGGACATCCCTAGACATACCTTAAAAATATCTCTAGGGATCTCACTAAAGTTCTCGTATCCTAATTTCCAATGGTTGACTAAACCTTTCCTCTGATACCAACTGTAGAGACCCAATGCCTGACTTACATGGACATTACATTACTTTTGTGGAATACTTAGTACATAAAAAAACAGACACACAAGGACTGTAATAGTTTAGTGTCTTTGGAAACTCGGAATATAATCTTCTAATCATGGTGAAAGATCTTCAACATCTCCCATAAAGATCTTCCACTTTTTGTTTCCTTACCTAAAACCGTTCTTTAAATCCTAGGGGAAAATAAAACATAAAAAGGGTGACCTCAAATGCTCAGTAAGGGTGAGAATGGGTAAAATAAAACATACCATATACATTTGAACTTAAAAACATGAACATAATGTTTAAACATCAAAATATTGAGCAACGACATAAATCATGGAAGTACATAAGGCATAGATCATAATGGAACATAAATCGTGATAAAATTGCATGGGAATAAAACATGTAATTGTGGCATCCATTAAGCACATGTAATTATTTCCATAGTAGCCATGGCATTTCTACCAAGACCATCTTAGTGGACAAAGTCCCTTTCTGAATCGAGTTCACTACTCCTTACAGTCCTGTAATACTGAACCGGATTAACTTACCGTTCCAGCCATGTCTATCTCATGAGATATAAATCATTACCCAATGCATTGGAGGGAGATATAGGTCCCACCTATCTCATAATGAAATCATTCTTACTTGTGCCACAAAATAATCATACATAACCCAATAAATAAAATGGGTTTCATAAACATCATCCCATCATCACATAATCCATATAAAAGAAATGGATATCATTTCATAATAAGAAAATTGAAACCATGTAAATCATAAGGACATTATAATTGAAACATACACATATGAAATAATTTCATTTTAGATGGAAAATGGTTTTGATAAAACACTTGAAATGAATTCTTGAGGAAAATATCCTTTTTTCTTCAAAATCATTTTCTTTTCACAAAATGTCATGCAATTTTAAAAGAAAAGGATTTTGTTGAAAATAGTCATGAAATATTTTGGAGTAAGCTTCATGAAAATAAGGCTTTATAAAACTGTAAAAAGCCTTTCATGCCGTATAAGTTAAAAAAAATTCTCCTCGTACTTTTGTCGGAGAAGTCAAAAAGTACCTTGTACGAAAAATGACAAAAGATTACTTTCATATCTTTTACTAAAAACTCAACGAAGGGTAAAATTGCATTTAAACAATTTTAGGTGGATGGAAATAATATTTCATATTGATTAATCATGGATGTGGATGATAAAATACACCCTAGTAAATACCAAAGTATAAACAATCTCGGATAAAAATGAGATTGTGATATTTTACCTTACCTTGGGTCTGATATGCTTCGTATGGATCCGAACCTCCTGTATAATGATTTAAATGATGTCATTGACTTATTACAGAATAATATTCATTGTTTTTATATCATATATGGTTCACTTATGACATTATATTACCCGTTCTTTTGTAAATTCATGTTAAAGTAGCGTTTTGGGTAAAATCGTTTCATTTGTCGTTTGTGTTTTAACTTGTAATTATTCATATGATTACTTAGATCATGATTACTTAGATCTAGAATGTAAAACATGATTTATATATAATATATATTCAGAATATACATATATATATATAATGGATCGACAAATGGAATGAAATACACCGTTCATGGAGACGGTAGGTCGTACGTACGCATGAACACAGTTTTCGTTTCCTTATCGTATTGAATGGAATTAAGTAGATGACATAAATATATGTATACATAAATACAGTAGCATTATTATGTCATATATTTCATGATTACTTATTATATATACTTTATAATCATTCTTGAATGGTTAATCATGGAAAATGAATCTCATCGCGTTTGTGGAGACGGTAGTCCATATGTACGCACGATTGATGATATCATTCCCATGATCATGGAATTGTATTGGAGTGTATGTATACTATTTCAGAATCAATATCACTTTAAAATAATCATATATAGTCATTATTTACACCATTATACCCATCCAGGTAAGGTGGTTGTGGAAAATAGATTACACCACGGCGTGGAGATGGTATTCCGTACGTACGCACGCGCGGTGATTTCGTTTTCCATAGGATGGATAGATGGTGAAATAGGGTTGTTTCATACTTATAATAACATATAAGTATATTATTGATACTGATTTTATTACTTCATAATGAAACAACTAAATAAGAAGAAGTGGAAGAAGAAATAAAGTTGAAAGAATCGGTAACAGACATTACCTTTTCTTTGAAGCGCCTCTTTGAGACCTCCTCTTAGGGCACTAAAATTGGTATTTGAAGAAGACCAGGTCCTCTAGGATGTTTCTATGGAAGAGTAGAAGTGAATTTTATAGGGGTTGGCCAAGCTTTAAGGCTCAAAGTGGTGTGAGGAAGAGAGGGAGGAGGTGCCCTTTTATAAGGGAGGAGAGGGGAACCTTTGGAAAAATTAACAATATTATTTTATTATAAATTCATATTCGGTTTTTAATAGATACAAATTGATTTATTTAAAATCAAAGGTGGGAATGGGTCGAAAGCCTCTCATCCAATATAATTTAGACAAGTTTAGGTTTGTATTTTAACATTACCATTTAGATTAACTTTAAGATAGATAATTTAAATTTTACCGTGTCTTCTTGTTTTCTTACACTATAAGTTTATTAATCTTACTATGACAAGCCAAACGAACCCCAAGTTGTTTATTATTAATATATATAACCTGATATAATTCATTAGGCAGAACCTTATATTTTTAGGAATAAAATAACAATTAATAATAAAATATTTGTTTAAAAAATATTTTATGTCAATTTTGACACTATTTGGTAATTGATTTTTTTGAAATTCATAATGGAATTATTAGTTCGAAATAAGTTAATTAAATCAAAAAAACCATGTCTTATTAACCCAGAAAATTAGTGAAATTCATAAAAAGTCTCAAATTACATTTATTTTGGTATTTATAACATCAATTATGTCAATATTTCATAAACAAAATAATTAATGCATCATCTTTGTGTCATAAATAAATTAAATTATATAATGTATAAAAATTATAATTAAAATACCATTATGTAGGAAATCATCTTAGATTTCTAATGAATATTTATAGTTGAATTTATCTTATGTATAATCCTATATTAAAAATGATTTAGTTAATAAACATTGATTTTAACTATTTTAACCCTTCTTTAAATAAATTAATAATAAATGTCATAATCTAATCCAAGTGGGCCGAAATGGTCATAATTTATGCCTAAGGTTGTCTTTGGTCGAATTATACTTATCCAATAGAATTAGGAGATGTGTTAGGGTAATAATAATATCATTTTTACCCTTAATTACTCTATTTACTTTTAATCGTGGTAAAAAAAGTAAAAAGTTACTATTCAACAAAAATTATTCTCATCTCATTGAACCAAATTTTAATCCTTGATATTAACCGTGTCTCTCGGATTTTCAAAATTCCACTCATAGAATCGTTAAAATTAAGTTTTATGTGAAATTGGAAATTCTCCTAGGAGGTAGGTAAAAGACGGTAAAAAGGTCAATAAAATTTTTCTATAACTAAAATTATTATAAAATGACTCTAATGACTTAAATTGAACTTATATAGGTATTATGTGTCAATTTTGACCTAAAAAAATTTAAATAAAATAGATAATTATTTAAATAAAAATGTCAGTTTTTGAATAGTAACCCAGTGTTTTCACTATTCATTGAAAATTGATAGTTTCCAGAAAAATACCAAAAATTCACCCTAGGATAATTTCGATATTCTAAATCCAAAAATGAAGTCCATTTTAAAATAAGAAATTTAAAAAATTTCAAAAAGTGGTTATTACAATTCATAACGGCTATTTTTAATAATATTTTAATAGCATATCGTTGTTTAGGGAAACTCGGTATTGCGTACAACACACGATATCGTGGAAGGTCGTGATTGTGTGTAATGCAATCAAATTCAGGGATGCATGTAGTGGAAGATCCTTTTGGTGTAGCATAAAACACAAGACATCAATAAAATTAAAAAGAATATTTTTAATAAAATCTCGGGGTGTTACAGATTATGACCTCATTACGAGAGTGTGTCACAATTAATATATATAACAATAGGTAAATATAGAAATTAGTTGTATAATATGGAAATAGTAAAATCATGATGATGTAATAAATAACAAAATAACTTATAATAATACTCAAAGGATGATGATACATGTCTTGTCTCTAAAAAGTAGGAAAACGTGTATAAATAAAACCATGAAATAATACTATAGAAGATTATGAAAAAAGGAATAAAAAATTATCTAAGAATCATAATATCCAACCTTATCATCTACCTCCCGACTCCATCCCAATGAATACAAGCAACCTAGTGTCTAAAGCAGGACAATTCCCATTGTAATAACCAACATACATGTAATATACCAGTGCACCAATGGTGACCCAGATAGGGAGTGAGATAAATCCCAATAGACTACCACCAATGACATCTATAATATCTAATATATGAAATATAAATAGAACCTATATTCAAGAATTCATAAAGAAGATTAAATAAGTACAGTAACATAAATACTCAATTACCTACTTCATCCTCAGTGTGTGTCTGAATATGTAACCCTTTATTTAATTATTTATTTTCTAGTTTATATAAGTAGTTAATGTGAGGTAAAAACTATAATGATATCTTGAAATGACAATAAAAAAATAAAGGATCCAATATATAACAAAGGATTCATTATGATGATAATAGTGAAAGGATCTATGATATAATAAAGCATCATGTAGAGTTATTTAAAGGGATCCAAGGTAATAAACAATAAATCCATGACCTCAGGGGTTGAACCAAAAAAGTAGTATACTATTTCCTAGATAAAGGGGTAAGACTGTAATCTAATTGGAATTACCTATGTAATTATACAATAATAAATCTATCTATGTTTATGGTGACCATCCAATGTAAAATGAGATAAGAAATAACTTTGAACGATTTATATAACCAGGGATCCTAATTTCTGTAGATGTCAGGATAGATCCAATGAGTTTATAAATGTAATCCTATAATAATAGTTTATAGATCCTATGATGTTATAGTGGGCATCCACAAGTAGAAAAATATCAGGTTCTATGGTGGATCTCACCCTTGGAAACCGACTCCTTTCAATCAAAATGGAATCCACATGTGCTCAAGGAATTCCCTAGAGTATCCAAGGCCAAGTCAAGTAGAATAATACTATAATAGATTAATGTTACATATACAAAATTAACCTTATTATTAATTAATTAATTAATTAATTCCTTTTAAATCTCATGTTATTAATATTTAATTTTGTTCTGGTTGTTACCTTATATTGCATTGACAAAGATAACAAGACATGGAACCATTTATTAGCTCAATTAATTCATTATAATTTTATTTTTTTCACTTTGAATCCTTCTATTAGACATGTTAAGGGGTTCTACGAGTATGAAATAAAGATTTTCAATCACATTCAATTAGTTAAAGTCATATAGGTAGTGTACTTTTCAAATTAATCATTTAGACATTCATTAATTATACAGAACACTTACCATAAGAGTCTCAAGTGACACAAATATATACTTGGATAATAAAAAACCAATTAAATAGTAATTTAATTATATTAGGGATTACCATTAATAGGGTTAAGAAAAATTACAAACAAAATGTGGTGAAAACGAACATGCCAAACCACTAAAGGAATACCTATGGTAAACACATTTGTTAGGTTGGTCAAAATTGAGGTCATAACTTACAATTACGGATTATATATTTAATATGGATCTTATAACCTGAATTAAAATGACTATAAGCAGCGAAAAAAATTAATTAGGTCATGCTCTATGAAATTAGCACATGCACAACAATCACAATTTATAAAATAACAAAACATGATGGATGGGTTATAGACTAACTACCACATACACATGTGACTCTACTCATCCAATATCAGCATCTAATTTGGAATAGATATCAAGGGATATGAAAAATGGATCAACTCCATAAATATAAGGCATATGAACATGCATATAGATATCATCATCAATAGAAATAAGAATGATTAATGGATTGAATATAATAACAATCTTACCAACACATATCAAATGAGATGAAAAGGGATTTAATTAGTATTTAGGTGGATTAATGAGATCAAAATATATAAATTATTTCATCGGGATATCAAAGCAGGGGATGGGGAGATCTACTCTATTGGAAATAAAAAAACAAGGAATGGGTCATGTTTTAAAATTTTATTAAGGACATTTTTATAATTTCATCCAAAAATAGGGGTCTCATAGATTTTCCAAACTTTTGGGAAAACCAAGATCCAACCATTCACCATATTCTATAAGGAGGGGCACATCGCATAGTTAAGTCGCATGGTTAGAGAAACCATGCACAAACCATGAAAAACACCTCTATAATAATTTATGATGTTTTTTCATCGCTGTGTTCCCCCAAGCACACATTTAGAGGAAACCATGATCCCTACATCACCCCACAGTCCAGCCTCACATACTTAGGAGAGGTTATGTGGGATGGGTCACATGATTTCTATTAACCATGTAACATAGTGATTTTCTCCACTAGTTGGGGTTCTGACCTTTAAACAAGCCCTAGAAACCCCTAAATATTTTATAACATCACACAACAAACATATTAGTTCTATAATAATGAATTAGAAAAAAATTTGAAAGAACCATTCAAGAGATAAAAAATTTTTTCTTACAATCTCCGAACCTGATCAAACTCTTTCTCGAGTTCACTATCCATGGGCAGAGAAACACTATCTGGGAAAAACAATGGCCAATAGGAACATAAGTCAACATCCCTCTCCCATGTGTTGTCCTATACATGATACTAATTCCATAACACTCTTTCTAATGTGATATAACATCCATGGATATAATTTTTTTTTCTATTTACCGATACATATATAATACTTATAAAAAGATTCATTGACATCTAACTCAACCTCCTTAGGATAAAAATCATGCGATGGGTTTTCATGATACCTGTGAAGCTGTGAAACATGTATGATATTGTGAAAGGAATGGAACATATAATGTAATAAAAATCAATTTTATATAATCTTTAATATCTATAATTTCTCAAACAATCTGAAATAAAAAGGTGAAAACTTCCCTTTCCATTTTATCTGTCTATGCCATGGCATGGGTGATACATGCAGGAAAACATGATCCCGAACCCCAAACTCTAGAAGACGTCGATAAAGATCCACATAGGAATTTTTTCTAGACCAAGTAGCGAAGATATGGTTCTCAATCAAAAGAACATTCATTGATGTATCCAACATGATATGTGGACCTTGTTGGGTGACCTCTCATGCCTCTAGCTATCACTAGGTTAAATAAAACTACCCAAAATAAATTACCTCAAAACGATACATATTCATCATCATATGAAATTTATTATTATAGGTAAACATGATGGGTGTGTAACACCCCAAGATTTCATAGTGTGTTATTCAATAACTTGCACTACACGCAACACTGAGTTCAATTGCACCATGAATTACCAAAAAAAATCCATTAAAAGAGGTCATGAATAGTATTAACTAAATTTTAATCTTTATATAATCCTTATAATTTTATAATCCATATTATGAGTTTCTTAGTCATAATGCAAGAACAGATTCATTTTCAGTATTGCACTTTTATCAACTTTTGATAGTGAAACCTTTTTAAATACAATATTTTAAACTTTTTGACTAAATGGAGACATCAAAAAATTTAAAATGAAACATCCCATGCTTCCACGGTACGCTTTCCAATGAATAAAACAGTAGCGTGTGTTGTACGCAACTTCGAGTTCTAACACACCGTAACCAATCAAACTAGCTGTTATGAATAGTAATACCTACTTTTTGAAGTTATATATATTTTATATTTTAAAATGGACTTCATTTTTGGATTCGGAATATCAAATTTAGCCTAAGGTGAAATTTTGGTACTTTTCGGATAACTTTTATATTTTGATGAATAATGAAAATTACTAAATTTTAATTAAAAACAAATTTTTTAATCAAAATAATTAATAGTGATAAATTATGAATTTGAGTGGTTTTAAAATATATTTAGAATATATTTTTACTATTTAATATAATGTTGGTCATTGGACATAATTTTACAATTAAACCGAACATAAACAAGTGTCAATCTTTTGATAGTTATTATCTCTTAAAAACACGATTTTTGTTTTGACAGTGGGAATTAATTTTAATTAATTTCTGCCACTTCTGTGTTTTGAATTTAGGAAAATGGATTCCATATTTGGAATCAGGATGTGCAAATTGTGTAAATAGGTAACTTTAATTTTTATACATTTTGAATAATTACTGCGGTAAATATTTTATTTACCATGGTTAAGGGTAAATCCGGTAAATAAGGGTTAAAAATTAATATTATAATAATACTAAATTACCCTAAAACGTGTCTTAAACCTATTGGTTGATACATGGTCGACCATTAGCATCATTGGGTCTATTTTGGGACCCCATGGATCCACTTGTAAGTGATAATGACACTTTATTTTAATTAAGTTAAAATGAATACAAAAATGACACAAGCATATATCTTTTAGAATAACAATTGTTACATAGGGTTATATATGTTGGATTTTAGATTATAAATATTCATTAGAAAGCTAAAAAGATTTCTTACATAATTATATTTTATTTATAATTTTTAGACATTAAATAATGTATTTTATTTATGACACAATGATGATGCAGTAATTACTATAATAGTGAAAAATTAAAATAATTGATATTATAAATACCCAAATAAATATAATATGAAACTTTTAATGAATTAAACTAATTTTCTAGGATAATATGATATATTAGGATTGATTTAATTGACTTTGTTCGAAGTAATCAATCTTTTATGAGTTTCACAAAAATCAACTATTGAATAGTGTCAAAATTGACATAAAAGAGTTCTTAAAACAAATATTATATTATTAATTGATATTAAATTCTTAAAAATCTAAGGTTCGGCCAAGAGACTTATATCATGATAGGTTCATCATTAATGGACCCCTTGGGGGTCTCTTGGATGTATATAGTAAGTTTATTAACCATATTATATAAAAATACAAAGAGACATTGTAAAAGTGAAACTAATTAACTTAGAGTTAATACTTAAAGATAAGGTTAATATAAGTACCAAAACCTGTCTAAATTATATTGGTTGAGTGGTTTAGACCTATCCCCACCTTAACCTTTGAATAATAAGCTTTGGAGCCATTAGAAACCGAATATGAATTTATTATAAATTAATATTTCTAGCTTTTCCAAAGGTGCCCCTCACCCCTCTTATAAAAGGGCACTCCTCCTTCTCATTTCTTCACACCTTCAAATCCTTTTGGTTCGGACAAACTCTGCCCAAATACTCTCCCAACATCCCTCACTACAACCTAGAGGCCTTAGTTTGATCAGAAAGCCAACCTAAGGAGCCCTTTTCATCAAATCAAAAGGAAGAACCCGAAGAAGAGGTAATGATTTCACCACCCTTCTCCAAGTTCATTTCTTCTTCCACTTCTTCTTCCTTTGTTCTTACAATTCTAAAATAATAACTCTAGTATCTCACATATAATGTGATGTTATTATAAATATGGTACAACCATATTCAGTATTCTATCGACCCTTTGAATAACATGTCACCATACGTGCGTACGTACGGCTTACCGTCTCCACGTCGTGGTGTAATTGTTATTCAATATAATATTATTTGGATGGGTATAATAATGATGTGTAACTCATGTAAATAATAAATATAACATGTTAATGATTATGTATATATGATATAACATCCATTTATATATTATTTTGATATCAAAATAATGATATTGTCGCTCGTGCGTACGTACGGACTACCGTCTCCACGAACGCGATGAGATTCATTCTCCATCGTATCCATCCAAGTATAATTATCATTTGATGATTTAAAAATGATTTTTAAGGACTAGATATCATTCTGGATATGAATAAGATACAACAACCATGGCTTATGTAACAAAACATATAAAAGAAAATGAGTAAGTTAACTCCCGAAACGACGATAATTCTAAGATATTATTAACAAATCAATGTTAAAAGATCATATATGATATCATATTATTATATATGATTATTGTATAATTTAATAACAACTATTTCACCATTATACAGGAGGTTAACCTACCCCAACCAAGGAAAAGTACAAGGTAAGGGTTATTTCACAATCTCTTCATTATCCGAGGTTGTTTGTACGTAATAATCTACTGGGATATCTTTATCATCCACATCCATGTTTCTTAAAAATGTATTTCAAAACATTTTTACTATTTACAATAATATGGGTTAAAGTCATTTATACCCTTGTTTGACTTTTTATAAGAGTTTTATAAAGGAATCTTTCTGTCGTTTTCAAAACAAGGTCCTTTTTAACCTTTTCGACAGAATTGAGGTAAGAATGTTTTTTTAACTTATACGGCGGGTGCGGTTATTTTACGCCGTTATAAAATCTTCAGAGCTTTCATTACAAGCTTATAAGAATATTTTCAAAGAAAATGTTTTATTTTATATGGATCTTAAATGATTTCAAAATAAAAGGAGATATTTCTTTAAAAAGAATTTTGATTTCATCTACGTCAACATCCTTTGATGGATTTTAAGATTATTTGAAGTGGATTTATTATGATACAAAACTTCTATATTGTGTTGAAGGTTTTCTGATATGTTTGACTATGGATGTGCTATTTTTATACCATTCATAGTTTATGGTGAAATTATTGACATTTCGTATGCTAGTTTTAATACGAATGTTTATGTTATGTTTAAACCTTTTCATATGGGAATGCATTGGACTTAATAAGTGACGGGTGGAGCCCGCTATAGCTCCTCGATGCATCGGTAGGTCTCATGAGACAAACTAGTGTCTTGGAACAAGTCCTTGACAAAATCATATTTGTAGTCTTGGCACGAGGCCTTGGCTATGTGGTTATGATAGTCTGGCATTATGCATTCCAACATTATGAAAGTGGTTATTGATTTTTGCATGTGATTATTCGATTAGTAGAATATCCATGTGAATAAGTAAATGGCATTATTCCATTTTATTTATGCCATACCATGTTGAAAGTTCATATTTAAAAGGCTTTTGTTTTAGTTATACATTGCCTTAAATGTTTATTCTTATTTATGAAAGTTTCCGCTATATTGTTATCCTTACTGGGCATTTGAGCTCACCCCTTTTCTATGTTTTATTTTTCCCAGGATGTGAAGAAGTATGTTATGAATGACCTGCAGGGATTTTATGAGGGGTTAATAGTGTGGATTGTGGAAACATTATGTTGTTGTAGTAGTTTTTCATTTTATGATGTAATGTAAAACTTATGAATATATCTAGTGTTTCCAAGGCTACTAAACCAATCGGTCTTTCGAGATTTGATCTTTCTTGTGATCATGCCAATGTTATGTAATAATGCACCGACTCTGGGTAACTGGGGTCGGGGCGTTACAGTTGGTATCAGAGGAAGTTTCGTACAAACCTTGGAAGCTAGATTTAGATAAACTCTGATTAGAGCACGTAGACCTAAGATGAACTTTGAGGATTAGTATAGAAGAACTTCCTAGAATTTTGGTATTGTAGAGATTTTGTGAGTTTTCCGAGCAATAAATCCCTGTCTGGATACGAGCAAGAAGAGGTGGCTCTGGAACAGATGTACCTATGGGTAAAACCCGAAAACACCGCTTTGAGCTAGACTCGAACGGGAACTGGTGCACGACAACGGGCCTTGCTGCACTCTTGGTTACGACACTCCCGGGGGATATGCTTAGGATAACTCTCATTTTCTTTACATATCATTTTGAAGGGATTATGAGTATATACATCCTCAAAGAAAACATTCTTATGATTATGGATTATATCCATAAATAGTTCAATTTATGTTAAGTGTTTTATAAGTATGGGATTATGTGTTTTGATTCATAAAATGATCTAGTTTATGCCATAGTATAGAAATGGCGCCCAGTAGAAGGAATGAGAACTCCAGAAATGCACATGATCCAAAGAGAAGGAAGGATCATATCTTTTAATGGTCTTAAGCTAACATTTATAAGAGAAATAGTCTCCCATGTATTATCATCATATGAAGAAATAATATCATGTGTTGATAAGATAAGTAAAGAGTTTACTGAGTCCTATGGCTTTGAAGGGAAGCAAGAGAAGAATAGGATGGAAGAGAGAAAGATGGATAAAGGGAAGAGGGAAAAGAAGAATTTTCCCATATGTGGTAACTGTGGAAAGAAACACCCTGGAACTTGCCTGAAAGGAATGAGAGTTTGTTACAAGTGTGGAGGAAAAGGGCACAAAGTACGTGACTGCAAGGGTAAGAAAATGGTTTTAAATGTACAATGCTTCATTTGCAAGGAGTTTGGACACTACGCGAACCTATTTCCCAGTCATCAGACTATGCCGCAAATGATGCTATTGGATAATAATCAAGTTATGATACTACCACAGATGAAGAGGAATGATTAGAGTTCTTATGTTGATTATGTCAATTGAGTGTTGTATCAACAATGTACTTGTTATAATAACTATGGAGTATATAAGGATTGTACTGAAGTACTATTTCATTAAGGACTTGAGATTGTGTGGAACAAAGAAAAGTGACTCAATAGAAGGTTAAATTTTTGGAAAATATATGGTTGAGAGAATGATAAATCATAATATAGTTCTGATACTGAGGTAGTGATTTTGGAATAATATGTGATTATTTTGGATAAATTATATTGGATATTCTTGACTACCTTGGAACTGATTAATGATTTGTATATTCCATCATTGTTGGGGTTTAAAACATTTTTGGATTAATGAAGTATATCCAGCATTCTATATCGAATAAGGGAGCATGAATGTAATCAATAAGGAATATAGTAATACATGATGAAGGTATTCATATTCTATTACGGGGTAAAAAGGATCTATATTATGTTTACCTTCCTTATAAATGTTGGACTGTGAGTTTAGACAGAAGTATTTTGGATAGTTCTAGTTTGGATTATTTTGGATTTCCATAAAAGGACAACCCGGAGGTCGGGCGGCAACCCGTCGCGTCCGACAAGGCTGCGAGACTTGAACCCGCAACCGAAGGGCGACAAGGGTGTATCACCTACCACTGTCCCACGAGATGTCCTGAATTAAATAATGTAGTTTTTTTTAAAAGATCTGGTAGATGAATTATAAATTCATTTATTTTGGAACCCTGTACGAATAGTATAAATAGAAAAAAAAAATTACGTTCTATTATCTTTTAGAGTGAAAGATGAGTTTGTGGTAGAAATTTATTAATGGGTAAAATTCTAATTATAATGTAAGTATATCTCCTTATTATCATAGCTAATATCATAAATAAATTCCTCAACATTAATAATAGAAACTTAGAACAAAAATGTTGTCCTAGATGGTACCTTAAATCATCACAAATTTATGGCTTTGGGATTGTTGGCCTTTTCATAGCCATGTTCTCTACCACTCTCCATCAGATAATTGATGGTTATATTTCTCTTCCATATCCATATTTTCCTACATGGAACCCTAGTATGTGTTATTTTCGGTAATCTTCATACTTTCCACTCTTTATTTTAAATAGAGGCCTCATTAATTCATTTTTAGATGTGGGATTTCAACTAAGATATTTTGAAATGTCAAAAATGTGTTGTCCCAATACCCTATATTTTGTTGAACCGATGGTACTTCAAATCATCATAGATTGATGAGTTTAAGGACGTCAATTTTATACTTTTTTGTGATTGATAACCTCAATCACTACCTATAAATATTTACGTTTTTCCTCCAATTATATGTCTCTAATTTCCACCAATGTTCTCCTAATCAAGATCATAATTTGGTGGTGACCCTTTGATTTCTCTTTTCCTCATTTTAAGACTAAATTTTAGTAACCCAATTTCCGATGTGGGTTTTCCCACAAATACATTTTCTACTTTCAACCTTTTATTTTTGACGAACAATTTCAAATTGCGAGGACGCAATTTATTGAAGGAGGGGAGAATGTAACACCCCAAGATTTCATAGTGTGTTATTCAATAACTTGCACTACACGCAACACTGAGTTCAATTGCACCATGACTTACCAAAAAAAAAGCCATTAAAAGAGGTCATGAATAGTATTAACTAAATTTTAAACTTTATATAATCTTTATAATTTTAGAATCCATATTATGAGTTTCTTAGTCATAATGCAAGAACAGATTCATTTTCAGTATCGCACTATTATCAAATTTTGATAGTGAAACCTTTTTAAATACAATATTTTAAACTTTTTGACTAAATGGAGACATCAAAAAATTTAAAATGAAACATCTCAAGCTTCCACGGTACGCTTTCCTTTGAATAAAATAGTAGCGTGTGTTGTACGCAACTTCGAGTTCTAACACACCGTAACCAATCAAACTAGCTGTTATGAATAGTAATACCTACTTTTTGAAGTTATATATATTTTATATTTTAAAATGGACTTCATTTTTGGATTCGGAATATCAAATTTAGCCTAAGGTGAAATTTTGGTATTTTTCGGATAACTTTCATATTTTGATGAATAGTGAAAATTACTAAATTTTAATTAAAAACAACTTTTTTAATCAAAATAATTAATAGTGATAAATTATGAATTTGAGTGGTTTTAAAATATATTTAGAATATATTTTTACTATTTAATATAATGTTGGTCATTGGACATAATTTTACAATTAAACCGAACATAAACAAGTGTCAATCTTTTGATAGTTATTATCTCTTAAAAACACGCTTTTTGTTTTGACAGCGGGAATTAATTTTAAATTAATTTCTGCCACTTCTGTGTTTTGAATTTAGGAAAATGGATTCCATATTTTGAATCAGGATGTTCAAATTGTGTAAATAGGTTACTTTTATTTTTAGACATTTTGAATAATTACTGCGGTAAATATTTTATTTACCATGGTTAAGGGTAAATCCGGAAATAAGGGTTAAAAAATAATATTATAATAATACTAAATTACCCTAAAACGTGTCTTAAACCTATTTGTTGATACATGGTCGACCATGAGCATCTTTGGGTCTATTTCGGGACCCCATGGATCCACTTGTAAGTGATAATGACACTTTATTTTAATTAAGTTAAAATGAATACAAAAATGACACAAGCATATATCTTTTAGAAAAACAATTGTTACATAGGGTTATATATGTTGGAATTTAGATTATAAATATTCATTAGAAAGCTAAACATATTTCCTACATAATTATATTTTATTTATAATTTTTCGACATTAAATAATTTATTTTATTTATGACACAATAATGATGCAGTAATTACTATAATAGTGAAAAATTAAAATAATTGATATTATAAATACCCAAATAAATATAATATGAAACTTTTAATGAATTAAACTAATTTTCTAGGATAATATGATATATTAGGATTGATTTAATTGACTTTGTTCGAAGTAATAAATCTGTTATGTGTTTCACAAAAATCAACTTTTGAATAGTGTCAAAATTGACATAAAAGAGTTCTTAAAACAAATATTATATTATTAATTGATATTAAATTCCTAAAAATCTAAGGTTCGGCCAAGAGACTTATATCATGATAGGTTCATCATTAATGGACCACTTGGGGGTCGCTTGGATTTATATAGTAAGTTTATTAACCATATTATATAAAAATACAAAGAGACATTGTAAAAGTGAAACTAATTAACTTAGAGTTAATACTTAAAGATAAGGTTAATATAAGTACCCAAACCTGTCTAAATTATATTGGTTGAGTGGTTTTAGACCTATCCCCACCTTAACCTTTTAATAATAAGCTTTGGAGCCATTAGAAACTGAATATTAATTTATTATAAATTAATATTTCTAGCTTTTCCAAAGGTTCCCCTCACCCCTCTTATAAAAGGGCACTCCTCCTTCTCATTTCTTCACACCTTCAAAGCCTTTTGGTTCAGCCAAACTCTGACCAAATACTCTCCCAACATCCCTCAATACAACCTAGAGGCCTTAGTTTGATCAGAAATCCAACCTAAAGAGCCCTTTTGATCAAATCAAAAGGAAGAACCCGAAGAAGAGGTAATGATTTCACCACCCTTCTCCAAGTTCATTTCTTCTTCCACTTCTTCTTCCTTTGTTCTTACCATTCTAAAATAATAACTCCAGTATCTCACATATACTGTGATGTTATTATAAATATGGTACAACCATATTCAATATTCTATCCACCCTTTGAATAACATGTCACCATACGTGCGTACGTACGGCTTACCGTCTCCACGTCGTGGTGTAATTGTTATTCAATATAATATTATTTGGATGGGTATAATAATGATGTGTAACTCATGTAAATAATAAATATAACATGTTAATGATTCTGTATATATGATATACCATCAATTTATATATTATTTTAATATCAAAAGAATGATATTGTCGCTCGTGCGTACGTACGGACTACCGTCTCCACGAACGCGATGAGATTCATTCTCCATCGTATCCATTCAAGTATAGTTATCTTTTGATGATTTAAAAATGATGTTTAAGGACTAGATATCATTTTGGATATGAATAAGATACAACAACCATGGCTTATGTAACAAAACATATAAAAGAAAATGAGTAAGTTAACTCCCGAAATGACGATAATTCTAAGATATTATTAACAAATCAATGTTAAAAGATCATATATGATATCATATTATTATATATGATTCTTGTATAATTTAATAACAACTATTTCACCATTATACAGGAGGTTAACCTACCCCAACCAAGGAAAAGTACAAGGTAAGGGTTATTTCACAATCTCTTCATTATCCGAGGTTGTTTATACGTAATAATCTACTGGGATATCTTTATCATCCACATCCATGTTTCTTAAAAATGTATTTCAAAACATTTTTACTATTTACAAGAATATGGGTTAAAGTCATTTATACCCTTGTTTGACTTTTTATAAGAGGTTTATAAAGGAATCTTTCCGTCGTTTTCAAAACAAGGTCCTTTTTAACCTTTTCGACAGAATTGAGGTAAGAATGTTTTTTTTAACTTATACGGCGGGTGCGGTTATTTTACGCCGTTATAAAATCTTCAGAGCTTTCCTTACAATCTTATAAGAATATTTTCAAAGAAAATGTTTTATTTTATATGTATCTTAAATGATTTCAAAATAAAAGGAGATATTTCTTTAAAAATAATTTTGATTTCATCTACGTCAACATCCTTTGATGGATTTTAAGATTATTTGAAGTGGATTTATTATGATACAAAACTTCTATATTGTATTGAAGGTTTTGTGATATGTTTGACTATGGATGTGCTATTTTTATACCATTCATAGTTTATGGTGAAATTATTGACATTTCGTATGCTAGTTTTAATACGAATGTTTATGTTATGTTTAAACCTTTTCATATGGGAATGCATTGGACTTAATAAGTGACGGGTGGATCCCACTATAGCTCCTCGATGCATCGGTAGGTCTCATGAGACAAACTAGTGTCTTGGCACAAGGCCTTGACAAAATATTATTTGTAGTCTTGGCACGAGGCCTTGGCTATGTGGTTATGATAGTCTGGCATTATGCATTCCAACATTATGAAAGTGGTTATTGATTTTTGCATGTGATTATTCGATTAGTAGAATATCCATGTGAATAAGTAAATGGCATTATTTCATTTTATTTATTCCATACCATGTTTAAAGTTCATATTTAAAAGGCTTTTGTTTTAGTTATACATTGCCTTAAATGTTTATTCTTATTTATGAAAGTTTCCGCTATATTGTTATCCTTACTGGGCATTTGAGCTCACCCCTTTTCTATGTTTTATTTTTCCCAGGATGTGAAGAAGTAAGTTATGAATGGCCTGCAGGGATTTTATGAGGGGTTAGTAGTGTGGATTGTGGAAACATTATGTTGTTGTAGTAGTTTTTCATTTTATGATGTAATGTAAAACTTATGAATATATCTAGTGTTTCCAAGGCTACTAAACCAATCGGTCTTTCGAGATTTGATCTTTCTTGTGATCATGCCAATGTTATGTAATAATGCTCCGACTCTGGGTAACTGGGGTCGGGGCGTTACAGGGAGGGATAAAAATCTACCCAGAAACTCCAAAATCAATTACCCATGTTCATAGAATGTACTCTAAATCCTGTATCATATGTTCCCAATGTCCATCAGTCTAAGGGTGAAAGGATATGCTCAGAAGCATCGTTATACCAATAGATTTCAATAACCCCTTCTGGAATAGTGATGTATAATGTGATTCCCCATTTGAAAAAAGATCATGGGGAAATCCATTTAGTCCTATGATATAAAAAATATACACTCTTCCTAACTCATTGACTTAAAACATCCCCAGATAGACAGTAAGTGGGATAGTTTCACCAATCTATCAATGAGAACCAATACAATGTCGGTACCTCTAAGTAACTGTGGCAAACCAACTACATTTTACTTTCTAACATCTTCCCTTTTCTAGTCTGAGATTGGAAGTGTCTATGAAAAGCGAGAAGGTCTATGGTTCTCCACCTTCTCCTGTTGAGAGGTGGAACACCTAGTGATAATTCCTTATATTAGAAATTTCATCTCCAGACAACAATACTATCATCGCATATCTCGATATATCTCAGAGATTCTTGGATGAACATCCCATTGAGAAGTGAGGTATTCATACATAATTTCCTCAATTATATCTATAAAATCCTAAACACAACTAAGAACATGTAGGATACTATATTTTTGTATATACCATTCCAGACGTGGGTCCTCTCAATCAATTCTATCCTAGAGAATCAACCCCCATGGATATGAGAATTTTATTATATTTACCCTATCAAGGAGTGTAGACATAACTATCAAGGAAAATATATAATTATGATCAGGAATTTTAGGAATCTCAAAATCCCTCTCAAAAAAAGGTGCTATCAATTTCCATTCATCATTGGCTTCTAGTATAGCATGTGCCTGAGTTTTCAGGTTCATCACATCATCAACTACATTTCCCTGTCCAGAAATATATGTAAGCTCAAAGTCAAAGAACTGAATTTTTTAGACCAATCATCAATATATTTGAATCAAATCACACTATGAAAAGATAAATTTGAGGCTTATGTGGTCTATTTACATAGTAAATTTCACACCCAATAGATTGTTTCTCCAACAATGTAAGACATGAACAATTGTTGTAATCTTGAAATCATACATTGGGAAATACCACTCATGAGGCCTCAACTACCATGATACATACATAACGACTTTATACTCCTACATTATCATTACTCCTAGAATAACTCTTAAGCAATCATAGAGATTAGCATAGCCTCTACCATGCTTTGGAAAAATCATAATGGGTGCCAAGACAAGCCTCCTATTCATCTCCTAAATGAAATTATCACATGCTATTGACTATAGGAACTTGACACACTTCTTTGTAAGAATATTATGAAGTGAATCAAGGCATGATATGTACTATATAAAACTCTTTTAATATCCACCCAGTTATAAGAAAATATATATATAAAACATGTTCAGGGTATTCTCCTATGAAACCACATGAGTCACTATCTCTTGGTCTAAAGAAACTCTTTATTCCAAGATTATATGGCCCAATATGTGAACATTTTTTATCTAAAATTGGCACTTAACATGCTCAGAATGACTCTGAATCTCCCCCAGTGTACTCGAAAGGATATCAAGGTTCTTATCATGGTTTATACAAGTGTAAAAACACAACCAAGATGTCATCCACAGAGACCATATAAAACATATCCATATAGGGATGGTAAAAAATTTCATCAGATCCATGATGATGGAAGGAACATTTCTATGATTGAATTGAATAATAAGACACTCATACACACCAACCATGCTACAAAAGTTTGTATGAGGTATGTATGGTGGCCTGAATCACACATGATGATAGCCCATTATCAACTTGATCATTAAGAATACTCTATCACCTAAGATATAGTAAAAGAGATCATCCATTCATATTAGTGAATATTGGTTAATGACAATAAGTTCTATTAACCATCTATAATCAATCCATAGATGAGAAATCCCATCGACCTTCTTGGTAAAAATCATTGTTGAATCCCAAGAGGAAGTTATAGGCCATATAAAATCATTGGCCTCTAGATCCTCCAAATTCCACTTGAGACCCTAGAGATTAGTAGGTTCCATCCTGTATGAAGGAATAGAAAATGGAGATTCATATAGAATTATTTCTATCTTAAACTATGGATCAAACATAGTAGGTAATCTAGAAGAATACCCTAAAAAGATGTCTATGAAATGATCTAATATGGGAATAAAATATCCCAAGTGTACTACATGATTCTCCATGTAGAGGAAAACAACCAGGGTTGCCACTCCACCTATCCCATGATACTTTATTCTATATCTATAATCCTAGACACTCTATTCACCTTTAGGTAGAAAAAATTGTCCCTCTAGTGATGTAAATTTTTCCTTAAGGAGATAGAGGTCTAGAAAGGTGTGATATAGGACCAACCAATCTACCACTAGAAAGACATCGAAGCATATTATATTGAGAACAATGAGTCCCCACAATAAATAGTAACTACCTACCTAAAGGTGATAGTCCATATTCTAGTGTATTCTATTTGACTATATTCTCAATGGTGTATCTGTGTTTCTTACAACAAATTTATACTATATTTCTAGCCCAAGAACATTCATGATAGATAAGGGGATGTTGGACTGTGAATAACCTATATCAAAAAAATAAGATATTATATTAGGGGTTAATATAATAGTCCCTTAAAAATTATATAGTCTTGTATCCTTATCCTTGGATATGAGTCATAAATCATGTAACTTAATTAAACCATTCCCTTTACTACAAGATGAATACTCCGATCATGACTGCTCTTCTAGAGCAGCTGATAATCTAATATCTTGATACTGTATCCATGAACTCCTCCTCATTTTGTCATAATAGTGATACTCAAACTCCACACCTAAAATGGTGCAAAAGAACCTTCCCCTAATAGTAGATCTTGTGCAGATCTTATTCCTCTTGATGTGGATGGAATGGTTTGAGAGAATCACTAGAGGCAACTCATATGATCGATTACCTAACACTCTAGAGGTTTTCTACCATATCATGGGTTTATATGCCCTCGTTTTTTACATTTATTGAACACCATATAACTTCCAGTATGAGTACACTAGGTTCCACTTTTGTGATGAGAAACCTCAAGGGAAAAGTTTCTTCTACATGACAAACTACTAGCTTATTTTGGAACTGATACTCTATGCCTAGTACTATCACCTTTTCATTGGATTAACTCTATGATAAGATACCGATTTAATATTTCATAATTGATAGGATTGGTAAATAAATTCACTCGATTACAGATGTCATTGAATCCCATCCACGAAGTTTCTATCACATGAAATTTCATCATCAGCTTGAAGTGGTGAAAAGTATTGTAACTTAATAAAATGAATTGAATACTACATGGCATCCATAGAAATCATCTCTAGATGCATGAAATATCTAAATCAGTTAGATATCATCTTCTGAAGAAGGAACTAATAATATAATTCAATCTAGAAATCATCCCATACAATTCCATGATGGTGACCATCCTCGGTAATTACATCCCATAAGCTCTTGGTCAAATAATGCAACATGAAAGTAGAACTATTATCCCTACACTCTATAAGAATCTCTAGATTCTCAAAGATACAATTACTATCTTACATCCAAGGATCAATAGCCATTTTAATGGTATCCCATGAGATTTTAGAATGATGTTTCGGCTATAAATCATGGTTCAAATCCTCTATTATTGGTAAAAGTTGTGGTGGAAATATTATGAACTTCATTAGACATAGGAAACTATCATGAAGTTGAGTTTAATTTCTAAATTTTGAATAATAGGTGGTTCCTCATGTTGAACTCCTAGTGGTAAGAATGGTTTCTAACTTCCCATCACATCCCAAGTATATTTGTTTCCACCCTCCTTGTTTACCATTGGTGGACTTCATAGTAACATTGGTAAGAATATTATAATAACAAATGCCAAGAACCATATTTAAGAATAATGATAGAACTAGAGAAATCTAAACAAAAGGAAAGAGCTCACGATACCAGGTATTCTACCCCAACTAAATTCATAGAAGCCTAGGTATTGAAAAGTGTTCTAGTATAAATTACAAGGGTTCTGGTGGGTGAAATCTCAATAGTACATTACCTCTTCATTTAATAGAAACCACATCATTTTATATGACAATATTTACATTTTATTGTTTTCATTCTCTTATATATTATATCAAGCTTTTTCTAAAATGGGTTGTCATTCTTAGAGAATTAGGGACCATAATCCTTTTCACTGAAATGAACAACGATTTAATTTCAATTTTACCTCATCTACTTCTGTCCTAATAATGTAACATGTTATATATGATTCCTAATTCAGTAAACTACCCATTCAAACCCACAAGGGCCCATGAACCTCCTGAATTGAAATTTTCAATATCTCAATCATAGTCAAAGAGCATCATGGGCTTAATGTAAGTGAAGAAACATCACTCAATAATCGAATAAAAACAAGTAATTAATGAAATAAAATGAACCTATATTTCATGTCAACCAGCATGGAATGATAAATATAGGTGCATATAATGATTCATTCAATAGTGATCATATCCCTCATATCATCCAGACAAGGATGAAATGAAATAATAAATCATAATAATAACAGTAACCACCAAAAATAATGTCCATCACCCAGTAGTGAAAGGATATCACCTGTAATAGGAAAAAGAATAACAAAAATAATAATTCAAGAAACTCAACATTTACCCCGAAAGTGGGTTACATTTTCCCAAGCATTACTTATAACCAAGTTACAAAGTGTTCCTAATTTTATTTCTATTATCTCAAAATATTAATGAATGAATGGAATTATTTGATTCCACATTGTGACATCCTAGGCCTAGGATCACTCAGTGGTTCCCCAATCCCAGTGGGCCAAATAGCCTAAATTTCATCTCCCCAAATTCTAGTGGCTTCTGACTAGTAGTGAGGACCTAGGGTGATTATATGGGGAGAATATAACCTTTTTACCAAAGTTTATCATAGAGGATAAATATAATATTAGTTAAATAGTAAAATAGTTAATATAAAAAGATGGAAATAATAGAATAATACTTAAGTAATAAATAAATGATAATTATACTCAAAAGTTGATGATACATGTCACGTCTCTAAAAAGAAGGATAAACATGGATATAAAGAACCAAGAAGAGGTACTATGAAATAGAGGAAAAAAATGATCCAAAATAAATCCAGGAAACTTGACCTCCATCTTTGTCATCTGTTGTAGTGATCCATCAAACTGTGAGAAAGAAATCAATTGTCAAATGTGGGAAGCCTCCCTTTGTCAACACATGTATAAAAGCAATCTTCCTAGGCGCCAATGGCAACTTCAACAAGGTGTGATGTAAATCTTTGAAGTCCACCACCAATGACATTTATAACATCAAATTCATGTAATATAAATTGAAATAGTGTGTAAACATGTATATTAGAAATTAAATGAGGACAATAACAAAAATACCCAAGTACCTTGTTCAACTTCATCTGGTGTCTGAACATGAAATCATTTCATTATTTATTTATGATCCAAATTATATAAGTAGGTTATGTGACATAAAACTAGAACATACATTCTTACCCAAAACTATTAATAAAAATGGATCCATAATATAATAAGGAATCCTTGTTGATGATAATATATAAAGTACCATGATATAATGAGTCATCTATTAATGTTATTGAAAATGAAATGGATTTAAGGTAATAACTAAGGAATACATGAAATCAGGGGTGGGGCCAACTCATTAGAAACATTTAGCCCAACTAAATTGGTAAGCAGATAATCCAAGGGGAAAATACCAAGGCATTGTACAATAATATTTCAATCCATGTATGTGGAGATTATCCAAGGTTAAATGGGATAAGAGATGACTAGGCTTGAAGGATGTAACCATGGAACCTCATGACCATAGAAATCATGAAACATCAAAGGAGTGTATTTATGGAATAAAATAATAATAGAGGGATACTATAGTGTCAAAATGGGAATCCACAAGTAGATAAATATCAGGTTCCAAGGTGGGTATCACCATTGGAAATTGACATACTTAAATTGGAATGGAATCCATGAGTGCTCAATGAATTCCCTCTGAAATCCAAGGCTAGATCATGTATGAGAACACTTATAACAGTGTCATGGTCCATAGCCAAAAGAAACATTATTCTTAATTCATCAATTAATTATAAAAATTTAACACTTGGTCCCTTTAATAATATTTTTGGTTCAAGTTGTTTCCATTCATTAGTGTGATAATGATAACTACGCATGAGCCCATTTATAAGATCATTTAAGACATAATAATTATATTTGGTTCAATCTGGTACCTTAAAGTATACATGGAAAGGCGTTATACCTACTTGAAACCAAAAAATTGAATTACATTCAATTATGAAAGGTCATATACATAGTATACATTCCAAATTAACAATTTCAGATATCATTAATTAATTAGAACAATTAACATTGGAGGTTTAAGTGACACTAATATAATTAAAGGATATTCAAAAAGTTATTCCCTATTTATGTAATTATTGTATGACTTACCATTAGTATGGTCATGATAAATCAAACCCAAATGATAGTTCATACAAAAATTTCAAACCAAAAAGATATAATTTAGAAAACACCCTATATGGGGTGGTTGATAGTGAAGTCATAATAAAAAATGATGGATAAATTATTCAACAGTGGTCATAGAATATAGTCCAAATAAATATAATTTTATAACATGAATTAATTAGTCCACACTGAATTAAATTGATGCACACTCAACAAAAAAAATTATTAAATGATGAGACTTAAGGGATGAGTCAGACACCACCTACCTCATAATCTAATGGGTCTCCTATTCTAGCATTATCCTAAAGTTTTTCATGGATTGGAAGAGATATGAAGATTCTATCCACACACTAAAAACGGGAATGTGGTCTTTAATATAAATATAATCATTGATATAATGAATAATGAGGAAAAAATAAAAAAGAATTAGGATCTTACGGTTGTGGATGTAATGAGATGAAATGGGCTTCAATTGGACTTCAGATAGAAGAACAGAATCAAAATCAATAAATTATTGATCTATGATCTCAAAGAGCGATAGGGATATATCTCCTCCAAAATCAATAAGAAAAATAAAGAAGGGGTATGTATTGAACACATCATTATGGGTTTTTCATAATTGTAAAAAAAATATGGGATTTATGGTTTGGTTAAATGGTTTTCCAAATCATTTGCTAAACGTGCACCAAATTCTTTATAAAGGGAAACTTAACATGGTTAGGTTGTACAGTTATAGAAACTATGCACCAAACCTGAAAAACACCTCTACAAAAGTGTATACAGTATTCACATGGTCAGGTGGCTATTGGCATACTATTAGGTAAAATCGTGAACCAAGATTTTCCCCACTATCTAGCTTTCCATTGTTAGAAGTGACCATTTGGGTTGGGTCACACAGTTCATACTCTATGTGAGGCCTACTAATTTTCACCCATAGCTTGGGTTTCGAGATCCAAACAATCCATATACACCCTTTCATCATTTATAACCTTATAGGGAACCCGTATTATGTCTATAATTAAGAATTAGAACAAATTTAAAAGCATCCATACCTAAGGTAATAACCGAGTTCTTAAAAGAGAATCCTAAAATATTTAATTAGACTAAAGAAAGTATCTTTTCTTAAAATAATTCCATTAAACAAAATGAACGTATTTTGTGCTGATCAAGACCTCAAGCATGCCAGTACAGATAATCCATATCCACTAATTTTAGGAGCTCGATCAGTTGGCTGATTGTTTCAGTGTAGAAGTACATATTCCCATGATCCCTACAGACCGTACAATGGAAATGTTATATATTGAAGTGATCAAACAAGTCGACGAACCATTCCATTTCTTATTTATAGCTTCTTGAATATCTAAAACATGCCACAATCTATATAAGTGCTTACTCAATATATTTTTACAATAATAGAGATATGTTTACCTTACAATAGATTATATTAGAGTGTATGATATTCAAATAAAAGTGTAAAATATCCATGTCATAAATATTTTTATTGATCAAATACTTATAGTAGAGAAGATTATTGTAGGAGGGAAATGTTTTATATTATCATGGGATTCAATTAAGAGTGGTTGAAAAATAGTCTAATTCAATACATTTAAAAAATTGGTTTTATCCTCATGAAAATGGGAAATTTGATTTTATTTATTTATTTTACATAAATGCGAAGTAATCAACACTAAAATAATCTAATTTTATAACTTCCATGAAAAATGAATAATATATAGAAGTGAAACATGTCTACAATTTCTATCATGAATTCAAATAATAGTGGAACATAGATTCCTGATAGAGGGATTTTGTCAATTATTATTGGTGGAATAAACAAGTGAATGAATGTTAATAGTAGATTTTATGGTATGATTCAATATTTAAGTGAATGATCTTTCATGGTGAATAGATTTTATAGGATTTTTCTCGCAAGATCTGAATTGATGAAGATTGGAGTAGTCTATGTTAATGGAATTTTTTTCAATTTAAAATGTGTTAGTAAATATTTTATATTATATTTTTTGAAACTCGCAATTCCAATGTGGAATAAATTAATTAAAAAATTGAATCATTTTTATTACATTTTGGTATCCTATTTTTTCTTACTTGAATATTAAAAATTCCAATAGAATTTTGTTTCACGATTTTCATATGGTTAGGAGTGACTCTATGGTAGTTATTATCGAGGGATCATAACATTATAGTGTAGTTTCAAAATGTTTGAGAATAGTAAGCTATATTTTGAAAACTTCATAGGAGTAATAATGTGGTTGAAAAATTCTTTTTTATTTTTGGAAACACGGTTTCCGTATAGTAAGCTAAAATAAGAAAATAAAAAATGAAAAAATCGCATGAGAATTTTTTTCACATTTACCCTTATGTGTTTTAAGAATAATTACCCTCATTTCTACCCTTTATAACATGACCCACTCTAGTCAAGACCCCCTGAAAACATGACCACCCCTTATAGCCTCTACTTCCCAAACTCATCGTACCATATATATTTTGGGTGTGCGGTCTATTGTTCATGGTATTGTATCAACATATACATCTCTTCTATCTCATAGTGATTTTCCCTCTCCCTATATCCCCTTCTAGCTCAGATAAACTCCAATAAAATTAGGATGACACTATTTTTGAAATATTATCCTTATAATAGTATTTGATTGGTCTCGCATGCTGTTATTTTGTGATTTTCATCATCCGCCACTAAAGGTGAATCATTTCATACCATTTTGGCTCACTAACCACCATTTTGATGTTCTATATCTTTGAAAACCAGTGTATTGCATTTTATAAATTTCATTTGTAACATTAAATGTTTCTTTATCAATTTAAAAGTCTATTATATTTACTTATATTATTTAAATTATATTTGGTTGGTTTTTATTAATTTTCAAGGTCTATTTCCACATGAAAATTAATTATAAAATTTTCCATATGGATCTATAAAAATATTTCATATATATTAAATTTTTTCTCATGGATTTAAATGGGTTACAAAAACCTGATTGGTCTTGATTAGCGTTCAAAATTTCTAATAGTATTAGAATGGAAGTTCTTTACATTTTATGTGTATTACTAAATACTCATTTTGAATTTATAGATGGATATAATTATATTAGAAATATAATTTGAATGCATTTTTAATATAGGTTCAATTTTCAAAATTATTTTGTTATGTTTTTATGTTCATGTTTTGTAAAACTAAGGAAGTTATCCGTCAATTATTTTATTTATTTTGATGTATATGTAATCATAGTGATTTGGTATTCATTAAAAATGGTTTCCATAACCCATGTATTATCATATGAAAATTGATCAGTAACAAGAATACATTTATTTTGGTATTCAAAGGGTGTAAAAAAAATTATTTTTTCTAGGAATTGAGAAATTCAAATGGTAAATTTCTATAAAATGATTTTATTGTGGTATTTGACATGAGATTTTAATTTAATTTATTAATTGTTTGTGTGGCTCAATAACTTGAGTGGTGCGTTATAATTTCATGTTTAGAACATTAAATAGTTTTATTTATTGGTGAAACTAATTGCAAGCCCTATCTCACTACATTTTTTTGATATGGAATGTGAATCCATGGGGTTTTAATTTTTGTTGAAATACACATTGGGATACCTTTGATTTTATATTTGTTTGTGGATAGTGATTTTGTGGTTCAAGAAGGTGAGTTGTGAGTTGATTTCAAATTTTTCATTTTTGATTCAAGTGATTCTTGATTTATCACCTCCCTCGTTGACTTGTCTTGGGAGTCCTAGAATAATTTAGATGACCTGTGTGAGGGAAACCCATAGTGTTATAGTGGTTTGACAAGGGACCATATTCTAGATACACTAATATAGTCAAGAAAAAATAAGGGTGAGCCTCTAATTTCCATAAAATTTAGATTATATGTTCATATGAAAAAATGTATGCTTGGAAAATAAAATGTTTGTACCATAGTCAAAGGAATCACATGTTTAACAGAATCATTTTACTGATTGATGAAATCATTATAAAGACATTATCATTGGTAGTTTGGTGAGACTCCCATGTATTTTGATAGGTTATGTAGTTTTATCCAAGGTTTCTTTTCCTAATTATGGTTTTGTATGACTAGATCCTAAAGATGATTCACATGATGATAGGTCGTTTTGGAAATTTGATGAAATTTATCATTTTTCATTGATAGTATTTTACAAGTTTAATTGATTTTTTTGTAAATATTACTTAATTGTGATTCCTTGATATTGGGTACTTCTTCATGGTTTATGTATTACCTTGTGTGTGTTTTTTATCACTCTCAATTGTCTTTTTTATAATGATTTGATTTTATTATTTGAGAATAGAAAATATTTTGGTGTTTATTTTTGAGTTTTACTGAAATGGGTTTTCCATTAAATGGTTTATGAAAATAATATTTTATGAGATATTTATAATGTTGGAAAATTTATAGTTTTTTATTCCATAGTTTTAATCTTTAATATAAAATGATAAAATACTGTTTTTTTTAGTTTTATAAAAAGGATAATTCTTTAATGTGTTCATATGGAATAATTTTATAAATCATATTAGATACATATTTTACTTTATATCATTAATTATAAAATTTTTATTAATTTTTGAAATGGATATCCATAGATTTGGTGGGTTATGAAGGCCTTCCAAATGCTTATGTTATGAAATATATTTCATCTCAGTTGCTGGTTCCTTGTTCAGTTATATGGATAATCTCATGATAATTTATTGAACTCATGTATGTTTTTTATTTTACATTATTTATACATCAATTCTCATTAAAATATTTTTTAGGAAAATTCTTATTTTGGTAGAATGTTGAGTGTGTGTCCCATTAAATTATATACATTGGCTAATTAGATTCTACTAATTTATTTTTATGGATTGTAACTACATCTATTAGTGGCCAATGAAAAGGAATTCAGTGGAAATAAATGCTTTACAGGTATGTATACAAGTAGAGAGGTGTAGTGGGTATTGGGGGGGGGGGGTTATACCATTGACTGATTTAATATTTTATAGTTTATTTATTATTTACATATTTTTTACTTAGGTTTGGATGACTGTTGTATAGATGGGATGACCTAAAATTTTATTTACCTTTAACATCTTGTTTTATCAATTAATTATTTGATGAACCAATTCCCATGTGTGTTTCTTTGTTTCCCAATAACTATTTTCTTGCCCATGGAGATTTTAAATGCTATTCGTGGTTATACGGAACTTCTTTATGAATTTTTTAGATGTTTAGAAAGGATCAATTCATTAAAAATAATATCAAATATTAGGTTCTTCTTCACTATATGATACTAATTATTTAAAACACGCATTTTTTTGGGTTTTATAGTAATATAGAGTTATATTTTTTCATTGGAACTCACATGTTATGTAAAATACATTTCTGAGAGGCTCTTTCCCACACTAATCCTCAATTATTAATGGGGAGAGTGTTTGAATTTTTAGTTTATATTTTTTGGATGTATCTTTGATCATGTATTGAACATGAATGAAATAGTGAGATTTTCCATGGGGATTTATTATATTTTTTTATTGAAATGGAAAGAGGATCAGTGGAATGAGTTTAGTTTTTATAACCTGATAAACAAGAGCAGCAACAAGACCCAAAATGTTGAAAAAATAATAAGAAACTTTTTTTTGGCTAGACCAGGTCCCATCAAACCATGAGGCTAAGTTAAAAATAGCTCTAAAAACTATTTTGTGTATATTATAGACTACTCTTTATAGATCCCCGTTTATATGGGATGCTTCATTAAAGTTATTATGATATTTTGATGATATAGAATTAATTTTTATGGAATTTTGATGTGCCTCCTTTTTGGAGGGTTTTTTCTATGAATATATTTTTGTAAAAAATAGGGTTTTATGGAAGCATTATTTTTTTATAAAATAATCATCTATGATTTTTTATAAAATTAAATTGATTCTATATAAATGTTTTCAAACTTCTGTTTTAAATTGTTTTATGTTTTTCTTAAGGCACATTGAATTTGAAAACCATTATGTGGTGTTTTTTTAATGTATTGTTTTAATATTTGGATAATGAATTGAGAAAATAATTTGATGTAGTTTAATGAATGAGATTTTATATTCATGAGTATGTTCCTTATTTTATAAAGGATTATTTTGTTTCAAAAAATATTTAAAAATGTTTTAGAACATGATTATGGAATTGGATGGTTCTAAAAGATCATGTGTTTTATATATAGTGTATTTTATTCCACTATCAATGATGTGGTTTTCAAAATATTTTTGTTTTGAGCATGCAATTTTTCTTAATTGGTTTTGATTTAGTTTATTATCCTTTTGTGTAGGTTGTGACTAGTTGGTTTAATTTACGAAAAATCGCTAAGATGAGTTCATATTACATAGTGTGTAAAGTAATCCTCTTGAAAGAGTATCATTAATGTATGAATGGTTCACTTTGTGGGTTTTTTTCCTTTTATAGTTTTCTTCTATATGATAGAAATTTTTCCCCATTTCATTATGGGGAGTGGGTTAGATAATGGTTTTCTTGGATTATCAGATACATGATCCTTAGCTAGTCTATTGGGTGACTAAATAAGGATTAATCTGTTAGATTTCTTTAGTGTATGTATTATCTTTAGTGTGTTTTATCTTGAGGTTACATACTTAATATTGTAAAATAATTGGTATCCTTAATGTTGTTATTATGGGAGTGATGCATGAGATATTTGTTGGTTTCCCTTGTTGGAGTAATGAGTGTTTGGGTTTGTTCATGAATCTTGATTTTCCTACCTTATTTGGTGCTTTATTACGATTTTATCCTTGTAGGGAGGGCCTTGAATTTATTTTTGACTCATTTAATGGATGTATGATTTCCATGGGTGAGTGATTTGAGTTTTTAGGAACGATATGGAAGAAGTTGAGATTATAAAATAACCTATGTCATATTTGATCAGGTTGAGTCCAGCATGAGAGGGTAGACTATGTGTGATTTCCATGTTCATCCATTTTTCTCTTATTTTTTTATCAAATTTCATGAACAATTTCATTTCATTTATTGAGACATTTATTTAATCATTTCTAAATTTGGGTGGCTTGGAGACGGGATTGTTTTTTTAATAATGTCTTGTGACATCTATTTGTTTGAGATGTTTTAGAATTGGTTTGTTTTATGGAACCAGTCTAAGGAAAATAGATGGTCTATAGATTTAGGGTCCTATCATAAATCATGATTACTCTTTGGGGATGGTTTCATGATGGATTATTTTGTTAGGGAAATCCCATGGACTATTTTGTCTTTGAGATAATCATCATTGTATTTAAGAAATTATCATTACAGAGGTCGACATATGATGCTTCAACAATTATATTAATTCAAAATTGTGGGGTGACATCTATTTAGTATCAAATTGTTTAGATTTTTTTAATTCTTATGGATGATTAATGTTTCGGTTTTTTGTTTTTTTTATGGTAATGTTTGTTTCTTTGATGTGGGAGGATGTTAAATATATTTCTCTAAGGAGTTTAAGTTCATGAAAAAATTACTCGGACAAGTGACTTTCTTATTAAAAAATGTGTCATGGTGTTGAATTTATGAAACCATTTTTTCCATTGAAGAAAAATCTAATCAATAAATTTAAATAATTTTTGAAATATGTGGGTTTTTATGTCTTTCAATATATAAATTTAAATATTTGAAAGTAATTACTATTGTTTATGGTTTTCACATGATTAGGATTAACCATGAACCAACCATGAGTTAGGGGAATGTAATTCACATTGTCATTTTAAAGATTCCAATCATGTTTAGATCAACTATGTGACCTATATTGGTGAAACCATGAATTTAAATTCTGCATCCCCAGTATCGGAAGCTCAATCAGTGCATGGTTTGGTAAATATTTTACCAAAACTATTTGAAGATTAAAAAATTTTAAAATTTTAATTTTAATTTTCTTTTTTCACTAAATATTACATTATGTGTTGTAAGGATCGTTCCCTTCATTTCTCTAAACTACCTCACATGAATCCCTATGTAATATACCCCTTATGTGCGAAACCACCCCTTGTAGACTCCTATCCTCTTTCCCTTTATACATAATTTCTTCTATAATCATGATAGATTTTTCAAGATATGGTATTAAGTTCTCTTTCATTTAAATTTATGAAAATTATATTTCTCCATGTCAATCCTCTTATATCAGATGAAGACCATATAATGGGTTTTGAACCATTTTTTGTGTTTTTTCCATTATTATGGTTTTTGATTTGTTCCTCGGGTCGCTATATTTTGTTTTTTATCATGAAACACTAATGTTGAAGTCATTTAGACTATTTCATCTCACATAGAGTCATTTTTAGGTACGTGTCTCTATAGAACCCCTTTCATTATATGTTGTAAATTTGGGTTTTCATTTTAAATTACATTTTATAAATTTAAATTCCTACTATATAACATTTTTTCATGAAATGTATTTTTATTATCTTCTACTCCTATGAATGGTCCTCAGATTCATGCCAAGTAATTTTTTAAATTGACCATGTGCCTCTTGAAATGTATTTCATCAATTCTAAAATGTTTTCCGTTGGATTTTATTATGCGTGAAAAACCCAATTTGATTTGATTTTATTTTCAATGATTCCGATGACTTTTCCTTTACCTTGGTCAATATTATTTGTTATTTTCAATTATAATTTTTCATTGATATAGTTGTATAGAAATCTTAACAAAAAAATCAAATTCATTTTGAATGTCGATATCATTTAATAAATGGATTTGTAATGCTTTTCTTGACATCCTCTGTAAAATAAAGTTAGTTTACCTTCAATTCATGAATTGTTTTGAGGTAGTGGGATTCAAAGTGGATTGAAATGTTTTAAATTTTTGTGTTGTAACCAAATGTTTATTTAATGTAAAATTATCAGTTTTTAGGAGGGCATTTTAATTATTGATTTTAAAATAGTTCAAAAATAGTTCAGTTTCTTGAGAAATGTGAATTTTTGATTGACGTGTTATATAAATTAATTTAAAAGAAGTATTTTAAAGAATATTTCAAATGACTTGAAGATTTGGGTGTGTGTATTGGCATTCCACTCTCTTAGTTTTAATGGGCACATTGGAAATTTAAATGGTTTTATAAATGCATGACACCCTTTATGATCCCCATTAAATTACATTTCTAGTTACATATTATAACCCTATGTGGGGATATAAGGTATAGATATTTACGTTGGGAAGCTTATAATTTTATTTTTTTGGGGATTCTACATGTTATGGGGGATGTAGTTTGTGGGAGTTATTTTAAAATGTTTAACATTTGATGCATGTGACTCCTTATTTCTCTCCTCCATCCTAGAATTGTCCTAGATGTCCTAAGATATAGTGGATTTTTTTTGTGGGATAACCCAAGTATGATAGTGGGTTTACTAGTAGAGTGTAGTCTAGAAACTCTAAGATGGTTTTTCCAAAAGGATTTGTAGAGCCCAAATTCTATACGATGCTTTTTATATGTTCCCTTGGTAAAAAGTGTCCTGAGTGTATAGAACCAGAAGCTTAACGTACATGGACATTACATTACTTTTGTGTAATACTTAATACATAACAGAAACCAACACTCAAGGACCATAATAGTTTAGTGTCTTTGGAAACTCGGAACAAAATCTTCTAATCGTAGTGAAAGATCTTCAAAATTTCCCATAAAGATCTTCCCCTTTTGTTTTCTTACCTAAAACCTTTCTTTATATCATGGGGAAAAGAAAATATATAAATAGTGAGCTTAAATGCTAAGTATGGGTAAACATAGAGAACATAAAACAGTCCATAAACATTTTAATTCAAAAACATGAAAATAAAATATAAACATAAAAATATTGAGCAAAGACATTATCTTGGAATTACGTAAGGAATATATCATAAAGGAACATCAATAATGATAACATATCATGGGAATAAAACATGTAATTGTGGAAAACGATTAATGACATGATATGATTTCCATATTAGCAATGGAATTGCTTCCAAGACCATCTTAGTGGACAAATTCCCTTTCTGAATCGAGTTTACTCCTCATTCCAGTTTTGTGTCACTGAACTGGATTAACATACCATTCCAGCCATGTTTATCTCATGAGATATAAATTTTTACCCAATTAATTTGAGGGTGATTTTGGTCCCACCAATCTCATAATGAAATCATTCTTACTTGTGCCATAAAATAAAAATAAATCATTCATCATAACCCAAAGAATAAAATGGGTTTCATAAACGTCATCCCATCATAACATAATCCATATTAGAACAAATGAATATTGTTTCATCATAAGAAAAGTGAAATCATGTAAATAATAGAGACATTATGAAAATATGAAATAATTTCATCTTAGATGTAAAATAGTTTTGGCAAAACACTTGAAATGAATTCTTGGGGAAGATATCCTTTCTCCTTCAAAATAATTTTCTTTTCACAAAATGACATGCAATTTTAAAAGATAGGATTTTGTAGAAAATAATCATGAAATATTGTACAGTAATCTTCATGTAAATAATGTATTATGAAACCGTAAGAATCTATTCATGCTGTATAAGTTAAAAAAAACATTCTTCTCATACTTTTGCCGGAAAAGTCAAAAAGTACCTTTTTTCTAAACAAAAGAAATATTCCATCCATATGATGTGGTAAAAGTCAAAAAAGGGTAAAGATGACTTTAAACATACATGGAAGAAAAGTAAAAATTTTATGAATTTGTTTTGAGAATATATGGACTTGGATGATAAACATAACCCCAGTAAATACTTACGAATAAACAATCTCTAATAAGAATGAGATTGGAATAATTATCCCTTACAAAGATCTTTTTGTAAATAAAATAGATCACTTATGTCTATTCAATATAATGTCACATAAAGAAAGTATAAAATACATGATAAGATATAAAAATTCATTTCTCACAAAATCAAAGAATTACATAAATAAGAAAGAGAAGATCAACCCAAAGAACGGAAATTGGGTTAAGAAGTTCCATTACCTCATGTCTGACTTGACTCGATCATTCATTAATCTAATGAATAATAAACAAATGTTAATTTATACTTTCTTAATAACCTTTTTCAAGTTTATTATTCCTTTTATATCACTTATTACCATGTTATAAACGTTATGTAACCATTTAAGTTAATAACGTTCATTTTGTCGATATTTGGTTCTGGAGTCAAAAATGGACTTCTTATAATTACATGTTGTTCATGTGGTAAAAGGTTAATTATAGCCAGAATTATATTCATGATTTATATATCATATATATCATATATATCCATCATATACATGTATTTATAATAGTACATAACATATGGAGGTAATAAATGAAATGCACAGTTCATGGAGACGGTAAGTCGTACGTACACATGAATACTACTTTCGTTTCTATTAATTATTTTAATGGAATTAAAACATAATGATACATAATTATATTATAATTCCAGTAAGATATCATATATAATATCATTAAATCAATCCTTTATACGTTCCACATAAGGCATTAATGAATCACATCACTTTGAGGGGGTGGTAGTCCGCACTTCCTCAAATAAGATTATTGTATTTACCCACTATGGAAACCAAAAAGGATTGATATAATTGGAAAGTAAAGAAGAATAAGGAAATAATAAACATAATATATATCATATATAAATGCAGTGCCATCATAATGGCCACCATGAGAGGCGGTAAGAGAAAATCGAAAAATCATCATTTTGTGAGGCATTATTTTTCCATCCACAGAAACATCATGTTCTTCATCCATTATATGGAGGTGTGTGTAAGTGTAGTTAGAATACTTCTCATAAAAACATACTAGTATATTTAGGATACTGGTGTTGTTACAAAATAAATGATTAAAAATATTTTAGGGGTTGGATAAGTAGAATAAAATAAAACAATTTAAGAGAAACTGTTACCTTTAATTTTGGTAACTTCCTTTGGTTTGAACCAAAATGACTTTTTGAAGTGCCTTATTCCTAAGGTAAGGCTTCTTGGAGGAGGATAGGGATGTATGGAGATTAATTGGGAAGAGTTTGGATGAGAAATATGGCTTGAGAGGTGTGAGTAATTGGATAGAAAAGGTCTCGTTTTATAAGGGGAGGAGGGGCTCATTTGGAACGTGTGATAATATTATTTTATTATAAACTTATATTCAGTTTAAAAAGGTCAAAAAATCATTAAATAAGAATATATGATGACTCATGGTCTAAATAAAATCATCCAATCAGAATTGGACATGTTTTGGATAATATTTTAATCATTATAATCTTATTTATTTAAATCATTTATTAATGATGTAAATACTACATCATTATTGTGTCAGGAATAATTTAATTTATTTGATGTCGAAAAAATATTAAAAAAATACCACCATGTTGGAAATATTTTTAACTTTCCAATGAATATTCATAGTTTAAAAGATAATTTATATTAACACTTATTAAAATTAATTACTAAAAGATTTTTGTTAATGTCAATTTTGTCTTTACATTAAATTAATTAATCAACATTGTCATTATCACTTCCAAGTGGATCAATGGGGTCCCAAAATCGACCCTAGGATGACCATGGTCGTAAATGACTCAAAAAATAAGTTTTGGACAAGTGTTAAGGTAATTTGGAATTATTATAATATTCTTTTAACCTTAAATTACCCTATTTACCTTTAACTCGGGTAAATAAAAGTCAAAAGTTACTATTCTCCAAAAATTATTTTCATCTTATTGAACCAAATTTTACTTCATAATAACAACCATGTATGTCATATTTTTGAAATTCAATTCATAGAAGTGGTAAAATTTCATTTAAATGAAAGAGTTAGCTTTTTTAACTACCACTAAGTGGTTTAACCATTCATCAAAAATTGATGTTTTTTAGAAAAATACCAAAAAATCAGCCTAAGATATACTTGATATTCAAAATTAAAAAATTATGTCTATTCTTAAAAATTCAAAACATATAACTGGAATTAAATAATTTTAAAATTAATTCCCATTATCAAAAAAATAGCATGTTTTTAAGAAACAATAACTATCAAAAGATCGACACTTGTTTATGTCCAATTTCAAAGTTAAATTAATTCCAATGACAAACATTGGATTAAATGGTAAAAATATATTCTAATTACACTTTAAAACCAATTAAAAAGATAATCTAACCATATAAATTATTGTGATTAAAAGTGTTTTTTTAAATTAAAATATATAGTGTTTTTACTATTCATTAAAATATAAAAGTTAACAGAAAAATATGAAAACTTTATCCAAAGTAAATTTTTATATCCTTATTCCAAAGAAGAATTATATTTTTTCAAATTGAACTTATAAACCTGTAAAAACTATATCTAAAGTGGTTGCGCCATCAAAAGGCGGCGAAACTACATTTTTTGAAAAATACTTATTTTACCCGAAAAAATTATTTTGTTCACATACCATGTTTTAGAAAATGTGTAAGATTCATATTAATATTATAAAATTAAATATGAATTTAACACTATTGATAAAAACTAGTTCATAATATTATAATAATATATCATTGTTTAGTGAAACCCGGTATTGCATACTACACACGCTATCGAGGAAGGTCGTGATTGCGTATAATGCAAACCAAGTCAGGGATGCGTAGAGTGAAAGCTCCATTTGGTTTTGCGTATAACATTATCAAAAACTTATTTCATTTATATATTAAACATAATCTATACTAAATGTTGTGTATAATAATTCCTACAAAACGAATTTGAAATTTTGTGTAACACGAGCCAAGAATAGTGTTGCGTATACTGAAAGCTAATACGGTGTTGCGTATAGCACAAGATAATTTTGGTGTAGTGTAAAACATAAGATATCAATGAAATTAAAAAGAATAATTCTCATAAAATCTCAGTTTGTTACATTCTACCCCCCTTAAATTGAATTTCTCCCTCAAAATTCTTCGGGGTTATAAATGGTTTACTACTTGAAATTTTATTTCATAAAAACCCACTTCGTAAAAAAGAACACTAAAAATTAATTTTAAAAAGAGAAGTATGAAACATAATGGTTACCCAAATTAACTCATCAATGGGTTTCCACATAAGAGAACATAGGTGAAGATATGGATATGGAAGAAAAATCCAACCATCAAGTTCTGATGGAGAGTGGTAGAGAACATGGCTATGAAAAAGACAACAATCAAAAAGCCATAAATTTTTGATGATCTAAGGTACCATCTGATTCCTCAGATATAAGAGCACTAGGACAAAATTTTTGGTTTTCAATATCATTTCCCTAAAGATGAAAATTTTGAAATAGAAGAAAAAACTTACTTGATTTTGGTACAATCTAAATTTTGTTTGTGCCTTGAACAATTTACACTTCATCTCTTAAAGAAATGAAGTTGAATTATTCTTTCATGAAGTGTTAGCAGATCATGCGATAGAATGATAGGTCATTCCATCTATCTCAAACATAAGGTTAGAAAAAGTTATATACATAAGTCGATCTATGGTGAGATTAATCGTATATGGTTCCTAAAATGGACTTATACATCATCTATCATACCGCTTAATAAAATCAAACTAGTTTCTACTTACCAGGGACTACCTGTAGGCCAGTGGTAGGTGATGAAGGCCTGTCGTACTTCGGTTGTGGGTTTGATTCCTGTAACCATGTCCGACGTGACGGGTTGTTGCATGTTCTGCAGGTTGTCTTTTTTCTAAAACAATACTATCATAACATTTCAGAAATAAAAACAAAATGTTATAGCCTTATGAAATATTATATGATGTCCATTCCAACCTTTAGGCTTATCGAAAATACTTCTGTATGATTACTAGAAATTTCATCTACCGAGCATGTGAATTTCTTCATTTGTCTCCCATTTATCATAAGATATATCTTGTTGTTGGTCACATTCCAAACATGTGAATACCTTAATCATGTATTCTCTAGAAAAATGAATACCCATTGAACTTTAGTGAAAACATGAATGCTATCAAAAGTTAACTCTTTCAACATTCAAAAATCTCAAAATTTCTATATACTCAAACCATGATATAACTTGTCCTTATATCAGTCCTGAGATCATTAATACTCTCAAACACATAATTTTCTCATTATCACTTCATTATGTGCATATCATCATCTTCCCAAAAATATTACAATCACTTTTCATGGTTACCGGTACCATATAATTGTTGAAAACCAAAATATTGATATTCCAAAATTCCACAATACCATAAATGAGATTCCATGATACTATTTTGAAATCCTATTACATAAACACTTAATCATTCCACAACATCATTTTCATACTCAACATCACAAATAGCGATCACATGTGACTTCTCTTTATCCTTTTCCTTAAGAGGATGCTCAAATTGATCATCATTAACCCTTGGATTAGGGCATTGATTAGCATAATGCACCATTTCCTTGCACTTGAAGCATTGAAGTGTTGTTGGAGAGTTATCTGTAGTCTTTTCTCTATTCACATCATTAGCAAACTTTTTCCCATTACTTTGACACTAAACTACTCGATGACCTTCTGTTCCACACTTAAAACATTTTCTAGTACCTTTTAGGCAATCTACACCATGATTCATTCCACAATTTGAGCATAAAGAAACATTCATCTTCTTTTAACCATTGTTCTGAGATTTCTCCTTGAACTCCATCTTTCGTTTCTTGTCAAAACCATGGGATTGATATTTAACATCTACTTCCATTTCTACCTTGATAGCACAACGCAAAATTTCTTCATAGCTACTGAAGTCTCTTATAGATAATGCACTTCGAAGATTTGGTTTTAAACCACTGAATAATCGATCAACTTTACTTTCACGTTGGATGATAAAGCTAGATGCATACCTTCCAAGCCTTGTAAACATCGCTTCGTATATATCAACAGATTCATCATCATTTTTCTTAATCTCAAGGAAATCCTTTTCTATCTTTGTTCGAAGAATATGAGGGATGTACTTATTGAAAAATAAGTTCTTGAACTCATCCCATTCCATAGATTCAATTTTATCTCGGGGCCTCGTATTCTTAATTAGAGTCCACCTTTGATCTGCGTCACCTTCTAAATGGAAAATAGCCAGAATTAAATTTTCATGTTCCAAACAATGATGTATAGAAAATATCTTTTCAGTGGTACTGATCCATTGTTCAGTAACAAGTGGATCAGAAGACCCACTGAAAGAAGGTGGACGTTGCCTCATGAAGGACTCAATAGAATATTATTCCCTTCTCTTCTCATTTGGAAGTCCAGAATGATTCATAGCTTGTGTAAGTATAGCAACAAGATTCTTCACACCATCAACCATAAAATTGGTTTGTTTAGTAGCACAATAATTGCATTGTCCATTACATTGATCAACACAGTTCCTTCGGGTTTCAGCCATTATCTAAAACCCAAAAAGAATAGTGTGAGAGGAAAAAATCATGCTAGGGAAAAAGAACATAATAAAGGGGGATTACCTTAAATATATAACGTCTTAGGTTTAATTCTAATATTGTTACCATAATTCCAGGACTACAACTTATACATATAATTAACCTTAGGGACATCCCTAGACATACCTTATAAATATCTCTAGGAATCTCACTAAAGTTTTTGCATCCAAGTTTCCAAAGGTTAACTAAACCTTTCTTATGATACCAACTCTAGAGACCCCAAAGCTTGACGTACATTGAAATTACATTACTTTTACGGAATACATAATACATAAAAAAACCAACACACAAGGACCGTAATAGTTTAGTGTCTTTGGAGAGTCAAGACAAAATATTCTTATCATGGTGAATGATCTTAAAAATTTCCCAAAAAGATCTTCCCCTTATGTTTCTTACCTAAAACCTTTCTTTATATCATGGGAAAAAGAAAACATATAAAGGGTGAGCTCAAATGATCAGTATGGGTAAATATAGATAACATAAAACACTCCATAAGCATTTGAATGAAAAAACATGAACATATAATCTAAACATCAAAATCTTGAGCAAGACATAAATCTTGGATGTACATAAGGAATATATCATAAAGGAACATCAATCATGATAAAATAGAATGGGAATAAAACATGTAATTTTGGAAAACCATTAAGCACATGATATGATTTCTATAGTATCCAAGGCATTGCTTCCAAGACCATCTCAGTGGACAAAGTCCCTTTATGAATGGAGTTCACTCCGTGTTCCAGTCCAGTATCACTGAACCAGATTAACTTACCATTCCAGCCATGTCTATCTCATGAGATATAAATCTTTACCCAATGCATTGGAGGAAGATATAGGTCCCACCATTCTCAAAATGAAATCATTCTTACCTGTGCCACAAAACAAAACTATATCATTCATCGTAACCCAAAGAATAAAATGGTTTTCATAAATTTCATCTCATCATAACCTTATCCATATAAAACAAATGAATATCATTTCATAATAAGAAAATTTAAACTGTGTAAATCATAGAGACATTATACAGATATGAAATAATTTCATCTTATATGTAAAATAGTTTTGATAAAACACTTGAAATTAATTCTTGAGGAAAATATCATTTCTTCTTCAAAATCATTTTCTTTTTGGCAAAATGACATGAAATTTTAAGAGAAAGGATTTTTTTTGAAAATAATCATGAAATATTTTATAGGAATATTCATGGAAATAAGGTGTTATGAAATTGTAATAATCCGTTCATGCAGTATAAGTTAAAAAAACATTCTTCTCATTCTTTTTCCCGAAAAGTCAAAAAGTACCTCGTTTGGTAAAAAAAGAAAGATTCCTTCCATACGATGTGGTAAAATTAAAAAAATGGTAAAAATGACTTTAAAAATACATGGAAGAAAAGTATAAAAATTTTGAAAATTTTTGAGAACATATGGACGTGGATGATAAACATAGCCCTAATAAATACTTACGAATAAACAATCTCAGATAAGAATGAGATTGATATAATTTTCCCTTACAAAGATATTTTTGTAAATAAAATAGATCAATTATGTGTATTCACTATATTTTCACATAAATAAAGTACAAATACATGATAATATATAAAAATACATTTCTCACATAATCAAATAATGACATAAACAAGAAAAAGAAGATCAACCCAAAGAACGGAAATTGGGTTAAGAAGTTCCCTTACCACGTGTCCGACTTGGCTCGATCATTCTTTAGTCTCCTGAATAATAATAAAAAGTTAATTTATACTTACTTAAGAACCGTTTTCAAGTTTATTATTCATTTTATATCACTTATTACAATGTTATAAGCATTATGTAACCATTTAAGTTAATAACATTCATTTTGTCGATATTTGGTACTCGAGTCAAAAATGGACTTCTTATAATTACACGCTGTTCATGTGGTCAAAGGTTCATTATATCCAGAATTATATTCATGATTTATATATCATATATATCATATATATCCAGAATAAACATGTATTTATAATAGTAAATAACATATGGAGGTAAAAAATGAAATGAATCGTTCATGAAGACGGTAAGCCGTACGTACGCATGAAAGCTTCTTTCATTTATATTTATTATTTTAATGGAATTAAAACATAATGATACTATCATATATAATATGATTAACTCTATCCTTTATACATTCCACATAAGGCATTAACGAATCACATCACTTTGAGGGGGCGGTAGTCCGCACTTCCTCAAATGAGATTATCGTATTTACCTACTACGGACACCATAAATGCTTGATATAATTGGTAAGTAAAAAAGAATAAGGAAATAATAAACATAATATATATGATATATAATTACATTGTCTTCATAATAGCCACCATGAGAGGCGTTAGGATAAAATTGAACAATCATCGTTTCGTGAGGCGTTAGTTTTCCATCCATAGAAACATTATGTTCTTCCTCCATTTGATGGAGGTGTGTGTAAGTATAGTTAGAATACTTCTCATAACAACATCCTAGTATATGTAGGATACTATTGTAGTTACAAAAGAAATCATTAAAAATAGTTTAGGGGTTGGAGAAGTCGAATAAAAGAAAACAATTTAAAAGAAACTGTTACCTTTAATTTTGGTAACATCCTTTGGTTTGAACCAAAAGGACTTCTTGAAGTTCCTTATTCCTAAGGTAAGGCTTATAGGGGAATGAGAGGGATGTGGGGTGCTTAATTGGTAAGAGTTTTTACGAGAAAAATTGATTTAGAGGTTTGAGGACTTGGGTAGAAATGGTATCCTTTTATAAGGAGGAGGAGGGGCTCTTTTGGAAAGTGAGAAACTATTATTTTATAATAAAATTATATTCGGTTTAAAAAGGTCCAAAAATCATTAAATATGAATATACTATGACTCATGGTCTAAATAAAATCATCCAATCAAAATTGGACATGTTTTGGATAATATTTTAATCATTATAATCTTATTTATTAAAATTATTTATTAATGAGGTAATACTGCATCATTATTGTGTCAGTAATAATTTAATTTATTTGATGTCGAAAAATTATAAAAACATAACATCATGTAGGAAATCGTTTTGTATTTTTAATTAGTATTTATAGTCTAAAAGATAACTTATGTAACCCCTTATAAAAATTAATTACTAAAAGAGATATGTTAATGTCAATTTTGTCTTTACATTAAATTAATTAATCCAAATTGTCATTATCACTAACAAGTGGCTCAATGGGGTCCCACAATCTACCCAGGAATGCCCATGGTCGTAAATGACTCAACCAATAACGTTTGGACAGGTGTTAAGGTATTTTTGAATTATTATAATATTCTTTTAACCTTGAATTACCCTATTTAACTTTAATCGCGGTAAATAAAAGTCAAAAGTTACAGTTCACTAAAAAATATTTTCATCTTATTGAACCTCATATTATTTATTAATAACAACAATTTATTTCAGATTTTTGAAATTCAATTCACATAAGTGGTAAAATTTCATTTAAATGAAAGAGTCAGTTTTTTTAACTACCACTAAGTGGTATCACTATTTATAAAAAATAGATGTTTTTCAGAAAAATACCAAAAATTCAGCCTAAGCTATAATTGATATTGAGAATTCAAAAATGATATCTATTTTTCCAAATTCAAAACATTTAAGTGACTTGAATTAAGTTTAAAATTAATTCTCGTTATCAAAACAAATAGCGTGTTTTTAAGAAACAATAACTATCAAAAGATCGACACTTGTTTATGTCCAATTTCAATGTGAGATTATTTCCAATGACCAACATTGGATTAAATGGTAAAAATATATTCTAATTACACTTTAAAACCAATTAAAAATATAATCTAACCATATAAATTATTGCGATGAAAAAATCCTTTTTAAATTAAAATATAGCGTGTTTTTACTATTCATGAAAATAGGAAAGTTATCAAAATAATATGAAAAAATTATCCAAAGTAAATTTTTACATCCTGATTCAAAATAAGAATTTTATTTTCTCTAATTGAACTTATAAACCTGTCAAAAACTGGATTTTATGTGGGTGCGCTATCAAAAGGCGGAAAAACTGTATTTTTTGAGAAATACTTATTTTACCTGAAAAAATTATTTTGTTCACATACCACGTTTTAGAAAATTTTTAAGATGATTATTAATTTAATAAAATTAAAAATGTAGTTAATACTATTCATAATATATAGTTCATAATATTATAATAATATATCTTTGTTTTGTGAAACCCGGTATTGCATACTACACACACTATCGAGGAAGGTCGTGATTGCGTGTAATACTAGACAAGTCAGGGATGCGTGTAGTGCAAGCTCGCTTTGGTGTTTCATATAACATAATCAAAACTTATTTCATTAATACATTAAACAAAATATATACTTAATTTTTTCCTAGAATAATTCCTACAAAACGAATTTGAAATTTTTTGTAACACGAGACAAGAATAGTGTTGTGTATACTGCAATCTCATGCGGTGTTGCATATAGCGCAAACTAATTTTGGTGTAGCGTACAACACAATACATCAATGAAATTGAAAAGAATAATTCTCATAAAATCTTGGGTTGTTACACTGAGATATTATGGTGTTGTCCCCTTGGAAAAATTATCCTAGCGATGATACCATTGATGTCTCCATGAACTAAATTATTTTAGTGATGTAAACATAGTTAGTTTTTTAAAACTATATAAGATATTGATAGATATAGTAGTTCCAACATAGGTTACTTTTCATCAATTATGGTCAATAATTAGTTGATCCTTTATTTTATTATTATGATACTTATTCATTTTTTAATTATTATTATATTTATATTTCTGATAATATTATACATGACAGGTTTTAAATTTTTTATTAGAACCACATTTTAATATTTTTTGATGATTTTGGGAGCCTTTTATGTTTTATGCAACAACGTTTGTGTGTTTCAAAGTTAAAATTTGATGTTTTTTATTAATATAAATGGATGATTTTGAAAAGGAAAATATTTTGAATATTTCATTATGTGTTTTAATGAAATAGTTGTTTCTTGAAATGGTTTATGAAAATTTTATTTTCATGAGACGTTTGTCTTGAAGAAATGTATGTTTTGAGTTTTTCCTTGGTTTATGGGTTTATTATAAATTTTTTAAATATCCTTATTTTTATTTTCTAAAAGGGTTATTGTTAGAAAATTTTCATGATGTTTTGTTAATGAATCTGAAAATCCAATTTCTATTCCTTATGTTCAAAATAAAAATTTGATACTACTTTTCCATGAAATTTCATTTTATTGTAGTGCTTCATGTCATAATGATTGTTTTATTTTCAAGCCTATTTTATCTCAGTTACAGGTAAAAGCATTAGTTATATTAGTGCTCTATACAATCTTGATTCATCTTAGGTTAATTTTTATATTATTTATTTGTCCATATATTACTCATACAAGATTCTGGCAGGACCTAAAATTATTTTAGAATATATTCCAATGTCCGTCCTATTAAATTATTATTTTTTTCAATTAGGATTTTAATGATTTTTAAAGAATAATGGTAACTATGGTTACTGGTATATTAATAAAAGGAATCTAGTTTTTATAATTACCCTATATGGGAGGAAGACTGAGGGTGAGGTAGACTGTTTCAGATGTTTTATACTTCTATTAGACGTATTTATTTATTTAATCATTCATGCCTCTTTCAATAGGTTTTGACATCAGACGTACAAAATAGTCATAACAAAATTTTATTTACACTCTCTATCTTTTTTTTTCAATTAATAATTGTATTAAATCATTCCCCATTGTGTTCATGTTATGAAATGGTTCTAGTTACCAACCCATGGGGATCAAGAACACCCTTCGGGTAGTGGAAGCCCAGTTTGAGCATATATTATATGGATAACCTGGACCATTAATGTATAGGCTTAGATGTCACATTAAATAAAAAAATTATTAAGTATTAATGGAATATCTTGAATAATGATATGAAAAGTTTTGTCATCTAATTAAAATATTTATCAGGATAATTAAAAGTATAAAAAAATAAGTTTAACGGAAAAAATAAAACTGCTTTTGGAATATATGTCTAAAGAAATTCAACATGAAATTTATGAAAAAGATTTCATAGTAAATGGATTAAATTTGTACTTCAATTTTAATATCATATCAAAAAAACTATCCAACTTCAAAAATTGGTAGAATGGAGATAAATTCATATCAAATAAAGAAAAATAGTTTTTCAAATGTAAAATTTTAATGCACAAATTTTATTTGTTTAGAAATGAGATATTATAATGTATATTGAGAAGTAATATATTCATTTAATTGATTAATTCAGTAGAATAGGTTGTATCATGTATTTGAGGATAAAACTAAAGCGATTGAGATTCAAATGTGACTTTAATGAGGGGAAGAGATTTATACTCGGTGAGAAAGCATTCCTCTATAGTATGAAAATGGAATAGAGTGAACTTATCATTAATTTGATAATACCATTAATAAGTTTACTGTTATTCAAGAATTATCATCCATGTGAACACCATAATTAAAATTTGTGGCTAAATGGTGGAATCAAAGGGAAAAATATAGACCAAAAAATACATTGGAAGTGTAATATCACGATACTTTATGATAGTTTATGTTACTGTATAATATTGTAAAAACAAACATTATTTCCAAATCCTTGTAAAAAATAGACTCTATATAGGGTTTTTTAGGGAATAATCCATCATTTAAAACATTAAAGTATTTGGTCAAAAATATTCATTCACAAAAAAATTTTTAAACAAGTAAAATTTTGATATATCGTAAACAATGGTATGTTTTTAGGCTACTTAATCAAAAATAATGCTTAAAAATGGCTCAAATAGTTGAATAACATGATTTTGAAAGGCAGTGTTGTCATGATTATTGATGAAAACATAGAACATATCTAGAATTATTAACCTAAACAAGATCGATAATGAATAATAATAATGTTTGGTGAATCAATGTGTTTCACAAAATTCTATATACGAGGAAGATGATTATTTAGTAGAAAAATAGTTTACTGAATATATTAATGGTACAAAACACATTTAACAATAAAAAATATATTTTTTAATGTTAATTAGTGTAATAATATTGGTGATAAAACAAATCCTACAAAAACCATGAGAATGAGAATTTTATATTAGAAATAAACTATTATAATTTTGTACAATATATAATAATGTTGATGGAATTAATATAAAATATAAATTTAAACTAATTCAAATAAATGAATTCCTACCCAATTCCAGGATTTCATCACACATAGTCCAAAAACATTATTTAAACACAGGTCAAAGGTGGAAAATTTAATTTTATTACCTTTGGATTTAATGAATGAATTTCGACCCAATTCAATCCACCAGCATCACTTATTATCCATATTTTTGAAAAATAACAAAAACTCCATCTCAATATTCTCATCACATAACACATTTTCAAAAAAATCTGAACCCATTAGTAACTGGATACTTTATTAAACATGGCCTTAATCCCAAGTAAATGATAAAAAATATTACTATCATTATACAGACATAAATTTTATATATACATGTACAATATAGTAATAATTTCTTCATAGGTTGAAATATAATCATTCTCCATTTTTTTCAATTCAAGTAATTTCCATTAAATTCGTTATTGAGTTACTTTAGGAAAATAATTTTCAAGGTTTATACTTTTATTTATGCTCCATTTTATTATATAAATTATGTCATCTTAATTAATGTCTTAATAATACAATATAAATGATAGATTAACCTTTAAAATTATAAATATAGGGGTTAACATTTGATGTTTAGAACAACCTAAAAGTTCATAATATCTTCTCTATTGACATAAAAAATCCTTTAGTATTTAATGGGTTAGTATAAAATAAAAAATATAGAGGTTTTTTTCCATGAAATGATATACTACAGACATGTTTCACTATAGAGAATTCAGTTTCTCTCTTACATTGTTTTCACCATTGATAGTTTGGGGCAATTCAATCATCATAATTACAAATAGATCTCTTAAAACCATTCCGAGTAGCTGATTAGAAATGTAATTATCTTAATGGAGAATTCCTACCATAGCTTACCTATTTATTAAATAAAAAAAATTCTAAATATACTTTTATTAGTTGAAGCAACATGAAAATTGTCAAAATATATCTCACAATTAAAAAATCATTAATTAAATTATCATAAATTATAATTTTAATATTCTATGAAACTTTAATGGGCTATAAAAATTTTCAATAATACCAAGTTTAACACATCACTCATAAAACAACTCATAATCACTTGATTTATAAAAAATGGTTTCACTTTATTACATTACTATTTTGTTAATGTTAAGAGCATTTCCAAATTAAATAAAACATTACATAAAATGTGTCATTTTTCACATTTTATCCTCTTTAACCATAAAATACATTATTTATAAGGACACACTTCCTTCATTTACCGTTAAAACCATATTATAAAATTTAAATTTAGTATCATTTATACCCATGATTAATCCATTTTAAATCATTTGAATCGTGGGTTGAGAAAAACAATGATCCATAAGTGGAAAAAATAAAAAAAACATGTTATCCCATTTTTAAAACTAAATATTAAATAATAATGTTTTATTTTTTCTAAATAATTATTTTATCTCAAAAATTTGATTAAATTATCCTTGAAAAATATAATTTTAAAATTAATTTCATAAGGCTAATCATATTCAATTATATAAAAAAAATCATCATCAAAATAATTTCCTACAAAAAATGAAAACTCATGAATATAGCTACTTAGAAAATAGTCATTTATTATTTATAATAAAATCTTATTTAACAATCCATAAAAAATATCATTTTCTTAACTTTTTAAATCGAAGGATTTACTTTATAACTAATTAAAATTAAATAACATTCGTATCCTGGGAAGTTTTTCTTGAATTCACCTTACCGGATCATTTTTAATGGAAAAACCTAAATAGATAACTCTCACATATCTTTGGAACAACATAAAAATAGTAAACTCTATCGCCTTATCCAATGCATTAGGGAGCTATATCATTCTCACCAATCATCATAGCAATATCGAGCTCACCCATCATTCATATAAATTTAAAAAACCCATTTTATGAATAAAAATCATAAACATTACCATTTCATTATAAAACCTATTCAAAAAATTTATTCCATCCCATTAGAAATAACCAACTCATTTTTCTTATAATGATGAGAGGATGTTTTGAATTCCCCAGAAATGTTTTTAGGAAAACAAATTACAAAAATATTGAGATAAATATTTTATATTAACATAAACATAGATTATTTTATAGGATAATTTAATAGGAATGATGGCTATGTTTATTGGAAAAGAATATAAACCTTATATGGTAAAAGTGATTTAGTTTTTTACATTCATAAAAAACATCAAAATTACCCACATGATAAATGTTTAAAATATACTTTTTTAAAGAGAAAAATAAATCAATAATATGTAAAAAATAATACTTGTAAATAATTTATTTATAAATAAGAATTTATATTGAACTTTTAGGAAAACATATATATAGAGGGAAATTCTATTTAATGAAATATTACAAATCTAGATTTTAACTAAAGATACCTAACCTTAATTCCTGTATAAATTTCCATATTATTTAACGCATGAGTAAATTTTTTTTATACATGAAATATAGGAATTTTTATAATGATTTATTTATTATTATTCATATTAAAAGTTTTCTTATTAATTTATATTTAGTTATAAAAATATTTATCTTCACATTGCTGAGTTTTATTTTTTCAATTTCTAAAATTGAAAAAATATCAGCGCATTGACCATGGTAAAACTATTTATGTTTATATTACCTATATAGTTTTAAAGATGATATAATTAGTATAATAATAGATTAAATACACGTCTCAAATAAAAAATATATTGATTTTCTGCAAAATTAACAATATAGTTTGATGAATATGGTAGTCCATATGAATGCATGAACACTATTTACATTTTTTTTCTAATTGGTGGAAAGGAAATAAATTTTGTAATATTCTAATTTTATAGATTCAAAAATATTCTATATATTTCAAATTTATTTATTAGGTACATCCATATGGCCATCCTTATAAGGTGAAAATAAAAAATGAATCACACCACTTTGTAGAGGTGTTATTCCATACGTACATGCAAGTGACGTAATTAATTTTTATTGGGTAGAAACAAAAATAATGTATGTAATATCTCATTTTAATGAATCATTAAAATTACATAAATATGATATATATTAATTTTTAAATGATTTAAAACATCCATGTGATTCATTGATTAAAAACATTGCATCATGGTGGGGGTATCCCACACTGCACAAGAACGTGATTTCAATTTTCATAATATAGAAAAGGAGATAGAAAATATAACACCCCAAATTATAGTAACATATAGGAAATGTATGAATTCTTATTTTGGAAATTATATTAAGGGATAACATAAACAATGATCTATTAGTTTAGTTTTATTGATGAACTAAATACTTACATGATTCATATATTTTTTTGAAAATATAAAAATAGTAAAAGAAAAAAAATTACGTCCATGGTATTATTCATAATATCCTTCTTCATATCCCAGGGAATGGAATAAATAAATGTTGATTTCATATTCTCATATTATTTATGTAATATAAAATCTATCATGAATAAAAAAGGTAGAATCAGTATGACAAGATAAATAATTGAGAATGCATGGAATTTAATCAATAAATTGATACGTAAATTCATTAATGGATAATATAAATATAGTAATATAAATGATAATCATGACTAATTCCTCAATGAAGGAAATGATAAATTTTATACATCACGATCTTAGGCATCAAGATATCTTTACCGTTAAGGCCTTGTGCAAAGACACCTTAATAGAGGGTAAGTATACCCTAAAAACCATTTAATATGTTTGTAAAATCGATTTTTCTCATTAGACTCATCAATGAATCGTGGTAATATCTATAAATAGTACCCAACCATAACAAAATACCCAATGAAATACTTATATGAAAATTATTAATTTAATTAAGAATTAATAATCCTAATAAAAAATATCTTTATTGTGTAACAAATTTATAATAATATGATTTTTCCAATTAATAAAATATATTTCACAGTAAAACACCATATATATAAATGTTATAGGGTTTAGAGAATAATCAAATAAAGGGTAAAAATAAAATAAAAAATCAAGTTAAATATAATGTTTAATGAAAATAATTACGAAAAAGTGATTATTTCTAGAGAATGTTAATGATCAAGAAATTAATAAGTGATAAAATATTACATCAAATTTATTAGAAATATTGGTTTTGTAATAAAATCATGTCACACAGTGAAATAAAATAAATTTAAGTAAAGAATTTATATAATATTTATTTAAAATTTATTCTTTATAAAACCATTAAAAACTTGAATAAAAAGATAATATATCATAAAATGGGTTGGCGGTGTTGATAGAGTTATTATTTTATATAATTTTTCTAATTATTTAAAATATTTAATCCCAAAAATTCATCAATTTAATTTTAATTAAATCATTTTTGGATTTATGGAATGTTTTGTGTTAAAATTGGAAGGTTTCCTAATTTTGAGAATTTAACAGATTTTAGGTGTTTTGGTAATTCAACCATATCATTTATAATATAATTCTGATTTATGTGATTAGTTTTTTTATTAACCATGGAATTTCAAGCTACAACCTTATCTTCTTAGAAATGATATAATTCGACCATCAAGTGACCCCAAAAATTCAATTAATTTGGAGAACGATTCCGGATGACCATGTGGATCCCACATTAGTTAAACAGTCATAAATCGGTCACAATAGATCCAATTTTGGTCATTATAATTTTAATGGTCAAACAAGTCAGATATTCATAACTTTATTGAATATCATGTATATTGAGATTCATTAAGACAGATATTGGATGGGAAACATTGAATGTATATTTTTTAAAATATCATTGAGAAAAAGTAATCCTCTATAAATAATACATATAATTCTATATAACCGTACAAAGAATTTGGGATATGGTGGAAGGAAAGAAAATTTGATTAGGATAATTATATAAGAAGGGACTTTTGGGTTATTTGAGACGTAAGGGTCACAAATATGAGAAATATTTTAGAGGACAGAATCTGTTAGACAGTTTTTCTTCTTTTCTTTTTCTTTCTTTTATTTTTCATAGTTTTTTTATGCCTTATCCTTCCCCATAATTCCTTATTACCTTTACTGTGGTGGGAAAAAAATTCAACTGATTGGGTAAGGGTAGGTTTTCTATTTTTTAATTCCTGAGTTCATGCACTTTGTAAAATAAAAATTATATCTCTTTTCTACAATGTCCTTTTAAATTTCATATATCATTTTTTATTATCATGTGTGATCATATTTAATTTTGGATTTTATTGTTGATTTTTTTCTTTGATCAATGATAATTTTCTCCCTCCACTAGGTTTCGGTTTATATACGATGTAATAGACCAATTCTTAGTTGTGATATACTCGGCGGTTGTTAGTATGTGTGAAAGTGGTGGTGAATGTTTTTGATTGCTTGGGATAAACAAGACCTCATCCGGTATTGCCCAAGTCAATTGAGGATATTTACTATAACTATAATACACATGGAAGGAGAGTAGAACAAACTTATATCTTGGTAAGGAATTCTCTCACCAACACCATTCGAAAAAATGAGTGAGAGGAAACGATCATGGAATCTCACATTAAACAACTTAGCTGAAGAGGTAAGAATAAAATAAAACAAGGATAACAATGAAATTCTAAATCCAACCCATAATTAATCACCTATCTCATATCTTAGTTTTTAATATTTTCTTCTATTAATTTTTTTTCATTCCATTTTTATTTTTCTTTACAAAACCAATTAAATCTTATAAACCATCCATTTTTTACACTAATTAAAAGTGACAACTGTTTTGTGTTCACTCCACTCTAAAGAAAATCTAGGTTACCCAATTTACTACAGTTTGACATAGGTTATATTTTTTTGTCATACACCAAGAGAGGAATGTTTCAACGTTTGGTGTCCTTGCCATGGAGATTGTGCCAATAATATAACTGTAAACATTTTACTCATTTTAAATTAAAAAAACATAAATAAAATATGTTTCCATGATGTTCTCCAAGGATTATTTCTTTCATTCATGGAACAATTATCCACGATTGAAAGAACCAATTATTGACTCTCCTTGGTCTACAGTGGAAAGTGTATCTCTCTTTTCTAAACAGATTAGGGGAGCTCGAATCAAAATCATCAAGGAGGTTGAATTCAAGGATCTCATTGAAAACCTTAAATAAAACCTTTATTACTCAGTATTGGAGGGATTGTCAATATAATTAATTGAAATCTTGAATTATTTACCAAAACCAATTTCAAAAAAATGGTTGAGGTGAAACAAGAAGATGATGTTTGAATAAAATATGAATTGCATGGCCTTTGAGAAGAAATACATGACCTAAAGCGAAAATTGGAATGGATAATTTAATATTTTCACACATCCCAATAGAAACCTAAACCTAAACATGAACCATTAGTGGAAGTGGATTCCTTGCTCATCCTTGATGTTGAAGAACCTAGGGATACCTTGATGGAATTAAAAGAAGACCCAGTTGTCCCTTATCAGCCCTCACTGAGGAAGGCCAATGAAGAATATTTTCCTTATAATGTGTGTATGGGAGATAAAAAAGATATGGATTACTTCTGGAATGAGTGTGAAGAACTACTTAATTATTAAGTTCCTTATAATGTAAAAGATCCAGAATCATTTAAGTAATACACCACCAATATGGTGGAATTTCAAGGTAATATTCAAGAAACTGTCTTCCTACCTCAATCAAGAGAAACTCTATTCCATGAGGGACTTCCCACTAAAGAAGCAATTGAAGTTGAGAAAAATCAAGGAGATGATCTTTTCATGAACTCGGTTTCTTCGAATTTTATTGAAACCGATTTTATTATTACCTCCTCTTGCATTAAATTTTCAGAATCAGATAACTCAAGTATTATTTAGGAGGATGAGGAAGAAAATGAAGATTCACCTGAAGAGGAATATTTAGAGTTCCATGAACATGTGGATCATTTAATGGAGGGTGTTCAAGAGGAGATACACAAGGACTTTACTATGGAAAAAAGGACGCAAAATGCTTAATTTGGAAGGGAAGAATTTGATATTGATCCTTTATACATTAATTTTGTTCAAATCGAATTACACATTGAATTTACCTTTTATTTTTTCGATGATATAGAATACCTTCAACAACCACCAGATAATGAAGAGGAGGCTGTGAAATTGGAAACCAAGAATGATGATGACTCATTCTTTGTCAAACCCCCACCAAGAATGTTGTATCTTATTGTCATAGGGGTGGATTTGGTGTATTATACCAATGGGGTACTTAACAAAAACAATGAATCACATTATATATATAATGTGTTTTTTTGGTTCATCACAAAGAAACTCAACCCACCATCAGATTGGGGATAACCAACTAAAACTTTCCATCTAGAGGCATTCAAAACCCATGGACCACATGGGGGTTTAAACCAAGATCAATACTTATTCTCTCATCCTATTTCTATATTCATTTCATTCAATAAATATCTTCTGTTTTCTTTTGTTATTTTTATATGTTATTAGTGTGCAACACTTATGAGCTAACTAATTGTTGAACTCCCAATAAATCAGGTCGTACCTCTCTTTTACACTTATTTGTAATTTGGATTCATTTTAAATTCTACTAACCTAGTACATACATTTGAATGCATTGAACACACTGCATCATTTAATTGATGGGTAGGGAAACACTATATCTTAGGATTTTCATTTATTGTTTTTTTTTCAAAAAAAAAATAAAAAAATTGTGTGTTTTCAAATTTTTTTGTGTTTTTTTTCAGTTTTTGCTATGATTCTGAAACATTTGATATGAAATAATTATCATTTCCTTTTTTTACACCCATTTCATTGAGTGAACCAATTTACACCATGAAACCGGGCTTAAATGAATGATAAAAATGATTTTGTTTCAAGTTCAATTCCTTGGGAATTTTTGGAAATGAACTCAGATTCTTAAACCCCATGACACATTTTACTATGTATATATTTTAAATCACTTTCTTGTGAGCCTTCTAAACCATTATTTTCATATTACATTCATTCACCTCACTTCTTGAGAGAACCATACCATGCTTCCTTTACCTAGAATTTTACCTATTCCTTTCAAAACTTGAGGGTTTTGGGTACATGTGTTTTAAATGATTGAGGAATTTATTTGGTTTGGAAGCCCCCCTTTCAAGATAATCCCTTTAATTCTGGCCCACATTGTACATTTAATCTTTTTATATCATAGAATCTATGAACAACTTATTAGTTTATCCACATTACACACCAATTTTCCCTATCCGACCTCCTCGTGAACTGAAATTGCATGATTCAGTTGAACTTAAGTGGGGGGGAAACTATCTTGTGTTTCGATACCTCATATGATGAATCATTGGGTGTAAATTCAATTTTTTAAGAGATGTGTGTGCGGATAAAAAAATTATTCTGTTGAAATTTGTGCTATTTCTGAAGCTTTCAGGATATAAGAAGTTATGCCTTTTCTGGATATTTTAATGGAAGAAGAATGTTGTGCATTTTCTGGAGCTTTCAAGAAAAATCATGTTTGAGAAGATTGAAAATGTTACTACTAAAATTCTGAGATGTTTGAACATTCCTATATTTTTCATGATGATGGAGCCGAATTTCTACTTAGGGGAGTGAGGATGATTCCATACTTGATTGAAAATTATAATAGTGCAATTCTGATTCAAAAAGAGCTAAGCCCTCCTCATTCAAATTTAGAATTTTTATCATCAAAATCCTACTAACCAGAAGCCACAGAGAAACCATGAAAATTACTCATGATAAACACATGCCCTTAGCTAACATCAGGTGGATAATTATGAATTTATCCATCATATGGTGACCTTTGCATGGTTTGGGTGAGAAAAACCTTGTTAAAAAATGACATTTGTGAGATGAGGGAAAATTAATGTGAGGTAGGTGTCTTGTGTTCATGGGAAGAGGAATGAAGTGTAAATATAATGAATGATATAAATAGAGAACTTTAAATTTTCTTTTTTTATGAGTCATGATATCTTTTCGCTTCATGGTGTGGATTTTGTGGATCTTGTGGCTATGTGTTTTAAATTTGTTGTGATTTGATTTTAATGCTTACTTGTCCAAGAGTCCAAGTGATAAGTGTCGAGTAATTCAAATAATTAATATTTTCTATAATTTTTTATGTATTTAAAATATTTAAATCCCCCAAATGAATCAATTTATGTTTAATTACATCATTTTTTGATTTACGGTATGTTTTGTGTTAAAATTGGAATGTTTCCTAAATTTTGGAATTTAACACATTTTAGGTGTTTTTGTAATTTGACCATATCATTTAAAATATAATCCTGATTTCTGTGATTAGTTTTTTGTAGAAAACCATATGTTTTAGGCTACAACGTTTTCTTCTGGGACATGATATAATTCTTCCACCAATGGACCCTAAAAATTCAATTAAGTTGGAGAACGATTCTGGACGACCATATCGACCCCACATTAGTTAATCAATTATAGATCGATAAAAATAGATCTAATTAAGGATATTCTAATTGGAATGGTCAACCATGTCATATATTCGTATCGATGTTTAATATCACGGAGATCTAGATTCATTAAGTCATATATTGGATTGGAAAAATTCCATGAAGATTTTTGGAAATATTGTTGAGAAAAGGTCATCCTCAATAAATATTTCATATATTTCTATATAATCATAAAATTAATTTTATTTTTTTATTAACGAAAGGGAATTTTATTTGGATAATATTATTAGATGGTACCTTTGGGTGATTATAGAAGTAAGGGTTCTTAAGAGGACATAACTTTCAGATGAAAGAATCTACTAGAAAATATTTGTTATTTTCCCTTTCTTTCTTTTATTTTTTTAGTTTTTTAATTCCCTATCCATCCCCATAAATATATATTACCATTACCATGGTGGGGTAAAAATTTGATTAATTTGGGAAGGGAAGGTTTTCTATTTTTAAATGTTTGTGTTCATGATCTTTATTGAATAAAAATTTCATCTATTTCTTGCAATGTTGTATTCAATTTCGTATAGCGGTTTTTATTATCAAGTGAGATCTTATTTGATTTTTTATTCAGTTCTTGATATTTTATTTTTTCAATGATAATTATAACCCTCCATTAGGTTTTGGATTATATATGATTGAATAGACCAATGATTAGTTGTGAAGTACTCGGTGATCGTCAGTATGTGTGAAAGCGGTAGTTAATGTTTTTGATTTTTTGGGATAAAAAAGACCCAATCGGTTATTTCCCAAGTCAATTGAGGATATTTAATATAACTATATTTCTCATTTATAGATTTTATATCTAACTGAGATCTTGGTAAGGAATTCTCTCACCATCACTATTCAACCAAAGGAGTGAGAGAAAATGATCATGGAATCTCACTTTAAACAACATAGCAGAATATGTTATAATAAAATTAAAAAAGGATAGAATTGCAAATGGAAAACTGACCCCAACCAAATCACAATTTTCATATGATACTTTTTAATATTTTCATCTGTTAATTTGTTTCATTCAATTTTTATTTTCTTTCCAAAACCAATTAAATCGCAGCCACACATTTTTTCCTCTAATTAAAAGTGACAACTATTTTGTGTGAACTGCTCTCTGAAGACAACCTAGGATACCCACATTACTTAATTTTAACTTAGGTTATATATTTTTTGTCACACCTCATGACATGAATGTGTTAGGTGTTGATTATTCGTTAACATCATATACCTTAAAAAACAATACTTTTGATTTTTTGTAAAGAAAGTAAACAAATTAACCTTTGTGAAATCATTAAAAAGATTTCCTTAAAACAATGAGAGAAGATATGTATAACATGAAATAACTTTAAAAATAATTTTATTACATAAATAATATTTTTTAAAAATAATTATGAAATATATTGGCATAGATGAAAATTATACACAATCCAAAGTGAAATAAGACCTGATTTTTTAAACATCCCATTGACTGATTCAAGTTCATATTGAATGATGTTTTTAATTAAAACATTGAAAATACATAAATATATAGTTTATAATTAAATATATGGTGTTTATGAAGGTTATATTATAATATTAACTTAAAAAGAATATAATAAATCCTAAATAATAAGATTGGAAAATATATTCCTACCCATTTTCTAATGTTGAAATTATATCCCCATCAAGTATTAAAAATTTATTTAATCATTATTAATGTTTAGTATTATATACACATCATATAATTTAATAGGTTCATATAAACAATATTTCATAATTGGCTGGACATGGAGACGAATTCCCCTACCTAAGGTTCATCATTCTAAATAAGTTATTTTACTATTGATTACAATAAATTATTATTATTATAATTAAATACCATGACCATATAAATATCTATTAAATCATCAACTTTACATTAATAACATAAGATCACTCATATTTCAATATTCTTTTATTATTATAATTATTTCAGGTGTTAATTACAATGTTTTTCATATTTGTTTTAATTTGGTAGTTATCGTTCATGTATCCCGATCATGTTTATATGATCTATAAAATGTTAGTAATGATATAAAAAACATATTATATATATATATATATATTCATTTTTGAGAAATAGACATGAAAATTAATCATTTAATTTCATGGAGATAGTATATTTTATTTACGCATGAGTGTTCTTTTCAAATTTTTAACATTTGGAAAGGGAAGGAAGTAGATGACATGTTATACATATAAAAAATTAGATCATGTCATAATTATAATACATATTTAATTTTTTTTCCTTATTTCAATCCATGTGAGTTAATGTTTGACAAATAAGTTACATTGTTTTGTGTGGTAGTAGTCTACCGTAAACATGTGTGATGGGTTTATTTACCCTTTTATATAGAAGGGGATAGATAAATATTATTTAAGAAACATAAGAAAAATGAAGGCTCTCAGTTAAGACGATTACCACTTCTTTCGAAGTGATTATTTAGATCACGACATAAGTGTCAATGGTTTGCTATTTTGCGAATAAAAAACCACTATAATGATGTTTAAAATAGGTTTTTATATGCTTTGGCCAAGATATGTGGCTCTTAGAGGTGTATTGAAGTGTGGAGTTATGGTTCCATTTTTATGGAACAAAAGGGAACACATCGAATTAATAATAATATTTTTGTATATAATAATGTTAGTATAATTTTAATGTGGAACCAGGAATCCATAATATTTAATGTATTATAGTATATTTTGGAAATACCTTCAATGAATAAAATTTGTATATGTTAATGTGGTAATTTAAAACTTATCTTTTGGTTTGGCTACATAAAAATTTGGAATGAAAATAATATTGACTAATTTTTCATTATTAACGGGTTATATTTTTACATATAAGGCTATAGTTTTTACTAAATTTCCAAGTCATGGAATTTGATGAAATATTTTTATCCTAAATTTCCACATGATTTATTTTTTTAGTTTCTAAATAATTTAATAAAACATTTCTTAACATTAAAGATATTCAAATTATTTTAAGAACTACTCACATCATTTATCTTTATTAACATAAATACAAAAATGAAATTAAAATATAATACAAATGAAAATAAATAATCAAGTATCATTGAAAATAAAATTCTTTTGAAACATAATTCATACAAAAAAAATTAGTTTCTTGTTTTTAAAATTATTTACTTTGATTTTTCCACTACATTCAAAATTATTGTGTTAGAATTGTATAATAATTTATGGTATTTATAAAATCAATAAAAATTAAATATCAATTAACATGTTAAAATTAATTGAATAAAATTTTAAAAGATATGTTAAAACAATAATAGTATACTTTTATACTTTTAAAAAAATTATAGATATTATAGTATTGAGAGTGAAATTTCCTATATTATGTTTTCTTACTATATCATAATGGTTATAATAAAATGGAAATGACACTAAGATGTAGTATATTAAAGATTTGATCAAAATATCTAAAATACAGTTACCCAATTAGATAGAGTCAGGTTTTAGGGAAATATTAAAATGTATCCCATTGCTAAAATTCCATTTTAACCGTTTTACCTTACCAAGATGGAAAATATTTACAAATGATTCTCTTTATAAAACCAATAAATAAAAGGGATTGATTTAAAAAATTCAAAAATAATAATTACAAATATAGAGCCCATGATTCCAAATTCAATTTCAAGAATTTTTAGAAATTAATTTAGTAATAAATATATAATATATGAGGAAAAATGAATTTCTAAAAAAATTATTCTCAAATTTAACATATATCATAATCATGTAAAATTCTAGTAATAAAGGAAATTATTAAATTATTATAAATAAAATAAATATTATATAAATTTAATAAACATTTATCTATCTTATATGAATTTAATAATAAATTAAAAATATAATTTCACTTTTAAATTACCCAATTTAAATAAATGAAATGATTTTTTGATAAAAGTCTGTATTTTTCATTATTCACTAAAACATAAATCATCTTATAAAAAAATAAAATTAATCATAAGATAATATTTAAATTTTTGTTTCAAAAGTTATAACAATTTTATAAAACTAAATTTCAAAAACTCAAAGAAATTAGTTAAAATATACATTAATAAAGTGAAATAAAAAACACATTTGAAGAAAATATATTTTTGAAACGTAAAATTGATTTACAAAAAAAATCGTTTTATATTTCCTATGAGTTAATCAAAAAAATAAAATTAAACAAAAAACTTATACATATTTTCTATAATTTGGTTAATCTTATTCATAACCACTAATCAAATTGGTTAGTGATAACTATCACATAATAATATTTCAATAGTTAATAAAGTTTGTTTGTACTCAATGTTGCATGTAAAGAAATATATCAATGAAACATAATTTATTTAAAGAGAAATATATCATAAAATATTGATTTATATTATTCTACCCTATTATAAGTATTCCCACCAAAAAATTCCATCACTCTGATAACAAAATAGTACTAGACTTCTTATCAAACCCTCAAGTTCCCATGTATGTTCCTCATATTTATGGTTCACCAAAAACACTAACCAAATGAGTTTTCTTATTTAGTAAAACTTTTTCTCTATGATCTAGAACCTCCATCAATCATTCCTCATAACAAAGATCATTTCCAGTAGTATGATCTCTAAGTTTAATACATGCGAAGGATCATGTATGTACTTCCTTAGGAGAGATACATTGAAAAAAATTTCAACATTAGATTTATTCAGTCGATGTATGAAAATATAAACTACCGTCATTATACGATCAAAAATATCAAAGAGAACGATATATCCTGGCCTTATATTTCCTATCATTATAAATATAATATCATTATTTATGGGATATATTAATAAAAATACCATAAAACGAACTTCAATGTCTATATCTCATTGATGATTCTCACAATAATGTTTTAATTGACTCAAAGATTCTGTTATGTTTATTTAATGGATCTAAAACTCTTATACAATTACATGGATAGATCTTGTCCCATTAGATTTATTTTAATATATTCATCCCATCTTATTGGTTTTCTACCTCTCCTTCCATAGAGGGTTTCATAAGGCGCCATCTGAATACTCGAATTAATGTAATTTTTGTAATAAAATTCTACCAAAAGGTAGGTGTTAATCCTTACCAATATTCCAATCCTCAGATTAAAAACTCAATATGTATCCTAGAGTTTTAATTATGATCTAAAACTGACCATCTATATGAGGATTATAAGTTGTTCTAATACTCAATGATATATCTAGAGACTATATAAGGATTATTCAAAATATAGAGGTTATCTTTTGAACATTAAAATATGTGATTGAGTGTTGTAATCCCTAAAATCTGAAAACCTTAGTTTTTTATAATAGAGTATGATTATCATTAGATAAATCATCAATAATAGTAATAAAATTCCACGATTTTGTATGGAAATCATCTATAACCCAAATGTCTATATTCCCATTAGATGTTTTAGGGAGTCTAATGATAAAATAAATTATATTATTTTCCCATTTACATTATGGTATGGGTAATGGTAGTAACATTTCCATTGACTTGTATCTTACACCATAACTTTATAACACACCATTAATCATGATAAAAACACTGAAATATTAATTTTCATGTCATCCCACCATTAATAACATTTCAAATCTCTATATATCTTTATACGTCTGCAATGAAAAGTGAATGATGGATTATGGGATTTATCCAATAGATCCTTTATAATATATGGTATTAAAAAAACACACAAACTATTTCTAATCATTGTCATTCCAAAAAGCTCAGGACTAAACTCAGGAAAATTCCTGCTTATCTTATATAATACCCAATCTTTCTCTATAACATCAAAATCCTCCAAGAATTATAGATTCAATATTAATGTGATAAAGTTATGGTATTAGTCATTTTCTCAATATTTCAACATCCAACTTATGTAAATATAAAAATATTTGATATTTTTTATCCTCATTATGGAAAAAAACATTGCCTTTCTGACTGAGAGCATCATCCACCTCTTTTGCCTTCATGGGTGATAATATATTGACATATCATAATCTATAATTAAATAGAACCATATTATCTTTTGATTATTAATATCTCTTTGGGTATGAATATACTTTGGGATTTCATTATCTGTATATATATCAAACATTTAATTATTTATATAAATTATCCATATTATCAATTTAAAAATTACTACTTCTAACCAAAAAAAAGAGTCGATTAATTTTTAACCTGAATTTTCGTTTTTTTCGAGTCATAATCTATCTCCATTTTATCTTCGGGAGGAAACATTAACATAAATTCAAAGATGAATAACTTTATATCACACACCCTTTTCTAATATAGGGAAGAAAAATCACATATTTATTGAAAAAACATATCTTCTGTTATTTGAAACTATCCTCAGATTTATCTATCCATAGTATCATGTCTCCATTCAAGGTAAAAAAGGATAATGGGTTAGATAGTGATAGGAAATATATCCGAATAAATTAGTAGTATTAACACATTTGAAGAAAATTGTGGATCTTAATAACCATGGGTTCCCTAGTCTATTTCCTAAGAACATCCATCCTTAAAGGATCCACTGATATACCCTCAATTGAAAATATATGACCTAAGATAGAGTTTACTTGTATGAAAAATTCACACTTTGTAATTTTTTTGTATAAATTATTATTCATCAGGGTCATCATTACAATCCTCAAATGTTCTTCATTCACTTCCTTCTACTTAAAAGAAATAATTATACCATCTAAAAAACAACCAAAAACAAATTATTGTAATCACTATAGACTATATTCATTAAATACATGAATATAACTTCATAATTATTAATTTATAATGTAATTAAGATAATTGATTAAGGATCATACATCATACATAAGTTTATCTTTTGTGTATCCTCCTTCTTAACCTTTACCTTATGATATCTATATTGAATATCAATCATGGAAAAATATCTTGATCCTCATAATTGATCAAATAGATCATTGATATAAGGTAGTGGATACATTTTCTTTATATTGATCCTTTAATGGTCAAAATTATCAATGAAAAGATGAAATGAATCACATTTCTTCTTAATAAAAATAACATGTGTACCCATAGTGAATTAATAGAATCAACAAATCCCAAAAAAATATTCTATATATTTTTATTCTTCGATTATTGTCACTCAATCAGGGACACTATTATAAATTTTTTTGAAATAGGTATACCAATAGGTATGAGTTTTAATAGAAATTGAACAACATTATTCAAGGAGGTGCTAAGAAACTCTTCAGGGAATATATTAATATACTCTACTAAATTATGAAATGATTAATTTTGATTTTCTCTTGAACCATCAATGATAACTATCTCTTATGAGTATGTAGAAAAACACCTATTATTGAAGTAATTTTCATTATGATTATAGGTTAATCCTCATACCCATGGACTATCATATTATTATAGGGAGTATTGATTATAACATACCTTCCTTGAAAATAGATATGGTATTTATACAAAGAGAGTTCATATATAGAAAAAATTACAAAACATTAAACTTGTGGAAGAGTAATAAGATTTATAGGAACTATATTCTCACAATATTTTATTTGGTAGATGATTTAGACATGAAATTTGATCATCATACCATTATCAGTTATCACTACCACAGAAATATATAATCCCTGATAAGGTAAAGTGATTCCCTTAAAAAATAAATAGGTATAAAATAGTGGGTATAACCTTAATAAGAAACTATTAATATTCTAGATTGGATGATAAATATATCTTTCACCACACAACTAGTATAATTCAATTCATTATTAATAATTCCATGTACTTGTTATTTTTTCATTGTTATCTTATATGGTAAGTTTTATTGATTCTTGGGCTCTAGTTTAATAGTGACCTATCTATTTCCAATTGAATTAGATAATAGAAGAGGGTTTTTCCTAATGTTAATTATAAAAATGATACTTATATCGTCACATGTAATAAACTACCATTCCTTTCAACAATTTTCTTGAATTTTTCATTCCATCAATATTATAGGATAAAAATTTCTTCCTCACTTTTCTTTAGAAAATTGATCCCCATTTTTGGTTCTCATATTCCCTCTTATTTGTTGATTTCCCAGAAAGATATAATAATTATAAAATTATTTCTATATATTAGTGGAACATAATACTATATCATCATATGATGAAACAATTTTATAAAATAGTTCCATTTAGGGAATAATAATGATCAAATTAATGAAATAGTCAATATTTCTTTTCATATTACATATTTTGTCTTAAATGGGGCTTGGAAATCATGTAAAGATAACCTTATACTCTTATACGCCTGTTCTTCATTTTATAATAACATGGGGATATCAGTATCCATTCCATACAACTAATACTGGGGAACATATTTCATGAATAATTCACATTAAAATTTCTCAATTCAACGATTTGTATTTCATAAACCCTATTAATGTTTATTATAAATGAAATCCATTTATTTATAACCCCACAAAAACAATACTACACTAGAATACACTTTTCTCTTTCATTATATAACAAAGCCATGAATATATTTTTAAGGGTATTAAAAAATTTATCAACTACCATAATATGTCAACAATTTTCTCAGTTCCAACATCATCTCTACTGGATTACTCATTGGTTAAATCCAAATATTGTATATGGGTGTTGACTTGCTTTATGATATTTTTTATTATAACTAAATAATGGAACACGCAGATATTTCTCATAATCATCATGAATATTGAGTCATAAAACAATAATTCAACTAATTGTAATTGTTTTAAAATACTATAATGACTTATCATAAATCCCATGTTAGGTATGATAATTAAAAATTTAGTTCTCAAGGATCCTACAAAAATTTAAATGATATCAATAATAACAACCAAATATCTAGAAATATAGAGCTACTGTATAATTTATTTCATTGGCATCATATATTTCGGACCACCTCACCATGGGTCATCCATTTTGTATTCTTACTTATCGAGATTCATAAATGATTTTATTATTACATTGTATGTTTAAAAAACCATAACATTTTAAAAATTCTCACAACCATCATATTATTTTTAATATCCTTTACTGAGTCTTGGAGAAATTAAAATAAAAAAGATTGATATGAGATATTTATTTAGGTTATTATAATTGGATCTTTTCATGAATAAATAATAAATAATCATTATGGAAACTTAAATAACTGAATATACATGTCATTTATTCAACAATATAGGAAAAAATTAATTAACATATAATATCGATGCATTTATCGCATAGATAAAAATAAATGATTCCTTATTGATGTAGGTGGTTAATGGTAGACATCATGAACTAATGCATCATGATATTATTACCACCAATGAATTGTTTTAGGATATAATAGTAATTCACTATATGTACAATTGTTAATATAGATTTATAAAGATTCTTATCCATGATAAAATTATTATGTATATTTAAGTGAAATTTAATTTGAAATAAAATTGATCATAATAAATTTAATGTTTTAAGAGAATTATAATGACTAGAAAATTAATAAGATATAAAATATGACCATTCATTCAACAGAAATATATTATTCTTATTAAAATATTTTCACATTGAGAAATAAATAAAATATAAAGAAGAAAATAAAATAATAATTCATTAATTAGTTTTCTTTTTTAAAATCATGAAATACTTTAATAAGATTCTAAAGTATTTTAAAACAATTCTAGTTGTGTGAAATCTGTTAACTCTCTATACATTTAAAAATCAATCCTTTTGAATTTTTTTTGATGAATTTTAAAAATTAACCATTGAAAAAAATATAATTGTTCCATTATTTATATTATTAGAAACTTATGAAATAAAATATCCTTAGAAAATAAATATATTAAACAAAAATACAATAATAAAACAATCTTGTTGAATAGATACATAGAAGAAAATTATATCTTATGAAAATAGAAATATGATAAACTATTATTTTAAAATTTTCATTGCATTATTAAAGTTAAAAAGGGATAAATTTGTTGAATAAAAATTGATATTTTTAGATATATATAAGACCTGAAATATATGATTTTATGAAGGTTATATTATAATATTATTTTAAGGAAACATTTTACATATCCCAAAGAATGAGATTTTAAAATAAATATTTATGTATTTCTAACATTGAAATTATTAAAAATTGAAAGAGTAAATGTGTAATGAAACATTAAAAATAATGAATAAAATATATTCCATTTAAATACATAATTGTTTTAATATATAATCCCCATAAAATTAAATAGAATTATAATACCAAATATGTTTAAATGGAGTGGAAATTGAGTTGAAATACCTTAGCTCATGTATTACATTCATTTTAAGTGATTTAGAAATACTATTTAATAAATATATATATTTCATAATTACATATAATAACCATATACATATCCTAAATATCATATATAATCCTTTTATAACATCCTATTAACCATTTTTTAACATTTATTTAATATTATCCTTATTTTGAGCGTTAACTGCATAAGTTTTCATGTATGTGTTGATTTAGAAGTTATGATCATTATTTCATGATCCTATTTAGAATATATATATAATTTTAATAATGTTATAAACATCATTAAGTTTCATTAAAAACATTTATGAAATCATCTATGTTAAACTGACATGAAAAATGAATCACATCGCTTTATGGAGATGGTAGGTTGTTTGCATGCACGAGCAACAATATCAATTTATTTATGTGTGGAAGGGTCAGAAAAAAAAGTATATACTATAATTATAAAATTATAATTCTTTCATTATATTGATATATAATCACTATTTCAATCGTTATGAAAATCCATGTGAGGTGGTGATGGAACAAAAATTATATCAGTTCAGAAGACATTAGTTCACCATGCACACGAGCGATTGTTTTGTTACAATTTAATGGAGATTGAGGTTGATAAATAACATTAAATGTTTATAAATAATATTATTAATGAAAACTAATATTGATATTAGTTTTTCATGGTTATAACATAGTTAAAGGTCGTAAATCAAGGAGAAAAATGAATGTTTTCAGTGAAAATTGCATGCTCTTTTAAAACGATTATTAGGACATCCTCTTAAGGTCCATAGGGTTTTTAATATGGGATGAACGGAACACCTAAAAATTTTAAAGGATATTTGGAATATTTTCATGTATTTTTTGGTCAAGATAAGTTTCTCTAGGTTATGTATATAATAGAGTAGAGATAGTTCCTTTTTACAGTTAAAGAAGGGATACGCATGAAATTAATAAAAAAATATAAATATAAAAAATTAATTTTCATATGAATGCGGAACAATGAGAGAAAAATTTAAATTATAGGGAATAATATTGTTGGAATACATTTATCTAATAAAATTCTTAATGGTTTATATGACATTTTAAACCTTCTATTTTGGTTGGAACCCTTTTTAAATAAATTTTAAACTTAGCTGAAGTAATTAATTTCTCAATATTAAAGGATTATAACTGTTCTTATAAGTTAAAAATTTTATAATTATTGGGAAACAAAGGAATTTATTAAAAAAATTGACACACCTTGTCTTATTTCTTTATTTTTATCTTTTTTTCAAATTTTAATAAACTTTTGTCAATCATAAAAAATTATAAAATTCATTTTAACAACTATTCATATTATTTGACATTAATGAAATCAAGGGAAATATTTAATTGAAATATATTCCAATATACAATAAATAATAAAAAATAATTACATGTAAAACTATTATGGAACCATAATTCATCAAAAAATATTCCATTTAATGCATTTAATATAATTTTATTTTATACACTACTTTCAACATTGTATAAGCATTAAAGTTAATTTTATAATTCCAATATATTTAAAAATTAGATAATTTAAAAAAATTAATAATAGTTAAAAATAATTTCTAAATGATCAATATATATATTTATAATTATAAAAAAAATATTATAGATATTAAAGTCAACAAAGTGACATTTTGTATTTATCCATTTCATAAATAATATAAAGACCATAATGAAATACAAATGACACCAAAAAGAAATATATTTGAAAAATTAAAGATAATTCAAAGACTAAATTCATAAAATAGGACAATAGAATGTTTTGTAGAAATTTTAAATCCATATCTTAATTTTTTCACCTTATTTTACACATTTTAATTCTACATATGTGAATAATATTTACAATGGTTACTATTCCGAATAACCAAAATAAAAAGGGAATATTTACCAAAATGTAACCACTTATTTAAATATATGTAATTAGTTTAATATAATTAAATCAATATATGTTTCATAACATTATTTGAAAACAATTAATTAATATGATCGAAAAACGGTCTTCTAGAAAAATACATTTTCAATCATAATAATTAACATAAATAAAAATATTGTATAATAATGAAAATAATAGAGATAATTAAATAATATTAATTTAAATGGATCTTATATAACATTAACAATAAATCCACAATTTATTGTGTCATTTAAATCAGATTAATAAATGAAAACAAATAGTATTTTTATAATAAATCATTAATTTCCATTATTCATTAAAAAAATATCTTTTTTAAATATAATAACAATTAATCGAAATATAATATTGATGTAATAATTTCTAAAAAATATATCCTTTTAATGAAATTATACTTCTAAAATATGAGTAAATTAATTATAATGTGAAACCCAAAATCTAAAAAATCATTTTTTATTAAAATAATTTACACGAGCATAAAAAGGATTAACCCAATATTTAGTACATATTTACCAAGAGTTATTCAATATATTTATATAATATAAATTATTTATATATATTTCACATACTTTTTTCTACCTTAACATTATCCTCTAATGCTACATAAAGGATAAAACTATAATTTTATCATATTTCAATAGGTTTCCATGGTTCATTTAAACTTGGTGATGTGTGTAAGACAAAATATCAAAGAAATTAAATTTATCTAAAATGAACTATATCATTAAATGACTCAATGTTACATAAAATATTTTTACCATAGTCATAATAACATGTTATCCTATATAGTATACCAGTGTTATTAATTTATTATTTTTGGAGAATATTTGTGTTTAGATGATGAAGTAAAAATGATGTTTGTCAATTATGACTTATACATTCTTATAATATATCTCTTTTTTATTACACTGTAATTCAATTATAATTTTCCTTTTGAAAAGACCATCAAAACTAGTACATGGGTTGTGATCATAAAGTGTGTTTCATGTTGGTCATGTATGGATGAGAGTGCTCTATAGGTTTTACTAAGATAGAAGATGTAGTTCCCTTTTATATGTGAGGGGGGAGTGAAATTTGAAATTTTTCAAAACATTGAAATTTTTTGAAGTACTAATCTTGGTAAAGTGACTTCAAAACAAAACAATTGTTAATTAAAGGTGATAATTTTTAAAACCACATTATTTAGAAATTAATATATGTTTTTGTGGCTTTATAATTTATATTTTACCTTAATTAACTCAATTTACATTTTATAGTGGTTACATATTTTTATGATCATTACTATTCATAAATCCTATAAAAATGGTATTGGCCTCATTACTAAATTAGAACATCATAATTCAAAATTTCAAAACTATTTTAAACAATTGAAATTATTTATGTTTCACTGATTGTATCGAATAAATGTATTGGAAACACATTGGAAAATTTTGTTTAGAAAATTATTTTTTTAATAAAAAAATATTAACTTATAATAACATCATGTATAAAGTAAATTATAAAATCAATAAATTTATCTTCTAAATTAAACATTGTAATTTATGGGGAAACATAATACATAAATAAAAATATTATTTTGTAAACATAAATCATTTATATTATTAATTTTAAAATTATGGGGAATATATATTCATAAATGTAATACATATAAAACATAAAATCATTTTTATTTCCAGGATTATCTTGGTCTTTAATAAGATATCCTGAAAGAATCTACATTATATTTAATCATAGGGGTTTAATTCATAAAACAATAAATTTGAAAAGTTTTTGGTACCACTAATTTTTCTTCCAACCCTTTGAGTGTTACACTGAAAGGGTCTTTAATCTTCTAGTTTTGATATCCTAATTTCATGAATACTATTTTAATACTCCAAAAATATTTCATTGTATTAAAGTTAAAAATATTTCTTGAATATTATTTGTTTTTTAAATTTTGAGTATGGGTAAAGGTTTAAAATATTAAAAATTAAAATGACAAGAACATAGATGAAACACAACATTTAAATGATTTTCTTTTATAATGTATATATAAAATCTAATATATTGGGATTAGAAATAAAGAAAAACGAGGAAATTAATATGAAACATGTTAAAATGTGGTTATTCTCATCATGAACAGGCAGTTCACAATGGGAAATCATGAATTACAACTCAGATATTGAAAATAATAGAAAAAAAGGATTTGATTTGCCACTATAAATGATAAGGCATGAAGTTAAGTGTCATTTTAGGATACTATATATAAAATCACAGTGAAACCATTTTACTAGTGAATGCTTTTCTTGGCCCATGTGTTTTTCACTTGTAACACCAGAAGTTGTCCTGTCTAGATTAAAAAATTTATTTTAGTGAATATATGATCTCAGGGGAGCCTCCATTCCCTTGAAATATAGGATATGTGTAGAGACTAAAGTACTTTTTTGGATACTAAAGCACTCTGGTGCATTTTTTCACATAAGAGAGTCCTTTACTGTGTCTTATCCAAATTGTATTTTTAGTATTTTAAATTACATATATTTCTCTATCATATCATTGATATAATGGGAGATATTTTATTTTTTTCTACGTATGTATTTTAAATGGGATTTGACATATATAAACAATTTTGTATGTTTTAATTTAAATTGTGTCTTTATTCTTTAATCAATTCATAAAAAATTGTTCTTTTCTCGCTATGCATGATCATTTAATAACAATGTAACGGAGAAATAATATTTATTTAATGTTATAACTATAAATAGGTTTTCAGCATGACCATTAGGTTGGGTGAATTAATAGGTTTCATTTTTTAATGTTTCCACTTTAATTAATTAACTGATGTACCATATGCATTGAGAATTGGGTTAGTTAGTGAGGGGGCGAATAATTTCCGTTTTTATTGTATTATTTTAAAATTGATCCCAACGAAATAATATAGAAATTTCTGGTATTCCAATTTATTAATTACATGAATCGGGAACTATTGTATGATGTTCATTCATTTTTATTTTATCCAGCAAGATTCACTAAAAATCACAAGACTCAATAATATAGATTACAAGTCATTTAATTGTAATCTTTTTAGTTCTATTTTATTATAATTATTATTTTCTCTAACCTTCCTTTATAGGATCGAAATAAAGAATGTGAAATCTTATACTACATAAGTATATATTTAGTGATTTTAGTTTAATGATTTAATAAATTTCAAAATTTTGTATCCATGTAAGAATTAATGATACACTATTTGTCATAACATATTTGAGGGGAATACTTTTTAAAAAAACTATAGTGAATAGAGGAGGATATATAAAATATATAACTTTAAGAAGTTGTAAATATTACCCAGTAAAACCATTTTCTAAGTTATAGAATGCAAGAACATTAGGGTAAAAAGGGAGATAAAGAAAAGGAAAATAATAATAAGGATAAAAATAATGAATAAAAATCATGTAAGGAACCTCTACCACTGTACAAGCCATATATATCATTTTTGGATAGAATGAAACTAGATAAAATAAAAAAAATATATTAATTTTCATGAACGACTCTTAAAAATAATAATTAATATTCATCTTGAAAAATCCCATTAAACATTCGAATATACTCATTGTTCTTGAAATAAAGGAAAATATATAAAATAGAGATGGTGTAGATTAAAAAATAGTGCTCAAAAGATAATCCAGTACTATGAATTAAAATAAACTACATAAAAATCCAAAGGATACATGTACTTTTATAATTTTCATTTTTATTGGGACTGAAAATTTTGGAAAATAATATGTGATTTAAATTTTAGCATCAACATCATGTCATAAAACACCTTAATAATCATGGGACATAAGGGCCTAAACCCTACTAATGTATTAGTTAAATTTACATATTCAACAGTGATATTCTCCTCATAAATTATTAACATTTATTGATTTAGTTGACATGTTTATATTTACCATGGGATTTTTAGTTTTTAAAATGTATTTCTAAACGGAACCTCTTCTTCGTGTATTACCATTTATTAAGACTGAAAGATTTCTGATTGGAATATATAGAGGGGAGATTTGTATGATATTGGGATGTGAACATTTCAATTATTGCATATATGATGAAATGAAGAACTAAAATGTGAAAATGATGAATTTTAAGAAGATAAAATGTATAAATTTGAAGAGTTTGCTGACATAGTATAAAATCAATATATAATTATTATCCATGATTATGATGAATGAGTAAAAGATAAAAATAGTAGTTGAAATCTTAGAGATATGATCATTGATCATAGAGAGTAATATTATATATATATATTTGCATAAGTCCATCGTGTTCATTTGATGAATGAACTATAGTATGTATTTCCATGTCTATAAATGCAGTAGGGGATAGGTCTTATAGAGGTTGAGAAGATTTTATATTAATCAAGAATATAACTATTTTTTAGAATAAGTAAAGAGACCTATATACATGGTTATAGAATACTCGAGGCTATTTATAGACCACATTTATGTATCATATTTTCCGTCATCTACCACATAAGATAAAATAAAGGATGAAAATATAAAGATGATAAACAAAGTAATTTCCTAGAGAAAAACCTTGTTTTTTATAATTTATAATTTCTTTTGTAGTAGGAAGCCATACCAAAAATCATTTAAAATTTCATATAAAATGGAATATAATTTCTCTAATATATTTAAATTTATATTTCCATACATGAATCACATGATTGTATAAAAATGAGTTTCCTGAAAATTTGATGTCATGATTAAACAATTCATGCCTTGATTGTGGTTGAAAATCCTCTACAACCCCACTCGCGATCCTCAATTAAAGTGGACTAAGTATTTTAACTATGTATTTATCTTCTATATTATCCCCACTTAATTTTTTTTCAGAGAATTCCATTTTCATATAAATTATGAACACTAACATTTTTATTTAATAGATGATATAAGAGACATTATATTATTATTATACATTACATGAAATGTTTTTTAATTAATTTGTCTAAAATTTGAATGATAAATATGGCGTAAATAATTTTTATAGATACCATTTGATTTGTTCTTTAAATTTTTTTTCGTAGATCATATTGATTTATATAAATGGAATTTTTTTTTGAGATTTTTCGTATTTGTTCTTCATGATATTTTTGATTAGTTATTCTATTATTAAAATTCATTTAAAATATTAATTATCCCTACTACATGTCATCATTCACCATATGATTTCTAAACCAACATTACACATTATATATGTCGTATATTTATTGTGATGCATGGGAATTTTTAATTCTACAACATCAAGGAATACTAATAAATATATCATTGAAAAGAATCAATTTCTTTATGATTAAGGAAGTTGAATTTTTTTCCTTCATCATTGGACTTGGATTGATGTCAATTTTAATTTTTATTCTAGAACCCATGAATGAATTTTGAAAGAATAGTAGACACATTTTACGAATATTATATCATTTAATATCCAACTCACCCAATGTTGAATGATATTCAAAATAATAATTTTGGGGGAGAGTCTATCCAAGGTGGATGGTGATATACTTCACTATGGCGACATTACACGACCGTTTTTCATATTATTTGGTAAGAATATATATTATTATTCATTTTACATTATTATTCAAATATATTTCAATGAAAAAAAATTAAAATGACTTAAATTTAAAAAATTAAAATGGGATAAATCAGTTCTGTCATTAAAGGATAAAAAATCACAATTTCTAAACCGATGTTCTTTTTATAATATATTGTTAGGTGGTTTTTAGTATATTTTTATGAAGCCTAATTTTTAGAAACAACTATAATAATAATAATAAGAAGAAGAATGGTAGGGTCATTAATTCACTGTGATTACTTTTATCAAGTTCCAGCTTTGATCTTTGGGGTTTGGGTATATCACTTAATACTCATTGTATTAGTACTTCACCTATCTTATTTATTGGTATATGCACAATGATTTATATTTAAAAGTATTTTTAATAATTATTTTATTTAATTACCACCATCCTCAAACTTTTGATACATTTGAACCAGTAATTAAACTTCCTCATGATTAATTTTTTTCTCTCTCATCACATGTCAGATATGCTAGTTATCATCCAAGCCTAGGTTGAGACACATGTACATGAGTTTTGATAACAACTCAAATACATTTATTTACATGATAAATTAGTGAAATAAATATTATGTGAGGTAGATTTAAAGTTACATGTATATTAATAATGAACTGAAAATTAAAAATGGAATAATTAAAAGTCATTCTTAATTCAAAAGTCGAATAGTAAGCTACATGGTTGACATATTACAATGAAAATTTTTCAATTGATGACATTTTATTATGTGATTATTAGATTTTTTAATTCTTAATTTTATCAATTGAATCTATGACTATTTAATATAAATCATAGTATGGTGAGACTCCATTGTACTATCTAGAGATATATTTTTTTTACAAAAATCATAAACTCAATTTTGGGGGAATTTGATACATACATTTCCTAAATACATTATTTTGGTATTTAAATTCAATATTTTTTGTATTTAATGGATAATTCATGTTAATATATAATTGTTTGGTTAATTATTTGAAGGATACAATAATAAATTCAAAATGAGTTACAAGTGATAGAAGTATCAATACATGAATCATGAAGAGACTTTCCATGACATGGGGTATCCATGTGATTGTTTTAGAAAAATTATTTAATAAAAAAGGTTGATTTAGAGCATAAAACAATTAATATTCATCATTCAATAAATGAATGGATTATTTATGTTTTGAGAGTTCAGGAAATTATTGACATTAAGACATATCAGGAATAAAACCTATCCTAGAGGAGAGATCGACAATTCAATGAGTGAAATTGTGTGTTAAAATATGAAACAGGTTAAAGAGACCAAAAATATGAATATTTGGATGATAACTGATTGAGACATACAGTAAAAAACATGTCAACCTTTCACACTATAAAATGAAGTATCATTCCATTTGTAAAGCATTATATAGGTAAGTTACGCAAGAAAATCCATTTGAGTTGTGAGTTCACAAATAATAAATAAGAGGTCTACATGATTCATACAATAAAAGATATTCACCAATTTAATTTTGGTGGAAATTATCTATAAATATATGTTTGCACACCATTCACATCATAAAGTCCATTCATGAAATGAACATAAAGTCATCTATGAAATTTAAGGCATCGATACAAGGGATTTTTAAAGAAAATTTAATATCTAGAGTCTCCCAATTTGAGAAATATAATATGGATAGTGGAGAACCATATACATGGGAGATAGACAGATGACATGAACACATGTCCTAGGATCTCTGCTACCACTTAAATTCATCCTATTCATGTAACCTCATCGAAATTCCCCACTATGAAAATCAAGAGAAATTAGTTTCACTAAGCTAGGAGACAAGATTAGAGGGATGTTCTTCTTAGGGATTAATTTCTCTATTGATTCATGTTTGGGTTGTTTCAGTTTGATTAAAAAATCTATATCCCTTTAATTTTTCATTATGTGATTATTGATTTATTATTTTAGAAGTAATTTTAAATGCATCAACTAATATCCTAAGGCTGTGTATGAAAATTATAAACTCTAGAGTGACTATGTTTAAATAAGGTTTAGGGCTACAAAATTACACTCTAAATATAATTATTTGACTATATAAATTGGTATACTACTGATTTAGCAAGAAGTTTTGTAGACTACAGATCTATTCAGTTCAAGTTCTAAAAAATTATGAATGAACATATACTTATATGCATACATATCACATAAAACATAGAATAATTAAATTTATTGCGAAAAAGTTTTAACTTAAAACCCAAAATTGTTTTCTACAGAAATTTTCTCACTTAAAAACATCGAACTACAACATTAAAAATTCTGAAAAATTAACCTAAATTGTATTTCTTACCACTCTTTTGTGTGTTTTGGACTTAGAGTAGTTATTACTAATTTTTTTATAAGGTGTTTTTGTTTTATTAATTATTAAATTCATGTTTCCCCTTGGGTAATTAAAAATAACCTATAGTATATAAAAAACTTATTCCATTTTCAGTGCAACCGATGATTGTGGGTGACCTACTGTGTTGCAGATTCCACCACCAGTTTACTCCATATTTTTAATTTTTCAATCACATTCATTAATCCTTAACTCTTACTCTTTCATTACCAGTATTAGGGGTAATATTCAATTTTATGGATGATTTAGATAATGGGGGAATGTCTTGTGGTTTTTATCATTATTTCTTTTATTCTTTGGAATTAAAAAATATTGAATTTCATTAACATGTCTTTATTTTTCATATCTCATGACCATTAATTTAGGAATCTAAAATATACCTTACAATATTATGAAACTGGTTACCCAAATTACCAATTAATCATTGTAACACCCCAAGCTTCTTCGGTACGCTTCTCTTTGAATAATGTGATAGCGTGTGTTGTACGCAACACCGAGTTCTAACACACCATAACCAATCAAACTAGCCATTATGAATAGTAATACCTACCTTTTAAAATTTTAGAAATTTTATCTCTCAAAATGGACTTCATTTTTGGATTCGGAGTATCGAATTTAGCCTAAGGTGAAATTTTGGTACTTTTCGGATAACTTTAATATTTTGATGAATAGTGAAAATTACTAAATTTTAATTAAAAACAACTTTTTTAATAAAAATAATTAATAGTGATAAATTATGAATTTGAGTGGTTTTAAAGTATATTTAGAATATATTTTTACCATTTAATATAATGTTGGTCATTGGACATAATTTTACAATTAAACCGAACACAAACAAGTGTCAATCTTTTGAGAGTTATTATCTCTTAAAAACACGCTTTTTGTTTTGACAGTGGGAATTAATTTTAAATTAATTTCTGCCACTTATGTGTTTTGAATTTAGAAAAATGGATTCCATATTTGGAATCAGGATTTCCAAATTGTGTAAATAGGTAACTTTTATTTTTATACATTTTGAATAATTACTGCGGTAAATATTTTATTTACCATGGTTAAGGGTAAATCCGGTAAATAAGGGTAAACAAATAATAATATAATAATACTAAATTACCCTAAAACTTGTTATAGCCTTATTGGTTGATACATTTTCAACCATAGGTATCTTTGGGTCGATTTTGGGACCCAATGGTGCCACATGTAGGTGATAGGGACACTTTTTTGTAATTAAGTTAAAATGAATACAAAAGTGACACAAGCATATATCTTTTAGAAAAACAATTATTACATAAGGTTATATATGTTTGATTTTAGATTATAAATATTAATTAGAAATATAATAAGATTTCCTACATAATTATATTTTAATTATAATTTTTAGACATTAAATAATTTAATTTATTTATGACACAATGATGATGTAGTAATTAGTATAATAGTGAAAAATTAAAATAATTGATATTATAAATACCCAAATAAATATAATATGAAACCTTAAATGAATTAAAATAATTTTCTCAGATAATATGATATATTAGGATTGATTTAATTGACTTTTTTCTAAGTAATCAATCTGTTATGAGTTTCATAAAAATCAACTATTGAATAGTGTCAAAATTGACATAAAAGAGTTCTTAAAACAAATATTATATTATTAATTGATATTAAATTCCTAAAAATCTAAGGTTCGGCCAAGAGACTTAAATCACGATAGGTCCATCATTAAAGGACCACTTGGGGGTCTTTTGTATGAATATAGTATGTTTATTAACCATATTATATAAAAATACAAAGAGACATTGTAAAAGTGAAACTAATTAACTTAAAGTTAATACATAAAGATAAGGTTAATATAAGTACCCAAACCTGTCTAAATTCTATTGTTTGAGTTGTTTTCGACCCATCCCCACATTAACCTTTGAATAATAAACTTTGGAGCCATTGGAAACCGAATATGAATTTATTATAAACTAATATCTCTAGCTTTTCCAAAGGTGCCCCTCACCCCTCTTATAAAAGGGCACACCTCCTTCTAATTTCTTCACACCTTTAGAGCCTTTTGGTTCGGCAAAACTCTGCCCCAATACTCTCCCAACATACCTCACTACAAACTAGGGGCCTTAGTTTGATCAGAAAGCCAACCTAAGGTTCCCTTTTGATCAAATCAAAATGAAGAACCCGAAGAAGAGGTATTGATTTCACCACCCTTTTCCAAGTTCATTTCTTCTTCCACTTCTTCTTCCTTTGTTGTTACCATTATAAAATAATAACTCCAGTATCATATATATACTGTGATGTTATTATAAATATGGTACAACCATATTATGTATTCTATCCACCCTTTTGAATAACATGTCACCATACGTGCGTACGTACGGCTTACCGTCTCCACATCGTGGTGTAATTGTTATTCAATATAATATTCTTTGGATGGGTATAATAATGATGTGTAACTCATGTAATTAATAAATATAACATGTTAATGATTTTGTATAAATGATATACCATCCATTTATATATATTATTTTAATATCAAAAGAATGATATTGTCGCTCGTGCGTACGTACAGACTACCGTCTCCACGAACGCGATGAGATTCATTCTCCATCGTATCCATTCAAGTATAATTATCATTTGATGATTTAAAAAATGATGTTTAAGGACTTGATATCATTCTGGATATGAATAATATACAACCTATCCTTTACAAACATGTCTTACGTAACAAAACATATAAAAGAAAACAAGTAAGTTAACACCCGAAACAACGATAATACTAAGATATTATTATCAAATCAATATTAAAAGATCATATATGATATCATATTAATGTATATGATTCTTGTATAATTTAATAACAATTATTTCACCATTATACAGGAGGTTAACCTACCCCAACCAAGGAAAGTACAAGGTAAGGGTTATTTCACAATCTCTTCATTATCCGAGGTTGTTTATACGTAATAATATACTGGGATCTCGTTATCATCCACATCCACGTTTCTTAAAAATATATTTCAATTTTTTTTTTATTATTTACAAGAATATTGGTTAAAGTCATTTATACCCTTGTTTGACTTTTTATAAGTGGAATCTTTCCGTCATTTTCAAAACAAGTTCCTTTTTAACCTTTTCGACAGAATTAAGGTAAGAATGTTTTTTTAACTTATACGGCGGCTGCGGTTATTTTCTGCCGTTATAAAATCTTCAAATCTTTCCTTACAAGCTTATAAGAATATTTTCAAGAAAATTTTTTATTTTATATGGCTCTTAAATGATTTCAAAAATAGAAAGAGATATTTCTCTAAAAAGTGTTTTGATTTCATCTATGTCAACATCATTTGATAGATTTTACGCTTATTTGAAGTTGATTTATTATGATACAAAACTTCTATATTGTATTGAAGGTTTTGTGATATGTTTTACTGTGGAAGTGCTATTTTTATACCATTCATAGTTTATGGTGAAATTATTGACATTTCATATGCTAGGTTTAATAAGAATGTTTATGTTATGTTTAAACATTTTCATATGGGAATGCATTGGACTTAATATGTGATGGGTGGGGCCCGCTATAGCTCCTCGATGCATCGGTAGGTCTTAAGAGACAAACTAGTGTCTTGGCACAAGGCCTTGACAAAATCTTATTTGTAGTCTTGGCACGAGGCCTTGGCTATGTGGTTATGATAGTCTGACATTATGCATTCCAACATTATGAAAGTGGTTATTGATTTTTCATGTGATTATTCGATTAGTAGAATATCCATGTGAATAAGTAAATGAAATTATTTCATTTTATTTATGCCATACCATGTTGAAAGTTCAAGTTTGAATGGCTTTTGTTTTAGTTATACATTGCCTTAAATGTTTATTCTTATTTATGAAAGTTTCCGCTATATTGTTATCCTTACTGGGAATTTGAGCTCACCCCTTTTCTATGTTTTATTTTTCCCAGGTTGTGAAGAAGTAAGTTATGAATGACCTTCAGGGATATTATGAGGGGATAATAGTGTGGACTGTGGAGACATTATGTTGGTGTAGTAGTTTTTCATTTTATGATGTAATGTAAAACTTATGAATATATCTAGTGTTTCCAAGGCTACTAAACCAATCGGTCTTTAGAGATTTGATCTTTCTTGTGATCATGCCAATGTTATGTAATAATGAACCGACTTTGGGTTACTAGGGTCGGGGCGTTACAGTTGGTATTAGAGGAAGTTTAGTACAAACCTTGGAAGCTAGATTTAGATAAACTCTGATTAGACCACGTAGACCTAAGATTAACTTTTCGGATTAGTATAGAAGAACTTCCTAGAATTTTGGTATTTTAGAGATTTTGTGAGTTTTCCGAGAAATACATCCCTGTCTGGATACGAGCAGGTGGAGGTGGCTCTGGCACAGATGAAACTAGGGGTAAAACCCGAAAACACCGCTTTGAGCTAGACTCGAACGGAAACTGGTGCACGACAACGGGCCTTGTTGCACTCTTGGTTACGACACTCCCGGGGGATATGCTTAGGATAACTCTCATTTTCTTTACAAATAATTATGAAGGGTTTATGAGTATATAATTTCTCAAAGAAAACATTTTTATGATTATGGATTACATCCATAAATAGTTCAATTTATGTTAAGTGTTTTATAAGTATGGGATTATGTATTTTGATTCATAAACGGATCTAGTTTATGCCATTCTTTAGAAATGGCACCTAATGTAAGAAATGGAAACCGTATCAATGTACGCACTCCATGTAGGGATTTCCCTCCTGCTCAAGATAATTATAGTGGGGCTGGTGATGCAACTGGTGCCGATTAGCTAATCACCATACTAGGACAACTTACTCAGGTTATGAATAATAACCTTACCCGTATGGAGCACCCTGATCCACAGCGTGGAGGATCAATGTTAGATCGATTCATGAGGCAACAACCACCAATGTTCAATGGGAGTACAAATCCCTTAGTAGCTGAGCAATGGATAAATTCCCTAGAGAAAATATTTCAGGCTTTGGGGAGCAGTGAAAGGGAAAAAGTTATCATGGAAGTTTACCGCATCACTGGAGATGTTGATCAATGGTGGTCATTGATTCCAAATACGAAGCAAGATGATAAAGTATCAAATATGGAATGGAGGGAGTTCAAAGAGATGTTTTTAGAAAAATACTTTCCTCGTGACCATCGAGCAGATATGGAAAGGCAATTTCTGAGTCTGAGACAAAAGGAGGATGAGAATGTCACAAAGTATGAGGCTAACATTACAAGGTTATCAAGGTATGCTGGAGATTATATACGTAACCCAAGAAGTTAGATTGATCGTTTCTTTGATGGGTTAAAACCATTTCTTCGTCGAGCATTAGTCTCACAATCCTTTTCGTCGTACGAAGACATTGTCTCATGTGCTATCAAGACCGAAAAGGAATTCTCTAAGTCTTATGACTTTAAAGAAAAGCAAGAGAAGAAGAGACCTGATGATCCATCTAGGAATGGAAATAAGGGGAAGAAGGGAAATATTGAATATCCATTCTGTGGTAAATGCGGGAAGAATCATCCTGGTACATGCTTGAAGGGAATGGGAGTCTGTTACAAGTGTGGTGAAAAAGGCCACCAAGCTCGTGATTGCAAGGGGAAGAAGGAAGCTACCAATGTTCAGTGCTACAATTGAAGGGAGATGGGGCATTATGCAAATTCATGTACTAAGCGTCAGGAGAACTTACCTCAGAAAAGGCCATGGGATCAAGGCCAGGCTTATGCTATCACTACTGCTAAGGTAGAAGCTCCGAAAGATGTGGTGGGAGGTAATTTAATGGTTTCCTCAAGTTTAGAAAATGCATTATTTGACTCTGGATCATCGCATTGTTTCATATCTTCCCAGTTTGCTAAGAAAATTAGATATTTCCAATTTGATTTAATAAGGGAGTTGTCAGTTAAAACTCTTAAGGGAATTATCATTGCAACAAAGTTTTGTGAATCAGTCCCCATTAGAGCACATAAATGTTCTTTATCTGCTGATCTCATCGTCATACCTATGATTGAGTTTGATATAATCCTCGGTATGGACTGGATTTCGGACTATGATGCGAAAATTTATTGTAAGAAGAAAGAGGTTACGATTCTTGATGATAATGATAAGGAACACCTTATCTTTAGAGAAGAATCGTCACCACATAGTTCTTATTTAGAGCCACCCCAGTAGCTCAACTTAACTCAATTATTGGGGAGGAAGAGAATGAAATAACTGTCGGTGAGGAATGGAATGTTCAAATAGAGGATGTACCTGTTGTGAAAGAATTTGTAGATGTATTTCCGAAAGATTTACCTGAAAATCCTCCAGAACGAGAAGTTAAGTTTTCTATTGATTTGATTCCTGGATCAAGGCCTATATCGGAGACCCCATATAGAATGGACACTGTAGAATTAGTTGAACTAAATAAACAAATAGAGGAATTGAGTAATAAGGGATTTATTTGTCCTAGTGTTTCTCCATGGGGAGCCCCTGTTCTTTTTGTTAAAAAGAAATATGGATCTATGAGGTTATGTATCGACTACAAGGAGATCAATGCTATAACGATAAAGAACAAGTATCCCCTACCTCGTATTGATGATTTATTTGACCAACTACATGGAGCTCAATAATTTTCAAAGATTGAACTTCGATCTGGATACCATCAGTTGTGTGTGAAGAAGGAAGACATTCCGAAGACAGCATTTCGAACCAGGTACGGGCTTTACGAGTTTACTGTAATGCCGTTTGGATTGACTAATGCACCCTCTGTATTCATGGATCTGATGAATAGAGTTTTCAAGGAGTATCTCGATGAATTTGTGGTGGTATTTATTGATGATATCTTGGTATACTCCAAAACCTACAAAGATAATGAAAATCACTTGCGCATTATCTTGAAGACTCTGAGAAGACATGAATTATATGGGAAGTTTAGCAAGTGTGAATTCAGGATTCATGAGATTTCTTTTCTTGGCCGTATTGTCTCTAAAGATGGAATATCTATTGATCCTTCTAAGACCAAGGCAATCCAAGAATGGCCAGCACCTACCAGTATAACTGAGGTACGTAGTTTTATTGGTTTGGCAGGTTATTATCGACGTTTCGTCCAGAAATTTTCTTGATTGGCTTACCCATTAACGAAGCTCACACGTAAAGGGGTTAAATTTGTTTGGAAAAAATAGTGTGAAGAATGTTTCGAAGAACTGAAGAGAATATTAGTCAATGCTCCTATATTGACTCTACCATTGGGGAATGATGGGTTCGTTATTTATAGTGATGCATCAAAGAAATGACTTGGTTGTGTCCTTATGCAGAATGATAGAGTTATTGCATATGCATCACGACAGTTGAAAATTCATGAACAAAACTATCGTACTCATGATCTCGAGTTAGCAGCTGTGATCTTTTCTTTGAAGATATGGAGGCACTACCTCTATGGTGAAAAATGTGAGATTTATACTGATCACAAGAGATTTAAGTATATTTCCTCACAAAAAGAACTCAATATGAGGAAAAGGAGATGGCTTGAATTACTAAAGGATTCTGATTGTACGATACACTACCACCCGGGGAAAGCAAACAAGGTGGAAGATGCTTTGAGTAGAAAAGACCATGGAGTTTTGAACAATATGATAATTGAAAGGGATCCAATTTTCATGGATCTAGTGAAGATGGACATGGGAATAACCAGGGAAGGTGAAACATCAATGCTTTTTCAAATGGTTGCCAAACCATCTTTACTAGAAAGGTTTAAGAGTTCTCAGACCGATGATGAAGAATTTCAAAAGAAGATTAATGCTGTGAATGATGGGAGATTGAGAGACTTTGTGTATGAAGATGGGATTTTGAAATTCGGGAAGAGACTTTGTGTTCCTGATATACCTGATCTAAAAAGGGAATTGTTGGATGATGCTCATAGTTCCAATTTCTCTATTCACCCTGGGAGCACCAAAATGTATAGAGATTTGAAGGAACATTTTTGGTGGGACAACATGAAGAGGGAGATTGGTGATTTTGTGACAAGATGTATGGTTTGTCAACAAGTGAAAGATGGAAGGAAACCGCCTGGAGGAGTCATGTAACGTCTTCCCATACCGGAGTGGAAATGGGACAATATTACGATGGACTTTGTCATGGGGCTACCAAAGACTCCTAGAAGGAAGGATGCAATATGGGTTATTGTTGATTGTCTTACCAAGTCAGCACATTTTCTTGCTATAAGAGAAGATCTACCCCTGGAACGTCTATCAAGACTATATATTAATGAAGTTGTGAGACTTCATGGAGTACCCCTATCGATTGTTTCTGATCATGATCCCCGTTTTACTTCAAGATTTTGGAAAAGTCTTCAGAAATCCCTGGATACTGATCTTCATTTGAGCACTGCTTACCACCCTCAGACAGACGGACAATCAGAACGGACTATTCAAACCTTAGAAGACATGTTGAGATCTTTCTCACATGACTTTCAGGGTATGTGGGATCAATATTTACCTATGGTAGAATTTTCTTATAACAATAGCTTCCATTGGAGTATTTAGATAGCACCATATGAAGCGTTATACGGAAAGAGATGTCGTACCCCAACCTGTTGGGATGACGTTGGTGAAAGAAACCTTGTAGGCCCAGAACTGGTGGAGGAAACGGTGGAAAAGGTGAAAGTAATCCAAAATCACATCAAAGCAGCTCAAAGTAGGCAGAAGAGCTATGCCGATAATCGAAGGAAGGATTTGGAATTTCATGTCAGTGATCATGTTTTCCTGAAGGTATCACCATGGAAGGGAGTTATACGTTTTGGTAAGAAAGGTAAATTGAGTCCCAGGTACATCGGACCTTTCGAAATTCTAGAACGAATTGGGGCTATGGCTTACCGATTGGCAATGCCGCCAAGTCACTCCAAAGTTCACGATGTGTTCCACGTATCTCTGTTGAGGAAATACATGCCTGACCCAACGCATGTACTCACCTATGAGGAATTGGAACTGGAACCCGATCTTTCCTATTGTGAAGAGCCCGTCAGGATTCTTGATATGAGAGAACAAGTACAGAGAAAACGGACGACGCGTCTGGTAAAAGTTTTGTGGAGTAACCATAAGATGGAAGAGGCAACGTGGGAACCCGAGGAACTTATGATGAAGAACCACCCGAGTCTTTTCATGTGATAAGTATTCTAGAAATTTCTAGGATGAAATTATTTGAAGGAGGGGAGAATGTAACACCCCAAGCTTCTACGGTACGCTTCTCTTTGAATAATGTGATAGCGTGTGTTGTATGCAACAACGAGTTCTAACACACCATAACCAATCAAACTAGCTGTTATGAATAGTAATACAAACCTTTTAAAATTTTAGAAATTATATCTCTCAAAATGGACTTCATTTTTGGATTCGGAGAATTGAATTTAGCCTAAGGTGAAATTTTGGTACTTTTTGGATAACTTTAATATTTTGATGAATAGTGAAAATTACTAAATTTTAATTAAAAACAACTTTTTTAATCAAAATAATTAATAGTGATAAATTATGAATTTTAGTGGTTTTAAATTATATTTAGAAATGATTTTTACCATTTAATATAATGTTGGTCATTGGACATAATTTTACAATTAAACCGAACACAAACAAGTGTCAATCTTTTGATAGTTATTATCTCCTAAAAACACGCTTTTTGTTTTGACAGCGGGAATTAATTTTAAATTAATTTCTGCCACTTCTGTGTTTTGAATTTAGAAAAATGGATTCCATATTTGGAATCAGTATTTTCAAATTGTTTAAATAGGTAACTATTATTTTTAGACATTTTGAATAATTACTGCGGTAAATATTTTAATTACCATGGTTAAGGGTAAATCCGGTAAATAAGGGTTAAAAAATAATGATATAATAATACCAAATTACCCTAAAACATGTCCTAGACTTATTAGTTGATACATGTTCTACCATAGGCATCTTTGGGTCGATTTTGGGACCCCATGGTGCCACTTGTAGGTGATAGGGACACTTTTTTGTAATTAAGTTAAAATGAATACAAAAGTGACACAAGCATATATCTTTTAGAAAAACAATTATTACATAAGTTTATATATGTTGGAATTTAGATTATAAATATTAATTAGAAATATAAAAATAATTCCTACATAATGATATTTTATTTATAATTTTTAGACATTAAATAATTTAATTTATTTATGACACAACGATGATGTAGTAATTACTATAATAGTAAAAAATTAAAATAATTTATATTATAAATACCCAAATAAATATAATATGAAACTTTTAATGAATTAAACTAATTTTCTAGGATAATATGATATATTAGGAGTGATTTAATTGACTTTTTTCGAAGTAATCAATCTGTTATGAGTTTCACAAAAATCAACTATTGAATAGTGTCAAAATTGACATAAAAGAGTTCTTAAAACAAATATTATATTATTAATTGATATTAAATTCCAAAAAATCTAAGGTTCGGCCAAAAGACTTATATCATGATATTTTCATCATTAATGGACTACTTGGGGGTCGCTTGGATGTATATAGTAAGTTTATTAACCATATTATATAAAAATACAAAGAGACATTGTAAAAGTGAAACTAATTAACTTAGAGTTAATACTTAAAGATAAGGTTAATATAAGTACCCAAACCTGTCTAAATTATATTGGTTGTGTTGTTTTCGACCCATCCCCACCTTAACCGTTTAATAATCAAATTTGGAGCCATTGGAAACCGAATATGAATTTATTATAAACTAATATCTCTAGCTTTTCCAAAGGTTCCCCTCACCCCTCTTATAAAAGGGCACACCACCTTCTCATTTCTTCACACCTTAAAAGCCTTTTGGTTCGGCCAAACTCTGCCCAAATACTCTCCCAACATCCCTCAATACAACCTATGGGCCTTAGTTTGATCATAAATCCAACCTAAGGATCCCTTTTGATCAAATCAAAATGAAAAACCCGAAGAAGAGGTAATGATTTCACCACCCTTTTCCAAGTACATTTCTTCTTCCACTTCTTCTTCCTTTGTTGTTACCATTATAAAATAATAACTCCAGTATCATATATATACTGTGATGTTATTATAAATATGGTACAACCATATTCAGTATTCTATCCACCCTTTTGAATAACATGTCACCATACGTGCGTACGTACGGCTTACCGTCTCCACGTCGTGGTGTAATTGTTATTCAAGATAATATTATTTGGATGGGTATCATAATGATGTGTAACTCATGTAAATAATAAATATTACATGTTAATTATTCTGTATATATGATATACCATCCATTTATATATTATTTTAATATCAATAGAATGATATTGTCGCTCGTGCGTTCGTATGGACTACCGTCTCCACGAACGCGATGAGATTCATTCTCCATCCTATCCATTCAAGTATAATTATCATTTGATGATTTAAAAAATGATGTTTAAGGACATGATATCATTCTGGATATGAATAATATACAACCTATCCTTTACAAACATGTCTTACGTAACAAAACATATAAAAGAAAACAAGTAAGTTAACACCCGAAACAACGATAATACTAAGATATTATTATCAAATCAATATTAAAAGATCATATATGATATCATATTAATGTATATGATTCTTGTATAATTTAATAACAATTATTTCACCATTATATAGAAGGTTAACCTACCCCAACCAAGGAAAGTACAAGGTAAGGGTTATTTCACAATCTCTTCATTATCCGAGGTTGTTTATACGTAATAATCTACTGGGATCTCGTTATCATCCACATCCATGTTTCTTCAAAATGTATTTCAAAACATTTTTATTATTTACAAGAATATGTGTTAAAGTCATTTATACCCTTGTTTGACTTTTTATAAGAGGAATCTTTCCGTCATTTTCAAAACAAGGTCCTTTTTAACCTTTTCGACAGAATTAAGGTAATAATGTTTTTTTAACTTATACGGCGGGTGCGGTTATTTTCCGCCGTTATAAAATCATCAAAGATTTCCTTACAAGCTTTTAAGAATATTTTCAAGAAAATGTTTTATTTTATATGGCTCTTAAATGATTTCAAAAATAGAAAGAGATATTTCTCTAAAAAGTGTTTTGATTTCATCTATGTCAACATCCTTTGATGGATTTTACGCTTATTTGAAGTTGATTTATTATGATACAGAACTTCTATATTGTATTGAAGGTTTTGTGATATGTTTGACTGTGGGTGTGCTATTTTTATACCATTCATAGTTTATGGTGAAATTATTGATATTTCGTACGCTAGTTTTAATACGAATGTTTCTGTTATGTTTAAACCTTTTCATATGGGAATGCATTGGACTTAATATGTGACGGGTGGAGCCCGCTATAGCTCCTCGATGCATCGGTAGGTCTCATGAGACAAACTAGTGTCTTGGAACAAGGCCTTGACAAAATCTTATTTGTAGTCTTGGCACGAGGCCTTGGCTATGTGGTTATGATAGTCTGGAATTATGCATTCCATCATTATGAAAGTGGTTATTGATTTTTCATGTGATTATTCGATTAGTAGAATATCCATGTGAATAAGTAAATGGAATTATTTCATTTTATTTATGCCATACCATGTTGAAAGTTAATGTTTGAAAGGATTTTGTTTTAGTTATACATTGCCTTAAATGATTATTCTTATTTATGAAAGTTTCCGCTATATTGTTATCCTTACTGGGCATTTGAGCTCACCCCTTTTCTATGTTTTATTTTTCCCAGGATGTGAAGAAGTAAGTTATGAATGACCTACTGGGATATTATGAGGGGATAATAGTGTGGACTGTGGAGACATTATGTTGTTGTAGTAGTTTTTCATTTTATGATGTAATGTAAAACTTATGAAAATATCTAGTGTTTCCAAGGCTACTAAACCAATCGGTCTTTCGAGATTTGATCTTTCTTGTGATCATGCTAATGTTATGTAATAATGCACTGACTCTGGGTAACTAGGGTCGGGGCGTTACAATCATCAAATGATATATGTTAATTATTTATAGAATTGTACGGATATAAACCAGAATCAACAATTCTACAATGTACCTAATCATGAGAAAAGAGGGACTTCTATATGAAGGATGAGATAAAAAGAATAAGGATATCCCTTATCTCGATTACGTCACTAATAATGATCATACCAATATAATTTTATACATTCTTACCCAAGAACCCAAAATCTAAAAACCCTTTAATGCTTTCCAAACATGATTTTAAAAATAAAATTTTGTATATTTACATAATATTCAAGAAAATTTTCAAATCAACCCCATTTTAAATTCCTTGAAACTACTTACACTAACTCATTTATTTGTAATCAATCTCACCACATTCAATATTTAGTTATATTGGTTTCCTTATTTGAGTTTTTTTCTAAATTATTAAATTTGGTTAGCACCATAAGAATAATATGACACCCTACAACCCTACAAATTTATGGACTCGTTTTAGAGAGATAGAAAATTTTATTTTTCATAGGGCATAATTAATTCCCATATGGATAAAAAATATACAAAATAATGAAAATATAAATTATTATAAATAATTAAACATATAAGTAGTATAGAATTTTCCTTTTATGAGGTCGAATACATGGATATAGGTATAGATACAATAAATAATTTAATAAAATAGGACTATATTATTTATAATTCAAATAATTAAAATTTATTCTAATTATTATGATTATTATTAAAGAATGTGGGAGGGGAAAATAAATATGAGTACACTATGTATGAAATACGATGTTTCCGGAAATTAATAAATTATAATTACAAAAAATACTATAAAATTTCATCATATTTTATAATTAATAACTATAATTTCTATGGTGGGTATTCTATCCATTAAATAACATTCTGTTTCATAAGGTTCATGGTTCTTTAGATAATTGATAAAAGAGGTGACCTAAAATCATTATTAAATGATAAAATTATGCCAAACCATTGCATATGTTCAATAAAATTTGAAGTTATTTCCCTCTTTAAAATATTATTTTCCCTAACCATGGAAAATAAAAATGATTCATAGAGAAATAAAAATTTTTAATTTAGAATAATTGATGAGATAATGATAAGTATATTAAATAAAAAAATTTACGACTAATTTATTTAATACAATTCCCCTTTTCAATACAAAAAATCCAGGAACAAAATTCATCCCCTCATATTATCCATGAGGTGGTGTTTAAAATTGAATTAAATTAGACAACCGAAATAAAAAGGTGGAAAAGGCCTAATGGAGGTATTTATTGGGTGCAAAACCTCACCCTAATGCTCAATTTTATTAACCAATTCATTCATATATCCCATATCCATTATTTTATAGGCATAGAGTCTCCACTAGATTAACAAGGTTATTAAAGAAAACATATATTGATGGGCCAACTATAGGGTCTATAGGTGAATAATACGTGACATATGACCAAAAATGAATAAGAAAACAATGTTACTAGGTCTGCCATATAGAATGAAAATATTTGTCACACTATAACATTTTGGGTTACACCAATTGTCCTAGTTTTTTAATGGATTGTCTCATACCTTGAACTCCATTTGATGTTTCATGATCAGAATATCCAATTAATGCGGTGAATAATCATATATATGAATTTTAATCTTCTTTTCTAATTGTTTCAAGAATTATAATCCCTAGAAAATAGTTCTGGCCTATACATTATCATAGATAAATATTTTAATCATCAATTTCATCTCTACTATAAACTTTCTTTATATGGATATTTTAATATTTTATCAAACTAAAAAAAATAAAACACTTTATATATGGTTGAGATTTATTAATTTAGTTGTATATTTTTCTACATAATATATTAAAATTTAAATCATTAAAGGCATATATTAAATTCCCCCACACAAATACTCATGATTATCCTCATGAATGACATTTTGACAAATTACTATTGAAGATCACAAAACCATTTTTTAAATTTAAGGTTAATTATTTTAATTGATTAAATATGGAATTAAATATTAAATAATCTTTTAGAAAATTTATTTAACTATATAATTTTAAAAGGAAAAGGTTAAATATGTATTTTATTTTTCCTTCTTTAATTTACCATGATAGGTTTTTATTCCATCCATGTTTTTAAATTTATTTTCAATTTCAATTCCATTTTCAATTTACCTTTATCTATAACTTTTTTCCCTCATCATCAAGGTACAAATATAGATTAAGTTTTCCCATACATCAATTCATACACCTTACTATAGGCTTAAAGATAATATACATTCTAACATGCATAGAAAAAAACTTAAAAAATAATCATAATGGATTCAAAAAAATGATTAAATGACTCTTGGAAAAAGTGTAGGTGAGAAAATGATGTCAAAATCAATGAATCACAAAAATTGATAACCTATAAATTAAATTTCATGATAATAAATAAAATAAAAACACATAATTATCCATTTAAAATTGAATTCCCCCCTTTCCTAATATCTCACAATAATCTCACGATTTAATGAATGTAAAAGAAGAAAATATCCTCCTTATATTTATATTCTTTATTTATTTTAAATTTTTTTATGTTGACTTTTGACAAGTATCACATCTACCATTAAAACCCAAATTATAAGAATCATTAGTCTTGTAAATGGTGATTTGTGACCATCTGAATCATAACCCATTTTTTGGAATTTTTTGTGTGGTTGTGAAATAAATTATATGATAAATAATTAAACATCCCAATCAATAATGAGATTATACCCCACATATCTGTTTACAATAAATACATCCCCTTTACCATGTCTCGGTCCGTATAATAATTTTTTAAAAATCATGGAAAAATTTTAGAGTATAGTGGAAAATTATTAAATAGGTTTGTAATATGTCTCCTTACTAAAAAGGATTCTTATGGATTCTATGAGCTTTGTATTGGAAAAATAAAAGGGCATGTTTAAGAATAAGGGATTATAATTTTTTTTCACAATCATATATATGAAAAGATGAAATGAATGTTATAGAAAAATTTCAAGCTAGAGTTTAACTCAAGAAATATTTTGTTGATAATGAAAGAGAAAATTTGGTTCAGAGAACGTCATATGAGTGAAATCACGTGATTGGGATAACTGTACTTGAATATTCTCCAAAAATAAAATTATTTAATAAATATATTTTTTTTTCCAATGTATGAAAATATCAATTATAAAAAAACTAATTTACCAAAATATGGATATCACTAATCAAAATCCAAAGGTTTCTCTCACCAAATTCATTCCACCAATTTTCTCACTAAATATTATTGAAAAAGAAACATGGCATGAAAAATTATATGTGTTTTTTATCCTACATAAATTATTGATGAAAACAATTTGTGGTAGGCAATAAAATTTTCATTAAAATATATAAAAAAAATTAAAATTGTTGGAAGTAAAATAAAAATAGAAATTGAAGATGATACTCACATTTATTGATGCTTAAAATTAATTTTGGGGTTTTTCATTATATCAGTTCATGAAATGATTTGGTATCTCACAATGTTAATCAATTTTGGTAAGTTTAACCAATTTCCTTTGTAATTCTTATAGGTGACTATAATTTGGACATAAAAATGATAGTCATGAAAGGGTGATGTACTTTTCCAATGAAATATGAAAAGATTTCGGGGGAGTTTTTTTGAAAATAGAATGATAAAAAGTTAAAAATATTAGGTTTATTCCCACAATTTATTTTATTTAGAATCGCTATCTTGACCATACCTCTTCTCTACTTGAGTGATAGTGGGTTGGAAAGACAATACCTTGTCTGGAGAGATTAATGGTCCTAACTAGGTTATCTCAAAACATATGGCTCCTTTTACATATTCTAATGGAATATTTTAACATCTCATGGGTAGTATCTTCTTTACTTCCATACGTCTTATCCACAAGTGATTTTTGTGACAATAAACGATGAATAATGACTATCGACCAACCATACTTGTTTACCTTTTTAAAACATTTCTTTTCTTGGTATTTCAATATTTCCCGTGATATTGTTTCACATATTTCTATCTTTATTCTCAGATTTTACTTCTATTTTATTTGTATCAGTAATTTAAACTATTTTTATTTTAGGAATGATTTACTATTCTATGTCATCATATCACATGAATAAAATTTTAACTACATGAGGATTTTTGAAATAGATTTACTGGTTGATAATTCTCAAGAATTGATCATTTCACTTTTTAATAATAAATCATCATCTAGTAAGTATGTAATATGTCTAAAAATGATGGCTGACATGTCCTCATACATGGTAAAAACTGAGTATGTCCACCAAGATGTAAATATTTTCTACCTTAACTGGAATTTCTTTCAGGATCGATCATGTGTACAATATTATTAAATCTATCAAATATAGTGTGACCTCTTTTCTACTCTTCCTTTATGTGCTTAGAACAGGATTGTGATGTTGGGAATAATGTTCATAATGCTTCTTCTATCACAGAAATCCCTCCAAAATTCATTAGAAACAATACATATTATAATAGAAAAGATATCATAGAATAGATTATAAATGTAATAGATAAGCACTGCCACGTGAGTGGGATAATGCCAATTACATGTATCCATTTCTTTTTATTTATTATCACCATCATGAAAATCACACATGATAACATATTCTTCAAGTATTCTTCAAAATTAATATTACTGTATAGATTTTTAATATTTTTAATGAAATTAAGTCATTATGGACCAAGTCTTCCTTGCATCATCCTTTTTTGAAATGCATTTGTTGGCTTGAATGGTGAAGGATCCTCTATTACTTCTTTCCCATAAAAATTTCCATTTCCTTTATTTTTATATTATACATTTATTGGATTAGTATATACATTTTTTACACATCATAGGGTGATGAACTAAAAAACTTCTTGGGGGTTGACTTCTGGTTCCCCAAGAAGTATTAATTTTGGAATATCTCATACGTGTTCTATAATTTGAGAAAAATGGAATTCATCATTTCAAATTACGACATACTAGTCTCTTTATTTTTACATAAAATCATTTATTTTAACTCATTGATCATTTTAATTGGATTCAATTTAGTTGATAAAATCGCAATTAGTCTCAAAAAAAAAGGCTAGATTATTCCCTATGGTGTTATGATGGCTTTGGAAAAATGAACATTGTGGTTTTTAAAATCCTAACACAATCTCATGATAACCCTGTCCTTGTTTTTGTGGTTACCAAACTTTAAAATTATTACCCTAATAATTATCAACATAGATAGATTCTTAAATGTACATAGCATAGGGCTATCATTGTTGTTAAATCATGGAGTCCATTTTCCTCGTGAAAACATCCATCTGTGTAGCCATCCTTTCATTATTTTTCACCATGTGTACACCTATTATTGTAATCACTTTACCTTAACACTTGAAACATATTTCCATTTCATTGTGTATGTTATAACTATTTTGTGGTGATGTTTTTCATTATGAATCCTCCAGCCTCTGTATTAATGATTGGCCACATCCCTTGCAAATAAACCTTAATATTTTTCTATTAAAAACCACATAATTAATCCATAACAAGGGATCTTTTGAATCATGTATTTAAAATTCTCCCATTTTTTTAGAGTACTATATAAATAAATTGAATTTAGTTTAACAAGTTTACCAAAATTTATATTGATTTCGAGGGAGAGAAGAAGATGGTTTTAAAATTTCATTCCAACTCATCCAACATATTGATTTAATGAGAGGAAAACCAATAGAACCATTCTTGAGAATGATCACTGAAACAAAATACAATGATAAAAATCTTTACATAGTTAATTGAAACATTCTTAATTTGAATTGTGTTACAAAATTTGAGAAAGGTTCGTAAGTCCCTATTCAAATATTCATGTGGTAGGTTAGATATTTTCACGATATTTTTGATTATATTTTTAATTGATGGTATGATATCAAAATAGTCTACTATAAGGGGTGGCACTAGGTTGATCAATTGTTGTTCTGTGTTTGATGACCTCCTTTAATCGGCAAACCCACACAACCACGGATATCATTGGGGAACATCGAAGCCTAATTTTGATCTTATCCATCCAATTTTTTATTTTCATAAAAAAATATCATTAGGATTAGTCTGAGGAGGTTCTGTTAAATACTAGGGATGATAGCATTAATCTGTAGATTTAGTATGAGAGAAATTTTTTTTTTACAAGATGTATGTTCTTCAGGAACCTACATTCCTAATGTAACCATGATAAGGAGTGTAACATATGAAATATAAAGGGAAATGATGTCAAAAAAATTTGGAGGAAGGGAAAGGAGAAGATCTGAAAAGGTACTGATATACCTTGGCCCTCTAGCGATAGCAGGTCTATAGATGAACATGTGATAGTGAATGGAAATAATCATAGTAATGTGCTCCTCACTAGTGAACAAGATGTTGACAAGGTTGGAAGTGTGATATAACGGAACGAAGGAGTCCTAAAGAGTAGGACATTTGGGTAGGGTGTGATGGAATCCAAGTCTAGGGTGGTGGATTCTATTATGGAGATCAAGAGTGATGGATCTGAATCTCACGATATTGACATAAAAATGGAGGGGAATATCAACATCCTCTCCCTTAGAGGAGCACCTAGTAGTGTTGTAGCACATTCTGCTAATGATACCCAGGATCAAGTGCAATCCATCCTGCAAGCTGCAGCCAGGGAGGAGAATATGTGGGAGGCTTCCACATTCACTAAAAAACAATGATTGTAGGTTCATTAAGAGGACATGACTACACTCACAAAAGGTGTTTCAACAGACAAAGGCAACCCTCATGAGCAGGCTGAGCAAAAACGAACAACGGCATGGGGCCTACATGTGTCTTGTTGAAATGACTACTAGGAGTGTCAGACAAAAGTAGATAGACCCGATGAGTTTGAAGAGATAAAGAAGTAGATAATAGCTATTGAACTAACTCTGTCTGATAGCATTGGGGATAACTAGGAGTTTCAGACACCAGCTGGGAAGTCCCCAAATGTTACTCAGTCGATGAGTGGATGCATCATGCATGAACCTTTTACACAAGTCACCTCAACCAAAAATACTAGTAGAAAACATCCTGGTAATGATTTACTGGCCTCCCTACCCTCTATGAAAAGGATCACAACCATTAGTTGGATGCTTTGGGCTGATGAGTCTGATGACACTCAACACCCTGTACACACTGATGAGAAGGATGGGAAGTCAAAATTGGAATCAGACCCAAAATATGGAAAGAATAAATGTAGGAAAGAAAAATGGAAAGTCCATGTCAGATTGTAACATGATGGAGGACCTAAAACTATTGGTAGGGACCTAAAATGTATAGACTCTTCTATTTGAGTTTCTAATGGCTAGAGAATTCCCAAACAGACAAAGCTTTTAGGCATCTTATTCTACATAATAAACTAGTTCTTATTTGAATTGCTGAGCCTAAAATACTTTTTGAAAATTTGAAATCCTATATATGGGAATATTTGGTATATTAATTGGTCTCTAAGAATCCTCACTCTTGCAATGTTGATCATTTATGGGCGCTTATGCCTGAAAACATCATGATTGATATAGGTATTCAAGGAAACCATTATATCACCATCACCTGCTGCAAGAAAAGTCATACAGTTACAGTCCCTTTTATCTATGATTCTAACTCTTATGTAAAATTAAATGAATAAGGGGGAACATGAAGACATTTATAGGAATATAGCTCATAAATGTATTCCAATGGGAAATTTCAACACAGTTCTCACACCTGATGGAAAAACTGGATTGCATTTCAATCATGGAACAACTGTTGAAATTTCATCTTGCATTGACCACGGGTATTTTTTTGATGTACCACTTTCTAGAGTTGATTTAACATGGAGCTGATGCAATTTAAATGGATGGAAAGCTATAAGTCTTGATATTTTTTTTACTCACATGGATGAAAAGATTGTTGCCAATGGGCTTTCAAGATACACTATTCCCAGGTACTACTCTGACCATAATCCAATAATTTTTTAAGCACTTGCCATTGAAAGAGTCACACAACTTTCCTTAAATTTTAACAATGGATAGTCCATGATACCAGGGTATAGAGAAATAATTTTGGATGCATGGATGTTCGAAATGTTCGGCAGTCAGCTACATAGGATGGATGGATAATTAAAACATTCAAAGAAAATGCTATGGGAGTGGAGCAAGAGGTCCTTCTCCAGATTTGATATGGATATATATAATGCTGAAATTCATCTTTAAAATCTATAGAAAAGACTTCCAAATCAAAATTTTCCTCATAGATATTAGTTACAGGCTCATGAAAATCTTGATGATATTCTCACTATGAAGGAATGGTTGGATAGAAGCCACTTTCAAGTAAAATAACTTAAGGAAGGGGATAGATACTCAAAATATTTTCACAAAAATCACAGTGTGAAAATGTTCATGTCTTGGAACAATGTTATCAGTATTAATGGGAACATTTATACATCTGAAGATGATATATCAAAGGCAGTGTTAGAATATTTTCATGATCTATACATGGATGATGTGTTGGAAAACACTACAATGATGATTAGAAACATCTATCCCTACATTGATGAGTAATAAAACCATAAGATTACTAGGGAACCAATAAAGGATTGATCAAAGAATCCTTGTTTTCTCTTCACATGGAAAGTGTGCTGGAACCAGATGCCTTTACCAACAACTTTTTCATGGTTTATTAAGACATTATACAGGAGGAACTTTTATATACTTCCAAGGATTTATTTGTTCATGCATATCATCCAAATGGATTAAATTTTTATTTCATTTAATTTATCCCAAAAAATAGAATGCAATTGATATCAAGGCCATTAGAACTATTTCCCTCGAGAAAAACATTCCTAAAGTAATCAATAAAATTATGGTGTCTATGATGGGGCAAGTCCATAATGACCTCATTACCCCGAATCAACATGAGTTCGTTCCTGGGTGGGGTAGTTAGAATTTTCTTGTTATAGCCTCAAAAAGTGTTAATATAATGAGGAATAAATCAAGTGGAATTTTACTGCCAAAATTGAGATATCTAAGGCCTTTGACACCCTTAAGTGGAACTTTCTGTTCAATATTCTCAAGAGATATGGTTTCTCAGAGACCTCTCTAAAATTAATAGGTTCCATCCTGTCTTATAAAAGGATTTCAATTTTAATCAATGGGAGTCCAAGGTGATACTTCCAATGCGGTAGAGGAGTTATGTAAGGGGACCCGCTATTAGGGATCATTTTCCCTTACTAAAGATTACCTTAGAAGATTTATTAATGCAATTTCTCAATTTGGTCTGTGTAAGAAAATCAAATCAGGGTTGAATGATTATGTTCCATCACACCTACTATATGTAGATGAAATCCTCTTGTTTTTGAAAGCACCAAATAAAACCATTTTTTCAATTCAGTCAATCTTTAGTCACTAAGAGGAGGTGGCAGGGAAATATATTAATTGGGGAAATCCTTTCATTGTTTTTTGATCATGATTCTCTATTAGAAAGCAAAAAAGGATCATCAAGAGGATTGGTGTGAGAAAGGGAACACTTAACTTACATTACATTAGATTTCCATTATTTTGCGGCAAGGTGAAAAGTCAATTCTTGAGAGGAATCTACATTGGTATTGAGATCCAACATGCTTTGGGGAAAGTTAAATTAATGTCGCAAGCAGGGAGGGTGTTCCTGGTGAACTCAGTTATTACGTCTAATTTTTTTTATTAATTTTATATCTAAAAGTGGCCTAGATATCTCATCAATGAGTTGCATGGATTGATTAGAAATTTTATATGGACTATATCTATACACGAATGAATGCTTGTTACAATTTCATGGAAGGAGTGCATCAAACCAATTGAGATAAGAGGTTTGGGTATCAGATACCTTAAGATATTCAATGATGTCCTGATTGGTATGTTCACATAGATATTATTAACCAAAGATGACTGCTCAGATGATTTGATTATTAGCAGGTTCAAGAAGAGGCTTCATGATTGAAATTCATATTGTAATGGATCATAAGTGTGGTAATCAATCAATATTTTTTCCAAAGCATCATCCATGACACTAAGTGGATTGTTAGAAAACAATCTACTCTCAACAGCTGGGGAGATTTCTGGATGGATCAACCAATTGAAGACATGATGGGTATACCCTATGACATGTCACAAATGACAATTGATGTATTTTTCACACAATGGATCAATTTTTATTTTCCTATGTAGTTTGTAATGGAAATTAGTTATTATACATTCATGGATAGTGGTACACTTGTTTGGAAGCCCAATCACAATGGGTTATTCAACACCAAGGATTTGTATATTTCATAATATGATGCTTCAAACCAGAACTCCAACATGGTTGTCTCAATTCATAGATAGATTTATAAGACCCTCGAGGTTCATTATTTTATAGATTATTTGGAGGAATATGATTCTAAAACATGATCCGATGATAATGTATGGGCTTTTCATTATTTCAACATGTCACATTTGTCTCTAGGATGAGGAAAATATCTGACAACTCTTCATTCACTTTTATTTTGCAGGGGAGATGTGGGGTTATATTTCCAACTTCTTTGGTCTCCATTTTCCTAGAGGCTGGAAATTAGGTGACACGTTGGAGAATATTGGCAAGGATAGAAATAATGCTCATGTCCAAAACCCCTTGTTGGTCATTGCTGCTTCAGCCCTTACATCTATTTGGAAGACATGAAAAATATGATTATTTGAAAGGAGGTAGTCATCCATACATTCATGTGTTATAGATAATCAAAAAGAGGTACATGCAGTTGAAAAATTATAGAATGGGGTGATGTAGAATAGAATTTATGACCTAAACATTCTTAGGCACCTAGGTGCTGTAGGAAGATCAATACCCCCTCTTGTTCTCAAATCAAAAAGATGGATTCCACATATTGGAGCATGAATCAAGGTCAATGTCGATAGTGCAGTCTCCGAAATTCTAGGACTAGTAGGATGTGGAGGTATTTTCTAAACCTAACCTGGATTTCTTAGAGGATACCATGATCACAATATTGGCATCAGAACTGCCTATGGAGCCAGGCTATGGGCGATGATCCATGTCGTTCGACATTCTTTCTTCTAATTATGGAATAACCTATGGATTGAATCAAACATTGAAGTAGTGGTTAGGGAATTAAATATGAGGACCAAGGATTTCCAATAGATACTTCTAAATCAGTGGACTGAGTGCCTCACCAAGGTGGTGCATCTTGATCTGTTTGTCTATCACTCCTACCAGGAAGTGAACAAAGACGCAGATATTCTCTCAAAGAGGGTGATTGCGGATGCATGTTTGATGTGGTATTTATAAGAACCTGACTTATTCATAGATCTGATTAATGATGAAACTAAAGCGGTGAAACAATATCACCTTTTTAAACCCCTTTTTAATGACTAACTTCTATTCTTTACCATTTTGATCTTAAATTTTAGGAATATACTAGTCATGACCTGATATCTTTTTGGTAGGATTAGTCGGAGATTTGGGACATATTGGAAAATCATTTTTCCTTTTTATTGGGTGGAATTGTTTTTCAAAACAAATCTAATACTAATATAAAATAATACAAAAAATAAAATGGGATTATTAAAATAATATTAAAAATTAAAAAATTAAATAATTAAAAAATCAATAATTATATATTTTTTATATTCTTAAATGATTTGATACCATCCATAACAACTATGCCAAAAAATAGATCCTATAGTGTGTTGTTTATTCAATTGTGGATACCAAAACATTAAATTTATAAAAACATGAAACTTCAATTACAATATCTACACATAAGTAATATATTATTTTCAAGTATCAAGGTCAATCCCATAATAGTGAGGTAGATAAAAAATTTAATTTTATTTAATATAACTAAATTAATTATGATTTAAAGAGTGAATATATATTTTAACGAGCGTGATGATATTGGAAGAATGAGGGGGAATTTAAAATTACACACCATATATGAAATATCAATGTTCATGTAATTAATAAATTGGAATTCCCAAAATATCTCTAAATTTTTATTTGAATAGGGTTTAAATAATTGCAATGGTTATGTTAATTATTCTCTCTACCACTATATGTCCCATTTTCAATGGCTATGGTATGTCTGTTAATTAATAAAATTGGTAACCTAAATTTTTTTTAAACATATATATTTGTCCACACAAAAGGTCATAGTTAAAACCTATTTCTTTTTATTTTACTCTTTAACATATTATTTGTCATATATCTCTACATATAATGATAAATCACAAATAAATTAAAGAGAATGAATTAGTAGGAATTTAAGATATAAAAAATACAATTTAGATTAAAAATGAAAAAATAATTTATTTATTATAATTCCCCATTTCACATAATAACAAAAATTAAATGAAAATTACCCCCCTCATTCTACCCATTAGAGGGAGAATAAAAAATAATGAAATTAAACTGGTAATATAAAATAATTAAGAAGTCATGGTGGAGGATTCTGTTTTACCAGAATCTCACGATAGTGCCTTAATGTCCAAACCATTTCATGAAGTTCTCCCCATTACCCTATTTTTATATGCATAAAGGATCCCACAAGAATATATATTTTATTAAAAAAAATTGAACATATATGGGTTTTTTTGGAGCGATATGGGAATAATAGAGAGGTACTGCACAACAATCACTAGGAAAAGCAAATTACTATGTCTTTTGGGAAAGTATCATGATATGAAACTATGTGTCAAGACATGATATTTAGAGTGACAACTTATGGAATTTTTTTCTCATGTATTATCTCATTATATTAGTTATAATTGATTTTTCATCATGTGTATTTCATTTTCAGATTGGAAATAGTTTTATTTCATTGTTTTCAGATTTGTTAATTCTTGTATATTTAAATTTGAGACTAAAATTCATCCTTCACCTATCCATTTTCATGGAGAATCATTTTTATAGTGAATATTGGATATGTTGTACTCATTTTTCCTTTATATATTTTTAACTTGTATCCTACCACATTATAAATAAAAAATTAATATTATTGTAGGATTTGAAAATTTATCAAGAAAAATCATTATTTTCAATATACTTAAATCGTGTGAACGAAATGAGGATATAAATTCCACCATACATAAAATCATTATTTTTATAATGAATGAATTCCAAATATATTACAAATTATTAACACATTAAAAATGTTTATCATTAATTCCAATAATATTAATTGAATAAATTTGGAATTAAATATTCAAGAATCAAGTAGATGATTTTCATTAACTAGAGTATTTTTAAGGAAACAAGTCATCTATGTATTCTAAATTCTCTCATTCATTAAATTTGAATTTTGTTTCTCCAATTCGTATTTTTCAATACATTTGTAATTTTTCTTCACTTTTTAATTTACCTCATGGTTAAATTATTTTACCCATCATCAAGGTTCAAATATTGTGTAAATTTTCTCAAAGCATGAATAATTATCCAATCTAGAGAATTTCAGCGTATCTATATTCTACATAGTGTAAATGAAAATTCACAGATTATCATGAGAGATTCATCATAATGTTCAAATGAATATGAAGCTTATGGTATGGTGGGTAAATGGTTTATAAATAAATGATGTTGAAAAATAAGGTTTAGCTCTCAGTTATTTTCTATGAAAATCATTAAATGATAAAATAATTACACTTTTAAATATTCATCTCCCTGTTTCCCAAAAACTCACTATAGAAACTTGATGTAATGAATATCACTAATTGAAGCACTCTTTTATTTTATTCATTTGATTAATTTTTTTATTTTTTCAAAAGCTATTTTTGGACAAGCCTCACATCCACCTCCAAACACCAATTGATAAAAATCATTCATCGTGTAAATGATATTTTTTGACACTGAAAAAAACCCAATTTATATATTGTTTTATAATTATTTAAGTCATTGTAAAATAAATTATAATAGATGATAAATCATGAACCTTCATAATATCAAATAGAATTCCCCTATACTTATTGATTTATAATAAATACCTCACATCCACCATGTCAAGACCCCCATACTAATTTTTGGAAAATTTATAAAAAATATTTAGAGTATTTTAGAAGTGTATTTAAATGTATTCTAATATATATTTTTCCAATGAACCCTATTATTGGATTCAAAGGTCATTATATAGGATTAATATAAAGGTAGTTCTTATGATATGTTATTATAAAAAATTATGACAATCAATTTATGTGTTAATTTGTTCAATCATAACATTGATAGGATGCACCAAATATTCTAATAGATAAAAAAGAATCATTAGCACTTATTGAAATTTTTAAATAATTGAATCTGTAAAAATACCTTTTGATGAACCCTAGAAAATTAGCATATGTGGTTGGGAAAATATCGCATGGAAATGCCTAAAAAATAAAATTATTTAATACAAATATTATATTTTTCATGACCTTGTAATATATGAGGAAAATTTTATTTATTGAAAAAATTAACAAGTATTTAGATTAACTACATGTTAAATCAAAATACATTTTTTATCTTTACTAATTTATTCACCCATTTTTTAAATTTAAATTAATTGAAAAGAAAATATAAATGTTTTCATAATGGTTATCCTAAGTAGTGTTTATCTCCTCGATCAACATTTAAATTGAAGAGTTTAGCATTTGTCATGAATTCTTAATTGACATATTTATTATTATCAATGCTATTTTAAATTACCAAAATTTTGGGTATATATAAAAAATATTTAAAATTAATAATAATACCCTTCTTTGGAATGGTGCTTTATCTTGTGATCTCCAATTAATTTTTTTTAACATTTTCTTTATTCCATCAATTTAAACCTTTAAAAATAGACTTCATTAGTGCACATGGTTCATTGATTAGAACATAAAAAGTTAATTTAAACTAAAACATTAATATATAGTTATAAGGAAAAAAATTATTCACCAAAAAAGAAATAAAATGATTTACTTTTGATTGGAAGCTGCCTATTTTTTATGATTTTTACCTTGTACATATATGGGTTAACTGATGATCATACGATACAAGACTAACTTTCATAGGGTGACCAAGTCATGACTTTGTTTCACATCCATCTTAGATTGTGTCTTCATTATTGAAATTCGTATGAAAAATTGAGGCTTTGACCATTTTATAGTTAGAAATGATGAAAGGAATAAGAATTCAATGTTTATCCAGAGAGGGTAAAATTCTTCTTTATTTTTTGGCTATGGTTACTCAATAAACCATCATGCTAATTTTAATTAATGGAATAAAACGGAAACAACATGTATGTATTGGCCTATAAAGATAAGGGAAAGAGGCCTATGGAGGCCTGAAATAGTGAAGACCAAGAGCATCCCCTCTAACCAGGTTGACCCTCCCAAGCTTTATGTTGAGAACATTATGAATGAAAATGTGATCCAGACCATGGAAATTAAGGGAGGTAGGGTGGTCCATGAATTGGTTCCGTTCTCTCAATGTATTATCCAATCTAGTGTTGTTGTTAATCATGCCCCAAAAATTTCTAATGACATAATGAATCGACCAAGGGGTGGAATCAGTTCCATGAAGGGCATTATGATAGATTTTGGAATAAGTTTGAGCCTCTGATAGAGTGATCCCTTTCTAGATACATAAGCTAATACCATAGAGAATCATCCTGGTCTCCACCTAGAGGGAGCATCCATGACCCTTAAAGGTAGATAAATCCATGATGACTAACCCTATGAATTCTCAAACCACCCATCCTCTGCGAAGGACCCCCCATGTTGCATGACTCTTCAGTATTGAGTTTGAGGCCCATATTGGCTGTGGACCAACAAACCTAGTGACTTCTAATGCTACTACAACCAGGAAGAACATTGATAGTATTTTCTTGATGACATTGCTGGTTAGGATCCTCTCGCCAATTATTGGGAAGCCTAAGAATATCATGGAGTAGTTTCTTCGTTCTAATGATGATTGACCATCTTGAGGATCGAGACCCTTCATGTTTGGCCGTATTTCTACCCTACCAAATCGACCCGCAACATCCATGGGGGACCATTGTTCAATCCATCTTCTATGGAACCCTATCCCCTACACCATGGAACCATTGGTCATGAAACAGAATATCAACCATGGTGTTAACATTGATAGTAGTAAACTCACCAAAATACTTCCACACCATCCTCACCCAGTCACCCACAAAGAACAAATGCCATGCACTCAATGACCTATGATTTGAGTAGCAAGGGAACCTTGAAGCCAATGGGATTCCGCCATACATGATGTTCTCATAAGTGGGGATGGCCGTGTGATGTAGTCTCGAAGTGAGAATTTTGTACTTAAGGGGGTGCCTTTGGACCAATGGATCTCACTCCATGTATTACCCTAATCATTAGCATCCAGTGTATGTCAGAAGCCTCTCACGAAGAAGTCCCATGAAGAGGATAGGGAGAAGATGAATCTATCTGATTTTAGATTGAGATCAATGAGTTTTAAGGTGTCTTATTAGTCCTTATCAATAACTGATTCGATAAACACCAAATGAGAACTGGCATCCTTGAAGGTGATTGAGGTGGATGGACATCTAGGGAATTTGAGGTTATTCACAGCCCGCCTTTTATGCCCAAAGGATATGACCCCCATCCCAAAAATCCATCTAGATTGGGGTTTAAGGGAAGTAATCAGGGGGAGATCACGGAATATACTGGGGAAGCCTGACCATCTGCCATCGACTCATTCCCAAGATGAGAGTTGTGCATGGTCATTCCCCAGAGCATACACTGTTCTAGGACTTCCTAGGCTATATTTTCTTGCATGCATAGGAGGGTGTCATCTTTTCTATAGACATTGATGCCACTTTCCCTAGATGGCCTTGACACTCTATTCCATGAATCCCATTGAATATTCCCTTCTGAGATAGTATCCCATATGAAGCCTACAAGGATCTTATCAATTTTTTTAATGATAATTATCTTAAATTTAATGGATGACAGTGCATCGATAGGGGTAGTTATGTAGATGATACTAACTGGAATTATCTGATCCCTAAATGATAAATATATGTTCTTCCATAATAAGAACCCATACTGTAATCCTACTGATAAGAGAGTTGGATTCACATATTCGAAGCCTTCCGAAGCAAATGGGTGTACCATAAAACTATGTAGGCAAGGCCCTTCTTAGCATGTATGGTTTGTGTGGGACTATGGATATCTAGTTTAAAGTAAATATTTTGGAGATTTAAAACTTTATTTTTTTTCTTGTTGATAAGTTCCCACTCCAGTGATAGTAATCCTCCAAAATTATATTAATGCATCTGATTGATATTTTACTAGAAGTCATAAAAAAATATATGTCATCCGTGAACATTGGGTGATAAATATGAAGGAAGTATCATTATTCTATGATTGTCTAGCACTTATCCACACATGATTCTCCTCTAAGGAAGGCGACTAAGGACATACTTAATTATATTGAAGATTCTTAGGGAGATAGGGTCACCCGACCACAGACCGCGGGTGGACATGAAGAACCCATATGTTTTCCCCATAAAAGTAACCACCAACCATGATGAGATGAAGCACCTAAATATGAGGTAAATATTCCAAAAACAGACCCACATACTCTACAACAACTTTATTATGAAGCTCCACTTGATGCGTTCATAAGATTTGTTCTTATCTAACTTGATATCCAAATTGGAACCATGAGTCTTGGAGTTATTACCTCTAATCATTTCTTAGGCTAGTGAAATGGCTCCCAAAATTGAGTGCACCTTTTCAAACCCATTATATCACATGGATACTCACCTTAAAATGTAAAGATACACCCTCACATTGATGATACAGGACAAAACCTTGTATGGGATTTTCATATACTCACCATCCTATAATACATTATAGAGGATAGATTCTTGGTCTTGGGAAGGAGCATGACGGTCATGGAATAAGAGACCACTATTATGTGTCCCCCTCATAAAACGTCCTGGATATATGAGATAATATCTATTTTAACCACATCCCATGAGGTTCTATAAAACGATCTCAGAAAGGCATATGGGCCTAGGGTACTTTCAGGGTTGAGACTCAAGATTTCCTCTTTGATCTCCTTATCGTCAGGAAAAAATATTATACCCTTTTTTTCCTGTTTTGATAGCTGGTTGGAGATAAAATCAAAAATCCCTCTATTATCCCTAGAATAACCATTGGGAAATCTCGGATTATGTCGAGCAAGAAGGTCTTTGAAGGTGGACAAAGCCAAGGCACCCATAGTATCTCTATTTTCCGTATAAATACTGTATTCCAGTAGAATATTATGTTTCACCAGCTATTTCCTCTCTCTGACATAAGCGTTGAATAAAGAAATTTTCCTATTTCCCACTCTAATCTACTTGATCCTTGATTTGTCTCTCGCTAGGTGTTCCTATCTAAGGAGCACGTCTGCCAAGTCATCTTTCTTGTTGGATAGATCCTCTAAAATCTGGTCATCCAAGGCATATTTGGGGATATTCTCGAGACATTGAACAACATGCATAGAGGTATCAATAATTATAATAGTGGGAGAGGGATCGTTCTCCCATGATTGGAGCCTTGATTTGAGATGCCTCCACATGACTTGTATGGACTCTCGTGTATGCCCATGGGTAGGATCTCCCCATTCATTGCTAACCAGGTCGTTGAATACTGAAATGTTTTCCCATTGATGATAACAGAGGAATACTTTGTATTGGCACTATCCTAAAGATATGGAAACTAGGATAAGGGAGTTATCATATAAACCCTGAACTAGATTACTTTCCTTAGTGTCAAAGAACATGGATATGGCTTGCATGTTGGCCAGGTAGTGGTCCAAGCGATTCCATGAGCAGTGGCTAACTCATTAGTTATTTGAACCATGGGGAGAATTCCTTTGATAAGCTGAGATTAATTATCCCTTTCCTGACCAAAAAATGGATGAAATCAAATGTCCATTTCTAATGAAAAGGGCATCTTCCTTTCCTCTCCTCTAGGTAAGCAACAATGTTGAAGTCCCCCCCTCAACGAACCATGGATTTTGTCCGAGATCAATGGAGTTGTGGCCATTCCATAAGTATTCCCTTTGTTGTGATCCACATCTACCATAAACTAAGGACATGATTAGAGAAGTGTCTCCTAGTTATACCATCGTAGTGAGGAACTGGTCACTGTCTTGAACCAGATGAATAGATAGGTTCTTGTTCCAAAATTTCCAAATATGTCTGTTGGTGGGGTCGGCGTGCATGAAACCAAGTAGGTTGATTTTCCTAAAGAGATCAATGATTTTGTTAGGTCTCTATTTATGTTCAAGGATGGTGATGAGGGAGGTCATGTGTTTCCTAATTTTTTTGGTGAGGAATTCTGGCTTATCCTATTGGAAAATGCAGCGGGAATTCCAGATCATTATCGAAATAATTTATCAATGAATGTTTCGACATTGGTCCTAGAACTAATGTCCTTTTTGAAGTGGGAGGATGAAAAATCATGTAGGTTTATTGATTGAGATTTCATTCCCACATTTGCACCCTTGGAAAACAATGAGGTGGAAGGATATGAGTATCCATAAGTGTGAGAAAGAGACTGGACTCATGCATTGGACGAAGATCTAATGGGATGCCCTAGATCCCTAGGGATTTGGGAAGGAGTTCCTTCCCTCGAATGCATTGGGGTTACTGGAGTAGGCACATTGGGAAACCCATTGGGGTATATGACAGAGATAGATCGTAGAAGCCAAGACAGTAGACTCTAGGGGATAGACAGGCACAATAGAAGGATGGGGATTCATGAAAAGTATGCCTTAATGGCTGGCCATACCACGTGGTAGGAACTCCCCTAGGTGAGTCCCGGATGAAAGTAGAGATATAATCTATAACACCCCAAGGTTTTGAAAATAAATATAGAATTCAATTTTATAATCTGTCCATTAAACACAACTGTTTCTCTTCTATGTTTTGAATTTAAAGAAAAGGTCATCTAGAGTAGTGTTCAGTAAGTCATTTAAAGTCTGATAAAACAAACTTGTTTTTTGGTGAATAGTAACATACCCTTATGAATAGTAATATGAATTTTAATATGAATAGTAATATGACCGTTGAATAGAAAATAATGAGATTATTTTTTATCTTAAGGAAATTTGATAATGGGATCTTAATTAATTTCTCAGTGTCACATAAAACTAAATGCACTTCAAGATTGTTATTTTTCGAATTAACTATGACCTTATTTTAAAATTAAATTAATAATATTTATATTTTTTTTTGAAAAATGGATTTCACTTTTTAATTCTACACGTCAAAAAATGGTAGGGGTAAAGTTTTGGGATTTTTCTAAAAATCGTGAATTTTTGATAAATAGTGAAATATGGTAAAATACCGTATATTCAATTTATCAGTTAAATACACCATTCATGACATCACAAGTGATGCAAGTCCACTCAGTTTGAACTCACATGCACTTATTACTATTATGGGTCACATGAAACAACACTATTTGGTTGTCTTGAGAGAAATAATAAAATAATGAATTAAATATTCATATTATACCCCTCTCCACTATAAAAACCCCCACCCCAACCTCTTCTCTTCTCTCCTCTAGGCCTTGAAGCTCCTGAATGTTCTTCCAAATTACCCTTACCTAGTCACTCCCCATGACTAGGAAGCTCATAGTCTTTCCAAAATACCCAAACCCCTTCCCTTAAAGAGTTTTTCAAGGAGGTTATTCCAAGAGGTAAATCACCCTTCTTTCTCATTTGGTTTTATTTCAATTTATCTACTTTTGTTATTCTCTCCTCACCTCCTATTTCAAAAAGAACATGATATCTACAGTAAAATATATATAATATATTTATACCTTTTTAATGGAACAACCATAAAAATATTCTTATTCCCCCACTTTTATTATTATAAACGAAATCGACGTCCATGAGGTTCCGATTTATAACCTTCGTGGACGAAGAAGTTTCATTATTCAATTTTTTCTTCATTACTGGTCATGAAACCATATTAATGATTTAACCAAACTATAATATATGTTTTATAACCTAATTAATATTCAGGAACAAGAATATGTACATATAATTAAGTTATATGACTAAACTAGTTCATAATATTCCAACTACTGCCTAATAATCAAAGTGGTTGTCATCTAATGATTCATCCTCGTTCCATGTAACCAAATGATATAAATGACCATTATAAATTATTTATGTTCATTAATAATATATAATTCCAATCCTTGATATTTATAACCATTCCAAATGAACTTCTTTACTTAAAAACAAGTGAACCGAATATGAAAAATAAAGGAAACGAACACTCCAGAACGACGAAATTCAATACCATAACTTATCAATAAAGACATAAATAAACTAACAAGATTTATGGTAAACTAAGTACATGTCAAATATGTTCTGAAATAATTTATTAACAAGTATAATTTTACATTCCAAGAACTTATGTACAAGATCAAAACACATTTGTAGTTAAGGTAAGGGTTGTTCCACCCGAACTTCCATTTTCATTTTGGATACTTTCATTGTCTAATTACTTCTATTTAATTATTATGTATTGTTATGTACTAATAATATGTTCTGTTTTAGTATCATATATATGTTTAAAAACCATAATCCTTCCTTATTTTATGGATAGTTACACATTTTAAAAGGAACGTTCAAAATTGTTTTAAAAATACAAGCCCGATTCAAGGGAATTTCTCAAATTCTTACCTATTTTCAAAGGCACTCTATAATTTGTTTTTGGAAACAATTATCTTCAAAAAATCACTCATTTTATTATGAAAATACTATCTTACTTAACTTATGGTTTTATGTAAATATTTTTCCAAAAGAACTCTTCTTTTCAAAATAATAGAGTATTTATCTCCAGAATTGCTTAATGATTTTATAAGAGTGTTTTCATCTAATTAGAAACTCTTGATGATTCCATGGTATTATTTGGTTTAATAATTTATAAAGACATCTACCATATTTGATTAAATGGTTTATGAATAACTATATTGTGGATGATCTATCCTAAAACCATTCACCATATTATTCTGAATGGTTAGTGTTTTGTGTTTAATGATTGGGGAAAGAGAGTTACATTTCATACAATAGTTTCTATATAAATTTATTTGTTGTTTATGTTTATCCCCGCTCATATGAGAAATTAATTGGACTTATTATGTGACTGGTGGGACCTCTATATCACCTCAATGCATCGGTAGGTCTCATAAGACAAATAGACGTGGAATTGGTCGAGGCCTTTCCCAATGTGATATGGATTTTGGTCGAGGCATTAATCACTAGATGTCTTGGCTTAGGCCATGACAAAATGATTAAGAATATCTGGCATATGCACTTCCCTCATTATAAAGCTAGCAATTGAACATTCATGTGGTTATTAGACTAGTATAATACCCATGATGATGTTTTATTATGGCATTATTTACTCACCTCATATTCCTGCCGTAATGTGTTTCATGTTTATTATTAAAGGAATGTGTTTTCAATTATTCACCATGTCTATTATTTATATTATCTTCCACTGTATTGCTTACTCTTACTAAGTGTTTGAGCTCAAAATTTCTTATGTTTTATTTTTCTCAGGATACGAAGAAGTAAATTATGAATTACATGAAAGAATAATCTAGGAGACATGATGTTGCTAGTGGAATAAATTAGTGTTTTCCCCTTCATGTTGTAATGATAAACTTATGTATGTAACTTTTTTCCAATAATACTATACTACTCGGTCCTTCAGGATTCGTATTCCTTGTATGTATGCCAACTTAATCAAACAAGGCACCGTCTCCGGGAAATTGGGGCCAGGTCCTTACAGTTGGTATCATAGGAAGTTTAGTAGAAATCTTTGAAACTAGATTTAGAAAACATAGAATTTGGGAAGAGTCCCTAAGTTAGACTTTGAGGATATACATACAATAATGTCCTGGTATTTTGGTAAGGAATAGACTATTTGGATCTTTCAAGAAATACATCTCTGTCTGGATACGAGCAGGTAGAGGCAGCTTTGGCATAGATGTATCTAGGGGTAAAACCAGAAAACAACGCTTTGAGCTAGACTCGAAGGGGAACTGGTGCACAAAAACGGGACTTGCTACACTCTTGGTTATGAAACTTTTGGAGGATATTCTTAGGATAATTAACATTTTCTTCACAATCCATTATAATGGATTGAAATGTAAAATATTTCTTAAAGAAATCATTTTTGTGAATATGGTATTATCCATGTGTAGGATCTCATTTTTTTCTGATTATTGTTTTTAGTTAAGATTATAAATTATGATTCATAACCAAATCTAGTGTCTGTCATTATATAGATATGGAACCCAGTGGATAGAATGGAAACCTCACGAATGCACGTGTTCCCTGTAGAGATTTTCCTCTGACGCAAGATAATAATGTTGGCTCTGGTGCTGGACTAGTAATGAGAAACACATAACTATACTTGGATAACTTACACATTTTATGAATAATAACCTTACCCATATGGATCATCTAGTTCCACCACGTGGAGGATCTACGCTAGATCACTTTATGAGAAAACAACCTCCATCATTCAATGGGACTACAAACCCATTCACAGAAGAGTAGTGTATATGTTCCCTTGATAAGATATTTCTCTGTTTGGGATGTAATGAATGAGTGAAGGTTTCCATGGCAGTATATTGTCTGTCGGGATATGTGGATCAGTGGTGGTCATTAATCCAAAACACAAAGAATGAGGAAGAGATAGAAGAGATGGAATGGATGGATTTTAAGGAAATCTTCATTGAAAAATATTTATCTCATGAGAAGTGAGCAGATATGGAGAGACAATTCTTGAATATGAGGCAGAAGGAAGAGGAGAATGTTTCAAGGTATGAAGCTAACCTCACAAGATGATCATGACATGTTGTAGACTACATACGAAATCCAATGAGAAAAATTGATCGATTCTTTGATGGCCTAAAACCATTCCTCCAGTGGGCACTCATATCCCAAAGTTTTTCATCATATAAGGATATATTTTTGTGTACCATCAAGACAGAAATATAATTCTCTATGTTTTAAGACTTTAAGGGAAAATAAGAAAAGAAGAGGGCTTCTTAAAACCCTAGTAAAGGAAATAAGGAAACGGGGAATATGGGAAGAGTCAAATTTCCACCATGTGAAAACTGTGGAACGAAACACCCCGGTGCATTCTTAAAAGTAAAAGAAATATGCTACAAATTTGGTCAGAAAGGCTATCTTGCTGGTGATTGCAAAGGTAATTAAGAATACAATGATTTTCAATGCTATAGGTGTCGAGAGATGGGACACTATTCTAATGATTGTCCAAAATGTCATGGAAATATGCAACAGAAAAGGGTAAGGGATTAGGGACAAGCTTATGCAATCACAAATATAGAGTTTAAAGTTCCTAATGATGTGGTGACAGGTACTTTAATTGTTTACCCATGTTTATCCAATGCTTTATTTGATTCTGGAGCATCGCATTGTTTCATATCTTCCCAGTTTTCTAAGAAAATTAGATATTTCCAATTTGATTTAACAAGGGAGTTGTCAGTCAAAACTCCTAAGAGAAGTATCATTGCTACAAAGTTCTATCAATCAATTCCCAATTAAGGCATATGAATTTTCTTTATCTTTTGATCTCATCATCATACCCATGATCGAATTTGATATAATCCTTGGTATGGATTGCCTTTCGGATCATGATGCAAATATTTATTCTAAGAATAAGGAGGTTACGATTTTTGATGACGATGATAAAGAACACCTTACCTTTAGAGAAAAATCATCAACACCTGATTCTTATCTAGATCCACCCCTAGTAGATCAAATAAATCCATTTATTGGGGAGGAAGAGAATGAAATAATTGTGGGTGAGGAAATGAATTTTCAAATAGAGGATGTAAATGTAGTGAGAGAATATATTTAATTATTTCCAGAAGATCTACCTGGACATCCTCCAGAACGAGAAATTGAGTTCTCCATCGATTTAATTCCTGGTTCAAGGCCCATATCGAAGACCCCTTATAGAATTGACACTATAGAATTAGTGGAGCTAAAGAAAAAAATAGAGGATTTGAGTGAAAAAGGGTTTATTCGAACTAGTGTTTATCCAAGGGGATCCCCTGTCATCTTTGTCAAGAAGAAAGATGGATCCATGAGGCATTGCATTGATTATAGGGAGATCCATGCTGTTACAATAAAGAATAATTATCGCCTACCTCACATTGATGATTTATTTGACCAACTGAATGGAGCTCAATACTTTTCAAAGATTGACCATTAATATGGATATCATCAGTTGTGTGTGAAGAAGGAAGAAATTCCTAAAATAGAATTTAGAACCAGGTACAGGTATTTTGAGTTTACAGTGATGCCTTTTGGATTGACTAATGTACCATCTGTCTTCGTGGATCTAATGAACAGAGTTTTCATGGAATACCTTGATGATTTTGTAGTGGTATTTATTGATGATATCTTGGTATACTCCAAAAGCTGTGAATATCATGAAAATCACTTGCGCATTATCCTGAATTCTCTTAGAAGACATGAATTATATGGGAAGTTTAACAAGTGTGAATTCTGGCTTCAGGATATTCCTTTTCATGGCCATATTGTCTCTAAGGTAGGAATCCTAGTTGATCCTAAAAAGACAAAGGAAATCCAAGATTGGCCCATGCCAACAAACATAACTGAGGTATGCAATTTAATTGGCTTAGCAGGTTATTATCGGTGTTTCGTACAGGATTTTTCCCGACTGGCTAACCAGCTAACGAAGCTCATGCGTAAAGGGGTTAAATTAGTTTGGACAAAATATTGTGAAGAATGTTTCAAATAATTAAACAGAATATTTGTCAATGATCCTATATTTACTCTGCCATCGGGGAATGATGGGTTTGTTATTTATAGTGATTCTTTAAAGAAAGGACTTGGTTGTGTCCTTATGAAAAATGATAGGGTTATTGCTTATCCATCACGACAGCTAAAGATTCATGAGGAAAACTATCCTACTCATGATCTTGAGTTTTCTTCAGTAATCTTTGCTATGAATATATGGAGACATTATCTCTATGGTGAAAAATGTGAGATTTATACTGATCACAAGAGTTTGAAGTATATTTTATCACATATAGAACTCAACATGAGGCAAAAGATATGGTTTGAACTCCTCAAGGATTATTATTGCACGATACACTACCACTCGGGGAAAGCAAATAAGGTGGAAAATGATTTGAGCAGAAAGGATCATGGAGTTTTGAACAAGATGTGAGTTGAAAGGGATCCTATTTTAATGGATCTAGTAATGATGGATATGGGAATAACCCTGGAAGGTGAAACACCAATGCTTTTTAAAAAGGATTCCAAACCATATTTACTATAAAGAATAAAAAGTTCTCAGGTTGATGACGAGGAGTTTCAAAAGAAGATTAAAGCTGTGAATGATGGGAGATTGAGTGACTTCGTATATGATGATAGAATTTTGAAATTTTGGAAGAGACTTTTTGTTCCCGATATACCTGATCTAAAAAGAAAACTATTGGATGATGCCCATAGTTCCAATTTCTCTATACACCCTGGTAGCACTAAGACGTATAGAGATTTGAAGGAACATTTCTAGTGGAACAAAATGAAGAGGTATATTTCTGATTTTGTGTGAATATGTATGGTTTTTCAACAAGTGAAAGATGGAAGGTAACAGCCTTGAGGATTATTGAAACCTCTTACAATACCTGAGTGGAAATAACATAATATCGCGATAGAATTTTTCATGGGACTACCAAAGACTCCTAGAATTAACAATTAAATATGGTCATTATTGATCGTCTTACCAAGTCAGCACATTTTCTTGCTATAAGAGAAGATCTACCACTTGGACATCTAGAAGGACTATATATTAATGAAGGTGTGAGACTTTATGGAGTACCCCTATCGACTGTTTCTAATCATGATCCATGTTTTACATCAAGATTCTAGAAAAGTATCCAAAAGGCCCTAGAAACTTATCTTCATTTGAGAACTTCCTACCACCCAAAAACTGATGGAAAATCAGAATGGACTATTATAAAATTGGAAGACATGTTGAGGTCTTGTTCACTTTATTTTCATGGCACGTGGGATCAGTATTTACCTCCCATAGAATTTTCCTACAAGAATAGCTTCCATTTATGTATACAGATGGCACCCTATGAAGCATTATATGGGAGGCGATGTCGTACAACAACTTGTTGGGATGATGTTGGTGAAGGAAAGCTCGTGGGCCCAGAACGTGTTGAAGAAAAAATGGAAAAGGTGATGATTATCCAGAACCATATCAAAATAGCTCAATGTAGGCAAAAGAGCTATGCTGACAACTGAAGGAAGGATTTAGAATTTCAAGAAGGTGATCATGTTTTCTTAAAGGTATCTACAAGGAAGGGAATTATATGATTCAGTAAGAAGATGAAATTTAGTCCCGGGTACGTCAGACCTTTTCAAATTCTGGACCGAATTAGAGATGTAGCTTACCATTTGCAATGCCAGTAAGTCTCTCCAAGTTTCACAATGTGTTCCATGTGTCAATGTTAAGAAAGTACATGCCAGTCCCAACACATGTACTCACTTATAAAGAAGTTGAACTGGATCCCGATCTATATTACTGTGAAGAGCCTATCACGATTCGTGATACTAGAGAACAAGTATTGAGAAATCAGATGACTCGTCTGGTGAAGGTTCTATGGATGAACCCTAAGATGGAGGAAGCAACATGGGAGCCTGAGGAGCTTATGTTAAATACATCACTGAATCTTTTTAGGTAATATTCTGTGATTTTCGAGGATGATAATTTTGTAAGGAGGGAGAATGTAACACCCCAAGGTTTTGAAAATAAATATATAATGAAATTTTATAATCTTACCATTAGACACAACTATGTCTCTTCAATGTTTTTAATTTCATGAAATGTTCATCTAGAGTTGTGTTCAGTAAGCCATTTGGTGTCTGATAAATCAAACTTGATTTTTGGTGAATAGTAACATACCCTTATGAATAGTAGTATGAATTGTAATATCACCCTTGAATAGTAAATAATGATATTATTTTATTTTCTTAAGGCAATATGATAATGGGATCTTAATTAATTTTTCAATGTCACATAAAACTAACTCCACTTCAAAATTGTTATTTTTCAAATTAGCTCTGACCTTATTTAAAAATTAAATTAACAATATCTAGGGAATTATATTTGAAAAATGGATTTCACTTTTTAATTATACACGTCAAAAAATGGTAGGGGTGAATTTTGGGGATTTTTTTGAAAATCTTGAATTTTTTATGAATAGTGAAATACAGTAAAATACCGTATATTCAATTTATCAGTTAAATACACTATTCATGACATCACAAGTGATGAAAGGCCACATGGTTCAAACTCACATGAACTTATTACTGTTAGGGGTCACATGAAACAACACTATTTTGTTTTCTTGAGAGAAATAATAAAATAATGAATTAAAAATTCAAATTATACCCCTCTCCTCCACTATAAAAACCCTCCACCAATACCTCTTCTCTTCACTCCTATAAGCCTTGAATCTCTTCAAGGATCTTCCCAATTACCCTTCCCAAGTCACTCCCCATGACTAGGAAGCTCTTAGTCTTTCCAAAAGACGAAAACCCCTTCCCTTATGGAGTTTCTCAAGGAGGTTATTTCAAGGGGTAAAGCACCCTTTTTTCTCATTTGGTTTTATTTCAATTTATCTACTTTTGTTAATCTATCCATGCCTCCTCTATCTAAATGACCATGATAACTCTCTTAACATCTATACACTTGATTTATATCATTTTAATGGAAGAACCATAAAAAATATTCTTATTCCCTCCCTTTTATTTTTATAAACGAAATCGACGTCGATGAGGTTCCGATTTATAACCTTCATGGACAACGAAGTTTCATTGTTCAATTTATTCTTCATTAATAGTCATGAAACCATATTCCTAGTTTAACCAGACTATAATATTTGTGTTTTAAACTAATTAATATTCCGGAACAAGAATATGTACATATAATTATGTTATATGACCAAACTAGTTCATAAAATTCCAAATACTGCCTAATAATCAAAGTGGTTGTCATTTAATGATTCATCCTCATTCATTATAACAAAATGATAGAAATGACCATTATGAATTATTTATGTTGATTAATAATATATAATTGCAATCTTGGATATTTATAACCATTACAAATGAACTTCATTACTTAAAAATAGGTGAACCGAATATGAAAAATAAAGGAAACGAACACTCCAGAACGATAAATTTCAATACAATGACTTATCAATAAAGACATAAATGAAGTAACCAGAATTATAGTAAACTAATTAAATTTCTAATAGGTTCTGAAATAATTCATTAAAAAGTATAATTTCGTATTACAGGAACATAAGTACAAGATAAGAACACATTTGGAGTTAAGGTAAGGGTTTTTCAACCAGAAATTCCATTTACATTCAGGATAATTTAATTGTATAATTACCTCGATGTAATTGTTATGTATTGTTATGTACGACTCATATGTTCTGTGTGAGTATTATATATATGTTTAAAAAACATAATCCTTCCTTATTTAATCGATAGTTACACGTTTTAAAAGGAACTTTAAAAATTGTTTTAAAAATACAAACCTGATTCAAGGGAATTTCTCAAATTATTACCTATTTTCAAGGGCACTCTATAATTTGTTTTTGGAAATATTTATCTTCATAAAATCACACATTTAATTATTAAAATACTATCTTACTTCACTTCTGGTTTTGTACAAAGATTTTTTCAAAAGAACTCTTCTTTTCAAAATAAAAGAGTATTTATCTCCAGAATTGCTTAATGATTTTATAAGAGTGTTTTCATCTAATTCAAAACTCTTGTTGATTCCATGGTATTATTGGGTTTAATCATTTATGAAGTCATATACCATATTTTATTGAATGGTTTATGACTAACAATATTTTCTATGATCTATCTTAAAACCATTCACTATATTATTCCGAATGGTTAGTGTTTTTTGTTTAATGATTGAGGAAAGATAGTTACATTTCATATGATAGTTTCAATATGAATGTATTTGATGTTTATGTTTTTTCCCGCTCATATGAGGCATGAATTGGAATTATTATGTGATGGTTGGGGCCCTCTATAGCCCCTCGATGCATCGGTAGGTCTCATGAGACAAATAGACATGGAATTGGCCATGTCTTTTCCCAATGTGATATGGATTTTGGCCGAGGCCTTAATCACTAGATCTCTTGGCCGAGGCCATGAAAAAATGATTCAGAATGTCTGGAATATTAACTTCCATCATTATGAAGCTAGTAATTGAAAGTTCATGTGGTTATTCGACTAGTAGAATACCCATGATTATGTTTTATTATTGAATTATTTACTCAGCTCATATTCCGGCGATAATGTGTTTCATGTTTATTATTTAAGGCATGTGTTTTCAATTATTCACCATGTATATTGTTTATATTATCTTCCACTGTATTGCTTAATCTTAAGTAGCTTTGAGCTCACCCTTTCTTATATTTCATTTTTCATAGGATATGAAAAGGTAAATTATGAATGACATGGAAGCATAATCTTGGAGACATGATGTTGCTAGTGGAATAAATAAGTGTTGTTTTTCCCATCATGATGTAATGATCAACTTATGTGTGTAACTTGTTTCCAATAATACTAGACTAATCAGTCCTTTAGGATTCATATTCCTTGTATTTATGCCAACTTAATCAAACAAGGCACCAGCTCCGGGAAGCTGGGGTCAGGTCATTATAGAATTAGGGTAAGAAAGATGAATCCATCCTAAAAGGAGGGAATGACTCTTGAGAGGATGGGATCTAGGACCTGACTATGATTCATGACATTTGTGGGTGAGGTGATTAAGGCTAACTTGGATCCTGTTAAAGAGGGGACATAAAGAGCCACCACTGGCCAGTCGAAATTAGGATAATACAAAACCATAGAAACTTCAGGATCAGAAACAAGATGAAATGATGATTGTATGATGTTATTAATATGTGTTCTAGTAGAGGGATGACTTTATCTATGGTGGTAACACCTACACACCTTTAGATAATGACACTGAAGCATGTCACGTGAGCAGTACCTTGGGATGACTGGGTAGGTGATGTTCTGGCCCATGTATAAGGCATCCTTCACCTAAATAGAGAGCCGATCTGGTATTGGGAGGGAGAGATCCATCTCTATATAGATGAAAGTTGGAGATGAATCAACACTTCATCTAGTCTTTTCATTAGTGTAGATGATTCCATCATAGGAATATCCTCTACCTTTGAGGAAGCCTTCATTCTAAAAAGGATTAGGAAGACCAAGAAGGTTGATCCCGAGAGCAACGAGTGGGTTTTCCTTTCCCATATGGATTTTCAAGGACAACAAGTACATGCTAAAAATTCATCGGTCATGGGACTTGGGGGCCTTGCACAATGAGAACACTAAATCTTCTTCGAAGGTCAAGATGATGTTGTAAACATTCCTGTGGAGTAATGAAATATACACAGGATGATTTAGACCCCAAGATGAAAAGAAGTTATAGAAGATGATGAGGGGTGGTTTTCCAGCCCCAATATGAGCTACGAGAGTCCATTGAGGCACACATATACCTCATTAAAATAAGACTCAAGGAAATATAGGGATAAGTTGGATTCGTCTCTCAAAACCATCATGGATACCAAGGAAATATCTAGGAAGAATGACATTGGAATAGCTCCTCACGATCCGTAATGCACATCTTTGAATGAGATAGACTAGGGATTCACAAACAGGGAAGGGGAGGATAGAGCCCGGGGGACCCCTGGAGACAAGATGGGGGATAAATATGGAATTTACAAGGAATGAGAGAAATGAGTCCTAGAAGAGTATCCAAAGGGAATCTCCATGGTCAAGGGGGTGGGGTGGGGGTGGGGCGAGGGGAGAGGAGGGGTGGAGTTATGGATAGGCACAAAGGGAGGTGGGGGAGCCACCAGTCAAGTAGGGGTGAAATGGGAAGAAAATTTGAAAAACCAAGAGGTTCATGTGGAATAATATCTAGAGAAATGGAATCCATCATCAATCCAATATGTGAGAAAGGGGGAAAACTATGGGGGTTCTGTTACTCAATATTTTCAATAACCACCTTTTATTTTATAGTTATCTAAAATTGTTCATCTTATCATTATTATTATCTTAACATTTTTAAATATTCCATTATAAATGTGGAATCCATATATTCATCTTCTTTTTTTCATCTCGATACAATCAATGGATATAATGTAATCCAAGTAAAATATTTAAATCCATGGTCTCTTTTTTCCTATTATGCTTGTTATACCTACGAACCTGCAGTAGTGTGAGTTTCATTAAATCAAATAAAATCATATTTAATTCTTACCTTAGTTGTGTTGTTTACACACTGGTTCATTTTCCATGATTCTTCAAGGTTATATTGAATATCTTGGGGAGACTATTCATCTGTGATTGTGTATGGTTAGAAATACTTTTCTAATTGACGAGTAATATTTTTTTCATCAACCAAGTATTTGAGATACTTTTGAAATATCTATTATCTTTCTATCAAAAAATTAATGCTTTGGATCCCTACCATGACAAAACAAGACCATAGTTTATAAATAATTAAAAAATAAATGAAAAACATAAATTAAATTTAAATAATATATATGATAGAATAATTTGTCTCAAATATTAAATTTAAATAATATATATATATTTTCCTTACATGGTTGACCATATTTTGAATGACCATAGTGAATTTTTATTTCTCATAGTGTTATCAAATTTTGGAATTTATAAAATCACATAACTACAACTAGTATCTCAACACATAATTAGTATATGAGTTTTATGTCATGAGGTTGACCCCACAGGCATAGAATTGAGAAAAAAATTATATAAAAAATAGATTTAATTTTTTTTTAATATAGGAATTCATCCCTATTTTATGGATCATGATGATTTATGAAGGATTAAATATGGAAAAAATTCACCATGTGTTAATGATCAAGGTTATTTTAATTAGTAAACAAAAATAAAAAAAATTCCTCTATATTTTCATTGGAGTCTAAAAATATTATTTAAAATGGTCATGGTAATTAGTCTCTCTCTCACTACCAATACATTTTCTCAATGGGAATGAAACAATGGTTATTTAATAAAAGAGGTAGTGTAATTTAGTTTGTATATGTAAAAATATTTTTAACATAATAGACATCATGAAAACCTATTTATAGTTACTGTTATATCAAAAATATTATTTCCACCTCATATGAGTATAAATTTAAAATGAATACCTAAATAAAAGGATAAAATTTTGATGAGTTGATAATATAATTAAAACCTATTTTAAATTAAAAATCAACAAACCATTTGTTAATTATTATTACCCTTTTTAATTCACACATGACATTAAATCAAAAATAGATGCTATGAAAACTAAAGAACGTAATTAAAAAAATGAAGAGTTTGAAAATAAAATTCTTAAGATATCCCTATGGTGGGTTCTGCTCTACTCCGCACCTCAGCATGGTGTTTTAATCTCAAATCCAATGCTTAAAGATATCCCCCTAACCTTACTTTTATAGGTGTACATGCTCCCCTGAAATCATAAATTTCATAAATCCAATCATTGAGTCCATATCATTAAACATTGGGGGTGATATTTGAATAACATTTGGGTCCTTACCAACATTGATTCATAAATGGGAGTTACAATGTCTACCTAGAATGAGTCATGTAATTATTTTTTAGGTGAAACCTTTGAGCCCCATTTTTTAGGATCCCATGTCCTGCCTTAAGTCTCTACTTCTTTTTAATGATGTGAAATAACTATTAATAACATGGTTACTAATATTTTTTTCATTATCAACTTATTTCTATTTATTTCTTTAACTTAGAGATTGGGACTTCAGCTTTGACTTATCGCATCTATTAGAGCATCATTTTTAGAATGAATTTCATCTCTATTCCACAAGTTTTCCCTCAAAATATTTTTAACATATAACCTTTAAGAAAATGAATAAAAAAATAATCTTATGGAAATACTAATTTTTTTAATGAGAAAAGGTAATTTATATATTAATAATATATCAACGAAACACAGAAATCATGTTATATATAATAAAACAAATTTCCCTTAAGATTATATTCATTTAAAGTGATCATATAAATTTAGTGATATATTTATAGAAAAAATGTTCTTTTAATTGATGAAAATAATTTTCAGAGGTTGATGAATTAGATTTTAATATATATACTATTACAAATATATGGATATTAGTGGAATTTTACTATTTTCTACCCACCTATTAAAATATATAGTGAAATTAAATTTGTTGATATGAAAAATTTAGAGATTTATGGGAAAAAAGTTATATATTTTAAACTATATCATTAAAATTGTACAACATTTTATTAGGGCTATAGATAGATGATGAAATGTGGGACACACACGAAAATAAGAATGAGGGGAATATTAATATTTAAATATAAATTTACAAATTTGTATAGATTGATTTAAAAACATTACAAAAAATGAAAAAAAATATAATTGATGTCTTTATAATCATATTTAATGATATGTATAGTAACACTGTGAGGTTGGTGATACATTGGATAAATCTAAATTCATTGAAAAATTATTGAGAAAATTTCTAAATAATTTTATTGTAGTATTTTATATATTCAATGTAAGGAATTTTTGTATCATAATTGTCTCCACAATACAATATTGAATAATGAAATAATATAATTAATTGTATTTAACAATAATTCCATAGATGAGAAATATATTAATTCTCCGAATATTTTTATTATCAATGAGATGGTGTTTCATTCCTCTGGTTACATTGAAAAGAATTACGATATTATTAATAATAATAAAACAATGAAGTATATTATTTCAAAAATAGGAAAATGGTTATTGATGTTTACTTCATTATGGTAAATTCAATGGAAAATTACATACTATGAGATAAATATACATAGGATAACTATATAGTTACCAAACAATTAATGATAAATTTCTAGATAAATTTGTTCTAAGGATTTTATTACTTTAATATATTGATCATTTCTATAATAATGATTTTCAAAAAACATATAAAATGTGAAAATGGATAGCATTTGATAATATGTTCAAGAAGGAGATTTATTTTAATTCTATGAGTTTGTTAAAAATTAATGAGAATGAGTACCTATCCACTAGATACTATGAATATGATTAGATGTTTGATAAGAATCATTAAATAATGATGGTCATTTAAAAAAAATATGAAATTATATAACAAAAATTATAAAGTAAAACACCCTATTAAAAACTTCTTAACATTCATGATTTTATCTTGAACTACTTTTATTGTTTTTTTGTCTTTATTACGTTGCACTTCCTAGAGTTTTTTGTGGAAAATGGGATTTTTGGACCCAAAAACAAGTGTTTCATGGTTTCCACACCATTAGATGAAACTACGGTACATCCAAGGGGGAACTGCGTTCCATAGATAGTGGGACTATCTAGGTCATACGACCTACCAATTTTCCATGTGGTTAACGTGTGCATATACTAGTGGTTATGTATAGGGTTCATAGTCTACCACACATGTGTATGGAGTCTCCTACGTAAAAATAAGGTTAGTTTATTCTTTGAAAGTTGATATTAAACAATTTCCACATGGTTTGAAAACCCATGCTAAATAACCCTATGACATTTCTAGATCATTAATAAAATGGATATTACCCTTTTACCATTCTTGAATAAAAATAAAATTCACCAATTTATCCCTAAATTCAAGATTCTTTACCATAGGAAATTCTCCCTCTTCCACTTTCTCCCTTTTACCTTAAATTTTTGGGTGGAGTTTTTGAAAATCTTTAAGTAATCTTTAAGTAATTCCTTTATCCCTTGGTACCATCCCTCTTTTTTGGTACTCATTCACCCCTCCTTTATTTCTTCGACCTCCAAAAAATTAGTTGAATTAATGAGGGTTTAATCATGTTCTATTAGGTTGGATCTTGATGCTTATTCTGTACCTTTACATAAAGAGTGTCCCTTTGTAGCGCGGTTGTGGTTTTCAACAGGATTCAAGAAGTTTCCAAGAATGAGTTAGGTGGTTCCATGGTTTATCATTATTAGTTGATTTAGGAATGATTTATTGGTTTTTTATATGTTCTTTATTGGTTTTTTTGGTGGTAAGTGAGTTTTAAAAGGTTATCAAGTGTGTTATAGTTTTAATTATGAGTTTTCTAATGTGAATGGTTGTGTTTCATGAGTTATTTCCAAGTTGTGATTCCAAATGGGTTGTATGAGTGGTGAAAGTGTTAATAAGAATGTTTTTAAAAATGGATTTGGTATGTGTATGTAATTTGAATATTTTTTGTCGATGAAAAATAGTTGTCTTCGATTTTTATTCGTTTTTCATGATATGTGTATGTATAAGTGGTAATATATGTGACATGTGGAATGAAAATTGAAAAAAACGGGAATCCTATGTATATGGTGGGCAGACTAGGACTAGTATGCTATCAAATTAAAAGGGTAGAGGCCTCGTTACTTCTAACCAAATAGAAGCTACAAAACTAACAAAAATATATTGATAATTAGAGACAACTATAAAATTGGATGGATTATTCTCTCATGGCTCATGCATATGGGCACTATGGGTCATGGTTACTATACAATTTTCACCGAGATAGGATGTTCCTAGAGTCCCACTAGAGATTATGCCATTAAGGATTACATGTAGGGTTGTCTTTTGTTGTGGCACTCACCATTGCCAAAAGTTGGACCTTTCCTTCATTTTAATATCATATATATGATTCCTTGGAAAATCATTTCCAAAAACAATTTCCCTTAATAATTATTTCATTAATAATTTTCCAATTTCATTCTTAGAACATACATGTTGAAATGTATTCTAATGTTATCAAATGGAATCTTTCATTAGGTTTCATCCTACTGGATATTGGATCAAACCCTACATAAACACTTATGAGTATGTAAATTTTATTATATTTTACCAAGTTCAAAGAATTATGTATCATATTGGTGATGGTGGATCCAATTTCTATTTCCTATATTTTTAGGTTTTGGGAGAGGTTGAATTAGGGAGTTAGACTTCTAGATTCATATAGTTTTTTGGATAGAATTATTGTTATACATTCTTATTTTAGTTTTTGGTTAAGGTTGTAATGGTTTAACATGAAGTTATTGTATCTCTTTTTGTTTTGTTATTGATCTTGGTGTTATGTTTTATTCTTGATAATTGTTTATGGATTCTAAAAATCAGTTAAATTGTGCCCAAAAAAGATAATATTTATAAACATAAACTTGTATGTAGCCCATGGGCATCAATAATACCAATCGGGCATACCACGGGTTGGGTCAAGTGTCTAGTTAGATAGTAACCTAGTACGGTTCATGAAAAAATGGGATTAGATCCAAGTTTCTCCCATTCATTGGGTAATGTTATTTGGGAGAATATGGATAAAAAGGAGAAGTGATTTTTGGGGTTTGAGGTTCTATTTGTGAGTGGTCTATATGGCCAACACATTTTATGATGGACCTTAGTTTTCCATTAGATGTCACGAATTGGTTTGAATTGTCCTCTTGGTGAGATGTACATGTTGTAGACTCTATATGGAAATTGAGAATTGGTGATGTGGTTTTGTCTTGTTATTGAGTTTGTTATGGTCTTCTTATATGTTATGGATGTATTTGGAATATTTTTTTCTTTTGAAAATTTTAATCATGTGATATTGATGATAGTATTGATGGTTTCCTTCACTTTGCTACTTGATGTTGTGTGATTCCACCAATAAGTCATCCTATGAAACCATAAGAATAGTCTAGAGAGAGTTATTACTCACTAAATAATCAAATAATAGTGGATGTGGAGTTCTATTCTATTCATGCCTTGGTTCAGGGAATGGGCCATATTGTTGTTTGGTTCAGAGAATCTGAAAAATGATCTAGAAAGGATAAGTCTTAGTATTCTCTTGAGAAAAATACACCGAACTTATGGAGTAGAATGGATACACAAGAAGCAAAGAAGTGGTTTCAAAAAATTGAAAAGATTTTTGGGCTTCCAAATACTTTTGAGGTGGTCACAGTGAAGTGTGATTAATTTCTTTTGGAGGTCCTAGTCAGACATGGTGGGACTTGATGGTTTAGACCAGGAAGCAAGAGCAAAAAGGTTGGAAGGATTTCATAGTCATAGTTAACAAGATGTATTTTCTTATGTTATTTTCCATCCCCAAGACCTAAGTTTTTATGGTTCTACAGAATTGGGATCATAGTTTGTTGGAGTGAACCAACCATATTGTTGAGTTGTTTCAGTTTGTACCCAATTTTTTTCAATGTGCAGATAAATGCTCAACGGCTTGAGATGGTATTATGTACAAACAATGGATCCAAATTTTCCTACTCATGTTGAAGAATAATTTTAAGGTGGTTAATTTTTCTTTGATGGTGGTGATCATTCTAATTTAAATGTCATGTTTCTTTGGAGTAGTGTCAACCATGGGATAAGGTAGAGGCAGTTTCCAGAGAAGAAGCTGAGGAGGGAAAAGCATGATTAGAAGGGATGTGTTAGTTCAGGCCATCCTTCCCGATTGTCTTTGATTGTTTCTTCAAACACCAGATAATTCTTATTCCATATGGTTGGGAAGGAATGTAATGTTCAGTTGGTGTACACTAATACGCCCCAGCCATGTCACCAGTGTAGACATATGGGTCACTTCTATGGTATATTGAAAAAACATTCCCCTATAAGGGTATATAATTTTTTATGGGATTTAGTCGGATGTTATCCCAGTCAGAGACACCAAAGACAATGGGTTACATGATTTGCGGTCATAGAGGTAGGGATGGAAATTCTTATGGAAAGCGTTAGATCAGGGAAAATCAATAGGCCAGTGGTCATTCTCAGGCTCTCGAAGATGTGATGAATATTTATGATTTTTATCAACCACTAGTAGAGTCATTTAAAGGAAATGAAATAGTTCATGGTATTATTATTATTTCATCGTCTATGGCTTTTGATCTTCTTTATAATGGTGCCTCATTTTTTTTTTCTATCCAACTTTTGGCTATGTGAAATTGCAAACCCAACTTTTGTCGTATGTTGTAGAGTTTGTAACACTTCTAGTTAAGAAGAAATATAAGGGAATTAAGTGTTTTACTTGTGTTTTAACATTTTTAAAGGTCAATATTTAGTTATATTTTCTTATTTAGGAAATGGAAAACATTGACATGATCCTTGGTATTGATTAGATGGTGATTTTCTAAAATCACATTGATTTCTATAATTGGAGAATGTGGTTCACGAAACCTAATGGAGACACTCTAGTTTTTCAAGGATAATGGGTTCCTCAGACAAGATTCATCGAACCTTCAAATACTGAATTGGTCTTTCTAGTTTCTCAAATATTTCAATTCATGCTGGAATAAAATGATGGTAGATAATCTAAGGGTGGATTACCACCTATGTGAATGAATTCCAAGAGGTATTTCTATAGATATTTTTATGGTTTCATCTAGAGAGGGACATGAATATCACTATTCATTTGTATCCCGGAACAAATGTGATAACACTTTTGTCACACTATTAGGCCCCCACTGGGTTATGGTAATTAATTATATAGCTGGATTATTTGGAATCCAAAGGATTTATTCACCTGAATGTATCATGATGGCCCACCCCTATCTATTTTCAAAAGAATTAAAGATTATCACTCCAATTATGTATCAATTAACAGAAGTTATGTAAGGTGATGACCAATATAAAATTTCCCTTTCCCTACTTTGGATACTTTTTAATAGCTCAAGGGAGTAGGGTGGTTTTCCATGCATGACTTGAATTTTAGGAACAATCATGTCAGATTTTCAAAGGTGTATATTCCTAATAAATATTTCCAAAGTAGCTATTACTATTTTTAGTATTTGGTCATGTCAATCGGATTGTCTAATTCTCTAGAGATATATATTTTGTTCAGGAAATTGGCATTTCATTGTTATCGTGATTCTTTTTTGGGGTATTTTTGGAAGACATTCTGGTCTATTATAGAGCTGAATAAAATCATGTGAGGTATTTTAAAATTGTGTTGACCACTCTTCGAGATTATCTATTCTATTAAATTCTTTATAGATGAACCATATAAATCATGTAGGTAAAATTTGTGGGTCATTTGATCACATAATGTGGTTTTTTGGTGGACCCTAAGAATATCAGTACAGAAATATCAAAGGATAATCCCAAGAATGTTCTTTATATTAAAATTTTTTTTGGTAATTGAATTTTTGTTACAGGTTTTTCATATATTTATCTTGGTTTTATTATCCCATTACACTGCTTACATAGAAAGGGTAATGTTTGAATGGATTTTATAGTGTCAATATTTATTTGAGTAGCTTAAGAAATGTTCTAGTAAGGTTCTTTGCTTGGTGATTACGCATGATAAGAAAAGTTTGGGGTATGGTTATTTCCATGTCTGACCACACAAAACATATTACCCAACCAATTTGTTAGATCTAGAGGTGGTGATTCATGATTTGAATTTGAAGAATCATTATCTATTTAGGGAGAATTTGTTTGTCTATTCTAATCATAAGAGAATGGATTATATTTTCTCTTAGAAGGATTCCAATTAGAGGAAGCATCATTGGGTTAAATACCTTCAGGGATTCAACCTTGAGACAGTGTACACCTTAGGTAATGGTAACATGGAAACATACTCATTGACAAAAAAATCGCGAGTGCAACCTTTAAAAATGTTAAGTGATGAGTGGTCCTTGAGGGAACATTTTGATTAGATGCATCTTATAACAAAGGAGTATTATTGAGCTAGATTCTTATCCATTGTCAAGATAACACCCTCTCATGTGGAGTTTATTCAGTTGGAGTAGCCTGACGATGAACTATTCCAACAACTTATGTAATTCATAAATGGTGGGGAGGTGATCAATAATTAAGAGTTGGCTTTAGATTGGTCTCTTTTCTTAAAGGGTTCTGTGGTTTTGTTTTTTTCATTATAGATAGCGGTAATACAAGATAGCAACCAATATAAATGGTTCATTCATCCAAGATCACCAAGAATTTTTTTGACATGTTTTGTTAGATCTGATGGTCTGGTATGTGATGGTACATTTGTGAATCTGTATCTCACTGCCATACATGTTAGCAGGTTAAATCATATCACTATAGACGCCCAATTTTCCTTCATCCATTAACCATTCTGACCTGGATGTGGGAATAGGTAACCATATATTTCATTATTGTTTCACCTTGCACACCCCAATGGGGGAATTTTATTTTTTTCAGTGATTTACTATCTTACTATATCATCCCAATTTATCATGATCATGGATATAACTAATGTTTTGGAGTTTTGTTGACTATATTTTTATTAGATAGTGGGTATTCATTGTCTTTCATCGGAAACTGTTTCAGACATATACCTTAATTTTACATCAATAAATTGGGAAGTCCTTTAGAAGGATATGGGGTCACAGGTCATGTTCATAATGGAAAACCATCCCCCAAAGGATTGTATGATGGATTGGGAAAATTATATCATATAGGATATCCTCGAAGCATGTGTGTTGGAATTTATAGTTTCATGGGATAGCCATTGAGGACCATTCAAATTCGGAAATAATAATATTTTCCAATACTTTATTCAAAGAGATCACTTTGTGGAGATTTATGGTTGACTATGTTGGTCCCTTTTTTTCTAGGAATAGGTGGGAAAGACCTTGTTGTTGGGACTGAGTCTAATGAATGAGACATTAGAAAAGGTCTATTTAATTAGAATGTAGTTTTTGATGATCGAAAGTCTCTATAAGTCCTATATTAATAACAGAATCTATGATTTGGGATTCCTTGAGGATTATTAGGTGTTTTTGAAGGTGGATCCTCATTTGGTTCCTCAACCTATTGGTATGCAGTGGAAGATAATTCTCAGGTAAGTTGGACCTTTCGATATTTCTTAGAGGGTTGGAAATGTAGAATACTAGTTATATTTTTTGTCCAATTTCACATCAATTCATGATATTTTAAAGGTATCATAGCTAAAAATGTATAATATGGACCCATCTCATGTGTTTAATTGGGATGAGTTGAAATAATAACTGAACTTGTTTGTGTTTGAGCTGCCATTGTGGGTTTTAGATTCCCATGAGAATGTGAATTATCGAAAATCCATATCATTGGTTAAGAATCATTGGATGCATGGAAATGATAAGAATGATACATTAGATCAAAAGTCATGAAGTTAATACAATTACCAGTTTTTATTCTTTAATTAGGATTTGATCTTATATTATAAGGGAACAAAGTTGTCATAGTGGGGATAATTTTCAAAAAAAAAAATTATCTTGTGGGTTTCTATTGTTTATTTTGTTCTTGTATTTATTGAATGGATTTTAACGAAGTTTTTCAAAAAAATTGATTCTTGGACCCAAATGTAGGCGGTTCATGGTTGGCGCATGATTAGATAAAATCGTGCCCTAGAAAAGAAGGAATCATAGAGCCTATAAGGTGGCACTGACCAATACAAATGGTCTACCACATGGGTGTGTGAAAAAACATGCAACCAGACTAGTTTTTTTATATGGGGGGAATGGTCTATCGCATAGGATTGTAGCCACACCTAGGTAATTATGTGATTGTTTTATACTTGTAAAGATGAGGCCACATGGATTCCCCATGTTATTACAAACCATGTGTGATAATGATGCAACCTATCAAGATCAATAAAAATATTTAGTTTACAATTCTATCCTTCCCAAATATTAAACCAAATTCACCCCCACTACTACAAAAACGGGCAAGGGAAGCACCCCATTATATCAGCGCTAAGCAAAACCGCTGATAAAGGTTACTCTATATTAGCGCTAAAATTTTAGCACTGATACAGCTGGTTTTTATCAGCGCTTTTCTAATGCTGATAGAGGGCATCTTTATGAACACTAGAAGAGCGCTGATAAATAACCCCTGTATCAGCACTAAAATTTTAGCGCTGATATGGGGCTTCTTTATCGGCTCTTTTCTAGCACTGATAAAGAGGCCCTCTATCAGTGCTAGAAAATCTTTCATAAAGAACACCTGTATCAGTGCTAAAATTTTAGCGCTGATACAGGGTAAACATTATCATCACTAAAGAATCACTGATAAAACTACCCTTTATCAGTGCTAGAATAGCGCTGATAAAGACTCTCTATATCAGTGGTAAAATTTTAGCACTAATATAGGATGGATTTATCAGTGCTTTTTTAGTGCTGATAAATAGTACCATTATCAGCACTAAAAAAGCGCTAATAAAACCTTAGTCAATTTTTTATAAAGTCTGTCACACAGTGCCCTCGTTTTATCGCGACCTAAAGCTCTCACGGTTGTGGAACCATGTGACTTCCCTCTTTCGCCCGCGCTTTTCTTTGTCGGACCTCTGCCGCCCTTGCTTCTCTTTGCCGGTCCTCCGCCACCCGCAATGCCCCTTCGGTTTTCCAGACCTCCCTTTAAGGCATGTTTTCCAAATATTTTTTTAATATTGTTCTTCTTGTTGGTTGAATCATTTATTTGGGTTAAATCTTTATGGTTATGGTTTTTAATTGCATCCTTAGGGCCTTTCCTTAGTTAAGTTCGTGGTTTCATTCTGGTTTTTTTGAAGATATCAAGAATTAGGTAGGTTGTTCCATTATTTGACATTGTTTTAGGTGTTTAATATGATTTATTTGGTTCTAAAATGGTTCTATAATTTGTGGGAAACATGTTGTGGGAAACATGTTTTAGGTGTTTAAAATTATTTAGGTAGGTTGTCGGAAACATGTTTTCCAATTTTTTTGTTGTGCGTAAGGATTTCATAATGACATGACTATTGTAAATGGTTGTTTGTCATGTGTGTTTCTATTATTGGAAGTGTGATTGTATAAAATAGATATAATTTTATATAGGGGTGGAATTGAGCACAATGGAATCCTTGTTACTTAGGTGGGTAGACAAGGTCTAGTATATTAGGTGAATTAGTTGGGCCAATGATTGGTCTCCTTAATAAAGATATACATAACAACACTAACTAAACATTCATGTGCTAGGTATTGGAGGCCCAAATAGGACCTTCATGTCTAAGATATGTGATCACCAAGGGTACGAGGATCCTAGGACCCTAGTAACCCTAATACCTTAGAGATTTTCTATAGTGCTCATACTATTCTTACCATTATCTTGTCACATTTTCTGTCTCTTTTACTTCAAAGAATGTTTTTTTAATTGTATCTTCATTTTTCTTAAAACATAACATGTTAATGTTTATCATAATGTCATTACATGGAATCTATTTTTGTTGTGTCCTACTAGGTATGTTGGCTCACACCTTTTATACACCCTCAGGTTTATATAGACCTTGTTATGTTATACCCAGTTAAGGACAAGGTTCCCTTGGTGGTGATGGTGGATATATGTGTTAGTAGTTCCCCTTTTGGTGACTGTTATTGGTTGTGTAATGGGGATGTTGACCCTCATGTTTAATGAATGCTTGGTTGTATTGTTGGTTCCCATACATTTTTTTGTTATTTTGGTTTTGGTTGAAATTGTTAAATGTTTATCCTATATTGCAGTGTTATCTTTTGGTCTATTATATTGTGAAATTTGGTTATGATATGGTGTTTGATTGTTATGTAATATTTATGGTTTTTTACATGAAAAAATCATTCCCAAAGGTGTTACTCAATGCCTAGGTACTAGTTACAAACCATGGGGATTGGTAATTCCCTTTGGACCTTCCCACGTGTTGGGTCAGGTGTCAATTGGGATGGAAACATGTCCTAGTTCATGACAATAAGTCTAAACCATAGTATGGTTGTTTAAATCCTTTTTGTACCATGTCCATGGGAGGTTGCAATGTGGTATCTTTTTTTATAGTCTTAAATTCCATGATCCCCATTTTATATTTTTTTTCTCCTATAAAACTCTCATTTGAAATCTTGATTCCTTTAATTTTACAAGAGTCATTTTAACTCCTCCAAAATCCCTTCTTCTACGATAGCTTCAGTAGATGCGTTTGGATTCTCTCTGATAACGCGATCTCTCATCGATTGGAAATCCTCTATCTCCTCTTATATCCTCCTTATAGAGTGATAGATCATCATCGTTTTAGTGAATCTAATATTCTTTTTTATGAATATTGATTTTAGGTTAGACTACTTGATCTCCTTATAAGGAATTTGGTCTCTTATAATGTATTTGGAAGTCTTGTTTTGTGTACATGAACCATAAATACTGATATTTTATATTCAAATAGGATAAAGATGAATAAATATTGGATGGATTCTAATCTTTTAACAATAGAGTACGAGAATGGAGTTAAAGAGTACATCAAGTTTGCAAGGGATCATGCCAAGGATCCTTCTCAAATCCTTTGTCTATGTTTACATTGTTGTTATTCTAGACTACTTACTCTAGAGGAGTTGGAAGAACATTTGATATGTCACGGAATAGATCGGAGTTATAAATGTTGGAATAAACACGGAGAAAAAGCGAATGTAGTTACTGGTTTGGATAAAACTACGTTTTATGGGTCATTAGATATGAATACAAATATGGATAATAAAGTAGACCGTATAGAGGATTGGATTACAGATGTCAATGATGATGAAGATCGTATTGAGTAAATGACAAAGACAATTCAAGATGAACTCTGTGATTGCCCAAAATTGTTTGAGAAGTTAAAGAGTTGTGAAAAGACACCATTGTATGCTGCTTGCACTAAGTATACAACATTTTCAACTGTACAGAAGTTGTATAAATTGAAAGCAGGAAACGGATGGAGTGATGTCAGTTTTATGAAACTACTTGCTCTCTTGAATGACATGCTCCTGGAAGATAATGTGCTCCCAAGCCGAACATATGAAGTTAGACGAATTCTACACTCGATGGGAATGATTTCTGAAAGAAAACATGCTTGATAGAAAGCCTGTATATTGTTTTGCAAGGAGAAAAAATCACTTACAGAATTCCCAAAGTGTGGTGCTTCGTGATACAAGAAAGATAAATCCAATCCTACTAAATTTGTATGGTACTTTCCAATCATTCCAAGATCTAGGCGTCTATATGGAAGTGAAGAAACTACAAGACAATTTTTGTGTCATGCAGATAAAAGAAATAAAGATCGGTTATTACCTCATCCGACCGACTCTCCTCAATGGAAGAAAATTTATCATGAGTATCCTGGATTTGGAAAAGAGACGAGAAACCTTCATCTTCCGTTATCTACGGATGGAGTGAATCCTTTTTGTTTTCAAACCAGCACTCATAGTACATGGCCTGTTATGTTGGTAAATTATAACTTTCAACCCTGGTTATGCCTGAAGTATAAATTCATCATGTTATCTATGCTTATATCATGACCAAAACAACTAGGTAACGATATTGATGTTTATCTTGATCCTTTGATCGAGTATTTGAAGTTATTGTAGGACTTAGGTGTAATGTTTTATGATGCTTATAAAAGTGAATACTTCAAATTGAGAGTTATTTTGTATGGGACAATAAATGATTTCCCTACTTATGTAAATTTTTTAGGCTATAGATTTAAAGGAACTCAAGGGTGTCATGTGTGCGAAGAAGTTATAGAATCAATTAGGTTGAAAAATTTATCGGAACATGTGTTCTTAGGACATCGTAGATTTCTACCTCATCAGCATAAGTACCGATCTTGGACAACATCATTCAATGGAAGTTCAGAAAAACACACAACACCATCTCCACTAATAGGTGATCAGCTGTTTGAGAAAGTAAAAGATCTGAACACTATTTTTGGTAAACCATTTTCGAAAAACCTTACGAAAATCAGTTGGAAAAAGTGATCAGTTTTTTTTAATTACCATACTGGAATTTTTTTTACGTCATACATTTTACTGATGTAATGCATGTGGAAAAAATGTATGTGAAAGTGTTATCGTAACATTGCTAAATGCCCCTGGCAAAACAAAAGTTCGAATTAAGGCAAGGTTGGACATGGTTGACATGGGAATACGAGAAGAGTTGGCTCCCGTGAAGGGTGAAAATCGAATGTTTATTCCTCTATCTGCTTATACTCTTTCTAGGGTGGAGAGATATCAGTTTTTCAACTTCTTCAATGATTTAAAGGTTCTATAAGGTACTCATCAAATATAAAGAACATTATGTCACTGACTGATTTGAAGATAAAAGGTTTGAAATCACATGATTGCCATGTTTTGATGTAAGATCTAATTCCTATATCTTTACATTGCATTATTCCCAAGAATGTTCTTCATAAGTTAACAAAACTTTGTTTCATTTTCAAAGATATATGTAGCAATGTTTTATACCCGGGGAAATTCCAAACTATGGAAAAAGAAATTTTCATCATATTATGTGAATTAGAAATGTTCTTCCTGCCAACATTCTTTGATATGATGGTTCATTTTATGATTAACTTGGTGAGAGAGATTCGATTTTATGGTCTTGTTCACTATAGATGGATGTATCCTGTTGAACGGTATGTGACGATTTTGAAAGGGTATGTCAAAAATCGATGTCGGACAGAGGGTTGTATAGTGGAGCGATATATTGTTGAGGAAGCCATTGAATTTTTTACTGAATACCTATCTGATGTGGAAAGCATTGGTCTCCCAAAATCTCGTCACACTGGAAGCATTGAGGGTGAGGGAATTTCTGGAAGATAAGTTGTGACAATCAATATTACAGATCGGGAGGAGGCTCATCTTTATGTTTTGCATAAAAGATGGGAGGTTGCTCCATATATTGAAACTCACAAAGAAATTCTTAGGCAGTTGAATCCATCGAGGGCTGAAAACTGGTTATCAGATACACATAATCACCAGTTTATAAAATGGTTTAAGGAGCATATTTTTAAGCAGTTGGATGAAAATCCGAATTCAATTTCAGAACGTCTTTGATGGCTAGCCGCTGGACCACGTGTGTGTGTATTATCATATAGTGTTTATGTAATTAATGGTTATACATTCTATAGAGATGAACATGATGAATATAGTACCATGAAAAAGAGTGGAGTTAAACTAGTGGCTGAATCGATGCATGTTTCTGGTAGTAAGGACAGAAATCCAATTTATGCAAATATGTCATACTTTGCATTATCAAACAAATATGGGAGTTGGATTATACGATATTATAATTTCCATTTTTTCAATGCAAATGGATTGATAACAACAGTGGTGTTAAAATAGATGAATGGGCATTTGTGAAAGTTGATTTTAGTAAAGAAGGGTACAAAGATGAATAGTTTATAATGGCATCACAAGCGGTACAAGTTTTTTATGTTCCAAATCCTGAAAAACAAAAGTGGTCGATTGTTCTGTTATTGTCCAAAAATACTGATGGTTTCGATGAAAATTCAGTTCAGGATGATCCTTTTAGTGGTACGTAGCAATAATTTTAGAGTGGTCCCAATGCAGATGATGTCTTATATGTTAGAGGAGACCAAAATAAAGGGATTTGGATAGTTGATAGAGGTGTCAAATCCATTCAACCTTTGAAAAATATAAAGAGAGTTCAGTAAACATGTTTTATTTTTTTGGTAATATAAATCTTGTTATCTCATGTTATTATCTTATCATTACTGAATTTATGTAATCTGAATTAACTGTTCAGCCACTTTTGTAGATAATGACTTCTACACATTCTGGTGCTCCTAACCCTGAGGCTGAACAAGTCTCTCAAGCAGCCGCTGCTACGGCTGCTGCTGCTCATGTAGCTCATGCTGTTGCTGTTGTTTCTCCTGTTACTGCTCATGTTCCTCCTGCAGCTCATGTTGCTACTACTGTTGCTCTTGTTGAGGCTATTGTTGCTCTTGATGCTCCTCCTGTTGCGGCTCCTGCTGCTCCTGCTACTCCTCCTGCTGCTCCTCCTACTGCTCCTGCTGCTGCGGATCCTACTGCTCTTAGTGTTGAGGTCCAACAACCATCATCACATGTCATTGATACCATTCTAGATGAACATATATATGATGTTGATATCGATGAAATGGTCGGGAATGACGGACCAACGTCGCAGAAAACACAGGTGTGTCGTAGTTTGACGGTGTTAGCCAAAATTCTTAACGCGAAAAGTAAAGGCATCAAATTTGAAGTCGGATGTAATGCACAAGGACAAGATGTGAATCCCAAAAGGCTATGTTTAGCAGCTACATTGGAGTTTTCACTCGGCAACGCATGCTGATTGACATAGATTCATGGCACCATGTTGTGTCTGGGCTGAAGGCTGTGATCTGGGAAGAAATTACGGTAACATTATGAATTTATTTCTTTAATTTACTAGAAAATAAAATAATGAAACAATGTATTATCCTTCTTCAATCTCTTTAAGAGTACATTTATAGTAGAGGATTCACAAAAGAATTATGTACTATGGCTTGTAGGAAAGATTCATCGTGGTTTTCACACTATATTAACAATATGTCAACTGAAATATTCAAAAGGTAAAATAAACTTGCACCCACCCATTGTCTACGCTCACCTTATATCCCAAGAAGAATGGGATGCATTATTTTCCATTGTGGGGATGAGAAGATTCAGGTACATTGTGGGTGATAATACATTGTTTAAGGATACCTTTTATTTATCACTTTGATTGTACATATTTCAATTATGAAACAGAAACTTTGTACTGAAAATAAGGAATGTGCTTCCAAACCAACATACACCTATCATAAATCAAGGATGGGGTACAATTTATTAGAAAAGAAAATGGTACATATTTTAAATTTATAGTAATATTTTTAGGTTCCAATAAACAACATCATAATTATTGTTATATGTTTATATATAGATTGATGAGACTAAAACCAAATGCACTTCCATCCCACATCATGTGCTATGGAAGGAGGCACGTGTGAACAAAGAAGGGAAGTTAGTAGATGAGAACACACAGAAAGTGTAGGAAATATGTGTAAGTATGAAACTATGATAAAAAAATTTGTTTAAAATTGCTATTCCATAAAAATAATTAGCTATTTTCCTATATCTGACAGTCACAGGAATCAGATACTCCTATAGCTGATACAGTCCTATTATAGACGGCTTTGAAGTAGCCAGAAAAATACGGTCGTGTCAGAGGTGTAGGGTTTGGGGTGACACCCGGATTATATTTTCAGAAGAAGAAAAAAATAGATGATACAGATGAAAAATTGGAACAAATGAGCGAAAAAATAGCAACCCTTGAAGAAAAATTGCAATGGCAGGGAGAGTTGCTAGCATCTTTTATGGGTGGGAAGCAAAGGGAAGACACATCTCAGGAATAACCGCCGCATGAACATCCCACCCCACCCCCCACTAGCTTTGAGGCGAGCCATTTTCCTTAAAGAACTATCTCAGACTTGGTAATCAATATTATAATAATTGTTCCCATGAAATATGAATCAGAAAAACACTGATAATTTTTTTGTGATGATCTTCTATAGGTTGATAATGATTCTGATTTATATCTGTCAACACCCACCTATCACCTTGTAGCGAGGTCTACAGTGTTCAATATCCTATATGCCACACTGCATAATAGACCACCTCTGAAAGATCATCTGAAAGTGACGATTACTGTAGCTCATGAGCCAAAGGCAAAACTACCTATTCCACTTGATGACGATGATATTCATGCGGTCGAAAAATCTATTGGGACATTCATTGCATGGCCATCAAAACTTTTAAGTGTACATGCAGGAAAAGAGGTATTTATTTCCTTTTATTTTCAAGCTAAACCATTAATAATTAATGAAAAAAGTTCTGAACCAATGATTGTTGTTATAGACGGATAAAGGGAAGGGGGTGACAAACGTCGGCTCAAAACCATCTAAAGGATCAACCAACCGATCCCAAGGAGCTACTGAAAGCACAATAACACCACCTGTTATCTATCCACATTTACTAGCATTGAATACTCCTGTGGATACGAAGCTAAAAGATGGTAATAGTCATATATTGTTTTTCTAAGAGAATATATATGGAGAAGAATGTCAAGATTTCGTTGCTGCTGAAAAGTAAATGAAATCCATGAAAATGGTTGGCTATGCGTCACATTTTTAAATGTATATATGAGGTATGTTTCCATGAATTGATTTTCTAAAAGCTGATAAAATGTGAAAATTATGACTAAATGCATTTTATATATTTGATAGATGCATTTATGAAAAACAGTTGAAGGAATTTTCCCATGAGCCACGATTGGGACTGGTTAGTCCTCATATCACATCAACACACCTAACAAGAATAGAGCCATCAAAAAGGGATGCAATAGTGAACGTCTTGCTGAAAACATTTGAACGCAAGATTACAGATGAAAGAATTTTCCTAATACCAACCATGCAGGGGTAATACTCTACGATTAAAGAATGTTAATTATATTTTCCCTTCTTTTATTACGTATTCCTTTTTGTGTTTTTAGGCAACATTGGTTGCTAATTGCGATGAACTTGGATACTCTAAAGATTTATTTTTTGGATTCAAAGCAAGGATATCCATAAAACCGACCACACAATATGGAGTTTGTGAATCTATAAGACACTATATTTTACATTTTAGGTCTAAACATCAAGTAATATAATTTATATTATCTTTTATTGAGGATTCTGTTATGATAAGGCGTTGTATCATTATCGCCTAAAAAAAGGAATGAGGATAGGGGCTATGCATGGGGAGGCGAGAAAGTACTACATCTGGAAAAATATCAGGGTATATATAATAAAACTTCATTATCCAAACACTCCTCAATCCGAGGCATGGTGTGGCCGGTAACACTCAAAGGGTCTCTCTTTTGTTTAAATTGGACACGATTTTATGTGGAAAAAACTGACCTACGGAAATCTGACCAAATGGCTTCGGATTTCCTTGATTTTTTATAAGAACGATCCAAGGGTCCTTCGTAACGTGGATGAGTCATCCCCACCACCATCTGAGTCATTGTGTTATCACAAACACTGAAAGGGTCTCTCTTGTTTAAAATGGACACCATTTTAATTGAAACCAACAACTGACCTACGGAAATATGACCAAACACATTAGGAATGCCTTTATCTTTTATAAAGAACGTTCCAAGGGTCCTTGGTGATGTGTACGAGTCAACCCCACCTCAATCTAAGGCACGTTGTGGCCGCTATCACTCAAAGGGTCTCTCTTTTGTTTAAATTGGACACGATTTTAAGTGAAAACAACAACTAACCTACGGAAATCTGACTAAACGCATTTGGATTGCCTTGATATTTTATAATAACAATCCAAGGGTCCTTGGAGATAGGTACGAGTCATCCCTTCCTCAATACGAGGCACGTTGTGTCCGGTAAAACTCAAAGGGTCTCTCTTTTGTTTAAAATGGACACAATTTTAAGTGAAAACAACAACTGACCTACAGAAATATGACCAAACGCATTAGAATTTTCTTGATCTTTTATAAGAATGATCCAAGGGTCCTTAGTCATGTTTACAATTCATCACCACCTCAATCCTAGGCATGGTGTGACCACTATCACTCAAAGGGTCTCTCTTGTTTAAAGTGGACTCCATTTTAATTGAAAACAACAACTGACCTACAGAAATCAGACCAAACGCATTCAGATTGCCTTGATATTTTATTATAATGATCCAAGGGTCCTTGGTAACATGTACGAGTCAACCCTACCTCAATATGAGGCATGGTGTTACCGCTATCACTCAAAGGTTTTCTCTTTTGTTTAAATTGGACATGATTTTATGTGAAAACAACCACTGACCTACAGAAATCTGACCAAACACATTCGGATTGCCTTGATCTTTTATAAGAACGATACAGGGGTCCTTGGAGACATGTACGAGTCAACACCGCCTCAATCTGAGGCACTGTGTTGGTTATATCAAGCTATTTTTAGGGGTTTCTGTTTGGTAAATCTCTATCACATGGAAGTTAATTTAAAAAACACATATCATGTGTTCTTCCCATTTTTGGAAAATTATTTTTTTTGGAGTATTTTTTGTGTACTCAGTTTATATTTCATTTAGTGGTACACGCCCATGTGTTTGGGTACTTAGAAAAACACCCCATATAAGGGGGACATGGATATTTAGTAGCACAAAGCCATGCACCATATATGTGCTGGCCATATATTAATACATAGTCAGACCCCATTTTTGTTCCATGTTCATGTACTAGTACCTGAATAGAACGTTATTGTACATATGTTATAATAATGTATATATATTGGCTGGATATTTTTGAGTATACACCGTTTACTCAAGGTACATGTCATGCACTATTCCCTTATTACATATTTGAGGATTTGGGGTGATTTTTCACCCTAGATCCAGAATTGTGAAAAATGGGAGTACATATTTAGTATTTATCTATGTAGATCATGATGGTGTAATCGTTAAAGTATTTCTTAATACTTTTAAGAGGTGATTCAAGGGCATCAATTTAGGATAGAGCCTTTTTCCTCTGTTAATTTAATATGATGGTATCCTATGAGTGAGACTTAGTATTAGAACTAGAAAAGGGTCATGAGAATGGTTGGGGGAAATGGAATGGGATTTCCATGTTCCTCTAATAGAGTATCTTGGGGCAGCCCCAAGAAAAAGGGACTAGGTTGTGACTTGTGGAGGTAGATAGGTTGGGTGTTCAATTCAACTTAGAGTAAATTATGAAGGGAATGGACTTGAGGTCATCTCCATTATGATAATATCCATATTTGTCTTGTGACGATAGGATATATTAGCGATTGGGTTGTGGGATGTTTTACCACCAAGATATTGATGTTGGACCAAGGGTTATTATTAATATCAAGGACCCCAAATGGGGTGACTTATTATATGATGACTTAGGGGACCTTAGTAGGTTCAATAATAACTTGTTTTCCCTAGTGATAATGCATCCATGGGAATGGGTAAATTCAATTATGGGTATTTATTAGGTACCAGAGTCAATGTGTTGAGCTTGTTAGGGTTGTAACCTAATAAGTCACACTCTTGGAAGTATATCCATGTTGTCAGGGTGGATGTTTTATATGAACACTCATAATAATTATTATATATATATATAGGATTGTTATATAGTAATGGATATGAGTTTTTATGAATTAATGGAAATTGTCAGGGAGTTTTAGTGATTTTTGGATAGGTTTATATGTGTTTGAGTCATGTTTTTTAGAGTGATTCTTTATGTGATATCTTATAAAGGGTATTTAAATGGGGGTCATGGCATGTGATCTATCAGGGGCCTCATATATATCAAGTCATGGTTGCCCTGGTATACTAGGGTGGTCATTTGTTTGGGTCTATGATACTTATGGGCTTATATCTGGATGAAAATACTCCCATATGGGAGGTTGGATATGCTTCTGGGTCTTATTCCTTTAACGAGAATACTCTCATAGGGGAGGGATGAGATATATATAGGTATTATTAACTAGATGAGAATACAACCATAGGAGTGGGATGAGATTATTATCAGGAATATTCACTAAATGAAAATAATCCCATAGGGGAGGGCTAAGATGATTATATAGATTATGCCTCAAATGAGAATACACCCATATTGGAGGGTTGATATGCATCGGGGGATTATTATTTTCATGATAATACTCCTATATGGTAAATAATATATACTTCTTAGTATTATTCCCTAAATAAGGGTACTACCATAGTATAGGCATGAGATCCTTTTAGGTCTTATGCCTCAGAATTGGAAGAACACATATGGGTGGTCTGAGATACTGTTGAGGGTATTCCCTGGATGAGAAAACTTCCATAAGCGGATTTCCATGATGGAGTATAAATAAAACTCACATATTGGAGGTCAATTATAATTATGTATATAGTGGGGAGTCCATGTTATATTATATGTTTTGTGTGGTTCGTATGATGTACTCAGAGAAACCCTAACATTGAATGAAGTAGGAATGGTTGATCAAGTTTTAATACATGAGGATCAATGTGTCTTGATGTAGATGGGGTAGGATTTAGTCAAAATATATTTTTATAATGTCGAAACCGTCCTTGTGACATGATTGGTAAAATTTCAGCACATGGAAAATTAATTTTGGTTTAATCATGGTCATGGATTTGAGGATCAATGATGATTTTTTATTAGTTTTATTCCAGTTATTTCTCAACTAGGTTGTGCATATTGCCTGATCATGAACTAACAATAGCCTATTGCAGGTTTAATATTGGGGGTTTATTAATGAGATTCATCCCCCCCCCCAAGTATGTGCACCTAAGTGTGTGTAAAAACCTTATAACTTCATTGAGGTTGATAACAAGATGCATAGTGGATAGTGAAAAGTCCAAAGATTTATGTTTTGATAAAACACACCCATGTGGAGCCTTAGGATTGAACTGGAGTAGGATTATAATCTTTTAGATAATGGTTATATTGTAATGATCATATTTTTAGTATTATTTAACTTTTATTTATTTTATTCATTCATGTATGTGTTTTTGACCCGGTGGATGGCCAATTGATGTGTATAAAATAGTCATTTTATTTTTATTGTGCACTAAAATAGGGATGTATTGTATCCTTGGACACCAATCCACCCCCCCCCCCCTGGGACACCATTCAACCCCTGGATAACCTCACCCGTCTGGACACCCCCCCTGACACATTGGACACCAGCCCACCCCCCTGGAAAGCCCCTGGACACCCCCTACCCCCCCTTGGACGGACACCCCAAACCCTTGAACAACCCCAAACCCCTGGAATTCTGAATTGAATTCTTTAAGTACTTAATTAACTTATGAATTATGTGTTAATGGTGTACGGGTATAATTTTTGTATGGGTATACTTGGTCTAATTTTCTTATAATTTATGAGTTAATTTAGTATGGGTATACTTTCCTTAATTGGATTATTGAGATGCTGTTTTTTTGTAGGTGTTCGGGTGTGCTGCTGCAGATTTATCGGAGCAGCAGAGAGGGAATTTATCAGCGCTCTTTTAGCACTAATTAATCGTGCTTTTATCAGTGCTAAAAAATCATTGATAAACTACACCTTTATCAGCACTAAAGAACTGCTGATAAAAGATAAGTTTATCAGCGCTAAAGGAGAACTAATAAACACTCATTTATCAGCGCACTTTTAGCACTGATAAAGTCTACCTTTATCAGCGCCGATCTTTACAGCGCTTTTTTTGCACTGTTAAAGCCCGTTTTTAGCGCTGTTAATGCCCATATTTCTAGTAGTGCCCCTCCACCAATTTTTTTTATTATTCCTCTTATTAACCTATCCCTCTTCTCCATTCTCCATTTTACATTCAATTTTTAGGTGGATTTTTTTGGATCATCATGGAATCATCAATAGATTCCCTTATCCCTTGGTTTCTTCACTTGTTTGGGTTCTGTTTCCTCCCACCTTGAGTTCTTCATTCTCCAAAAGATTAGAAAAAGTAGTGTGGATTTGAAGATATTCTGTTGATTTGGAACTAGCTTTTTATGTTGTGATTTTTCCACTTTAGGGACCACTTTGTGGTGTGGTCGTGGTTTTCCATTAGATTCTAGGAGATTCCAAGATTGAGGTTAGAGGTTTCGTGCTTTGGCATTTTTATATGATTTACGAATTATATTTTTTTTCTTAAATGTTTCTTATGGTTTTTCTATGTGTGTATTTCAAAATTTTCTTTAAAAGTTTTTCATTTTGGGAATGGATGTAAATATGGGTTTTCCAATCATAATGGTTTTGTTTCATGTGTACTTTCAATGTTTTTTTCAAATGAATTGAATTAATTGTTTAATTTTTATGAAGAATGTTTGAAAAATGGATTTTGTGTCCATATGGAATTTAATAGGGTTTTTACATATGAAAATTGGGTTTTTATCATGTGTATTAATATTTCATAATATGTGTATGTGGAAGTGGTTATATATGTGAAATTTGTAGTATTAATTTAGCACAACGGAAATCATATGTATTTGGGTGGGAGGATTAGGAATAGTACACTGATAGGATCAAAAGGGATGAGGCTCAGTCCCTTGAAGTAGGATTGAAACTAAAACACTAACCAATATATAGTGATGATTGGAGTCCACTAGAACATTGGATAGATTCTTCTATAGAGGATCAAATATGAGGACATTGTGTTTCATGGTTGCTTTAACATTTTCACTGAGATACAAGGTTCCTAGGGTCCCACTAGAGCTGGATAATTTATGGATTACCTATGGTAATGACTTACGATATGTATATCACTATTATTATATGGGGGACCTTGCCTTAATTTTAACTCCAATACATGCTTCCTTCAAAAATGGTTTCCTAAAAAAATTTTCCTTAAAAAAACTTTCCTTAAAATATTTCTAATTTCTTTCTTAAACATTCATGCTGAATTATCTTCTAATGTTATAGATTGGAATATTTATTTGTTTTTCCTAGCATTAGGAATAACCTAACACCCTATGTACACCCTTGGGTGTATTTTTATGTTGTTATTTTTCAACCCTGTCAAGGTAATAATTATTATGGTGGTGATGGAGAATTTAGTTGGTAGTGTCTCCATTCATAGGTGTTGGTGGATGTGGATTGAGGGATTTGGCCCTATTTTTTCATGGTCGGTTTTTATGGTATATTTGAAAACTATCCCCATTTTGGTTTTCAAATATTGTGAATATATAATTTGAAATTTTTCAATCTCTTTTGTTTATGGATATTGATTTGTGTGTTATGTTTAGTTCTTTATAATTTTTTATGGATGCTAAACATGGGTTAAATAATTCCCAAAAGATTATTATGGTTATCTAGGCACTATTTTTCTATCTATGGGTATATGGAACACCTTAAATGAAATTCCATGGGATGGGTTGGTTGTTAAGTTGGATAGAACCCTAAGCCAGTTTGGAAAAATCATCATGTGGGGGCCATGTGACATTTTTTGGAATATTTTCATAGTCACTAGAAAATAATGGATTCCAGAGATCAAGAGGATTAAAATATAGCATTGAGAAAATGTAAAATCATTTCCACTAAGACGATTATAAAATCAAGAAATATGAGACATAATATTTCAAAATTAATGAAAAGGAAGATATTGTGTAAAGATGATAAATATAACCCTTTAATAATTAGTTGTACTGATGAATATTGTGCTAAAAAATATGGAACATTCATGTAAGAAGTTTCAAAAATTAATGACTATAAAGGTAATAATGAAGTGGTTGAGGAGGCCTATACGTTACACATATTGTGGTCAGAAATTGAGGTATGTATTAAAAGATTTAAAAAACTAAAAAAGGAACCAAAATCATTCAATAATGAGGATTATAAAAATAATAATGGAAATATGAGTTTCACAGTATGGAGAATTAGTATTTCAAGGAAATCAAACTCCATCGAATAAAAGTAGCTGAGAAAACAAAATTATAAATAAAAAATAGAATAAAGTGAATAACATTGATGAAAATCATAACCGCGATAAATCTAGTTGATATAAATTAAATAAAAAACCATTATAAATTTAAAAACATTATGATTCTTTATTTAAGTGAAGACAATTTCATATCAAAATACTGATAAATCATATACATTATATTAAACCCCGCTCACACCTTGCCCTTAAAAGCCAGATCCAATGTATTAGTTTAACACATTGTTATAGATACAAGTGTCGAATCCCAAGGTACTCACCGATCAGCAATGCAAGGTGGGGAGCTAGGAGATCAATGATGCAGAAAGCTGGGGAGTGGCAGTTCAAGTTGGCTGGGCCGACGGGTCATGTATTGGGCATGGTATGCCTCTGGTCATTCGAGACCTATATTGCGAGTATGTCGGGCCTTATGCCTTGGGCCTACGGGTTAGGTACGAGTTCCCCTTCAACCCTTAAAAGGGGGATTATCCATAATAAAATAAAAAAGAAGGCCTTCGGGCCATTCGGGCTAAATAATCCAATGAGAATTCCATTATTCTCTTAAATTAAACATATATATCTTTCAAAATATACATCTTGGAATCCTAGGAAAATAAAACATAATAAAGGGGTGAGCTCATATGCTCAGTAAGGGTAAACAATATGGAAGAAGCAATCATAAATAAGCATAAACATTTAAGTCAAGATGTATAATTAAAATAGAATCCTTTAAAACATAATCTTGATCATAGTATCGAAATAAAATATCATACAAGGACATACAAACATTCACAATGATATTCTAATAGTCAGATAAATACTTGTAATATCAATATATAATCCCATATAGATGGAATGCATAATGTGGGTCATCTTTACCTTACCATCAAGGCCTCATGCCAAGGCATCATACATATATGTGTAAAAACCTAAACTAGTTTGTCTCATGAGACTTACTAATTCATCAAGGGGCAAGACTAGGCCCTTCCTGAAACTTACGAAGTCCAATGAATTCATTTTATGAAATGGGTGAAACATAATAAATATAATTTTTTTATTAAAACTAGTATAAAAATATTAATACTTGAAAATAGACAATGAATGGAATAAAAATAGCACATCCACAACCAAACTAATAATAAACCCTGAAATACAATATCATAGATTGTTTCATATGAAATCATACTTAATAAAACATAAGATCCAACAAAGGTTGTTTACATAGATGAATGTACTCTAATAAAGTCATTGACTCATTTTTAGTGAGATACACTTTTTGTTTTGAAATCATTTATTTAAAAAGAAGTGAAATTTTAAATGGAAACATTATCTTTTAAAATAACCTATTAAAATTTTAATGGAAGATTCAAAATATTAAGGTGTCATGAGGGTAGAAAAACCCAATCTCACCACATAATATAAAGAAATTCCTTTCGGTCAAAAAATTCATTATGTACCATGTTCAAAAAATAACAAAAATATCATTTAGAAAATGAAAAAAATATTCCTTTAAAAAGTGTTTATAAAAATTAAAAATGATTAAAAACGACTTTAACCAATTTATAATAATAGTAAATATATATTGAAATATATTTTTAAGAAACATGTACATGGATGATAAATATGTCCAATAAATAGTTACGTATAAAAAATCTCAGATAGTAAAAAGATTTCAAAATTACCCTTTACATTAGGTCTCATACTATACGTATGTGTACCAACCCCTATATAGTGGTTCCAACATATTAATAACTTCTAAAAAAATCATAATTATAGGTATGATATAATATATGATTCATTTATTACTTTTTATTTACCATTTATTAGTAATTTCAATGATAAAGGAAAGTTTTGGGTAACAATAGCTCTGTTTATCGTAAGTGTTTTGACTTGTTGTTCTTGATAATATTACATAGATCATGATTTAATTACTTACAGACTGTAAAATAATATTTATATATATTCTATATTTAGTATATAAATAAAAATAACATTGATTTAGGAAATGGAACACACCATTCATGGAGACTATAGACCACACATAAACGCTGTTTTAGTATTCTTATCTGATTGAATGAAACATGTTAAAGTACATATTTGAATATATATTTTATTACAGTAGTATTATTATTTCATATATTTCATATATATTATTTACATAAATGTTTATATATGTTTTTTAATGATTAACATGGAAGATGAATCATATCACATCGTGGAGATGGTAAGCCGTACATACACACGAGCGACCATATCATTTCCATACTTTTAAAGTTTAAAAGAATTGTATGGAACATGAGTTATAAGTAAAAAAAATAATATCATAATTTTTATTTATATCATTTATATTCACCGTTATACCCATTGAAATAAATTACAGATGAAAAATAGTTTACACCACAACATGAAAATGGTAAGTTGTACGTGGGCACGTATAGTGGTATTATTTTTCATAGAATGGGTAAAAAGAGGTATACAGTTATCCCATAATAAAAATAACTACATAGAATATAGAATATACTGGATTTATTAATTTAATAGGTCAAATACATAGGATGTGTAAGCAGAAGAAGAGAATATCTTTCAATGAATTGGTAAAACAATTACTTCGTCTTCGAGTCTGTCCTTTCAATTTTCACAAAACAACTCCTCAGGTTGGATTTTTTTCCAAAGTATGGAATCTATAATATATTTATGGAGGATTTGAGGAGAAATGGTCAGGGTTTGGCTGAGATAAATGGATTTATAGGTTTGAATAAAAGAGAAAGAGAGGTGTACTATTATAAAAGAGGTTAGGGGCAGTTTAGGAAACCCATAAAATATTAAATTAATAAAATGTTTTTTACTTACAAATTTCTCTAGATTGATTTTTTTATATTATAATATGAGTAAGGGTCATATTCCTCTCAAAAATTAATTTTTAGACAAATATATGTATCATTCGTACCGATATCTTTCGAGATTAACCCATAGTTAAATCCTTTACCTCTTACCATGACAACGTTTCTTTTTTACTCTTTAAGAGATAATATAGTAATTATAAAATGCCACACGAACCCTAAACTGATAGTTTATTGTATATTTAACATTATATTTGTAATTGTAATAGATTTTAGTTTTTTATGTATTTTATATCATTTAATAAAATATTATTTATTTTAATGTATTATTTATGTCAATGTTGATACTATTCAATATTTTTGTTTTTGAAAATATTATCACAACATGATAAATACAAAAAAAACATATAATATATCCAAAAAAATCTAAGTAATCGATAATTTTTTTTATGTCATTGACTATGTAAAATTTAGTTTATTTTAATAATTTTAACATCATTTATTTGACCTTGAAATTGATTAGACAATTATTGTATCATTATTAAGAAATCCAAGAGTAAAATTATTTCTTCTCCAAAAATTAAAACTAAATTATCATGAGGAAGATAATTTTAGTAGTTTTTAAATGATTTAATTATATTATAATTTATCTATTATCTAACCCTATATTAAAAATGATTTACTTAATAAATGTATGAGTATAACATTTTTAACTTTTCTTTAAATAAAATATAACAAATTTTATATTCTCACTCAAGTGGAAAAACGGATTTAATTTTGTAATATGGTTGAATTTATTCAAAACAAACTCAACCAATGACATTAGGAAAAGTGTTTGGGTAATTTAATTATATTATAATACTATTGTTACCCTTAATTACTGGATTAAACTTTATCATTTGTAAATAAAAATATGAAAAAGTTACTACTAAAAAAATCGAAAATATAAATAAAGTTAATCTTATTAGACTCTAAATTAAATAGTTTTTATAACCATGTATGTCCATTTATCTAAATTCATTTAACAAAAGTGACAAGATTTAATTTACCACTAATCTTACAGATGTGGCTTCAAGGTGGGTAAAAGAGATGTTCAAAGTCCAATAAATTTTTATATCTAATATTAATAAAACAAATATTCCATTTTACTAAATTGGAAGAATATATATATTATTTATCAATTGTGACTGTCAAAAATCAATATAATGTTTAAATATTATTTAAATGAAAAGTTAGTTTTTAACTATAATGTAATATTATTCAGTATTCATAAAAAATGAAATTTCTCAGAAAATTCAAAAAATTCACCATAAGATAATTTTGATATTAAAAATTAAATTTTTTTACTTTTTCATTAAATAATTATAATAGATTAAAAAATTAGATTTAAAATATGATCTTTATTAAAAGGTCATAAAATATATTTTAGAAAAAAACAGACTTTTAATGTGTAAAATTGGATAAATTATTCTCTAATGACTATAAAATATTTTTGATCAATTTAAAAAAATTATATTAACAATATAATATATAAAAAATTCATAATTTGGTTTATAGTATTCATACACACTAACTTAATGGGTAGTGATAAAATAATAATATTTAATTGTACATTACGATTTATTTAAGCTCTGTGTTACATGAAACATAAGCTATCAAAGATATTAAATTTATTATTGAAGAAACATACGATAAAATATTGGGTTACTAAATTTTCGCATCATTAAAAAAATTGCATCACTGAAATTTGAAATTTTACTTCTTATTTTAAAGGATGATACTAAAAAATATCTTCTTAGGAAACCCACATAAAAATAGTATGAATAAACATATTATCAAAAACAGTGCATAAGAAATAATAAGGTCACCACCAAATTAGGATTCTAAATAGGATAACATTTGTAAGAATTGTGTACTGGGAAATGGGATAGAAATCAAACCATCAAGTTCTGATGGACATCAAATATTCCACAATAACAAAAGCATAATTTTTTATGGATTAAATGACCATTAATTTCATAGAAATAATTGTAAATATATAAGGTTTTTGTTCGAAAATACTTTTTAAAGGATAATATTAAACCATTTCATAAATGTATAACTTTATCAAAATGAACATTTCAGTTTCCATATCATAAATCCACTCTTATTTGGCACACTCAAAACATGTGAATACCTTCATATTTTAATCACTAGAAACAAGGTAACAACCTTATTTATAATAAAAAATTATCAAATACATGAATCAGTCATTATTCCATAAATAGAACATGAATTATTTTATATACTCCTTAAATCAAAAAATATTTTAAACTCCGCCAATTATAGTGTTATCCAATTTTTCAAAAACCATTAATTAGTTCCAAGGTAGTCGGCACTTATCCAATTAAATCATTTATTAATCAAAATAACACAGCCTTAGTATTAGGGACATAGTAAGGGAAATATTTCCCACAATAATACAATTCACAAAAATCTTATCTTTCTACAGAGTCACATGTCTTGGTAGTATTAAATATAAAATATCAAATCTTCAGTGAAATTGTACAATAGAAGAATCATTATATATTCCATAATTCATATAACTAGAACATCAATGATATGATACTCAAATTAAGTAATTTAAAAATCCAAACTTAAAATCATTAATCATTCCACATTTTCCATGGTAGTAAGAAAATCATTACCATGATCTATTAGCCTATTTTGGGGTACATTCCTTTGATTAATGACACATTGATTTACAAAGTGTCTCATATCCTTTTTTTCTAATCTATGTACATTAGAAACCTTTTTCTTATCATTTCATTCCAAATAATTGTGTCCTTTATAACCACACTTATAGGGAACTCTCATTACTTTTATGTAAGTACCAAAGTGTTTCTTTCCACAATTATTAGATGTGTGAAAATAATTCATTCCATTATTCCATTTATCTATATTTTTCCTGGTTTTCCTCTTATGATCAGGCCTCCCTCTAAAGACATAATACTTAAAGTACCCAATAATTATTCTATTATCACTTGATAAATGTGCTCATATAATGGGAATTATTGGGAGGCTTTTTCTATTTGGAATATTAGATTATGTCCATGAATGATATGATCCTTCTTACTATTTGGTTTACATGAATTGGTAAGGTTCACATTCCTTCTACTAGGAACAATTTTTAATTGATGACATACACTAGGCTTGACCATATCATAACAATAATCTAAAAAAGTATCAAAATACAAAAAATATATTGAGAATTTTATGTGTGTCTAGTCTCAGAATCATAAACATTGTTTGAATAAAGACATATTTACTTTTAATTCCATCATAATTGTTTTTAGAGAAAATTTATATTATCCAAATAATATCCTCTGGGATTGTCAAACCACGTGTGCTATAAGGCCCGTTGTCCTGTACTAGGTTACGTCGAGTTAGGCCTGACTAACCTTGTCGGAGTTGTTACTCCTAGGTACATCTAGGCTAGTTCTATGTCCACTTATAGTATTTAGAGAATGATGTATTTATAGGAATACTGACATAATATCTACCTTATCAAAATTCAAGGATTTTATTCTATACTTATTTTGAAGGTCTATCTTAGTGAAATTTTTCTAAATCTATTTTTTTTCAAAATCTAATTTCCAAGGATTTTACTAAACATGCTCTGTTACCAAACATAATTCCCTAAACCTAGAATCTAGGATCCCGTTATTTATTTTAAAACATTGGATTAAATAAATGATTCATGTTCAAAAGGACCGATCAATTTAGCAGTCTTGGAAAATAGATTACAAAAACGTACATTACACTAAAAAAACAAAACATAGAAAATCATTTTAAAATTATTTTACTCTACTATAATAACCTGGAATATTAATCATAATACACATCATGACATATTAGGAAAATAAAAAAATATATAAACGAGGGAACTCAAATGCTTAGTGATGGTAAATAATACACCAAATGTAATCGTAAATAAGCATAAACCTTTATGGAAAAGTGTATAATTAAAATAAAAAACCTTTAAATAATAATCTTGATTATAATATAGAAAGAATAAATCATAACATTAACTATAAACATTCACATGTATATTTTAATAGTTTAATAATCACATGTAATATCAATAACTATTCTCATAAATAGGTTATGCATAATCTGATATATCATAATAGTACAGTCAAGACCTCCTGCCAAATATCATATATAAATGTTTAAAAACATAACTTGTTTGTCTCATGATACCTAATAATAAATTGAGGGTCTATATAGGTCCCCACCCAATACATACCATGTCCGATTAATTCCTCTTAAAAGGGTGAAACCTAATAAAAATAAAAATTCCTATAGAAACTAGCAAACGAAAAATTAGTACTTCCACAATAAACCATGAATGGTATTAAAATAAAACATCAATAGACAAACTAATAATAATAAAAATCAATACAACATGATATATTGTTTTATAAGAAATCATTATCAACCAAACATATGATCCAATAAAGTATGTTGACATAGATTAAAATACTATAATAAAATCATTGAAATTTTTTGAGAGAAATAGACTTTTTATTTTGAAATAATTTATTTAAAAAGAAAAGAAATTATAAATAAAAAAAATTATCTTTCAAAATAACCTTTTAATATTGCATGGAAAAATTCAAAATGATAAGGCATCACAATGGTGTAAAAATTCCCTCATGTCACATAAGTTAAAAAAACAATCATGTCTGTCGAAAAAGTCTTAAGTTGCCTCATTTGGAAAATTACCAAAATATCATTTGGAAAATGGAAAAAAATATTCCATTCGAAATGATTTATAAAAATTAAAACATGAATAAAAATTAATATAATAAATTTAGAAGAATTATAAGTATATAATAAAATACATTTTTATTAAACATGGATAATGATGATAAAATTTTCAAATAAATACTTCCATTTAAACAATCCCGGATAATAAAGAGAGTGTGAAATTAACCCTTACCTTAGGTCAAATTCCCTCTGTATGTGCCTGAAACACTTTTATAGTGGTTTTAATAATATTATTAACTTTTAATAAAATCAAAACAATATTTAGTATATCATATATGAATCATTTATAACTTTCTATTACCTTTTATATACAATTATAAAGTTAAAAAATCTTTTTGGGTAATAATCACTTTTTTTATCATATGTGTTTTGAATTTTAATTCTTGATCCTATTACATAGATCATAATTTATTTAGTTCCAAAATATTTAACATAATTTATATATCGTATATATACTATATATAAATATATAAATAATTATTATATATGAAATGGATTAGACCGTTCTTGGAGATGGTAGGTTGTAACGTTGTTTCTATTTTTTATTGTATTGAATTGAAGAAGGTAAGTTAAAAATATGTATATAAATTTTATTCCATTAATATTAAAATTTCATTAATGTCATATTCATTAATTATATACATTTTTATAGTCATTCTTGAATTGTTAATGTAGTATATTAATTTAATCACATCGTGGAGACAGTAAGTTGTATACATATAGGAGGGTTGGTATCATTTCTTTAATGGTAAAGTGATAAATAATTTGATGGGATATTTATTATATAGAAACAATATTATGAAATAATTATTATTTATATCCTTCATATTCATCATTATACACATCAAAATGATGTATATATGAATAGAATTTTATACAATGATGTGGAGATGTTAAGTCGTACGTACGCACACAAGATGATATTATTTTTCGTAGAATCTTTAAAAGGAGGAATATGGTTGTCCCAGGATAATAATATGTTCTAATAGTTATAAGATACTAGAGTTATTACTTTTTTATGGAAACAATATATGAATAGTATGTAGAAAATAAAATGAACTTTGAAAGAATTCGTAAAATAATTAGCTCTTCTTTGAGTATCTTCTATTGATTTCCATAAAAGGCCTACATGGGTTGGGTTTTTTCCCAAATTATTACCTGTATGATTAATTTAGGGAGGTTCAGATGAGAAATGGGTAGGGTTTTTACAAGCCAAAAATCATTAGAGTTGTGAATAAAAGATAATGATAGGATCAATTTTAAAAAAGAGGTGAGGGGCACATTAAGAAACTCTCAAAATATAAACTTAACATATATTATTTTTAAATTAAAATAAATACAATGTGGGTTATTTAGAATATAAGATTAGTATGGGAATAAATTCTCCCAACTAATGATTTTTACACAAGTATTGGTAGCATTCATAATGTTATCTATTGGGTTTAACCCTTAAATAAATCTTTTAACTTTTACCATGACAACATCGATTTTTACACATTGAGGGTTAATATAGATACTATAAAATTAAAAACTAACCCAAAATGAAAAAATTATGTAATATTAAATATTATCATATTTTTTTGTTAGGATTGTATATTTTTATTTATTTTAAAACTTTTAATAAAATATTATTTATTTTAAATTATCATATATGTCAATTTTGATAATATTCAATATTTGTCGTTTTACAAATAACCATAAAACATGATGAATTCAAAAAAAACCTTATAATTCATAACTAAAATGTATATATAATCTATAAAGGAATTTTATGCCATTAACTATGTCAAATATCATTTATTTTAATAATTTTAATATCATTTATTTGATATTTTAATTAATTAGACAATTACTACATCATCATTATGAAAGCTTATAATTATAAACTTTACTCACGGTAAATTAAAAATAAATTATCACAAGTAATATAATTTTATAATATTTCACCTGACTATTTATATTCAAATTTATCCTTTGTATAACCCTATATTAAAAATCATTTACTTATTAAAAGTTTGGGTATGAAATATTAAACTTATATTTAAAAAAAATATACTATATTTTATATTCTCTCCCATGTGGCATATGAAGGTTATAATGTTTTTACATAAGGATGGATTTGGTTTAAACCCAATCATATAAGGAAATTATGATGAGTATCTTGGTAATTTTATAATATTATAATACTATTTTACATTTAATTACAAAATTTACCATTAACCTTGTTAAAACAAAGTTACTAAAGTTACTATTAAAAAATTAAAAATAAAAATTAAGATGGTCTTATTATACTCTAAATATAATACTGGTTAAAAAAATTTATGTTTGTTTTTTGTAATTCAATTCACATAAGGTGAAAAATTACATTTAACACTAATCTCACATATGTGGCAAGAAGGCGTCTAGAAGATACGTTGAAAAGTTCAATATGTTTTTATATCTAGTATTAATATAAAAAATATTTTAATAACCTAAATTTTATTAAAATATGTATTACTGATATATTATAACCTTTAAAATATATTTAAATTTTTATAATTATTTAAACCAAATGTCAGTTTTTAACAACAATGCAGTATTTTCCACTATTCATTAAAAAATGAATTTTTCAAACATGTGGAAAAATTCAGGATAAGATAATTTTGATATTCAAAATTAAAAAATTATTTTCATTTTTTCATATAATAATTATAAATTTTTCAAAAATTAGATTAAAGATAAGCTAAAAATTAAAAGGCATTAAGATAGCATTTAGAAATATATAGCCTTCTAATGAAAAAAATTGGATTAATTCTTTTCTTATGTCTATATAATCATTTGGATATAATTAAATACATTTGATTAAATATATAATATATATAAATTTCATAATTTGGTTAATACTGTTCACAAGAACCTACAAAACTGATAGTATTCAAATAATAATATTTAATAGTATATTGCGGGTTGTTTAATATCGGTGTTGAGTTCAAAGTAAGCTATCAAAGAAAACAATTATTAAAGAAGAAAAATAATTTAAAATCATGGGGTGTTAAAAATTACCTCCGAGAAATTTTGTAACAACTATTTCTATAAATGATAAACTTTTTTCAACTAACAGTGTCTTTTTATAATAAAAATTAGTTCAAAATGTTTTCTGAAAAAAATAAATTTTTTTAATATGACTAATGAAATTATGAATGGAAATAAGGAGAAATATTTCACAAAACCTATGTAGAGGGGATATAATATTTCACAAAGAAGTTAATAAAATTTTCAGTAAAAATCAAAGAATATTTTTAGAAGAAATAGTTCATGGGTTTATTATTACAACCTTACTAATTTGGGTATAATGTATAAATTTTCCATTATAATAATACTATCTATTAGAATTATTAAAGGATTAAATCGGGGAGAGAAACAATAAAATATTTAATATGATTGTAAGGAAATATATTAAAAATATAAGATAACCTATGTTGACCGTCCATAACTGTTTTTGTGGGATTGAGAATATTTATGAATGATGTGACCAAAAAAGTCATTTTATAATGGATTTCATACTCAAAATTCATTGCCAATAAAAAATCATAAAATAATGGGACGAACCAAATAAAATTGAGACAAAACAATCATTGACTATAAATGTTTGTTTGAAATTTTATAATGGAATAAATTATAGGATCTTTAATTATGAATTCTCATACAAAATCCTAGAAGATTAAATTATCTTAAAAGACATTTTTTAACATGATAATGGTGAATTGAACTTCGGTACTATGATCCTATTAATGATAAAAGGAATTAAATTTTTGATATTTTTCCAAAAAAACTAATGTTTCATGAAGTTTTATTTGTTTATGGGAGGAAGATTACATATTAAATTTTATTTGTTTTTGCAGTCAAGGTAATGTTGTTATATTAATAAAATAAAATTGTATTGTTAAAATAATAATATATTGAAAATTTATTATAACAGGTTAATGAACTAAAATAAATTTATTCAAGATTGGATATCCATCGAATTCATGCCACCTTAATGTCATGCAAGAAAATAGTAAATGTCATATAAGACTTATCCATATTAGATAAAATAATTTTTTAAATACATAAAAATAAGAAATTTTAGGAGATTTTCCTCATATAATAATATATGAGGATATAATTATTCTACTTGAAAAGGGGGATATAGTTCAATTTATATATAAAAGGTTGGATTTTCAGTAAAAAAAGATTACTTCAGTTTGTTCTATCATATTTTTTCAGACCCATGAGACAACAATTCACATGAGGCAAGTTATATTTTATCAAATTTAATGAGTATTGTATAGAAAAAACAAGTATTTCTTAAATACATGTTAATGATAGTTGATAAATTGAATATCTATCGAATATTTATTGGGTGATAACATGGTATTAAAATTAAAAAATATATACAAATGATATAGGAAATGAGTTCACAAGAAGAGATTTCAAATCTTATCATGGACTCTATGGGAATAATCAGTAATAATATTTTCCATACACACCCTAATAAAATGGTATACCTGAGAGTTTAAATATAAACATTTTTTTAATGGGGAGAAAAATTAATTATAAATATGAGTGGTAGATAATTTTCTAGATGGAGGTTAAAACACCATTCAAACATGAAATCATATGACATTTTTTAAAAAAATAATAAAACATGAGCTAATGAAATATATTTATAATCCCCATCTACACTAAAACCAAAGACCCAATTCATAGAAATTTGATATGGAATCTATATAAGGTATATTTATTAGTTACTTATGTAATTGGAATGGATTATTATGATGTAATAAGTGAGATCTCGACATTTTCAAATATTATAATTTTAAAAATTATATAGAATTAACAAAAAACCACATATGTAGTCATTATTAACGTATATTATGATGAAAAAATAATTGAGGATTGAATGAATTTTGAATAATGTGTTGTGGAATAACCATATGTAGTATATGACGAATTTGAACAAATCAAAGATGAATAACCATAAATTACATGGGGATTAAGACACATGTGGATTTAGAGAAATCCATTTATGAGAATTCTACAACCATGAATAATATAAGAATTTTTAGATATTATGACAAAATAGTTTTACCATTTATTTGAATATTTTTATTTTAAAATTAAAACCATCCACATCTATCAATTTAACCAAAATTTTCATGAGAGGCCTTTAGACATAAGGAATGGATTCAGGCTATGGATGAGATGAAAGTTAATATATAGGATTATTCTATATGGGATCTCATTCTGAGTCATAGTGATATAAATTTAATTAGAACCAAATGGGGTTCTTCGATCATGGTAAATGGTCAATTTTTGTCAAAAACAAAGATGTAGTTTTCTATAATGGTTATTATGATGATGAAAAAGATTACATGGAAAATATTATTTCTCTGAATTTAATTTTAAAGACTATAAATATGCTTCTTTTTGTGGTATACTAAAATAAATATAAAATTTATAAAATGGATTTTAGATATACATTAGTTAATCGTGAACCTTATTATCAAAGTTTCATTTTAAATAAGTGAGGGTTTCTTTATGATAGTGAAAACATTAGATTATTTGATTTCAAAAATTCTCTTTAATACTCAAATTAGGCCCTAAGGGACTAGTATTAATTGATGAAAAACAATGTAGTGTTAATATAATTTACTAAAGGTAAATAGAATAATATATTGTATGCCGATTAAATGAATATAGAAATAGTCATTATAATTTGATATATCGATGATATTATTTTACATGTGACCAATTGTGTTCTTGTTAGAGATTTTTTATTCAATTGATATAATATTTTGAAATTTATATGGATGGATAGATTAGGAACTACATAAGATTATAGGTAATTCAAAAAAAATATTTTTCAATCCCAAGATATGAATGTAACTGAAAATTTCAAGACATTTAAAATATAAAAATCAATTTTAGTATCAAAAACTACCTTGTTGTGGTTAAAACTATTAAATGTTGTTTAAGGTATGTCGTTATTTCAAATTTTGTTTAGATTTATGGTTGATAACCTACCTTATATCACTACATTTATAACTAACATTGACTATCCAATGATCCTTTTTCATATCTATCAATTTGGACTCAAGGAATTTCATTTATGGATTCTAAACGAGTATAAAATTAAATAAAAGGATTAAAAATAGTCTTATTTTTTGTAAAAGTGGAGTGAGTTAAAATCTATCTGGGTATAATGATCTAGACTAGTCAAGTGATTAATATGATAATAGGTATATGTTGGGTGGAGTATCATTTATAGGAAATTGTAATGTGACTTGGTACTGCATGGATAAGAACATAGTTACACCAAGAAATATAGAGGTGAAATATTTCACCACTACTAAGTCTTTCTCTAAAATTATTTTGATAAAGGAGTGTCTTGATAGTATAATGGTGTACATTTAAAAACATCTTAAACTTCACTATGATAATAAATGTTCTATTTAACATTAAAAAATCAAATGTAACACTCAAGGTCTAATTATATTGACATCAAGATTCACTTCAATAGATATTGTTTTCAATTATGGACATCAAGCTAAAATTTCTTCTAAACAGATATAATTTGGTTGATATTTTCAACAAGGAAATACCTATAAAAATATTTTTATTTTTAGGATAAACATTAATGTTCTCCCCCTTCCTAATTAAAAAACATTTTGGTTTATCCCTAAATCTTCCCTATATTATAATCCCAAAGTGGGATAAATAGATTCAAAACACTTTTTGGATAATGAATTTTTCTTTAAAATGGGGTGAAGTGGTATATCAAAGTGGAAGAGGTGAATTTCTTTACCATTTCTAATATATCTAGAAGTTGTTTTATTATAAAAATGGTGAGTATATTGATGTCCTAAGATCCTTTTTTTGAGGGGTGATAATCTTATCACTAGGAAATTAGTTTTTTATAAAAAAAATATAAGTAGTTATCTAATAAACACTCCAATAACCTATTATGTAGTGTGAATATGTATTTCAGAATATAGAGAAAATGATTTTGTTTCTCTTATATGTGATTTATTTTAAGAAATATTTTCGTTGATTGACATAAAATCTAAAAGTAGAGATTGGTGTGCCCATGTAATTGTTGAATATTTCATCTTTGTTTTCATCCTTTAAGAATTATACATTTGAATATATTGATATGCTCTATGAGATAAAAAATAGATGGTCATGGATTATTGTAGATATGTATTGGTATTATTTTATTATTTTTGGAAATTATATTTTGGATCAACAAAATTTGAAAATGCATTCCAATATGGTTCCTCAATAAATAGTTCACTCTATGGAGATGATAATGAATTTAGAAAAGGCATAGAGCTAGATTTATTTCCCAAATAATGATTAGAATGATGGGAATGATGAATAATGAAAGAAAAACTACATGTAAAATATAGAGTATTTCAAGAGATGATATAGAGTTGATGAAGTTATGATAAATAGAAAGGCAAATGACAACAATTTAATCTTGTTAATTTAGTGTTTAAATCCATTAAATAGAGTTTTCTCACATAATTAAGAGTTGAGGTAAACTTCTATTAATAGTAAGTGGACCGGATGAAGATATAAGATGGAAAATGTGAATTTCAAATTGATTGATGTGGATTTGATTTGTGTGATAAATCATAAAATGTCATATTGAAAAATTATTTTCCATTGTGACATTTATTTCAATGATAAATTATTTATGTGACGTAGATTTTATCATAGGAATTTCATTGAATCTTGACATTGAGTTTATGGAGCTCTATATAGAGTGAAGTAATCTGATAAAATAGAAAGAATAAATCATATGATAAATTTTTATTTGATTAATTCAAAATTAATGGCCTCAGTCAATATCTAGTATTCATTTGGTTCTATATATGAAACTAAAAGTAGGTTTTATGAGGGAAAATAGTTAAAATCAATATAAAAAATTATAATTTAATTATAAATCAGTATTTTTGATAAATTAAAATACTATAAGTTATGACTTCTTATTGAAAAGATGATATTTTTGGATAATTATATGTGATCAGATGTCAAGGACAATTTCTATACAAAATTTCAAAATTCATTTTATAATATATTTATTGATTTAAAATGTCACGAAATAAGAGGAATGGTTTTTTTTTGAATTTAAGAACTAAGGATACACTGATAAAGGATTAAAACAGTGAAAAATAAGAAGAAGATATCCATCGTCTGAATGAATATGAAGGTATTGAGGCATGTTTTTATGATTATTGATCATTAGGAAACATTCTATTTAGGAAGAAAAAGGTCATTTCTGTCTTTCATTATATTTTTCTTGAATATTTTATCATGAATAGTTTTTAGTAATGTCCCTTAAGATTATTAAAATAAAGATAATATTCATGAAATAAATGTATTTTTATGTGGAAATCAATTTCTTTATGTTTAAGAAACTAATAATTTTTTATCATATATTTAACTTTATAGTAAATGGGGGATCATTGAGAACATGTTGTTCCTATGTAAGTAATATCATACATTATATGGTGGTAATTAGATTATGCCATTCCATAAAGATAAGTGGATGATACCTACTTAGTCTTCTTCAGCTGATTGTAGTAATTTTAAATCATACTAAAATATAGTTATAATTAAATTCCATGGTCAACCAAAGGATGATTAAGGAGTAGGATCTGTCACAAAGTCCAAACCATATAAAAAGTTTATGTGTTCTGTTATTTTTGTTCTTTATTTTATATAGGTATAGAGGTGATACCATTATAGTATTTACTATTTAATATGTCATATGGATTTAAACCATAATTATAAGAATTTTTAAAAGAAATTGTTATGAATAATTAATGCCCCCCTTGTGGAACCCTGTCAATATCAAGGCTCTTTAGATGGAGAATATTAATATATTCACTAGATAATATCCATAAACATTCATGTGAATGAAAAGGTAAATAAATGAAAACTAATATAATATATTTAACATGAGATAAATGATACCAAATAAGAAATGTGTGAGAAAATTTCCTTCTTTGGACTGTTCCAATGTTGGATTGTGTAGCAATGATTTTCTTATACCATAGGGCCCAAAATCCTTCCAACACATTCTATTTAATAATTACTATGGTCTTATAGTTCTCATTTTTACCATCGACTTAGTAGCTTGAGGAAACCCATCCACTCCCATCCAATAATATTAAACAACACTTTATAAAGAGACCACCTAGAGTGTATCCCTATAAGAAAACAATGTTCAAAACAATCACTATTATGTTTCCCCAATATATAGAGGATACCACCAAAGAATAGTGGTCAAAAAACCTCAGGGTCCATTTCAAATGTGGAAATGTCCCTAATGGTCCAAATCCAAAGTTTATTGAAAATCACCAAAATACTATGGACACATCTTGTTGAACTGATGTCTCAACTCAAGGGAATGGTCATCACCATCATTAGAAATCTATTAAACCATGTCTTCTAGTGACCCTTGATCAACCTTTATCATAGCTACATGGGTAATGCACATCACATTCCCATGTTATTGCAGCAAAAATCACCTTTCATGGAACATTATCAACAACAAGTGTCATTAATCCAGTGAATACATTAAACAAAAATTACAATAAAGACAAGTCCTAAAAATCGAAACACATCATTTCTCACAAGAAAATACACATTGGAATAACATATAAAAAACATAAACAGAAAGTTATTCTATTTCTTACCACACACATGACCCTACCAATATCTAATTAACACATGAGGAATAGAAAAATATATAATGTAAGAAGAATCTAGGTATAAAATAACTTCATTTTACAAGACTCCACTCATTGAGAAAAACATTTTTGAGGTAGGTTTGATGAAAAGAAATATAAAATCCATAAAAACCCCCTATAATGACTTCCCACTGTAAATGGTATGATGAATAAGAAACTAACAAGTGGGATATAATGACATGAAAGAGATAAATTATAGAAGAGGTTTATGGGGAGTTTTTTAATGGAATCAAGTGAGGTGTTTTATCTATTTTAACCATAAATTTAACAATTATGTTATTGCAAAAAACTACCTATGTGGTCTATCATGGTGTAACACCCCAGGTAAATAAAGAATATGACATTTTCATATTAATCCAAATTTGTTAATAAAATATTAATATAACTTTAAAGGGGACGCTATGCACGATGGCGTACCCAATACGCAACAATGAGTTTCGTGGGAATATTTAATTGCACTCTAATAATAAAATAATATTATTTTAAATGGTAGTTAACGCCAAGCCGTTGTAATGGTGGGAATGAACAGAACTAACTAAAAAATTATTATATATGTTTTTCAAATATTTTTAATCTTTACAATAAATGTTATAGGATTAAAAATGTGAATGAATCCAATTTTAAGCGTAAACATTCCAATATTCTTTAAAAGGTCGATTAACCGCCTTTTGATGGAGAACCTCTTTTAAATTCATTTTTTGACGATTTTATGTGTTATATTTGACAAAATAAAATTCTTCTTTATTATCAGGACATCAAAATTTACTTTGTGTAAATTTTTTAGTATTTTTCCGAAAAAGATCAATTTTTAATGAATAGTGAAAAATGTTGTATTTTAATTCAAAACCTCTTTTTAATATAATTTATTTATATGATTAGATTATCTTTTGAATTGGTTTTAAAGTGAAATTAGAATAAATTTTTACCATTTAATCCAATAGTGTTCGTTGGAATTAATTTCACTTTGAAATCAGACTTAAACTAGTGTCAATCTTTTGATACATTTTGTTTCATAAAAACACGCTATTTGTTTTGACAACGAGAATTAATTATTAAATTAATTAATGCAACTGAAATGTTTTGAATTTTTTAAAATAGACAAATTTTTTGAATTTGGAATATCAAATATAGCTTAGGGTGAATTTTTGGTATTTTTATGAAAAACTTCAATTTTTTATGAATAGTGAAACCACTAAGTGGTACTTATAAAAATTGATTTTTCTATTTAAATGAAAATTTTCCAAATTTGTGTTTTGAATTTAAAAAATCTAACATAAATGGTTGTCATTAAGAAGTAAAATTTGGTTCAATGGGATTATAATAGTTTTTTGGTGAATAGTAACTTATTAAGTTTTTAATCGCGATTAGAGGTAATTAGTGTAGTTTAAGGTAAGAATAATGTTTTAATAAAATTAAATGACCTAGAAAAATGTCCTACCCTCATTGGATGTGTCATGGCCGACCATTAAAATCCATGGGTCAGCTTGGGGACCCCATGGAGCCACTTTGGTTGGAAAATGACATAAATACCTTTTTATTTAATGTTAAAGTAAAAATGACACAAACATGAGATGTTTTACTAAAACAATTTTTACATGGGGTTATACAAGTCTGATTTTTGAATATAAATATCCATTGGAAAGTTAAAAAGATTTCATACATCATAGTATATTTTTTATAATTTTTAGAAATTAAATAAATTAAATTATTTATGACATCATGATGATGCAGTGATGACCTCATTATTTAACGATTTAAATAAAATGGAAAGATATTGTAAAATATAAGACCTAAACATGTAAAAAACCTATTGGATGGGTGTTTTTAGAACCCTTATCACCTTATCCTTGAAAAACATCAATGTGGGACCATTAAAATCTGAAATTCATTCTAAAATAAAGTAAACTCTCTTTACTTTCCAAGAGTGCCCCTCCTCTCCTCTTATAAAAGGCCCCCACCTCTAGCTCCTTACCCACACTTCCAAAGCCTTTGGCTCATCAAAAACCTCCCCATTTTGCCTCTACACATCCCTCTATAACTCCTCGAAGCCTCACTTTGGGAAGAAGTCTTCCCAAGGAAGCCTTTGGGCTCAAACCAAAGGGAGTTACCCGATTTTAAGGTAATGTCTTCACTTGTGTCCTTTTGGTTTATTTTTCTTCTCCAACACCCTAAAATCTTTTTATTAATTTATTGTGTAACAAATACAGTATCTTAAATATAATAGGATGTTTTTATAAGAATTATTCGAGCTACAATTACACACACCTACATCTAATGGTGAAAGAACATACTGTTTCTGTGGATGGCGAATTTATGCCTCACGAAACGATGAATGTTCAACATTCTTCTAACACCTTCAAAGGTGGACATTAAGATTACAATATATTTATATATGATATATAATATGTTTATGTTTTACTTAATCTTTTGTATTTATCTTTTGTGGCATACCTTTATGGTTTCCATTATGGGTAAATGTGATATCTTTATTTAAGGAAGTGCGGACTACCGCCCCCTCAAAGTGATTTGATTAGTTAATACCATATGTGGTACGTATAATGGATATATTTAATGATATAATATATGATAAAATACTGGAATTAAATAATATTATGTATCATTATGTTTTAATTCCATTAAATATGAAATAGAAATGGAAGTAGCGTTCATGTGTACGTACAGCTTACCGTCTCCATGAACTATACATTTCATTTCTTATCTCAAAATGTTATGTAATATTATAAGTAAAAATATATAATGGATATATATGTGATATATTAAATCAAAATTATGGATATAATTCTGGAATTATAACATATATATATATATATCTCTCTCATTTTTTTTTACTTTCATTAATATGACAGAAAATGAAAGTAGCATTCATGTGTACGTACGGCCTACCGTCTCCATGAATGGTGATTTTAATTTTTATCTCCAAATGGTATGGAATAGTATAAAATGAATCTATACTAGATATATATGATATTTAAAACATCAATACTATTCTGGATATGATTTACTTATAACTACATGGAAAATTATTTTCCAATAAGTTCAATTTTTGACTCATGTACCAAACATCGACAAAAACGTCTGGTATGAAGTCATATTATTAACAAATTATTATAACATTAAAATATGTGATATGAAATGAATAATAATCATTATAGGAGTTCCTTAAGAAATTATAAATTCACCAAAGTTTATTCTTTAGGAATATAAAGAAACAAACAAGACAAGTTGGATTTGAGGTAAGGGATCCTACTTCTCTCTTTCTTTTTAAGTACACTCTTTTATGTCATTCGTTTTAAGCTCATATTTATTGTGATTGGGATGTTATTTTATATTACTCTTACTGTAATTTTTATGTTCATATGATGAGAGACCCTATGCTCTCTCATCAATCCATTTTGGAAGTTTTGAGTGGTGCCGTTAGGCTGCCGAATTTTCGTAAGAGATCTAACCTCCCTCTTTCTTTTTAAGTACTCTCCTTTAAGTCAATTCTTTTAAGATCCTCTTTGTTATTTTGGGGGGTGTTATTTTATATTATTATTCATTTAAACTTTATGTTAATATGAGGAGAGACTCTATTTGATCTCATCAATCCATTTTTGTATGTTTTAAGTGGCGCCATTAGGCTGCCGAGTTTTCGTAAGGGATTTTTCATCTCACTTTTATTCCCGTGAGATTTATGCAACATTTGCCAAAAATTCCATTGAGTGGTGTATGTACTGACCATTATTTTACTAATTGTTTTATATACTTTCATTTATGAGTATTTACATCAATGTTGTATTGTCCTTCTTTCACGGGGTGTATGTTTCAAAAGATACCCATGTCGGTAAGGGAACCTTTCACCCTCCTCTTTTAAAAGACTTCTTTTGTTATGTCTTTTAATTCAGATAATATTATGTTGGGATATGTTCTTATATATCCTTATTGATTTTAATTTTATTTACAAGTGATGAGATACCCTTTTTATCTCTCATAAACTCATTTTCTGAATTTTGAAGTGATGCCATTAGGCTGTCGAATTTTACCAAGGGAACTTTTTAACCCAATTTCGATTTCTTTGGGTTCAACATGTAGTTATTGAATGTGTCTTCCTTTTAATATGTGTGAATGATATTTTATTGTTTTACACTTAATATCCACTTATATTAGGTGTATTTATATTTATCACACATAATTTTGAGATTGATTTGTCCTTAATTTAAGGATACCTTCTTTATAAGGTATTTCATCGCATTTTACATTTCTATTGCGTATTTATTGTTTTTATGCACCAATTCACTCTTATATGGTGTATATACTGTCCTTTGTAATATTATATCATGAATCCATTTATTCTCATGATATTATAAAGTTTTGATTAAATGTTATTCCTCAATTATTGTATTCAAGTGTCTCTATTTTTGGTAAAAACCCTTTAACCAAAATATCGCTTTAAATGTTTTAATGATTTGTTCTTATTAATATCCATGTTTTCAAAATGGTTTCAAGAATTTATTTATATGTATATTAATGGTTTAAAATGTTAAAATCTTAAAGGTGTTATGGGACACTTTGATTCAAAAATCTCTTTATTAAATGTTTTAAATGGTTTTGAAAATGGTTTTTATAATGGATTCATTATTTCAATATCTTAAAATGTTATATATTTTTTGCAATGTGGGAATGTTATATTTCCTTTATGCTTAAGTTATGTGCTATGATTAAGTTATGGTTATTGGGCATTTTTATAAAGACGGGTGGTTCCGTGATAAACTAAGGGCGGGTGAGCCCGATATAGCTCTCCAATGCATTCGGTAACACGAAGGAGTGAAACGTTAAGGTTTCTCCGAAAAGATTTAGGGAATATACTGTGGTGGGTATTCCAAACGTAACCAAGAGGGTTACACCCTACGTAAGAATGTTATGAATTACTCAAGTTACCTTTATGTGTTATGATTTCTATGATATATTCATGATTTGATGAGGTATGTTAAAGTGATTATGTTTTATGAGTAAAGTATGATTTCATTTATTCTTATGTGTACATGTACTCATGTTTCCTTTCTATATATTTTTATATCCCTTACTAAGGTTTTTATACTCGTACCATGTTTTTGAAATGTTTTTCACAGGTCAAGGGAAAGGTACATGATATGATGATAGTGTCAAGGAAGTGTCAAGAAAGAATCCATGTTTTATTTTAAATATGTTTCCATTGATGGGATAAATGAATACTATCTTTATGTAACAACTTTGTTTAAATGTGGAATGTAATGCAATTTTATGATCTAATTCTCTAAAACTCTAAACCAGAGAAGATCCTCAATGTGTAATCTTGTAATAACTCAAGATTAAGTAAGGTTTAAGGCTGGGGCCTTATAGTTGGTATCAGAGGTCGGTTTAGACAACTTTAGGGATTATGAGTTTTTAATAGACAAATGATTAGTCCCTATATCTATTATTTCAGTTAAATCCTTTTTTATAACTTTTTTCAGGTCAATTAAAGTTGGTTACTAATGGTAGGAGAAGGATCTCAAACGATATTCCTATCTCTTCCTGATGACATGTTGGCAATAATTATTGCAAAGTCATGTTCGGATGATTGTGAAACTTTTTCTAGCATACAACTCACTTGCAAGCAGTTGTTTGAGATATCAAGCACCTCCACTATACCTCTTTATCATCATGGATCATGGGGTGTTTTTAGAAAAATATTATTTTCACAATATCCTCATATTTTCAAGAAAGGTAAATATTATCAAGGTATTTTAAAATATTTTAACTTATCACAAGAATTTGAAGCATATTATGATATTAAAAATGGTGCTGAGGAAGGAGACCCTTGTGCAACCAATTTATATTTGCTTTTAAAATATATTCCTCAACACATACTTATAGTATTTTAAAAGGACCAATAATAGAAAGTTTCAACTCAAATTCTGTCCGACTATTTTAGTGAAATCTTGTTTTATCAGATGTTTTGGAATTATATGTCATACATGATTATTTACCAAAACATTTTTTCTATGAACACCCATATGACCCATGTTGTAAAAGGTGTATTTGGATGGTGGAAGCAAATTATTTTGAAGGATCTCCAAATCATTGTTGTAATGCATGGGACTTCTACCTATGTGAGCAAGATGACGATGACACCGAGTGGACGCCATGATCAAGGTATGATGTTATTCATTTTGGGAATCATTTTATTTTATCTTATGGTGGTGAAATAAGACTTCAAGAATTAAGATGTTGAGATCGTAATGAATTTGGATGAAAATGAGAGGTATAAGGAAACTATTTAGGTTAAAACATGTTAGGGTTATTTTTCGAGTTTTATAAAAACGAAAACACGCAGACCGTGTGACAACCCGTCGCGTCGGAAAAAGCTGCGAGAATCGAACCCACAACCAAAGTACGACTGGTATTTATCGCCTACCACTAGACTACGTGAATTCCCTGGTTAGTTTGACTAATTCTTTTTAGTTAGATTATTTTATGAATTAAGAGTAAGTTGATTTTGGGTTATCTATGGAAATTTATTAACCTATCATGGAGGATATGTGATTAGGTTAATTACTTTTCAATACGAGACATTAAGAGCAAATGATGTTGTTTGGAGATAAATGTTACGATTTAACTTGGAAGACTATGTGACTAAATCCTTCAAATATTTCGGTTTCAATATTAGTTTGGTTTACTTTGAAGAATTTTATGGACAATTTGTTTATCAAATGGTCCTCGTTGAACTTTGGGTTTTGTTGGACAAATTTTGGAGATTAAGAATAGATTTTGTTTTTATAAAGGGTTATCCTTTTCTGGATTATCTGATCTTATACTATCCTTTTTTGTTTTGGTTTTGGATAAAGTCTAAAGACATGGGAATTATATAGTTCTCTTTTGTGGATTTGGTGATTCTCTAGAAGTTGATTATAGTTCTCTTAATGTGAACAAGTCTTCCTAAATACTCATCTTTTGGAGAAAATATGAGTTTGTATAAGGAATATAATAAATGTTGAAAGTCAACATGATAAGTGATTATGTTTCCTTATGAATAAATTCCTCAATAAAAAGTAACTTAAAACAAAAATGTTGTCTATTATCTTCTCCTACTGGGGAATCAAATACCGTTTAACCCATCACAAGTTTGTGATTTTCTTGTGGTTAACTTTCTCCTAAACATGTTATCTATCACTCTCCATCAGAACATGACCCTATGTTTTCTCCTCCATGTCCATGTCTTCCTACACGGAATCCTAGTATGGGTTAACTTGGGTGACCTTTGTACTTATCTTTCTTTATTTTAAAGTGATTTGTTTACTAATTCTTGTTCCGATGTGGGATTTTCAATAAAGTTTCCATGCCCATTTTTAAAAATTGCGAGGACACAATTCCCAAAAAGGGGGAAGGATGTAACACCCCAGGTAAATAAAGAATATGAAATTTTCATATTTATCCATATTTGTGAATAAATTATTAATATTACTTTAAAGGGGATGCTATGCACGATGGCATACCCAATACACAACAATGAGTTTCGTGGGAATCTTGCGTTGCACTCTAATAATAAAATAATATTATTTTAAATGGTAGTTAACGCATAGCCATTGTAATGGTGGGAATGAACAGAAATAACTGAAAAATGATTATATATGTTTTTCAAATATTTTTACTCTTTACAATAAATTTTATAGGATTAAAAATACGAATGAATCCAATTTTAAGCGTAAACATTCCAATATTCTTTAAAAGGTCGATTAACCGCCTTTTGATGGAGAACCTCATTTAAATCCACTTTTTGACAATTTTATGTGTTATATTTGACAAAAGAAAATTCTTCTTAAAAATAGGGACATCAAAATTTACTTTGTGTAAATTTTTGGTATTTTTCGGAAAAAGTTCAATTTTTAATGAATAGTGAAAAATGTTGTATTTTAATTCAAAACCTTTTTTAAATCTAATTTATTTATATGATTAGATTATCTTTTGAATTGGTTTTAAAGTGAAATTATAATATATTTTTACCATTTAATCCAATAGTGTTTGTTGGAATTAATTTCACTTTGAAATCAGACTTAAACCAGTGTCAATCTTTTGATACATTTTATTTCATCGAAACACGCTATTTGTTTTGACAGCGGGAATTAATTATTAAATTAATTAATGCAACTTATATGTTTTTAATTTTTTAAAATGGACATCATTTTTGAATTCAGAATATCAAATATATCTTAGGGTGAATTTTTGGTATTTTTTTGAAAAACATCAATTTTTGATGAATAGTGAAACCACTAAGTGGTACTTATAAAAACTGATTTTTCCGTTTAAAAGAAATTTTTCCATATTTGTGTTTTTAATTTCAAAAATTCGACATACATGTTTTTCATTAGGAAGTAAAATGTGGTTCAATGGGATTAGAATAATTTTGTGGTGAATGGTACCTTATTAAGTTTTTAATCGCGATTAGAGGTAATTAGTGTAGTTTAAGGTAAGAATAATGTTTTAATAAAATGAAATGACCTAGACACATGTCCTACCCTAATTTGATGTGTCATGGACGACCAATAGAATCCATGGGTCAACATGGGGACCCCATGGAGCCACTTTGGTAGGAAAATGACATAAATACCTTTTTATTTAATGTTAATGTAAAAATGACACAAACATGAGATGTTTTACTAAAACAATTTTTAATGGGGTTATACAAGTCATATTTTTTACTATAAATATCCATTATAAAGATAAAAATATTTCCTACATCATAGTATTTTTGGATAATTTATATACATTAAATAAATTAAATTATTTATGACATCATGATGATGTAGTGATGACCTCATTATTTAATGATTTAAATAAAATGGAAAGATAATGTAAACTCTAAGACCTAAACATGTCCAAAACCTATTGGATGGGTGGATTTAAAACCCTTATCACCTTATCCTCGAAAAACATCAATGTGGGACCATTAAAATCCGAAACACATTCTAAAATAATGTAACATTTCTTTACTTTCCAAGAGTGCCCCTCCTCTCCTCTAATAAAAGGCCCCCACCTCTACCTCCATACCCACACTTCCAAAGCCTTTGGCTCAGCCAAACCCTGCCCATTTTGCCTCTCCACATCCCTATTAAACTCCTTGAAGCCTCAGTTCAGGCATAAGTCTTCCCAAGGATGCCTTTGAGCTCAAACCAAAGGGAGTTACCCGATTTTAAGGTAATGTCTTCACTTGTGTCCTTTTGTTTTATTTTGCTTATCCAACCCCCTAAACTCTTTTTATTCATTTATTTTTTAACAAATACTGTATCTTAAATATAATAGGATGTTTTTATAAGAATGATCCGTGCTACACTTACGCAAACCTACATCTAATGGTTAAATAACATACTGTTTCTGTGGATGGCGAATTTCTGGCTCATGAAACGATGATTGTTCAACATTCTTCTAACACCTTCAAAGGTGTCCATTAAGATGACAATATATTTATATATAATATATAATATGTTTATGTTTTACTTAAGCTTCTGTGTTTTTCTTTTATGGCATACCTTTATGGTTTCCATTATGGGTAAACGTGATATCTTCATTTAAGGAAGTGCGGACTACCGCCCCCTCAAAGTGATTTGATTTGTTAATACCATATGTGGTACGTATAAAGGATATATTTAATGTTATTATATATGATACCATACTGTAATTGAAATACTATTATGTATCATTATGTTTTAATTCCATTAAATATGAAATAGAAATGGAAGTAGCGTTCATGCGTACGTCGGCTTACCGTCTCCATAAACGGTACATTTCATTTCTTATCTCAAAATGTTATGTACTATTATAAGTACAAATATATAAGGGATATATATGTAATATATTACATCTAAATGATGGATATAATTCTGGAATAATAACATATATATATATATATCTCATTTTGTTTTAATTCCATTAATATGACAAAAAATGAAAGTACCGTTCATGCGTACGTACGGCCTACCGTCTCCATGAACGGTGCTTTTAATTTTTATCTCCAAATGGTATGGAATAGTAAAAATGAATATATACTGGATATATATGATATTTAAAACATCAACACTATTCTGGATATTATGTACCTATAACTACATGGAAAATTATTTTCCAACAAGTTTAATTTTTGACTCATGTACCAAACATCGACAAAAACGTCTAGTATGAAATCATATTATTAACCAATTATTATAACATTAAAATATGTGATATGAAATGAATAATAATCTTTATAGTAATTCCTTAAGAAATTATAAATTGACCAAAGTTTATTATTTAGGAATATAAAGAAACGAACAAGACAAGTTAGACTTGAGGTAAGGGATCCTTCTCCTCTCTTTCTTTTTATGTACACTCTTTTATGTCATTCCTTTTAAGCTCATCTTTATTGTGATTTGGATGTTATTTTATATTACTCTTACTGTAATTTTTATGTTCATATTATGAGAGACCCTATTCTCTCTCATCAATAAATTTTGGAAGTTTTGAGTGGCGCCGTTAGGCTGCCGAATTTTCGTAAGAGATCTAACCTCTCTCTTTCTTTTTAAGTACTCTCCTTTATGTCACTTCTTTTAAGCTCCTCTTTTTTATGTTGGGGGATGTTATTTTATATTACTCTTTCTGTAAACATTATGTTAATATTATGAGAGACCCTATTTGATCTCATCAATCCATTTTTGTATGTTTTAAGTGGTGCTGTTAGGCTGCCGAGTTTTCATAAGGGATTTTTCATCTCACTTTTATTCCCGTGATATTTATGCTACATTTGACACAATTTCCTTTGAGTGGTGTATTTACTGAACATTATTTTACTCATTGTGTAATATACTTTCATTTATGATTATTTACATCAATTTTTTATTTTCCTTCTTTCACAGGGTGTATGTTTCGAAAGATACCCATGTTGGTAAGGGAACCTTTCACCCTCCTCTTTTAAAAGAAATCTTTTGTTATGTATTTTAATTCACATACTATTATGTTGGGATATGTTCCTATATATCCTTATTGAGGTAAATGTTTTTCCAAGTGATGAGATACCCTTTTTATCTCTCATCAACTCATTTTCTGAATTTTGAAGTGACGCCGTTAGGCTGTCGAATTTTACCATGGGAACTTTTTAACCCAATTTCGATTTCTTTGGGTTCAACATGTATTTATTGAATATTTAATCCTTTGAATATGTGTGAATGAGATTTTATTGTTTTAGACATAATATCCACTTATATTGGGTGTATTTATATTTGTCACACATAATTTTGAGATTGATTTATTCTTAATTTAATGATACCTTCTTTATAAGGGATTTCATCGCATTTTACATTTCTATTCAGACTTCATTGTTGTTATACACCAATTCACTCTTATATGGTGTATATACTATACTTTCGAATATTATATCATGAATCCATTTATTCTCATGATATTATAAAGTTCTGATTAAATTTTATTCTTCAATTATTGTATTCAAGTGTCTTTAATTTTGGTAAAAACCATTTAACCAAAATATCGCTTTAAATGTTTTAAAGATTTGTTATTATTAATATCCATGTTTTCAAAATGGTTTTAAGAATTTATTTATATGTATATTAATGGTTTAAAATGTTAAAATCTTCAAGGTGGTATGGGACACTTTTATTCAAAAATCTCTTTATTAAATGTTTTCAATGGTTTTGAAAATGGTTTTTACAATGGATTCATTATTTCAATATCGTAAAATGTTCTATTGTTTTTGCAATGTGGGAATGTTATATTTCCTTTATGCTTAAGTTATGTTCTATGATTATGTCATGGTTCTGGGGCATTGTTATGAAGACATGTGGTTCCGTGTTAAACTATGGGCGGGTGAGCCCGATATAGCTTTCCAATGCATTGGGTAATGCGAAGGAGTGAAACGTTATGGTTTCTCTAATGAGATTTAGGGAATATACTGTGGTGGGTATTCCAAACGTAACCAAGAGGGTTACTCCCTACATAAGAATGTTATTAATGCCTCAAGTTACCTTTATGTCTTATGATTTCTATGATTTATTCATGATTTGATGAGGAATGTTAAAGTGCTTATGTTTTATGTGTAATGTATGATTTCATTGATTCTTATGTGTACATGTAGTCATGTTTCCTTTCCATATATTTTTATATCCCTTACTAAGCTTTTTATGCTCATCCCAAGATTTTGAAATGTTTTTCACAGGTCAAGAGAAAGGTACATGATATGATGATAGTGTCAAGGAAGTGTCAAGAAAGAATCCATGTTTTATTTTAAATATGTTTCCATTGATGGGATAAATGAATACTATCTTAATGTAACCACTTTGGTTAAATGTGGAATGTAATGCAAGTTTATGATCTTATTCTCTAAAACTCTAAACCGGAAAAGATCCTCAATGTGTAATATTTTCATAAATCAAGATTAAGTAAGGTTTAAGGTTGGGGCCTTATACATGGAGTGACCCTAAGGTACATGACATATGTCCCAGGTCCAAACCATCATCGTAGTTTGGACTTTTAGATCATAGCATGGAAATCTACCCCAAGACCATTGATTCATATTCCCCATAAACATTGTTGTGTAACCACTTACATTTATGTTTAAATATATATCACCAAGAACTACATCATAGTGAAACCCCATTTACTAAGATTTAATCCATTTATGTCCTAGAATTTAATCGTATATCAACATTTTATATTCATACATGACACTTTCCATGTGATAATTACCATGGATATGAGATAGTCCCCATCTATCCAAGAAAATATTTTCATATGACACGTTATCAATTCATGTAGTACCGTTTATTTAGTAGGGTCATTAACATGTTCCAAACATTATGATCAAACACAAATCCTCGCCATGTTGTATTACACTAATGATGTGGCATAATATTATATTCATTATAGAATGTAATCATTTATTTGAGGCTAACATCCCAAAAATTGATTCTCATCCTATACTGAAACCCCTTAAAACTAAAGGAGGAATAAATACACAGGGTAAAAAATATATCTGAATATAATTTATTAAAATTAATTCATGGGTCATTTTAACCCTTCAGGATTTTGATATCTTTCTTCAGAGATATATCTAGTTATAAAACTATTCAAACCATAATAAAACATTAGAATCCCACTAACGATTTTCTCAAAACTCACATAAAACGTGGAATTCATGTATCCATTCCACAATATCCCTAACTAAATATCTCAAACTTATTAATTTTTTACAATTTTACTCCACACCATTGAAATCACCAAGATGGTCAGATTCTAACTCAAATTCACTTAAAATATTAATTCAATATGAATCCATCAACTAAGAGTGAACACACACACAAGCAATAATATGTCATCATTATGTATCATGTTGATTCCCATACATCAACCCACATAATTTCATTCCAATTATAAAATAAATATAATATACACTTCCACATGTCAAGTATTAAAAAACACACACCTAGTGTACCAATAATCATCAATAGATCATACTTCTGCATTGAAAATGTTATAATGATCACATATATCTCACCCATGGTTTTACTAATGAATACTTTTAATACCTTTAGAGTCTTAATCACTATTTTACATGACCCCCATTATAGGGTATCCTTCCCAGTTCCCTGAAATATGGGTATATAATAATTCAGGTTACTAGATCATTGGAAAAATTCTTATGTAATATTAGAAAACATAGGTGGAAATTATCTATGATGCACCAACTAAATATGAGGTAATCAACAAATAGTACACTAAATATACCATCTTTCAATATTCCTAACACTCATATATAGATAGACCAAAAAGAGAGTGATAATTCCTAGCCTATCCATACTAGACAAAACTCTCTTGAAACTGAATATATGGAGGTAGCAGTCATCCTTTACTCTTACAACCATGTTTGTTCATGTTATATCACTTCTTATTTCCATTTTAAGAACCGCATCCTTTATCACTTATCACCATTTTCCTAACATGTATGTCCAAAATGTTCATACTATATTCCCCTGAACCACTATCTATTTATCATGATCACATATATCCTCAGGGAACTCATCCAACTGATTCATTTATAATAATGAATCTCATCCTTCTTGAAGCCTTATTACAGGTAATCATTATGTCTTATCATAATAAAACACTCCAAATATAGCCAATGAATGACATCCAGCCTCATGGTTTCACCTACCTCTTTCTGGATTATATACCAAACACACCCTTGATACACACATTGATAAACCCAAGAATAACATACCTGGGTAGGTTGAGTAGATATATACTAGGAAACCATATGGGAAAAAATCAACGATGTTATTCCTAACATGTTAAATAAATAAAATACATCATATTACTAAAACAAAATTAAATTTTTTAAAATATGATGAAATGAATTTCACATATTCCCTATATTCATATAATGACTCAAGAGTATCCCATATCTCTATGGCCTAACAACCCAATATAGAAATCAATTACATCTATTTCCAGTATATACAAGTAAAAAAACTCAACTGTTATCCTAAAATACAAAATGGACATATCATTTAACCCTGTAATAAAATTATCATCATACACTTATAATAGATAGAAATAAAGTAAAACATTCATCCGATTTTTTGAAAAATGTAGAAACCTATATATACCAAATTGTCAAATATAAAAAAGAAACACACATGATATAATTTATAACAACATATGCGAATACCATATTGTATCAATCTATACCTAGATGTCCTAAACGGAAACATATCTTATTACCAACTAATTATTAATCATGACTCTATATACACTATATGATGCCAACTACTAGTGATGTTCAATGGGTGGAATGTGATGATATTGTACTGTATAAATATAATTAATAACAATCACATTTAAATATTGAAAATAATAATAAATAATATGAAATATTATAAAAAAACATCAGAAACCACAAAATAGTACATGTTCTATAAACATATCCATACAATTTCAAACCAATAAAAATGTCAATCTGACCACTTATTAGATAATCATATAAAAAAAAATCAAAGATAGTAAAGGATAAAACCTAACATCGAATTTATGGAAGAATCGTATTCATATAACCATTTATATCTATTTCTAATCCATGGAATGACCCACTACTATAATCTAGATATCAAGAACTTTAACATGTTACATCATGAGACATAATATTACATGAAATCCAAAGGGCATCTGTAGGGTGTGTGTATGTAATTATTAGGAAACCAAAAATGGGTCCCTAGATAATATATATATATATATATGAGTGTTTATAATTTTAATAAATTATATCCAACTAAAACCATACAACCCACTCCATAAAACATTCAACCATCCATTTTTGAGTCCTTTAGTGGCTTCGATTTTAGCTAGGGTGGGATGATGCACCCATTTTATATCATAACAATGCCTCATATTCCTTAAAAAAAATTATCATCATTTAATAAAGTAACACATTTTCAAAATTGAAATCCTTATAAATACATGAATCCAAAAATAAGTATCCATATTTGATGTAACAAGTACCATGTTCCACTGATATCATTCATCCAACTAGAACAAATGTAAAAAAATACCCATATGTTATCTAATATATAAATTTATTGATAGTTCCAATATAGATTTAATTGTATCTCACATCTGTTTTTCTTAATCTCCACAAATTTCCCATGGACACCTATTCCATATCCATCATCTGAAATAATGTTCTACACCACCACCCCTAATACACTCAAATATTTGTAATATACTAAATACAACTAGTAGTCAAAAAACAAAAATGGGACATATATTTTGATAAAATGTCCCAAATTAAATGAACCCCATGGTTATGGAAAATAATCAAAAACATATCACCATAACCAGTTAATCCTAAAATTTCACTAATGGAAATGAAAAACTCTATATGTTTCACATAGGTAAACTCTACTACCCAATCACCAGGGTCTATCATTACTCATAGAAACATGAGTTACAGTAATCATGTTCTCATTGAATAAAAAATCAACACATCATTAGGAAATTTGTCTATAATACATGGAATGAGGCACAATAATGTTATAAAACCACACCAAAAATAAACCTATGACATAATACATTAAACCAATCATTTCAAAGAGGAGACAACTCTTAGTCATCCCAAATTAAAAAAGAAAACAAATTTTAGTTTGGTTCATTATCACTCATAACCCTTTACCCTTGAGTGATTATCATAATATATATAAGCACAAAATTAACACAGTTAGAATCAATACACTACCTACATGTAGTAAACAAGACTCTACTCATTGAGATAGACTGGTTGATTGGTTTATTAATATATGAAATCATAAAAAGTGAAGATAAATCACCACAACAACTCATTGTGATGACCAAGTTATAGAATTAAAAACCAATGATTAATATCAATTAATAGGGATAATAAATATTAAATAAGAGGGCTCGAGAAATTGACTTATTCTAATATCTTAAATGAGGTGTATTTAACATTTTATTTATTAATTAATTATTCCTTTTTTTTAAAAACCATAGAGGCATCTCATGATGTTGCACTACAGATCATCATGTATATACAATATAAAAACTAACCTCAGGGAATGACCCTCATGGGAATTAGAATTGAATAACACCAATAATTACTCAACTCCTTTGCCTACGTCATACTAAAACATAAACACTTCCACTCATAGAATAATGGATCTCAACACAACAATCATCCTAGTGAATCTGCCTTTTTAATAATAGGATCTACTAAAACCTTGGAATTTAATATTTATGTTGGATTTTTTTATCCTATGAACCACAATCCATTCCATAATTCCCATAATTATTGTAATGTATTTAATAATCACTAAAAATAAATTCCTATATAGCATATCCAATCCATTATTCCATGTTTCTATGATGTTTCCATCAAGTTAAACTATAATAATTGATATGAGACATATAATTATCAAAAAATGATTCCCCTAAGTTAAAACATGTTTTTACCTTGTTTTTATTTTTATCCTTATGTCATAGATTATATCCCAAAACACAATTCATTTACCATAATAATAATCATAACACATAAATTGGGTTCAAATACACATAGATTAACTAATATCCAATGTAAATTACGTCAACTGAATAACTGTGGCATTAAATTTTATATCCCCTCTTACAACCCTTCCGATCATTAGCCAGAACATTGTATCCCTAAAATTATTTTACATTTTTAATCCCTTATCTTACTATATAAACATTATAATACTTTTTTTAGGATTTGATAGTGCATTTTTCATTGTATTTTTCATAATACGGTAATCCCATGATTCTCATGTCATATCTAAAGTATGTTTGGGATAATTATTCATATCACTCTTCTTATATCAACTATATATGGGTTCTGTTATTTTTTCAACTATTATAAGATCATATGAGACATCTCCCTAGTAATATTCTTGTATTGAAATAGGTATATAATACATGGTATTATATTTTTTCTTGGTGATGTTAAAAAAATGTACATGAGAGGTAGGGATAGGAAAAAGAACATGATAACCAATATGAATCTAATTCACTATAGAACTAAAAAAACATGCTGATGATTTCTTTTCTAGATCCACAAAATTTTTCACATAGTTTATTTGGTGTCTTCTGTAAACTAAAATTTAATAATTGAGTGTGAGTGGATATGAGAGGGGAAATGAATTGGTTTGTGATTTGGATTTGGTATTATGAAATTTAAAATTAAGAAATTAAATTAAATGATTTATTTATGTTCTTGGATGGATTATTTCAATGGTTGAGAATATGAATTTCATAAAAAAAGTATCTATGTATTAAGTGTAATTCATGATGTTATTTATGTATCTTATTTTCTATTTTTATATATTAATTTTCTGATATTTTTTGTAAAAATTGAATGTATTGTTACAAAAGGTTTTATTACAAGAATGCATTTTATGTTTCATGGTGTTTAACAAATATTTAATAAATCCATAATTTTCTTTAACACTTATCAAATCTCATATGGTAGTTAATCTCTACAATGTACATGCAATTTCTACTTTGATAATACCCTATATGGTTACTCCATTGTAATCCTTTTTATAATTTTCAAACATAATAAAGCATATATATACCATATAACATGGTCATTGAGAACTTCCACCAATATATATTTTTTATCTCGATTATGTATCTGACTATTCTCTCGTTGAAATTTCATCCCATATTGGCCACAAATATGGTTTAATGTACTAGGATCTCTTGGTTAGGACATATATTTATAAGATTGTTACATGGATTTTTACATGTGTTATTATATTTTTTTATTATTATTTTATATTCATATTTCTTATATGGGTTTTATATTTTTTGGATTAGGGAACATTTTCAATACATAATAGAAACATACATGATTTTATTTCAATAGATGTGTGGGGTTATGTAATTAACATCAACTAGGTATGTTATAGTCACACTTACTATTTGTATGTATAGTTCATGTTCTTTATGATCCAGATAAGGTAATTTTATTTTTTATGAATGTGTGATATTCATGGATTGGTTGGTTCTGTGGAAGGATACAAGGATCAACAGAGTTATTGAGTTCATTTTTACTTGATTGAGGTGTCCTTTTATTTTTATTTTTATTTCTGATCTCATTTTTAAAAATATAATCAACATAAATAATGGTCCTTACATAGTACTGTATTTATTATTTTATAAGTACAAAAATATTTCATTATCATCAGTCTGTTAGACCAATGGGTTCATTATTCATCATATATTGGTTGATTAAATTTATTGATATTATCATAAATATTTCTACTAGTAGACTATTTCTATATTTTATATTTACATGTTTTTATTGATGTTTATAATTATTAAAATAAGACATTTGGGTTAAATTATGTGGTTGATATTATCATGTTTCACTATATTTCCCCGTATAGTGACAAGGGAGTGTTACAATGTCCGTGAGGGTAATACGCGGTAACATCTATGTCATGAACCAAACCATCGGGCACTACCTGACCAATGATAAGATGGTGTGACCACCATAAGACTACCTCTAGATGGATAGGGGCTAGTGAAAATCTCTAAGTAGTTATATTACACACATGGGTGTCCATAATATAATATATCTTCACACATGAAAACATATCTATCTTAATGAAATAGTATAAGGGTAAATTGAATGAAATATACTCTAGAGTAAAATACATGTGTTACATATATTCCACACCAAATTATGGAAGAAGAATTGAAATTATAATGGTATGAATATAATCCCAAAAAAATCTAAAAAGTTTCCAAGCTTCATAGAAAAAGTTAACTGCTATCAAATTAATCATCTGGTATAAACCTTGGTCTATCTAGACTAATGTTTTCATCACCTACTCTCTCTACACCAAACACATCATCAAAATAATTACCATCTACATAATCCATGAAATTTTCTCATAGATCACATGTATATTAGAGTATAACAATACCCATTAGGCACACAAAAACTATAAATAAAATGGGGTAAACTAAATGTCACCTGCATTCTCAAGCCATTTTTCAGATTGTACAAAAAAACCCAAGCGAGAGAGAAAATTTGATATATCCATATCCATACCGTAACCAAGAACAATGACTCAGATCATTATAAAATGTTATGATAATAAGGATATGATAAATAACCACATCAAAAAAACTGAATAACCCATATATACTCAAATATACTCAAGATAGATGCTACGTACCTATGTTATCCAAACCATACTTCCATCCATAGAATTATACTAAAGGATAAATATAAAAATCATCTTGGTTAAATCACACTACACAAAATCCCCTATATAATGTCGATCATTATATTGGAATTGCTAATTGATTCTTTCTATGCTGATGACATTCATCCTAGAAGTCATACTCAATGAGTCTACTATGAGTAAAGTCACACTAGAACCTATCCCTTCATTATAATTAGATATGGGGTCACACTGATGAATTATGGGGGAAACTAATAATCCTATTATAACTCAATAAATATTAATATATAGAAATAGAATCACACCAAATACCACTACGGGACAACGAAAAACATAACTATAACTCTTGATATCTAGATACACATATAGGGGTTCACACTCAGGACCATTGAGGGACACAACAAACCCAGTCTTTAATATAAAAGATCGTAATACTCATATAGGGGATCACACATAGTCCCTCTGATGTATATAATACCCAACCAAGAATAAAACACTAATTAGGTGATCATTATCCCACATAAGTTGGTCACAAAAATTCCTCAAACCCTGCCATGGGAAATCTATATTATAGGGGATCCCAAACTGATCCAACTATGGGAGTTTTGAAACTCTCTATGAACCAATTTCATATAGGGGATCAAATTCCTATACTTATGAAATAATTCCACAATATATCATTACTGGTATATTCCAAAGGATAAAAAATGATAATACTAGACTATGCATCACAGAATGAAGAATCCATCAAATACCACCTCTCACCATATTTCTACAGTCCACACAATGACCATACTCACATTCTACGTGGAAAACATATTATATAGTCTACTTATGGAACCCAATATTTTTCTCAATGATGGAAATATGTGAGTAATAAATCATTATGGGGAGTAAAGGAAATGATCTCATAGGGTACAAAACATTCCCATTGGGGTCAAACCCTAACGATGTCCCCTCATAGTACTCATAATTTAATGTATTGTACATGTCGAGTACATGTTGTTAAAAATCATGTAGCCTTTCATGGACACCGAGTTGTGTATTAAAAATACACAAGCTTGGATGGATATGTTTCCTTGATGTATTTTACTTTTGAAAATGTCCCAATCTTATGTCTATAATCATGTTCCCATGTACATGTTTGAGTCCTTGGGCTTGTCTAGACCTAGGGTCTTTCCATGTACTACAACAGCACAATGTCCCCTTTCATGGCATTATATCCCATGTACTTGGACACATGTTCATTTCCCACAACATTGTGTGTAACCCCAATAAATTATGTGTAATACCCAAATATCATTATCTATTGAATATAATTAACACATAGAGTGTTCTCGTGCACTACACACCATGTGATTTGGATATCTAAATAGTAAATCCATAAAAAAATGTTGAATCTGACATTTTTATCAATAGTGTCTCACTCTCCAACATGAAATACTGAAATTAATGTTTTATAAAAAACACTCACTGAAGGAAAATTATTTCCCAATAAGGGTATTCTCTAATTTTTTATTAAATTCCGCCAAGAACATGAAAAATGAAACTCCACTTGAAACTACAATGTCACTCGTGTCAGCATTGTGAAATGATTCATGCACATTAGTCCTCGTCTTAGAGGCTTCGAATACTCCATGAACTTAATATCACTATGGTTATAGAGAAAATTGGTATGCAACCATGATACCAAATGAAGTAAAAAAATATTAATATGAACCCCATTGACAGCCTATTGACTTGGTCAAATCCTCAAATCCTCCTACATTTTCTCAATAATCAGGAAATGGCGTGAACATAACAGTTTGAAACGATAATCAACAAAGTTAAATGATGTCAGACTACCTTCTACACTAACATGAATCCCAGAATCTCCAAAAATATATGCTATATTATAGTTATCAAGTGGGAAAACTTGGTGATCTCGTATGTGATCACTCATAGAGTGTCATAACCTGTTTCTAATTGAGGAATCCCATCATAAAAAATACCAATTCACTATTCCATTTCTATTTCCCTTAAGGACCCTTATTTTTTACATAATGATAGGTGAGAAAGGAATAATTTGACTACGTAATGGGCTATAACATCCTTGGACACTCAAACCAGATGCTAGTGGATCTTGGTATATTGAATCCTCTCATAGGCATACTATTGAGGAAAAGAAACCTCCTCATCACCATATTTCACAGTTTGACTATTATCATCATCTATCCTAAGGATTCTGATATAATACCTAGTATAAAATATATTTAATGAATATATCTAGTGTACTTATGAGAATTTATGATATCATAAGAGATACCCCAAAGGATCACCTCCCTACTTGAATAAATAAGATAAGACGTAATAACCGTCCTCTAGAGATACCCTACACCATCCTAAAATGTGAGGGTGAAATTTAAAGAGGTCATGAAAATTTTTAATATTCCCAACATTATCCAATGTAAGATGAATTTTTTATAATCTATTACAAATCCAAAAAACATTAGCGGCACCCAATATTGAACTACCAAAAACTTTTCAAGATCCAAGATATCTCTCACTTCCAAGAATACATAATCCATGAAGTCTCCCTCCTGTTTCCAAAACTGAATCTACCTGATCTACCTATGAATATTGTACTCTCAGAGTATGTTAGTAACCACACACATGTTTCATACAAGCTCTATATCTTTCGTCTAGTACATGATGGTTCAAGAGAAAAAGATTTCCATGAACTGATGAATGAAGGTTTATGAACCAATTCACATGTGTTTCACCATGTGGGGTCTTCCATCACATTGAATGGTATCACCATGAGTTAAATTCAACCATATATGGGTTATATATCTACACTATTTACATCCACCTCTAAAACATTGAACTGGTGAAAACCTAACATGTGGAAAAACATCAAGAACCACTTCACCTCTAAAAACTAGAAAAATAATTTATCGATTCTTGGGATTGGATAATCATACTAGACTTTCATTTAGTGTTGTTAATTCTAATACTCACCTATTTGAAACACGTTAAATCTTCCAAGTTATACAACTAATGGAATACAATGTTAAAATACTTATTTTTACTAATTTCTTTCTCTACAAACCACAAATTGCACCACCATCTCACAAAGCTCAGTTGGTTCTATACGATATACATCCATTGATATTGGTGTAGTATCTGGGTTATAGTCTATGAATAATTGGTACTCTCATTATGGAAATCAAAATGGAATATCTTCTGGAGATACTACCTCAAACTCCATAACTACAACATGAAACTAAGAGCTCATAATATCCACTACTCCCAAGGTCAGACTAGCCAATTAATAATAAATTAGTTACATCCTCCAGAACATGATCACATAACACTCTAATAGGAATCATTACTTATCAATGGATTGCAACTAATCCCCACAAGAATTAAAACACCACAACACTCACTACAAGTAACTTACTAAGAATGGATGGTGGCAATATAGCCCATATTGAGGAAGGCATCTTAGGATATCTCTACAATTATAGACTGGTCCAATGTGTTTATCTCTCTACTCTAGATTTAGGTCACTTTTCCAAAAGTAGTTTATGATCTATTATCCTCTCCACTAGAGCCTCCAATCAGAAGGGTCAATATAAAAGGAAAAAAAATGGTATCATTAGGCCTTGAATAGGGGATAATCTCTTGGAATAATGGATTAGGACAAACCAAAACCTCACAATTTATAAAACTCAAAATTTATCAATCACTCATATTTACTAAAAATATCAATTTACCCAACACCTTAATACACTTAACATACCTAAACACAAAAGTGAAAATAACTCATCAACCATACCTCAACACTATCCGGTTTGGGTGGAATTAACTCACATGCATGATTTTGGATCTAATCACAAGAACATATCTTTGTGGGGGAGGAATTATTATAAATATCTAGTTTAAATTCATGTCAAAAATAAAAAATATGGGGACCCATCAATTCCATTCATCTCCCAGGATATGCATTAAAAAACTAAAATTAAAAGAGTAACTCTTAATTGGGATTATATGTACTGAAACTTTTATATAATGTAAAAAAATTATACCTATATTCATTCATGGAGCCTCTATATCATTGTTATCTTTGACATGTATCTATCCATTCCCATATCTTCCATCTCCACAAGCCCAACATTGACCACCTAAGAGTGGTTCTGGAAATAGTTTGACCATTTTCCACCTACTTCTACCCTTTATACTCCACATTCAGGTCTACCTTCATGAGATCCTCCATTGACATACTGATTCCACTTCCTAGGTGGACCATCTACCATATATTTATTAGCTTCACACCAAGTTTTACAAATCCCTTACGATATGTACCTAACGATCACAGAAGAAACACTTCTTACATCTCGATAGAATAGACCCAGTCTGAGAGCCCTAAACTATAGATACATTATCTTATGATCATCTCTGGATATGTCTCACATACCCAAATCCCTATAACATAGTAATAATACTAGATACTAAGGTCTCATCTCTTTATCTCACATTTTTAACATGTTCATTTAGTTTCCAATCATATAAAAATACTTCAATCACAAAATCCCACTCAGTCACCCTAGTTTATGTAGAATTAAAAAAGATATATAACCATCACTGAGATGATGTCCTCGTCCCTTCTCATAATTCTATTCTCATAAAATAATATCCCAAACAATATCTATAGTGTATCATAATAGGTTGGAAAACATTTAATATTACACTAACATGGTCATTCTTCCCTTCAAAATCTGGTGATTCTATTGGATGTACATTACTCACATCATAGGCTGGTAAAACTCCTCAACGATGAGATACAAAAACTCTATCAAAATGATTATCATCACATCATGTGTCTATGTCACTATTATCCCCCATTTCCTAATAGATTTTGTAGAAGGCTTACCTATATGACCAGCATTTGATCTCTAGGTGACTTTACTAGGCTTAAAACTCAGGTAACCACATTATTCTATTCCTTTTATATAAGAGGGTAATGATCACCTAATAACATGAGAGGTTACCATCAATGAATCACATAAAGTGTTCTCATCTTATAAACATCCTCATTTGAAACAACTTATATCTCATGCTTCTCAATAGTTAATGACACTACTGGAAAACCACTTATAGGTACCACCTCCTTTGTATATCCCTACATTGAATCCTCATAACAATTTAGGTCATCATAGTGATCCCTCAATGTAATTCTAACTAGATTTAATCATGGAGGTATCCTATACTTAAATCAAGGTGTACCATGTTAAAATAGTATATAGGGGGATTCTAAAATAAAAAAGTGAAATGAAACCACAACCCACTCTTATATCATGCATGTACTAATTTTTTTCCTTCAACCTATACCTAAATATATTAAGTCAATGAGAAGGTATTCAATGTGCTGCTGAATGGATGTGTTGGCCACCACATTAAAATTTAATTATATGGTTTAAAAGATGAACTAAAAACACACTAACACTATCTCCATAAATCCTATACAAAACTTCATAGCCATAAAAAACTCTAAATTCTAGTGCTAAGAAGATATACCTCTAATATAACTCTATCAAGACCTGTCACATAGGGGACCATCTGGCTAGCGATAAGGTATGTGTGACCACCCTATGTCTGCCAAAAATATTCAAGGGGATAGATATATGCACTGAGTATGCATATCATAGATATAGGATGCCATATTATAAGGTTTATATATACACACAGACATATCCATATCCAAGTAACAGTTTAGATGTAAAGTAAATGACTAATAATAATTATTGGAAAACATTCATAACATATATCCAACATTATAGTATAAAAATGTATTTGAAATGATAAAGGGATAAATATAATCTCACCAAAAAATGAATATTATTCCAACCTACTCAGAAAGAGGGGACTACTATAAAATGAAACACATGTCATAAACCTTAGTCTATCTAGACCAAAATGTGCTCCACTTACTCACATCCTTACAATGAAACTATCAAACAGACTACCATATTATTAAGATGCGTGATTTTTAGTAATATCCATGAATGTTTGAGTATAAAAATACATTGTATGTGAAAAATCCCCTAAATAAAAATTTATCAACTAAAAGACAATAGTATGACCAATACATATAAAATATGGTAAAGAAAACTCAAGCAAGAGAGAAAAAGGAAAATATCTATCTATATAGCATAGCTATGAACAATGTGCCATCTTATCATCCTAGGGTATGTTAATTATAATATGACACATAACCATGAGGAATCCAAATTAAACCTAGATATAATAATATATACTAAATACATACACTAAATATCTAAGAGCTCTAACAATAATTCCATCAATATGATTCTACTCGAGGATCAAGGAAACACTTATATGGGTGACCTCACTCCCTGAAACTTTCACTCCCTGATGGTGCCTATCTTAGTGGCCTCAGTCATGGTTTATTACTACCCTAAATGAACTCATCCAATAAGGAATTATCATTAGGTATTCTATGAGTAATCACATTCCAAAACCCATTGGTTATCAATAATCATATAGGCGATCACACAAATGAATATCATGGAACACAGATAACCCTAATTGAACTCAAAATATCTTCATGAATATATTGGGGATCACACCTAGGATATTTGGGGACACCATGAAACTTTAATGGAATTATAGAGGTCTCATGACAAGGTAATTATACCACTCCCTTGACCACTGGTGTACACCATAAACTGAGTCTGTAACACATAAGATCATGATACTCATACAGAGGATTGCACCTAAGGCCTTGATGGAATTTTAGACACTATATAAAATAACCTGGTAAGGAATATATTTTACTACTATGTGTCTTGGTCATAATGACTCCTCAAATTCCACATAGAGAAGGACAATGGTATCCCACACAACTGATAATAGACTATGGCACAATGATATTGTAATGACCTATGATTTTATATCTAAAATACCTATTTTGATGAAAAGTCTTATTATGTAATATCATTCCAGAAAATACATGAAATTATTTTGAATTATTATGTCTAATTAGATTTAAATGACCCTTATGTATCATTACTGTTGATAATATAGTCATTTAACAATGATCACATGATTCATATAAATATAGGTTTGTAACAATCCCAACTGACATAAACAAAGAAGTGATAGCTACAACTAGTAGGATCATACCCATTGAATCCTATATGATAGAGATTCCAAGGGAGATAGTATTTATAGGGTTTTAACTTGACCAAGCCCAATCTGATACCCAACAACTTATGTATGTCCAAAACCATTTACGAGTGAAGTTCAAGCTAATCGAGATCACGAACAAAATCATGTTCACCAAATGGCCCCATAAAAGCTCCACCATCACAGACCATACTCATAGGGAGTGTGCTACATTATTAAAATGGATATGTAACAAGACCCTAGTAATATTAATATGAACATTATTTTGTATTTATTAATGGATATATTTTCATCCTATTATTGTTTCATTATATATGTTTTTTATTTTCATTCTTTAAAGTAGAATTTCTATTTTTTATTAATTTTCTATTTCAATTAATGAATTAATGAATTAATGGATTTTGGAAGTAAATAATATTTTAATGTAAAATTATTATTTCTAAAAAATAAATGATCATATTATTTTTATGATTTCAAATATAATTTTTATTATGGTTCTAACACTCTAATTATCAAAAACTTATCATTTTGAATAAATATCAATGATTATTTAAAAATGTAATATTAAAATATATATAAAATTATTTAAATATAATGAATATTATTTTTGGGATGAGGATGTAAAAATATCCAATGTTGAATTTTTCATAATTTTATGTAATAGTCAAATTTTCAGGAAATTATTAAATACAATATAAATATACTTTTTTTATGACATCATAATGATCGAAATGTGATTTAATAATTAATATATAATTTATATAAGAACAAAATTTTTTTTACCTTTAATATAATTTTATTATAATTATGTATTTTTTATTTTATAAATCCATTATGAATTCTTCAAGGCGTATAATTTATCATAATCTTTTAAAATCATTTATTCAAGAGTGTGAATCATTTCCTCATAACCAATGGAAATATATTAATTTTTTAGGACCTCATCCATATAAAATAATGTATACCACTCCCATCTAGAATAAACCATGGGAGAAACCATGGGATGGTTTTTGGTATTGGATATTTTATTGTATATAGTTCAAAAACCTATGTTTGTGAAATATTAAATAATTCCACTCTTATTTCCTCTATAAACCCAACCATATACCAACTTATCTTAACTAAAAAACAATAGATCACATTATAAATATTCTATGTATAACCTAATATCCTCCCAAGGTTCCCCCAATATCTCAAAAATACATTCCCATTCCATTGGATTGACACATTCAAGTAAGGGAACTCTTTGTCTCTCTTTTTTATTCAGGCACCAGTTTTATGATATGAATCATAATTCATATTGTTTTTTGTTGGGATAAGTTATTATACATAAATTATATTATCCTATTTATTTATTTTATATGATATAACCCCTTAAATAGCAGTAATCCCTCCTATAAGCCTTTATGTACACCCCTTACTCTGTCGAAATTCTGTAAGGGGTCTTCCAATCTCTCTTTTTTATGAAGCACTTCATTTATTTAATATCTTTTTATTTAAAATTTATTATGTCTGGTATATTATCTAATATAATAACATTATTTTACATTTCATTTATAAATTATGAGAGATTATTTTAACTCTCATTAATCATTCCATGATCCTTAATTTCCAGACATTACCATACCGAAATTTTTAAAGGGATGCTTCGTTTCTCTGTGTATTATAGATTATTCTTCATATTATTGTAACACCCCAGGTAAATAAAGAGTATGAAATTTTTACATTTATCCATATTTTTTAATAAAAAATTAATATAACTTTAAACGGGATGTTATGCTTGATGGCGTACCCAATACGCAACAACGAGTTTCTTGTAAATCTTACGTTGCACTCTAATAATAAAATAATATTATTTTAAATAGTAGTTAATGCCTAGTCGTTCTAATGGCGGGAATGAACATAACTAACTAAAAAATTATTATATATGTTTGTCAAATATTTTTATTTTTATAAAAATGTTAGAGGATTAAAAATGCAAATGAATCCAATTTTAAGCGTAAACATTCTAATATTCTTTAAAAGGTCGATTAACCGCCTTTTGATGGAGAACCTCTTTTAAATCCACTTTTTGAAAATTTTATGTGTTATATTTGACAAAATAAAATTCTTCTTTAGAATCGGGATATCAAAATTTACTTTGTGTAAATTTTTTGGTATTTTTCTGAAAAAGTTCAATTTTTAATGAATAATGAAAAATGTTTTATTTTAATTCAAAACATCTTTTTAATATAATTTATTTATATGATTAGATTATCTTTTGAATTGGTTTTAAAGTGAAATTAGAATATATTTTTACCATTTAATCCAATCGTGGTCATTGGAATTAATTTCACTTTGAAATCGGACTTAAACTAGTGTCAATCTTTTGATACATTTTGTTTCATAAAAACACGCTATTTGTTCTGACAGTGGGAATTAATTATTAAATTAATTAATTCAACTTATATGTTTTGAATTTTTTAAAATAGAAATAATTTTTTAATTATGAATATCAAATTTAGCTTGTGGTGAATTTTTGGTAATTTTCTGAAAAACATCAATTTTGGATGAATAGTGAAACCACTAAGTGGTACTTATAAAAACTTATTTTCCGTTTAAATGAAATTTTTCCATCTTTGTGTTTTGAATTTCAAAAATCTGACATACATGGTTGTAATTAAGAAGTAAAATTTGGTTCAATGGGATTAAAATATTTTTTGGTGAATAGTAACTTATTAAGTTTTTAATCGCGATTAGAGGTAATTAGTGTAGTTTAAGGTAAGAATAATGTTTTAATAAAATGAAAATACCTAGACACATGTCCTACCCTTATTGGATGTGTCATGGCCGACCATGTCAAGCAATGGGTCAACTTGGGGACCCCATGGAGCCACTTTGGTAGGAAAATGACATTATTATCTTTTTATTTAATGTTAAAATTAAAATGACACAAACTTGAGTTGTTTTACTAAAACAATTTTTAAATGGGGTTATACAAGTCATATTTTTGACTATAAATAGTCATTTTAAAGATAAAAACATTTAATACATCATAGTATATATTTTATAATGTTTAGACATTAAATAAATTAAATTATTAATGACATCATGATGATGCAGTGATGACCTCATTATTTAACGATTTAAATAAAATGGAAAGATAATGTAAAATATAAGACCTAAACATGTCCAAAACCTATTGTATGGGTGTATTTAGAACCCTTATCACCTTATAATTGAAACACAACAATTTGGGACCATTAAAATCTGAAACACATTCTAAAATAAAGTAACATTTCCTTACTTTCCAAGAGTGCCCCTCCCCTCCTCTTATAAAAGGCACTCACCTCTACCTCCTTACCCACACTTCCAAAGCCTTTGGCTCGGCCAACCCCTGCCCATTTTGTCTCTACAGATCCCTCTATAACTCCTTGAAGCCTCAATTTGGGAAGAAGTTTTCCCAAGGAAGCCTTTGTGCTCAAACCAAAGGGAGTTACCCGATTTTAAGGTAATGTCTTCACTTGAGTCCTTTTGTTTTATTCTGCTTCCCCATCCCAATAAACTCTTTTTATTCATTTATTTTGTATGAAATCCAGTATATTCAATATACTAGTATGTTTTTATAAGAAGTATTTGAGCTAAACTTACACACACCTTCGTCTAATGGTTAAAAACATACTATTTCTGTGGTTTTTGATTTTCTGCCTCACGAAACGATGATTGTTCAATATTCTTTTAACACATTTAAAGGTGGCCATTATGATGTCACTGTATTTTATATATGATATATATGGTATTTATGTTTACTATATTCTTCTGTATTTTATGGTTAAAACATACCTTTATTCTTTTCATGTTGTGTAAATGCGATAATTTCATATGAGGAAGTGTGGACTACCGCCCCCTCAAGTGATGTGACTCGTACATGCAATAAATGGAATGTATAAAGAATGAAATTAATGAACATATGTGACCTATATAACATATATATTATACTCTAATTATAATATATATATATATATATATCATTTATTTTTAATTCCATTAATATGAAAAAGAAAAAATGAAAGTAGCGTTCATGCGTATGTACGACCTACCGTCTCCATGAACGGTGCTTTTCGTTTTTTATCTACAAATGATATGGAATAGTATAAAAGTAATATTGAATGGATATATATGATATTTTAATCATTAATACTATTCTGAAAATTATTTATTTATAACTACGTGGGCAATAACTTTTCAAACAAGTTCATTTTTGACTCATATACCAAACATCGACAAAAACGTCTGATATGAACTAACATTATGAAACAATTATTATAACATTATAATATGTGATATTAACTGAATAATAATATCTAAATTATGTCATTAGGAAATTATAAATTTACCAATGTTTATTATTCAGGAATATAAAGAAAATAACAAGACAAGTCATACTTGAGGTAAGGGATCCAACTCCTCTGTTTCTTTTTAAGTCCACTCGTTTATGTAATTCCTTTTAAAGCTCATCTTTCTTGTTATTGGGATGTTCTTTTATAGTAATATTTCTGTAATTTTTATGTTCATATGATGAGAGACCCTATTCTCTCTCATCAATCCATTTTGGATGTTTTGAGTGGCGCCGTTAGGCTGCCGAATTTTCGTAAGAGATCTGACCTCTCTCTTTCTTTTTAAGTACTCTCCTTTATGTCCCTTATTTTAAGCTCATCTTTGTTATGTTGGGGGATGTTATTTTATATTCCTCTTTCTGTAAAATTTATGTTAATATGATGAGAGACACTATTTGATCTCATCAATCCATTTTTGCAAGTTTTAAGTGGTGTCGTTAGGCTGTCGAGTTTTCGTAAGGGATTTTTCATCTCACTTTTATTCCCATGAGATTTATGCTACATTTGACACAATTTCCTTTTAGTGGTGTATGAACTGCCCATTAGTTTACTCATTGTGTAATATACTTTCATTTATGAGTATTTAAATCAATGTTGTATTGTCCTTCTTTCACGGGGTGTATGTTTCGAAGGATACCCATGTCGGTAAGGGAACCTTTCACCCTCCTTTTTTTACAAGACTTCTTTTGTTATGTCTTTTAATTCACATACTATTATGTTGGGATATGTTCTTATATATCCTTATTGATTTAAATTTTATGTCCATGTGATGATATACCCTTTTTATCTCTCATCAACTCATTTTCTGAATTTTGTAGTGACGTCGTTAGGCTGTCAAATTTTTGAAAGGGAACTTATTAACCCAAATTTGATTCATTTAGATAAACTTGTACTCCTTGAATATGTCGTTCTATGAATATGTGTGAATAACCTATGATTTTTTTACACTAAATATCCACTTATATTTGGTGTATTCGTTTGTCACACATAGTTAAATAATTGATTTATCCTTAAACCAAGGATACCATCTTTGTAAGGGACTTCGTCTCAATCTCCTTTTATTGAGGCATATTTTATTTTATACACAACCTTCTTTTATACGATGTATAACCCCCTTTGACTTTTACGTTTATCCAAAAGGAATATTTTTATATGAATCGTTTTACAAAATGACAAAAGGGAATGTTTTTGTCATACATATGCGACGACAACGACTTCTCCGCCGCCGTGACCATTATTTGAGTTTCGGATTCCTCAACAAGACATACGTTCTTTTTAAAAGAAAAATAAATACTATGTTTTACTTTTATTTTATTTTGGTATTGAAAATAGTTTTCATAAGGTTTTTTATATCAATGTGTTTTATTGATATCTTATGATTGAAAGGTGGAAATGTTATGTTTCCTTTATTCATGTTTTATGTGATACGATTATGTTATGGTTGTTGGGCATTGTTATGAAGACGGGTGGTTTCGTGATAAAATAAGGGCAGGTGAGCCCGATATAGCTCTCCAATGCATTGGCTAACACGAAGGAGTAAAATGTTAAGGATTCTCTGAAGAGAATTAGGGAATATACTATGGTGGGTATTCCAAACGTAACCAAGAGGGTTACTCCCAACGTAAGAATGTTATGAATGCCTCAAGTTACTTTTATGTCTTATGATTTTTATTATTTATTCATGATTTGATGAGTTATGTTAAAGTGCCTATGTTTTATGGGTAAAGTATAATTTCATTCTTATGTATATATGAACTCATGTTTCCTTTCCATATTTTTATAACCCATACTGAGATTTTTATGCTCATCCCAAGTTTTTTTGAAATGTTTTTCACAGGTCAAGGGAAAGGTACATGATATGATGATAGTGTTAAGGAAGTGTCAAGAAAGAATCCATGTTTTATTTTTAAATATGTTTTCGTTGATGGGAAAAAATGGATACTATCTTTATGTAACCACTTTGTTTAAATGTGGAATGTAATGCAAGTTTTATGATCTAATTCCCTAAAACTCTAAACCTGAAAAGATCCTCAATGTGTAATCTTGTAATAACTCAAGATTAAGTAAGGTTTAAGGCTGGGGCCTTATAGTTGGTATCAGAGGTCGGTTTAGACAACATTAGGGATTAGGAGTTTTTGTTAGACACATGATTATTCCACATATCTATTATTTCAGTTAAATCCTTGTTTTATAACTTTTTTCAGGTCAAGTAAAGTCGTTTACGAATGGAAGGAGAAGGATCTCAAACGACATTCTTATCTCTTCCTGATGACATTCTTGCAATAATTATTTCAAAGTCATGTTCGGATGATTGTGAAACGTTTTCTAGCATACAACTCAATTGCAAGCAGTTGTTTGAGATATCAAACACCTCCACTATACCTCATTATCATCGTGGATCATGGGTTGTTTTTAGACAAATATTATTTTCACAATATTCTCATATTTTCAATAAAGGTAAATATTATCAAGGTATTTTCAAATATTTTACCTTATCACAAGAATTTTAAGCATATTATTATCTTAAAAATGGTGCTGAGGAAAGAGACCTTGGCGCAACCTATTTATATTTGCTTTTAAAATATAGTCTCTCAGCACATACTTATTGTATTCTAAAAGGACCAATAATTGAAAGTTTCAACTCAAATTCTATCTGACTATTTTATAGAAATCATGTTTTATCATATGTTATGGAATTACATGTCATACATGATTATTTTCCAAAACTTTTTTTCTGTGAACACCCATATGACCCATGTTGTTCAAGGTGTATTTGGATGGAGGAAGCAAATGATTTTGAAAGATCACTAAATCATTGTTGTAATCCATGGGACTTCTACCTACGTGAGCAAGATTATGATGAAGCCGAGTGGACGCCATGATCAAGGTATGATGTTATTCATTTTGGGAATCATTTTATTTTATCTTATGGTGGTGAAATAAGACTTCAAAAATTTTGATGTTGAGATCGTAACGAATTTGGATGAAAATGAGAGGTATAAGGAAACTATTGAGGTTAAAACATTTTAGGGTTATTTTTGGAGTTTTATAAAAAGGACAACATGCAGACCGTGTGACAACCCATCACGTCGGACAAAGCTGTGGGAATAAAACCCACAACCAAAGTGTGACTGGTATTTATCACCTACCAATGGACTACGTGAAGTCCCTGGTTAGTTTGACTGATTCTTTTTAGTTAGATGATTTTATGAATTAAGAGTATGTTTATTTTGGGTTATCTATGGAAATTTATTATCCTATCATGGAGGATATGTGATTAGGTTAATTAATTGTCAATATGAGACATTAAGAGAAACTGATGTTGTTTGGAGATAAATGTTACGATTTAACTTGGAAGACTATGTGACTAAATCCTTCAAATATTTGGGTTTCAATACTAGTATGGTTTACATTGAAGAATTTTATGGACAAATTGTTTATCGAATGGTCCTCGTTGAACTTTGGGTTTTGTTGGATAAATTTTGGAGATTAAGAATAGATTTTCTTTCTATAAAGGATTATCCTTTTCTGGATTATCTGATCTTGTACTAACCTTTTTGGTTTTGGTTTTGGTTAAAGTCTAAAGACATGGGAAGTATATAGTTCTATTTTGTGGATTAGGTGATTCTCTAGAAGTTAATTATAGTACTCTTAATGTGAACAAGTCTTCTTAAATACTCGTATTTTGGAGAAAATATGAGTTTGTGTAAGGAATATAATAAAAGATGAAAGTCAAAATGATAAGTGATTATGTTTCCTTATGAATAAATTCCTCAATAAAAAGTAACATAAAACAAAAATGTTGTCTATTAACTTTTCCTACTGGGGAATCGAATACCGTTTAGCTCATCACAAGTTTGTGATTTTCTTGTGGTTAACTTTCTCCTAAACATGTTTTCTATCACTCTCCATCAGAACATGACCCTATGTTTTCTCATCCATGTCCATGTTTTACTACATGGAATTCTAGTATGGTTTAACTTGGGTGACCTCTGTACTTATCATTCTTTATTTTAAAATGATTGTTTTACTGACTCTTGTTCCGATGTGGGATTTTCAATGAAGTTTCCATGCCCAACTTTAAAATTGCGAGGACGCAATTCCCAAAAGGGGGGAAGGATGTAACACCACAGGTAAATAAAGAGTATGAAATTTTAACATTTATCCATATTTGTGATTAAAATATTAATATAACTTTAAAGGGGATTCTATGCTCGATGGCATACCCAATACACAACAATGAGTTTCTTGGGAATCTTACGTTGCACTCTAATAATAAAATAATATTATTTTAAATAGTAGTTAACGCTTAGCCGTTGTAATGGAGGGAATGAACAGAACTAAATACAAAATGATTATATATTTTTGTCAAATATTTTTACATTTTACAATAAATGTTATAGGATTAAAAATGCGAATGAATCCAATTTTAAGCGTAAACATTCTAATATTCTTTAAAAGGTTGACTAATCGCCTTTTGATGGAGAACCTCTTTTAAAACCACTTTTTGAAAATTGTATGTTTTATATTTGAAAAAATAAAATTCTTCTTTAGAATCGGGACAACAAAATTTACTTTGTGTAAATTTTTGGTATTTTTCCGAAAAAGATCAATTTTTAATGAATAGTGATAAATGTTGTATTTTAATTCAAAACCACTTTTTAATCTAATTTATTTATATTATTATATTATCTTTTGAATTGGTTTTAAAGTGAAATTAGAATAAATTTTTACCATTTAATCCAATAATGGTCATTGGAATTAATTTCTCTTTGAAATCAGACTTAAACTTCTGTCAATCTTTTGATACATTTTGTTTCATAAAAACACGATATTTGTTCTGACAGTGGGAATTAATTATTAAATTAATTAATTAAACATATATGTTTTTAATTTTGTAAAATAGACATCATTTTTTAATTCAGAATATCAAATATAGCTTAGGGTTAATTTTTGGTAATTTTCTGAAAAACTTCAATTTTTGATGAATAGTGAAACCACAAAGTGGTACTTATAAAAACTGATTTTCCGTTTAAATGAATTTTTTCCATGTTTGTGTTTTTAATTTCAAAAATCTGACATAAATGGTTGTCATTAAGATATAAAATGTGGTTCAATGGGATTAAAATTATTATTAGGTGAACAATAACTTATTAAGTTTTTAATCACGATTAGAGGTAATTAGTGTAGTTTAAGGTAAGAATAATGTCTTAATAAAATGAAAATACCTAGACACATGTCCTACCCTTATTGGATGTGTCATGCCTGACCATTTCACGCCATGGGTCAACTTGGGGACCCCATGGATCCACTTTGGTAGTAAAATGGCATTATTATCTTTTTATTTAATGTTAAAATTAAAATGACACAAACATGAGTTTTTTTACTAAAACAATTTTTAAATGGGGTTATACATGTCCGATTTTTTACTATAAATAGTAATTGGAAAGATAAAAAGATTTAATACATCATAGTATATTTTTATAATTTTTATACATTAAATAAATTAAATTATTTATGACATCATGATGATGCAGCGATAACCTTATTATTTAACGATTTAAATAAAATGGAAAGATAATGTAAAATATAAAACCTAAACATGTCGAAAACCTATTGGATGGGTGGATTTAGAAAACCTATCACCTTATCCTAGAAACACATCAATGTGGGACCATTAAAATCCGAAAATCATTCTAAAATAAAGTAACATTTCCTTACTTTCCAAGAGTGCCCCTCCCCTCCTCTTATAAAAGGCCCCCAACTCTACCTCCTTACCCACACATCCAAAGCCTTTGGCTCAGACAACCCATGACCATTTTATCTCTACACATCCCTATCTAACCCCTTGAAGCATCACTTTGGGTAAAAGTCTTCCCAAGGAAGCCTTTGAGCTCAAACAAAAGGGAGTTACCCGATTTTAAGGTAATGTCTTCACTTGAGTCCTTTTGTTTTATTTTGCTTCTCCAACCCACTAAACTCTTTTTATTAATTTATTTTGTAACAAATACAGTATATTAAATTTACTAGTATGTTATTATAAGAATTATTCGAGCTACACTTACACACACCTTCGTCTAATGGTTAAAGAACATACTGTTTCTGTGGTTGGCGATTTTCTGCCTCACGAAACGATGATTGTTCAATATTCTTTTAACACCATTAATGGTGGCCATTATGATGTAACTGTATTTTATATGTGATATATATGGTTTTTATGTTTACTATATGCTTCTGTATTTTATATTTAAAACATACAATTATTCTTTTCATGTTGTGTAAATGCGATAATTTCATATGAGGAAGTGTGGACTACCGCCCCCTCAAGTGATGTGACTCGTACATGCAATACATTGAATGTATAAAGAATGAAATTAATGAAAATATGTGACCTATATAACATATATATTATACTGTAATTATAATATATATATATTATTTATTTTTAATTCCATTAATATGACAAAGAAAAAATGAAAGTAGCATTCTTGCGTACGTACGACCTACTGTCTCCATGAACGGTGTTTTTCATTTTTTATCTATAAATGTTATGGAATAGTATAAAATGAATGTGTACATTATATATATGATATTTTAATAATTAATACTATTCTGGAAATTATTTACTTCTAACTACATGGGAAATCACTTTTCAAACAAGTTCATTTTTGACTCATGTACCAAACATCAGAAAAAACATCTGATATGAACTAACATTATTAAACAATTATTATAAAATTATAATATCTGATATGAACTGAATAATAATCTCTAAAGGAGGTCCTTAGGAAATTATAAATTGACCAATGTTTATTTTTCATGAATATAAAGAAACTAACAAGACAAGTCGGACTTGAGGTAAGGGATCCTACTCCTCTCTTTTTAAGTACACTCTTTTATGTCATTAATTTTAAAGCTCATATTTCTTGTTATTGGGATGTTATTTTATATTACTATTTCTGTCATTTTTATTTTCATATTATGAGAGACCCTATTCTCTCTCATCAGTCCATTTTTTAAGTTTTGAATGGCGTCGTTAGGCTGCTGAATTTTCCTAAGAGATCTAACCTCTCTCTTTCTTTTTAAGTACTCTCCTTTATGTCCCTTATTTTAATCTCCTCTTTGTTATGTTGGGGGATGTTATTTTATATTCCTCTTTCTGTAAACTTTATGATAATATTATGAGAGACCCTATTTGATCTCCTCAATCTATTTTAGTAAGTTTTATGTGGCGTTGTTAGGTTTCCGAGTTTTCGTAACGGATTTTTCATCTCACTTTTATTCCCGTGAGATTTATGATACATTTTCCACTATTTCCTTTGAGTGGTGTATGAACTTCCCATTATTTTACTCATTTTATAATATACATTCGTTTATGAGTATTTAAATCAATTTTTCATTGTCCTTCTTTCACGGGGTGTATGTTTCGAAGGATACCCATGTCGGTAAGGGAACCTTTCACCCTCCTCTTTTTAAAAGACTTATTTTGTTATGTCTTTTAATTCACATATTATTATGTTGGGATAAATTTTTATATATACTTATTGATTTAAATTTTATTTCCATGTGATGATATACCCTTTTTATCTCTCATCAACACACTTTCCGAATTTTTTAGTGATGTCGTTAGGCTGTCAAATTTTTGCAAGGGAACTTCTTAACCCAAATTTGATTCTTTGGGATAAACTTGTACTCCTTGAATATGTCGTTCTATGAATATGTGTGAATAAAATCTGATTGTTTTACACTTAATATCAACTTATATTTGGTGTATTATTTTGTCACACATAATTATGTAATTGATTTATCCTTAAACCAGGGATACCGTCTATGTAAGGGACTTCGCCTCAATCTCTTTTCATTGAGGAATATTTTATTTTATACACAACCTTCTTTTATATGGTGTATAAACCCCTTTGACTTTTACGTTTATCTAAAAGGAATCTTTTTATATGAATCATTTTACAAAATGACAAAAGGGAATGTTTTTTCATACATATGCGGCGACAACAACTTCTCCACCGCCGTGACCATTATTTGAGTTTCAGCTTCCTCTACAAGCCATACCTTCTTTTTAAAATAAACATAAATACCATGTTTTACTTTTATTTTATTTTGGTATTGAAAATGGTTTTCAGAAGGTTTTTTATATCAATGTGTTTTATTGATATCTTGTGATTGAATGTTGGAAATGTTATGTTTCCATTATTCATGTTTTATGTGATACGATTATGTTATGGTTCATGGGCATTGTTATGAAGATGGGTGGTTCTGTGATAAACTAAAGGCGGGTGAGCCTGATATAGCTCTCCAATGCATTAGGTAAAGCAAAGGAGTGAAATTTTAAGGTTTATCCAAAGAGATTTAGGGAATATACTGTGGTTGGTATTCCAAACGTAACCAAGAGGGTTACTCCATACGTAAGAATGTTATGAATTCCTCAATTTACTTTTATGTCTTATGATTTCTATGATTTATTCATTATTTGATGAGGTATGTTAAAGTGCCTATGTTTTATGGGTAAAGTATGATTTCATTCTTATGTATATATGAACTCATGTTTCCTTTCCATATTTTTATAACCCTTACTGAGCTTTTTACGCTCATCCCATGTTTTTTTGAAATTTTTTTCATAGGTCAAGGAAAACGTACATGATATGATGATAGTGTCAAGGAAGTGTCAAGAAAGAATCCATGTTTTATTTTTAAATATGTTTCTGTTGATGGGAAAAAAATGGATACTGTCTTTATGTAACCACTTTGTTTAAATGTGGAATGTAATGCATGTTTTATGATCTAATTCCCTAAAACTCTAAACCTGAAAATATCCTCAATGTGTAATGTTGTAATAACTCAAGATTATGTAAGGTTTAAGGCTGGGGCCTTATAATTATGGCCAAATATTTTCAATTCATAATGATTGTGCAAGTTTTAAAACCTTCCCCATATAGTACTTATGATTTATAAATGGCGATATTCCGATTTCTATCTCATCAAACCATTTTATGAAATTTTATTTGACACCATTAAGCAGCTGAAATTACACCACAATTTTCCATTTGATAACATTTTTTTTGTGAATACCATGCACATTTTCTATCAAGGGTATTAAAAATTATTCACATGTAGTTATTTATTGGTGACTTAATATTATTTATTCCATATTACATGATCATAAAATATATTATGTTGATGAATTAATTGATTTTGTATGATCTATGTGTCACACGTAAGCATGCAGTGAAATTATTATGAAGAGTGAAACCTCATATTGCTTTAATGTATTGAGTAATGTTTAGTGTCATGATAGATAATTTTGGTTCAAGGTTTTACCTGATTCATTTATGGTAAATTTTTCCACCATGAGTTTTTCGTGGTTTGTCCATTGCATATGTTCATGATACAGTGTTTTAGTTGGTTTCACAATTTCCATGTTATGATTATCATGTTATATCATGACATAATATTAATGTTTCTCTAATTATTCATTGATATACTGATTTTCTAACATGTATAAAAAATTAAATTTTCATTAACATACTTGGATTTAAATCTCACCCTATTCTTATGTATGTCCCCAGGATATCCCATGCATTTTTATTTATGGTATATTATCATGATCATGTTATGGAATGTTTCAATAGTGTTATTATATCCCATGGTATATGTTTTTCATGTGATGTACTTAATTCAAAAAGTCACTATACATATCAATATTAATGGTTGTATAACATGATGTTCCATGAAACAAATCATTTATTGATATGTAATAAAATTTAGGGTTCTCATAGTCGATATCAGAGCAAGGTATAATTATTTTTGGATCGGGACTAGAAAACTCTATAGAAATACATCAGGATATGACATTGTATATTAAAATGTCATTAAATATTTTTTATTATAGAGTAAGTTTTTTATCAAGAAAATACATCCATGTATGGATACTACAAGTGGATGTGGTTCTGGAACAAATGTACTTTGGAGTAACAACTCTGAAAAGATATTCTAGGCCTGACTCAGGGTAATCTAGTACATGAAAATGGGCCTTACATTACACCTGGTTACAAATTCCAAATAAATATACCTTATTAAATTAATAATCTCATTATTAATTAGTATAAATGGAAAAACATTACTATTATAGTTTTTTTTAGGAAATAGATCATTGATAACAAATATTAAAGCCTAGAAATTCATATGTTATGGGAATAAGTTTTATTTTTTAGGTTATCCCTTTTATTTCATTGGATTACAAATTTTTCTTTAAAGATTTTAAAAATAATCATCCTTGATTTTCTCTTTATTCTATAAAATGGTTGGTATTAGGATGAATTGGGTTAAAAATCGATTCCACATGCAATGTGATGACTGCACCAACAAGATGCCCAAACCAATGGGAGTGGGAATCACAAACTTCCTGATGATACCCTATCATCTAAATCGGGTTTTGAATAGAATCATAGATCAGGAGGATAATCCAAATCCCCCAAAGGGAGAACAAGCTACAATTAATTTCATTATGTGACAAAGACCTCCTACTTTCAATGGAACAACTGATCCCTTAATTGTGGAACAATGGATCAACTCCATTGAGAAGATATTCTTGATTCTTCAATGTTCTGAACAAGAGAACATTTTAATTGTTGTTAATTATATTGAAGGGGAGGCTGATCAGTGGTAGACAATGATCAAGAATATGAATCAGGATGAACTTATCAATGTAATGGAGTAGAATTCATTCCTTATAATGTCTTTCGATAAATAATTTTCCCACACCATTTTTCTTTAAATGGAAAGGTATTTCCATATACTCAAGTAGAAAGATAAAGAATATATCAAATCGTAGAAGAAAACATTCACGATAATTTCATGATAAATCATCAGTTTTTTAATTTACCTTGAATATAATGTTGACTACTTCTTTGGTGGGCTAAATCCTATTCTATGAATGGCTCTAGATATCAGTGACTTTGATAGTTGTGAGAAAATTTTCCAAAATTCCCTCAATGCGAACAATAGAGATTAGTGAATATTAAGAGTATCATGGAGATAAGAATAAGAAAGTAGAGCTTAATTCTAGTTTCTCGATAGATAGATCTAACTGTGCTAAGAAATTTCATCACCCCACTTGTTAATGGATTGTGAAGAATTTCCATGGAAATTTCTTAAGGGGGAAAAATAAATACATTATGTGGGGGAAGGAAGTAAACCTAAATATTAATTGATTAAAGGATAAAATTTTTATTGATATAGAGGAAAATAACAATACAGTCAATCCTCAGTGCATTTTACACTACTACAACATCAAGGAACTGGGGCATTTTGCGAAACAATTCCCTAATCCAAAGTTTTTCAGAGGCAACCAACAACCTTTAAGGCGAAAAGGGAAATCATTGGCCATCACTACTGTCGTGTTGAGTCCTTACAACAAGGTGGTGAAAAGTACACTATATATTAATTTAAGGATAGAAAACAAACATTTTTATTCAGGTTCTAAACATTCCCTCATATGACAAATGATTATTGGAACTACTTAAGCACCAGCAAAAAGCATCGAAGTAGGGATGTCAGTGAAAACCAAAAATAGTGAAATTATTTCATCTCAAGTATATAACTTCTCCCATATCAAAATTGTATGAATTAACTTCCCAGTAAACCTTTTTATTCTCCCTTCTATAGAATTTGATGCATTTCTAGGCATGGGTTGGCTTTCCCAATATAGAGAAAACATTATATTAGAAGAGAAGGAAATCAATCTACATATTTTGGATCATCCTTCAATATGTACAAATGCAAGGATATGAATGACTCTTACATAGCACCATCATCTCAAGAATTGATATTATTTCCCTCTTACAAGGGGTATCAATATCAAATGATTGCATCTATGGAAGGAACTATCCATTAATACATGTCCATTTTGTGGGAATATACTAAAGTGTTTCCTGAGAAATTGAAAGGTCTTCCTCCTAGCTGAGAGGTTGAATCTTCTATCAGGCTTATACCCGCGGTGTTACGAATATCCAAAACACTATATAGAATGATAGTTATGGAACATGAGGTGTTGAAGATATAAATACAAATTAATATGGGTAAAGGGATTATAAACCGAAGTGATTCACCATGGTGTGCACCAATCCTCTTCATCAAGAAGAAGATCGATCAATGTGCTTATTCATTGAATATCAGGAGATCAACATGATCATGATAAAGAACAATTATCCTCTTCCTCAAATTTATGAATTGTTTGATCATCTAAATGGATTACAATAATTCTACAAAGTGGTTATTTGGTCAGAATATTATCAATTAAGATTGAAGAAGGAAGATATCCCAGAGACCACTTTTCATAAAAGGTACAGGTATTATGAGTTCATAGTGATTCCATTCGGAGTCACTAATAATGCAACAATCTTCATGGATTTGACTAATAGGGTCTTTATAGATTACCTTAACAAATTTGAGGTAGACTTTATAGATGATATTTTTATATACTCTAAATGTTAGGAGGATCATGTGGAGAATCTATGTACTATGCTAAATACCTTGGTGAAGGATAAGTTTTATGAAATATATAAAAAATTTGAGTTCTTCTTTATGAAATTATCATTATTAGGGAATATCATCACAAAAAATTGGATATCTATGGTCCCCTAAAAATAAATTAAAGTATGGATGAGGCCAACATATGTGATAGATATTCATAATTTCTCTAGGTTAGATGGGTATTACTGCTGATTTGTGAGAAATCTGTCATGATTTTCAAACCCTTTTACCATGATAACTCAGAATAGAGTCATGTTTTATTGGAAATATGAATCTTATGAAAACATCAATGAGATTAATATAAGGATTATCATTTTCATTTTGATCACACTACCCACAAGTGGAGAACTTTTCTTGATATTTAGTGATGCTTCGAAGAAATTATTAGGCTGTGTTTTGATGGAAATATAAAAAATTCATAGCCAATGCCCCAATTCAATTTAATATTCCTGAGAAAAACTATCCCATATATTATATGATGTTGGCAGCTATGACCTTTGAATTGAAAATCTGGTGGCATTATCTTTATGGGGAAAAGTTTGACATATATACCGATCATAAGAGCCTCAAATATATATTCACACAAAAAATAGTTGAATATGCTCCAATGAAGATGGTTATAGCTAATCAATGACTATGAATTCTAAATTCATTACCATCCTAGGAAAGTGAATAATGTGGTGTATTCCCCAAGTATAGAGGATGTGTAAAATCTATCATTGATGATATTTTAGAAGGATATGATATTCTTGGATTTGAATGGGATGGACATAAGAATCATAAAGAAAGGAACATAATCAACCCTTTAAAAACTCAGTTATCAACTATATATTTTGGAATGGCTAAAGGATGATCTGATAAATGATGTGGGAATTTTAAATAATGTAAAAACTTTAAGAAAATGGAAATCCCCAAAACACAATGTTGATGAAGATGGAATTGTGAGGTTTTGGTCAAGACATTGTTTTCCACCAGGTCTTGAGTTAATGAAAGAACTATTTGATGATGGACATATTTTGACATTATCCATTCACCCAAGAAGAACAATGATTTATCATGGTCTATATGGGAAAGAATAGGTGAGATAAAATGAAGAAGGATATCACTGAATACATATCAAGTTTATTGGTAAGCCATCAAGTGGAGGCTGAGAGATAGAATTATAAGGGGATGATGCAACCATTACCCATTCGAGAATAGAAATGGGAGAACATCACCATGCACATTGTAACTATATATCTGAATATATATAGGGGACACAATACTATATGGGTTGTGATAGAGAGTTCACTATATCACAATTGTAGAGGACTTCTCACTAGGTCAACATCCATGGTTATATATAATAGTAGTGGAAAGGATTCGTGGAGTACCAATATCAATTATATTCAAACAAGATCTAATATTCACCTCAAAATTCTATAAAAGTATCCAACGTAATCTCAAAACTAATCTAAACTTATGTACGTCTTATTATACTCAACCTGATAGCCAATATATTTAGAATATTCAGACATAGGAAGACATATTTTGAGGATGTAATATGGAATTCAAATGATGATAAGAGCAATATATCTCTATGTTTGAGTTCTATTACAGCAACAGTTTCAACTCGAGCATCCTAATGCCTCCATATGAAGCCAATTATGTGAATAGGTGAGGAAAACATTCATGATGGGATGAAGGTGGGGAATAAAAACTTCAAGGTCCTGAAATAGTGGAGAAGGTTAAGACCATTCATAAACACATCAAGGCTACTTAGAGTTGAAAGAAGAGCTATACTGACAATCATCAACATGACCAATAGTTTGATTTTGGAGACATGTTATTCATCAACAAATATTCATATAAGAATGTAATGGGATTTGAGGAAATTGGAAAGCTAAGTCCAAGATTCAATGATTCCTTTGAGATCCTTGATCGGATAGGAGTGGTGGAATATTGACAAGACATCTTGCCAAACCTATCTCAAGTACATGATGTATTCTAATATCCATCTTGAGGAAGTACATAGCAGACCCCTCACATGTACTCAATCCAGAGGTGGTACCATTTTAGAATGACATTTATTATAAGGAGCAGCTAGTGAAGATCTTAGATGATAGAGAAAAATTTCATCTAAATAAGAAAATGGACCTTCTTAAAGATTCACAGAGAAAAAAATGTTTGGAGAAGAAAATTTGGAACTAGAGGAGGGGATGAAACATTGTTATCCTCATCTATCTTAGTATGGGAAAATAAAATTGTGAGGGTGAAATTTATAAAGGGGGGAAGATAGTAACGACCCGAGGATTTATAAATAAAATACCAATTTTTGATTAAATGTCTTAGTATGTAATATTTATTTAGTAAACACATGAACTTAGATTAATTATTATGTACAATTATATTTAAAATACCATTAAGTATTATTTCCTTTGATAATATAGTCGTTGAACAGTGATCACATGACTAGTATAGATATAAGTTTTTAAAAATCTCAATTAACATAGAAAAAGGAAGTTATGACCTCAACTAGTATGATCATACACTTTAAATCCCATTTTTCAGAGCTTCCAAGGGAGATTGTATTTATAGGATTTTCCCTTGGTGAATCCCAACATGAGATCTAATGATATAAAAATGAGATAAACTGTTTATTGGAGAAGTTCAAGCTCATCGAGTTTACGACCCAACCCATGTTTACTAAACGACACCCTGAAATCACCACCACCAAGTACCTTTCACTTAGGGTGTATTATAGTGTGTTAAAGTTATATGTAATAAGACCCTAGTAATATTAATATGTATGTTATTTTTTGTAGATTAATGGATAGGTTTTCATCTTAATATTGTAACTTTATATATGATTTTAATTTTGATACATTAAAACACAAATTGTATTTTTACATAATTTTCAAATTAAATTAATGAATTGATGAATTAATGGATTATTAAATAAAATATATTAATGCAATTTTATTATTTATAAAAAATTAATTATCATATATTCTTTTGCTGTAAAATGTAATTTTTATTATGGTTTGAAAACTATTATTGTCAAAAACCATTCAATATCAATAATTGTAAATATTTATTTTTCAAGTAAAAATTCACATATTTAAAAAATTATTTAGATAAAATCAAAATTATTTTTGGAATCAAGATGTTAGAATTATCAAATGGTTAATTTTTGTAATTTTCTGAAACAGTCGAATTTTCTAGTAAAAAATAAATACAGTATAAATATACTTTATGTTTTATGATATCATAATGAACCAAATGTGAAGAAATAACTATTATATAAGGGATACACGACCAAATACATGTTTACCTTTAAAATATTTTTTATTATAATTTTATTTGATATATTTTATGACGCTATTATGAATCCTTCAAAACATATAACATATCTTATGATTTTAAAATCATTTCTTCAACAATGTGACTCACCTCCTCATCACCAAGGGTAATATTTAATTTTTTCCATAACTTGGACATATAAAATAATATATACCACTCCAATTTGGTAGAAACCATGTAAAAACCATGGGTTGGATATTAGTATTGGATATTTTATTGTATAGAGTCCAAAAACCTACGTTTGTGAAATATTAAATATTTCCCCCCCAATTTCCCATATAAACCCACTAAAAATCCCACTTATATTCACTGAATCCCCTTATAGAAAGTAGAAAATCGTTTATATACTTCCTATAGTTCTCTAATGGTTCCCTAAGATCTCAATAATCTGTTACCATGCATTTGGAGTCACACATTCATGTAAGGGATCTCACACGTTTTTTTTCAAGCACTTGTTTTATAATATGATTCTTAATTACTATTTTTTGGGAAATGTTATTATATATTCAATATAATTACCAATTTATTTACATGATATAAGAGACCCCCATAACTCTCATTAATACCTCTTAAAATCCTTTATGTACACCCATTACTATGCTGAAATTCTTTAAGGTATCTTCCATTCTCAACTTTTTTTCAAGCACTTCATTTATGTAATGTCTTTTAATTTAAAATTTATTATTATTTGGATATGTTATTACATACTCCCGCAATATCCATTTTATGTATGAATAATTATAATATCCATTAAATCTCATTAATCATTTCATGATGCTTTATTTACACCTGTTTCCATGCCTAAATTTTGTAAGCGATCTTATCTTTCTCCCTTTATTCAAGATTATTTTTCATATTATTTAATTTTGTTTTAAATTAATAATAATGGGATTTGTTTTTTAACCTCCAAAATATTATCATTATGATTTATAAATGTTATTATACCCCTTTATAACACATCAAAAATATTATTAATTTTTATTTGAGGTCGTTATTCTATAAAAATTGGACCATGATTCTCCATTCCAAAATGATTGTATAGTAAATAACATTTCCATTTTCTATCAAGGGAATTCACCATTATGCACATATACATATTTATTAGTGAATTAAAGGTATATATTACGTATTTCTTGATCATGGAATTAATTATTTTGATGAATGGATTCATGTTGTATGATCTTTGTGGTGCACTTAAGCATGAGAATGAAATAATTATGAAGGGTGCACCGTAATAGAAATTTAATACATTGGGAATGTTTACTATAATGATACATAATGTTGGAAATGGATTTTAACCTATTTATTAATGGGAACTTTTTCTGCCGTTAGGTTTTGGTTTTTTATCCTTGGCCTATGTTCATGATGTAATGTTGTATGTTATCGCCACAATTCCTATATTTGGATTATCATGTTATATCGTGACATATTATTAATGATACTTTAATTACACATTTAAATTACCATTTTATAACATTTATCACTTATTCCATGTTTATTCCCTTACTAGACTTTATAGATCCACCTTTCCTTATGTTGTTCCCCAAGATAGCCCATGAAATTTTATATACGGTGGATTATCAGGGTCATTTCAAGGATTTTATTAATACTTTTTTCATATCCCATGTTATAAGATTGTCATGTGATGTACCTAATTCAAAAATAATCAATACTTATAGATATTTAGGGTTATATCAAGTGTATTCTCATGTAATAAATCATGTATTTCTAATTAATAAGAAGATGGCTTGTTATAGAAGTAACATTACCTATACCCCAACCATGATCTGTATCTCTACCACCCATAAAAAGGAAACCATCATATTATATAAGGGGAAATACTAATGTTTGGATTCTTATGGGCCCCAATCCAAGTCTTATAGAATGAGATATGTGAGGATTATGTCTTAGAGTAGAGTACACCACATGTCCTCCTAGGGTACATGGACAATCTCATGAGGCCAAACCATAGACGTGTACCCTCATTGTATTCAACATGTAATGGAATGTACATGACATTTACAAGTGATTACATGTTGTGTAACCTATACCAGTATCTAGGCATTTCCCTCTCCTTTATATGGCTTGGATACCCATGTTATTTTACAGAGCATGTACATGTAGTACATGACATGTACTACCTATCACAACACATGAAAAATCCCATTTCCATCATCTTATTCCCCAAAACCTAGTCATGTCCTCATACCCATCTATACCCAGTGTTTGGATGTGTAATACCATGTGGATTTGTATCCTAATATATTCTGTCTAACCATGTCCCAACAACATGGACATATCTAACTACACAACATATACCCCTATTAAATGGTCTATAGTGCCCAAATAACACTCTTCCCTACATTGTAAGAACACATGGAATTTGTTTCTACATTACATGCTAATCGGTCATGATTTTTGAATGGTAAATACATAAAAACCACTTGAAAACCCCATTTTTCTTCAATTTCATGTAGATTAAACCAAGTGGATCCTTAGCTATCATTAAATGTCCCAAAATATCCTAAAAACACATAAATGTTTATCGCAACATAAATCTCATATGGTATTCTACATCATGGTGAAATGATGAGGGTTCAGGTCTAGATCTATAATTTGAATTAGTTTTAACATGATTTAGTGTATATCACATGATAGGATGAAGAATGGTGGCACCACTTTTCTCCCTATATTTTTATGTCATTCAAGGGAGAAGAACTCTCCCTTTTCATTTGTTAATGTGAAGAAAAACAATGGTGGTTGTTGATACTCTTCAATAATTAATTAAATTTACATATAATTAATTTTTTCACCACCTCAACCTCATACTAAACATTGATAGATTTTTTTTCATTCATCGGTTAAACCTCATATTATGAAAACAACTATGTTATCATTTTTTTGATCAATGATTCTGTGTAGAAGTTAATTAAATATTTTCGAAAGAAATGAATTGTGTGATAATATATATTTTTATTTAAAATATATTTTCATATAATTGTATCTAACCTCCATGGGCCTTATAATTCCATGACTAATCCACACCCAAATTCAAAAAATATTTATGAAAAAATAAGAATTCCATAGATTAAATAAAGTATTCATTATTATCTCTTTTTAAATGGTTCATTATAAAATTTAATGAGGTCCCATTTTTATTAATTTTTTATTCCTTTAAATTTTGGGATTTTATAGAGGTATAGATAATATCATTAACACTTGGGTAGCTGGATTTATATATTTTTGACTGATATAATTATATTGTAATATAAGTATACCATAGAAGAATGAAATTTTTTTTTTACATTGATATTTATGATGATATGATTTATATAGACCAATATTTTATGTAACAACATGAAGGAAAACCATCCTAATTGTTCATATAAATTTGATTATCTTTGGATTAATATATTAAAATATATTTCATGATTGCAATGTTTTTTCTATAATTTGATTTATTTTTATGTCTTATTAGATTATATGAATCCTTATATTTATGTGAGAAAAGATGTGGTCCTTATAAATTTTATTCACATAATATAAATGAAATAGAAAATTATGTTACGAAAATTTAAATAACAATCTAATATATTATTAAATATAATAGTATTAGGATTGAGTGTTTTATTAAACAAGTATGATATAAAAACGGTGAATTTTGCATTTATAAATTAAGATTTTACTTTATATTATTTTAATTAATGGGTTTAGATTAGATAAACTTGTAACTTTAACTCTAAATCCTGATTTTTTAGAGGGAGTGAAAAATCAGACCCCAATAATTGGAACTCTAAAAGACATATAACTTCTTGAGACAAATTCATGAGTTATTGGGGACCGTGACCATTGTCTCCCAAGGAGAGAGACCTTATTGGTGGGAATGTCTCAAAAAATCCTGTTATAAAATCTCCAACCTTTGTGGAGATGTGGGAACACATGAGGTAATAGAGGGAGTAGATGAAATACATAAAAAATTTACTTTTGGGTTCACATATAATGTGTTTCATTTATGGCCTTTATATTTGAAGGGATTTATCATTGATTTTAATGCTCCAAATAGGGTACGAGTTTTATTTTTATTGAATATTATATGTAACATTAATTTTTAAGGAAATATATGTGCTTTTGTTAATTAAATATGTTAAATGGAGGTTTTACAATAAAAAATGTGAATTTTGAATAAATAATATAATATGAAATGACATATTTAACTAGTGATATAGGTTTTTTTAGAATCAATATTACTATTAGTTATAGAGAAATGTTTGAGAAACACTTCAAGGTTATATAAATATTTAAATAGACTATGAAACCATACTATAAATTATTTTATTAAAGGAGAAGAGAAACGAATGGTTGGATATGTAGTTGAAAGAGACTATATATTTTACCTATTTATTCTATGTTTTATTTTTTAGAGGTTGGATGGTTTATGATACAATGTATTCTAAACATTGCAATATAATTATCTTATATGATTTCACCTTAAAATACTCCAATATATTAAAAATACCTCTATTCTTCCCTATAATCAAATAATAAGATTCTATTGGATTTATAGGTTGATTTTAAGGGTATTCCAAACTTATTATAATAAATTATTTTTATAAATTTAATTATTGATGTTACTTCTATATTAAGATATTGATATACTCTCTCTCTTAGTGATTATATAATTTTATTCTCTCTTATGTTTTTTTTTCAATTTCAGATCTATATATCTCTAGGATTAGAACAATATCATTCTTTTATCATCAGATGGATTGATGGATTTACTCCATTGGTTTCATCTTTTTGACATTCAATCCTAACATGAATATGAAACTTAGGGGAAATGACATATGGCCTCACATAAACTCCATGATCAATAAAAGATAGAGACTAAAACTAAGGGTCTATGAGTATCATGAGGAGAAAATTTACCAGGTAATGTGTCATATTAATAAAAAATCATAAGAAAAATAAAATTGAAATAATATATATACCATTATAACTCAAAATAAATGAATATTAACTCTAATGAATTCCCATATTCCATATAATCTAACAATATCAATAAATATATTTTAAAAAATGAATGAAAAAACAATAAATCTAAAATAACTCCAAATAGATGAGGATACCCTCACCATTAATTATAATAAACTACTCTAGAGTTAGTTCAATATTCAAAGACATAAATTTATAGCTAAATAATGTCAAATACAACCTATATGATAAATGTATAACTATACAACAACACGGTTTGAATGTACTAGGTGTAAGGAATAAATCTCTATATGATACTACCACTGAACCCAAATACTTTTGATTCCTAAAATAAAAATATATTTATAATGAAATATATATAAAAACTAAACTAAGAATTAATTAATAATAATGTTATTATATGATTATCAGAAAAATGCATTAGGATATACAAACTATTAATACTACTAGTATGATATTACCTCATATAACTAATAATATCATATGAAAACACATTACTTGAAAAAAACCAACCTGATACCATCTTAAATTGTTTCCCAAAATAGACTATGACTAGTCTCAATGGGTATTCCAGATCCTCATATGATATAAAATATTTTATGGGATTCAAGGAAATATGATTAGTAATGTATTTTCCTAGAAAATCATTGCACCGAAAACAAGGCCTAACCGAGAACCACTCATGAACATTAAATATTTAAAAAATACATACACTAAAATATGTGATATCCAAAAAAACAGAAATGTTGAACAAAATAAATGGAATCACAAAAGAAATGATTATGGTTAATATAATTTAAACAACACATACAAATTTTAATAGAAATAAACAACCAAACATTGATATATATAATTCTCCAAAAAATATTAAATGGAGGAATGATGGGAAGACAAAAATGTTTTACATAAAGGTTGACTATAATACAATGTTAATGATAAATAATAAACCATGTAATCAATAACCAATATCTATGTGATTTATGGTTGACAACAACATGTTATCTCTTAATAACATGAACACAGATTTCATGGATATACACCACCTCAAAGTGGTCTCATGACTTTACTTGTATCAATCATATCATCATATACATATTCATAAAGTGTTTATATAGTGTGGGATAATAACTATCTAGTAGAATCCCACAAAGTGTTCTATGAGCAGTTTCTTTAGATAAATAGAGCATGCTAAAATGAAACTGAAAATTTGAAGATAAAAATTTGATTTCATAATGAAAAAGAAACAAAAGTTACAATGAATGGTGGGTTACATGTATATATTAATTTTAAAATCAGAATTATAGGACATTCCCTAGGGTTTTATATGGTCATGTCCTATAAGGATCCACATAAAACTTTCTATCCAAATAATGTGTCTAAAATTACATAAATACCATTTGATATAGTATAATTATGAAATAGTTATATGAGTATAATGTAACATGTCATATTTAATCATTAAATGACAATCATATATATATTATCATCGTAACTAGAAAAACATAGGTCTATTTAAGTGGAATCATTCTCTAGAAAGTAAAATTTTATTTGGTTATTTATCAAATAATATGATGTTTCCATGAAGCATAATATTAGACTTTACACCTAATTAAATTTTTGATAATGTTGTGTACCATTTTACATAATTAAATTCCAATGTTATTCCATGGATCCAATTCATAAAAAAATAAATATAATCTAGAAAAAATTTCATCTAATGATATGAGAAACTTCTTTCAAACATTTTTTGGGAATTATAAAATCAATATATAAAAATTTCCATTTTCAAGTTCTTAATTATTCTTATCAAAATTTAATGATTTCAAAAGGTATATATAATATGTAAATCAGTCCTTGATGATGGAATATAATTATTTAGAATCATTGGAAACGTTTTTTATGAATCAAACTAATATGTTTTGTAAAAAAGGGAAACATATGGATCCACGTTTCTATAGCTAACAAGAATCCACCCATTGTGAGACTATGAAGGATATAGATACGACAAAAAAATTCAAATCATCTTGAGAAATCATTCTCATATGAAATAACTCATATAAAATATGAAAATAGTGATATTAACCTATAATAAAAACCAATTTATTGCTTACATACATATGGAATCGTCATAAAAGAGACGACAAGAAGAACAATAAAAAATCAATGAATACCCCAACACGGGGAAGTGAAATGGAAGTGTGGAAGACTACGGTGTGACAAATGTACTACTATAAAAAAAATTATATCTAATTTTAAATTTAATGTAACAAATTATTTAAATATTTAAATAAAAATTGAAATATTATATCATGTCATGACCCTTCCTTTATTACGTTATTTCCCCTCTATATTATCATTCCATGACCAAATTTTGATTATGATGTCACTCCCCCTCTAGACTATAACATAATATTTTAAAAACTCTCAAATATTTATGTATTAGATAACCCTTAATTATCTTATAGAGGAACACTATGAATTATTCAGGACTAACACTTACATTTCAAGTATTTTACAAGTTTACAACTAAAGAAAAAAAGAGGCTCTTAATACATTTTAGGGTAACTTTTACACATCATAATTAAAATACATACAAATTTAATAAATTAATTTTTTTAAACATTTATATATCATATTGAATTTTATGGTTACCCTTATGTATCATATATGAAATATTTTCTAACTCATTCCTAGTATATCTTATTTAATACCCCATATATAAAGGGTGAACCATATATATCATAGTGTAAAAAATTATGCATAATTGGATGACCTGATGAAAACCCTCATATGTTATCAAATCATCATTTATATGTCATGAGGATTTCATAAAAATAAACAATTCATTAAATAAGAAGTCAAACATTAAACATAGGGAACCATTCACATGTTTAAAAACCTTATATAGGTTTACCCAGTTATATAAGGACCTTTTGTATAAAGTCATCAAAAAATTTATGAAACAATTCAAGGCGTTATCCCATACTCATACAAATATAATTAGATTTCCACAAGAAAAAATATAAAACCTACAAATATACTCTAGCCTCCTCCTCAAAAATTCAACCATGATAAAACATGGAATATAGAAATCCCAACACTTTTTTCAACATATATACCATCACAAAACCATTTTTCATTATTTTTATAATGGTGTTCTATATACAATGGAATTCAATAATTAATCCAAGGAAAACTACTTAAACTTTATTCTCAGCCTACAATGAAACAAATTTCACCTTAACATGGTCCAAATGAAGTTTTTCGACTAGAAATATAACTCATATGAAGAAAATGTGATAAACATCAATAAAAATTGATTTTATACTGAAACCATATATTATTGGTGTTACAATTTTCCCCCATATCACATTCCACCCAATTAATTTCATCCTAAATAAGGATAATATATTATGATATGGTGACACTTCTATATCATAAAATATTCCTCCTTACATTACTCACATGTGTTACTCCAATGAATTTATAATCCGTAAATTAGTGGAAAATATTTGAAATAAAATAGATTATTCGACTAGTTAATAATTTAGAAATGATGACCAATTACCAAATCATCTAGCTCAAATTCTAAATCATTCATGCGTAGTCTATAAGATATATTAATAAGTAATTATATTAAGTTAGATTCATTCAGGGTGATATAAACTAAAATTAATTAGTGAGGAAATTCTTATTGGCACACAACCTTGTTGATTATTTCTAGGATCTAAAAGGGTCTCTCATCCCTTTTTATGTTCTTCCCATACCAATCCTATGTATAATAAATAAATAAATACATTTATGAACACTCAACCACTAGTTGTGAACATAATAGTAGGTGAATATCATTAGTATCTGATATATGCTATCTCTAAGACATAATCTCTCATTTCTAGATAATCTAAATAATTGATATTATCTTTAGAATAATTCTCACTCCCACTAGAGAAGTCTCTCCCACATTGCCCAGTTAAAGGAGAGACTGGTATGTCGTGACATATAAGGTCCCAAAAAATCAATATTGATAAAATATAGATAACTATTATTTTTTTATCAAACTCAACAAATTAAAATTTGACATAACAATGGCCTCTGAAATTCATTACAAAATCATAAATCGTTTCCTATATAATATCGATATCCCACTATTTATATCCATTTTTTAGGAATAATATGTCCCTATTTGAATCACTAGGGATCACATATCCTCATAGAGGCCTTTATAGAATCTAATGGTGAAATGGGTATAATTTTAGAAATTATAGTTGAATTGGACCTATATATATTAATGATTTATTGCATACATAACATCCAAAAAATACATTGTGGGGTTATTGTGTTAGGAATAAATGTACTATCTTCATTAGTCAATCAATAAATATCCAAATAGAGTAATATAATTATGAGGTACTATAACACCCCGACCCTAGTTACCCAGAGTCGGTGCATTATTACATAACATTGGCATAATCACAAGAAAGATCAAATCTCAAAAGACCGATTGGTTTAGTAGCCTTGGAAACACTAGATACATTCATAAGTTTTTCATTACATCATAAAATGAATAACTACTTCAACAACATAATGTCTCCACAGTCCACACTATTATCCCCTCATAATATCCCTGCAGGTCATTCATAACTTACTTCTTTACATCCTGGGAAAAATAAAACATAGAAAATGGGTGAGCTCAAATGCCCAGTAAGGATAACAATATAGCGGAAAATAGCACATCCACAGTCAAACATATCACAAAACCTTCAATACAATATAGAAGTTTTGTATCATAATAAATCAACTTCAAATAAGCGTAAAATCCATCGAAGGATGTTGACATAGATGAAATCAAAACACTTTTTAGAAAAATACCTCTTTCTATTTTTGAAATCATTTAAGAGCCATATAGAATAAAATATTTCTTGAAAATATTCTTATACTCTTGTAAGGAAAGATTTGGAGATTTTATAACGGCGGAAAATAACCGCACCCTCCGTATAAGTTAAAAAAACATTCTTACCTTAATTCTGTCGAAAAGGTTAAAAAGGACCTTGTTTTGAAAAAGACGGAAAGATTCCTCTTATAAAAAGTCAAAAAAGGGAATAAATGACTTTAACCCATATTCTTTTAAATAATAAAAATGTTTTGAAATACATTTTGAAGAAACATTGATGTGGATGATAACGAGATCCCAGTAGATTATTACGTATAAACAACCTCGGATAATGAAGAGATTGTGAAATAACCCTTACCTTGTACTTTTCCTTGGTTGGGGTAGGTTAACCTCCTGTATAATGGTGAAATAATTGTTATTAAATTATACAATAATCGTATGCATTAATATGATATCATATATGATCTTTTAATATTGATTTGATAATAATATCTTAGTATTATCGTTGTTTCGGGTGTTAACTTACTTGTTTTCTTTTATATGTTTTGTTACGTAAGACATGTTTGTAAAGGATAGGTTGTATATTATTCATATCCAGAATGATATCAAGTCCTTAAACATCATTTTTTAAATCATCAAATGATAATTATACTTGAATGGATACGATGGATAATGAATCTCATCGTGTTCGTGGAGATGGTAGTCCGTACGTACGCATGAGCAAGAATATCATTATTTTGATATTAAAATAATATATAAATGGATGGTATATCATATATACAGAATCATTAACATGTTATATTTATTATTTACATGAGTTACACATCATTATTATACCCATACAAATAATAATATATTGAATAACAATTACACCACGACGTGGAGACGGTAAGCCGTACGTACGCACGTATGGTGACATGTTATTCACAGGGTGGATAAAATAGTGAATATGGCTGTAACATATTTATAAAAACATCACAGTATATATATGACACTGGAGTTATTTTTTTATAATGGTAACAACAAAGGAAGAAGAAGTGGAAGAAGAAAGGAACTTGGAAAAAGGGTGGTGAAATCATTACCTCTTCTTCGGTTTCTTTAGTTTTATTTGATCAAAAGGGCTCCTTAAGTTGGCTTCCTGGTAAAAATAAGGCCTCTAGGTTGTAGTGAGGGATGTTGGGAGAGTATTTGGGAAGAGTGTAGCCGAACCAAAAGGCTTTGAATGTGTGAATAAATGAGAAGGAGGAGTTCCCTTTTATAAGAGGGGTGAGGGGACCTTTGGAAAAGCTAGAGATATTAGTTTATAATAAATTCATATTCGGTTTCCAATGGCTCCAAAGTTGATTATTAAAAGGTTAAGGTGGGAATGGGTCGAAAACAACTCAACCAATAGAATTTAGACAGGTTTTGGTACTTATATTAACCTTATCTTTAAGTATTAACTCTATGTTATTTAGTTTCACTTTTACAATGTCTCTTTGTATTTTTATATAATATGGTTAATAACCTTACTATATACATCCAAGAGAACCCCAAGTGGTCCATTAATGATGAACCTATCATTATATAAGTCTCTTTTCCGAACCATAGATTTTTAGGAATTTAATATCAATTAATAATATAATATTTGTTTTAAGAAATATTTTTTGTCAATTTTGACACTATTCAATAGTTGATTTTTTTGAAACTCATAACAGATTGATTACTTCGAAAAAAGTCAATTACATAAATCCTAATAAATCATAGTATCCTAGAAAATTAGTTTAATTCACTAAAAGTTTCATATTAATTTTATTTTGGTATTTATAATAACAATTATTTTAATTTTTCACTATTATAGTAATTACTACATCATCATTGTGTCATAAATAAATTAAATTATTTAATGTATAAAAATTATAAATAAACAATAATTATGTAGGAACTCTTTTTATATTTCTAATGAATATTTATAATCTAAAATCCAACATATATAACCCTATGTAATAATTGTTTTTCTAAAAGATATATGCTTGTGTCATTTTTGTATTCATTTTAACGTAATTAAAAAAAAAGTGTCCCTATCACCTACAAGTGGCACCATGGGGTCCCAAAATCGACCCAAAGATGTCTATCGTCGAACATGTATCAACCAATAAGGCTAAGACTCGTTTTATGGTAATTTAGTATTATTATATTATTATTTTTTAACCCTTATTTACCGGATTTACCCTTAACCATGGTAAATAAAATATTTACCGCAGTAATTATTCAAAATGTCTAAAAATAAAAGTTACCTATTTACACAATTTGGAAATCCTGATTCCAAATATGGAATCCATTTTTCTAAATTCAAAACACAGAAGTGGCAGAAATTAATTTAAAATTAATCCCCGCTGTCAAAACAAAAAGCTTGTTTTTAAGAGATAATAACTATCAAAAGATTGACACTTGTTTGTGTTCGGTTTAATTGTAAAATTATGTCCAATGACCAACATTATATTAAATGGTAAAAATATATTCTAAATATACTTTAAAACCACTCAAATTCATAATTTATCACAATTAATTATTTTGATTAAAAAAGTTGTTTTTAATTAAAATTTAGTAATTTTCACTATTCATCAAAATATTAAAGTTATCTGAAAAGTACCAAAATTTCACCTTAGGCTAAATTCAATACTCCGAATCCAAAAATGAAGTCCATTTTGAGAGATAAAATTTCTAAAATTTTAAAAGGTTGGTATTACTATTCATAACGGCTAGTTTGATTGGTTATGGTGTGTTAGAACTCGGTGTTGCGTACAACACACGCTATCACATTATTCAAAGAGAAGCGTACCGTAGAAGCTTGGGGTGTTACATTCTCCCCTACTTCAAATAATTTTGTCCTTGAAATTTCTAGAATACTTATCACATGAAAAGACTCGGGTGGTTCTTCATCATAAGTTCCTCGGGTTCCCACATTGCCTCTTCCATCTTATGGTTTCTCCACAAAACTTTTACCAGACACGTCGTCCGGTTTCTCAGTACTTGTTCTCTCATATCAAGAATCCTGAAGAGCTCTTCACAATAGGAAAGATCGGGTTCCAGTTCTAATTCCTCATAGGTGAGTACATGCGTTGGGTCAGGCATGTATTTCCTCAACAGAGATACGTGGAACACATCGTGAACTTTGGAGAGACTTGGCGGCATTGCCAATCGGTAAGCCACAACCCCAATTCGTTCTAGAATTTCGAAAGGTCTGATGTACCTGGGACTCAATTTACCTTTCTTACCAAAATGTATGACTCCCTTCCATGGTGATACCTTCAGGAAAACATGATCACCGATTTGAAATTTCAAATCCTTCCTTCGATTATCTGCATAGCTCTTCTGCCTACTTTGAGCTACTTTGATGTGATTTTGGATTACCTTCACCTTTTCCACTGTTTCCTCCACCAGTTCTGGGCCTACAAGTTTTCTTTCACCAACGTCATCCCAACAGGTTGGTGTACGACATCTCTTTCTGTATAACGCTTCATATGGTGCCATCTGAATACTTGAATGGAAGCTATTGTTATAGGAAAATTCTACCCGTGGTAAATATTGATCCCACAAACCCTGAAAGTCAAGTGAGCAAGATCTCAACATGTCTTCTAAGGTCTGAATAGTCCGTTCTGATTGTCCGTCTATCTGAGGGTGGTAAGCAGTGCTCAAATGAAGTTCAGTATCTAGGGATTTCTGACGACTTTTCCAAAATCTTGAAGTAAAACAGGGATCACGATCAGAAACAATCGATAGGGGTACTCCATGAAGTCTCACTACTTCATTAATATATAGTCTTGCTAGACGTTCCAGGGGTATATCTTCTCTTATAGCAAGAAAATGTGATGACTTGGTAAGATGATCAACAATAACCCATATTTCATCGTTCCTTCTAGGAGTCTTTGGTATCCCCATGACAAAGTCCATCGTAATATTGTCCCATTTCCACTCCGGTATGGGAAGAGGTTGCATGACTCCTCCAGGCTGTTGCCTTCCAGCTTTCACTTGTTGACAAACCATACATCTTGACACAAAATCAGCAATCTCCCTCTTCATGTTGTCCCACCAAAAATGTTCCTTCAAATCTCTATACATTTTGGTGCTCCCAGGGTGTATAGAGAAATTGGAACTATGAGAATCATCCAACAATTCCCTTTTTAGATCAGGTATATCGGGAACACAAAGTCTCTTCCCGAATTTCAAAATCCCATCTTCATACACAAAGTCTTTCAATCTCCCATCATTCACAGCTTTAATATTCTTTTGAAATTCTTCATCATCGGTCTGAGAACTCTTAAACCTTTCTAGTAAAGATGGTTTGGCAACCATTTGAAAAAGAATTGATGTTTCACCTTCCCTAGTTATTCCCATGTCCATATTCACTAGATCCATGAAAATTGTATCCCTTTCAATTCTCATATTGTTCAAAACTCCATGGTATTTTCTACTCAAAGCATCTTCCACCTTGTTTTCTTTCCCCGGGTGGTAGTGTATCGTACAATCATAATCCTTGAGTAATTCAAGCCATCTCCTTTTCCTCATATTGTGTTCTTTTTATGAGAAAATATACTTCAAACTCTTGTGATCAGTTTAAATCTCACATTTTTCACCATAGAGGTAGTGCCTCCATATCTTCAATGCAAAGATCACAGCTGCTAACTCGATATCATGAGTAGGATAGTTTTGTTCATGAATTTTCATCTGTCGTGATGCATAGGCAATAACTCTATCATTCTACATAAGGACACAACCAAGTCCTTTCTTTGATGCATCACTCTAAATAACAAACCCATCATTCCCCGATGGTAGATTCAATATAGGATCATTGACTAATCTTCTCTTCAGTTCTTCAAAACATTCTTCACACTCTTTTTTTCCAAACAAATTTATCCCCTTTACGTGTGAGCTTCATTAATGGGTTAGCCAATCGGGAAAAATTCTGGACGAAAAGTCGATAATAACCTCCCAAACCAATAAAACTACATACCTCAGTTATACTCGTAGGTGCTGGACATTCTTGGATTTCCTTGGTCTTAGAAGGATCAACAGAGATTCCATCTTTAGAGAAAATATGCCCAAGAAAAGAAATCTCACGAATCCAGAATTCACACTTGCTAAACTTCCCATATAATTTATGCCTCCTCAGAGTCTTCAAGATAATGCGCAAGTGATTTTCATGATCTTCGTAGGTTTTGGAGTATACCAAGATATCATCAATAAATACAACCACAAATTCATCGAGATACTCCTTGAAAAATATATTCATCAGATCCATGAATACAGAGGGTGCATTAGTCAATCCAAACGGCATTACAGTAAACTCGTAATGCCCGTACCTGGTTCGAAATGCTATTTTCGGAATGTCTTCCTTCTTCACACACAACTGATGGTATCCAGATCGAAGGTCAATCTTTGAAAAGTATTGAGATCCATGCAGTTGGTCAAATAAATCATCAATACGAGGTAGGGGATACATGGTCTTTATCGTTATAGCATTGATCTCCTTGTAGTCGATACATAACCTCATATATCCATCTTTCTTTTTAACAAAAAGAACAGGGGCTCCCCATGGAGAAACAATAGGACGAATAAATCCCTTATTACTCAATTCCTCTAGTTGTTTCTTTAGTTCAACTAATTATACAGTGGTCATTCTAGAAGGGGTCTTCGATATAGGCCTGGATCCAGGAATCAAATCAATGGAAAACTCAACTTCTCGTTCTGGAGGATGTCGAGGTAAATCTTCCGGAAATACATCTACAAATTCTTTCACAACAGGTACATCATCTATTTGAACATTCCTTTCCTCACCGACAGTTATTTCATTCTCTTACTCCCCAATAATTGAATTATGTTGAGCTACTGGGGGTGGATCTAAATAAGAATTAGGTGGTGACGATTCTGCTCGAAAGATAAGGTGTTCCTTATCATTATCATCAAGAATCGTAACCTCTTTCTTCTTACAATAAATCTTCACATCATAGTCCGAAATCTAGTCCATACTGAGGATTATATCAAACTCAATCATAGGTATGACGATGAGGTCAGCAGATAAAGAACATTTATGTGCTCTAATGGGGACTGATTCACAAAACTTTGTTGCAATGATACTTCCCTTAGGAGTTTTAACTGACAACTCCCTTATTAAATAAAATTGGAAATATCTGATTTTCTTAGCAAACTGGGAAGATATGAAACAATGCGATGATCCAGAGTCAAATAATGCATTTGCTAAACTTGAGGAAACCATTAAATTACCTGCCACCACGTCTTTAGGAGCTTCTACCTCAGCAGTAGTGATAGCATAAGTCTGGCCTTGATCCCTTGGCCTTTTCTGAGGTAAGTTCTCCTGACGCTTAGGACACTTATTTTCATAATGCCCCATCTCCCTACAATTGTAGCACTGAACTTTGGTAGCTTCCTTATTCCCCTTGAAATCACGAGCTTGGTGGCCTTTTTCACCACATTTGTAACAGACTCCCATTCCCTTCAAGAAAGTACCAGGATGTTTCTTCCCGCATTTACCACAAGATGGATATTCAACCTTTCCCTTCTTCCCCTTATTTCCATTCCCAGATTGATCAGCAGGTCTCTTCTTCTCTTGCTTTTCTTTAAAGTCATAATACTTAGAGAATTCCTTTTCGGTCTTGATATCACATGAGACAATGTCTTCGTACGAAGAAAAGGATTGTGAGACTAATGCTCGATGAAGAAATGGTTTTAACCCATCAAATAAACGATCAATATTACTTCTCGGGTTACGTATATAATCTCCAGCATACCTTGCTAACCTTGTAAAGTTATCCTCATACTTTGTGACATTCTCATCCTCCTTTTGTCTCAAACTCAGAAATTGCCTTTCCATATCTGCTCGATGGTCACGAGGAAAGTATTTTTCTAAAAAAAGATCTTTGAACCCCCTCCATTCCATATTTAATACTTCATCATCTTCCTTCATGTTTTGAATCAATGACCACCATTGATCAACATCTCCAGTGAGGCGGTAAACTGCCATGATAACTTTTTCCCTTTCACTGCTCCCCAAAGCATGAAATATTTTCTCTAGGGAATTTTTCCATTGCTCAGCTACTAAGGGATTTGTACTCCCATTGAACGTTGGTGGTTGTTGCCTCATGAATCAATCTAACATTGATCCTCCACACTATGGATCAGGGTGCTCCATACGGGTAAGGTTATTATTCATAACCTGAGTAAGTTGTCCCAGTATGGTGATTTTCTGATCGGCACCAGTTGCATCACCAGCCCCACTATAATTATCTTGAGCAGGAGGGAAATCCCTAAATAGAGTGTGTGCATTGATACAGTTTACATTTCTTCCACTAGGCGCCATTTATAAACAATGGCATAAACTAGATCAGTTTATGAATCAAAATACATAATCCCATACTTATAAAACACTTAACATAAATTGAACTATTTATGGATATAATCCATAATCATAAAAATGTTTTCTTTGAGGAAGTATATACTCATAAACCCTTCATAATGATTTGTAAAGAAAATGAGAGTTATCCTAAGCATATCCCCCGGGAGTGTCGTAACCAAGAGTGCAGCAAGGCCCGTTGTCGTGCACCAGTTCCCGTTCGAGTCTAGCTCAAAGCGGTGTTTTCGGGTTTTACCCCTAGGTACATCTGTGCCAGAGCCACCTCTACCTACTCGTATCCAAACAGGGATGTATTGCTCGGAAAACTCACAAAATATCTACTATACCAAAATTCTAGGAAATTATTCTATACTAATCCTCAAAGTTCATCTTAGGTATACGTGCTCTAATCAGACTTTATCTAAATCTAGCTTCAAAGGTTTGTACTAAACTTCCTCTGATACCAACTGTAATGCCCCGACCCTAGTTACCCAGAGTCGGTGCATTATTACATAACATTGGCATAATCAAAAGAAAGATCAAATCTCGAATGACCGATTGGTTTAGTATCCTTGGAAACACTAGATATATTCATAAGTTTTACATTACATCATAAAATGAAAAACTACTACAAAAACATAATGTCTCCACAGTCCACACTATTATCCCCTCATAATATCCCTGCAGGTCATTCATAACATACTTCTTCACATCCTGGGAAAAATAAAACATAGAAAAGGGGTGAGCTCAAATTCCCAGTAAGGATAACAATATAGCGGAAACTTTCATAAATAAGAATAAACATTTAAGGCAATGTATAACTAAAACAAAAGCCTTTCAAACTTGAACTTTCAACATGGTATGGCATAAATAAAATTAAATAATGCGATTTACTTATTCACATGGATATTCTACTAATCAAATAATCACATGAAAAATCAATAACCACTTTCATAATGTTGGAATGCATAATGCCAGACTATCATAACCACATAGCCAAGGCCTCGTGCCAGGACTACAAATAAGATTTTGTCAAGGCCTTGTACCAAGACACTAGTTTGTCTCATGAGACCTACCGATGCATCGAGGAGCTATAGCGGGCTCCACCCGTAACATATTAAGTCCAATGAATTCCCATATGAAAAGGTTTAAACATAACATAAACATTCGTATTAAAACTAGCATACGAAATGTCAATAATTTCACCATAAACTATGAATGGTATAAAAATTGCACATCCACAGTCAAACATATCACAAAACCTTCAATACAATATAGAAGTTTTGTATCATAATAAATCAACTTCAAATAAGCGTAAAATCAATCAAAGGATGTTGACATAGATGAAATCAAAACACTTTTTAGAGAAATATCTCTTTCTATTTTTGAAATCATTTAAGAGCCATATAAAATAAAACATTTTCATGAAAATATTCTTATAAGCTTGTAAGGAATGCTTTGAAGATTTTATAATGGCTGAAAATAACCCCACCCATCGTATAAGTTAAAAAAAATTCTTACCTTAATTCTGTCGAAAAGGTTAAAAAGGACCATGTTTTGAAAACGACGGAAAGATTCCTCTTATAAAAAGTCAAACAAGGGTATAAATGAATTTAACCCATATTCTTGTAAATAATAAAAATGTTTTGAAATACATTTTGAAGAAACATGGATGTGCATGATAACGAGACCCCAGTAGATTATTACGTATAAATAACCTCGGATAATGAAGAGATTGTGAAATAACCCTTACCTTGTACTTTTCCTTGGTTGGGGTAGGTTAACCTCCTGTATAATGGTGAAATAATTGTTATTAAATTATACAAGAATCCTATACATTAATATGATATCATATATGATCTTTTAATATTGATTTGATAATAATATCTTAGTATTTCATTGTTTCGGGTGTTAACCTACTTGTTTTCTTTTATATGTTTTGTTAAGTAAGACATGTTTGTAAAGGATAGGTTGTATATTATTCATATACATAATGATATCAAGTCCTTACACATCATTTTTTAAATCATCAAATGATAATTATACTTGAATGGATACGATGGAGAATGAATCTCATCGCGTTCGTGGAGACGGTAGTCCATACGTACACACGAGCGACAATATCATTCTTTTGATATTAAAATAATATATAAATGGATGGTATATCATATATAAAGAATAATTAAAATGTTATATTTATTATTTACATGAGTTACACATCATTATTATACCCATCCAAATAATAATATATTGAATAACAATTACACCACGACGTGGAGACGGTAAGTCGTACGTACGCACGTATGGTGACATGTTATTAAAAGGGTGGAAAAAATACTGAATATGGTTGTACCATATTTATAATAACATCACAGTATAGATATGATACTGGAGTTATTATTTTATAATGGTAACAACAAAGGAAGAAGAAGTTGAATAAGAAAGGAACTTGGAAAAAGGGTGGTGAAATCATTACCTCTTCTTCGGTTTCTTCCTTTTGATTTGATCAAAAGGGCTCCTTAGGTTGGCTTTCTGATCAAACTGAGGCCTCTAGGTTGTAGTGAGGGACGTTGGGAGAGTATTTGGGCAGATTTTAGCCGAACCAAAAGGCTTTGAAGGTGTGAATAAATGAGAAAGAGGAGTTCCTTTTTATAAGAGGGGTGAGGGGCACCTTTGGAAAAGCTAGAGATATTAGTTTATAATAAATTCATATTCGGTTTAAAATAGATCTAAAGTTGATTATTCAAAGGTTAAGGTGGGGATGGGTCGAAAAAAACTCAACCAATAGAATTTAGACAGGTTTGGGTACTTATATTAACCTTATATTTAAGTATTAACTCTAAGTTATTTAGTTTCACTTTTACAATGTCTCTTTGTATTTTTATATAATATGGTTAATAAACATACTATATACATCCAAGAGACCCTCAAGTGGTCCACTAATGATGAACCTATCATGATATAAGTCGTTTTTCTGAACCTTATATTTTTAGTAATTTAATATCAATTAATAATATAATATTTGTTTTAAGAACTCTTTTATGCCAATTTTGACACTATTCAATAGTTGATTTTTTTGAAACTCATAACAGATTGATTACTTAGACAAAAGTCCATTAAATCAATACTAATATATCATAGTATCCTATAAAATTAGTTTAATTCATTAAAAGTTTCATATTATATTTATTTGGGTATTTATAATATGAATTATTTTAATTTTTCACTATTATAGTAATTACTACATCATCATTGTGTCATAACTAAATTAACTTATTTAAAGTCTAAAAATTATAAATAAAATATCATTATGTAGGAAATCTTTTTATATTTCTAATGAATATTTATAATCTAAAATCCAACATGTATAACCCTATGTAATAATTGTTTTGATAAAATATATATGCTTTTGTCATTTTTTTATTCATTTTAACTTAATTAAAAATAAGTGTCCCTATCACCTACAAGTGGCACCATGGGGTCCCAAAATCTACCCAAATATGCCTATAGTCGAACATGTATCAACCAATAAGGTTAGGAAACGTTTTAGGGTAATTTAGTATTATTATATTATTATTGTTTAACCCTTATTTACCGGATTTACCCTTAACCATGGTAAATAAAATATTTACCGCAGTAATTATTCAAAATGTCTAAAAATAAAAGTTACCTATTTACACAATTTGGACATAATGATTCCAAATATGGAATTCATTTTTCTAAATTCAAAACACAGAAGTGGCAGAAATTAATTTAAAATTAATTCCCGCTGTCAAAACAAAAAGCGTGTTTTTAAGAGATAATAACTATCAAAAGATTGACACTTGTTTGTGTTCGGTTTATTTGTAAAATTATGTCCAATGACCAACATTATATTAAATGGTAAAAATATATTCAAAATATACTTTTAAACCACTCAAATTCATAATTTATCACTATTAATTATTTTGATTAAAAAAGTTGTTTTTAATTAAAATTTAGTAATTTTCACTATTCATCAAAATATTAAAGTTATCTGAAAAGTACCAAAATTTCACCTTAGGCTAAATTCGATACTCCAAATCCAAAAATGAAGTCCATTTTGTGAGATAAAATTTCTATAATTTTAAAAGGTAGGTATTACTATTCATAACGGCTAGTTTGATTGGTTATAGTGTGTTAGAACTCGGTGTTGCGTACAACACATGCTATCACATTATTCAAAGAGAAGCGTACCGTAGAAGCTTGGGGTGTTACAGTTACAAGGTAATTAAGTAATTAAATCCATAGATATATATTCTTATTTTAATGGGGGAACTTGGAGAGTGTTTAGAACATAAGACGCCTCCAGGTGCATGACTTTACCCATTAAAGTGTATAACTTCATATTATATAATATATTATTTCTCATTTCATTCAATTCCATGAATATTAGTGTCTCATTTCATAATAAATATTGGTTTATCCTATATAACCTATACATTAAGAGTGTTCAAACTCATTTTTCACCCATTTACTCATAGAGGAAGGAACCACATAACATCTCATGAAATAGATAATTCTAAGGGATAGAGGGACTACTCAGAAGTGTTCACCTAACCATTTTTTATCCTAATACAATGAAATTACACATCACTATATCCCTCCAAATGAATAAGATGAAATAGAGATAGTGTGGTCTATATATTTATAAGAAACATGTTCACCTTCTCTTATTTCACATTTAAGTGAATATATACATAATTTCTATTTATGTACTATTCATACCTAGAATATATTAAGTATTACAATGGAAACTACCTAATAAGATAATTAGCGACCACATTCTCCTTTAATATTGTTTAATAAAATAAAAATAAATATTTATAATCTATTAAACCAATATTCTCTAAATGATCTTCATTTCATTTTGATAAAAAAATATATCATAAATTCTTTTAATTATTATAAACAACATTTTACTTATTGAATATATTGTGCCATATGTATTTTTGAGCATACATAACTCCTTATAATACAATACCATGGGTAATGGAAATAAATTCATGTGTATAATTCTAATGAGAACCATATACCCCCACATGATCACCCTATATAAGTACACAACCAAAACCCTTATCTGATACATCGTAATACTCAACATATCACTATCCAATTATATATAAATACATTTTATGTTACAATTCCAAGATCAAATTCAAAAAATATATTTTGGGATTAAATTTTACACTCCATTGGAATTTATCCCCTTTATATATTGGGAAAATTAAAGGAGATGAAAAAATAGATAAGTCTCTAACAAGTTATTAAATGTAAACCACTAGACCACGAAATCTTTGTATTGTTATAGAATTATTTTTCTCTTATGAATTAATTATATCATTAAACTAATAAAGTTAAATTATAATTCCTCATTAAAATAAAACATGTTTAATTAATTTGAATTTTTGGATCTAAAATGAAATCAATGATAACTTTTAATTGAGGTGAGGATCAAGCTGGGATTCAAAAAGGATAGTCCTTTTATAACAGTGTTCCTATACAGTTTTGTAATAAACCAGATATAATACATGAATTCAATAATTTAGGACCCATGGTATCATTTTAATATAATGTTCATGAGTTTGATCGAATAACCCCATGGATTTTGATACATAGTGATACCCATATAGTGGTTCTTTATGAGTATGGGTTGTTGTATTTGTAGAAAAGCATTCATATGGTAATCATTAATTATAATAGTTCATGAACTAGTAATTATATCATTATATATTACAAAAATATGTATCATGATTCTATAATTCCTTGTTTATAAGTCCTAGAAGTCGGATAATGTGGTTCTATTAGAGTTTGTGTGCATATTAACTTAACATAGCTGAATTCATTATGTTAATGTTCACATAGCTGAATTTTTGAATTGAGGATTTATTCACATTTCAATTTATTATATATAGTAAAATTATATATATGAATTTAACATGTAGAAAAATGATCCACATAGACAGTTTTTCTGTATAGCCTGTTTTAAATCCACATTGTCGATTCTGTGACATAACCGATTATGGAATCCATGTAACACAAAATGTGATGTTTAAAATTATTAATGATTGTGATTTATAGGATTTTAATCACATATCTTATTTCTATATATCCAAATGTTATTGAGGTCACTAGTTTAGATTATTCACTCTGTACAAATTGAATTTACAAACATTTCCAAAATGTACACTTCTAGGGGAGAACTAAATTAAATGATACTTGGATGGTTTTAAATGATTTTTTAATAAAATAATTTAATTTTAATAAAATTATTCCTCTATTTTTTAATGTATAATTTATTCTTTCATTACGATAATTATATGATGATTTAATTACTATGTAAAAAAATGGAAAATTAGGATTGATGATGTTATAGTTTATAAATCGGTTATAATTATTATCCACATATTGAAAAACATTTACTCTATTTCATAATAGATAATTGAGAAGGCATGAGATATATAAAAGAATATAATACAAAAAATAGAGTGTGTGTGGTGTACATAGAGATAGTGATTCATGAGTTTTATTATTATGAGAGAAATGGAAACTTGTATATGTGTTTGAAGAAATGGTTTAATATATAATGATAAAAATCATATGAATATCATGTTTCAAGAATATTTATTTGAGTATGATAATTTTAGTGAAGTTTATTTCAACTCTTCAGTATGGGAAATTATTTCTTTTATTTTATTGATGCTCATAGTAGTGGGTCTTCATTCTTTATTATTGAATAAACATGGTTTATTTAGTGATTTTTTTATTTTATAATCATTTTTTGTATGAAATAAAAAATTTATGATGTTAGGCGTGACTCAAAACGTCTGTGGTTTGATGCTTAAATAATCCATATAAGTGGAATTCACTTGTGGTTATAGTGAAAATAATCCATGTTTAGGGTAAAACCCTTCAACTAAAAGGAGTACGATTCCATATTGGATCCAAATAGTATAATAATTTCATCTTACTTTCTCATTTTTCTATATTATATTATGAGGATATGTTTTCTATATTATTTTGGATGAAAATCCAAAATCTAGAATATTTATATTTCTTTTTAATTGATATTTTAAAAAATACCATTCTTTGATTCAACCCATGTTAATGTAGAAAACCAGAATGTCTAGGTACATTAACTATTATAAGAGAAAGGTTACCTCAATAGGATACTTGAAAATTTCCATTGATCTATGGATAATAGTAATCTAGTTTAAAAATGTTTGTAACATCATTCAATGTAATAAATTATCAAATTTGGAAGAATAGAATATTATAGTATCAATTATCTCTTTTTATAGACGTTTGAGATGCTTCCAAACTGAATCTTCAACCATTTCTAAATAATGGTCAGTTGAAATTTTTAGAAAATAGGAATATATGTGTAGACTGAGAAGATAAATATACAATTGTCCTATCACTGTTATATATATTTTCTAAAATGATATGGGACAAAAAATTGAAAACAAATATCTGAAATTATAGATATTATATATAAATGAAATGAGAATGTCAACGAGTAAAAGCTATCTATATAGAGAAGAGATTTTGATGACATGTGAATATAAGAAGAAAGATCTATTTTTTATTTATTTACATTGGTAAATAAAATTGTGGGTAATATCAAAGGCTTTATTGAGAATTTTGATGATTCCATAACTATGAATAAATTTATATGAAATTTTATAGATAGATTTGATCCTAAAAATATGATATTTTAAATAGAGAATATATTTCTTTTGATAAGTTACATAATATTTTCATTATTCCTAAAATGTGAAATAATATGAAATTAAAAAATAAATTGAAAGATGATTTTGATTTTGAATCCATGTGGAATATAGAAAATTATACTGATGAACATGTTATTGACTCAAGTTATTTTTAAAATGAATTAGAATATCAAATTGTTATTGTGTTCATTTTCTAAAATATTTTAGAAGTGAAAAATAAATAATAAAATTATATATAATTTTAGATATAATAAATTCAACATTCTTGGACACTATAGAATTAATTTTCTAGTCAATAAAGGGGAAAATCAAGAAACATAAAATGATGAAATGAATCAAGGAATGTAGTGGAAATAAATTTATAAGGAAATATTAAAGGCATGAAAAATAATAAGGATAAGTAACGATAACAAAAGAATAAATTTTAGGAAAAATAAGTGGAAATTATTATTATTTACTACAAATATTTTGATAAATAGATAGATAAAAATCAATAAATTTTATGGATCAATCTCAAAACCCATTGATCTATCTAAGAATTATAAAGATTATTTATATCAAATATATTATGAATACAAGATTAAGGATGTACTTGAGATAAAATTTAAGAAACAATCATGCTTAGGAAAGTGAATAATATTTTTTTATTAGAGAATAAGAAATCCATTGATGAAAATGAAGATAACGCTAACAGGGAGAAAAATCGTGCTGGATAAAATAAAATAGCATGGTATAAGATATAGAATATGAAAATATTATAAAATATAAGGAATAAAAAATCTATATGAAGTATGAATAATTATAGATGATATAATAAAAATTCAATGAATCATTGAAATATTAGATAATTATCAAGAAGGACATCAGAACACTATTGGAATCGAGGGAGAGTTCTATATAAATACTTCAAATTTCTATTAAATTCTTAATATGAAAAATACTTTTCCATAAAATTTGAAAATAATAATTAAGAGTTAAATCTTAATTATGGTGAAATATAGTGAACTAAAATTTGAATGATGAAAATCAAATATAGAATAAAACATTTATTTTAAATTAGAGGAGTAATTAGACACAAACGATTCTATAGATTTCATGTTCTAAACATAAATTTTCTAAATAATTTTTTTTTTAAGAAAACATCTATTTAAGGTTACTACTATATTTTTTGTATGTTAAGAAATAATTATTATACATGCGAGAACAATATGCCTTTTCTTTGTATAAGTAATGAATTTATTGGAGTGGTCTCACTAAGGGGGAAGAAGTTTTTAGAAGATGGTGTAAATAGATGGGAACTGTATACAAGGTGACAACACCAAATTGATTCCATTATATTGGAAAATTATATGGAATGTGTGATAAAATGGGGCATAGATCCAATGAATTAATGAAAATATTACCTTGTATTTTCCCTCTTGGTGATAACTGTAAATAAGATCTAATATAGAATGAATAAAATTCATTCTTTAAAGATATTGGTTATAAATAAAGAAAAAAGGAAAAGGAAGGGTTACATGATAGTGGGTGTTCCTCTCACATGACATGTAATGTTAAAATTATAAAGAAACATTAGAAACATATTGTATTATCATTAATAATTGATAATGACACTACCTTAAAGATAAATGTTATTGGAATAGATTAAATTGAGAATAATATTTTAAAATTAGATGATTTTTGGTATGTTAATGGGATAAAAAACATATTGAGGGTTATAAAATTTACTGATAGTGGGAATGAGGTGAAACTAAAGTTAAATACATGACTTTTTAAAATAAAATGTTATATAAGAACTAACTCCCAAGGAAGAAGAATAAATGGAGATTTATTACTGATATGTGTTTATTACAACGCATGTTAGTTGAGCATAAATGAAGAGAACATATTAAGGAATATAATAAATGTGAATCTTGTTAAATTAATCATAATTATGATTATGAAACACAAATTCCTTATAATTTTAAACAAGATGAATATATACCATGATTTATTCTATAAAAAAATTTATAATTAATGCCTAACTCATGAGACTCATAAAAAGGCCGATATTACTTATATAAGAACATTATAATTAGTCTACGTATGTATTTATGGTCTCATTAGATAGATATATATCTATAGTGATTTTTATTTCATTTTTCCATCAATTAATTCAACCCTATTGATAATGTTAATATAATCAACCACAAGTCTGAGGTGGTTAGGATGTTCAAAACATATAGATGGTTGATTTAGAAAGAGATTCATCTATCCATAAAAATAACTAAGATATGGTAATTTTATAAAACCCATGAGTGATGCATTTTAAAATTTTCATTGAAATTGTGGAATCAATAATAAATGTGGAACACCTTATAGACCATAAAATAATGGTTTTATATAGAGTAATAATAGGAGAATTATAGAAATGGTATAAAAAATACTAGATGATAATAATTTTTCAAATTACATATAAAATGAAAAATTATGAACTAAGTGCGTATTAAAAATTGGTGACCTTTGAGGCTCGAGATACATGATACAACCTATGTAAATTCATACCAAAATAAGCCTACAGTAAAATATTTCAATGTGACTAGATTACCTTAAGAAAATAAAATAACAAAACAACATGGGAACATTTGATTAAAATGATGATAAGGAATACTTTATGGGATATTGATATAATTTTAATAAATATATTTTCATGAATAATATATTTCAAAACAAAATTAGTGTTTACTTGAAAATATTTTGTAATTTCTAGGGAAAAGTTTCAATATATTCAAGAAGATTCCAAATATTATATAGAAAACCATGTGACAATTTCAGATGAATAGGGATAAAAATATGCTAAAGTCATACTAGAAACCATTGATTCTAATTTATATTGACATATTGATGACAATAAATGTTTTTTGTGAAAATATAAATATTAGAGGTTTAAGAGTCATGTTGGAACCAAGATTATAATTGTGAATCGGAATACATCGTATAGATGAGAGGGTAGAAATATTTTAGAAACAAATAGCACTTTTATGAAAAGATGAACCAAGAAAGGGGATACAGTAATTGAAATGTTGAATGTTTGTGTTATATTAATTCATAAAATGATAAAATTGATAATAATGTTACATGGATTATTTTTATATGGAAAAAAAATGAAGAATCTGATTTTTAAAAAAGGGGTTTATGGATAAAAATGAATGACAATGATGAGGTCACATTGAATGAGGGAAATTATTTTCTCCGTGATTATGGTAAATTGAATAAATATACATTGAAGAGAAATTTAATATGATTTACTTACTAGATAAAATGATAATTTTCATTGTTTTGGAATTTTAAAAGCATTAAGATGTTTATAAAATGGAAGAATATTCTTCTTTCTATAATGGTGGCCATGAATAATATGAATTTATTGAACAACCATAATTTTTAAAAATTAATAGTGATGGAAAAAAATTTATAAATTATTAATTTTATTTCTTGAAACAGTATCCATAATATTGTTAGTCTAAACATTATAATTTTTTATGAAAAATTGTGTTTTCCAATGGCATGGTCGAAAAAAATATAAACATGAATAAGGATTTTTCAGAAAAATTAATTGTTTTTATATTGAATGATGTGATCTTCTTTCATAAAAATTTATCTTATGTGTTAAATTTTCAATAGGGATGAATAAGAAAAAAATGATATAATGTTGGGGGATGTAAACAATTTTTTTGAGAATACAAAATGAGTAGAAATTATTTTATTCCCTAATTTCATAAGAATTTTATCCCACTGAAAAATTGTTAATGTTTACAATGGAAGATTCTAAAGAGTATTATACATGTATATGAGTTGTAATAATGTTTATAAATTATGAAATAGGAGTAAATGTTGATCAGAGGGTATTTTTATGTATGGTTGGTAGCATTTTTGTATCATAATGTATCAAGACACAGCATTACCTAAGTGGTGACTCTTTATTCCTGGTATCAAAGTGATCTAAAATAATTAAACATGTTGTCAATAAATAGAATTTTGTGGTTTGTAAAATCTATAGTGAATTAACTTTTTTAAAATATATATAATGAATATATATAATTTCTTATTTATAGTTATGTATATTTAGATGGTGATTGTACAGACTATATATCCACATCTTGTGAAGTAGTCATTATTGGTGATAGTTGTGCTACCTATGATAGTAAGAAGAAAATTTTAGTGACCCTGAGTACTAAAGAATCTGAGTATATGATATATACCCATGAATTTACAATGTAATTACTATTATACATTCATCAATAAGATTTTTGGTTTGATTCTTAGAGACCATTGAATATCCGTTGTGACAACCAGAATTCTACTCAACATTCAAAAAATCCATCTCAACAATCTCTGTTAAAAAATATTGATATTTGATAGCATTTAATCAATAATAATGTGGCTTCATATGACATAATTATTATATTTATTATCATCATGGATCATATTGTATATATCCTTTAAAAAGTAATCCGACATTATAGGTTTCTATAATTAAGGAAGAAATTTCATGTTCAAACATCCCCACACACTTTAGCATCTATTTAATTGAGTCCCTAATGGTTCCATAGATAATTTTTCAAAAGTTAGAGAGAATAATTTAATAAATGGGGAGTGTAAGTAAAATGGGTAGTATAGTAAGTTGAGTTATTTGAGTATCTCATCTTAATCATGGTTTTCACCGAGTGATGGAAATATATATGAAACCCAAAATTAACCTATAGTGCGGTGTGAGGATTCATATATTGGATATTTATGGTGATTTTATGATTTAAGTGTAGAGGAATGGAATATAACAAGGTTATATATTGTTTTCCAAAAAATGGGGGATATTAAAGAACCTCATGAATTTGTAGCTTTGTTTGCGAATTCCTGAATATATTATGGCTCGTTGCATTTTTAGGTTGTTGTATTTTATGATAATAATTATTTTTTTTAAAAAAAAGATGGGGTTAAAGAATCATTTATTATTAAAGTAATTAAATGACCTCTTTAACTGGGTAGAGGGAGACCCATTACATAGACTGAAGGCCCAGTGGGCATTTACCCCATTACATGTCCCATAGTCCCATTTTTTTGGCACAAAACGTGTGTACGGGAAACGCTCACCTCCCACTGGGGTCCCCCCATACCCAGAGCGCGTCGCACATTCCCTGGCTAGGAAATGGCTTTGAATCTCCCTATGCATAATATTCATGGTGTCCGAGTCTGGTGGGACTCGAACTTGGGCCAATTCCCATGGAGAGCGAGGGGTACAACTAGTGGGTACCACTCCACTAACACCCCATAGGCTATGATAATCATTATTGTGTTTATCATTAATTTTGATGGTTCTATTTTTAGTTTTTATGGATTTATATATCACATAAGAATTAATAATTTTTCTAGAAAGTACTTTTTAGACGTGATGTATGTCAAAAAAAGTTATTAGTTTTATTTTGAGTGAATAATTAATTTAAATAGAATAAATTGTGATGAAATGATTCATGTAGCCATATTTTTGAAGTAAAGACTCACATAGTCAATTTTGTGAAGTGAAGATTCATGTATCCATTTATACTATATATGTAAATTACGTATATTAATGGAACATATACCCAAATAATTCCCATATAATAATGTTACATGTATCCAAATACACCACGTTGCTAATTTTACAGCATAACCAATTTTGAAATCCATATAGTCAATAGTGTGATGTTACCAAATTTAGAATCCATGAAGAAAATTTTCTGTTATAGTTTAATACTGATGAGATAAAGGTATCCAATATTCTTCATGTAGTTTATTTATATGTATCTAAATGTTCATTGAATAACCAATTCATTATTTTCACTATGTACAAATTGATTTTTTTAAATTTTCAATAATTCAAATTTCACACTGAGGAATTATTATAATGATTCTTCAAATGTTTTTAATTATAGTATAATTATAGAATATATTTTTATGCCATCAAAGATATATTTTTTAAATTAGAATGAAATGTTTCATTAGTATAATTAAATTATGTCATAATTATGATAAAAATGAAAAAGTAGACCACCAATTCTGGTTTTGATAGTGGTTATGGAGATCATGGTGAAATTAAAATATGCGACTTTAACTTCAAAATAGAAATGTTAAATGGTGTGGGTGTAATAAAAATTTATAAATGAAAATAGAGATAGTGGTGTATGTATAGACAACAATTCATGTGTTTTTCTTCAATAAAAAAATGTAATAAAAGAGTCTGAAGAAGATGTTTAATATAAAGTTATTAGAATATAATAATTAAATGGATTCAGGAATTTTGATTTATTTTTGAGAATATCTATATATAACATTTCAAGTATTTACTATGGGAAATTCATTCTTCAATATTCTTTTGGCTCCAAGAAGTGGAACTTCTTTCTTTTTGGTTGATGAAACTTGGTTTTTGGTGATCCTTTTCATTTTGTAATCATATTTTTACCAAGTATGAAGTTTTTATATCAGGTGTAACTCTTAATCTATGTTGTGGGGTATCACAGGAATTATTAAAAGAGAAATTCACCATGAGTTATAGAGAAAAGAATCTGTGGTAGAGGGAATAACAATCCATGACATAGTGAATGATTCAAAATTGGATTTGAACCTTTTAAAATTTATGTTTTCATTTCCCCTTCATTTTCTCCATGATCATTTAATTCTGACTTATTTATATTTAGTGTGGATACTATTTTAATAAATAATATAGGTATATTTATATTTAAAATATGTTGTTCAAACATCCCTCCACTAGTTCAACTCTCACTTCCCATTAGATGAATCATATCCTACAAATATCTTTAGTAATGAATACATCATGAACATTTGTAAGGTTTAATGGAAGTATGATATATATTAAGTGACTAAACCTTCTTATAAAAAGAGTATTTTGAATTTTAGACTCCTTCATACTATGTTTAAGGTTTAACAACAGTGGTTAAATCTTTGATAACAACCATTTCCCTTTTATTTGATCAAAGAGTACATTAATATGAGGCAAGGGGGATTTAAAATTAGTGGTTACATATTTTAGTGTTTTATATATAATTAAGAAGTAATGAGTCTAATATAATTTCATAAAATTAATTATAGAAGAGTGACATAGATATATTATAGGTTGAATAAATCCCTTATTTATATTAAATCTTGGAGAATATTTAGAACATTTAAATTTCAAATCAACATACAATACATGGGAAATAAAATTTCTTGTATCAATGAAAATAGTTCAATAGAAAAAACGAACTCCCACTAATTAAGAAACCCCTTAAATCATATAGTAATATTTTTAGAATATTCCTAACCCTGGAAGAAATCTCCCTCCCATAGTTTTCTTCAGTAACCTAATATAGAAGTGTTATTATTGGACATAGTAACCTACCAAATTCATGAATAGTATTTCTAAGTCTATGAGACCACATATAATATTATTTTTTTAATAAATAAAAACATCAAAGGGGAGAAGTGAGGTAACCATCTAATGACAACAATCAATTCATGATTAGAAAATGAACATAAACCAATATTTAAATGAATATCGTAGTGGTATATCTTGATAAAATAAAATTCCAATTATATCACTACCTCATAACTGTAGATAATTGATAAAGGAAATATAAATCCTTGTTTGTTCTTCTTCCTGATAGATGTATATATTTACATAATATATGCTATAGAATAAGATAAAAGGTTTAAGGGATCAATGATATTTTATATATGAATGAATGGGAGGCACTGATATTAATTAAATGAGAATACATTGATGAGGTAATAATAATGGTACCTCATATTGTTTTTCCCTTTCATCTGATACTGTGACCACTAATTCCATATCATTCATTGAATTTAATTAAAAATGGGTCTATGATATTCCACTAGATCAAGACCTTCAACATCCTTAAGGATCAATCCTCGGGTAGATTCTCTTATCGAATGATCCACTGATTCCTCAAAACCCATATCATTGGGGCCATATTACTTTACAAGAACTTGATTTCACAAGAGAACCCATGTGGGATGAGAAACCACCACAACATAATTCAAAGGGGAATATATATATATATATAACATATATAGATGGACCATACACCCAAAAGTGTTTCATGTTTTTGGGGTCTCTATAGAAGGCTCTTATTTTTTCCTAACCAATATATATATTTGGAAGACATAGATTTTCCCCTATATGGATGAAAGAATAAGCATAAAAATATTATTTGATCCACAACCACTAACATTTATATACTCAACATGATTTCCCTTCTTAATTGAAATCCCATTTCCACCTCTACTTATTATGGGAAGGGAATAAGCCATTTTTAACATCCCAAAAATATTTATTTCCACTATAATGGTTCAACACACCGTTTCTTCATGGTTAGGTAGATTTAATAGAAATACTTACTATAAAATGTTAGGTCGAAAGACTATTTAGAAACTATTAGCTTTCAACCAATCATTCCAAACTATCTTGGGTGAAAAGTGAAAAATATGAAAAACTTGGTTTATATAATCTATGAATGTTTAGTTTCCATAACGAAGGAAAACAAAATCCTAATACGATACTATTTATATAGTTTCAAGATAAAATAAATAATTAATAATGAAATAAAATTCATTACAATATTGGTTTATATGAAAATTATCTTGAATAATAGACTTCTTTAATTTTTTATGCCCATCAAGAATAATCACATAACACATCACATAGACAAATATTGGCATTTTATAGAATTTTATGATCCATATTATATTTTCAATCCAATCCACACCTCTTGACGATCATTTCTTCCAAAAAAATCTAAGGAATTATGGTGAAGAATTTATTGAACTTTATTCATATCATTTCACAGTATATGATTAATCATGTTACATTAAACAATTATTAGGTTCTACCCATGATGCAAGGATTTTATATTTCCTACGATTTTCTCAATGAAAATATAATCCCCTAGAGGAATATTATATAAAAATATTTCATAACTCAATCTCATGAATTAGTGGTAGGACATCAAGCGGGAGTTATACAACATGAAACAGAATAATGAAACAATAAAGAGAACAATATTTTATCTAAATAAAATCAATCAAAAACATAATAATTCATTAAAATACAATAAAGACTATTAAATTTACAAAAAATCAAGAAAACAAAGAATCATGAAATTTACCACTAGTCATGTTTAGTTTGTATGATTTTCTAAACAATACACCCATTATAATTTTTTCTCTTAATAATTCACATTAATTTTATGGTTTGGCATTATAATTTTACACTCCAAACACCATGTGAATCTGGTACAGTGGAATTTTCTTCTAATCTTGGAATAAATTCCTTCTTCATGTTCTATAGTAGATCCCAAAACCTCACCATTTCGTAGTGATTTATTAACTCAAATAAGTGTGATAAAAAAATAACATAAATGTTTTATAACATGAAACATGACCCATAAATAATTAATATAATTTAATAAACACCCAAAAGTTTCATTAGAAATTATCTTCCAAATATAATGATATATTAAAAGTAAAAATAACTTAAAGGGTTATTAGATGGGAAGTCAACAAAACAGTAAACAAACTATGATTCTATTAAAAATCCAAGTCCCAAAAACATAATAATTCAACAGAAACCCATATCTATGTGGGACGATTGCCGACTCCCACCATGTAACCTACTCTAAACACAAAAACATCCATCATGAATATCCACTAACAATAAGTGGTTCGATTCCACTAAATATATCATTACGAAAAATTCTATATACACCCAAATTATGTAAAAATATTATGGTCATAACTAGTCCATTTGGATACCAATAAGTATTCAATGATCAAACATTGTTAGATAAACTGAGTATTCTATTTTTGAAAAAACTATATGATGATAAAATGTGTATTTTAAAAGATCATTTCGTAGGATTTAACATAATTTAGTATTAATGTATGGCTCCAAGTAAAAAACACTACTAATAAAAATAACTTTTTACCAACCTGATGTTCTATAAGAACAAGGCCAACTATGATTATAGCACTAATATTTACCAAAGACATGTGAATCAATATTCATACAAGACAACAACCAAAGTGGAATATTAATCTTTCCGTTTGACTATAGTAACACTAGTTTGAATGGTATCATAACATGTTTTTTCCTTCCAAAGGGATATCGTATCTAGTAAAGAAGTATTTTTAGTGTTGAATCATTACCTATAAAGGTTCTTTTCCTATGGTACCTACCCTTGAACAAAGGAATCCCATGATGTATAATTATTTCATGAAGATTACACAATGTAAAAAGTAAAATTATTCTCAAGAGAGCATGAATTTTAGTATAATAAATTTCAATTGTAATTTCATTGATCTATTTTATAAAAAAAATAATTTACGCAGATAAATTTTAGTATAATTCTATTGGATGATTTTTTTCAAAGTTTTTATGGGTATCATATAATCTATAAAAACAAACCTTTAATTCCAATTTAAATATTCATATCAAAATAATATGATTAAAAACAACCATATAATATGTAAATCCATCCCTAATAATGGTAAATAATGACTTTAAATCATTATAAACTACATTTTATTATAATTAATCATATAAGGTTCTCTATGAAAATAGAACATGAAAAACCACAAATACAGGGCTAATGGGACTCTATTAACTAAATAAGTAGTCTATTCTTAATTTGATCAAATAGAAGAATATAATTTTTAAAAAACCATCGATTTAGTATAAAAATATAAATAAATAGAGATATAAAAGCTAAACACCTTATGGAAGCTATCATTACTAGTGGATACTCCATATACTAGATAACATAAAGAACATATAATAAAAAATGTGGATCTAATCAATGGTATGAGATATAAAATATAATATAATTATGTAATAACCATTTTAACACTAGCTAAAATTTTCTAAACCACTATTTATATTAAATATAACCACTATTTTATTTAAAAAATAAAAAAAACATGGAATTTTTAAATGTGACCCTTATTTCATGGTGGGAATTCCCCTATAGACTACCATGGTTTGACCCTTTTGTGACAAAAATGATTCCCAAACTAGACCATCAATCAATTTTGTTTGATGTTTTAAATGATAACATATCATAAAACCTATATATTTCACATTAAAAAACCCTTGGCATTATACATAAAAACAATTAGGTTTCACATGAATTATTGTTTTTTAATGTTTATGAATAAAATTAGTTGATTATATATCAAGATAACCGTTATGTAATATAATAAATATCCTTAAATTTCATATAGATTATCATTTTTAGAATTTACTGTATCATAGGGTAATTGTATGTTACCATTATCAATCATATATAATTCTATTTATAAACAAACTCTAGTAACACTTGTATATTAAACCACATAAAAATGGAGAGACAATATATAACAATGTTATACCTTTCATATCAAAGGGTAACCATGCATTTACTATAAAATATAATAAAATAAATTTATATATACCACATGCCTTTACATCATTTAAATGATTTTTTGAATAAGAAAGAGGAATTAATGCTTAAGGAACCATATGCATAAGGACCAACCTAATGTATGTTACAACTTATTAATAAGGATACTTATATTTTGGGACCTCATCATTTTCCCCAAATATTTCCATACCTCATTCCAGTATTTTAAAAAGATAAAATACCTTTTAAATAGTAAAAATTAATGCATATGATTCAAAAATAGCTATCACATCATGAATCCCCTTTTCCAATACAAGACTTATAACAAACTCAACACATCCTTCCTCACAAAACCCACCATTATGCATTTTTAATATGAGTTATTGTGTGGTGTTATTTCTATTGAAAAATCATGTGCTTGATCATGAGCCAATTGATGAAACTAAATTCTTATACTACACCTAAAACCCCAACAACATGATTGGGTAAAAAGATACTTGTATGACCGTAGATAATACCTGAATCATGGAATTGAAATAAAATAAATAAATAATTGATTGCTGAAATGTAGATGATATTGTGGGTGTTATATGGATCACATAGTAACCCATTAAAAACATGGTATAATCCACGTATTACTAATATTAAAACATATACAATACTCTGGACATTCTAACAATATCTAAACAAAATAAGCAACCAATGTCATATCCAAACTCTTCGTTCCCTAATACATGTACTAAAAATTAAATCAATAAATATTCTATAATAAATTATGATAATATAAAATCATTATATAATTAACAATTTAATATTCAAAGCCTACACATAGCTATATCAAAACATTTACCAAAACAATAGTCTAACTTATTAAATACAAAAAATTTAAACAACCACATAACCCCTTTATTAAAAAATATATATCATTATAATTTTATTTTCTCTATTATTTTGCATATATTTTAATTACAAATTTAAAAATTGCATTCTTCTTTGAATATCACTAAATCAAATTAATTCATTTTATCACATGTCAAAATCTTCATATTATTCTCAATAGTTATTCCAATAAATTTACAAAGTTTTTATCACACTAATCAGTGAAAAAAACACATTAATATTCTATTAAACATTAATCATACTTATAAATATCAATAAATAACAATACTAATAAATATAACAACCTAATACATCACAAAAATTACAAAAATTTATTAATAGGTATTTATATTACATTTACTAAAACATTAATATTCTTCAACCCCATTTTTTCCAAAAAAAAATTAAATAGTATAATATCATGTTTTTACCAATATGTTAAAAAAATTATGATTTCATGTGTTAATAAAACTCTAAAAATCATATAATCTCCAACTCAATTATTTTATATTCATAAAATTCACTACAATAATTTCTAAACAAAAAAATATAATTAACAATATAATCACTGGATTTAAAGTAAAATATTCTATTTCATGCCTTAAACCAATCCCATTGTAAAATATAACCAAAATTTTTATTTAATTCAAAGTGAAATGAATATTTAAATTTAATTAATTAAATTAATTTTTATTTAAACACTAAAACACGTTTTTTTTAATATTTATCCCATTAAGTCACTTATTAAAATGTTCTTTTAAATAAATCTAATAATTAATTCATTTTTTTGACAAAATAAATATTCATAGATAACCAATATGATTAATTTTAAAGAAAATTATATTAGGTTGAAAAAACATTTATAAAAAGGTTTCATTGATGACAAAATATACATTATAAGAGTCCAATACGAAATTTTCTACAGGTAGTATAGATGGAATTTCATATTATACCTCTCAAATGTATTTTTTATGTCATATTGTTAATTCACTACTCATTTTGTAATTCTATATATAATTTTTTTCATATATACCATGAATTAATAATAAATATTAATATATTTTTACAATAAAATTAGATTTATTTATCCTGGATATGTAATATTTATCATTTAATATATCATTTGATTATCAAAGAAACTACATATTGGTTTTATTTTTTAAAACCTTTAAGAATCATCAATGATTAATAATTTAAAAAAATCACACATTTCTTATTCAAAATCAAGCACAACTATAAGTATTTTATTATTTTAATTAGATACTTAATACTAAACATAACTTTAATTATCATTTCATTATTTAACATTATTTCATCCCAAGGAATTTTTGTTACTCATTTAATAATCATTAATTCACATCATAACTTTAAAAAAATAAACCATTAATTAGTATACAAATTAAATTTTGAACCTCTTTTATTCAATTATATTATTATAATCAAAGGTTTATGTAAGACTAAATTAAAATTTAAAAAATATTATATAATTTTACATGAAATTCACTTTGTCAATTCAAATTATATAAAATTATAAATTAATTCCTAATATAATAGTCAATATCAAGTAAAATAACTATAAAAATATATTTTCAAGTATCACAAAAACTGAAATAAATCTAATAACTAAATTAGAGCTCTATAGAAGGTTGATAAGACAATACATTTGATATATAAAAAAATATATTTAAGTATATGACTCTAAATTCTACTTTATACCCCTAGATAGGAAGAATCATTCCAAAACAATATGAATTATGAGAATTAGAACATAGAATAATCTATAAATTAAATCCATCACATAAAAACACTCTGGAAATGATAGAGTCATTAATTACTTTAGTGGATTGTAATTCCACATAGAAATACTCGAGAAGCTTCCCGATGATCATTAAGAGATTTGAGAGATATTTTGGGAAGAGAATTTTTGGATTTTTGTAATGTCATTCCAATGTTCCTATCAAATCCTAAAATAGTAATGATGAGAACTACCCCATTATAAATAGGGAATCAAAATCCCACTGGTTCTATTTTGGGATTCCACTATTCTTATTTATGTACCATAATGTTATCTGAAGAGGGAAACCAGCCTCATAGTGGCATCCTATACCACAACCACTCATTCCACAGGCTTTTAAACTACCAATATCACCTATTAGAGTCTTGATATCTTACTCTAATTAATTTAAAATTAAATTTATCATTCAATTCATAAAAATTCATTCCCAATTCCATAATTAATTCAAAATTTAAATAATTAAATACATAAAAAATCAAAAAACACAATATAATATAAACAATTTTACAAGTCAAACCCAAAGTCCCTACAATTATAAGCCATGGATTTTTAGATTCACCAAAACAACACTTATTAGTTTCTAGATTTGATAATTTTATAAAATTCATGATTGTATAATTATTATTTGTGAGTTATTTATGCTTAAAAAGAATTTCAAATTTCATTATTTTTATAGAATTGTGATTTTATTCAAAAAATATGATTTTAACATGAATGTTTCATGAGATTGGGGGTTTTTACATCCATAGATGTGCTAAATTGATAATAAATATTTTTAATGAAATTAAATATTATTTTTATAATAATGGATGAATATATTTACATTCATTTTATAGTAACGCTTTTGATAAAAAAATAAACTTTTCATTGAAGATTATGTTATTACAGAATTATCCATTATAAGGGTTTTATTTTTTTAAATAGATTGATATGATTGAATAGTAAATTCATTGCAGGTGTGTATGTTCATGTTAAAATGTTCTTTCCTTTTAAAATAATTTTTCAAATATCTAATATTTATTTATAAAAAAGTATAGACTTGGATAGTGTTTGTTAAGGAGAGTGACAGTTGGGATTACGGGGGCGATATAGATTCCCACACTCCTTGGTATATTAATTTAGCTATTTTCTGTTTTTAAATTTGAAAGGGTAATAACCATGTTCAAACACTACATTATTTTTAAGTAAGAATTAGTTTTCCTTAGTTAAATGATAATTTATTCCTATTAGCAATAAACAATTAAATTAACTAAAAAATTATCAATATTTTTCATAGTAAGAATATATTTCTTTAGAATACTGTATTCCATTGATGACTTTTGGAAATGAGATTTTTTTTGTAAAACATTAGAAATTAGGGGTTTTAGAAAATGAAATAAGGGATAATAATTGGTATATAAACCTATTTGAAATCAAGGATTTGATTTTTTTAAAATAGTTTTTTTTAAATTATTTTCTATATTTTAATTATTTTTTAATTTTTTTAATTTTTTTATTACTAAAGGTTTACTGATAAAATATTGTTTCATTTATAATTTTGATTAAAATTTATTTAATTGGACTTTATCATATATGGAAACATATTTGATTCATTTTAAAATTCAAATGATTTTATAGTCACTCTCTATATGTAGAGACATCGATCAATATTGGTGGTATGAGATATAGATTATGTGTAACACCCGAGACTTTTATGAGAAATATTTTGTTTTTATGTTATATAGATCATCAAATGAATCTTTCTCTATACACAACACAAGCTTGGCTTGCTTTACAAACAAACGCAGCCTTCCTCGATAGCTTGCGTTGTTCGCAATACCGAGTTTCACCAAACAATGATATGCTATTAAAATATTATTAAAACTAGTTGTTATGATTAGTAATACCCACTTTTTGAAATTTTTTAAATTTTATTTTTCAAAATGGACTTAATTTTTGGATTCGGAATATCGAAATTAGCCTAGGTTGAAATTTTGGTATTTTTCTGAAAACATTCAATTTTTGATGAATACTGAAAACACTAGGTTACTATTTAAAAACCGAAATTTTATTTAAATAATTATTTAAATTTATTTTAGGTAAAAATTGATACATAATACCTATATAAGTTCAAAGTAATTCATTGGAGTCATTTTATAATAATTTTAGATATATAAAAATTTCATTGAACTTTTCACCGTCTTTTACCCACCTCCTAGGAGAATTTGAAAATTTACATAAAACATAATTTTACCACGTCTATGAGTGGAATTTAAAAAATCTGAGATACACGGTTAATACCGAGGACTAAAATGTGGTTCTTTGAGGTGAAAATAATTTTTGGTGAATAGTAACTTTTTACTTTTTTTTACCACGGTTAAAAGTAAATTGGGAAATTAAGGGGAAATATGTTATTATTATTACCCTGAAACATGTCCTAATTTTATTGGATAAGTTTAATTCGACCAAAAACAACCTTAGTAAAAAAATATGACCATTTAGGACCACTTGGATTAGATTTGGACATTTATTATTAATTTATTTAAAGAAGGGTTAAAATAGTTAAAATCAATGTTTAATAACTAAATCATTTTTAATAAAGGGTTATACATACGATAAATTCGACTATAAATATTCATTAGAAATATAAAAAGCTTTCCTACATAATGGTATTTTATTTGTAATTTTTATACATTGAATAATTTAATTTATGTATGACACAATGATGATGCAGTAATTATCTTATTAATGAAATATTGACATAATTGATGTTATAAATACCCAAATAAATGTAATTTGAGACTTTATATGAATTAAAATACTTTTATAGGTTAATATTACATATTATTACTTATTTAATTAAATTTTTTCGAACTAATCGTTCTGTTATGATTTTCACAAAAATCAATTACCAAATAGTGTCAAAATTGACATAAAATATTTTTTAAAACAAATATTATATTATTAATTGTTATTTTATTCCTAAAAATCTAAGGTTCGGCCAAATAACTATGATAAGGTTATATATATTAATAATAAACAACTTGGGGTTTTTTGTCTTGTTATAGTAAGATTATTAACCTTATAGTGTAAGAAAACAAGAAGACACGGTAAAAGTTAAAATATCTAACTTAAAGTTAAATCTAAATGATAAGGTTAAAATAGAAACCTAAATTTTTCTAAATTTTATTGGTTGAGAGGATTTAGACCCATCCCATCCTTATCTTAGAAATAAATTAATTTGGAGCTATTAAAAACCGAATATGACTTTATAATAAAATAATGTTTTTAGTTTTTCCTAAGGTGCCCCTCTCCTCCCTTATAAAAGGGCACCTCCTCCCTCTCTTCCTCACACCAATTTTAGCCTTCAATCTCGTCCAACCCCTGACAAATTCTCTTCTAAACTTCCCTAGAAACATCCTAGAGGTCCTGGTCTTTTTCAAAGGCCAATTTTAGTTCCCTAAGAGGAGGTCTCAAAGAGGCGCTTCAAAGAAGAGGTAATGTCTGTTACCGATTATTTCAACTTTATTTCTTCTTCCACATCTTCTTCTTTAGTTGTTTCATTATGAAGTAATAACATAAGTATCACTCATATTCTGATATGTTATTATAAGTATAAAACAACCATATTTCACCATCTATCCATCCTATGGAAAACGAAATCATCGCGCGTGCGTACGTACAGAATACTGTCTCCACGCCGTGGTGTAATCTATTTTCCACCACCACCTTACTTGGATGGGTATAATGGTGTAAATAATAACTATATATGATTATTGTAATGTTATATTGATTCTGAAATAGTATACATACACTCGAATTCAATTCCACGATCATGGGAACGATATCATCGCTCGTGCGTACGTACGGAATACCGTCTCCACAATGTGATGTGAATCGTTTTACACGATTTTCATTGCATAATGATTAAATAAATGAATTGAGTGAATAAATATGATATGTATCACACTAATACCATTCTGGAAATTAAGTATCTATAACCTAAAAAGAAAAATAAGAATTTATTCGACAAAACATGCATAAGAACAAAAAGTAATAAACACCCGAATAACAAGTAGCAATGAAATATTAATAAAAAGAAGCTAATAATATGACCATATATGATATCATAAAAATATGTATGATTCTTTAATAAGTCCATGTTATTATTTAAATCATTATACAGGAGGTTTGGACACTTACGAAGCAAATCGGACCTATGGTAAGGGAAAATATCACAATCTCATTTTTATCCGAGATTAATTATACTTTGGTATTTACTGGGGTGTATTTTATCATCCACATCCATGTTTCCTCCATATGTAATATTATTTCCATCCACCTACAATTTTCTAAATCCAATTTTACCCTTCGGTGAGTTTTTAGTAAAATATATGAAAGGAATCTTTTGTCGTTTTTCGTATGAGGTACTTTTTGACTTTTCCTACAAAAGTACGAGAAGAATGTTTTCTTTAACTTATACGACATGAATGGATTTTTAAAACATTATTTCCAAGAATATTCCTTTACAAGTATTCAAGTTTATTTTTAATCAACTTATTTTAGTTTAAAATTGTATGACATGTTAATAAAGGAAAAATGTTTTTGAAGTAGAAAGGATATTTTCTTCAAGAATGGAGTTCAAGTGTTTTATCAAAATTATTTTCTATATAAGATAATATAGGGTTCTGCTTCTCTCCCTATTATTACATTGATTTGATTATGTTGTGATGGAATTATTTTTATGAATTCTTTTGTCTTATATGAATTTTTTTATGATGTCATGATGTTTAAGAATCCCATTTTTATTACATAGGTTATGAAATGATGTATGATTTATGATTTTGTGGCACACATATTAATGGTATAATTATGAGATGGGTGGGACCTATATCTCCCTCCAATTCATTGGGTAAAGATTTATATCTCATGAGATAGATGTGGCTAGAACGGTAGGTTAAATCATTTCAGTGAAACAGGACTGAAATGAGGAGTGAACTCGGTTCCGAAATGGTCTTTGTCCGCTAAGATAGTCTTGGAAATGAGTCTTGACTAATAAGAAATGATTCTCTATGATTATGTGTGTATGACAGAAAGTTTCATGTTTTAGGTTATGATTATTGGGATTACATTTTACTACTATGATTTATCCCATGTTATGAAATTATGATTTCTTTTACAGGTTATGATTTCCAAAATGTTATGTTCTTATGAATATGATGTGATTGATTTTTCTTTTTTTTACCCTTACTGAGCATTTGAGCTCACCCTTTTGTATGTTTTCTTTCCCCAGGTCAGGAAAAAGTTTATTAAGTAGGATATTCCAAAAGTGACTCTAGATATGATGAAATAAATGGGAGACAATGTAGATGATTTATGAACGAGTTGTTTATGTTTCCCATTTTCTAAAGACATTATACCTATACGGTCCCTTCATGGTTCTGTTATATGTTGTAATAAGTGTACATCAATTTTGATGTATTAGAAATGAATGTAAAGTATGGGTCGTTATATTTGGTATCAGAGGAAAGGTATATTCAACCTTTAGAAACTGGGAAGTGAAAGACTTAGTAAGAACCCTAAGGATATTTCTAAGCATAGAACACAATCTTTGTGTTTTAGAAATGGCCATGAATAACTTATGATAAGTACCTAAGTGTAAAATTTCATACATGATTATGTGCTTTTCCTATTATAATTAGTGTTTCTCACACTATTATTCATGGTTTTAATCAATGGATAGAACACGAAAAAACCATGTTCATGTGGAATGCTATGGGAAATTCAATGATTGTCCCCCTGAGCAACCAAATGTTATGGGAGATGGAATAAAAAATCTTTTATCCATGCTCACACAACTTTCTCAAACTATGAATCATGCAGGACTTCCAAATGATCAAAGGAAGGAGCAACATTCTGTTGAATCCTTCATGAGGCAGCATCCATCTTCATTTAGCGGGTCTTCTGATCCATTAGTGGTTGAACAATGGATCAGTACTACTGAAAATATATTTTCATTTCTTCAATGTTATGAACATGATAAATTCATCTTAGCAGTTTATCTCTTGGAAGGTGAAGCTGATCAATGGTGGAATTTTATCAAAAATAAGGGGAAAAGGGATGAAATTGAATCCATGGAATGGGAAGAGTTCAAGAACTTATTTTTCAATAAGTACTTCCCTCATATTATCTAAACAAAGATGGAGAAGGAGTTTCTTGAACTAAAGAAAATGGATGATGAATCTGTTGGTGCCAATGAAGCAAATTTTACAAGACTTGGAAGGTACGCTTCTAAGATTATTATCCAACCTGAGAGTAATATCGATCAATTATTTAGTGGAATAAAACCAAGTCTTCGAAGGGCGTTAGCCATAAGGGACTTCAATAGCTATGAGGAAATTTTTCGATGGGCTCTCAAGGTTGAGATGGATATTGGAGTAACCCATCATTCATATGGGTTTGATAAGAAGAGGAAAATGGAATTCAAAGGAAAATCTATAGAGAACACTGAAAAGAAGATGAGTTTTCCCTTATGCTCAAAGTGTGGAAAAAAATATGGAGGGAGTTGTCTTAAATGGACAAGAAAATGTTTCAAATGTGGAAAGGAAGGTCATCGGGCATTTGAATTCTGCAATGATGGGAAGAAGATGTCTAGTGATGCAAACAAAGAAAAGGCTACACAGAGTGCACCTCCTACACTTCAATGTTACAAATGCAAGGAAATGGGGACTTATTCCAATCATTTCCCTAATCTAAGGGTTTTTTATGATGATCGACGTCAAAAAAATCTTAAGGCTAAAGACAAAGGAAAGTCACATGAAATTTCTATCAGCGATGTGGAGTACGATAATGAAGTGGTGAAAGGTACACATACCATCCACTCTAAAGTAGAAAATGTTTTATTTGATTGTAGATCCACCCACACTTTTATTTATAAAGAATTTTCTTAGGGTATCGACGTATTACCTCAACAATTAGATGTTGAGTTAGCTATGACAACCCCTAATGGCCAAACAGTCGCATCAAAAGTTTATAATTCTTCTCCGATTGAAGTTTGTGGGAGAGTTATTCCTGCAAATATTGTGATCCATCCTATAGTGGAATTTGATGTGATTCTTGGCATGGATTGGATTTCGTTATATGGAACTCATATCAATTTCCAAAGAAGGGAAGTCACATTTCATATTCCAGATCAATCTATGATCGTCTATGGATGAAAGGATGAACATAACCTTCCAGTGGAAATTTATTCCATCTTATGGGTCTTGATTCCACTAAATGAAGGTTATTTATCTCAAATGGTTGGAGAGAAAATCACGATTAAGAATATGCCCATTGTACGAGAGTTTGATGATGTCTTTCCGGAGGAATTACTGGGTCTTCCACCAAATCGTGAAGTTGAGTATTCAATAGAACTCGTACTGGGTGCTTTACCAATTCAAAAGACACCTTATAGAATGGCCCCAATTGAGTTGCAGGAATTGAAGAAGCAACTCCAAGAGATTCTTGATAAGGGATTCATACGCCCTAGTGCATCACCTTGGGGAGCACCTGTTCTATTTGTTAAGAAGAAAGATGGATCAATGAGACTCTGCATTGATTATCGATAACTTAACAAGATCACTATAAAGAACAAATATCATCTCCCGTGCATTGATGACTTATTTGACCAACTACGCAGAGATCAATACTTTTCCAAGATTAATCTTCATTCAGGGTATCATCAATTAAGGGTCAAAATGGAGGATATACCAAAGACGGCTTTCTGTATAAGGTATGGACACTATGAATTTATAGTGATGCCATTTGGTCTTACTAATGCCTCTGTTATCTTCATGGATCTGATGAATAGAGTATTTAGAGTCTATCTTGATCAGTTTTTGGTATTCTTTACAGATGAAATTCTTATATATTAAAAGGGAATGAAAGAACATTAAGATCACTAGAAAATTATATTGAAGACCCTGAGAAAGGAGAAGGTTTATGCCAAATTTAACAAGTGTGAATGTTTTCTTCAAAATATCATTTTTGAGTCACATAATCTCAAAAGAGGGGATATCTATGGATCCAGAAAAAAAAAGAGGTTATTGAAATATGGTTGAGACTAACAACAGTAACCGAGATCCGATGTTTTCTAGGTTTGGCTGGATATTATCGACGTTTTGTGAATGATTTTTTACGATTATCTAATACCCTCACCAGGTTGACTCGAAAAGGAGTTATGTTCGTGTGGATGGAGGAATGTGAAGATAATTTCAAGGAGTTGAAAAGAAGGTTATCCAGTGAACCTGTAATAACACTTCCTTGTAGTGGAGAAAGGTTTGTGATCTATAGTGATGCATCCAACAAGGGGTTGGGGTGTGTTCTCTTGAAAAACGATGTGGTGATAGCTTATGCCTCACGACAGTTGAAAATCCATGAGCAAAATTACCCAACTCATGATTTGGAGTTAGCTGCGGTAATCTTTGCATTAAAGATTTGGAGGCATTATCTTTATGGAGAAAGGTGTGATATTTATACTAATCATAAAAGTATAAAGTATATTTTCACACAAAAGGAGATGAATATGCGCCAAAGAAGATGGTTGGAGCTGATTAAGGATTACGACTGCTCAATTCATTACCACCCTGGGAAAGAAAACAAGGTGGAAGATGCATTAAGTCGACAAGACCATGCTAGCTTATCCATGATGAGGATCACAAAAGATCCAATATTTAGGGATTTAAAAAGGTTGGATCTTGGAAATATAATGGAAGGGGAAAAATCATATCTTTATCAATTGAATATTCAACCATCTATACATGTGAAGATTAAAGAGGCGCAGAAAGAAGATGTAGAGTTACAAAAGTATGTGAGAAATGTTCCTAAATTCAACCTTGATTGTGATGGGATAATAAAGTTCAGGAATTGGGTTTGTGTTCCTCCCATCGCAGAATTAAATAAGGAGTTTCTAGATAAGGTTCATAGTTCTTCATTCTCTATTCATCCTAGAAGCACAATGATGTATAGGGACCTGAATGAGTACTTCTGGTGGGATGGCATGAAAAGAGATGTTGCTAAATATGTCTCTCGATGCTTGGTTTGTCAGCAAGTTAAATCTAAGATACAGATGTATAAGGGGATGTTACAACCATTACCCATACCAAAATGGAAATGGGATAACATCACTATGGACTTTGTCACCGAACTTCCTAAAACATCCAAAGTCAATAATGCTATCTGGGTCATAGTTGATCGTCTTACAAAGTATGCACACTTCATTGCTATTAGAGAGGATTTCTCTCTAGATCAGCTTTCCAGGATATATATAGAGGAAGTGGTAAGATTGCATGGAGTACCACATTCCATTATATCTGATCGGGATCCGAGATTTACCTCGATGTTCTGGCGAACTCTTCAGCATACTATGGATATAGAGTTGAGTTTCATCACTCCTTATCATCCTCAGATAGACGGTCAGTCTGAGAGGACAATTCAAACTCTAGAAGATATGTTGAGAGCTTGCTCTATGGATTTAAAATGTGGTTGGGATCAACAACTAACTTTGGTGGAATTTTCATATAATAATATCTTTCACTCTAGTATTCAGATGGCTCCTTATGAAGCTCTCCATGGAAATAAATGCAGGACTCCAACTTGCTGGGATGAAGTTGGGGAAAGAAAGCTATTAGGACCTGATCTTGTTGATGAGATGGAAGAAAAGGGTAGATCTATTCAACAACACATTAGAGCTGCTCAGAGTCGAAAAAAAAGTTATGCCTACAACCGAAGAAAAGACCTAGAATTTTAAGTGGGTGATAAAGTGTTCTTATGAATATCTCCTTGGAAGAGAGTAATAATATTTGGAAAGAAGGTAAAGCTGAGCCCTAGATATATCGGTCCTTTCGAAATACTAGATCATGTTGAGAAGGTAGCTTACCGATTGGCACTTCCACCAAATCTCTCTCAAGTTCACGATGAGTTCCATTTATCTCTCCTAAGAAATTACATACCTGATCCTCCACATGTACTCAGCTTAGAAGTTGTACCGCTGGAGCAAGATCTTTCTTATCAAGAACAGCCAATAGAGATTCTGGATCATAGCGAAAAATTTCTATGGAATAAGACCACTCGCTTGGTGAAAGTTTTATGGAGGAACCACCAATTAGAAAAATCTACATGGGAGCTTGAGGATATGATGAGGGAGAGGTATCCTCATCTTTTTGTTACAAAGTGATGAATTTCGAGGGTGAAATTCATTTTAAGAGGGGTAGAATGTAACACCCGAGACTTTTATGAGAAATATTTTGTTTTTATGTTATATACATCATCAAATAAATCTTTCACTACACACAACACTAGCTTTGCTTGCTTTACATGCAACTGTGGCCTTCCTTGATATCTTGCGTTGTACGCAATATCGAGTTTCACTAAACAATGATATGCTATTAAAATATTATTAAAACTAACCGTTATGAATAGTAATACCCACTTTTTTAAATTTTTTAAATTTTATTTTTCAAATTGGACTTCATTTTTGGATTAGGAATTTCGAAATTAGCCTAGGGTGAAATTTTGGTATTTTTCTGAAAACTTTCAATTTTTGATGAATAGTGAAAACACTAGGTTACTATTAAAAAATAGACTTTTTATTTAAATAATTATTTAAATTTATTTCAGGTCAAAATTGAGACCTAATACCTATATAAGTTCAAAGTAATTCATTGGAGTAATTTTATAATAATTTTATATATATAAAAATTTTATTGAACTTTGCACCGTCTTTTACCCACCTCCTAGGAGAATTTGCAAATTTACATAAAACATAATTTTACCATTTCTATGAGTGGAATTTTGAATATCTGAGAGACATGGTTAATATCAAGGACTAAAATGTGGTTCAATGAGATGAAAATAATTTTTGGTGAATAGTAACTTTTTACTTTTTTTTACCACGGTTAAAAGTAAATAGGGAAATTAATGGTACAAATGTTATTATTATTACCCTAACACTTGTCCTAATTCTATTGGATAAGTTTAATTCGACCAAAAATAATCTTAGGAATAAAATATGACCATTTATGCCCACTTGGATTAGATTAGGACATTTATTATTAATTTATTTAAAGAAGGGTTAAAATAGTTAAAATCAAAGTTTAATAACTAAATCGTTTTTAATAAAGGTTTATAAATAAGATAAATTCGAGTATAAATATTCATTATAAATATAAAAGGATTTCCTACATGATGGTATTTTATTTGTAATTTTTATACCCTGAATAATTTAATTTATGTATGACACAATGATGATACAGTAATTATATTATTAAGGAAATATTGACATATTTGATGTTATAAATTCCCAAATAAAAGTAATTTGAGACTTTTTATAAATTAAAAGAATTTTATAGGTTAATATTACATATTATTACTGATTTAATTAACTTTTTTCGAACTAATATTTCTGTTATGATTTTCAAAAAAAATAAATTACCAAATAGTTTCATAATTGACATAAAATAGTTTTTAAAATAAATATTATATTATTAATTGTTATCTTATTCCTAAAAATCTATGGTTCGGAAAAATGACTAATATGAGGATATATAAATTAATAATAAACAACTTGGGGTTCGTTTGTCCTGTTATAGTATGTTTATTAACCTTATTGTGTAAGAAAACAAGAAGACACGGTAAAAGGTAAATTATCTAACTTAAAGTTAAATCTAAATGATAAGGTTAAAATAGACACTTAAACTTGTCTAAATTTTATTGGATGAGAGGATTTCGACTCATCCCCACCTTATCTTTGAAATAAATAAATTTGGAGCTATTAAAAACCGAATATGACTTTATAATAAAATAATATTTTTAGTTTTTCCTAAGGTGCCCCTCTCCTCCCTTATAAAAGGGAACCTCCTCCCTCTCTTACTCACACCACTTTGAGCCATCATGTTCGGCCAAACCCTACCAAATTCTCTTCTCAACTTCACTAGAAACATCCTATAGGTCTTGGTCTTCTTCAAAGACCAATTTTTGTTCCCTAAGAGGAGGTCTCAAAGAGGCACTTCAAAGAAGAGGTAATGTCTGTTACCGATTCTTTCAACTTTATTTCTTCTTCCACATCATCTTCTTTAGTTGTTTCATTATGATGTAATAACATCAGTATCACTCATATACTGACATTTTATTATATGTATGAAACAACCCTATTTTACCATCTATCCATCCTACGAAAAATGAAATCACCGCGCGTGCGAACATATGGAATATTGTCTCCACACCATGGTGTAATCTATTTTCCACCACCACCTTACTTGGATGGGTATAATGTTGTAAATAATAACTATATATGATTATTGTAAAGTGATACTGATTCTGAAATATTATACACACTCTCTAATACAATTCCACGATCATGGGAACGATATCATCACTCGTGCGTACGTACGGAATACCGTCTCCACAATGTGATGTGAATCGTTCTACTTGATTTTCATTGAATAATGATTACATAAATGAATTGAGTGAATAAATATGATATGTATCACACTAATACCATTCTATAACTGAATTATCTATAACCTAAAAATAATAATAAGAAGTTATTCGACAAAACACGCATAAGAACAAAAACTAATAAACACCTGAATAACAAGTTGCAATGAAATATTACTAACAAGAAGCTAAGAATATGACCATATATGATATCATAAAAATAAGTATGATTATGGAATAAGTCAATGAAATTATTTAAATCATTATACAGGAGTATTGGACACTTACGAAGAAAATCAGACCTAAGGTAAGGGAAAATATCACAATCTCATTTTTATCCGAGATTGTTTATACTTTGGTATTTACTGGGGTGTATTTTATCATCCACATCCATCTTTCCTCAATATGTAATATTATTTACATCCACCTTCAAATTGTTAAATACAATTTTACCCTTAGGTTAGTTTTTAGTAAAATATATGAAAGGAATGTTTTGTCGTTTTTCGTACGAGGTACTTTTTGACTTTTCCAACAAAAGTACGAGAAGAATGTTTTTTAACTTATACGACATGAATGGATTCTTAAAACATTATTTCCAAGAAGATTACTTTAAAAGTTTTCAATTCTATTGTTAATCAACTTCTTTTAGTTTAAAATTTTATGACATGTTAAGAAACAAAAAATGTTTTTGAAGTAGAAAGGATATTTTCTTCAAGAATGGAGTTCAAGTGTTTTATCAAAATTATTCTCCATCTAAGATAATATAGGGTTATGTTTCTATCCCAATTATTATATTTATTTGATTATGTTGTGATGGAATTATTTTTATGAATTCCTTTATCTTATATGAATTGTTTTATGATGTCACGATATTTAAGAATACCATTTTTATTACATGGGTTATGTAATGATGTATGATTTATGATTTTGTGGCACACATAAGAATGGTATCATTATGAGATGGGTGGGACCTATATCTCCCTCCAATGCATTGGGTAAATATTTATATCTCATGATATAGACATGGATGGAACGACATGTTATACTGGTTCAGTGAAACAGGACTGAAACGAGGAGTGAACTCGGTTTAGAAACGGACTTTGTCCGCTAAGATAGTCTTGGAAATCAGTCTTGACTAATAAGAAATGATTATCTATGATTATGTGTGTATGCCACAAAGTTTAATGTTTTAGGTTATGATTATTGGGATTACAATTCAATACTATGGTTTATCCCATGTTATGAAATTATGATTTCTTTTGCAGGTTAAGATTTCCAAAATGTTATGTTCTTATGAATATAATGTGATTTATTTTTCTTTTGTTTACCCTTACTGAGCATTTGAGCTCACCCTTTTGTATGTTTTCTTTCCCTAGGTCAGGAAGAAGTTTATTAAGTAGGATATGCCAAAAGGGACTCTAGATATGATGAAATAAATGGGTGACAATGTAGATGATTTATGAACCAGTTGATTATGTTTCCCAGTTTCTAAAGACACTATACATATACGGTCCTTTCATGGTTTTGTTATATTTTGTAATAAGTGTACTTCAATTTTGAAGTATTAGCAACATTTGTAAAGTGTGGTTCGTTATATTATGTGGCATATTTTTTATTGGGGAATGTTTATTTTGTCAATTTTCTTTAGTAAATATTTTGTAAAAATAAGAATACCTCCTCTATGATTTTATTTTTAAATATTTTTAAAATTGGGTTTTTTTCAATATAATTTTTTATTGTTTTTATTTTAAATATTTTGGGGTTAAAGTATTCCATTTACCATATACTATATCCCTAAATATCATTTATAACCATTAGTAATTAGGGATCATTCATGTGTCTATTTGTAATTCTAGTTTATGTATTGGTTTTTTTGTCCAAGGGTTTGGGTGTTATAAAATGTTATCAAATAATGGGTTTTAATTATATTATTTTTATTTAATGGAAGGAATTGAATATAATATTTTTAGTTCTACTAATATATTTAAAATGGTATTCTTTACTTATTTATGAATAGAATTGAATTATCATGGTGTTAATGCAAAACTATACGTAAATAATGACTTTGAAAGATGTTTTTCATTATTACATGTTCATCCCATAAGATTTTGACAAGGGAAGAGATCATGTATCATGTTATGAATGATAATAATTTCATCTCCTGAACAAGGTTATAACTCCCCTATCCCACTCTTCCAGACTCAATGCTTAAAAATTTTTTGTAATTTGTTTTATAAAATTGAATAAAAATTACACAACACTTAACACAAATGAAGACCTTTTACCAGTCTAGGTTCTAGAGGATTTGAGAACTCCTTACATTTATCAGAGTTGAACAAAAAAAATAAAACAATTTTCCACATTGCTTCCATGTGCGCTACACCAAAAGTTATGAAATCCAATTTATAACATCCATGATTCCAGTGAAAAAAATTTAAAAACAAAGGAAGGATCATTCAATTTCCTAGGAAGGTGTTTCAAAATCGTTGATGTACATTTTACTAAAACTCTCCTTATAAATAACCTTTGAAAAATGGGTTTTAAAATTATTTTGATAATGCCATAAAAATTTATTTAGAAATAGTATTTGATAAAATCATTGAAATTATTTACGTATAAAAAATACTTCCGCATTTTGGAAATACTTATGAACAAAAATTTCTTTAAAAAAATACTCCAGTGGTTTTTCTGAAAACAATATGCTAGATTTTGAAGAAAAAAACCTAAGAATACTTGAAACATTGAAGGCTATCTTGGCCCTACCCACATGCGAGACGGGTTCAGTCCCCAATTCCATATCGTATTTTCAAAGTTCAAGTGCTAGTTTTTATAAAACAGTTTAAGCTTTCTTATATATATATATATATATATATATATTCCTACTGGAGTTTTAAAGACATGAAAACCTTTTTAATACACACATATATATATATATACCTATATATATATACTTTCTCATTAATACATTTGAAATATTTGAAATAATCAAATCCCTCGTCGACGTACATTTTCATGATCAAGATAGTTTCCATTCTAATTTTCCATTAACAATAATACAGATAATGTTTATTCATAAAACCTTCATTTATTAATGAAAAACATTGATACATGCATGATGTGTCACATAATTATAAATAATGTTCTTATCCTATATTGTAATTGACTTTCATGAGTGTATAAATGATTTTCACACACACACAAAGTGAAGTATTTAGTTTTACCTATTATGGTAAGAAAATTAGACAAGGAATTTTATATTTCAAATAAAAAATTAATTTGAAATCCACTTAAATAAAACAAACACTCTTTAATAAATTAATAATAAAATACATGAAAATAACTTCATGATATACATATATCTACATGATGTTGTTTTATTATAAAACAATATAAGTCTTTGCATAATTAAAACATAATCACTTACAATAATATAATCTCAATTAAATAATTAATTAGAGATAATTATTTTCATTTAAATGAAATAAAAGTTTCAAAACCAAAATAATTTCCCTTTACAGTCATAAAATAAAAATATACACTTAAATCAAACATACAATTGATAATAATTCTCTTATGTTATACAGTAAAAATAAAATCATGATTTTGAAATAAATAAACTAAAATTATTGATAATAAGTCTTTACACAATTTATATAACCAAAGCACATAATAGATTCTAATTACTCTCATACCTTATAAATATTGAAAAATAAAGTCATATATGTAAATGCATATATTTAAAAATATATATGTACATATTTGTAAAACACTAGTAATTTTACTAACAATATTAAACCCTTAGAATCAGAAGATTAGAATTATTGAAAATAGGATTCTCTTTATACCACAAAATCACATACAATCAAACTTTAAAGAATATCAATGTTTGAAAAATAAATTCAAAATATCTCTCACTGAAATAATAACTCAAAATAATAAAAATCTAAATAATAAATAATTCTCCCTTACATGTTTTTGCAGACTCCTCTTTTACTTTGGTATACTCTTTGAACTCTAATTTCTCTCTCTCCTGTACTAGATTTTCTCTTAATAGAATGTTACAAAAAACAAAGGAAAATATTTATGAGACCACTCCTCTAAAAACATCCATTATAAACACTTCCTCACTCCCCCCTCCCCCCCACTAGGAAATATAGAGGCATGCTGCTTTATATAAACGTGCATAAGTTTCCAATTTAATTATAATTTAACAAAAATTAATTATCATTTAAAAAAAATGAAAGTAACATCAAACAGAATTCATTTAATGAATACTAGATGAATATGAATGTTGGTAAATAAGAAGAAATATAAATAGTTGGTGAAGCTTCATCATGAAGCTTTGTAGAAAGAAAATAAAACCAAAAGGAAAAAATTGACAAGTCAATAAGAATCACTAAATCATTATACATCAACAGTTGAACAAAATATTCAAAAAAAATGATATCTTCTATGTATCTATTATTTGAAAAATTAAACAAAGCAAAGAAAATCAATAGTGGGTTCAATAAATAAATCCCAACACAAACACCAAATAGTTTACAAAAAATGACAAATAACAAATTGATTTTACAGAAGATTCGGATACTGAAAACAAATATAAAGATGAGTCCTGGATAACATACCAAACCAAATATTGAAACCCTATCCACAATACAGATCTCTTACCCAGTGCTGAAATCATCAACACCAGATGCAAAAGAACTCCAACAACTGATCTTGGTCCACAACCATGGCTAACTATAATCCTTCAAGCTAGACTCTCGTATGTGCCTTGACCGCCGCTCAAACTCAACGAAGATGAACCCTCACTCTCACCTCCGCATCCCGTTATGCTTGAAATTTCGATTGTGCGACCTACGCTCAACCCCAAGGCATTGAGGAAGATGAAGACTCAATCCCCATGAAATCAGAACCCTCAAAACTTGATTTCATCTTCAAATTTTAACATTTCATTTTCATTTATTATTAAATTTTTTTAAATTGGTTATCATTTTATTATTATATTTTTTTAATGAAATTCTATTTTAAACACAATTTTATATATTTATAAAAGATATAATATCAAAATAATATTTTCCAAAATATAAAAAATTAATATTAAAATAATTTAATTATTATATCATAATTTAAATATTTTTTATTTGTTATATTTAGTTCATAATTTGATTAATTATCAAAGCTTATCATAGATTTATGATTTTCATAATTAAGACATTATTTTGAAAAAATGATTTTATATTATTCTTATTATAATAAAATTATTTATTATCGTTTCATAAAAATTTAACATCTTATAAAATGTTATTTTTAATAAAAACATCCTTATCTTATTACCAAAACATATTATTATTAAATACTAAATATTATATTTTGTAATTCTTAAAATAAAAATTACTATTAAATTATTGTTTTAATTTTCCTAAATTGAAAATATTACATCTCAAAAGTAAAATAAAAATAATTTTATTTTTAAAATTAATATTTACCATGTATATATATATATTTATTAATAATAATTTTATATTTTAAAAATAATATCACGTTTAGAAAATTATTATTTAATCAAAAAATATTTACTTAATTTAATATTTTTTTAACATGGAATTAACAAAATATTAATAAAACCATTATTTAACTTGGGGTTTTACATTCCCCCCCCCCTTAAATGAATTGTGCACTCACAATTTTTTTCAGAATAAAAAATTTCTGAATTAACATCTTCTGAATTAAAAAAACACTATAACTACTAGACTTCAAATCTATACCACTTATATTACCACATATAATCTCTAATGTTTTCTTGACCATTCCTCTAATATCAATTATAACGTCCTGATCCCAATCTTCCAGACTCAGTTCTTGAAAAAGTTGTGTATTTTTTTATAAAATTCAATAAAAAATACACAACACTTAACAAAAAAGAGGTCCTTTTACCAGTCTAGGTTCTAGAGGATTAGAGAATAGCTTACAATTATCAGAATTAAAAAAAATAAAAACAACTATCCACATTGCTTCCACACGTGCTACATCAAAAGCGATGAAATCCTATTTATAACTTCTATGATTCCTATGAAAAACATTTAAAAACAAAGGGATGAGCATTCAATTTCATAGTAAGGTGTTTTAAAATCGTTGAAATACTTTTTACTGTAACTATCCTTGAAAATAACCTTTGAAAAATGGATTTCAAAATTATTTCAATAGTACCATAAAAATTTATTTTGAAATACTATTTGATAAAATCATTGAAATTATTTACATACCAAAAATAATTCAGAGTTTTGAAAATACTTATGCTCAAAAATTGCTTTAAAAAATAGTATAGTGGTATTTCTAAAAATAATATGCAAGATTTTGAAGTCAAAACACTAAGACTAATAGAAATTTTGAAGGCTATCTTGGGCCTACCCACTTGAGGGATGGGTTCACTCCCCAGTTCCCTATCATATATACAAAGTTCAAGTGCCAATTTTTATAAAACATTTTAAGATTTCTTATATATATATACATAAATTCCCACTGAAGCTTTAAAGATATGGAACATTTTTAATACATATATATATATAAATATAAATACCCATATATATATACTTTCTCATTAATACTTTTGATCGATTCAAAAAAATCAAATCTCTTGTCGACTTACCTTTTCATGATCAGAACAGTTTCTATTCTCATTTTACATTAACAAGAATACAATGAATGTTTATTCCTAAATCATTCATTTTTTAATGAAAAACACGGATACATGCTTGATGTGTCACATAATTATAAATAATGATCCTATACTATATTGTAATTGATTTTAATGAATATATAAATGATTTTCACACACACACAAAGTTATGTATTTAGTTTTAACTATTAAGGTTAGAAAATTACACATGGGATTTTATATATGAAATACAGAAAAATTTAATATGAAATCCACCTAAAAACACTATTTAATCCCTTAATAAACAAACACATGAAAATAAATTCATTATATACATATATCTACAAGATTTCGTTGTTATTATAAAACAATATAAGTAATTGTATAATGAAAAAATAATCACTTACAATAAAAAATATCAATTAAATAATTAATCAGAGATAATTATTTTCATTTAAATGAAATATAAGTTTCAAAACCAAAATAATTTATATTTAAAAACATAAAATCAAAATGTGCACTGAAATAAAATATACAATTGATAATAATTCTCTTATGCTAAATAGTAAAAATAAAATCATGATTTTGAAAAAAAAAATAAACTAAAATTATTTATAATACGTCCTTACATAATTTATATAACCAAAACACATACTAAATTGTAATTACTCTCTTAACTTATAAATATTGAATAATAATGTCATATATGTAAATACATATATTTACAAAAAATATATGTACATATCTATAAAGAACTTATAATTTTATTAAAAATAATAATCCCTTAGCATCAGAATATTAAAACTAATAAAAATAGGATTCTCTTTATACCACAAAATCACATAAAATTAAACTTTAAAGAATATAAATGTTTGAAAATAAATTCAAAATATATCTTACTAAAATAATATCTCAAAATAATCAAAATATTGAAAGTAAATATTTATCCCTTACATGTTTTTGCAGAGTCTTATTTTACTTTCGTATACTCTTCGGGCTCTAATTTCTCTCTCTCTCTCCCGTAGTGGATTTTATCTTAATAGAATGTTACAGAAAACAAAGGAAAATATGGATGAGACCACTCCTATAAATGATTCCATTCCAAACTCTTCCTCACCCCCCCCCCCCTCCCCAGAAAATGTGGAGGCATTCTTCTTTATATAGCAGTACTGAACTGTCAAATTAAATTCTAATTTATCAGAAATTAAATTTCATTTGAACACAAATGAAAATGACAAAAAACATAATTCATTGAATGAATACTGAATGAATATGATTTTAGATAAAGAAGAAGAAATATAACTTGTTGATGAAGCTTTATCATGCAGATTTGTAGAAAGAAATCAAAACCAGTCATAAAAAATGACAAGTCGATAAGCATCATTAAATAATTATACAGCGAAAGTTGAAAACAATATTCACAAAATGATATCAGTAATATAACTATTATTTTAAAAATTCGATAAAATAAATAAAATAATCAATGGATTCAAAAAATAAAGCCCAACACCAATATCAAATAGTTTCCAAAAAAGGGACAAATGACAACTAGATTTTGCAGAAGATTTAGATACTGAAAACAAATATAAAGATGAGATTCAGATAACATACCGAACCGAATATTGAAACCCTAACCGTGATACTGATCTCTTACCTAGTGCCCGAAATTACAAACCCCAAACACGAAAGAACCCCAATAACCGATCTCAGACCACAACCATCGCTAACTATAATCCTTCAAGATAGACTCTAGGATGTACCTTGACCACCGCTCAAACTTGACGAAGAAGAACCCTCACCATTACCTCAGCTTGCAGTTATGATAGCAATCCCAACCGTGTGACCTATGCTCAACCCCAATGCATCAAGGAAGAGGAAGATGTGATACCCATGAAATTGGAACCCTCAAAACATGATTTCATCTTCAAATTTTATCATTTAATTTTCATTTATTTTTAATTTTTTTAAATCCATTATCATTTTATTATTTTATTTATTTATTAATGAAATTCTATTTTATACACAATTATTTTATGTTTATAATAGATATAATATTAAAAGAATATATTCCAAATTATAAAAAAATTATGAGTAAAATAATTTAATAATTATATCATAATTTAAATAATTTTTTATTTGTTATAATTAGTTCATAATTTGATTAATCATCATCACTTATCATAGATTTATGATTTTCATAATTAAGACATTATTTTAAACAAATTATTTTCTTAATTTTTATGTAATATAATTATTTATAATAGTTTCATAAAAATTTAACATGTTATAAAATCTTATTTTTTATAAAAACATCATTAACTTATTACTAGAACTTCTTTTATTAAATACTAAATATTATATTTTATAATTTTTGAAACAAAATTTACTATTGCATTATTTTTTTTATTTCCCTAAATTGAAAATATTACTTCTCAAAACTAAAATTAAAACAATTTTATTATTAAAAGAAATATTTAACATGTATTTAAATATATATTTATTAAAAATAATTTAATATTTCAGAAATAATATCACATTTAGAAAAATATTATTTAATCAAAATATATTTACAAAATATAATATTTATTTAACATGGAATTAATAATATAGTAATAAATACTTTATTTAACTTGGGGTGTTACAAAGTTTCAATAAAATAAATTTTTTAAATGAAATATCTTTTTAACAATTTGTTATTCTTTTAGAAAAGATAATTTAAAATAAAGTTACTAAATTATGTTTGAATTTTTTTTAATGATATTATAAATGGTAATATCCGTAGAAAATAAATAAAAATATTCTTGAACATAGTGCATAGTGGTATTTTCTTATAATGATGTTTTGTTATATTTATTTAATTTTAATGCGTATTTTGTTAATTAAGAAACTATTATGCAGTATATTGTTCCATATGAACCTAGTTGTGAAGAACCATAGATTAATAATTCATGTATAAAATATGTAATATAGATTTTATAGATTTATTTTATGATTTAAATTTATAAAAACTATTATATGTCCAAGGATGTGGATCATGCCTTAAAATTTTAAAATTATATTCAACCATCATTGATGGTTGATGTGGGATAAAATAGAGAATAAGATTAGTTTGATTATAATGACAATAATTCATTATTTTTATAGATTCATTAGACCTCAAATTATTATTTTACATCTAATCCTCTTGAAGGAATGACTCAAAAATGGTTTGAGTTTATGACTTCAACGTGATGGAAAAAGGATCCCAATAAGAAGGGTATCAAGAATACCATCAATAATTTACATTTTATCATTCAATTAATGGTGTATAAATCTAAATAATTTTATGATTTATAATATGTAAATGTATATGAGTAAATGAAATTATTTTAATTTTCGGAAATATTTTTTTATGTGATGGAGTTGGTGACTAATGAGAATCTCAATTCTTAGTGATTTGAGATATAAATTTGGTTAAAGATATTATCAAGGATTATTTTTTAGAAATTTATTTCATACAGAAAGGACATTAATATGGTATATATGATAGTGGTTCACATTACATGATCATTAATTGGGAATTCATGCATTGTTTATGTTTTTTTAATAAAATTAAATACTCTTCCTGGTGAAAGGAATCAAAATGGTTTAATTATCAGTCCTATTTGATTAGAATGGTAACATTGAAATATTTTAATATTTCCAAATTTTTTAGATAAAAATGTATTATTTCATTATATTAATTTTTTTTTATGATTAAATTAAATACATAAAGATATTTTTATATTCAAATAGTTTTCCATATTGTGGAATATGTTACTATATACACCTTTAATTGATTGTGGTATATTAAACTGAGTTGGTTGGGTCTAATGAATTTACATTTTTTATCTATATCATATTAATTATAAACACTAGTACATTTATCCAAATATAGAAATGTTGAATTTCCACTTTCAATGGTGTTGTGATAATACTAAAATAACTTTTTCGGTGCATTTTCTATATTATCTCTATTCAAGAATGTAGATTAATTTGTTGAATAAATTCTTTGGGAAATAACTATTTATATTCTATATATTCTTGAGGAAAGTGTGATGCTATATGTATTAATGGTATATATAGATAAACATGGTATGTAATGATTCATTTGAAAATTTTCATCTACTTGGAAGGAATTGATTTTATTTATTAATCAAGAAAATAGTAGTTTACTTATATTTCATGAATACTAGATGTTTAAATGGAACATGGTAAAAATATATATTTTTAGAGTGAATTAATTTATTTTCTTAATAAACAGGTATAATGATTTTTTGATAATTCATCTTTGGTATAGGTATCATTATATTAGGATAAAAAATGATAAAGTTTAAAAATGGATTTTAGATTTTTATATGGACCTTATGAATTTCTTGATATGCCTTTTTGAGTTCATCATGCTATTCAATTTTTAATTATTTTAATGATACGCATATTTACTATATAGATGGATACATTTGTGGTTTTATTTATGGATAGAATCCTTATATACTCAAAATTAATGGAAGAAAATAAGATGAACTTTGAAATTATTATATATCTTATATAAAACACATTTTTTATTCCATGTTCAAAATTTATAATTTTTGAAATCATCAAAACATATTTATAGGAATTTGTTTTGTGATAATGGATTATTTTATACCCATAAACATTTAAATAAAATTATTTATTAGGAGAATCCTAATAATTAATTTCAAATACAATTTTTTATAGGATTATCTAGACATTAGAAGTGATTCACTAATGATTTATCAATGCTTTGTTGACCCATTATGTCATTAAATTAGTTGGCAGAGAAATGTAATTAGAGTATGGACTAATTATAATAATTTTAAGAATGCAACAAAATTAAAACTTTATGTAATGACCTAATTATTCTAATTAACTTGATAATATAGTGAATCATTACATGGAATTAAGAGACATTCCTGAGATGCCAATGACTAGTAATAGATGTGAAGGTTTTCAACAGCAAGTGGGGTGTGATTTACCCTTTAAATACTAAAACCATTAACCCAAAAAACCATAACCAAACAACTCAATATATGATTCATGAATAAATGAAAGAAAACTCAACCACTTAATTTATATCAAAACCACACCAAAGTGTACTGCAACCGAAGTCAAAGAAACTATCAAGGTAAACAACAGACGATATCTACAAGAAACTCCAAAAAAACCACAAGACATCATGCTTCACACGCTCTATGCTCCAACATCACCAAACAGACCATGTTTCATGAGGTGGTGCTAAAACATGTGATACTTTACCATTACACATGCCCCAGAATATAGCATCTTCAAAATCACCAAAGTAACAAAGAAGGGATGAGTATAAATCACAGTAGGATTTCCCTAATGACTTTACTATTCTTTACACTAGTATAGAAATGCCAGAAACACTTATATACAACCATTTATATAAAAAATTTGAAAGCATGTTTATAATTAAATTTAAACAAGTTTCAAACCATTTATATCAAAATCCCAACAAGTTCTATTTAAAATTATTTTCTAGAAAGTCATATTTTTGGAAAATAACTATGAAATGATTCAAAATAAATTTTCTGTAACATTTTGGAATAACCATTCCATTGTTCACAACACACCCACACATGGATGTTACCTAGAACTCCCCATACTTGTGATCCTTCCACTAAGACTTCATGTAGTGGACCATTTTGACGGGGGTAATTCACACCCATATCTATCCCAAACTTTTGATAGTGGTCATTCATGACCTTATCCATCCCAATTCATAAAAACAAACATAATGAATCATGTCAAAACTAGGTGTATTAAACCAATTCAATAAACACGTTATTTTATTGTAAATCATCAAACAAGACAATTTTAACCAACCATTTTCATTCAATGAAAAAATTTCTTTTATTGAATACATATTATCAAATACATGTTCCACAATTCCCGAAAATACCCATTTTCAAATCCATCATTTAAAATCAAGAACAAAAGAACATTTTCAGGAACACCTAGTTTTTCAGATTTCTACTATTTACCAAACTGTCAAAAAAGAGGGTTTCCAGAAAAATTATAAACAACCAGTTAATAATCTATTCAACATAATATATTCAATTTAATATCATGAAAATAAGTCTTATTAATATTATTCAAGAGTGAAGCCACCTAACTTGATTTTTTTGGTGAAAACTGAAAATAGATAAAGAACGTTATAGAAACTAGCTTGATTCTACACATACCTCCTTAAATATATTACCATATCAAGTTCCATGACAAATATCATCATATTTGGAATCCAATATCTTATATATACCCATAATGGATGTGGATATAAAAAAATGAGAGTAGAGGAGATGTAGATCTAAGTAGTTCTATGAAAATGATCTGCAATGATGAATAATAAGCACTCAAAGAAATAATTGGGCTACTAAACGAAAAATGAAGGTTCATGATCAAGTCCAATTCACATTAAAGAGCTTATTTAATATTAACTTCAATATAATACCGATTTTGGTCCATAATAGAGAAAAAATGTTTGGTTTAGGGTAAAAAAAACATGTGAGATCCACTTTATTAGGATCTCACTTTGACTCTGTACATGGTTTAGTCGCACGTTTAGAAAACCCATTTGCTAACCATGAGTTAGTTGTTGCCTTGATAGAACCTTGAAAACAATACTTGAATAGTCTCCCTAAACATGAACCCATCATTCCGAAGCTAGTGTCCAATATCTGCATGGTGAACGGTTTCTCCAAGTATTCCCACACAGTTTGGGAAAACAGTGCGTAACCTATGCACCTTCCCTTTAGCCCCAAAAACATTCTAAAAGATATTTAAGCCCTCATAAAGTTCCACCTTAATAGTTATATATATATATAACGTAAAATTTAAGAGTAAGAAACCAAAATATAATGGTACTACATTCTCCCCACCATTGGAATTTTCATCCTCAGAATGTAGAAAATCATCCTTTCCCTAAAAGAGTTTTGGACATTGCAATTTCATTTCCTTCTGGTTTTCCCAAGTATATTCTTAAATCCAACCATGTTTCCAAAAAACCCACATGAGACCAATTATCTTACCACACAATACTTTATCCTGCCTATCCACAATTTTCCCGAGGATATGTACCAATGAAGAATCCATCTCTTAGTCAACGTGATACCATCTGATCACATTGCCAGGGTCAGGTTGATACTTTTTCAACTATGATATGTGGAACACATTATTCACCTAAAAAAACCATGGTGGTAATTCCAAATGAAAATCCACCTCTCCAACCTATTCTAGTATATCAAAAGGAACTATGAATCTAGGAGATAACTTTCCATGCTTCCCAAAATGACGATGTCCAAGCCTTGGAGAAATATAAAAGAACTCATAATCACATACTAAAAAGGATAAAGACCATCAAAGATGATCCACATACAATTTTCGATGACTCTGAGATGTCTCCATCCATTTTCTGATCAACTGAATCTTCTCCATTGTTTCCTGGATAAGGATCATGCCAACTAGTGAAGTCTCAAATGTTTCCACCCAACAAAGTGGGGAATGACAGACATGCCTATAAAATGATTAAAATAGAGCCATGTGTATCGAGGCATGATAGTTATGGTTATATGAGAACTTAACTAAGGTTATATACTCCTCCCTTAATCCAAAAAAATCCATTACACAATCCCTCCACAAATCTTTATCATTTGTATCAACATTTAGAATTTCCCATCCATATGAGGATGATACGCCCCACTCATTGTAAGTTGTGTCCCATGGGATTTGTTTAAGGATTTGTAAAATCGAGACATGAAACTCTGATCTCTATATGATAATATCAAAACTAGTATGCCATGTTACTTAACCACTTATTAAATATATATTTTGGATAGATCCTCTACTATATGATTTTCATGAATAAGGATGAAATGGGTTTATTTGTTAATCTAATCCCCTATCTCCCATATAAAATCTTGTTTCTAAACAATTCATGGGAGACCATTAATAAAATCCATAGCTATTTGATCCCATTTCTTCACTGTGATAGGAAAATACTACAATATACCTACTAGTCTCTGATGTTTTACCTTAACTTGTTGACACGTAAAGAACTTTAAAATGAACTCAACCACTTTCTGTTTAATACTGATCTATAAATATTATGCCTTAAATTCCTTATATATCTTCTATATTCCCAGATGTACTTCCCATTTCAAGTGGTGTTAAGAATGAAGATTTTTTTTTTGCAATCCATAGGTACAATCATATGATATCTGAATTACAAAACTGAACTGTCATTAAATTTCCATCCCTTAATGGTCTCCCCACAATTGAGTGTTGAACTCATAACCAGGCATTCTGTATTAGTTTTTTATGCCTATTTAACCATCATTACAAAATCAGGAACAACATAAGCACAAATGAAATTATAAAAATCACCTCAGTCTTCACATTCTACATGCATGTCACCTAAGATCGACATAAACTACCACTCATTTGATGCTTCTTTAAAAAACTAAGAATATGAATTTCTATTCAATGCATCGGTAACCAAATTCACATTACTTGGAGTATACATTAAGAAAATTTCAAAAATATAGAGATTCTCCATCCATATTATTTTCCTTAGATTCAAATATCATTATGAAAAAATATGCTGCAAGATTTTATGATATGTGAGCATAGTAAATTTCTCACTAAAGAGATAGTGACTCCAAAGTTTCAATTCATGGAGAACTATATCTAACTCCAAATTGTGTTTTGTGTAATTGATATCATGTACTCTCAACATCCTCGATCCGTAAAAACCACATGGTATCCTTGAAATAGAATCTCAACCCAGATCCCGATGCATCATAGCACACCATGTATCCCTGTCCTGATTCTAACAAAATCAAGATTGGTGCTGATGTTTGGAAAAATTTAATCTTATGAAAAGAGTTTTGGCATTCTTGAGTCCTTCAAAATGGAAAATCTTTTTATTAAAGCTATCATAGGAGATTATATTAGTGAAAATTCATTAAAAAATCGATAATAACCAACTATACCAATGACCCTTCATATCTCAAAGACATTATTTGGGGTTTACAAGAGATAACAACTTCTATCTATTCAGGATCTACTAAAACACCTTTTCAAAAATAACATGGCCAATAAAGTGTACTTATTCTTTCAAAAAATCACACTTTCATTGTTTGGAATACAAACGACGATCTCTCAAGATTCCCAACACTATCACCAAGTTTTTCTCATGATCAGCCCTTGTCGTTGAACACACCAATATGGTATCCACAAACACCACAAAAAAAGAATCCAAATATCACTAAAATATCATATTCATTAATTCCATAAAGACTGTTGGTGAATTCATAATACCAAAAGATATTACCAAATATTCATAACGGTCATATATGATTCTAAAATCTATTTTCATAATATCCTCTTTCCAAAATCATATTTGGTGATATCCTGATCAGAATTTAATTTTAAAGAACCATCGGTCTCCCCTTAACTAATTATCCTCAGTGCATGGAGGTGTATATCTATTATTTTTCATAACATGGTTAATTTTATGATAATAAATTCACATTCAAGGAGTTCCACATACTTTCTTCCTAAACAAGACCGGTGCTACCTACGGGGACGTGCTTGTCCAAATGAAACCTTTTCTTCCTAGATCTTCCAAATGATCATTCAATTCTAATAACACTATGTGTTACATCCTATAATATGAATGGTAAATAATACATGTCCTAGGCAGGAAATAAATAATATAATCTACATCTCTCATAGGTGGTGTCCATGAGAAATGCTCAGGAAACACATTAGGAAATTGATCCACTATAGTTGAAATTTTTTTATCCTTTATCTCTTCCATTGATGTGAAAGTCATCACCACCAACTGGTAAGAGATAATTCCACCTACTTGTGACTTGAATCCCATTTTCACCTATATTTACAACTCCTTTTCTTCTGAAAAGATTTTCAACACCTTCCTCAGTTGTGAAACTTTTTGTTATGCTATAACAGTCAATGTGATCCTTGAACATTGTAAAAAATTCCATACCCAAGAATACATAATAGATCCATCTCCAACTCTGAGAATTCCCATTTTAGCTCATCACTATTAACCATTATAGAAATGATCATCACTATAAGTCTCTATAGTAATTCCTTGACCCTAGAATCCTAGATCTGGTGCATTATTTTAATACATTGGTATGATCATAAGAGATCAGGTCCCGAAGGACCAATCAGTTTAGCAGTCTTGTAAAATAGTTTACATACATGAATATAACATTAAAATTTATAAAAAATACAAAACATAAATAATAATTTGAGGATACAATTATTCCCCTTGATTAACCATGCATAACAATAATAATACACTTCTTGGAATCCTTGGAAAACAAAACATAAGAAATGGGTGAGCTCATATTCTCAGTAAGGGTAAATAATTTAGCGGAAGCTATAAACCTAAGGAAAGATGTGTAATAATAACAATATACATTTAAAAAAAACATGAAAATAATATAAAAAAAATAAATATAACATTACCAAATAAACATGCACATTGATATTCTATTAGTCAAATAAACACATGTAATAACTTATTTCATAATGAGGGAATGCATAATGTTGTACATCATAACCACATAGTTAAGGCCTTGTACCAAGACTACAAATAAAAATTTTATTAAGTCCTTGTTACAAGACACTAATTTGTACCATGAGACCTATGGATGCATAGAGGGGCTATAGTGGGCCCCACCCATCACTTACTATGTCCAATGCATTCCCCATATGAAAAGGGTGAAACATAACATAAACATTTGTATTGAAACTAGCATAAAAAATGTCAATACTTTAAGCATAACCCATGAGAGGTATAAAAATAGCACATCCAGATTCAAACATATCATAACTCATTCAGTACAATATTGAATATTTTATTCTAATTAATCAACCTCAATCAATAATAATATCCAGTAAAGGATGTTGACATGGTTGAAAATAATTAGTAAAAATCATTGAGCAAAATATAAATTTTTCATGAAATCATTTCAAAGTCGCAAAATTAATAAAGGAAGACATTTAAAAGATATTTTTGAATCAAATTGTGTACTACCAATTTGAAACTTTTGAATGTAATTAACATTTTAAAACATTCATGTCTATATAAATAAATCAATAAACCCATTTTAAAACATAGACATTAAAGAGAAAGATATAGAAGAATAAATATTTAAAACATTTAAAATGATGATTTAGATAAAGTGTACCTTAAATATAATCCTTTTGAAAACAATTTATGAAACATGGACATGGATAATAAGTATTTCATAGAAAATACTTATACATAAACAACCTCGGATAATAAAGAGATTGTAAAATTTAACCCTTACCATGTACTTTCCTTTGGTCGAGGGTATGTTTGAAATCTAGTATAATGATAATAGTTTGTTATTAAAATATAAAATAACCATATACATATTTATGTTATCATCCTTGATTCATTTATGACTTAATAATAATTATTTAATAATAATTTGCATGTTAAAATAATATTTTGGGTAAGAAACACTTTCTTTATCGTGCGTTATTTAACTTGTTATTCTTGATCATATTACTTATATCATAATTTAATTGCTTATAGAATATAAAACACTATTTATGTATCATATATATTCAGAATATAAATATGTACAATATATAGATACATGAAATCGAAAAACACCATTTATGGATACGGTAGGTCGTACGTACGCATAAACGCTATTTCTGTTTTCACATTGTATTGAATGGAAGTTACTGAATGAGGCATATGTAAATACACAAACACACACACACACATATATATATATATATCCAGTATCATTGTTATGTCATATATTACTTAATAATATTTATTTTTATAATCACCATTGAATAGTAAAAGTGGAAATGAATCTCATCACGTTGTGGAGATGGTAAGTCGTACGTACGCATGGTAAATGATATAATTCTATTGATGGAGAAATAATATTTTATGGGTGGTATATTATATATAAAGAATAATTAACATGTTATATTTATTATTTACATCAATTATACTCATTATAATACACATCCAAATAATGAAACGTTGAATAAAAAACTAAACCAAGACATGGAGACGGTAAGTCGTACGTACGCTCGTGTGGTGAAATTGTCATTAATATGATGGATAGAACAATTAATGTGGTTGTAAAATATTTATAATAACATATAAATCTGTAGAAGGTACCATATTTATTATTTTTTAATGATAACAACAAAGAAAGAGGAAGTTTAATAAGAAAAGTAATTTGAAAGAGGTGATGAAATAATTACCTCTTCTTTAGGTTCTTCCTTTTGAGTTGAAAAAAGTAGATGCCTAGGTTGGATTTATGATCACATTATGGACTCTAGGAAGAATTTATGGAAGTTGGAAAGAGATTATAGTTGGTTTTGGTCTAGCCAAAAAGGCTTTGGAGGTGTGAAATTAAGATAAGTGGAAGTACCCTTTTATAAGGGTGGTGGGGGACACTTTAGGAAAAGTTTAAAATATTAATTTATTATAAAATAATTTTCAGATTATAATAGTTTAAAATCAATTTATTTCAAAGATAAGGTGGGTATGGGTCTAAATCCTCTCAACCAATAGGTTTTAGACAAGTTTAGTTCATCATATTAACCTTATCTTTTAGATTTAACTCTTAGTTAAATAGTTTAAAATTTAACATGTCCTCTTGTATTTTTATATTAAATGATTTATAAACTCACTGTAAAATAAAAATAGAAACTAAAATTGTTCATTAATGACATATTTATCCATATTTATGTCCTTCGGAAAAATATTATATTTTTATAAATATTATATCATTTAATAAAATAGTATTTGATTTAAAAACTCATTTATGTAAATTTTAACACTATTTAGTAATTGATTTTTGTTAAAGTCATAAAAACTTTATTACTTCAAAATAAATACATTGAATCCCCTCTAAAATTACATATTAAACTATAAAATTCATGGATGTCATCAAAAGTATCATTTTACGTTTGTTTTAGTATTTATAATATCAATTATTTTAATCTTTCATTACGAAGGTAATTATTGCATCATAATTGTGTCATAAATAAATTTAATTATATAATTTCTAAAACTCATTAAAGAAATATAATGTTGTACTAAATATATTTATATTTCTAATTAATATTTATAGTGGAATATATCACCTATATAACCCCATATAAAAATTGTTTTACTAAAAGATATATGTTTATGTAATTTTTTTCTTTACATTAAATTAATTAATATAAAATGTCATTATCACTCCCAAGTGGCTTCATGGGGTCACCAAATCTCCACATGGATGCCTTGGGTTAGTAATATCTTATAAAATAGGTTTATTACAAGTGTATGAGTAATTTAATATTATTATAATATTATTTTCTACCCTTATTTACCAGATTTACCCTTTAACCATGGTAAATAAAATATTTACTGGAGTAAATATTGATATTGTCTAAAATTAATAGTAAACTATTTATAAAATATGGACCACCTAATTCAAAATATGGAATCCATTTTTTCAAATTCAAAACATAGGTGTTTTTGAAATTAATTTAATATAAATTCTCATTGTCAAAACCAAAAAAGCGTGTGTTTAAGAAGTCAAAACTATCAAAAGATTGACCTTTGTTTATATCCAATATAAATTTAAAAACACTTTTAATGGAATAAATAATATTAAATGATAAAAATTTAATTTAATTATACTTTAAAACCACTCAGATGTATAATTTAACACTATCAATTATTTTGATCAAAACAGTTGTTTTCAATTAAGAGGTAGTATTTTTCAATATTCATCAAAATAGGAAAGTTTTCAGAAAAGTACCAAAAGTATACCAAAACAAAAAATTTATGTCCCTATTATAAATAATAGTTTTATTCCATAAAATTAAATATATAAATTTTTTGAAATATTGGATTTTAAAAGGGTTCTATATTAAAAGTTAGAAAAGAGTATTTTTTGAAAAATACTTCTTTTATTGAAAAATTTGATTGGTCCTCATATTATGTCATAAAAACAAAAACTACAGATGTTAAAATTATATGGGATATATATATAACTCAAAATGTGGTTATTACTATTCATAACCACTTTTTAAATGGCTAGTTTGATAGGTTATGGTGTGCTTGAACTTAGTATTGCTTACATCGCACACTACTGTATTATTCAAAGAGAAACGTACCAGAGAAGCTTGGGGTGTTACATTATTCTATCCTTCAATAAATTTAATCCTATCAATTTACACATGGGATGGAAAATTAAGGGTTTGAAATTTCAAAATATCTTAGTTGAAGTCCCACATCGAAAAATGGATAAATGAGGGCCCTATTTCAAAATAAATCAAGGTAAGTATTAAGGTTACCGGAAATAACACATACTGGGGTTCCACATATGAAAACATGGATATAGAACAGAAAACTAACCATCAAATTCTGATGGAGAGTGATAGAGAATATTATTAAGAAAACATTGACAATCTAAAAGCCATAAATATGTGATGATCTAATGGACCATTTGATTCATCAAAAAAGAAATAACTAATACATTTTTTGGGTTTTATGATCCTTTACTAACTGTGGCAGAATTATTTTACTTCATAAACTAACAACACAAGGAATCATAATTAATTGACATGTAGAGTTTCATCATTTAACTAATTCCAACACCAATCTTATCTTTCTATTAAAAAGATAAAACTCAAAAATATTATAGTTATCTTAATCATATATGGTTCCAAATATAAACTTATACATTTAAATAAAGACAACTATGTTATACGAACAAGGACATCATGTAGGCTAGTGGTAGGAAATACGCCCTTGTCACCCATTGGTTGCGTGTTCAAGTCTCGCGGCCTTGTCAGATGTGACCGGTTGTTGCCCGACCTCTGGGTTTTCCTTTTTATAAAAATCCAAAACTAAACTTATGAAATGTTTTATCCATAAACAACAGTATCCAATGTCAAAATTAATCCATTCCATCCTTTAGAATTATCCAAAATACTAATGTTCAAACTCACAGTCCAAAATTTATAAGGAAGGTAAACATAATAAAGATATATTTTTTCTACATAATAATATATGAATACCTTAATCATGTATTCTCTTAAAACATGGTAACACTCTAAATTACCATAAAACTTTATTGATACCATTTAGGCTTCCTTATTCCTTATAAAACACTAGATATTCTCCTTATATCCAAAGATGTTGTAAACTCCAACAATAATTGAATAGACAAACAATTAATTAGTTTCAAGGTAGTCATGAATATCTAATATAATTTATCCAAAATAATCATCTCTTATTCCAAAATCACTACCTTAGTATCAGGACCATATTAAGGTTTATCTTTCCCTCAAACATTTATTTTCCAAAAATGTTTAACTTGATATTGAGTATCTTTTCTTAGTACCATACAATCTCAAATACTCAATAAAATAGTACTACAGTTCAATATTTATTTATTTCCATAATTCATATAACTAGTACGTCATTAATAAAACACTAAAATGACATAATTCCTTAATAAAAACAGAAGAACACTAATCATTCCACCTCATCTTCGGTAGTATCATAACATGATTAGTATCTAATAGCTTCATTTAGGGTATACTCTGATGATTGAGACATTGATTCGCGTAGTGTCCCAACACCTTGAAGATGAATCATTGTACATTTGAAACATTTTCTTACCCTTGAAATCAGTGACATGGTGTATTTTTTCTCTACAAATATAACGAAATCACATTCCCTTCATGCATTTACCAAGGTGATTCTTTAAATAGTTATCACAAGAAGGAAAATACTTCTTTCCCTTCTTCCCTTTATCCATATTTTTCTCTACCATCCTCTTTCTTATATAGCTTCCCCTCAAATCCATAGGAATATTAGAACTCATTACTTATATTATTAACCCATGATATTATTTCATTATATGATGAGAATACGTGGGATACTATTTCCCTTCTAAATAATGTCTTATGACTATGAAAGATATGATCCTTATTACTCTTTAGACCATGTGTTTTTCTAGATTTCTCATTCCACTACTGGAAAATGGACATATCCCCACGGTTTTCCCCAAAACCATGGGTATAGGTGACTTTTCAGGAACTATACCCACATTTTTCCAAAACCGTGGGTATAGGGGGTCTATCCCCACGATTCTCGAAAACCGTGGGTATAGGGGTACCTATCCCCATGGTTTTTGGGAAAACCGTGGGGATAGTTCTGGGATAGAATACATATACCCACGGTTATGAAAAACTGTGGCCATAGGTCCCTCTTTCGTGCGTGGGAAAAAAATTTTCCACGGGAAGGAAATTTTTTTAGCGGAAACCCTATACCCACTGTTCTTCCCTCTATGCCCACGGTTTTGAAACGTGGGTATAGGCCGTATTTTCAGTACTGTTCCTTCTACTGGGATCCATTTCTAAATGAAAATATAAACTAGGTTATATCATATCAAAATATATAATCCAGAAACTAGAAAAAATCTCAACATTAATTGAATATTTTCAAGCATCTAGTCCTATAAAAATGGTTTCTTTGTTGACATATTTACTCATAAATCCTTCATAATGTTTTGTAAAGAAAATATGAATTATCCTAAGATATCCCTCAGGATTTTCATAACCAATATCACATCAAGGCTAGTTTTCATTCACCAGTTCCCATTCGTGTCTAGCTCGAAGTGGTGTTTCCAGGATTTACCCTTAAATACATCAATTCAAGAGACACCTCTACCTTCTTGTATCCAGATAGGGATGTATTACTTGGAATACCCATATAATATCTAGGTTACCAAAAAAATAGATGTTCTTCTATACTAATCCTCAAAGTCTATCTTAGGGTAATGTTTCCTAATCAGATTTTATCTAAATCTATTTTCCATGTTTTTTTATAAACTTCCTATGATACCAACTGTAATTCCCCTAGCCAAAAAACCCAGAGGAAGTGCATTATTTTAATAAATTGGAATGATCGTAAGAGATCATGTCACGAATGACTGATTAGTTTAGCAGTCTTGGAAAATATAATACATACGTGAACTTTACATTACTATTTATAACATGAAACATAGCATAAATAATCTTTTGAGGATGACATTATTCCCCAAGCTTAACCCTGTATAACAAACATAATACACTTTTTGGAATCCTAGGGAAAAAAACAAAAGAAAGAGGTGAGCTCAGATGCTCAATAAGGGTACATAATTTAGAATAATCTATAAACTTTTAAGGAAATATGTGTAATAAAAACAACATCCTTTTAAACATTAACATGAACATAATATTGGAAAAATAAATCAAAAATTATATTATCAACATGCACATGGATATTCTACTTGTCAAATAATCACATGTAATAACTAATTTCATAACAAAGGAATGCATAATGCTGGACATCATAACCACATAGTCAAAGTCTTGTTCCAAGACTAAAAATAATAATTTTTTCGAGGCCTTAAGCCAAGACACTAATTTGTCTCGTGAGACCTACCGATTCATCTAGGGGATAAAAAAGGCCCCAACTATCACATACTAAGTCTAATGCATTCCTTATATGAAAATGGTGGAACATAACATAAACAACTGTATCAAAACTAGCATATGATATGTGAATACTTTAACCATAAATCATTAATGGTATAAAAATATCACATCCACAGTAAAACATATCATAACTCATTAAATACAACATGGAATGTTTTATTATTATTAATCAACCTCAATCAAGAATAATATCCAGTAAAGTATGTTGACATAGTTGAAAATGATCAGTAAAAATCATTGAGAGAAATATACCTTTTTTCATTAAATCATTTAAAAGTCACACAATTTATAAGGGAAGTCATTTAAAAGATATTTTTGAATAAAAGTGTCACATACCACTATGAAACTTTTTAAAGGAATTAACATTTTAAAACATTCATGTTCATATAAATAAATCCTTAAAACCATTTTTAAAACATGGACATTAATAAAAATGATTCAGAAGAATAAATATTTAAAACAATTAAAATGATGTTTTAGTTATAGATTACCTTGAAAATAATTCTTTTGAAAACTATTTTATGAAACATGGACATGGATAATAAATTTTTCCCAGTAAATACTTATACATAAACTACCTCGGATAATAAAGAGATTTTGAAATTTAACCCTTACCTTGTACTAACCTTTGGTTGAGGGTACGATTGACCTCTTGTAAAATGGCCATAGTATGTTATTAAATTATACCAGAACCATATTTATATTTATTATTTCATATATTATTCATTAATGGCATTATAATTCTTATTTAATAATAATTTCAATGTTAAAATAAAATTTCAGGTAATAATCACATTCTTTATCGTACATATTTTAACTTTTTATTCTTGATCATATTACTTATATCATGGTTTCATTTATTCTAGAATATAAAACATTATTTTGGTATAATATATATTATGAATATAAATATGTATAATAGATAGATATATGAAATGGAAAACACCATTTATGGAGATGGTAGGTTGTACGTACACATAAACGTTGTTTCCATTTTCATATCGTATTGAATGGAAGTAAATGAATGGGAAATATATAAATACATATATATATATATATATATCCAGAAGAATTATTATATCATATATTATATACTTATTAATAATATGTTTTTTTATAATCATTTTTAAATGGTGAATGTGTAAATGAATCTCATCGCGTCGTGGAGATGATAAGTCGTGCGTACGAATTAGTGACAATATCATTCTATTGATGGTGAAATAGTATGTAATTGGATGGTAAATTATATATAGAGAATCATTACCATGTTATATTTATTATTTACATCAATTATACTCATTTTTATACTCATCCAAATAATGAAGCATTAAATAAGAAACTACACCACGACGTGAAGATAGTAAGCCATAATTATTCACATATGTTGAATTTTTCATTCATCGGATTGATAGAATAATGAATATGGTTGTAAAATATATATAGTAACACATCAGTATATATAAGTTACTGGAGTTATTATTTTGGTATGGAAATAACAAAGAAGAAATGGAAGAAGAAAAGAACATTGAAAGAGGTGATGAAATAATTACCTCTTCTTCATATTCTTCCATTTGATTTGAACAAAAGGTCTCCTTAGGTTGGATTTATGGTCAATGTAATGCCAATATGTTGAATTGAGGGTAGATATGAAGATAATTTATCATGTTTTGGCCGAGCCAAAAGTCTTTGGATGTGTGAAATTAAGAGAAGGGAAAGTACCCATTTATAAGGGGGTGAGGGGAACTTTAAGAAAATTTTGAAATAGTAATTTATTATAAAATCATTTTCAGTTTCTAATAGCTCCAAGTGAAGTTATTTCTAAGCTAAGGTGGTTATGGGTCGGAATAATCACAACCAATATATTTTATACAAGTTTAGGTCACCATATTAAATTTATCTTTTAGATTTAACTCTTAGTTAAATAGTTTAGCATTTACCATGTCCCCTTGTATTTTTATATTACATGGTAAATAAAACTACTATAAAATTCCAAGAGAACCTAAATTTTTTCATTAATGACATATATAACCCTATTTATGTCTTTATTTCGAATCTAATATTTTCAGGAATACAATATCATTTAATAAAATAGTATTTGTTTTAAAAACACATTTTTTTCAATTTTCCAACTATTTAGTAATTGATTTTTTTTAAAGTCATAAAAACTTTATTACTTCTAAAACAATACATTGAATCATACCTAACTTGTCATATTCACAAAGAAAATTCATGGATGGAATCAAAAGTTTAAATTTACATTAATTTTAATTTTTATAATGTCAATTATTTTAATCATTCATTAAAGAGGTAATTACTACTTCATCATTATTTCATAAATAAATTTAATTATTTAATATATAAAAATCATAAATAAAATATCAGGTTTTAGGAAATATTTTTATATTTTTATGAATATTTATAGCCAAAGATATAATGTAACACCACAAGCTTCTACGGTACGCTTCTCTTTGAATAATGTGATAGCGTGTGTTGTACGCAACACCGAGTTCAAACAGGCCATAACCAATCAAACTAGCCATTATGAATAGTAATACCTACTTTTTGAAATTACATATATTTTATATTTTAAAATGGACTTCATTTTTGGATTTGGAATATATTATTTATCCTAAGGTGAAATTTTGGTACTTTTCGAATAACTTTCATATTTTGATGAATACTGAAAATTACTAAATAAAAACAACTTTTTTAATCAAAATAATTAATAGTAATAAATTATTAAATTGAGTTGTTTTAAATTATATTTAGAATATATTTTTATCATTTAATATAATGTTGGTCATTGGACATAATTTTACAATTAAACCGAACATAAACAAGTGTCAATCTTTTGATAGTTATTATCTCTTAAAAACACGCTTTTTGTTTTGACAGTGGGAATTAATTTTAAATTAATTTCTGCCACTTCTGTGTTTTGAATTTATAAAAATGGATTCCATATTTGGAATCAGGAAGTCCAAATTGTGTAAATAGGTAACTTTTATTTTTATACATTTTGAATAATTACTATGGTAAATATTTTATTTACAATGGTTAAGGGTAAATCTGGTAAATAAGGGTTAAACAATAATATTATAATAATACTAAATTACCCTAAAACGTGTCCTAGCCTTATTGGTTGATAAATGTTCGACCATAGGCATCTTTGGGTCGATTTTGGGACCCCATGGTGCCACTTGTAGGTGATAGGGACACTTTGTTTTAATTAAGTTAAAATGAATACAAAAATGACACAAGCATATATCTTTTAGCAAAACAATTATTACATAGGGTTATATATGTTAGATTTAAGATTATAAACATTAATTAGAAAGGTAAAATGATTTACTAAATAATGATGTTTTATTTATAATTTTTAGACATTAAATAATTTAATTTATTTATGACACAATGATGTTGTTGTAATTACTATAATAGTGAACAATTAAAATAATTGATATTATAAATAACCAAATAAACATAATAAGAAACTTTTAATGAATTAAACTAATTTTTTGGGATAATAAGATATATTAGGATTGGTTTAATTGACGTTTTTCGAAGTAATCAATCTGTTATGAGTTTCAAAAAAATCAACTATTGAATAGTGTCAAAATTGACATAAAAGAGTTCTTAAAACAAATATTATATTATTAATTGATATTAAATTCCTAAAAATCTAAGGATCGGAAAAGAGACTTATATCATGATAGGTTCATCATTAATGGACCACTTGGTGGTCGCTTGGATGTATATAGTAAGTTTATTAACCATATTATATAAAAATACAAAGAGACATTGTAAAAGTGAAACTAATTAATTTAGAGTTAATACTTAAAGATAAGGTTAATATAAGTACCCAAACATGTCTAAATTATATTGGTTAGCTATTTTCTACCTACCAATACCTTAACATTTAAATAATCATCTGTGGAGCCATTGGAAACCTAATATGAATTTATTATAAACTAATATCTCTAGCTTTTCCAAAGGTGCCCCTCACCCCTCTTATAAAAGGGAACACCTCCTTCTCATCTCTTCACACCTTCAAAGCCTTTTGGTTCAGCCAAACTCTGCCCCAATACTCTCCCAACTTCCCTAAATACAACCTAGGGGCCTTAGTTTGATCAGAAATCGAACCTAAGGAGCCCTTTTGATCAAATCAAAAGGAAGAACCCGAAGAAGAGGTAATGATTTCACCACCCTTTTCCAAGTTCCTTTCTTCTTCCACTTCTTCTTCCTTTGTTGTTACCATTATAAAATAATAACTCCAGTATCATATATATACTATGATGTTATTATAAATATGGTATAACCATATTCAGTATTCTATCCACCCTTTGAATAACATGTCACCATACGTGCGTACGTACGGCTTACCGTCTCTACGTCGTGGTGTAATTGTTATTCAATATATTATTATTTGGATGGGTATAATAATGATATGTAACTCATTAAATAATAAATATAACATGTTAATGATTCTGTATATATGATATACCATCCATTTATATATTATTTTAAAAGAATGATATTTTCGCTTGTGCGTACGTATGGACTACCGTCTCCACGAACGCGATAAGATTAATTCTCCATCGTATCCATTCAACTATAATTATCATTTGATGATTTAAAAATGATGTTTAAGGACTTGATATCATTCTGGATATGAATAATATACAACCTATCCATTATAAACATGTCTTACGTAACAAAACATATAAAAAAAACAAGTAAGTTAACACCCGAAACAATGATAATACTAAGATATTATTATCAAATCAATATTAAAAGATCATATATGATATCATATTAATGTATATGATTCTTTTATAATTTAATAACAATTATTTCACCATTATACAGGAGGTTAACATACCCCAACCAAGGAAAAGTACAAGGTAAGGGATTTTCTTATCTCACTTTCAATTCCGTGAGATTTCCATTGTTCGCCACTACATTATTGAAAGCGGTGTATTGTGTACTACCATTTGATATATATTATCATGATTATATTTATATTCATGTTATTCTGTAAATCATTTGGTGGTTATTAAATTTTGTTCATACGACTCAGTTGATTACAACGTGGTAAGGGGTTTTCATCTCACTCCTTATTCCCGTGAGATTCATGCCATATTGCCACCATTACATTTTGTGTGGTGTATGTACTACCCATAATTATATTATTTGTGTAATACACTCTAATTTATGTGTATTTACATATTCATTGTATGATACCTCTTTCATGGGTTGTATGTTTCATAAGTTACCAAATTGGTAAGGGTTATTTCACAATCTCTTCATTATCCGAAGTTGTTTATACGTAATAATCTACTGGGATCTCTTAATCATCCACATCCGTGTTTCTTCAAAATGTATTTCAAAACATTTTTATTATTTACAAGAGTATGGGTTAAAGACATTTATACCCTTTTTTGACTTTTTATAAGAGGAATCTTTCCGTCGTTTTCAAAACAAGGTCTGTTTTAACCTTTTCTACAGAATTAAGGTAAGAATGTTTTTTTAACTTATACGGCGGGTGCGGTTATTTTCCGCCATTATAAAATCTTCAAAGCTTTCCTTACAATATTATAAGAATATTTTCAAGAAAATGTTTTATTTTATATGGCTCTTAAATGATTTCAAAAATAGAAAGAGATATTTCTATAAAAAGTGTTTTGATTTCATCTATGTCAACATCCTTTGATGGATTTTACGCTTATTTGAAGTTGATTTATTATGATACAAAACTTCTATATTGTATTGAAGGTTTTGTGATATGTTTGACTGTGGATGTGCTATTTTTATACCATTCATAGTTTATGGTGAAACTATTGACATTTCGTATGATAGTTTTAATACGAATGTTTATGTTATGTTTAAAACTTTTCATTTGGGAATGCATCGGACTTAATATGTGACGAGTGGAGCCCGCTATAGCTCCTCGATGCATCGGTAGGTCTCATGAGACAAACTAGTGTCTTGGCACAAGGCCTTAACAAAATCTTATTTGTAGTCTTGGCACGAGGCCTTGGCTATGTGGTTATGATAGGCTGGCATTATGCATTCCAACATTATGAAAGTGGTTATTGATTTTGCATGTGATTATTCGATTAGTAAAATATCCATGTGAATGAGTAAATTACATTATTTCATTTTATTTATACCATACAATTTTGAAAGTTCAAGTTTGAAAGGCTTTTGTTTTAGTTATACATTGCCTTAAATGTTTATTCTTATTTATGAAAGTTTCCGTTATATTGTTATCCTTACTGGGCATTTGAGCTCACCCCTTTTCTATGTTTTATTTTTCCAGGAAGTGAAGAAGTAAATTATGAATGACCTGCAGGGATATCATGTGGGGATATGAGTGTGGATTATGGAGACATTATGTTGTTGTAGTATTTTTTCATTTTATGATGTAATGTAAAACTTATGAATATATATAGTGTTTCCAAGGCTACTAAACCAATCGGTCTTTCGAGATTTGATCATTCCTTTGATCATGCCAATGTTATGTAATAATGCACCAACTCTGGGTAACTAGGGTTGGGGCGTTACAGTTGGTATCAGAGGAAGTTTAGTACAAACCTTAGAAGCTAGATTTAGATAAACTCTGATTAGAGCACGTATACCTAAGATGAAATTTGAGGAATAGTATAGAAGAACTTCCTAGAATTTTGGTATTGTAGAGATTTTGTGAGTTTTCCGAGCAATACATCCCTGTCTGGATACGAGCAGGTAGAGGCGGCTCTAGCATAGATTTACCTAGGGGTAAAACCCGAAAACACCGCTTTGAGCTAGACTCGAACGGGAACTGGTGCACGACAACGGGCCTTGCTGCACTCTTGGTTACGACACTCTCGGGGGATATACTTAGGATAACTCTTATTTTCTTTACAAATCATTATGAAGGGTTTATGAGTATATACTTCCTCAAAGAAAACATTTTTATGATTATGGATTATATCCATAAATAGTTCAATTTATGTTAAGTGTTTTATAAGTATGGGATTATGTATTTTGATTCATAAACTGATCTAGTTTATGCCATTGTTTAGAAATGGCGCCTAGTGGAAGAAATGGAAACCGTATCAATGCACGCACTCCATGTAGGGATTTCCCTCCTGCTCAAGATAATTATAGTGGGGCTGGTGATGCAACTGGTTCCGATCATCTAATCACCATATTGGGACAACTTACTCAGGTTATGAATAATAACCTTACCCATATGGAGCACCCTGATCCACAGCGTGGAGGATCAATGTTAGATCGATTCATGAGGCAAAAACCACCAATGTTCAATGGGAGTACAAATCCCTTAGTAGCTGAGCAATGGATAAATTCCCTAGAGAAAATATTTCAGGCTTTGGGGAGCAGTGAAAGGGAAAAAGTTATCATGGAAGTTTACCGCCTCACTGGAGATGCTGATCAATGGTGGTCATTGATTCAAAACATAAAGGAAGATAATGAAGTATCAAATATGTAATGGAGGGAGTTCAAAGATCTGTTTTTAGAAAAATACTTTCCTCGCGACCATCGAGCAGATATGGAAAGGGAATTTCTGAGTCTCAGACAAAAGGAGGATGAGAATGTCACAAAGTATGAGACTAACATTACAAGGTTAGAAAGGTATGCTAGAGATTATATACATAACCCAAGAAGTAATATTGATCGTTTCTTTGATGGGTTAAAACCATTTCTTCGTTGAGCATTAGTCTCACAATCCTTTTCGTCGTACGAAGACATTGTCTCATGTGCTATCAAGACCGAAAAGGAATTCTCTAAGTCTTATGACTTTAAAGAAAAGCAAGAGAAGAAGAGACCTGCTGATCAATCTGGGAATGGAAATAAGGGGAAGAAGGGAAAGGTTGAATATACATCTTGTGGTAAATGTGGGAAGAAACATCCTGGTACTTTCTTGAAGGGAATGGGAGTCTGTTACAAGTGTGGTGAAAAAGGCCACCAAGTTCGTGATTGCAAGGGGAAGAAGGAAGCTACCAACGTTCAGTGCTACAATTGCAGGGAGATGGGGCATTATGAAAATGTGTGTCCTAAGCGTCAGGAGAACTTACCTCAGAAAAGGCCAAGGGATCAAGGCCAGGCTTATGCTATCTCTACTGCTGAGGTGGAAGCTCCGAAAGATGTGGTGGCAGGTAATTTAATGGTTTCCTCAAGTTTAGCAAATGCATTATTTGATTCTGGATCATCGCATTGTTTCATATCTTCCCAGTTTTCTAAGAAAATTAGATATTTTCAATTTGATTTAATAAGGGAGTTGTCAGTTAAAACTCCTAAGGGAAGTATCATTGCAACAAAGTTTTGTGAATCAGTCTCCATTAGAGCACATAAATGTTCTTTATCTGCTGATCTCATCATCATACCTATGATTGAGTTTGATATAATCCTTGGTATGGACTGGCTTTCGGACTATGATTCGAAGATTTATTGTAAGAATAAAGAGGTTACGATTCTTGATGATAATGATAAGGAACACCTTATCTTTAGAGCAGAATCGTCACCACCTAATTCTTATTTAGATCCACCCCCAGTAGCTCAACTTAATTCAATTATTGGGGAGGAAGAGAATGAAAAAACTATCGGTGAGGAAAGGAATGTTCAAATAGAGGATGTACCTGTTGTGAAAGAATTTGTAAATGTATTTCCGGAAGATTTACCTGGACATCCTTCAGAACGAGAAGTTCAGTTTTCCATTGATTTGATTCCTGGATCAAGTCCTATATCGAAGACCCCTTATATTATGGCCACTGTAGAATTAGTTGAACTAAAGAAACAACTAGAGGAATTGAGTAATAAGGGATTTATTCACCCTAGTGTTTCTCTATGGGGAACCCCTGTTCTTTTTGTTAAAAAGAAAGGTGGATCTCTGAGGTTATGTATCGACTACAGGGAGATCAATGTTATAACGATAAAGAACAAGTATCCCCTACCTCGTATTGATGATTTATTTGACCAACTTCATGGAGCTCAATACTTTTCAAAGATTGACCTTCGATCTGGATACCATCAATTGTGTGTGAAGAAGGAAGACATTCCGAAGACAACATTTCGAACCAGGTACGGGCATTACGAGTTTACCGTAATGCTGTTTGGATTGACTAATGCACCCTCTGTATTCATGGATCTGATGAATAGAGTTTTCAAGGAGTATCTTGATGAATTTGTGGTGGTATTTATTGATGATATCTTGGTATACTCCAAAACCTACGAAGATCATGAAAATCACTTGCGCATTATCTTCAAGACTCTGAGGAGGCATGAATTATATGGGAATTTTAGCAAGTGTGAATTCTGGATTCAGGAGATTTCTTTTCTTGGCCATATTGTCTCTAAAGATGGAATCTCTGTTGATTTTTCTAGGACCAAGGCAATCCAAGAATGGCCAGCACCTACGAGTATAACTGAGGTACATAGTTTTATTGGTTTGGCAGGTTATTATCGACGTTTCGTCCAGAATTTTGCCCGATTGGCTAACCCATTAACGAAGCTCACACGTAAAGGGGTTAAATTTGTCTGGACAAAAGAGTGTGAAGAATGTTTTGAAGAACTGAAGAGAAGATTAGTCAATGATCCTATATTGACTCTACCATCGGGGAATGATGGGTTTGTTATTTATAGTGATGCATCAAAGAAAGGACTTGGTTGTGTCCTTATGCAGAATGATAGAGTTATTGCCTATGCATCACGATAGTTGAAAATTCATGAACAAAACTATCCTACTCATGATCTCGAGTTAGCAACTGTGATCTTTGCTTTGAAGATATGGAGGCACTACCTCTTTGGTGAAAAATGTGAGATTTATAATGATCACAAGAGTTTGAAGTATATTTTCTCACAAAAAGAACTCAACATGAGGAAAATGAGATGGCTTGAATTACTCAAGGATTATGATTGCATGATACACTACCACCCGGGGAAAGCAAACAAGGTGACAGATGCTTTGAGTAGAAAAGACCATGGAGTTTTAAAAAATATGAGAATTGAAAGGGACCCAATTTTCATGGATCTAGTAAAGATGGACATGGGAATAACCAGGGAAGGTGAAACATCAATGCTTTTTCAAATGGTTGCCAAACCATCTTTATTAGAAAGGATTAAGAGTTCTCAGACCGATGATGAAGAATTCCAAAAGAAGATTAAAGTTGTGAATGATGGGAGATTGAGAGACTTTGTGTATGAAGATGGAATTTTGAGATTTGGGAAGAGACTTTGTGTTCCCGATATACCTGATCTAAAAAGGGAATTTTTGGATGATGCTCATAGTTCCAATTTCTCTATACACCCTGGGAGCACCAAAATGTATACATATTTGAAGGAACCTTTTTGGTGGGACAACATGAAGAGGGAGATTGCTGATTTTGTGTCAAGATGTATGGTTTGTCAACAGGTGAAAGCTGGAAGGCAACAGCCTGGAAGAGTCATGCAACCTCTTCCCATACCGGAGTGGAAATTGGACAATATTACGATGGACTTTGTCATGGGGCTACCAAAGACTCCTAGAAGGAATGATGCAATATGGGTTATTTTTGATCGTCTTACCAAGTCAGCACATTTTCTTGCTATAAGAGAAGATCTACCCCTGGAACGTCTAGCAAGACTATATATTAATGAAGTTTTGAGACTTCATGGAGTACCCCTATCGATTGTTTCTGATCGTGATCCCCGTTTTACTTCAAGATTTTGGAAAAGTCTTTAGGAATCCTTGGATACTGAACTTCATTTGAGCACTACTTACCACCCTCAGACAGACGGACAATTAGAACGGAATATTCAGACCTTAGAAGACATGTTGAGATCTTGCTCACTTGACTTTCAGGGTATGTGGGATCAATATTTACCACTGGTAGAATTTTCCTATAACAATAGCTTCCATTCGAGTATTCATATGGCACCATATGAAGCATTATACGGAAAGAGATGTCGTACACCAGCCTGTTGGGATGACGTTGGTGAAAGAAAACTTGTAGGCCCAGAACTGGTGGAGGAAACGGTGGAAAAGGTGAAATCACATCAAAGCAGCTCAAAGTAGGCAGAAGAGCTATGCCGATAATCGAAGGAAGGATTTGGAATTTCAAGTCGGTGATCATGTTTTCCTGAAGGTATCTCCATGGAAGGGAGTCATACGTTTTGGTAAGAAAGGTAAATTGAGTCCCAGGTACATCGGACCTTTCGAAATTCTAGAACGAATTGGGGCTGTGGCTTACCGATTGGCAATGCCGCCAAGTCTCTCCAATGTTCACGATGTGTTCCACGTATCTCTGTTGAGGAAATATATGCCTGACCCAATGCATGTACTCACCTATGAGGAATTAGAACTAGAACCCGATCTTTCCTATTGTGAAGAGCCCGTCAGGATTCTTGATACGAGAGAACAATTACTGAGAAACCGGACGATGCGTCTGGTAAAAGTTTTGTGGAGAAACCATAAGATGGAAGAGGCAACGTGGGAACCCGAGGAACTTATGATGAAGAACCACCCGAGTCTTTTCATGCGGTAGTATTCTAAAAATTTTGAGGACGAAATTATTTGAAGGAGAGGAGAATGTAACACCCCAAGCTTCTACGGTACGCTTCTCTTTGAATAATGTGATAGTGTGTGTTGTACGCAACACCGAGTTCTAACACAACATAACCAATCAAACTAGCCGTTATGAATACTAATACCTACTTTTTGAAATTATATATATTTCATATTTTAAAATGGATTTCATTTTTGGATTTGGAATATCGAATTTAGCCTAAGGTGAAATTTTGGTACTTTTCGGATAACTTTCATATTTTGATGAATAGTGAAAATTACTAAATAAAAACAACTTTTTTAATAAAAATAATTAATAGTAATAAATTATGAATTTGAGTGGTTTTAAAGTATATTTAGAATATATTTTTACCATTTAATATAATTTTGGTCATTGGACATAATTTTACAATTAAACCGAACATAAACAAGTGTCAATCTTTTGATAGTTATTATTTCTTAAAAACACGCTTTTTGTTTTGACAGCGGGAATTAATTTTAAATTAATTTCTGCCACTACTGTGTTTTGAATTTAGAAAAATGGATTACATATTTGGAATCAGGATTTAAAAATTTTGTAAATAGGTAACTTTTTTTTAGACATTTTGAATAATTACTGTGGTAAATATTTTATTTACCATGGTTAAGGGTAAATCTGGTAAATAAGGGTTAAAAAATAATATTATAATAATAATAAATTACCCTAAAACGTGTCCTACCCTTATTGGTTGATACATGTTCGACCATAGGCATCTTTGGGTAGATTTTGGGACCCCATGGTGCCACTTGTAGGTGATAGGGACACTTTGTTTTAATTAAGTTAAAATGAATACAAAAATGACAGAAGCATATATCTTTTAGAAAAACAATTATTACATAGGGTTATGTATGTTGGATTTTAGATTATAAATATTAATTAGAAAGATAAAAAAGATTTCCTACATAATTATAGTTTATTTATAATTTTTAGACATTAAATAATTTAATTTATTTATGACACAATGATGATGTAGTAATTACTATAATAGTGAAAAATTAATATAATTGATATTATAAATACCCAAATAAACCTAATAAGAAACTTTTAATGAATTAAACTAATTTTCTAGGATAATATGATATATTAGGATTGATTTAATTTACTTTTTTCGAAGTAATCAATCTGTTATGAGTTTCAAAAAAATCAACTATTGAATAGTGTCAAAATTGACATAAAAGAGTTCTTAAAACAAATATTATATTATTAATTGATATTAAATTCCTAAAAATCTAAGGTTCGGCCAAGAGACTTATATAATGATAGTTTCATCATTAATGGACCACTTGGGGGTCTCTTGGATGTATATAGTAAGTTTATTAACCATATTATATAAAAATACAAAGAGACATTGTAAAAGTGAAACTAATTAATTTAGAGTTAATACTTAAAGATAAGGTTAATATAAGTAACCAAACCTGTCTAAATTCTATTGGTTGAGTTGTTTTAGACCTATCCCCACCATAAAATTTAAATAATCATATTTGGAGCAATTGGAAACCGAATATGAATTTATTATAAACTAATATCTCTAGCTTTTCCAAAGGTGCCCCTCACCCCTCTTATAAAAGGGAACACCTCCTTCTCATTTTTCACACCTTCAAAGCCTTTTGGTTCGGCCAAACTCGGCCCCAATACTCTCCCAACTTCCCGCACTACAACCTAGGGGCCTTAGTTTGATCATAAAGTCAACCTAAGGAGCCCTTTTGATCAAATCAAAAGGAAGAACCCGAAGAAGAGGTAATGATTTCACCACCCTTTTCCAAGTTCCTTTCTTCCTCCACTTCTTCATCCTTTGTTGTTACCATTCTAAAATAATAACTCCAGTATCATATATATACTGTGATGTTATTATAAATATGGTACAACCATATTCAGTATTCTATCCACCCTTTGAATAACATGTCACCATACGTGCATACGTACGGCTTACCGTCTCCACGTCGTGGTGTAATTGTTATTCAATATATTATTATTTGGATGGGTATAATAATGATATGTAACTCATGTAAATAATAAATATAACATGTTAATGATTCTGTATATATGATATACCATCCATTTATATATTTATTTAAAGAATGATATTGTCGCTCGTGCGTACGTACGGACTACCGTCTCCACGAACGCGATAAGATTCATTCTCCATCGTATCCATTCAAGTATAATTATCATTTGATGATTTAAAAATGATGTTTAAGGACTTGATATCATTATGGATATGAATAATATACAACCTATCCATTATAAACATGTCTTACTTAACAAAACATATAAAAGAAAACAAGTAAGTTAACCCCCGAAACAACGATAATACTAAGATATTATTATCAAATCAATATTAAAAGATCATATATGATATCATATTAATGTATATGATTCTTGTATAATTTAATAACAATTATTTCACCATTATACAGAAGGTTAACCTACCCTAACCAAGGAAAAGTACAAGGAAAGGGATTTTCTTATCTCACTTTCAATTCCGTGAGATTTCCATTGTTCGCCACTAAATTATTGAAAGTGGTGTATTGTGTACTACCATTTGATATATATTATCATGATTATCTTTATATTCATGTTATTCTGTAAATCATTTGGTGGTTATTAAATTTTGTTCATATGACTCAGTTGATTACAACGTGGTAAGGGGTTTTCATCTCACTCCTTATTCCCATGAGATTAACGCCATATTTCCACCATTACCTTTTGTGTGGTGTATGTACTGCCCATAATTATATTCTTTGTGTAATACACTATAATTTATGTGTATTTACATATTCATTGTATTATACATCTTTCATGGGTTGTATGTTTCATAAGTTACCAAATTGGTAAGGGTTATTTCACAATCTCTTCATTATCCGAGGTTGTTTATACGTAATAATCTACCGGGATCTCTTTATCATCCACATCCATGTTTCTTCAAAATGTATTTCAAAACATTTTTATTATTTACAAGAATATGGGTTAAAGTCATTTATACCCTTGTTTGACTTTTTATAAGAGGAATCTTTCTGTCATTTTCAAAACAAGGTCCTTTTTAACCATTTCGACAGAATTAAGGTAAGAATGTTTTATTAACTTATATGGCGGGTGTGGTTATTTTCCGCCGTTATAAAATCTTCAAAGCTTTCCTTACAAGCTTATAAGAATATTTTCAAGAAAATGTTTTATTTTATATGGCTCTTAAATGATTTCAAAAATAGAAAGAGATATTTCTCTAAAAAGTGTTTTGATTTCATCTATGTCAACATCCTTTGATGGATTTTACGTTTATTTGAAGTTGATTTATTATGATACAAAGCTTCTATATTGTATTGAAGGTTTTGTGATATGTTTGACTGTGGATGTGATATTTTTTTACCATTCGTAGTTTATGGTGAAATTATTGACATTTCGTTTTCTAGTTTTAATACGAATGTTTATGTTATGTTTAAACCTTTTCATATGAGAATGCATTGGACTTAATATGTGACGGGTGGAGCCCGCTATAGCTCCTCGATGCATCGGTAGGTCTCATGAGACAAACTAGTGTCTTGGCACAAGGCCTTGACAAAATCTTATTTGTATTCTTGGCACGAGGCCTTGGCTATGTGGTTATGATAGTCTGGCATTATGCATTCCAACATTATGAAAGTGGTTATTGATTTTGCATGTGATTATTCGATTAGTAGAATATCCATGTGAATGAGTAAATGGCATTTTTTCATTTTATTTATACCATACAATGTTGAAAGTTCAAGTTTGAAAGGCTTTTGTTTTAGTTATACATTGCCTTAAATGTTTATTCTTATTTATGAAAGTTTCCTCTATATTGTTATCCTTACTGGGCATTTGATCTCACCCATTTTCTATGTTTTATTTTTCCCAGGAAGTGAATAAGTAAATTATGAATGATCTACAGGGATATTATGTGGGGATATGAGTGTGGATTATGGAGACATTATGTTGTAGTAGTAGTTTTTCATTTTATGATGTAATGTAAAACTTATGAATATATCTAGTGTTTCCAAGGATACTAAACCAATCGGTCTTTCGAGATTTGATCTTTCTTGTGATCATGCCAATGTTATGTAATAATGCACCGACTCTGGGTAACTAGGGTCGATTTACTAAAAGATATATGCTTATGTCATTTTTTTCGTCACTTTAAATTAATTAATATAAAATGTCATTATCACTTTCAAGTGGCTTCATTGTAACATCCCAAGTAAGTAATTAATAATAGATATTTTTATATATGTCTATTAATGAATTAGATAGTGTTTTAGAGGCTTAAAATGAAAATAAATCCAATCTTAAGCATGGAATACACTAATATTTTTAAAAGATTGTTTTACTGCATTTTGATGGCAAACCATTTTTAAATCTATCTTTTGAAAATTTTATAATATATGTTTGTCAAAATAAAATTATTCTTTATGATTCGGACATCAAAATTTACTTTGTGTGAATTTTTGGTATTTTTCTGATAAAGTTCATTTTTTAATGAATAGTAAAAATGTTGTATTTTAATTCAAAACTTATTTTCATCTAATTTATTTATATGATTAGATTATCTTTTGAATTGGTTTTGAAGTGAAATTAGAATATATTTTTACCATTTAATCCAATGGTGGTCATTAGAATCAATTTCACTTTGAAATTGGACTTAAACTTGTGTCAATCTTTTGATACTTATTGTTTCATAAAAACACCCTATTTGTCATGACAGTGGGAATTAATTATTAAATTAATTAATGTAACTTATATGATTTGAATTTTGTAAAATAGACAACCTTTTTGAATTCAGAATATCAAATATAGCTTAGGGTGAAGTTTTGGTATTTTTCGGAAAAAACTTCAATTTTTGATGAATAGTGAAACCACTAAGTGGTAGTTAAAGAAACTGATTTTTCGTTTAAATGAAACTTTGCCAATTTTGTGTTTTGAATTTCAAAAATCTGACATACATGGTTTTCATTAAGAAGTAAAATGTGGTTCAATGGGATAAAAATAATTTTTTGGTGAATAGTAACTTATTAGGTTTTTAATCGCGATTAGTGGTAATTAGTGTATTTTAAGGTAAAAATAATGTTTTAAAAATATTAGATGAGCTTGACACATGTCCTACCCTAATTGGATGTGTCATGTCCGACCAAGAAAATCCATGGGTCAACTTGGGTACCCCATGGAGCCACTTTGGTTGGGAAATGACATAAATAACTTTTTATTTAATGAAAAAGTAAAAATGACACAAACATAAGTTGTTTTACTAAAACAATTTTTACATGGGGTTATACAAGTCATATTTTTTACTATAAATATTAATTAGAAATATAAAAAGATTTACTACATAATAATATAATTTTTAGACATTAAATAAATTAAATTATTTATGACATCATGATGATGCAGCGATTACCTCATTAATAATGGATTTAAAACAAATGAAATGATAATGTAAAATATATGCCCTACACATGTACAAAACCTATTGGATTGGTGGATTTATAACCCTTATCACCTTAACCTAGAATTATATCAATGTGGGACCTTTTGAATCTGAATCGCATTTTCAAATAAAGTAATGTTTCCTTACTTTCCAAGAGTGCCCCTCCTCTCCTCTTATAAAAGGCCCCCACCTCTACCTCCTTACCCACACTTACTAAGCCTTTGGCTCGGCCAAAACCTGCCTATTTTGTCTCTCCACATACCTCTATTACTCCTTAAAGCCTCACTTTGGGCAGAAGTCTTCCCAAGGAAGCCTTTGGGCTCAAACTAAAGGGGGTTACTCGATTTTAAGGTAATGTCTTCACTTGAGTCATTTTGTTTTATTTTGCTTCTCCAACCCACTGAACACTTTTTATTCATTTATTTTGTAACAAATCTAGTATCTTCAAAATACTATGATTTCTTTATAAGAAGTATTTGAGCTACACTTACACACACCTACATCTAATGGATAAAGAACATACTGTTTCTGTGGATGGTGAATTTCGGCCTCCCGAAATGATGATTGTTCAACATTCTTTTAACACCTTCAAAGGTGGCCATTAAGATGACACTATATTTATATATGATATAAAATATGTTTATTTTTTCCTTAAGCTTCTGTATTTTTCAATTTGGGTATACCTTTATGGTTTCCATTATGGGTAAACGCGATATCTTCATTTAAGGAAGTGAGGACTACCGCCCCCTCAAAGTGATTTGATTCGTTAAATACCATATGTGGGACGTATAAAGGATGGAGTTATAATATTATATATGATATTACACTGGAATTATAATATACCTCTATATCATTATAATTCCATTCTATAAAATACGAAATAGAAATAAAAGTAGCGTTCATGCATACGTACGGCTTACCGTCTCCATGAACGGTGCATTTCATTTCTTACCTCTAAATGATTATGTAAAATTATAAATGCATGTATATACTGGATATATATGATATATATGATATCTACATCATTAATACCATTATGGATATAATGGATACATGAAAAACTTGTAATTATAAACGGTTTATTTTTGACTCAAGTACCAATGATCGTTAAAACGACCGTTATTAACTTAAATAATTACATAGTGTTCATGAAATGGAAATAAGTGATATAAAAGAAATAATGAACTTGAAATAGGTTCTTAAACAAGTAGAAATTAACTCAAGTTTATTATTCAGGAGATTAAAGAACGACCGAGTCAAGTCGGACCTGAGGTATGGGACTTCCTCTCAATCTCCTTTCATTGAGGCATATTTTGTTTTATACACTACTTTATTTTATACGGTGTATAAACCCCTTTGAATTTTATGATTATTCAAAAGGAATCTTTTTTATACGAAGCGTTTACTAAATGACAAAAGGGAATGTTTTTTTTGTCGTACGTATGCGGCGACAACGACTTCTTTGCCGCTGTGACCATTATTTGAGTTTCGGCTTCCTCTACAAGCCATACTTTTTTTAAAATGAAAAATAAATTCCATGTTTTACTTTTCTTTTATTTTGGTATTGAGAATGGTTTTCATAATGTTTTTATATCAATGTGTTGTATTGATATCTTGTGATTTAAAGGTGGAAATGTTATGTTTCCTTTATGCATGTTTCATGTGATACGATTATGTTGAGGTTCTTGGGCATTATTATGAAGACGGGTGGTTCTGTGATAAACTATGGGCGAGTGAGCCATATATAGCTCTCCAATGAATTTGGTAACGTGAAGGAGTGAAACGTTAAGGTTTCTCCGAAGAGATTTAGGGAATATACTGTGATGGGTATTCCAAACGTAACCAAGAGGGTTACTGCCTATGTAAGAATGTTATGAATGCCTCAAGTTACCATTATGTCTTATGATTTCTATGATTTATTCATGATTTTATGAGGTATGTTAAAGTGCTTATGTTTTATGTGTAAAGTATGATTTCATTATTATGTATATATGTACCCATGTTTCCTTTCCATATTTTTATAACCCATACTGATCTTTTAATGCTCATCCCACATTTTTTTTTTGAAATGTTTTCACAGGTCAAGGGAAAGGTACATGATATGATGATAGTGTCAAGGAAGTGTCAAGAATGAATCCATGTTTTATTTTAAATATGTTTGAATTGATGGGAAAAATGAATACTATCATTATGTAACCACTTTGTTTATATGTGGAATGTAATGCAAGTTTTATGATCTAATTCTCTAAAACTCTAAACCTGAAAAGATCCTCAATGTGTAATCTTGTAATAACTCAAGATTAAGTAAGGTTTAAGGCTGGGGCCTTATAGTTGGTATCAAAGGTCAGTTTAGATAACTCTAGGAGTTAGAATTCTATTAAATGATTATCCAAAAATATTTTTTTATGGTCAAATTGAAGTGATGTAGAATTTGAATATTACCATGTTGCTTCATCTAAGACATGTTTGTTCAGAATGGTTTTCCACAGAGGAAATAGAGAAGCAGTGCTAGGAAGGCATGCAGAAGGAAATAACCTTCCGAATCAGCATCCTGAGATGGTTGGAATTGGAACTCAACAGTTTGTTGCAGTAATGGAACAATTTACTCAAGCGATAAATGGAGGTGGTATCCATGCACGAGATCAGCCAGATCAACCGCAGAGGAACATGTCAGTGGTGGAACATTTCATGAGGCAACATCCCCCATCATTCAGAGGATCATCTGACCCTGTGCTAGCTGAAGGGTGGATTAAAGCACTGGAGAAGATTTTCGATGTCATGGGGTGTTCAGACAATCAAAAGGTTAGTCTTGTTATTTATCGTTTGGAGGGTGAAGCAGATCAGTGGTGGTCAATGGTTAGAAATATCAGCAACACTACGGAGATTGATACTCTCAACTGGGATGAATTTAAAGGTATGTTTCTTGAGAAGTATTTTCCTAAGGCTGTTCGACATAGGATGGAAAATCAATTCTTGGAATTGAGGAAAGAGGAAGACTCAGTGGCTGCCTATAAAGAAAGGTTCACTCGATTGTCAAGGTTTTCTCCAAATTTTATCCGAGACCTTGATAGCAAAATCAATCTTTTTTACTCAGGATTAAAGCCAAAATATCGAAGGGCATTGGCTTCTCGTGAGTTTATAATTTATGAAAATCTTGATCGATGTGATGAGAAGGTGGAAATGGAGTTTTTCGATGATCAAGTGTCCTATAACAACCATCAGAAGAAGAGACCGAGGTGGCAGGAGAAAGGGAAGAGTTCTTCAAAAAGGTCTGATGGTAAGAAAACTAAGTTTCTAGTTGTGATAAATGTAGGAAAAGACATGCTGGGTAATTTCTTCTGAAATCTGGAAAGTGCTACCTATGCGGTAAGATGGGACATAAGGCTCGTGATTTCACTGAAAAATATCAAGGTGAAGGTAAGACCAAATTTGATTTACAGTTAGTAAAATGTTTTAAGTGCAATGAGATGGGTCACTATGCAAACGAGTGTCCAACAAAGAGCTTGAGTGATGGGAAGCAGTTAGACTACAAGCAGAAAGAGGTGGTGAAATCCTTTGCAACTACTTCAGCAGATGTCAGGCCATCAAATGATGTTGTATCAGGTACTTTGTTTGTTTTTTCAGATTATGCCAGTGTGTAGTTTGATTCGGGGTCTACACATTCTTTCATCTCTGAAAACTTTTCTAGTAAAATGGGAATACCATCTCAAGAAATGACTTATGAACTTTTGGTAAAAACACCTGGGGGAAATGTTGAGGCCAAAAAAATTTATAAGAATCTTCTTATCCTTATCTGTGGAAAAAACCTACTTGCAAACCTTATTGTTCTACCTCGAGTAGAGTTTGATGTTATCCTGGGTATGGATTGGCTCTCTATTTGCCATGCTAAGATTGACTGTAGAGCTAAAGAAGTTGCTTTTCCTAAATACTTTTAGTTTGTGTACAAGAATGAACCCTTACTATTGATAACATATCAAGAGGCCAAGAAACTTGTAAAAGATGGTAATGAATGTTACCTTGCACACATTGTTGAAAACAAGGGAACTGTTCAGATTAATGATGTGCCAGTGGTAAAAGAGTATTCTGATGTTTTTCCTGATGAGTTGCCAGGAATAATACCAGATCGGGAAGTGGAATTTACTATTGACTTAGTTCCTGATGCTAATCCAATTTTAAAACCCCCTTATCGAATGGCTCAAATTGAACTTTTAGAGTTGAAGGAGCAATTGCAAGATTTATTAGAGAAAGGTTTAATTCGACCTAGCACATCACCATGGGGTGCTCCTGTTTTATTTGTTAAAAAGAAAGATGGTTCTATGAGACTTTGCATTGATTATAGAGCCTTGAATAACATCACTGTTAAGAACAAATATCCTTTGCCTCATATCAATGATTTGTTTGATCAGCTCCAGGGAGCTCGGTTTTTTTCAAAGATTGACAGGAGATCGGGGTACCATCCGCTGAAGGTAAAAGAGGCAGATATTACAAAGACCGCGTTCCGTACAAGATATGGCCATTATGAATTTGTATTAATGCCTTTTGGGCTAACCAATGCAACTGCTGTATTCATGGACTTAATAAATAGAATTTTCCTTGAGTTCTTGGATAATTATGTGGTGGTTTTCATTGATGATATTTTGGTGTTTTTTAAAAGTAAAGAAGAGCATGAAAGTCATTTAAGGGTTATTTTGCAAACCTTGAAAGAATAGAAATTGTATGTGAAATTCAGCAAGTGTGAGTTTTGGTTGTAAAAAACTTCTTTCCTTGGTCATATTGTTTATAAAGATGGGATAACTGTTGATCCTGTAAAAACAAAGGTTGTTGAAGAATGTCCAAGACCCACAAATGTAACTGAGATTCATAGCTTCCTTGGTTTAGCAGGCTATTACCGAAGGATTGTTAGAAATTTTTCATGGTTATCTAGTCCAATGACTAAGCTAACTCGGAAGAGTGTTAAGTTTATATGGACAAAAGAATGTGATGATTGTTTTCAGGAACTGAAAAGAAGATTGGTGAATGCTCCAGTTTTGGCACTACCTTCCAAGAATGGTGAGTTTGTTATATACAGTGATGCTTCATTGAAAAGAATTGGTTGCGTCCTAATGCAGAATGATCAGGTAATTTCTTATGCTTCACGGTAGTTGAAAACTCATGAGGTAAATTGCCCTACACATGATTTGGAATTAGCTACTGTTGTTTTCACTTGAAAAATTTGGAGGCATCATTTTTATGGAGTAAAGTGTGAAATATATACTGATCACAAAAGTTTGAAGTATATATTCACTCAAAAAGAGTTAAACATGAGACATAGGAGATGGCTGGAATTAATCAAGGATTGTGATTTTACAATTCAATACCAACAGGGAAAAGCAAATAAAGTGGCTGATGCTTTGAGTTGAAAAAGAAATGATTCATTAGCAATGTTGCATTTGGAACGTGATCCTTTGGTTAAAAATTTGATAAAATTTGGCATAAAAGTTTTTGGTGTAGGATGTTATTCTGTTTTGTTTCAGGTATCAGTGAAATCTTCTCTATCAGAAAGAATCAAGCAAGCACAGAAGCAAGACAATGAGTTGCAGAAAAAGGTAGAGCTGGTTCATAAAGGTAAGTTGCCTGAATTCAACACTGATAATGATTGTGTTTTAATATTTGGGAAGATATTGTGTGTGCCTTGTGATTCACAGTTGAAGAGAGAGTTGTTATGTGGAGCTCGTAGTTCTCCATTTTGAGTTCATCCTGGCAGTACTAAGATGTACAGAGATATGTGGGAGTATTACTGGTGGGATTGAATAAAAAAGAGATCTTTCTAATTTTACTGTGAAGTGTTTGACTTGTCAACAGGTTAAAGAAGAGCGGCAGTTACCGAAAGGTATGCTTCAGCCTTTACCAGTACCAGAGTGGAAATGGGAGAATGTATCCATGGACTTTGTTGTGGGATTGCCGAAGAACCCTCAAGGTAATAATGCAATCTGGGTTATTATTGATCACTTGACCAAGTCTGCTCATTTCCTTGCTATACGAGATACATTCTCTCAAGATCATCTTTCCCGTTTGTATCTTAAATAGATAGTCAGGTTACATGGAGTTCCTCTCTCCATTGTATCTGACCATGATCCCAGGTTCAGTTCTAACTTTTGGAAAGGCCTTCAGAAGTTTTTGGGTACTGAATTAAATTTTAGTACAGCTTTTCATCCTCAATCAGATGGGCAGTCAGAACGAACAATTCAGACCTTTGAGGATATGCTACGAGCTTGTTCGATGGATTATCAGGGAAGTTGGGACCATCATCTTTCTTTGGTTGAATTTTCATATAATAACAGTTTTCATTCCATTATACAGATGGCACTATTTGAGGCGTTATATGGGAAGCGGTGTTGAACTGCAGCTTTCTGGGATGAAGTGGGTGAATAGAATTTGATGGGACCAGAATTGGTAGAAGAGATGGCAGAAAAAGTTCAGCTGATTCAGAAACACATGAGAATAGCTCAGAGTAGGCAGAAGAGTTATGCGGACAACAGGAGGAAGGATCTCTCTTTTGAGGTAGGTGATCATGTTTTTCTCAAAGTATCACCATGGAAAAGTGTGATGCGATTTGGTAAGAAAGGAAAGTTGAGTCTAAGGTTCATTAGACCATATGAAATTCTGGAGAGAGTTGGATCAGTTGCTTACCGAGTGGCTTTACCTCCGAGTTTATCTCAGGTACACAATGTTTTTCATGTTTCGATGTTAAGAAAGTATATGAAAGATCCATCTCATGTTTTGAGTCCAGAGGTAGTTTAGTTGGAAGAGAACCTATCTTATGAGGAACAACCAGTCCTGATTCTTGAGCACAGGGAGAAAGTGTTACAGAATAAGGTTATTAATCAGGTAAAGGTTTTGTGGAAAACTACATGATGGAAGAGGCAACATGGGAATCTGAAAATGCAATGAGGGATAAGTACCCCACTTATTCGATATGTAAATAAATTGTGGGGATGCAATTTTATAAAGGGGGGAAGGATGTAACATCCCAAGTAAGTAATGAATAATAGATATTTTTATCTATGCCTATTAATTAATTAGATAGTGTTTTAGATGCTTAAAATGAAAATAAATCCAATCGTAAGCATAGAATACACTAATATTTTTAAAAGATTGTTTTACTGCCTTTTGATGGAAAACCATTTTAAAATCTATCTTTTCACAATTTTATAAGCTATTTTTGTCGAAATAAACTTATTCTTTATGATTGGGACATCAAAATTTACTTTGTGTGAATTTTTTGTATTTTTCCGATAAAGTTCATTTTTTTATGAATAGTGAAAATGTTGTATTTTAATTCAAAACCTCTTTTTAATATAATTTATTTATATGATTAGATTATCTTTTGAATTGGTTTTGAAGTAAAATTAGAATATATTTTTACCATTTAAGCCAATGGTGGTCATTGGAATCAATTTCACTTTGAAATTGGACTTAAACTTGTGTCAATCTTTTGATACTTATTGTTTCATAAAAACACGCTATTTGTCATGACAGCGGGAATTAATTATTAAATTAATTAATGTAACTTATATGATTTGAATTTTTTAAAATAGAAATCATTTTTGAATTCAGAATATCAAATATAGCTTAGGGTGAAGTTTTGGTATTTTTCGGAAAAACTTCAATTTTTGATGAATAGTGAAACCACTAAGTGGTAGTTAAAGAAACTGATTTTTCATTTAAATGAAACTTTTCCACTTTTGTGTTTTGAATTTCAAAAATCCAAAATACATGGTTGTCATTAAGAAGTAAAATGTGGTTCAATGGGATAAAAATAATTTTTTGGTGAATAGTAACTTATTAAGTTTTTAATTGCGATTAGTGGTAATTAGTGTAGCTTAAGGTAAAAATAATGTTTTAATAATATGAGATGAGCTTGAAACATATCCTACCCTCATTGGATGTGTCATGGCCGACCCAGAAAATCCATGGGTCAAATTGGGGACCCCATGGAGCCACTTTGGTTGGGAAATGACATAAATAACTTTTTATTTAATGAAAAAGTAAAAATGACACAAACATGAGTTGTTTTACTAAAACAATTTTTACATGGGGTTATACAAGTCATAATTTTGACTATAAATATTCATTAGAAAGATAAAAATATTTCCTAAATCATTATATTTATTTTATAATTTTTAGACATTAAATAAATTAAATTATTTATGACATCATGATGATGCAGCGATTACATCATTAATAAAGGATTTAAATAAAATGAAATTATAATGTAAAATCTATGACCTACACATGTCCAAAACCTATTGGATGGGTGGATTTAGAACCCTTATCACCTTACCCTAGAATTATATCAATGTGGGATCTTTTTAATCCGAAACTCATTTTCAAATAAAGTAATATTTCTTTACTTTTCAAGGGTGCCCCTCCTCTCCTCTTATAAAAGGCCCCAACCTCTACCTCTTTACCCACACTTCCAAAGCCTTTGGCTCGGCCAACCCCTGCCCATTTTGTCTCTCCACATCCCTCTATTACTCCTTGAAGCCTCAATTTGTGTAGAAGTCTTCCCAAGGAAGCCTTTGAGCTCAAACCAAAGGGAGTTACCTGATTTTAAGGTAATGTCTTCACTTGAGTCCTTTTGTTTTATTTTGCTTCTCCAAACCCATAAACTTTTATTATTCATTTCTTTTGTAACAACTCCAGTATCTTCAATATACTAGGATGTTGTTATAAGAAGGATTCGAGCTACACTTACACACACCTACATCTAATGGTTAAAGAACATACTGTTTCCGTGGATGGCGAATTTCAGCCTCCCGAAACGATGATTGTTCAACATTTTTTTAACACCTTCAAAGGTGCCCATTAAGATGACACTATATTTATATATGATATAAAATATGTTTATGTTTTTATTAAGCTGCGGTATTTTTCACTTTTGGCATACCTTTATGGTTTCCATTATAGGTAAACGCAATATCTTCATTTAAGGAAGTGCGGACTACCGCCCCCTCAAAGTGATTTGATTCGTTAAATACCATATGTGGGACGTATAAAGGATTGAGTTATGATATTATATATGATATTACACTGTAGTTATAATATTCCATTATATCATTATGATTCCATTCTATAAAATACAAAATAGAAATGAAAGTAGCGTTCATGCGTACGTACGGCTTACCGTCTCCATGAATGGTGCATTTCATTTCTTACCTCTAAATGATTATGTAATATTATAAATTCATGTATATACTGGATATATATGATATATATGATATCTACATCATGAATACCATTCCGGATATTATGGATACATGAACAACTTGTAATTATAAAGGGTTTATTTTTGACTCAAGTACCAATGATCGTTAAAACAACCGTTATTAACTTAAATAATTACATAGTGTTCATAACATGGAAATAAGTGATATAAAAGGAATAATGAACTAGAAAAAGGATATTAAACAAGTAGAAATTATGTCAAGTTTATTATTCAGGAGATTAAAGATCAACTGAGTCAAGCTGAACCTGAGGTATGGGACTTCGTCTCAATCTCCTTTCATTGAGGAATATTTTGTTTTATACACAACATTATTTTATACGGTGTATAAACCCCTTTGACTTTTACAATTATTCAAAAGGAATCTTTTTTATATGAAGCGTTTACTAAATGATAAAACGGAATGTTTTTTTTGTCGTACGTATGCGGTGACAACGACTTCTCCGTCGTCGTGACCATTATTTGAGTTTCAGCTTCCTCTACAAGCCATTCTTTTTTTAAATGAAAAATAAATACCATGTTTTACTTTTCTTTTATTTTGGTATTGAAAATGGTTTTCATAATGTTTTTATATCAATGTTTTGTATTGATATATTGTGATTGAAAGGTGTAAATGTTATGTTTCCTTTATGCATGTTTTATGTGATACGATTATGTTGAGGTTCTTGGGAATTATTATGAAGACGGGTGGTTCCGTGATAAACTAAGGGAGGGTGAGCCCGATATATCTCTCTAATGCATTGGGTAACACGAAGGAGTGAAACGTTAAGGTTTCTTCAAAGAGATTTAGGGAATATATGGTGATGGGTATTCCAAACGTAACCAAGAGGGTTACTCCCTACGTAAGAATGTTATGAATGCCTCAAGTTGCCATTATGTCTTATGATATCTATGATTTATTCATGATTTGATGAGGTATGTTAAAGTGCTTATGTTTTATGGGTAAAGTATGATTTAATTCTTATATAAATATGAACCCATGTTTCCTTTCCATATTTTTATAACCCATAATGAGCTTTTTATGCTCATCCCAAGTTTTTTTGAAATGTTTTTCACAGGTCAAGGGAAAGGTACATGATATGATGATAGTGTCAAGGAAGTGTCAAGAATGAATCCATGTTTTATTATAAATATGTTTCCATTGACGGGAATAATTAATACTATCTTTATGTAACCACTTTTTTTATATGTGGAATGTAATGCAAGTTTTATGATCTAATTCTCTAAAACTCTAAACCCGAAAAGATCCTCAATGTGTAATCTTGTAATAACTCAATATTAAGTATGGTTTAAGGTTGGTGGATTATATTCATAGGGTCCTAAAATCTACCCAAGGATTACCTTGGTCGTAAATATCTTATAAAATAGTGTTATGACAAGTGTAAGGGTAATTTAATATTATTATAATATTATTTTTCACCCTTATTTACCAGATTTACCTTTTAACCATGGTAAATAAAATATTTACCGAAGTAAATATTCATAATGTCTAAAAATAAGAGTTACATAATTAAAAACATGTACCACCTGATTCCAAATATGGAATCCATTTTTTCCTGTTCAAATCACAGATATTTCAGAAATTAATTTAAAATTAATTTCTGTTGTCAAAACCAAAAAACCGTGTTTTTAAGAAGTAAAAAATATCAAATGATATACCTTTATTTATGTCCAATATAATTATAAAAGTAATTATAATGACATACATCATATTAATTGACAAAAATATAATATAATTACAATTTGAAAACATTATTATGTATAATTTGACACTATACATTATTTTTATCAATCAAGTTGTTTTCAATTAAGATTTAGTATTTATCAATATTCATCAAAATATTAATGTTATCAGAAAAGTAACAAAAATTTATCCAAAATAAATTTTTATGTCCCTCTTCTAAATAAAAATATTATTTTATCAAATTGAATATATAAAAGTGTCAAATATTGGATTTAAAAACAGTTCTCCATTAAAGAGGGAAAAACTGTATTTTTTGAAAAATACTTATTTTATAGAAAAACTGAATTTGTCCTCATATTATGTTTTAGAAAAAAATATAGATATTAAAATTATATGGGATGTATATAAAATTAAAAATGTGGTTATTACTATCCATAACTGATTTTTAAATGTCTAGTTTGATAGTTTGTGGTGTGCTTGAACTCTGTGGTGCGTACATCACACACTATTGTATTATTCAAAGTGAAACGTACCGTGGAAGATTGGGGTTTTACATCTACATTTTGTTTCTCTAAGACGAGTTTGATGTTTTATAATAGAAGGCATCACCTCATTCTTTAAACATACTAAATCAACATCATGAAAAGTAATGAAGGAATGAGATGGATGAATATCAATATACACTTGCACAAGGGTAGTATTAAAAAGAATCATATCTCTCACCATAGATGGTCTAACCTGATCATCTAAAATCATCTGCTCAGCTCCATACAATTGCTTCATCACTGCACTATTCTATTTCTTGCCTTTCTAATATATCCCTTGCCAAGGAGTCATGGTATTCCTAGAATCACAATTTCTATATATACTCTATTGATTCGAATGATTTTATTTCCCTCCTCCTCTGTATGCATACAATTCTTGTGATAACATATAAGTGTCTCGAGAACCTGACATTCGAGCACTATGAAAATAGCACTGAAGATGTCCCATATGCTTGTAGCTATGGAATGATATAGTTTGTGATGTACACTATCACATTATGTGGTCAAGTGAACCACAATGGAAATAGTATTCATTGCTCTTGGGTCATGGATGGAGGTTTATTGATCCAACCAAATGATTTTACATCCCGCTCTGACCTTTGAAATAAGTTTCCCTCTTCTAAATTCTCCTAGAATTTGAGTTCTACCATTTCCCAAAGGTATAATCATACTTCCACCTCCCACATCTCTTGAGATTCCCCTTTCAATCACTATTTAACTATTATCCATCTCTTTATAATCTCTAATATAGATCATTGAGATATTCGATAAAATCGCCTGCCTTATCCCTAATTTGAAGATACGTGCCTTCAAGGATGCACTCGCCAAAACTTCTAGGGTAAAGAACACTAAATTAACAAATTATCTACATACTCTGTGATAGAGATATTATCCTTATTTATGTTGAAAAATTATATCATTTTCTGGATCATGAATGTCTGAGGATAGAATTATTTGTTAACCAATTCCTCAAAATCCTACAAACTAAGGCCTTGATCTGTTTTTACTTCACCGCTAGATCTAACCATTTACATGAAAGATCTTCAATAATATAAGTATCTAGTAAGACTTTAAACTCTGATGGTGTGCTGATGAAATCTATGATACAATTTATACTATTTGTCCACACCTATAGGCTTTGGGGTTAGAATCCCCCAATAAAATGGGTGGATTATACTTCATGAACTAGATGTAATGATCCACATTTCTTGATCATCCCTATAATTCCCCATATCCACAACTTTGAATTCTTGTAAAATGATCTGAAATTATTGGTTCACATGTGGTTCAGTTGCAACCTCATTCTCTGCAGCTTCTTCCGGTTGGTTCCTATAATGCCTACCCGGTTCCATTTTCAAAATATTCAACTAACTCTATAAATCACACTCTCTAATAACTAATGGATTAGCATTTCAAATTCTATCACATCAATTATCACAATATTTATTTCCAACATAAACCATATTCATCTTCATCCATTTTTGAAAACATTAAACTTTATTTTTGATAATCAACCAATTTTTAACATAGCATAGTCATATTTGTTTTCAAAGTCTTTCATTTCAAAAAAAATCATGTTTTTTTGATAATTCTCACTTTTTCTTAAAATAATCGTTACTCCAAATTATATATCAACTTCTAGTGTGAATTCATTACACTAATTCATGGAATACTAGTATCATTGGCTATGCCCATGATAATGATATTTCAAAATCCTAGAAGTTTATTCAAAACACTTACGTACCCAACTCTCTGGTATCATGATGTTTAGCATAAAATGGTTAGGTATGTATTTTTATATTCTACATTTCACATTCCAAAAAATCTTACTCCATTTTAAGATCACATAATAAGAAATATAAAAGATTGAATTCAATTACAAGGACAAAAACCAATGCTATGGGACCGAACAAAATGATATCATTTGTAATGAACGACTTATTCTCGTTGTATTGAGAATATAAGGAATAATTACAAGGCCTTATACAACATATCCAAGATGCCAAAGGCAAGAAATAAATTTTTATGTGATTGAATTGAATACGGGGGATGATTTATCATTTAAGAACTAAAACCATTAACCCAATACACCATAAGAAAACAACTCACTATATGATGCAGGAATAAATGAAAGAAAACTCATCCACTAAATTTATATCAAAACCACACCAAAGAGTACTATAGTGGAAGACAAAGAAAATATCAATGTAAAAAAGAGGTACATAACTACAAGAAACTATAAGACAACCACATGACTACATGCTCTACAAGCTCTATGCTAAAATATCACCAAACTACCCAATTATCATGAGGTGGTTCTAAAAACGTGTGATACTTTACCTTTTCTCGTGTCCTGAAATATAAAATTTATAAAAGCACCATAGTTCTAATGCATTTGTGAGTATAAAACTCAGTAATATTTCCCTAATTACTTCCCTACTCATGACACTAGGATTTAAAAGTTAGCAACATTTTTATAAACAATTTATAAAAAACAATTTTTCAGAAAAATTTATAACTAAATATAAACTTGTTTCAAACCATTTATAGCCAAATGTCAACATTTCTATCTAAACCAATTTTTGGAAAATTCGTACTTCTAGGAAAATAAAAAATAATGTCCTCAAAATTATTTCTCAATATCATTTTTTCATACCCATTCCATTGTTTACAACACACCCACACATGCATGAAACCTGTAACTCCCTATACTCGTGAGTGGTGAGTTATCCTTCCACTTAACCATCACTTAGTGTTCCACTTTGATGGGGTTAAATCTTTATCATATCCATCCCCTACATTTCATGAGGGTCCTTCATGTACATATCTATACCAATTCATATGAACACACATAAGAAACCCATGCCAAACCCATGCCAAAACCACATGTGTTCAACCATTTTAATAAACCCATTCTTTTATTGTAAATCATCAATCAAGTCAATTTCAACCAACCATTTCATGTCAATAAAAAACATTAATTTTATTGAAAAAATCATAATCAAATACATGTGAAACAATTCAATAAAATCCAAATTATAAAATCCAACTTTTAAATTCATGAACAAAATCACATTTTCAAGAACACCCAATTTTCTAGATTGACACAATTTACCTAACCGTCACAAAAGAGGATTTCAAAAAATTGTTACAAAGCTAATTAAAACTCAATTCATTAGAAGATATTCATTTTGAAATCCTTCCAATTAGTTTTATCCATTGGAGTCGAGAGTGAATCCACCTACCACGATTGTTTTGGTGAAAAATGAATTCTGATGAAGATGGCTCGAGAAGCTAGGTGATTCTCCACAAAATGGACTTAGATATGTTCCTCTATCAAGATCCAAGACAAATATAATCATATTTAGAATCCATTACTATATATATACCCATAACAGATAAAGATATATTAAATTGATTGGATAGAAAATGTATATTTAAGTTTATCTAGGAAACCGGTCAATAACGATCAAGGAAAAGAACATACTACAAGAAAAATGCTTCTAAATGCTAAAGAAAGGCTACATATCGATTATAATTCACTTGGGAGAGGTTATATAACTTCAAATTGAAAATAATACATATTTAGGGTCACAATGGAGTAAAACCTAGGGTGTTAGAGTCAAAAACGAGTGAGATCCACTTTTTTAGGATCTCACATTGATGTCGCGCATGGTTTAGTCACACAGTTAGAGAAACTGTGCACTAACCGTGTGTTAGCTACTGATGGTATAGACCCTCTCATTGAATACTTGCACATTCCCCTTAACTGTGTTCCCACCATGCCAAAGCTACTATCCAACATTAGAAAACTGTATGGTTTCCCATAGGATTCCGGCACGGTTTGGGTAAACCGTGCGCAGCCTGTGTGCCATTCCATTAGCACAAAAAACATTCTACAAGATCTATAAACGTTACAAAAATTTCCCATTAAACATTATATAAATAATAGTACAATTTAAGGGTTACATACTATAAATTGTGGGTACTAAAATGTACCTTTGGTTTTTATTATTGTTGTTTTTTATACTGTAAATAACTATTTTTAGATTTGTTTATATTAGTTATAGGATGTGTTTTGTTGAATTGAGGAATAGTAGGGGCATGTGGGACTAAAAATTAAGTCCTTAGTAAAAAATTTATACTATAAATGGAATTGTGATTTTTTCTATCAGTCATGAATTCATATGATAGAGTCATAAACATATTTAATATAAAATTTTAATGAGTACTAATATCCAGAGGCTTGTGTATATTTCATCACATCATGGAATAAAATATTTAAGTGAGATACATTTAAAACATGTTTTTTGATACTACTTAAATAATGAATAAATTCAATATGTTTTCTAATAAATATACATAGGTGTAAATAAAACTAAATAGTAGTGGTGATTTATGAGATAATTAGTTGATTTTAACAAAAATGTAAGTCACACAGTGGATATTATTATTATATTGAGCCTCAACTTGATATCTAAATTGATGAAATGACTAAGAGAAAATTAGATAACTAACAAAAACTATATGAATATATGGTATTAATAAAATAGTAGGGAGACAATTTATGTATAGAAAATTGTTCCAAATTCCATTTATATTTTTAGTTGACAAATATTAGTTAAGTTGGTGTTAAGGAGAGTGGTTCTGAATTTCATTCCCCATAACAATTGATTAGTAAATCCAGAGGAAAAAATATATAACATATCTTTATAATCAAATTTGAGAGGCTCTGGCTAAAGAAGGATGTCAATGAATTTTTGAATTTTTATTTTTTTACAATATGTATTGTATTAAAACAATATATTAGAATGGTTGGTGTAATATTTACACGTTAATAAATTTCTAAATAGGAATTTATTTCTACAGATTTCATTATTGAGTTACCCACATTACTATAAAATTATGATATTTTTTGTTTAATGATGGATCAATTCATTAAATCAATTAATTTTCATCCCATTTAAAAAATATAATTCATTATTAATCATGATAGGATATATATATATATATATAATAGATTTTCTTTTGTTTTATGGAGTTATAAAGTCTATTGATTGATATAACAAACTAAGTATACATATTGATTTCAAAAAGGATATTGTAATTTAATGGTCACACATTATATGATAAGAAAAACTAGTCATACTCATACAAATAGGTATACAATGAACGTCATTCAAATGTTATAATATATTATTAGAGTTGGTTTTCTTTGTTTTGGATTACCATTTCCATATTTTGATGTTTATTTGAGTTTTTTATATTAATATTCATTAATCTTAAATTTAATGGGATCAATTTTAGTCATTTTATTTTTAACCATGTTGATAAACATTATATTTTAGTACAAGCACATGAACTCTTGTGGGATCCAATTTTTATCCAAAAATTAAAAATTTAGTTAAATTGATGTTAAGACATATGGACTTATCTAATATTTGGAATACATATTATATTTATCATCAAGGGTAAACCCATAGATTTTTTGTTGGGTTTTTTTATTTTTGAATTATTTCCCCAAGTGACAACACTAGAAGGATTGAAATTAGAAGAAATAAATTCCATGTTACATAAGAATTTTGATACTATAGAACCAATTAATTATCTTGAATATCTTATAGAATTATAACATTTTTATATAATAAATCATAATTAATTTTATATTTCATAATTGAAATTTTATCAATAGGTTGTAACTACTGTCAAAAAATATAAATTAGTTTAGGTAGAATCAAATGTATTGTATATATAAGGACCTAATCGAATCATAGTTCACAGAGCGATGATTTTTAAATGATGGTGAATTATTTTTGTGTGGAACTTATGCAATGATATAAATAATCAAGAAAATACTTTTGAAATGGACATTGAAATGTGGTTTTTATTGATAAATATTTTAGGTTATGGGAACTCTAAATGGAATTTTGAGAGAGAAAATTCCATTAATGGGGGGAATTGTAACTATATAGCTTTATAATGTGTGTTAATATCTATTTTCTAAATATAAATTTTGTAAATTTTAACTTGAAGAAATTATATGTTTTATTGGAATTGAATATGTCAAATTGAGAGTTATATTATCTTTAGAGTGAATTTGAACTTCATTATTGGATTTTTAATGAGGTGTTTAACATATTGTTCATGTTTTTTTAGTCTACATTATTGATATAATTTTCAAGATGTGATTACTATGATATGATTTTCAATAAAAAAAATAATATTTATTGATCTTTTTCAATATTGTTAGTTTGAAATCAAATTTCATTAAAAAATATTATTCAAATTGGATAGATTATTTCACACATAAAGGGATACATTAATTATATCCATTTGAAATGAATCATGTAAGGAGCATTATTATTTCAAGAAGAGGCTTTATGATTAGAGCATGGTTTCTCACACCATACTATAAAACAATAATTTCTTACTAGAATAAATATGTTTGTTTTTCCATATTATTATGTCATAGTTTTAATTCTAATTAATCATGTTTTCCCATATTTTAACTCTCCATGTGATGAATACCTCACCCTTTACTCCTATATTCCCCCTATTTATTTTTGATTTTTCATTATGGTTCTTTAGAAATATCTAAGGTAAGTGTTCCCTTTCTCTTCTACCTTTATTGTCAACTACCATTTTCCAATATTTCTAAATGGTATATTCATTTTGGGGCTTTTTTCATTTGTTAGTAAATTTTTAAGTTTGGAATTTTCAGGATTAAGGTTTCCTTTTATCTCAAATGTATTTATCTCTATATTATTTCTATAATGACATCACACACTACTGGTTTCATCAGTTACTGTAAGGGATGTTCTGTGTATTCCATTACTAATTGAAAAATAAATATGATTATTTTATATAGTATACATGTATAATACAATGTTTTTTGAAGATTATATGTCCTCATTAAATTACTATGTGAATTTTTAATTAGTTATTCATATGTTTTATCTCACACATATTTATCTCTATATTATTTCTATAATGACATCACACACTACTGGTTTCATCAGTTATTGTAAGGGATGTTATGTGTATTCCATTACTAATTGAAAAATAAACATGATTTTTTATATAGTATACATTTATAATACAATGTTTTTTGAAGATTATATGTCCTCATTAAATAACTATGTGAATTTTTAATTAGTTATTCATATGTTTTGAAAAGAGTTTTACTTAAAAAGAGTATTACCTGAAGATTATATGTCCTCATTAACCCTATATGAATTTTTAATGTCTTTATCCCATGTATATAATTATTTGCTTCACCACATATGGAATAGTTATAAAGGGAGAACACAATGAAATTATTTAAAGTGTTATTTAAAAATATCTAATCCATTAATAATGTTTTTATTACCCAAGATTACTAATTATTCACTATATTTATGTGGTTGTAACGAGGGATAGTCACATTCCCAACATCATTGAGTCCAAAAATATGACCACTTGAAAAATTCATTTATTTTTTACAACTTACCACTGCAATAGTGATCAATACAGAGTCCCATGATGTTCTAACTCTAGATTCAGACAAGATTCTTCAGTCTCCACTTCAATGAATGACACACAACAAGAAATATTATTGTTGGATTCTAATTTCTTATAATCCACCATGTGATATAGACATTTCCAAAAATATAATTGATCACATGGTCTAATTTTGTATAGTTATTTATGGACGTTTACAAATAATTATCAGGTTGGTCAATTATTATTAACTATCAAATTACTACCTATTACTCATATCGACTCTCCAAATAGTCATAGATGCATGTATTCTTCTACATTATAGAAATATCCCAACTTCAGCCTCATTTTATTTCATCATAGAAATAATAATAAACACCTAAAATTCAATATATATATAATTAAATAATTTAATATCTCAACTAAAAATATCCATTCATGTAAGATACACTTCGTGATCTTTCATTATTTTTTCCCTACCTAAATTTATTACAAACAATGTTTTATGTTCTTTAGTTCAAATTGAGATTTATGGATATCTTATTTTCTTCCCTTGAATGGTTTTACATTTTTTATCTCCATGTGAGTAATATCACATGTGTATCATGTAATATTATTTTCTTCTCAATTAAATATTCTCATGCCTTAAAATTACATCTATCATTCCTAGAACTATCAAACACATTTTAATTCACATATTTACTCATATTAAAACTTCTATATCCTCGATATAATCATATAAAAAAGTAAATTACCTCAATATCATATTTAATGAAATTTTTACAAAAAAAAAATTTATAGAGATGTTACACTAAAAGAATGTTGATATCATCATCCTTTATAAAAAATTTAAAAAATCATTTAGAAAAAAATCATAATCAATACATAGATCCCATAGAAAAATAAATAGGACTCTCAAGTCTCTGTTTTGGTCTCTCAAATATCACTATGATCTCAATGAAAATTAGTCTCATAAAATTATGATTTATTGAGAGGAGTTTATAAAATAAAATCCACAACATCATTCCATTTTAAATCATGTTCATCCCTTACCGGTATTAGATTACTAACTATAAATTATCTACATCACTTATCCTATGATTCCTCTAAACAAAGTATATAGAAATAATAAAATCATTATAATCATATTCAAAAATGTGTCATACATTACATAAAAAATTGTGTAAATTTATAGATTCATGTACATGAAACTATACTCATGTCTCGATCTTTCTTGGTGTCATAAAAGAGAATATATGTTCATCTCACTATGAAAGGTTAAAAGATCAATTTTTATTGAAAAATAAATAAATAATATTATTTTGACACTAAAAATTACTCACAATATAATATGAATGATCGAATCTCTTTGTTAGTCTCATAATAAAATCTAGGTAATAATCCCAATGATTTGACATATAACACTAACATGTATAACTCTTCGATGAGTAGAGGAAAAATTCAACTCACATCATCTAATATAATGGAGATGAGGAAAAATATTGGATAGATAATAATTGTTTTTAATGTTTTAATGTGATGTAATAATACATGTTACTATCTAATACATCAAAAAAATATTATTTACTAATAATCCATATTAATTCATTTCATAGTTCACACTACATATTGATAAAACTATCTCTATTTTAAAAAAACATGCACACATCTCACTACTTTGTGCCACCTCTCATGCAGTCTTGATAATAGTATATATTATCAATTGTTTCCTCTTCACACCTATGTGAAATCATTAATTCTTCAAGATGAATCCCATGTACTTCCTTGGTTTGTTGTTATGGACATGAACACATGTGGTTGAATCAAGTCATGCATGTGTGGTGAGATTGTATGTTTGTTGTCCCATGGATGGTAACATTTTTGATTAAAATAATATCAATAAAATACTTAGTATAAATTGTACATATAATTACAAGGATATAAAATTCACACTACTTAATTACTATAAATCCAAAAAAATAAATTTCAAATAGTATTTTTAAAATTTTATATATCATAAATCATCAAATTAATGATTCAAAATCATTAAATTGATGATTTCAAATCAACAAAAGATGATCCAATGTTAAATATTCTTGTTTTATTGACATATTGTAATAGAAAACATTTATTGTAACATATCATGAGCTTAATGAGAAATTTCCCACAATCATAAAATGTATGTGGATGATGTTTCCATTGAAAAACTTCAAGAATAATATGTCCAGGATTCACATATTGATATCATTTTATCCACATGTAAACCATCCCCATCCATCACGCACATATTGATATCTTCTCCCATAATAATCTTCTAAGATAATCAGTTCAACCACTGCCTTTTTAATTGATTCCAATTTCACTAAACACCATAAATATAAATATCTTTTCTTTTATTGCTCCATCATATTTAAAATTATTACAATGCATTTTTATAGAAAATACCATCTCATTAACACATTATGATCCATTTGAGATGACACGAAATATATTCTTTTTAAAGGAATGTTCATCTAGAAAATATTATGTGTACATATTAAAACCCAGTTTAGAAAATGAGGAAGTATAAAAAAGGTGGTAAATTTTTTCAATACACAATAATCTTTGTGATACAAATATAATACACCTCGCACTTATATTTTAGAGATCCAAAAATTATCAAGACATGAAATATATTAATATTTAAATCATTTGGAAAACCCATCACTAAATATAAGAGTAAAACACAAAATTCCCCTGTATTATATCACTATTAACTCCCCTTTGACAATAACATTTCAAATCATATAGATTAAAAATTTACAATTGATAATCATTATAGCGACCATACTTTTATTTCCATATATTTCTATTAAATATTTTTAACGAAAAAAAAAACATAATAGAATTACGTATCTGGGATTCAAAGGTATGGTGTCTTAGGAAAACTAGGATAATATATAACATTTATAACATAAAATAGAAACATTTATTTAATTCCTTATTCTCTGGATTTTTTTGTCCCTCATATTCTCTTTTGTACAAATAGTCACCTGAGGATATACATAAAAAAGTGGTGACCTAAATTCCCAGTAATATGATAGAAACGAACATGAATCAAAACAACATGGGGTGAGCATAATTTAAAGATTTTCATCAGAATCATGATAGGAAGAATTAGATAAAGTAATGGAATGTGGTGATGCCTAAAAATGAAACATCATGTCTTATTGGTTTGCTACCACACAGAGTTGTGAACAAATATAGAATCATGTTCATGTAGATTTCACATTAAACCATGAGATTAATAACAATAACCAATGAATTGGAGTGTTTTATAATTCTGGGTGCACCCTTCATTTCATAACATCTATATTGTTCTAGATAATTCCGGGCGGACCTGGGACATCATAACATTTATATTATCATGCATGCCACATAGAAAATATGCCAAACAAGAACATAAAATAACCCATGGAATTAAATGGGTTTCATTTCATAAAGAATAAATTCATAAAAAATGGGTTCCAAAAATAAATAGGGAATAACATTCATGATATAGAACAATCAACCATGAGTGAAAAACAAACAATATTTGAGTTTTTAAAAGGGTGTATTTATTTGAAAAAAGTATTCTTTGGGAAAAAATGGATTTACATAAACTAAATTATAAAACTTTTATATTCCATAAAAGGAATGATAATGATTATGATATTACTTTTATGAAATATCTATACTAAAAATGGGGTTGATAGAGTGAAAATCCAAAGATAGAGAGATGGGTTAGAGAATTCTCCTTACCTCGTATCTGAAATTGTTCTTCACTTTAATGTCCATTAAAATGAAATCAGATAATTTAATTAAAAATTAAAAAAACTTTTTACAATAATTTGATTGATTATGGTTTCATTAATTTCTTTTATGGTCATTTGGATGAGTTATAGAGTTTAAATTCGTAGTTTTGGAGTGTTTTTTTTCATAGTTTTCATGAATGGTTCACTTGTTTTCATGAATGGATGTTTGTTTGAAATGTTTATAAAAATATATAATTGTTAATATATATTATTCATGACATTACGGAGATATAAATGATCTTATAATGAATTTGGTTATATATCATGAGGATGAATCATTAGATAAATGTTAATGATTTTCAATTGAGGATAATTTTTGCGGTTCTTTAATCACAACAAACACGATTTATTTTATCATTTAGTTTCATGAAAATAAGTTACTTATAGAATAAAAATATTGTATTAAAATTAAAATTGCAATATTTTTTAACAATTTAATGGTTTTATCAACATCCTTGACGGTGTTAGAGGAAAATGAAAGTACATCGGCCAAGGTGTCGGTAAATTAACACATCATGGGTGATGATTTAATCGTTAAAATAAAAGACTGTGTGGGAGAATTTTAATGAAGAATAATCCATTAACATTATAGAATACTAGTATATAAAACATATTGTAGTTACCATTCCATTTGGATTAATGGATATGAGAATAGAATAAAAATGACAAGAAATTGAAAGGGAAATTAGAAGAAAAGAGAGAGGGAATTTACCCCTTGAAGTCTCCTCTTGAGATCCTCCTTAAGGAACCTAGGTTTGGTTTTTTGAGGATACCAAGAGATCCTAGATGTGTGGGAGAGACTAGGGAAGAGGTTTGGGTAGAATTGGTACATTTATTAAAGCTTGAGAGGTCTGTGGAGAAGAGGGTGTGAGGGGTGGTATAAATAGTGGGCGGAGGAGGGTTTTCTTAATATTTTAATCATTAATTTATTATTTTTACAAAATAAAAATAATAGTGATGATTATAAGAATAAATAAAGTAAAATTAGCATGTGAGTTCTAACCAATAGTTCTTACAATAGTATAGAGTCACCCCTGACTCAATAATTTATGTATTTAGCTTAATTTGTAATTTATTGCATTCCACTATTCATTAAAAATACATGTATTTCAGGTAAATCCTAAAAAATCACCCTAACGATTTTTCAAAATATATAATCCAAGAATAACCAACATTTTTAAATAATAATTTTCTAACTATGAGTAACTTAATTTTTAATTAAAATCATAATTTATGTGAAAAATACAAATTTAAAAATTAAAACTATTTTTATAACAGTTTGAAAAATTAATTAAGGTATCATAAAATTATATTATAGTCATAAGCCATAAAAATATTAATTTATGAATAGATTTTATTAAAAACCATTCTTTTTTATATTATTAAATTAATTATAAATGTGTAATGTAATATTTATGACTTATAAAAATACCAACACTTAATTAATAATTTTTAATGCATTCACTTACTTATCATATTATATAATTACATTATATTATCATTTATAAGATGCATAAATTTTATTTATAATTCCATGGGTGAGGTCACCAGTCATTTGGCCAGTTTTCTATTCATAGGGGTCAAATTACTTTTTTTAAGGGAAGGTTACAATTTTATTAGTATAGATTCCTTCATTTTGAGAAAAACTTCTTATATCATTAATTCATAATTTATAATTTTTTTATTAGTGTATCTAAGTGACTATAATAAATTACCACTAGGAGGATTAATTTAATTAATAAATGTTTGAGTCATTACATTCTTCCCCTGTTTTAAATTTAACCCTTGGAATTTCCTTTTACATGAACAGTTGAGGGTACTTATCCTTCATCGCCTCTTTTAGTTCCTGAGTTTCTTATTCGTACTTATGGTTCTTCCATAAGACATTGACATAATGGGTTATCTTGTGGTATATAACCATATCTCTCATTTATAGAATCTTTACTGGATACTCCTCATAAGAGAGATCATCTTCAAGTTGTACCAGCTCTGTGTTTAGTATATGTGATAGATTTGGTATGTACTTATTTTGTAGTGATATGTGAAACATTTCATGAACATCATCCATATTTGGTGGAAGTGAGATTATATAGGACACAACTCTTGTGCGGTCAAGGATCTCAAATGGTCCTATGTACATTGGGCTTATCTTCCCTCTATATTCAAACCGCATGACTCTCTTCTATGGTGATATTGTAAGGTAGACTTTATATCCAATGTAGAACTCTAATCCCCTTTAACGGTTGTCAGCAATGATCTTTTCCGACACTGAGCAATGTTGATATGTTTATGGATGTCTTGATCCTTTTATGTCATCTCTTGTATAAGATCAGGTCAAATTAACTTTATTTCACCAACTTTATCCCAACAGTTTGGAGTTATACGTCACTTTCCATACAGAGCTTCACATAGATCCGTCAATATACTCAATTGGAAGCAATTGTTTCATGAGAACTCAACTAATGGAAGATGCTGATCCCATCCACTTTTTAATTCTAAAGAGAAAGATTTGAGAAAATATTCATGTGTATGAATAGTCTTTTCAAATTGGCCATCAGTATGGGGTGATAGGTCATGTTGGAATTTAATTTTTTCTTCAATGCATGTTGTCGACTCCTCCATATTTTATATGTGAACCATGGATCACGTTAAGATACAATTAAGAGTGTAACTCCATGTATTCTCACCACTTCCATCACATATATGTTTTCATGTTGTTCAAGTGAGAGATCTTCCTGAATAGTGATAAATTCTGTAGTCTTGATGAGTTGATCAACCACAACCCATATCGCATTATTTCCCATGGATGTCTTTGGGAGACCCATGACAACGTCCATAGAGACATTCTACCATTTCAACATGGTTATAGGAAATGATTTCATCATCCCTTTGGACTGTTATAACTCTTATTTGACATGTAAACATATCAGGCACCATGAGATATAATCTACAATCACCTTCTTTGTTTTGTTCCACCAAAAGTGTTCTCGGAGATCATGATACATATTGGTACTCCCAAGATAGATGGAGAATTTTGATCTATGTGAATTATCCAATAAATACTTCATTATATAAGGTGACTAAGGAACTCAAATACACATTCAAAAAAAATCACACCACCATCATCGATATGGAAATCTTACAGTTTGTCTTACTTTATTTCATTAACCTTTTTTTGTATCTCCATATCATCCCTTAGTGCCTCGTTAATCTTCTCTTGGATAGATGTTTGGGAAATCATTTGGGAAAGGTAGGATGCATTCCCTACTTTTATTATTTCCAAATATATCCTTTTATTATCCATGATGATAGGGTCTTTCTCAATACAAAACATGGATATGGTGGTAGGTTCCTTTCTACATAGAGCATTAGCTACCTTTTTCACCTTGTTGGGATGATATGGAATAGAGAAATCATAATCTTTGATTTGATCTATCAATCTCTATTGATACATGTTGATCTCTTTAGGTGTGAATATATACTTTAGGCTATTTTGATAGGTATATATCTCACACTCCTCACTGTATAGGTAGTAATGCCAGATTTTCAAGGAAACATCACACAAACTAGCTCTGATCATGCATTTGATAGTTCTGATCATGGATCATAAATTGTGATGAGATCTAGGCTATCACACTTATATTTTTCATGAGTACACAACTGAAGACTTTATTTAAAGAATCGCTAAATATCACAATAATTTCCCCACTCTTCGTTAATGTGATTACATGTCAAGTGATTAGCCTTCTCTTTAGCTCCCTGATGCTTTCCTCACATTCATCCCTCCAGAAATACTTCGCCACTTTCCTTGTTAACATTGTTATTAGGTAATACCATTCGCAATTTCTCACAAAACATCTATAGTACCCCTCCAACAAAGAAAACTATGGATTTATTTTATAATATAGGGTCTTGTCCATTCCTCAATTGCAATCATTTTCTAAAGATCCACAGAAATCCCCTCACATGTGATCACATGAACCATGAATGTGACATGCTTTATAGAAAATTCACACTTTATAAACTTTGAGTACAACTTCTCCTTCCATAAATTCACCAACACAAGCCTTATATGATATTCATGTTCCACATTTCCCCATGAGTAGATAATAATATCATCGATAAACACTCCCATTAATTTTTTGAGGTAATGTTAGATGACTATATTCATTAAAATATTGAATATTGAATGGGCATTAGTATGTTTGGAGGGAATCACCAAAAACCCACAGTTCTTATACCATGTACTGGTTGGATTATTTTGTATATATTCCTTCTTCACCTTTACCAGGTGATCTCCAAAATGAAGATCCACCTTTGAAAGGTATTGGGATCCTCGCAACTAATCTAACAAGTCATTAATCCTATTAATAGGATGATTTTTCTTTATGGTTATCATGTTGTGTTCTTAATAATCGATAGACATCTGCATTGAACCATCCTTATTCTTCCTAAAGAGTACAGGCGCATTCCAAGGTGATGCACTGGGGTGTATGTACCCATTCTCCAAATGCTCTTATAGGTGCTTCTTTAACTTCTCCAGTTCGATAGGATTCATCCTATAGTTACATTTTGAAATACGTGAATCTCCAGATATGGGTTCTATGGATAAATATACCACACAATATAGGGAAAGTCGGGGTAACTCTTTGGAAAATACATCATTGTATTCCCTCATGATGGGAATTTCCACTAGGTTGACACTTTACTTTGAATCAACCATTTGAGAGAGGTATGATTCTTCAAAGGGAATAAACACACACTCTGATGAAGTACATTATAAATGATATTTATGACCTTCCTTGCATTTTTAGAGGATAATAGGATGGCTCAGAATATGAAATGATATTTCCTTTTCCCAACAGTTTATATGTGCTCTATATAACTTGATCCAATCCATTCCCATTATAGTGTCCAATTACACAAAGGGAAGTATTATGAGATTAGATGGAAGAATCATCTTTCATATGATAATAGGAGAAGAGTTCAACCCTTGTGTTGTAATGATTTCACCGCTTAGTGTTTTTATAGATATCTCAACTTCTCCGCCGCCGTGACCATTATTTGAGTTTCGGCTTCCTCTACAAGACATACTTTTTTTTAAATGAAAAATAAATACCATGTTTTACTTTTCTTTTATTTTGGTATTGAGAATGGTTTTCATAATGTATTTATATCAATGTGTTGTATTGATATCTTGTGATTGAAAGGTGGAAATGTTATGTTTCCTTTATTCATGTTTTATGTGATATGATTATGTTGAGGTTCTTGGGAATTATTATGAAGAAAGGTGGTTCTGTGATAAACTAAGGGAGGGTGAGCTCGATATAGCTCTCCAATGCATTGGGTAACGCGAAGGAGTGAAACGTTAAGGTTTCTCCGAAGAGATTTAGGGAATATACTGTGATGGGTATTCCAAAGGTAACCAAGAGGGTTACTCCCTATGTAAGAATGTTATGAATGCCTCAAGTTACCTTTATGTATTATGATTTCTATGATTTATTCATGATTTGATGAGTTATGTTAAAGTGTTTATGTTTTATGGGTAAAGTATGATTTCATTCTTATGTATATATGTACCCATGTTTTCTTTCTATATTTTTATAACCCATACTGAGCTTTTAATGCGCATCCCATGTTTTTTTGAAATGTTTTTCACAGGTCAAGGGAAAGGTACATGATATGATGATAGTGTAAAGGAAGTGTCAAGAATGAATCCATGTTTTATTTTAAATATGTTTCCATTGATGGGAGAAATTAATACTATCTTTATGTAACCACTTTGTTTATATGTGGAATGTAATGCAAGTTTTATGATCTAATTCTCTAAAACTCTAAACCCGAAAATATCCTCAATGTGTAATCTTGTAATAACTCAAGATTAAGTAAGGTTTAAGGCTGGAGCCTTATAGTTGGTATCAATGGTCGGTTTAGATAACTTTAGGAGTTAGAATTCTATTAAATGATTATCCAAAAATATTTTTTTATGGTCAAATTGAAGTGATGTAGAATTTGAATATTACCATGATGCTTCATCTAAGACATGTTTGTTCAGAATGGTTTTCCACAGAGGAAGTAGGGAAGCAGTGCTAGGAAGGCATGCAGAAGGAAATAACCTTCCGAATCAGCATCCTGAGATGGTCGGAATTGGAACTCAACAGTTTGTTGCAGTAATGGCACAGTTGAATCAAACGATAAATGGAGGTGGTATCCATGTATGAGATCATCCAGATCAACCGCAGAGGAACATGTCAGTGGTGAAAAATTTCATGAGGCAACATACCCCATCATTCAGAGGATCATCTGACCCTGTGCTAGCTAATGGGTGGATTAAAGCACTGGAGAAGATTTTCGATGTCCTGGGGTGTTCAGACAATCAAAAGTTTAGTATTGTTATTTACCGTTTGGAGGGTGAAGCAGATCAGTGGTGGTCGATGGTTAGAAATATCAGCGACACTAATGAGATTAATACTCTCGGCTGGGATGAATTTAAAGGTATGTTTCTTGAGAAATATTTTCCTAAGGCTGTTCGACTTAGGATGGAAAAGCAATTCTTGGAATTGAGGCAAGAGGAAGACTCAGTGGCTGCCTATGAAGAAAGGTTTACTCGATTGTCAAGGTATGCTCCAAATTTTATCTGATACCTTTATAGAAAAATCAATCTTTTTTACTCAGGATTAAAGCCAAAATATCGAAGGGCATTGGATACTCGTGAGTTTATAAGTTATGAAAATCTTGATCGATGTGCTGAGAAGGTGGAAATGAAGTTTGTCGGTGATAAAGTGTTCTATAAAAACCAGCAGAAGAAGAGACCGAGGTGGAAGGAGAAAGGAAAGAGTTCTTCATCAAGGTCTGATGGTAAGAAAACTAAGTTTCTAGTTTGTGATAAATGTGGGAAAAGGCATGCTGGGGAATGTCTTTTGAATTATATAAAATGCTACCGATGCGGTAAGATGTGACATAAGGCTCGTGATTGCACTGAAAAAGATCAAGGTGAAGGTAAGACCAAATTTTATTTACAGTTAGTAAAATGTTTTAAGTGCAATGAGATGGGTCACTATGCAAACGAGTGTCCGACAAAGAGCTTGAGTGATGGGAAGCAGTTAGACTACAAGTAGAAAGGGGTGGTGAAATCCTTTGCAACTACTTCAGCAGATGTCAGGCCATAAAATTATGTTGTATCAGGTACTTTGTTTGTTTTTTCAGATTACGCCAGTGTGTTGTTTGATTCGGGGTCTACACATTCTTTCATCTCTGAAAACGTTTCTAGTAAAATGGGAATACCATCTCAAGAAATGACTTATGAACTTTTGGTAAAAACGCCTGGGGGAAATGTTGAGGCAAAAAGAATTTATAAGAATCTTCCTATCCTTATCTGTGGAAAGAACCTACTTGCAAACCTTATTGTTCTACCTTGAGTAGAGTTTGATGTTATCCTGGGTATGGATTGGCTCTCTATTTACCATGCTAAGATTGACTGTAGAGCTAAAGAAGTTTCTTTTCAGAAATACTTTTAGTTTGTGTACAAGAATGAACCCTTACTGTTGATAACATATCAAGAGGCCGAGAAACTTGTAAAAGATGGAAATTAATGTTACCTTGCGCACATTGTTGAAAACAAGGGAACTATTCATATTAGTGATGTGCCAGTCGTAAATGAGTATCCTGATGTTTTTCTTGATGAGTTTCCTGGAATAATACTAGATCGGGAAGTTAAATTTACTATTGACTTAGTTCCTGATGCTAAGACAATTTAAAAACCCCCTTATCGAATGGCTCAAATTGAACTTTTAGAGGTGAAGGACCAATTGCAAGATTTATTAGAGAAAGGTTTCATTCGACCTAGCACGTCACCATGGGGTGCTTCTGTTTTGTTTGTTAAAAAGAAAGATGGTTCTATGAGACTTTGCATTGATTATAGAGCCTTGAATAACATCACTGTTAAGAACAAATATCCTTTACCTCATATCAATTATTTGTTTGATTAGCTCCAGGGAGCTCGGTTTTTTTCAAATATTGACCTGAGATTGGGGTACCATCAGCTGAAGGTAAAGGAGGCAGATATTCCGAAGACCATGTTCCGTACAAGATATGGCCATTATGAATTTGTATTAATGCCTTTTGGGCTAACCAATGCACCTGCTGTATTCATGGACTTAATAAATAGAATTTTCCATGAGTTCTTGGTTAAGTTTTTGGTGGTTTTCATTGATGATATTTTGGTGTTTTCTAAAAGTAAAGAAGAGCATGAAAGACATTTAAGGGTTATTTTTCAAACCTTTAAAGAATAGAAATTGTATGGGAAATTCACCAAGTGTGAGTTTTTGTTGCAACAAATTTCATTCCTTGGTCATATTGTTTCTAAAGATGTGATAACTGTTGATCCTATAAAAACAAATTTTGTTGAAAAATGGCCAAGACCCACAAATGTAACTGAGATTCGTAGCTTCCTTGGTTTGGCAGGCTATTACCAAAGGATTGTTAGAAATTTTTCACAGTTATCTAGTCCAATGACTAAGCTAACTCGGAATGGTGTTAATTTTATCTGGACAAAAGAATGTGATGATTGTTTTCAGGAACTGAAAAGAAGATTGGTGAATGCTCCAGTTTTGTAACTACCTTCCAGGAATGGTGAGTTTGTTATATACAGTGATGCTTCATTGAAAAGACTTGGTTGTGTCCTAATGCAGAATGATCAGAAGAGTTATGCGGACAACAGGAGGAAGGATCTCTCTTTTGAGGTAGGTGATCATGTTTTTCTCAAAGTATCACCATGGAAAAGTGTGATTTTATTTGGTAAGAAAGGAAAGTTGAGTCCAAGGTTCATTGGACCATATGAAATTCTGGAGAGAGTTGTATCAGTTGCTTACCGAGTGGCTTTACCTCCGAGTTTATCTCAGGTACACAATGTTTTTCATGATTCGATGTTAAGAAAGTATATACCAGATCCATCTCATGTTTTTAGTCCAGAGGTAGTTCAGATGGAAGAGAACCTATCTTATGAGGAACAACTAGTCCAGATTCTTGACCACAGGGAGCATGTTTTACGGAATAAGGTGATTAATCTGGTAAAGGTTTTGTGTAAAAACTACTTGATGGAAGAGGCAACATGGGAATCTGAAAATGCAATGAGGGATAAGTACCCCACTTATTCGATAAGTAAATAAATTGTGGGGATGCAATTTTATAAAGGGGGAAGGATGTAACATCCCAAGTAAGTAATGAATTATAGATATTTTATCTATGTCTATTAATGAATTAGATAGTGTTTTAGATGCTTAAAATGAAAATAAATCCAATCTTAACCATGGAATACACTAATATTTTTAAAAGATTGTTTTATTTGTATTTGATGGAAAACCATTTTCAAATCTATCTTTTCACAATTTTATAACCTATGTATTTCTAAATAAGCTTATTCTTTAGGATTGGGACATCAAAATTTACTTTGTGTGAATTTTTGGTATTTTTCCGATAAAGTTCATTTTTTAATGAATAGTGAAAATCTTGTATTTTAATTCAAAACCTCTTTTTAGTATAACTTATTTATATGATTAGATTATCTTTTGAATTGGTTTTGAAGTGAAATTAGAATATATTTTTACCATTTAAGCCAATGGTGGTCATTGGAATCAATTTCACTTTGAAATTGGACTTAATCTTGTGTCAATCTTTTGATACTTATTGTTTCATAAAAACACGCTATTTTTCATGACAGTGGGAATTAATTATTAAATTAATTAATGTAACTTATATGATTTGAATTTTGTAAAACAGACATCATTTTGGAATTCATAATATCAAATATATCTTAGGGTGAAGTTTTGGTATTTTTCAGAAAAACTTCAATTTTTGATGAATAGTGAAACCACTAAGTGGTAGTTAAAGAAACTGATTTTTCGTTTAAATGAAACTTTTCCAGTTTTGTGTTTTGAATTTCAAAAATACGACATACATGGTTTTCATTAAGAAGTAAAATGTGGTTAAATGGGATAAAAATAATTTTTTGGTGAATAGTAACTTATTAAGTTTTTAATCGCGATTAGTGGTAATTAGTGTAGTTTAAGGTAAAAATAATGTTTTAATAATATGAGATGAGTTTGACACATGTCCTACCCTCATTGGATGTGTCATGGACGACCAAGAAAATCCATGGTTCAACTTGGGGACCCCATGGAGCCACATTGGTTGGGAAATGACATAAATAACTTTTTATTTAATGAAAAAGTAAAAATGACACAAACATGAGTTGTTTTACGAAAACAATTTTTACATGGTGTTATAAAAGTCATAATTTTGACTATAAATATTCATTAGAAATATAAAAATATTTCCTACATCATGATATTTATTTTATAATTTTTAGACATTGAATAAATTAAATTATTTATGACATCATGATGATGCAGCGATTACCTCATTAATAAAGGATTTAAATAAAATGAAATGATAATGTGAAAGCTATGACCTAAACATGTCCAAAATCTATTGGATTGGTGTATTTAGAACCCTTATCACCTTACCCTAGAATTATAGCAATGTGGGACCTTTTTAATCTGAAAGTCATTTTCAAATAAAGTAATATTTCTTTACTTTCCAAGAGTGCCCCTCCTCTCCTCTTATAAAAGGCCCCAGCCTCTACCTCCTTACCCACACTTCCAAAGCCTTTGGCTTGGCCAAACCCTGCCCATTTTGTCTCTCCACATCCCTCTATTACTTCTTGAAGCATCACTTTGGGAATAAGGCTTCCCAAGGAAGCCTTTGAGCTCAAACCAAAGGGAGTTACCCGATTTTAAGGTAATGTCTTCCCTTGAGTCCTTTTGTTTTATTTTGCTTCTCCAAACCCATAAACTCTTTTTATTCATTTATTTTGTAACAACCCCAATATCTTCAATATACTAGGATGTTGTTATAAGAAGGATTCGAGCTACACTTACACACACCTACATCTAATGGTTAAATAACATACTGTTTCCGTGGATGGCGAATTTCGGCCTCCCGAAACGATGATTGTTCAACATTATTTTAACACCTTCAAAGGTGGCCATTATGATGACACTATATTTATATATGATATAATATATGTTTATTTTTTCCTTAAGCTTATGTATTTTTCACTTTGGGCATAACTTTATGGTTTCCATTATGGGTAAACGCGATATCTTCATTTAAGGAAGTGCGGACTACCGCCCCCTCAAAGTGATTTGATTCGTTAAATACCATATGTGGGATGTATAAAGGATGGAGTTATGATATTATATATGATATTACACTATAATTATAATATACCTTTATATTATTATGATTCCACTCTATAAAATATGAAATAGAAATGAAAGTAGTGTTCATGCGTACGTACGGCTTACCGTCTCCATGAACGGTGCATTTCATTTCATACCTCTAAATGATTATGTAATATTATAAATGCATGTATATACTGGATATATATGATATATATGATATCTACATCATGAATACCATTCTGGATATAATGGATATATGAACAACTTATAATTATAAAGGGTTTATTTTTGACTCAAGTACCAATGATCGTTAAAACAACTGTTATTAACTTAAATAATTACATTGTGTTCATGACATGGAAATAAGTGATATAAAAGGAATAATGAACTTGAAAAGGGTTATTAACCAAGTAGAAATTAACTCAAGTTTATTATTCAGGAGATTAAATAACGACCGAGTCAAGTCAGACCTGAGGTATCGGACTTCGTCTCAATCTCCTTTCATTGAGGCATATTTTGTTTTATACACAACATTATTTTATACGGTGTATAAACCCCTTTGACTTTTACAATTATTCAAAAGGAATATTTTTTATACAAAGTGTTTACTAAATGACAAAAGTGAATGTTTTTTTGGTCGTACGTATGCGGTGACAACGACTTCTTCGCCGCCGTGACCATTATTTGAGTTTCAGATTCCTCTACAAGCCATACGTTTTTTTAAATGAAAAATAAATACCATGTTTTACTTTTCTTTTATTTTGGTATTGAAAATGGTTTTCATAATGTTTTTATATCAATGTGTTGTATTGATATCTTATGAATGAAAGGTGTAAATGTTATGTTTTCTTTTATGCATGTTTTATGTGATACGATTATGTTGAGGTTCTTGTGCATTATTATGAAGACGGGTGGTTCCGTGATAAACTAAGGGCGGGTGAGCCCGGTATAGCTCTCCAATGCATTGGGTAACGCGAAGGAGTGAAACTTTAAGGTTTCTCCGAAGAGATTTAGGGAATATATGGTGATGGGTATTCCAAACGTAACCAAGAGGGTTACTCCCTACGTAAGAATGTTATGAATGCCTCAAGTTACCTTTATGTCTTATGATATCTATGATTTATTCATGATTTGATGAGGTATGTTAAAGTGCTTATGTTTTATGGGTAAAGTATGATTTAATTCTTATATATATATGAACCCATGTTTCCTTTCCATATTTTTATAACCCATAATGAGCTTTTTCTGCTCATCCCAAGTTTTTTTGAAATGTTTTTCACAAGTCAAGGGAAAGGTACATGATATGATGATAGTGTCAAGGAAGTGTCAAGAATGAATCCATGTTTTATTATAAATATGTTTCCATTGATGGGAAAAATCAATACTATCTTTAGGTAACCACTTTGTTTATATGTGGAATGTAATGCATGTCTTATGATCTAATTCTCTAAAACTCTAAACCTGAAAAGATCCTCAATGTGTAATCTTGTAATAACTCAAGATTAAGTAAGGTTTAAGTTTGGGGCCTTATATTCATAGGGTCCTAAAATCTACCCAAGGATTACCTTGGTCGTAAATATCTTATAAAATAGTGTTATGACAAGTTTAAGGGTAATTTAATATTATTATAATATTATTTTTCAACCTTATTTACCAGATTTACCTTTTAACCATGGTAAATAAAAAATTTACCGAAGTAAATATTAATAATGTCTAAAAATAAGAGTTTCATAATTAAAAACATGTACCACCTTATTCCAAATATGGAATCCATTTTTTCCTGTTCAAAACACAGATATTTCAGAAATTAATTTAAAATTAATTTCTGTTGTCAAAAACAAAAAAGCGTGTTTTTAAGAAGTAAAAAATATCAAAAGATAGACCTTTATTTATGTCCAATCTAATTGTAAAAGTAATTATAATGACACACATCATATTAAATGACAAAAATATAATATAATTAAATTTGAAAACATTCTTATGTATAATTTAACATTATACATTATTTTTATCAATCAAGTTGTTTTCAATTAAGATTTAGTATTTATCAATATTCATCAAAATATTAATGTTATCAGAAAAGTAACAAAAATTTATCCAAAATAAATTTTTATGTCCCTCTTCTAAAGAAAAATTTTATTTTATCAAATTGAATATATAAAAGTGTCAAATATTGGATTTAAAAACAGTTATCCATTAAAGAGGGAAAAACTGTATTTTTTTAAAAATACATATTTTATAGAAAAACTGAATTTTTCCTTATATTATGTCTTAGAAAAAAATATAGATATTAAAAGTATATGGGATGTATATAAAATTAAAAAAGTGGTTATTACTATACATAACTGATTTTTAAATGTCTATTTTGATAGGTTGTGGTGTGCTTGAACTCAGTGTTGTGCACATCACACACTATTGTATTATTAAAAGTGAAACATACCGTGGAAGATTGGGGTTTTACATCTACATTTTCTTTCTCTAAGATGAGTTTGGTGTTTTATAATAGAAATCATCACCTCATTCTTTAAACATACTAAATCAACATCATGAAAAGTAATGAAGGAATGATATGGATGAATATCAATATACACTTGCACAAGGGTAGCATTAAAAATAATCATATCTCTCACCATAGATGGTCTAACCTGATCATCTAAAATCATCTGCTCAGCTCCATAAAATTGCTTCATCACTGTACTATGCTATTTCTTGCCTTTCTAATATATCCCTTACCAAGGATTCATGGTATTACCAGAATCACCATTTATATATCTACTCTATTAATTCGAATGATTTTATTTCCCTCATTTTTTTTATGCATACAATTCTTGTGATAACATATAAGTGTCTCGAGAACCTGACATTTGAGCACTATGAAAATAGAACTGAAGATGTCCCATCTTCTTGTAGCTATGGTATGATCTAGGTTGTGATGTACACTATCACATTATGTGGTCAAGTGAACCACAATGGAAATAGTATTCATTTATCTTAGGTCATGGATGGAGGTTAATTGATCCAACCAAATGATTTTACATCCCGCTCTGACCTTGGAAATAAGTTTCCTTCTTCTAAATTCTCCTAGAATTTGAGTTCTACCATTTCCCATAGGTATAATCATACTTCCACCTCCCACATCTCTTGAGATTCCCCTTTCAATCACTATTTAACTATTATCCATCTCTTTATAATCTCTAATATAGATCATTGAGATATTCGATAAAATCGCCTACCTTATCCCTAATTTAAAGATACGTGCCTTCAAGGATGCACTCGCCAAAACTTCTAGGGTAAAGAACACTAAATTCATAAATTATATACAAACTCTATGATAGAGATATTATCCTTCTTTATGTTGAAAAATTCTATCATTTTCTGGATCATGAATGTCTGAGGATAGAATTGTTTGTTAACCAATTCCTCAAAATCCTCCAAACTAAGGCCTTGATCTGTTTTTCCTTCACCGCTAGATCTAACCATTTACATGAAAGATATTCAATAATATAATTTTCTAGTAAGACTTTGAACTCTGATGGTGTGCTGATGAAATCGATGATACAATTTATACTATTCGTCCACACTTATAGGTTTTTGGGTTTAGAATCCCCCTATAAAATGGGTGGATTCTACTTTATGAACTAGATGTAATGATCCAAATTTCATGATCATCCCTATAATTCCCCATATCCACAGCTTTGAATTCTTGTAAAATACTCTGAAATTGTTGGTTCACATGTGGTTCAGTTGCAACCTCATTCTCTGCAGCGTTTTCTGGTTGGTTCCTAAAATGCCTACCAGGTTCCATTTTCAAAATATTCAACAAACTCTATAAATCTCACTCTCTAACAACTAATGGATTAGCATTTCAAATTCTACCACATCAATTATCACAATATTTATTTCCAACATAATCCATATTCATCTTCAACCATTTTTGAAAACATTAAACTTTATTTTTGATAATCAACCCATTTTTAACATAGCATAGTCATATTTGTTTTCAAAGTCTTTCATTTGAAAAAAATCATGTTCTTTTAAAAATTATCACTTTTTCCTAAAAAAATAGTTACTCCAAATTATATATCATCTTCTAGTGTGAATTCATTACACTAATTCATGGAATACTAGTATCATTGTCTATGCCCATGACAATGATATTTCAAAATCCTAGAAGTTTATTCGAAACACTTACGTACCCAACTCTCTGGTATCATGATGTTTAGCATAAAATGGTTAGGTACGTATTTTTATATTCTACATTTCACATTCCAAAAAATATTACTCCATTTTAAGATCACATCATAAGAAATATAAAAGATTGAATTCAATAACAAGGCCAAAAACCAATGCTATGGGACAAAACAAAATGATATCATTTGTAATGAACGACTTATTCTCGTTGTATTGAGAATATAAGGAATAATTACAAGGCCTTATGAAACATCCCCAAGATGGCAAAGGCTAGAAATAATTTTCGAAGTGATTGAATTGAATACGGGGGACGATTTATCATTTAAGAACTGAAACCATTAACCCAATACACCATAATCAAACAACTCACTATATGATGCATGAATAAATGAAAGAAAACTCATCCACTTAATTTATATCAAAACCACACCAAAGAGTACTATAGTTGAAGACAAAGAAACTATCAAATTAAAAAAGAGGTACATAACTACAAGAAACTATAAGACAACCACAGGACTACATCCTCCACAAGATCTATGCTCCAATATCACCAAACTACCCAATTATCATGAGGTTGTTCTAAAAACTTGTGATACCTTACCTTTTCTCGTGTCCTGAAATATAAAATTTGTAAAAGCACCATAGTTCTAAAGCATGTGTGAGTATAAAACTCAGTAATATTTCCCCAGTTACATCCCTACTCATGACACTAGGATTTAAAAGTTAGCAACATTTTTATAAACAATTTATAAAAAACAATTTTTCAGAAAAATTTATAACTAAATAGAAACTTGTTTCAAACCATTTATAGCCAAATGTCAACATTTATATTTAAACCAATTTTTGAAAAAATCGTACTTCTAGGAAAATAAAAATTAAAGTCCTCAAAATCATTTCTCAATATCATTTTGTCATACCCATTCCATTGTTTACAACACACCCACACATGCATGAAACCTATAACTCCCTACACTCATGAGTGGTGAGTTATCCTTCAAGTTAACCATCACTTAGTGGACCACTTTGATGGGGTTACTTCTTTATCATATCCATCCCATACATTTCATAAGGGTCCTTCATCTACATATCTATACCAATTCATATGAACACACATCAGAAACCCATGCCAAACCCATGCCAAAACCACATGTGTTCAACCATTTCAATAAACCCATTCTTTTATTGTAAATCATCAATCAAGTCAATTTCAACCAACCATTTCATGTCAATAAAAAAATATTATTATTTTTGAAAAAATCCTAATCAAATACATGTGAAACAATTCAATAAAATCCCCATTATAAAATCCAACTTTTAAAATCATGAACAAAATCACATTTTCAAGAACACCCAACTTTCTAGATTGACACAATTTACCAAACCGTCACAAAAGAGGATTTAAAAAAATTGTTACAAAGCCAATTAAAACTCAATTCATTAGAAGATATTTATTTTGAAATCCTTCCTATTAGTTTTATCCATTGGAGTCGAGAGTGAATCCACCTACCATGATTGTTTTGGTGAAAAATGAATTCTGAAGAAGACGGCTCAAGAATCTAGGTGATTCTCCACAAAATGGCCTTAGATATGTTCCCCTATCAGGATCCAAGCCAAATATAATCATATTTGGAATCCATTACTATATATATACCCATAACAGATAAAGATCTATGAAATTGACTGGATAGAAAAAGTGTATTTAAGTATATCTAGGAAACCGGTCAAGAACGATCAAGGAAAAGAACATACTACAAGAAAAATGCTTCTAAATGCTAAAGAAAGGCTACATATCGATTATAATTCACTTGGGATAGGTTCTATAACTTTAAATTGAAAAGAATACATATTTAGGGTCACAATGGAGAAAAACATAGGGTGTTAGAGTTAAAAACGGGTGAGATCCACTTTTTTAGGATCTCACATTGATGTCGTGCATGGCTTAGTCACACAGTTAGAGAAACTGTGCACTAACCGTGTGTTAGATACTGCTGGTATAGACCCTCTCATGGAATCCATGCACATTCCCCCTAACTATGTTCCCACCATGCCAAAGCTACTATCCAACATTATAAAACTGTATGGTTTCCCCTAGGATTCCCGCGCGGTTTGGGTAAACCGTGCGCAACCTGTGTTCCATTCCATTAGCACAAAAAAACATTATACAAGATCTATAAACGTTACCAAAATTTCCCATTAAAAATTATATAAATAATAGTACAATTTAATGGTTACATACTATAAATTTTGGGTACTAAAATGTACCTCTGGTTTTTATTATTGTTGTTTTTTATACTGTAAATAACTATTTTTAGATTTGTTTAGATTAGATATAGGATGTGTTTTGTTGAATTGTGGAATAGTAGGGGCCTGTGGGACTAAAAATCAAGTCCTTAGTAAAAAATTTATACTATAAATGGAATTGTGATTTTTTCTATCGGTCATAACTTCATATGATAGAGTCATAAAAATATTTAATATAAAATTTTAATGAGTACTAATATCCAGAGGCTTGTGTATATTTCATCACATCATGGAATAAAATATTTAAGTGAGATACATTCAAAACATGTTTTTTGATACTACATAAAGAATGAATAATTTAAATATGTTTTCTAATAAATATAGATAGGTGTAAATAAAACTAAATAGTAGTGGTGATTTATGAGATAATTAGTTGATTTTAACAAAAATGTAAGTCACACAGTGGATATTATTATTATATTGAACCTCAATTTGATATCTAAATTGATGAAATGAGTAAGAGAAAAGTAGATATCTAACAAAAACTATATGAATATATGGTATTCATAAAATAGTAGGGAGACTATTTATGTATAGAAAATTGTTCCAAATTCCATTTATATTTTTAGTTGACAAATATTAGTTCAGTTGGTGTTAAAGAGAGTGGTTCTGAATTCCATTCCCCATAACAATTGATTAGTAAATCCAGAGGAAAAAATATATAACATATCTTCATAATCGAATTTAAGAGGCTCTAGCTAAAGAAGGATGTCATTGAATTTTTGAATTTTTTTTTACAATATGTATTGTATTAAAACAATATATTAGAATGGTTGGTGTAATATTTACACGTTAATAAATTTCTAAATAGGAATTTATTTCTACAGATTTCATTATTGATTTACCCGCATTACTATAAAATTATGATATTGTTTGTTTAATGATGGATCAATTCATTAAATCAATTAATTTTCATCCCATTTAAAAAATATAATTCATTATTAATCATGATAGGATATATATATATATAATAGATTTTCTTTTGTTTTATGGAGTTATAAAGACTATTGATTGATATAACAACCAAAGTATACATATTTATTTCAAAAAGGATAATGTAATTTAATGTTCACACATTATATGATAAGAAAAACTAGTCATACTCATACATATAGGTATACAATGAACGTCATTCAAATGTTATAATATATTATTAGAGTTGGTTTTATTTGTTTTGGATTACCATTTCCATATTTTCATGTTTATTTAAGTTTTTTATTTTAATATTCATTAATCTTAAATATAATGGGATCAATTTTAGTCATTTTATTTTTAACCATGTTGATAAACATTATATTTTAGTACAAGCACATGAACTCTTGTGGGATCCAATTTTTATCCAAAAATTAAAAATTTAGTTAAATTGATGTTAAGACATATGGACTTATCTAATATTTGGAAGACATATTATATTTATCATCAAGGGTAAACCCATAGATTTTTTGTTGGGTTTTTTTATTTTTGAATTATTTCCCCAAGTGAAAACACTAGAAGGATTGAAATTAGAAGAAATAAATTCCATGTTACATAAGAATTTTGATACTATAGAACCAATTAATTATCTGGAATATCTTATAGAATTATAAAATTTTTATAGAATAAATCATAATTAATTTTATATTTCATAACTGAAATTTTATCAATAGGTTGTAACTACTGTCAAAAAATAGAAATTAGTTTAGGTAGAATCAAATGTATTGTATATATAAGGACCTAATCGAATCATCATTCATAGAGGGATGATTTTTAAATGATGGTGAATTATTTTTGTGTGGAACTTATGCTATGATATAAATAATCAAGAAAATACTTTTGAAATGGATATTGAAATGTGGTTTTTTTTGATAAATATTTTAGGTTATGGGAACTCTAAATGGAATTTTGAGAGAAAAAATTCCATTAATGGGGGGAATTATAACTATATAGCTTTATAATGTGTGTTAATATCTATTTTCAAAATATAAATGTTGTAAATTTTAATTTGAAGAAATTATATGTTTTATTTGAATTGAATATGTCAAATTGAGAGTTATATTATCTTTAGAGTGAATTTGAACTTCATTATTGGATATTTAATGAGGTGTTTAACATATTGTTCATGTTTTTTTAGTCTACATTATTGATATAATTTTCAAGATGTGATGACTATGATATGATTTTCAATAAAAAAACAATATTTATTGATCTTTTTCAATATTGTTAGTTTGAAATCAAATTTCATTAGAAAATATTATTAAAATGGGATAGATTATTTCACACATAAAGGGATCCATTAATTATATCCATTTGAAATGAATCATGTAAGGAGGATTATTATTTCTAGAAGAGGCTTTATGATTAGAGCATGGTTTCTCACACCATACTATAAAACAATAATTTCTTACTAGAATAAATATGTTTGTTTTTAAATATTATTTTGTCATAGGTTTAATTCGAATTCATCATGTTTTCCCATATTTTAACTCTCCATGTGATGAATACCTCACCCTTTACTCCTCTATTCCCACTATTTCTTTTTGATTTTTCATTATGGTTCTTTAGAAATCTCTAAGTTAAGTGTTCCCTTTATCTTATACATTTATTGTCAACTACCATTTTCCAATATTTCTAAATGGTATATTCATTTTGGGGATTTTTTTCATTTGTTAGTAAATTTTTATGTTTGGAATTATCAGGATTAAGGTTTCCTTTTATCTCAAATGTATTTATCTCTATATTATTTCTATAATTACATCACACACTACTAGTTTCATCAGTTACTGTAAGGGATGTTCTGTATATTCCATTACTAATTGAAAAATAAACATGATTATTTTATATAGTATACATGTATAATACAATGTTTTTTGAAGATTATATGTCCTCATTAAATTACTATGTGAATTTTTAATTAGTTATTCATATGTTTTATCTCACATGTATTTAGCTCTATATTATTTCTATAATGACATCACACACTACTGGTTTCATCAGTTATTGTAAGGGATGTTGTTTGTATTCCATTACTAATTGAAAAATAAACATGATTTTTTATATAGTATACATTTATAATACAATGTTTTTTGAAGATTATATGTCCTCATTAAATAACTATGTGAATTTTTAATTAGTTATTCATATGTTTTGAAAAGAGTATTACTTGAAAAGAGTATTACCTGAAGATTATATGTCCTCATTAACCCTATATGAATTTTTAATGTCTTCATCCCATGTATATAATTATTTGCCTCACCTCATATGGAATAGTTATAAAGGGAGAACACAATGAAATTATTTAAAGTGTTATTTAAAAATATCTAAGCCATTAATAATGTTTTTATTACCCAAGATTACTAATTATTCACTATATTTATGTGGTTGTAACGAGGGATAGTCACATTCCCAACATCATTGAGTCCCAAAATATGACCACTTGAAAAATTCCTTTATTTTTTACAACTTACCACTGCAATAGTGATCAACAAAGAGTCCCACGATGTTCTAACTCTAGATTCAGACAAGATTATTCAGTATCCACTTCAATGAATGACACACAACAAGAAATATTATTATTGGATTCTCATTTCTTATAATCCACCATGTGATATAGACATTTCCAAAAATATAATTGATCACATGGTCTAATTTTGTATAGTTATTTATGGACTTTTACAAATAATGATCAGGTTGGTCAATTATTATTAACTATCAAATTACTACCTATTACTCATATCGACTCTCCAAATAGCCATAGATGCATGTATTCTTCTACATTATAGAAATATCGCAACTTCAGCCTCATTTTATTTCATCATAGAAATAATAATAAACACCTAAAATTCAATATATATAATTAAATAATTTAATATCTCAACTATAAATATCCATTCATGTAAGATACATTTTGTGATCTTTCATTATTTTTTCCCTACCTAAATTTATTACAAATAATGTTCTATGTGCTTTAGTTCAAATTGAGCTTTATGGATATCTTATTTTCTTCCCTTGAATGGCTTTATATTTTTTTATCTCTATGTGAGTAATATCACATGTGTATCACGTAATATTATTTTCTTCTAACTTAAATATTCTCATGCATTAAAATTACATCTATCATTCCTAGAACTATCAAACACATATTAATTCACATATTTACTCATATTAAAACTTCTATATCCTCGATATCATCATATAAAAAAGTAAATTACCTCAATGTCATATTTAATGAAATTTTTACAAAAAAAAAATTTTATAGAGATGTTACACTAAAAGAATGTGGATCTCATCATCATTTATATAAATTTAAAAACTCTTTTAGAAAAAAATCATAATCAATAAATAGATCCCATAGAAAAATAAATAAGACTCTCAAGTCTCTGTTTTGGTCTCTCAAATATCACTATGATCTCAATGAAAATTATTCTCATAAAATTATGATTTATTCAGAGGAGTTTAGAAAATAAAATCCACAACATCATTCTATTTTAAATCATGTTCATCCCTTACTGGTATTAGATTACTAACTATAAATTATCTACATCACTTATCCTATGATTCCTCTAAACAAATTATATAGAAATAATAAAATCATCATCATTATATTCAAATATGTGTCATACATTACATAAAAAATTGTGTAAATTTATATATTCATGTACATGAAACTATACACATGTCTCGATCTTTCTTGGTGTCATAAAAGAGAATATATGTTCATCTCACTATGAAAGGTTAAAAGATCAATTTTTATTGAAAAATAAATAATTAATATTATTTTGACACTAACAATTACCCACAATATAATATGAATGATCTAATCTCTTTCTTAGTCTCATAATAAAATCTAGGTAATAATCCTAATGATTTGACATATAACACTAACATGTATAACTCTTCGATGAGTAGAGGAAAAATTCAACTCACATCAACTATTATAATGGAGATGAGGAAAAATATTGGTTAGATAATAATTGTTTTTAATGTTTTAATGTGATGTAATGATACATATTACTATCTAATACATCAAAAAAATATTATTTACTAATAATCCATATTAATTCATTTCATAGTTCACACTACATATTGATAAAAATATCTCTATTTTGAAAAACATGCACACATCTCACTACTTTGTGCCACCTCTCATGCAGTCTTGATAATAGTATATACTATCAATCGTTTCCCCTTCACACCTATGTGAAATAACTAATTCTTCAAGATGAATCCCATGTAATTCCTTGGTTTGTTGTTATGGACATGATCACATGTGGTTGAATCAAGCCATGCATGTGTGGTGAGATTGTATGTTTGTTATCCCATGGATGGTCACCTTTTTTATTAAAATAATATCAATAAAATACATAGTATAAATTGTACATATAATTACAATGATATAAAATTAACACTACTTAATTATTATAAATCCAAAAAAATAAATTTCAAATAGTATTTTTAAAATTTCATATATCATAAATCATCAAATTAAGGATTCAAAATCATTAAATTGATGATTTAAAATCAACAGAAGATGATCCAATGTTACATATTCTTGTGTTATTGACATATTGTAATAACAAACATTTATTGTAACATATCATGAGCTTAATGAGAAATTTCCCACAGTCATAAAATGTATGTGGATGATGTTTCCATTGAAAACCTTCAAGAATAATATGTCTAGGATTTACATATTTATATCATTTTATCCTCATGTAAACCATCCCCATCCATCACTCACATATTGATATCTTCTCCCATAATAATCTTCTAAGATAATCAGTTCACCCACCCCCTTTATAATTGATTCCAATTTCACTAAACACCATAAATATAAATATCTTTTCTTTTATTGGTCCATCATATTTAAAATTATTAAAATTCATTTTTATAGAAAATACCTTCTCATTAACACATTATGATCCATTTGAGATGACATGAAATATATTATTTTTAAAGGAACATTCATCTAGAAAATATTATGTGTACATATTAACACCCAGTGTAGAAAATGAGGAAGTATAAAAAAGGTGGTAAATGTTTTCAATACACAATAATCTTTGTGATACAAATATAATACACCTCGCACTTATATTTTAGAGATCAAAAAATTATCAAGACATGAAATATATTAATATTTAAATAATTTGGAAAACCCATCACTAAATATAAGAGTAAAACACAAAATTCAAATGTATTATATCACTATTAACTCCCCTTTGACAATAACATTTCAAATCGTATAGATTAAAAACTTACAACCGATAATCATTATAGCGACCCTACTTTTATTTCTGTAGATTTCTATTACATATTTTTAACGAAAAAAAACATAATAGAATTACGTATCTAGGATTCAAAGGTTTGGTGTCTTAGGAAAACTAGGATAATATATAACATTTTTAACATAAAACAGAAACATTTATTTAATTCCTTATTCTCTAGATTTTTTTGTCCCTTGGCTTCTCTTTTGTACAAGTAGTCACCTGAGGATATACATAAAAAAGTGGTGACCTAAATTCCCAGTAATATGATAGAAAAAAACATGAATAAAAACAACATGGGGTGAGCATAATTTAAATATTATCATCAGAATCGTGAGAGGAAGAATTAGATAATGTAATGGAATTTGGTGATGCCTAAAAATGAAACATCATGTCTTATTGGTTAGCTACCACACAGAGTTGTGAACAAATATAGAATCATGTTCATGTATATTTCACATTAAACCATGAGATTATTAACAATAACCAATGAATTGGAGTGTTTTATAATTCTCGCTTCACCCTTCATATCATAACATTCATATTTTTCTAGATAATTCCGGGCGGACCCGTGACATCATAACATTTATATTATCATGCATGCCCCATAGAAAATATGTCAAACAAAAACATAAAATAACCCATGGAATTAAATGGTTTCATTTAATAAAGAATACATTCATAAAAAATGGTTTCCAAAAATAAATAGGGAATAACATTCAAGATATAAAACCATCAACCTTGAGTGAAAAACAAACAATCTTTGAGTTTTTAAAAGGGTGTATTTATTTGAAAAAAGTGTTCTTTGGGAAAAAATGGATTTACATAAACTAGATTATAAAACATGTATATTCCATAAAAGGAATGATAATGATTATGATATTACTTTTATGGAATATCCATACTAAAAATGGGGTTGGTAGATTGAAAACCCAAAGATAGAGAGATGGGTTAGAGAATTCCCCTTACCTCGTATCTGAAATTGTTCTTCACTTTAATGTCCTTTAAAATTAAAGCAGATACATTAATTAACAATTAAAAAACCTTTTTACAATAATTTTATTCATTATGGTTTCATTAATTTCTTTTATTGTCCTTTGGATGAGTTATAGAGTATAAATTCATAGCTTGGGAGTGTTTGTTTTCATAGTTTTCATGAATGGTTCACTTGTTTTCATGAATGGATGTTTTTTTGAAATGTTTATAAAAATATATAATTGTTAATATATATTATTCATGAAATAACAGAGATATAAATGATCTTATAATGAATTTGGTTATATATCATGAGGATGAATAATTAGATAAATGTTAATGATTTTTAATTGAGGATAATTTTTGCGGTTCTTTAATCACAACAAACACGATTTGTTTTATCATTTAGTGTCATGAAAAAAAGTTACATATAGACTAAAAATATTGTATTAAAATAAAAATTGAAATATATTTTAACAATTTAATGGTTTTATCAACATCCTTAACGGTGTGCGAAGAAAATTAAAGTACATCGGCCAAGGTGTCAGTAAATTAACACATCATGGGTGATGATTTAATCGTTAAAATAAAAGAGTGTAGGGGAGAATTTTAATGAAGAATAATCCATTAACATTATAGAATACTAGTATATAAAACATATTGTAGTTACCATTCCATTTGTATTAATGGATATGAGAATAGAATAAAAAATGACAAGAAATTGAAAGGGAAATTAAAAGAAAAGAGAGAGGGAATTTACCCCTTTAATTCTCCTTTTGAGATCCTCCTTATGGAACCTAGGTTTGGTTTTTTGAGGATACCAAGAGATTATAGATGTGGGGGAGAGACTAGGGAAGAGGTTTGGGTAGAATTGGTACATTTATTAAAGCTTGAGAGGTCTGTGGAGAAGCGGGTTTGAGGGGAGGTATAAATAGTGGGCGGAGGAGGGTTTTCTTAATATTTTAATCATTAATTTATTATTTTTACAAAACAAAAATAATAGTAATTATTATAAGAATAAATAAAGTAACATTAGAATGTGAGTTCTAACCAATAGTTCTTACATTAGTATAGAGTCACCCCTGACTCAATAATTTAGGTATTTAGCTTAATTTGTAATTTATTGCATTCCACTATTCATTAAAAATACATGTATTTCAGGTAAATCCTAAAAAATCACCCTAATGATTTTTCAAAATATAGAATCAAAAAATAAAAAACATTTTTAAATAATAATTTTCTAACTATGAGTAACTTAAATTTTAATTAAAATCATATTTTACGTGAAAAATGCAAATTTGAAAATTAAAACTATTTTTATAACAGTTTGAAAAATTAATTAAGGCATCATAAAATTATATTATAATCATAAACCATAAAAATATTAATTTATGAACAGATTTTATTAAAAACCATTCTCTTTTATATTATTAAATTAATTATAAATGTGTAATGTAATATTTATGACTCATAAAAATACCAACACTTAATTAATAATTTTTAATGCATTCACTTACTTATCATATTATATAATTACATTATATTATCATTTATAAGATGCATAAATTTTATTTATAATTCAATGGGTGAGGTCACTAGTCATTTGGCCAGTTTTCTATTCATAGGGGTCATATTACTTTTTTTAAGGGAAGGTTACAATTTCATTAGTATAGATTCATTCATTTTGAGAAAAACTTCTTATATCATTAATTCATAATTTATAATGCTTTTATTTGTGTATCTAAGTGACTATAATACATTACCACTAGGAGGATTAATTTAATTAATAAATGTTTGAGTCATTACATTCTTCCCCCCTTTTTAAATTTAACCCTCGGAATTTCGTTTTACATGAACAGTTGAGGGTACTTATCCTTCATCGCCTCTTTTAGTTCCTGAGTTTCTTATTCATACTTATGGTTCTTCCACAAGACATTGACATAATAGGTTATCTTGTGGTATAGAACCATATCTCTCATTTCAAGAATCTTTACGGGCTACTCCTCATAAGAGAGATCATCTTCAAGCTGTACCAGCTCTATGTTTAGTATTTGGAATAGATTTGGTATGTACTTATTTAGTAGTGATATGTGAAACATGTCATGAACATCATCCATATTTGGTGGAAGTGAGATTATATAGGACACAACTCTTGTGCGGTCAAGGATCTCAAATGGTCCAATGTACATTGGGCTAATCTTCCCTCTATATTCAAACCGCATGACTCTCTTCTATGTTGATATTGTAAGGTAGAATTTATATCCAATGTAGAACTCAAATCCCTTTTAACGGTTGTCAGCAATGATCTTTTCCAACACTGAGCAATGTTGATATGTTTCTGGATTTCTTGATCCTTTTATGTCATCTCTTGTATAAAATCAGGTCAAATTAACTTTATTTCACCAACTTTATCCCAACATTTTGGAGTTATACATCACTTTCCAGACAGAGCTTCATATAGATCCGTCAATATACTCAAGTGGAAGCAATTGTTTCATGAGAACTCAACTAATGGAAGATGCTGATCCCATACACTTTTTAATTCTAAATAGAAATATTTGAGAAAATATTCATGTGTATGAATAGTCATTTCAAATTGGCCATCAGTATGGGGTGATAGGTCATGTTGGAATTTAATTTAGTCTTCAATGCATGTTGTCGACTCCTCCAAATTTTATATGTGAACCATGGATCACGTTAAGATACAATTAAGAGTGTAACTCAATGTATTCTCACCACTTCCATCACATATATGTTTTCATGTTGTTCAAGTGAGAGATCTTCCTGAATAGTGATAAATTTTGTAGTCTTGATGAGTTGATCAACCACAACCCATATCGCATTATTTCACATGGATGTCTTTGGGAGACCCATGACAACGTCCATAGAGACATTCTACCATGTCAACATGGTTATAGGAAATGATTTCATTGTCCCTTTGGACTTTTATCACTCTAATTTAACATGTAAACATATCAGGCACCATGAGATATACTCTACAATCACCTTCTTTGTTTTGTTCCACCAAAAGAGTTCTCGGAGATCATGGTACATATTGGTACTCCCAAGATGGATGGAGAATTTTGATCTATGTGAATTATCCAATAAATACTTCTTTATATAAGGTGATTAAGGAACTCAAATACACATTCAAAAAAAATCACACCACCATCATCGATATGGAAATCTTACAGGTTGTCTTACATTATTTCATTAACCTTTTTTTGTATCTCCATATCATCCCTTAGTTCCTCTTTAATATTTTCTTGGGTAGATGTTTGGGAAATCATTTGGGAAAGGTAGGATGTATTCCCTGCTTTTACTATTTCCAAATCCATCCTTTTATTATCCATGATGATAGGGTCTTTTTCAATACAAAACATGGATATGGTGGTAGGTTCCTTTCTACAGAGAATTAGTTAACTTTTTCACCTTGTTGGGATGAAATGGAATAGAGAAATCATAATCTTTGATTTGATCTATCAATCTCTGTTGATACATGTTGATCTCTTTAGGTGTGAATATATACATTAGGCTATTTTGATAGGTATATATCTCACACTCCTCACTGTATAGGTAGTACTGCCAAATTTTCAAGGAAAAAATCACACAAACTAGCTCAGATCATGCATTTTCTAGTTCTGATCATGGATCATAAATTGTGATGAGATCTAGGCTATCACACTTATATTTTTCATGAGTACACAACTGAAGAATTTCTTTAAAGAATCACTAAATATCACAATACTTTCCCCACTCTTCATTAATGTGATTACATGTCAAGTGATTAGCCTTCTCTTTAGCTCCCTGATGCTTTCCTCACATTCACCCCTCTAGAAATACATCGCCCCTTTCCTTGTTAACATTGTTATTGGGTAATACCATTCGCAATTTCTCAAAAAACTTCTATATTACCCCTCCAAACAAACAAAACTATGGATTTATTTTATAATATAGGGTCTTGTCCATTCCTAAATTGCAATCATTTTCTAAAGATCCACAGAAATCCCCTCACATGTGATCACATGACCCATGAATGTGACATGCTTCACAAAAAATTCACACTTTATAAACTTTGAGTACAAAATCTCCTTCCATAAATTCACCAACACAAGCCTTATATGATATTCATGTTCCTCATTTCTCCTTGAGTAGATAATAATATCATCGATAAACACTCCCATTAATTTTTTGAGGTAATGTTAGATGACTATATTCATTAAAATATTGAATATTGAATGGGCATTAGTATGTTTGGAGGGAATCACCAAAAACCCACAGTTCTTATACCATGTACTGGTTGGATTATTTTGGATATATTCCTTCTTCACCTTTACCAGATGATCTCCAAAATGAAGATCCAACTTTGAAAAGTATTGGGATCCTCGCAACTAATCTAACAAGTCATTAATCTTATTAATAGGATGATTTTTCTTTATGGTGATCATGTTTTGTTCTTAATAATCGATAGACATCTGCATTGAACCATCCTTCTTCTTCCTAAAGAGTATTGGCGCATTCCAAGGTGATGCACTGTGATGTATGTACCCATTCTCCAAATGCTCTTATAGGTGCTTCTTTAACTTCTCCAGTTCGATAGGATTCATCCTATAGTTACATTTTGAAATACGAGAAGCTCTAGATATGGGTTCTATGGATAAATATACCACACAATATAGGGAAAGTTAGGGTAACTCTTTGGAAAATACATCATTGTATTCCCTCACGATGGGAATTTCCACTAGGTTGACACTTTACTTTGAATCAACCATTTGAGAGAGGTATGATTCTTCAAAGGGAATAAACACCCACTCTGATGAAGTACATTATAAATGATATTTATGACCTTCCTTACATTTTTAGAGGATAATAGGATGGCTCAGAAGAGGAAATGATATTTCCTTTTCCCAACAGTATATATATGCTCTATATAACTTGATCCAATCCATTCCCATTATAGTGTCCAATTCCACCAAGGGAAGTATTATGAGATTAGCTGGAAGAATCATATTTCATATGATAACAGGAGAAGAGTTCAACCCTTGGGTTGCAATGATTTCACTGCTTAGTGTTTTTACAGATATCTCAACTTCATGGTTTCAGGGCATTGATTCTATAGTTCAACTAAAAGCATGCCCGTTTTAAAGTAATGCATTGAACCAAAATAAAATAAAACATTTTCCATTCTTGAGTGAAGAGTAAGTATATGTTGTATGACTTCATTTTCTTTCTCATCTTCTGTAGTAGTGATGGAATAAGCCTTGAATTTATCCTTTGTCTTTGGTGGCTGATGACACTGATTACCCTCAAGAACTTGAGGTTTAGTGAATTGGTTTTCACAGTGGCCTTACTCCATACAGTTGTTGCATTGGACCATGGGTGGTTCTCTCATTTATTCTACTACATTACCTTGTCTTCTCATGTCTTTTACACATTAAATAGCACGGTGGTCTTCTTTCCCACACATGAAGAATTTCTTCGTCCCATTGAAGTAGTTTCCATAATGCTTCTTCCCTTATTTTTGGCACATGGGTGGTTGAGTTTTCTTCCTTCCTTTATTATTAGACACTCTTTCCTGAAACTCTATATTTTGTTTCTTATCACCATACACATGGGACCATTCTATAAATTACATCTCCACATTGAGAGCGCATCGAAAAAATTCTTCATAACTCTCAAAGTCTCAAATTTCAAGAGCCTTTAGAAGTTTTGGTATTAATACACTAAATAAACTATGATTTTTTCTATGATTATTGACAATAAATCCAGAATCATACCTTGCAAGCCATGTGAAATTTATTTGTAGGACATGAAAAATTCTTCTTCTGTTTTCTTGAGTTGTATTAATTATCTATTTATCTTCATATGATGATTTCATGGAAATTACTTGTTAATAAAAATTATCTTAAAGTCTTCCCAATTCATATCATCAATGTTGTCTCTTGGCTTGGTGTTCTTAACCAAATCACACCATTGATCAGCCTCTCCATTGAAAAGATACAAAACCATAGTAACCTTATCCATCTAAGAATAGTGAAGCATAGAAAATATCATCTCTATTGAGTTAACTCGCTATTACAAAATCAGTGTATTAGAAGATCCACTAAACATCAGTGGTCGTTGCATCATTGAACAATCAATTTTCAGTTTCCCCATCTTAGGGGGAAAATATATTCCAAATTATTCAGGTTATGATTCATAACCAGAGATAGTTGGGTATGCATTGTGATGAAATTTTGAACTCCACCTCTTAGATAATTGGGGATATTATTCATACAGTCACTAAATTGTCCCTCACATGGTTTTTTGGCTTGGTTTCTCCTAGTTCCCACCATTTCCTAGAATATAAAAGGTTAGAACAAAACATAAGTCAACAGGTCATGAATAAATAACTTATTCAGATGTAAAATAAACACTAAAATCATATCTTATGGGATCCCTATGTTTAGAAAATCTTCTTTCATGATTACCTATACTTAGTCTCATAATTAATGGTTTCTCTAAGGTTCTCTATTCCTAATTCCCAAATTAACTAAATCTTTCTCTAATACCAACTATAGAAACCCTAATTGTTTCCTTAAATTATTATTACATCATTTTCATGAAAAACAAAATAATATAATTACATGACCAGGATAAAAAGGGTTTGTTTATTGGGAAAACTACGAGCATACATAAAATTTACACCATAAAACATAATCATTTTTTTAATTCTTTCTTCTCTAGCTTCATATTGTCCCACGACTTATCTTTGGTACATGTAGTCACATGAATATATATATTAAAAAGGGATGAGCTAAAATCTGAGTAAGATGATAGATAATAATATAGAGAAATACAACATGGGGTGAGGTTAATCATAAAATCATCATCATAAATATGATAAGAATAATTAGATAAAGGCATGGAATGCAACAATGAAAAAAAATGAAACATCATGTCTTAGTGGTTAAATACCACACAGAGTTGTGAAAAAATATATCATCATGTTCACAAATATTTCATATTAAATCATGAGATTCATAACTTTAACCAATTCATTAGGGAACTGTATAATTCTGGGTGCATCTATGACATCATAACATTCATATTGCGATATATAATTCCTGGTGCAACTGTTACATCATAACATTTACATTATCATGAATGCCACATAGAACATATTTCAAACTTCAATATAATATAAAACAATGAATGAAATTGGATTAATTTAATATAGAATAAATTCATAAACAATGGGTTCCGAAAATAATGAGGTAATTACATTCTTGGCATAGAACTATCAACATTGAGTGTAGAACAGACAATCTTTGAGGAGTAAAAAGGGTGTGTTTATTTAAAAGAAGATTTTTTTTGGAAAACATTGGATTCTTTATAAACATATTTAGAAAACATGAATATCCTATAAAATTTATGGTAATTATGAAGAAGTTATTTTTATTGAAAACCCATACTGAAAATGGGGTTGAAATAGTGAGGACCCCAAGAAAGAGATTTGGGTTTGAGAATTCCCCTTACCTTGTATCTAAATGTTTTATTCACATTAATGTCCTATATATTGAAATTAATTAATTAAATATTAAATAACCTTTTATACATGAATTTGATTCATTACAATTTCATTATGTTCTTTTATGGGTATTTGGATGAGTTATAGAGCTTAAATTCATTGTCCGAGAGTGTTTGTTTCCAAATGTTTCATGAACTGTTCACTTGCATTTAGGAATGGAAGTTCATTTGAAATGTGGATAAATATCCTTAATTATTAATATATATTGTTTTTGAAATTATAGATATATAAATTATTTAATAATTAAATTTTTTATATAACATTAGGATGAATCATTAGGTGAATGTTAATGATGATCGATCGTGGTAAATTTTGGTTATTCTTTGATCACATTGAACATGTTTTGTTATATCATTTAGTTTAATTTAAATAAGTAAGTTCCAGAACATAAATAGGGTATTAAAATATAATTTAAAATATTTTTTTAACAATTTAGGGGTTTTATAAATATCCTTGAGGGTGTTTGAGGGAAACAAAAGTACATCGACCGTGATGTCGATAAATTGACACATCACGGGTGGTGATTTCATATTTAAAATGAAAGAGCGTGAGGGATAATATTCATGAATAATATTCCATTAACATGATATAATATTAGTATATAAAAAATACTTGAGTTATCATTCCATTTGGATTATAGGAGTTGAGAAGGGAATAATAAACAAAAATAAATTGAAAGGGAAATCAAAAGAAAAGGGAGATAGAATTTACATCTTGAATTCCCCTCTTGAGATCCTCTTTAAGGCACCAATGCATGGTTTTTTTATGAGACCAAGAGATTCTTGACCTGGGGGAGGAACTATGGAAGAGGTTTGGGTATAATTCATACAAGTCTTGAATATTGAGATTCTTGTGGAGAAGAGGCTGCGTGGGGTGGTATTTATAGTGGAGGGGAGGAGGATTTTCTTAATATTTTAATCATTTGTTTATTATTTTTCCAAAATAAAAGTAATAGTGATAATTCCATTACTAAATAAAATAACATGAGCATGTGAGTTTAATACAATGGTTCTTACATTAACAGAACATCAACCAGGACACCATAATTGAGGTATTTAGATTAATTTTTAAATTATTGTATTTCACTATTCATCAAAATACATCTATTTTTGATAAATGCCAAAACTTCACCCTAACCATTTTTCAATATGTAAAATCCTAATATGAAGAAAAAATTTCAAAAAAATCTTCTATATATTAGAAATTTAATTTTTAATTGAAATCAAAATTTACTTGAAAAATTAAAATTTAAAAATTAAAGCTTCTTTTATAACACTTTGAAAATTATATTGAGGTCTCATAAAATTATATTATAATCATAATCCATAAATATATTAATTTATGAACACATTTTATTAAAATACATTCTATTTTAAATTATTATGTTAATTAAAAAATTGTAATTAAATATTTATGACTTATAAAAATACCAGCACTTAATTAATAATTATTAAATCATTCACTTACTTATACTATGATATAATTACATCATATTATCATTTATAAGATGAATAAATTTTATTTATACATCTATGGGTGATTTCACTATTCATTTGGTCAGTTTACTATTTATAAGGTTCATATTACTGTTCATAAGGTAATGTTACAATTTCATCAGCATAGATTCCTTAACTTAGAGAAACACTTACTATATCATCACTTAAACATTCATAGATTTTTAATTATATTATCTAAGTGACTATAATACATTAACACTAGGAGGGATAAATTCCATTGATAAATGATTGGGTCGTTATAGTCATAGCACATTTTTAATATTTTTAGTGATGTTTATGAATTTACAATTCACTATATAGTGAGTATTTGACAACATCAAATCATTTATTCTCTACATTAAGTGTTGAATATAGATCTATAAATTAACTACTTGTTAGTATTAAATAACAAACCCACACACACACACACACATATAAAATAATAAATAGTGATATCTTTGTTCCATGGGGGTCACACTTAGGGTAAGAGTATTCCCTCGACCTCTGGTTATCCCACTTCCTTCTATTCTCAGATTTGATAGTATTCAATTTATCATCAAATTAATTATTTTGGGTTTTCCTTAAAAACTCTTTAACAATCATTTATTCATATTAATTGGATTCCTCTACCGCATAATGAGAAGAAACATTATTTTCTTTTGCTTTTATAGACACTTTCATCTGCTCCACTCTTTCATTCTTAAAATCAATACAATTTGGTGAATACAAATTGAATTAATCCTTAAATTTAGAAATCAAATTATTTCCCTCGTATGAAACATCTATTTTATATATCATTATTTTTATCCTCTTTTTTCAACTCTAGAAAAACAAATGGACATTTCTCCTTTGTATGACCATCTTTCATGGGTTCCTCACAATGCTTTATATATTTACATGAATTATTATCTTTTAGTTTCTATGTTTTATTTTATTTAAAATTATAGGGAACATCCCCTTGTATTAATATCTTGAATTAATCATCTCTATAAAAATTCATTCATATATACCAACAACTTCTTATACAGTTTCATATCAATTTTGAATTGACACCATTCATGAATTTCTTATCACTTATTTCTCTATTTAATACAATATTCTCATATATTCACCATATCTAGATACATAATTATTTTTTGTTGAATGGAAATGATATGTTATACTATTAAGAGTAGGCATTAAATCAATATTTTCCACAGGAGTATAAAAAACAATGAACTATAATATATAGTTACCGTAATAAATATTTATATAATAATCATGTTGTGTTCATGAAATATCTCAAACATTATATGTTTTAGAGTGAAATATTAAAAAATTGTTTCGTTATTAATTTAATTTTTTATAGTGAATCTCACATTAATTCTTTTTCAAAATAGATTAAAATGTACTTTCTTCACATGTACTATCATGATTATTTAGTACTTTTTAAGAAATATTTCAATAGATATACCTTTCTAGTATGAATCCTTCATATAACCAACATGACATGACTCAAGTATTTCCTAAAAATAATTTTTAATTCATTATATAATATTATTTATCTTATTATAGAATATTAGATAGGCTGATCATGTATCATATAGAAATTCCTACTCAAGACTAAGGTTCTCCTACTAATCACGTGATATTTTATGATGCTTATTAACATTCAGTATACACTTATTTCACTAATTATAAAAAATAATTTTATTTCATATCCAAACCATCTTTATGTGAGGTTAATTTTATATTCCTAGTATTTACCATCCACTTATATTTCATTAATTTTTTATTTTTATCTAGAGAAACATTCATATCTTCATTCAACATTCATTACAGATTTTTTTTACTTTCCCCTCAAAAATACATGATGAAGAAAACCCATTTTTAACCTATGTAATGAAATTGTGATCATTGTTTAAATAGATGTTTGATTATTAATTTCCTTGTTCATACATTGTCATTATGTTTCACTTCAATTTTTTAAAATTATATTTTTCATATTATACCTTTTCTATATTTTGTATTTCACTAATTTCTTATCATATATATATATATATATATATAAATTCATCTCTATTCAATTTATGGAAAATTGTCCAATTAAATTATATTAATGGAGCATCTATTGTTTTATAACTTCACATTTCCATTTTCCTTAATTGATGCCTCTTAAAATAAGAAAAATAATTTAACTAAGGTCAACATCATCATCATCGTCATCAAAATCACTTGCTCCCCCATCATCCACCAATCTGAAAATTCAATTTACCATATCTTCAAATGCAATGTTAACCATTGAATTATTATTTAAATTTATATACATTCTAATTTATAAGGCTAGAACTATATTATGTAACTCATCTAATGAAATTTCTTCTGTATTTTCATGTTTTAAAACCCTAGGATAAAATTATTGTTTAAAATTTCTCATCCAATTATTTATAATTACTTTAATTTATAAAATGTCACCAATTACATGGATGTTACATACTATATTAATTACTCTAATGAAATAGTAATCAATTATAGTTTCCACCATCAAAAGAAGGGACCCCTTAGTTGTTCACTAAAATAACATTCTTCATTTCAATAATATATGTTGGATATATAGAGGGGTATTTAGGACTCTATTTGAACTTAGAGAACCCAACGACTGGTTAGGTACTGCTAATAGGAAGTGAATTAGCAGTACACAATTTTTCAAAACTCTTTATAGTAAATCTTTATAAATTATTTGTTAAATTATTGATCCCTCTTATTTAATTAAAAAATTATTATTTTGTATAATATTAATAAAGAGCGCAAAAAAAGGATTTACAAGTTTCAATAAATTGAATCTATCCTTACTACAACAATTTTGTTCCCTAAGTTATAGATTCTTTACCATATAGCAGTGGTTTAGATTATTGAATGACATCTTCCAATCTACTCTAAGTCTAAAAATGTTCCTCATTAAAATCCACACTAATGTTTACATGTACCCACTACAATAGTGGTAATCATAGTGTCTTATAATTTTCTCATTGAAAAGTCCAATGAGAATCGTAAACTCCCTCTTCAATGAATGATTCATAAGTAGAAATATTAATAATGGATTCCTATTACTTTTTAACCACCATGTAAGGTTTTATTTCTCCATAAAAGAAAATATAAATTGATTTTTCATGTAAAATACCTTATGAAAATTTCCAACTAATGATCAGGTCTGTATTTTATGACTCAATATCAAATCCTCATATGATCTGACTCTTCTCAATGTAGTGAAAACATTGGCATGTAAGTCTTATTAATAGTTCATAATACTTATCATATCTGTACTTGAGTATTTATTCTGATATAAATGATGAATCTCATATATTTCAATATATATTTAATCAAAATATTTAGAATAAAAATTCATAATATTCAGGCATGTTTGATACATTTCATGAACATGCATTATGTCATATTCACTAATGAAATGTCACACAAGTAATATTTCAACAACTTCACATAGAATTTATCTTCATATATATCATAGTGGCTTAATGCATCTAACCATAAATTATTTTTTAATCAGATAAATATCATCACAAGTGTTTTGTGTAATATTACATTATTCTCCCTTAAATACTCTCTTGCATTAACATAACATGTATAATTCATGGGACCTAAAAAACCCTTCATAAAGAATGTAATTAATCCTTGTCCACTATGTTTATCATAAAAAACATCATGTTCTATAGTACATTGCCAAATCTAATTCTTTGAGAAACACTATATATAGAAATCAGTGTTTTAAATCTTACTCTAATAGTTGATGGATCTCATCAATCTCAAGAAAATTTGATAAATAACTTTTTATTCACAATACAGTCATCTAACATATCCCTCACTAGAATATAGAGGTCTCTTAAGTTCCTGGATCATTATCTTAGCTATCTCTACACTCATAATGTGACTTCATCTCATGACAAATGTCTAGGGATGTGAGAGTATTTATCTATAATATACAACAATATCATGCCTTTGAAAATCATGGTCAACTACTCAGTGCACTTTCAAAATCACTTTATGTGAACCTCCTCATTTATCTTATTCTTATCCACAATATAATATAATTAAATAATTAAATTACATAAACACACAAAAAAATATCTTACTTCACATGAACATCTCTGTATTTCCAAACATGATTTCACCTGAAATATTATTCTTATCTCATGGTCAAACGGTGTTATACAAGTGAATATTTTATTATCTCACTTCTAATAGTTGGAATCTCCCTTGTTTATGGAATAATTTCTTCAAAAATATAAATTTATCATTATAAATGTCCTCTTTATTTTATAATATTGTCCTCATCTTGGTCGTAGGATTAACATGATGTTTGTGGATAACCTCATTGATACAGAACAAAACACCTGCATATATAACTACTAGATGAGAATAGGTATAATAAAACTCATATCCTTTGAATAATCTGTGAATATGAAACTAATTAGAGAAAAACAATAATTTTTTTTATTAAATAATATTAATAGTACTCATGCCTCATTGGTCCCATATATAAGATTATTTACTCCACAAACCAGCTATAATCCATTTTTTGATTCATACAACATAGTGATGTAACCATCTGCACTCTAGAATACATCAATTAATCTCACTATTTTATTACACCTCATCTATATCCTCAGATTATGTGTACTCAATCTAGGGAAACCAATACTAAGATATGATTTGGAACTCAATTCCTTCACTTTAAATCCTATATTCCTCCTGGATTAGTATTGATGAACTATTTATCATATGGTTGACATTGCTCTCCCATATAACATGGGAAGGGTCATTGGATTTCATATTTCTATCCCTTTTTTAAAAATCTAATCTAATAAATACATAACCAGATCTTCACGTTTAATTCTAACAATCCAAAATTTCAACTATTAAATTCATCCAATTCTCAATTATCAATTCTAAAATAATCATATCCTTTTTATCTTCTAAAATCATTAATAATTAAATTGGTAATTCACAATCATAAAAATATGACCCAAATTCACATCATCATGTTTTGATGATAGTTTTAAATCACTAGGAACATATTAGACCATATTTACAGTATAATGATTCAAGTTATATAATCATCCCATATATATAAAGGATGTTTCAATAAAAATCATTCAAGTATCATCACATCACAACTCACAAATTGATATATATTTGAAATTTTGTATACCAACACAGTTGAAAATAAATACAATTGAACTCAATGTCCACATCAATATATATTCTCTACATCCCTATATAGGCTAACAATTGTTAATATTTAGAAATGGGTAGTATATTTACATATTGCTTCCACCGATGGCCTCAAAATTGAACTTGAAAAGGAACCTCCATTTGGATATTTTTCACACACACACATACACACATATATATATCAGTATGTTCTACATAGGTTGTCCCACCATTATTCTGAAAAAAATATCCCATAATGATATTTTTTTAACATTTATCATTCATGCGTAACTTTAATACATTCATTTTATTTTAACTATATAATGTTTTTAAATGTAACCCACCATCGATTATAGTTTTACTCAAAATGAAAATATTAGTTATATATAGTTTTTCAAATAGTGGGATATTATTTTTTAGGTGGGATTCACAAAGAATACTTGGTGGGATCCTACATGGATTTAATTAGTGTGCCATGATTAACTATGATATAATCAGAAGACTTTATGAATTCACTTGTCCATTCCATATTCTCTAACTAATACTTTGTCTCTTGAAATTAATTTATTTCTCATATGGAAGGGGATTTGTTTAGAAAAAAATCCTAATATTGGTCCCTATCATAGTTAATCATGGCACACTAATTCATATGATCCTTGACTGGAGAAAGTGAGATTTTATTTTCTATGATAATTTGTAAAACCTTACAATTTTTGAACATATTTGATTTTAAATGAATTGTAAGTGCTTGTTAACATTCTTAAAAAAACACTATGCTAAAAATTAACATTGACATATTATAACCTAGTTATTAAATTGATGCGTATGAATTGGATTAACTAAATTATGAAATATTTAAAAATAATTCTAAATGATTAAAATTTATCTATGAATTCATAATAATAAAGTAATTAATTGTTTTTCTAAATAAATGTTATGATACAAAAAAATAAGAATTATTCAAAAAAAATTCATTTAATTTTTTACACATACATTATAATTAATTTATATATATTATGAATTTATTTATGGAAAATAATATAATTTTTGAAATAGTCTTATCCGTGTAATCTTAGGGGGAAACTTTGGGATATTTCTAAAATTATTTATTTTGATGTGAATAGTAAAAAAATTATGAATTCCATAAAAGAATCATTTTTTTGGTTACAAAAATTAATTTAAAAGTACCATTATGTTTTTAATATATTCACAATGTAACCTAATTCTCCAATAATTATATATATTCTTATTAATAATATAGTAATCTATATTATAATAAATTTGGGTATAATTTCATATTTGGGATTATAAACATATTTTTCTAAAAATTGTACTCATTACATTTTATGTATTAATATTAAAATTTATTTCAATCACCTATTGAAAATGAATATAAAGAAATGGATGATGTGTTTTTAATTTGTAGGGTCGGGTTTTTTAAATAGGCACCTATTATTTTTAGTCGTTACAAATAGAAATCTTTGAAATAATTTATTACCTCATTAAGTGTAAAAAAAGTAAAAAATATGAAATAAGGTTTCAAAATAAACACACCACTTTTATTAATGTCATTAAATGATGTTATTTTTTCCTTTGTGATTCCAATTTTTAATATATGTAGTTTTGGTTCACATTCCTTTTGATCAGGAAATTTATATTATTTTATGTTCAGAATATGAAAACATGTTTATCGCTTTATTTTAATATATATATATATAATATATCTTTTTTGAGAAAAATAATTAATTATCATTTATAAATGATTATATAAAATATTAATACTTTATTTTTTGGTATTTTTTTATTTTTTTATCAGGATATAATTCGCATAAACACTAATGAAATGTCAATAAAGTGTGTGTCCATGTGGTAGAAAAATCAAGGTCAATGATTCAGAAAATGAAATTGACTTTTAAGTATGAATTTTGGTATTACATGAATTTAATTTCCAATTATAATGGTTAAATGATTTTAATTTTTTTATAATTCCTTTTCTATTTTTATGTCTTTGAAGTCAAATTAAATGTATATTCCCAAAAATTACTTTCATGGGATATTATGTTAAATAATAATTTTTCAAATGATTCAAAAATAAAAAAAGAAAATAGATGTCATATTTTGATTACTAAATTTTCAAAAATTTAATCTACTGAAATTTTTTTTCCTTTTTTAACATTATAATTTAATTTTTTCCCTTATATTATAAAAATAAGATCCCTTGTTAACGTAAAAAATTATTAATGAATGAGATAAACCACGAGATAATATTCAAAATCACACAAAACTATATATAGTTGTTTTAATAAGTATATTTATATTATGGAATCTAATTATTCTAATATATTTCTATATTGATTCAATATACTTCATAAATACATTAATTAAATTTAAATGTTTTTTGTAATTCCAAGTGTGCCATTTCCCTCAATTATAAAAGGGAACATTGTATTTACCATTATTTAAAAAAATTTAGAAATATATGACATCAAATACCATAATTATTACATTTATATCTTTATTATCTATATCATAAAGCTTATTTTCTTCCTATATGACCATCATATGATTGATAAATTTGTAAGACAAAGGAGTTCCCTCAAGGATGAGTTAATTTTCATACATGATATTTTAAAGGTTTATCTCCTACTCTACATTATGTAAATATTTTGTATCCATCCTAAAATAATTAACATATGATCATAAATATATTTATATATTATTATGACTATGATTATTTTCTAACCATTTTCCAACTTTTTGCATCAAATTGGATGTCAATGTATCCCTTTAGAAAACACGTGGACTACCACATCCATGTGATCTTATGATTCATTTACCATAATCACATTTAATCATATCTTATTATAATAAATTTAATGTTTATATAAGACATTTATGAAATAAGTTTACTTCAAGAATTATACTATATATCAACATTATAATCTTCCCATCCGTACGAAAATTAAAATTTCCCTTGTGGATATGTGTGGACTAACAAACCCATAAGAAGATATTAATCCTGGAACCCTAGCAGGAGGTACCCCCTTGGGTGGCAGTGATGTCCAATCCACCTTCCCCCCTTTGGCATCGCAAGAGGGAACGGATAGCCTTTTCCCCATTAACTGATCCAACCCTCATCCCTGAATTTCCTCACATTCACCTTCACCCAAAAGTTTAGGCCCTCCACTGTGGGGTCCCTTTGCTTACTCTATCCCCATAGGAGTTGTCAGAGGCGATGTCTCTCCATGGTTTGACATTAATAGCCCGATTCAGCTAGCAACACCCTTCGTTGGACATCTTCCAACATTTCATTAATGGATTTTGGCTCCTGCATGATCGTGTCATCATCGGGATTTTGGAACTGCGCCACTTTCTTTTGTGGTTTTCCAACTTTTATTATTTTTTGGTGGAGGGGTCTGAGGGCCTTTATTCCTATAATGGGTTTTTGTTATTCCTCCACAGATGGAGCTACAACATCCTTTGGGAGCAGGATCCCCCCATCATGGAGATTTGGGTGAGCTTCTTGGGTCATCCTCTCCCTTTTCAAAATCTTGATATTCTTTAGTTGTTAGGTAACCATATTGGGAGATTTCTAAGGTTTGATGAATGTTCGAGGTCTATGAACCATACCATTGCGCTGCGGATTTTTGTGGAAGTAGACGTTTTAATTCCTCCAATTGAAGATGTTTTGATTGAGGTTGATGAAGAACTCTACTTCCATCAACCTGTGGAATTTGAGAACATCTTTGATTTAGGTTTATCATGCTTCCACTTGGGACATCCCCAATATAATTTACATTCATCATGTAGAATTCCATTAATTATGATAAAAAACATAATCCCCTATAATAATAAATCAATGGGTATCTTAGGCCATGTAGTTTCTACTGTTTATTCTCGATAAAAGGATATGTCTCGCATTGCCTCTCCTATTTCTAGGCCCACATTTGAAGAGGTTAGTGTTTAGAAGACATCGCTATTTTCTTTAGTTAACGAAAAAGTCCTTAACATCTTTCATTGGATGAAATGTGATATAGGAATGACATTAATGTCTAAGACTATTTTTGCACCTCTATGTGATAAATACAGGGAGGTCCACCCGAATGAAACAATGGTTATATAGATGGTTCCACCAAATATAGCCAAAGAAACTATGGAGACTAAGGGAATCTATGAGGACCAAGACACAGTTAAGGATTCCCAGTGTCTGCCTTTGGAGGACACCTCAATGAAATTTCAATTTATGGTAATAGTCTTTGAATAGAAAGGAGTCTCATATAGGCCAATACAGGTCACATAGACAAGAATTTATTATGATGAGAAGGTTAAATCTATTGGATATAATTTGAACTATCAAAACATATTTACAGTTTTTAGAGAAGAGGATATCCAAGCTAGTGGGGAAATACATGGGGTGGAGGTTACCCAAGGAGAGGACCCCTCAGTTGAATTGAAATATTCTCAAGAAAAATGGATGATACTTTGGACTCCCTTGTTGTGTCCAAGGATGTGGTCATTTTAGAGGTCCATATTAGATCCTCTTTGTGGATGGTAAAGAGTGTTATTATTGATTCTGATAGATTTATTAAGAACAATAAAAGGCCATGACATAGGAAGTAGTACTCTAGCCTACCTATCTCTGGTTAGTAGATCTTCATGTAAGTGAAATCTTCCCTCTAAGGTTCATATTACTATAGGAAACACCCCCATGAGAAGTTGAAATAGTTCTGAAAATCATGTGGTGGTCGACACCTCCAACGACCTAGTGTCTTTGGGATGTGAGGCTATTGTCCCTAACACTCCCCCAAGTGGTAATAATATGATGGATATTAGGAAACAGTGTGAGACAAGATCCACTAAAGAAATCAGTGATAAATAGTCTCGATGCTGGAATACATGGATCTACTTATGCACTCAAATGAATAAATGGTATAGGATGTTCTAGATATGAAAGTGTCGAAGAATATGGGAATATCTCTTTGTGTAACCACTAATAAGGAGCAAGGATAGTAGATTGATAAGCGGGTACACATTTTTCATAGAGGCTTAAACATTGGTAAAATTAACATGAATGAATACAGGAAATCTTGGGACACCTTGGCACATCATTATGAAGTCATCATAAAGGGCTACCCTAATTGTTAGGTAAATTTTATTCCATGGATATCGTTTGGGAAGGATGATTCTAGTTGGCTCAAACTTTTATTCCTCTAATCTATAGTATCTTATTGTGTATAATCTTGTAAGTTGTTAGGTTTATCACTTTCCCCTTAAAAGTGTTGGAAAATAAAACAGTTACTTTGGATAACTGTTCTATAAAATTTAATTATAACTAAAATTATTTCATTCCATCAACTAAAATAGGGAAATTTCACTCGTGTATACATACAAACTACTATCTCCATGAAGCGAAGTCATTCATTTTCCATCACCACTTTATATTAATTCATATAAAATTATATATATGATTAATAAATAAGATAATTATTTCATGATTATTATGAAAAATATTATTCATCCATGTTAAAGGTGAAAGTATCAGAATCATAAATCTGAAATATTCATGTATAAGAGACCAATTTTCAATGGAATGTTCATTTTTATAAATAAATTTTATGTAAAAGGATAATTGTAATGATATGTTCCTTATAAGTTTGTTACATTGTTTTTTTTGTGGATGGAGGTGTTTAGAGAGGATCCCAATGTTTTCAGGTGGAAACTAGAGATGCATCAGAACTGCTGCAAGAGTTACCTGGTGTGTAAGTGGGTTACACAATGTGAAATTTGATTTCACGATTTTACCTAGGATGATCATGAATTAGAGTTTTTTGTGTTAAGTAAATAGAAAAGGTGACTTGTTTCTTAGTGGAACCCAAATTTGGGGATTTATATAAGGTAAAAGGGTATTACACGTCATGTAATACCCAGACCCAGTATAGTTTTAAGAAATATTTTCATCCAAACTTTTATTCATTTATTCATGTTCCATTCGTTCTCTTATTTTGGGAAAATCCTAGGTTCCATAAGGTGTTAATGGAGCCCAATTTATCCCTCTTTGATACATCGATCCTAATGGTTGTTCGTTAGTGATCTATGGTTGATCTATGCTGAGTTTTGTTCACACCATCATCTATTTCCCATCATTATATTCCCGGGGATCCATTTCGGTGGTATTTATTTGGGTTTGGGTATGAATTGGGTAGTGTATTTTGGTCATGGAATGTGTTGTAGGTTCGTCTGCAGTTCCTCTTCGTGTTTTTGTGGTTTTTAGACATTCTTCTTCATCCTGCACTGTGAAAATCTTCTTTGAGGTTGCATTTCTGTCATTTATCTTCATTTGTGCATCATGTGGGAGGGGTTTTCCTTTGTTTACCTATGGATTTTGGTTGCACTATATTAATAAAAAAAATAAATAATTGGATAAAAATGAAAGGGGTAGAGTTATTGGATGCACATTTTTTATAACTTGATATTGTTGATAATAAGAATTATATGGTATTACTACACACTAAAAATTGTGGTTATTGGGGGGATTTATTTGCACGAGATACTTATGATGTGGGTGTCACTCTAATTGAACTTTTTTTGGTATCACTCTAAAAATGGAATTGGATAATTACCTGTACTTTATTTAAAAAATGAATTCCCTAGGATCTTAGGGATTCTATAATAACACCATTAAATAAAGATATTGAATTAATCATGGGATTATTTTCTAAATCTAAAAATATGTTTTGTTCTGGTTTGTTCTATAATGTGTTCGTGGACCTAGTTGTGTAATGTGGGTTTGTTTGGGTGGTGTTATGGATGATTTTTTAGATGATACATTGGAAAGGTGGCATGATGGAATATCAGGTTGGGAGATTGATTGATTGTGGAATGGATGAGTTGTTTTGGGAAGTGGGTTGCGGTGTGGGTCATACGATAGTTTTTTGTTTTCTAGTAGTTGTGAGTTAGTGTTTTCTTGTCGTAGTGGTGGTTTGGGTAGGATGAAATTTAAGGAGAGTATTCTTTTTTGTGGTAAATTTTCCCTAATATTCCCCATGAGTAGCATGCATAATGATTCACTTATACATCAGGGGGACAGTTTGTCTTTTTTATTATAAATGAGTATTAATATAGAGGAATGTGAGTTTGCTTTAGTTAAATTAGGGGTATTCACCCTTTGTAATGTTTGTTTCTTTGTAACATGGAATATGTTTTGTTGTAGTAGTTTCATGGTAGGTGCAGACGGTAAATGAATGAATGTTAATGAGACGGGTTGAAATGGTAAATAATTATAAATGTGGTTAAGTGATAATTAAAATATGGAAATAAATTTATGGCTTGTGTTCTATTTGTGTGTAAATTTGAATTTTGTGGTAGTAGCAAATAGTGAAAATGTGAGTGGGCTAGTTCTTTCTTCTTATGAATCCATAGGTTGGGCTTATTTGGTTTCCAAATATACATATATACTTTTATTTCCCTTGTGATTTCAATATGTACTCCACCTTATTTGAGCACCATGTGTCAAACAACACCATCATAATGGGGAAGAGTGTCTTTCCAAATCATCCCGGTTTCAGAATTGATTTATGGCCACCAACACTTCCTGCAACACCCAAATATTCCACGGTGTGCTTCTCTTTGAATAATTTAATAGCTTCCATCGTACGTAAATTCATGTTCTAGCACACCACGAACAATCAAACTAGCCATTTAAAAAAGAGGTTTTGAATAGTAATACCCACTTTTTGAAATTATATCAATTTTATTTTTTAAAATGGACATCATTTTTGGATTCGGAATTTCAAATTCATATTAGGGTAAATTTTTTGTTTTTTCAGAAAACTTTCAATTTTTGATGAATAGTGAAAAATACTTCATTATTGTATAAAACTGACTTTTATATAAATAATTTATTTTATTTAAATTTATTTTAAAGTCAAAATATATACATAATACCTATATTAGTTAAATTTAATTCATTATATTCATTTTAAAATAATATTAGATGTATGAAATTTTATTGATCGTTTTAACATCATTTACCCACCTTCTAGGCATGTTTGGAAATTTACATAAAAAAGTAATTTTACCGCTTCTGTGAATTTAATTTTAAAAATACAATATACATAGTTGACATCAGTAAGTAAAATGTGGTTCAATAAGAGGAAAATAATTTATTATGAATAGTAACTTTTGAATTTTATTTACCACAGTTGAAAGTAATTGGGTGATTAAGGGTAAAAAATATATTATAATTACCCTAACACATGTCCTAATTCTATTTTATAAGTTTATTTCTACCAAATTCAGACTTAGGAATAATATATGATCCTATTTGATCCACTTGGATTAGATTAGAACATTTATTATTATTTTATTTAAAGAAGAGTTAAAAGTGTTAAATTCAATTTTTAGTAACTAAATCATTTTTATTATAATGTTATACGTAATATAAAATCCACTATAAATATTCAATAGAAAGATAAAAATATTTCATACATCATGGTATTTTATTTATAATTTTTAGACATTAAATAATAAAATGTATTTATGACCCAATGATGATTTAGTAATTAGCTTATTAATGAATGATTAAAATAATTGATATTATAAATATTAAAATAGTTGTAAACATAGACTTTTTATGAATTACAAGAATTTTTTAGGTTAATATGACATGTTAGAGCTTATTAAATAATTGTTTTTGAAGTGATAAAGTTTTCATGACTTTCACAAAAACCAAATACTAAATAGTGTTAAAATTGGCATAAATGGGGTTTTAAAACAAATACTATTTTATTAAATTATATAATAGTCCAAAAAATATAAGGTTCAACCGAAAGACTTATATAATGATAGATATTTCATTAATGAACCACTTGAGTTTCTCTTGGATTTTTATAGTATTTTTATGGACCATTTATTATAATAACACAAGAAGACATGGTAAATGTTAAACAATTTAACTAAGAGTTAAAACAAAAAGATAAGGTTAAAATGGTGACCTAAACTTGTCTAAAACCTTTTGTTTGAGTAGTTTTCGACCCATACCCACATTATCCAAGAAATAAATCATTTTGGAGCAATTAGAAATCGAAAAATGATTTTATCATAAAATAATATTTCAAGATCTTCCTAAAGTGCCCCTCACATCTCTTATAAAAGAATACTTACCCTTCTCTTAAATTCACATATCTAAAGCCATTTTGATATGCCAATCCTAGATCAAATATCCACCCAAATACCCTCACTTAATCCAATATTCCTTACTTTTATCAAAAATCTAACCTAAGGATACATTTTGATCAAATCAAAAGGAATCACCAGAAGAAGAGGTAATAATTTCATCAACTCTTTCAAATTTATTTTCTTCTTCCACTTCCTCTATATTTTTTAGTTTCCATTACAAAATAATAACTCCATTAACTTCTAAATACTATCATGTTGTTAGAAATATGGTATATATCTAACCTATGAATGACAAAGTCACCATACGTGTGTACATATGGCTTACTGTCTCCACGTCATGGTGTAGTTTGTTATTCAACACTTCATTATTTGGATGGGTAACATAATGCATATAATTTATGTTAATAGTAAATATAACATGTTAATTATTATATATATATGATATAACATCCAATTTCATAATATGTAACCATCAATGGAATGAAATTATTGCTCGTGCGTACGTACGGATTACCGTCTCCACGAACGGGATAAGATTCATTCCCCATTGTAACCATTCAAGAGTAATTTTCATTTTATGATTAAATATAATGTTTAAGAACTTAATATCATTCTGTATATTAATAGAATACATCCTATCCATAACAAACATGACTTAAGTAACAAAAAAAATAAAGGAAAATGAATCAATTAACACCTGAAACAATGATACTACTGAAATGTTATTTACAAAGAAATATTAGAAGATCATATATGATATAATATTAATGTATGTGGTTCTTATATAATTTAAATACAATTATTTAACTATTATATAGGAGTTTAAAGTACCCTCAGCCATGGAAAAGTACAAGGAAAGGTTTAATTTTACGATCTCTTTATTATATGAGGTTGTTTATATGTAAGTATCTACTAGGATTCTTTATCATCCACATCTCTGTTTCTTACAGATGTATTTCAAAACATTTTTAGTATTTACTAGACTATGTGTTAAATTCATTTATACTATTGTTTTTATTTTTACAAAATGGTTTGAAAGAAATCTTTCGATCTCTTTTCAAGCAAGGTAGTTTATGACCTTTTTAACAAATTAAGGAAAGAATGTTTTTTTAAATTATACTGTCGGTGTGGCTATTTTATGTTGTTTTAATACTTTTGAAGCTTTCCTTAAAAGATTATAAGAATATTATCAAAATAAATGTTTTCTATTACAATTATATGACTTTTAAATGATTTCAAAATAGAAAGAGATATTTCTATCAAATATTTTTTATTTCATCTATTTCAACATCCTTTGTTGGATTTTACACTTCTTTGAAGTTGATTTATTATGATACAATCTTCCATATTAAATTGAAGGTTTTGTTATATGTTTAACTATGAATGTTTATTTTTATACCATTCATGGTTTATGGTTAAATTATTGACATTGCGTATGCCAGTTTTAATGCGAATTTTTTTATTATGTTTCAACATTCTTATATGAGGAATTCATTGGACTTAGTAAGTGATGGGTGGAGCCCGCTATAGATCCTCGATGCATCGGTAGGTCTTAGGAGATAGAATAGTGTCTTGGAACAAGACCTTGACAAAATCATTATTTATAGTCTTGGCACGAGGACTTTACTATGTGGTTATGATGTCCGACATTATGCATTCCATCACTATGAAATTGGATATTGATATTACATGTGATTATTCGACTAGTAGAATATCCATGTGAAAATGTAGATGGAATTATTTGATTTATATTTTCCATATTATTCTGAGTTTTATGTCTAAAAGGATTTTTTTAGTATTATACATTGCCTTAAATGTTTAGGCTTATTTATGAAAGTCTCTGCTATATTATTATCCTTATTGAGCATCTGAGCTCACCCCATTCTATGTTTTATTTTTCCCATGATGCGAAGAAGTATATTATGACTTAAATGTAGGAAAAATCTAATAGATATTAGTGTGTTAAAAAGAGACACGATTTTTTTGTTTTTCATTTCATAATGTATTGTAAAAAATATGTATGTATCTAGTACTTCCAAGGCTACTAAACTAATCGGTCATTCAAGACGTGATCTCTTGTGATCATGCCAATGTTATGTAATAATTCACCGACTCTGGGTATCTAGGGTCAGGGAGTTATAGTTGGTATCAGAGGAAAGTTTAGTACAAACCTTGGAAACTAGATTTATAAAAACTCTGATTAGAGAACATTACCCTAATATAAACTTTGATTATTTCTATAGAACAAATTCCTGGAATTTTGTTAATGTAGAGATTTTGTAAATTTTACAAGAAATACATACCTTTATGGATATGAGAAGGTAGAGGCCGCTCTGAAATGTACGTACCTAGGTGTAAAATCTCTGATAAAGAGTTTCGAGCTTGACTCGGTGTATCCTGGTACATGATAACGGGCCTTGCTAAACTCTTGGTTATGACACTCCCAAAGGATATTCTTATGATAATTCACATTTTATTTACAAACCATTATGAAGGATTTATGAGTAAATAATTCTTCAAAGAAAACATTTTTTTATGATTATAGAGTATATGCATAAATTGTTCAATTTATGTTAGGTATTTTACAAGTTTGGAATAATGTATTTTGATTCATAAACTAATAAGGTGTATGCCATTGTATAGAAATTGCACCTAGTGGAAGGAATAGAAACTGTATCACCATACATACTATATTTAGTTATTTCCCTCCTAATCAGGATAATTATAGTGGAGTCAGTGATGCAACCGGTGCTTTACAACTTATAACCATACTGAGAGAACTCACACAGGTTATGAATAATAACTTTACCCGTATGGAGCACCCTGATCCACAATGTGGAAGATAAATGTTAGACCACTTCATGAGGAAATAACTACTAACATTAAATGGGAATAAAAATCCATTTTAAGATGATTAATGGATAAGTTCCTTAGAGAAAATATTTCATGATTTGGGGAGTAACGAAAGGTAATAAGTTGTCATGGCAGTTTATCTTCTAATAGGAGATACAGATCAATGGTGGTCATTAATTAAAAAAACAAAGGAGGATGAATAAGTGAAAAAAATTTAATGGATAGAGTTGAAATATATTTTCATAGAAAAATACTTTCCTCATGACATCGAGTAGATATGGAAAGACAATTTCTGAGTCTAAGGAAAAAGGAGGATGAAAATGTCGCAAAGTATGTGGCTAACTTCACAGGGTTATCAAGAAATGCTATAGACTATATAAGTAACCCAATGAGTAAGATTAATCAATTCTTTGATGGTTTTGGACCATTTCTCCATCATGAATTAGTCTCACAATCCTTCTCATCATACAAAGATATAGTTTCATGTGATATCAAGACAGAAAAGGAATTCTCTAAGTCTTATGACATCAAAAAAAGCAAGAGAAGAAGAGATCTTCTGAACAATATGTAAATAGAAATAAGGTGAAGAATAGAAAAGTGGAATATCCACGATATAATAAATGTGGGAAGAAACACCCTGGTACATGCCTAAAGGGGATGAGAGTTTGTTACAAGTGTGGAGAAAAAGGACCCAAAATTCGTGATTTCAAGGGAAAGAAAGAGTCTGTCAATGTTAAATGCTACAATTGTAGATAAATGGAGAATTATACAAATGAATATCCTAAGAACCAAGGAAAATTACCTCATAAAATTCCAAGTGAGAAGTTACAAGCTTATGCGACCACAGTAGCTAAGGTTGAAGTTCTGAATGATGCGGTGGTGAGTACTTTAATAGTTTCCTCAAATTTATCCAGTGCATTATTTAATTCTGGATCATCAAATTCTTTCATATCTTCCCACATTTTGTCATATCTTCCAAGTTTTCCATGAAAATTATATATTTCCAATTTGATATAACAAGGGAGTTTTCAGTGAAAACTCTTAAGGGAAGTATCATTGCAACAATGTTTTGTGAATCAGTTACCATTATAGCATATAAACGTGATATATATATTGATCTTATTGTCATACCCATGATTGAATTTGATATAATCCTTAGCATGGATTGGATTTTGGACCATGATGAGAAAATATATTATAAGAATAAGGATGATACAATTTTTTATGATGAGAAGTAATTTATTATCTTTAGAGAAAAAATGCCACCATCCGATTCTTATCTAGATCCACCCCTAGACGCTCTGGTAAATTAAATTATTGAGTAAGAAGAGAGAGAAATGAATATGGGTGAGGAATGGAATATTTAGATAGAGTATGTACATAATGTGAAAAAATATTTTGATGTGTTTCCAGAGGATTTACATGTACATCCTCTGGAATGGGAAATTGATATTTCCATTGACTTAATTACTGGTTCAAGGCCCATATCTCAGACCCCATATAGAATGACCACTATAGAATTAGTGTTACTAATGAAACAACTAGAGGAATTGAGTAACAAAAGATTCATTTTCCCCAGTGTTTCTCCATGGGGAGCCCCTATTCTTTTGGTTAAAAAGAAATATGGATCTATGATGTTTTAGATTGACTATAGGTAGATCAATGTTATAACAATAATGAACAAGTATCCAGTAACTCTCATTGATGATTTATTTGATCAAATTAATGGAGCTCAATATTTTTTGAAGATTGACCTTCAATATGGATATCATCAGTTCTGCATAAAGAAGGAAGACATTCCAAATACAACATTTCGAACCAGGTATGGGCATTACAAGTTTACAGTAATGCATTTTGGACTGACTAATGAACCCTCTATTTTCATGGATCTAATGAACAAAGTTTTCAAGTAATATCTTGATTACTTTTTAGTGTAATTTATTGATGATATCTTGGTTTACTCAAAAATCTATGAAGATCATTAAAATAACATGTGCACTATTCTAAATACTCTTAGAAGAAATGAATTATATGAGTAGTTTAGGTAGTGTGAATTTTGTATTTAAGAGAATTTACATTCATTTACATATTGTCTCTAAGGAAGGAATATATGTTTATCCTTATAAGACAAGATAAATCCAAGAATGGCCAGCACCAAAGAGTATAACTGAGGTACAAAATTTAAATGGTTTAGCAGATTATTATCGGTGTTTTGTACAGAATTTGTCCTGATTGGATAACCCATTAACCAAGATCACATGTAAAGGGGTTTACTTTTTTGGAAAAATGAGGGTGAATAATTTTTTGAATAATTTAAGAGAAGATTAGTCAATTTCATTATCTTGACTCTAGAATTGGTGAATGATGGGTTTGTTATTTATAGTGATGCTTCAAAAAAGGACTTTGTTGTGTCTTTATATAGAATGACATAGTTATTTCTTATGCATCATGGTTGCTAAAAATTCATGAACAAAACTATAACACTTGTGATCTTGAGTTAGAATTTGTAATCTTTGCTCTAAATATATGGAGTCACTACGTCTGTGGTGAAAAATTTGTGATATATACTGATCAGAAGAGTTTGAAATATATTTTCTCACAAAAATAACTCAACATGAGGCAAAGGTGATATCTTGAACTACTCATGTATTATGATTTCATAATACACTACCACTCGGGGAAGACAAATAAGGTGGAATATGCTTTTAGTAGAAAGGATCATAGAGTCATGTACCAGATGAGAGTTTAAAGGGATCGTATGTTCATGGATATAGTAAATATGGATATGGGAATAAACGTAGAAGGTGAAACATTGATAATTTTTCAAATGGTTGTCAAACCATATTTACTATAAAGGATAAAAAGTTCTCAGATTGATGATGAGGAGTTTCAAAAGAAAATTAAAGCTATGAATTATGGGAGATTGATCGACTTTGTATATGAAGATGGAATTTTGAAATTTGAGAATAGACATTGTTTTCCGGACATACCTAGTCTAAAAAGAGAATTGTTGGATGATGATCATATCTCTGATTTCTCTATACACCCAGGTATCACTAAGATTTATAGATATTTTAAATATCATTTTTGGTGGGAAAACATGAAGAGGGAGATTTCTAATTATGAGTCAAGATATATGGTGTTTCAATAGATGAAGGATGGAAGACAACATCCTGGAGGATTCATGGAACCTCTTCCCATACCTGAGTGGAAGTGCGATGATATTTCAATGGACTTTGTTATGGGGATACTAAAGACTCATAGAAGGAATTATGCTTTATGGTTCTTTTTTGATCGTCTTACCAAGTCAGTACATTTTATTTCTGTAAGAGAAGATTTACCACTTGAACCTTTAGCAAGACTATATATTAATGAAGTTTTAGAACTTCATGGTGTACCCCTATCGATTGTTTCTGATCAAGATCCTTGTTTTACATCAAGATTCTAGAAAAGTATTCAAAATTCCCTGGATACTGAACTTCGTTAAAGAATTTCCAACCACCCTCAAACTGGTGGAGAATCAGAATGGGCTATTCAGACCTTAGAAGACATGTTTAAATCTTTCTGACTTTACTTTCAAGTTATGCTGGATCTTTATTTACCACTGGTAGAATTTTCTTATAATAATAGATTCTATTAAAGTATTCATATGGCACCATATGAAGCGTTATATGAAAAGATTACACACACTAACATGTAAGGATTATGTTGTTGAATGAAAACTTGTAGCCCCAAAACATGGTGAGGAAATAATGGAAAATGTTATGATTATCCAAACCCACATAAAAGAATCTTAAAGAATGAAAAAGAGATATGTCGATAACCAAAGGAGGGAGTTAGAATTTCATGTAGGTGATCATGTTTTCTTGAAGTTATCCCCCTGGAAGGGTGTTTTATGATTCGTTAAGAAGTGTAAATTAAGTCCCATGTATATCAGACCTTTTGAAACTCTAAAACGAAATGGAGTTTTAGCTTATCATTTGGAAATGTCTCCAAGTCTCTTCAAAGTTCATGATGTGTTCCAAGTATCACTGTTGATAAAATACATGCCTGACCCAATCCATGTACTCACCTATGAAGAATTAGAACTAGAACATGATATGTATTATTGTGAAGGGCCTTTCAATATTATTGATACTAAAGAACAAATATTGAGAAACCAAATGACTTGTCGGGTAAAATTTCTATGGAGAAACTATATGATAGTAGAGGTAATGTGGGAACCCAAGGAACTTATGATGACGAACTACTCGAGACTTTTTATATAGTAATATTCTAGAAATTTTTGGGATAATGTTATTTTAAGGATGGGAGAATGTGACCCCCCCAATCTTCCACGTTACGCTTCTCTTTGAATAATACAATAGATTGCATTATACGCAACTTTAAGTTATAGCACACCACCACCAATCAAACTAGCTGTTTAAAAAGATGTTATAAATACTATTACCCTGTTTTTAAAATTTTATAAATTTTATTTTTCAAAATGGACTTCATTTTTGGATTTGTAATATCAAATTTAGCTTAGGGTAAATTTTTGTTATTTTTCTGAAAAATATCAATTTTGATGAATAGTGAAAACAATTACATTATTGTTCAAAATTGACTTTTATTTAATTAATAATTATTTTTATTTAAATAAATTCTAAATTAAAATAGATATATAATAACTATATTAGTTCTATTAAATTCGTTGGAGTCATTTTATAAAAATATTAGATGTATAAATTTTTATTGAACTCTTTAACGTCTTTTACCCACCTTCTTGGCACGTTTGCAAATTTTCATAAAACGTAATTTTACCACTTCCATGAATTGAATTCCAAAAATCATAGAGGAATTGTTGACATGATTAAGTAAAATTTGGTTCAATAATATGAAAATAATTTTTAGTGAATAGTAAGTTTTGAATTATATTTACCACAGTTAAAATTAAATAGCGTAATTAACGGTAAGAATGATATTATAATTTCCCTGACACATGTCCTAGTTCTATTGGAAAATTTTATTTAGACCAAAATAAACCTTAGTAAAAAAAAATATATGATCCACTTTGATCCACATGGATTAGATTAGGACTTTTATTATTATTTTATTTAAAGAAGAGTTAAAAGTGTTAAATTCAATTTTTAATAATTAAACCATTTTTAATATAGGATTATAAGTAAGATAAATTCAATTATAAATATTAATTACAAATATAAAAAAAAATTCCTACATCATGGTATTTTATTTATAATTTTAAGACATTAAATAATTAAATTTATTCATGACGGAATGATGATGTAGTAATTACGTTGTTAATGAAAGATTAAAATAATTGATATTTTAAATATTAAAATAAATGTAAATTGAGAATTTTGATGAATTTCATGATTTTCTAGGTTAATATGAAAAGTTATGGTTTATTAAATAATGTTTTTTTCTATGTAATAATCTCCTTATGACTTTCACAAAAACTAAATACTAAATAGTGTTAAAATTGACATAAATGATTTTTTAAAAAAATTACTATTTTATTAAATTATATGATAGTATGAAAAATATAAGGTTTGGTCAAAAAGACATATATAATGATAGATATGTCATTAATGAACAACTTAAGGTTCTCTTGGTATTTTATAGTAAGTTTATTAACCATTTATTATAATAATACAAGAAGACATAGTAAATGTTAAACTATTTAACTAAGAGTTAAAACTAAAAGAGAAGTTTAATATAGTGGCCTAAACTTGCCTAAAACCTATTTTTTGAGATTTTTTCAACCCCTACCCAACTTATCCTAGAAATAAATCTTTTTTCATCCATTAGAAACCGAAAAATGAATTTATAATAAAATAACACTGCATGCTTTTCCTAAAGTGCCCCTCACCTCTCTTATAAAAGAGTACTTCCACTTCTCTTAACATCACATCTCCAATTCCATTTAGATACGATAAACCTAGGTACAATATCCTCCCAACTACCCTTAATTTTACCTAGAGGCCTTAATTTAATCATAAATCCAACCTACGGATCCCTTTTGATCAAATCAAAAGGAAGCACCCAAAGAAGAGATAATAATTTCATCACCTCATTCAAAGTTTGTTTATTCTTCCACTTCCTCATTATTTTTTGTTTCCATACCAAAATAATAAGTGCAGTACCTTATACATATTGTGATGTTATAACAAATATGGTACAACCATATTCATTATTTTATCCATCCTGTGAATGACTAAGTCACCATACGTGCGTACTTATGGATTACCGTCTCTACGTCGTAGTGTAGTTTGTTATTCAACACTTCATTATTTGAATGGGTATAATAAAGAGTATAATTAATTTAAATATTAAATATAACATGTTAATGATTATATATATATATATGATATACCATCCAATTACATATGATTTCACCATCAATAGAATGATATTGTCGCTCGTGCGTACGTACGGATTACTGTTTCCATGAACATTATTAGATTCATTCCCCATCGTAACCATTCAAGAATAATTTTAATTTTATGATTAAAAATAATTTTTAACAACTTAATATAATTATGCATATGAATCAAATAAATCCTATCCATGACAAAAATAACTCACGTAACAGATCATATTAAGAAAAACGAATCAGTTAACACCTGAAACAATGAAACTACTGAAATATTATTAACAAAGAAATATTAGAAGATTATATATGATATTATATATATGTTTGTGGTTCCTATGTAATTTGATAACAATTATTTATTTATTATACAGGATGTTAACGTACCCTCGACCAAGGAAAACTACAAGGTAAGAGTTAATTTTACAATCTCTTTACTATTTGAGGTTGTTTATACGTAAGTATCTACTGGGAATTATTTATCATCCACATATCTATTTCATAAATATGTATTTCAGAAAAAATTACTATTTAATAGACTATGGGTTAAATTCATTTATACCCTTGTTTTAATTTTTATAAAATGTTTTGAAAAGAATCTTTGGGCCTCTTTACAAACAAGGAATATTACGGTCTTTTCGACAAATTAAGGAAACAATGTTTTTTATCTTATAAGGCTAGTGTGGATATTTCCCACCATTATAACACCTTTGAATATTTCCTTACAAGATTATAATAATATTTTAAAAATAAATTTTTTCTTTTATAATTACATGAATTTTAAATGATTTAAATATATAAAGATATATTTCTCTAGAATAGTTTTGATTTTATCTATGTCAACATAATTTCTTGGATTTTACGCTTGTTTGAAGTTGATTTATTATGATAAAATATCTCATATTGTATTTAAGTTTTTCTAATATGTTTCTATGGATGTACTATTTTTATACCATTCATGGTTTATGGTTAAATTATTGACATTTTGTAAGCTAATTTTAATACAAATGTTTATGTTACGTTTCAACATTCTCATATGAGTAATGCATTGGGCTTAGTAAGTGACGGGTGGAGCCTGTTATAGCTCCTCGATTCATCAGTAGGTCTCATTAGACAAACTAGTGTCTTAGAACAAGGACTTGAAAAAATCTTTATCTGTAGTCTTGGCACGAAGCCTTTACTATGTGGTTATGATGTTTGAAATTATGCATTCCATCATTATGAAATTGGCTATTGATATTACATGTGATTATTCAACTAGTAGAATATCCATGTGAACAATTAAATGGAATTATTTGATTTGTATTTTCTATATTATGGTGAATTTTAGGTCTAAAAGGATTTTTTTAAGTATTATACATTGCTATAAATGTTTGTGCTTATTTATGAATGTTTCCTTTATATTTTTATCCTTACTGAGAATCTGAGCTCACCCCATTACATGTTTTATTTTTTACAAGATGCGAAGAAGTATATTATGATTGAATTTTAGGGAAAATCTAAGTGATGTTATTATATTCATATGAGACATAATGTTGTTGTTTTTCATTTCATAATGTATTGTAAAACAAATTTATGTATCTAGTACTTCCAATGATACTAAAATAATTGGTCTTTCGAGACATGATCTCTTGTGATCATGCCAATCTTATGTAATAATGCACCAAATCTGGGTGTCTAGGGTCAGGGCGTTACACATCCCTACACCCTCTTCTAGGTTGTGATAGTTGAGAATTCTTCAGAAAGGTTGTGGTGAGATGAGTGGTACACGTGTGTGTGGGTGAGTTTTGATACTGTTCCCCATGTTATCTTCGTCATGGGATGTGAAACTTGTTTGATATGTATTTTAGATGATATATTTATTAATGTCCCTGGTGTCTTTGGGATAAAATGTGATGTGGTTGTAGCCTAGGTGTGTGATGGTGGGATGTGATGTGGTTTTTGTCTCAGGTGTGTATGGGCTGGATTTGATGTCGTATGTTCGGAATAGGTGGTAGTGACTGGACATTTTCCATTATGCAAGATTGTCTAATTAGTGGGAAAGTGGTGAGGGGTACCTTATAACTGATGTGATTTACATAATATTATATTACTTGGTTTTCATTATTTGGTGATCATGGCTTGGTGAGGATGTGATGGTTAGTATACCCTTATAAGTGTTATATGGTTCTACTATTTTATCATGGGTGCATTAGTATAATCCATTCACATGTTTATGAGAGACTTTGGTTTTCCTAATGAGTATACTTGTTTGCTTACCGTATGTATATAAACTATTTTCAAGTTTCTAGGATGATCGTCTGGACCATGTTGTGCATTAGTAGCTTGTATTTTGGAGATTTCAGTTGTGTCACTCCATAGATTTGTTTTGGTATTTAATAGGGGGACTTTGGTTGTATTTGTTCTATTTATTCTTACATGTGTGATGGATTTTTGGTTATTTATATTTTATTTATGGTGTTATTAATCATTGATTCATCTTATCTCTTCATATTATTTCCTAAAAAAGGTAATACCTCCAATTTAGTGAGAATTGTATACCCATGGTGCTAGTCTCCACTATGAGACCTACAACAGATAGGACACAGGGGGTCATTATATCCCTTTATTTACTTCCATCCTAGAAGGGGAATCTGTGGAGGGAGGGGTTGGTGAAAAAATGATATCATAGCTAGTGGTGGAGAGATACGATTGAGTCTGAAGTTATATACTATTTGGTTTTCATTGGTTGGTATAGAAATAGTTCTAATTGAACTTGGTACATGACATAGGCTATGGAAATAATCTAGAACACAAGATTCCAGAGGCCCCCATGATCTAGTGCCTGGAATCTAAGATTTTCGAACTGCCATGTGAGATGGGCCTACTTGTAGGGTAGATATATAGGAAAGGTACATGCATCATAATGACGTGTTTTTCTATTTTAATTGTTTTTTTGGGAAGGATAAAATATATAAAATTAATTAAAATGAATCTTGATAAATATGAAAACTATAGATATTAGAAAATATGTGTTTCCCTTTGTAGATATGGTTCCTGGTAATCATCCATGTGTGGTTAAGGTAGGGGAGGCTTAGTAGGCTGATCTAGTGGATCGTTGAAGGGTTGATCTGGTCGAGGAGGATGACCAGTGGAAGAGGATGTTCTGTGACTTTTCATGTTAGGCCTTGGAAAATTACAAGGTCCATGTTTCAAAAATGGATATGGAGAGTGGGATGGAGGAGTTTTAGATAACCTTCGGCTTAACCTAGGACCTCGCTATATAGAGTTCCTTTAGTCGTTAGTTAAGTGCAAGGAGAATCACATCAGTGGTGGATGTTATACCTTGGTGATTGAAATTTGTAAGATGTTTCTTGGGTTGATTTCAAGAAGTAGTTCTATGTTGAGTTCCTTTCATTGACCATGAAGGCAAAGAAGAGACAAGAGCTACTCTCCCTCTAGAAAGGGAGTATATATGTTCGGGAGCCTATGAACAAGTTCATGGATCTTAATCATTTTGTACTGCATCTTTTACATTTCGAGGAGTCTCGTGTGAGATTTCTTGAGGTGGATCTCTACTATTCATTCCAATATGAAGTTACTCCTTTTACGTTGTCGATGTATCTGGAGGTTCATAAGAAGGCATAGGTGGCTGAGCAGATGCACTCATGAGGTGGCTTACTATGGGAGGGGAACCAAATGGTTTCTTTGAAGGGTAGAGTATTTATTATTAGTAGGTGGTAGTAACCATGACCATCTAGGTTCCAACTCATGGGGAGTCAAACACGAAAACCTCCCTTTTTACATAGTGGTTACCATGATTTTCTTGAGAGGATAGGACCAATGTGTTTCTTTTTTGGTATTTATGTCCATAATTTAGAGAAGTGCCCAGTGAATGTTCGAGCATAGTTTGGTGGAGGTGGATAGGTTCAGTGCCCACCATAGTAGTAGTTTTCAGTGAAGTCAGTTCATTAGTAGATGTAGAAGGGGTTTTTCTCATCTGAGAGAAGATGGAGTAGGTAGGGTCTGACCTCAGGATATTCCATGAGTTCAGGGACCTCGACCTGAGTGTGGTCGTGGTGGAGGTCGATATAAGGGAGGTAGAGGTTGTGGGAATTTTCAGTTGTACGTGGAAGTGGTAGGAATCCTAACAGGTCCAGAGATCATCAAAGGTAAGATCAGTTTTTTTAGTACACTTTTTTTTCTTTGTTTGATTTAGTATATTTTTACTCATTTGTTTCACCCTTCCTATCTTGAGCTCTAATATTGGATGTATAAAGTCTTCACATTCCCATGTTGTTGACTATGCCAATCATATCCATAACAGCTTGTTTTATGTGATTCTGGACTGTAGACTGATGATGGGGCCACATCAGTTATGGGGAGATATTTTATTACTACACATGTATCCATACAATTTTATTCTTAGAATCAAATGGTTTTATTCCATAGGTACTATTATCGATTGTTTCTGGAAGAGATCCTCATTTTTGGATATGGATGGTCAGTGTGTGGTTTTCATCAGTTAGAAAGGTTTTCAGGTGGGCATTGGAATGTAGATCCCCTTTTTTCATTGTTGGATGAGTTCTCAATGAAAATAATAAATTCATGGATGGGATATAATCCTTTTTTTTGGGAGTTTCTGAATGTCTTTCTTGAGACGGTTTTTATTCTACCCACTTGACGTGATGTTGGTTTGGGATAGACTTATATCCTGGGGTTTCATCAATTTTAATTCCTCATTATCAGATTTCACATTCAGAGTTGTGGGATTTGGGGATTCAAATATATAATCTGATGTGGAAGGTTTTTATCTGGCACATCCATTAATAGAATTCAGGTTTATTTATATAGACCTATATCCATGGTTAATAATAATCATGGCTATAGATCACTTATACCCACAATCATTTAACAGGATGAGGAAGTACCTCACCCCACTCCCCTCTTTCCCTTATCTCCTAAAAAGATTCCTCCTAACCATTACCCTCACGAGATTCACACCCCATCCCTACAAATCCTCCTCCCCTGACACTTCCATCCAACCTCATTCCATTATCCTCTGACATGGCCACCCAACTTCCCCATGATCATCCTACTCCACTGACATGGAAACCCACCTCCCCTATGACGCTACTCTAATGTTGCTCTGATGTAGCCTCCCCACCTCCTCCTATGATGTAGGTCGAGCATCACATTGACCCTACTCTAACACGACTTGGATGGGGATCCGATTTCGTCTCCCAAATTCTCATCTCCCCCGATTTCTCACTATGGGGTCACAACCTTCCTCCTTATTCTGCTATGAATCACTCCATCCTTATACATGATGAACCCATAACTCAATATTCCCATGATCTTTTATCCACACCATTTGATATACCTATTTCTCTATCCTAATCTCAAGCCCTCCACTATGCAAGATTTCTAGGATTCACATCTCAAATCTACCACCTTCCATCATTTTTCATTATCATTATGATTCCCATATGGTCTATTCATCTCTGAAAAAATCACTTTACTATACACGAACTCAGGGAGTTTCCCTGGTATTTATTCTAGAAAACCCAAATCATTATTCCTTATCCAATTCATCCATTTTTTCCTCTTCAATTACAATATCTAATTTTGAAGTTGTATGTTTCACTTTTTTTGCAAATTAGCCACCATTCATTCTGTGATTCCTTTGTGAGGGTACTAGATTATAATATGAAATTGATGCGATGAGGATTCCTTCCAATTTGATGAATGTAAGGGATATGTATGAACTAGACTACCTCTAACCCTGATAACATCATTAATAAATTTCTGGTTTATAATCATGTATTCAGTTCGATTATCATAAATTTTTTGGATTTGGAACTCTCAGTTTCTTCTATTTATATTCGATTATAGTGGATACATGCATTGTTTTTATTTCACTATCCTCACAGTATTGAAACCCTCCATCTACACAACATAAAGGGTAGAATCCTCCAACATATAGAACAAATATGGTCTCATGGAGTTCAATTGAAAGAGGGTCCTTCACATGTCTTCCATCAGGTTTTATAGATTATTTAGAAACATAAGTGAAAATGGTGATATTACAATAATTCACCTGAATAAGGATGGGTAAAATTATTATTAATATTTTATTACATGTAACCACCCCGGAGAAATATTTTAATAATTAAAATATTTTATGTTACATGTATTTTCATATTCATTGAATTTCACTTTTGAATTTCATGTTCATTTATGAGATCAAGTTAGTCATCTTCAAAAAACAAGCATCCAATGTAGCACCTTACCAATGGTATAAACTTTTTTTATTTTTGTTCTATTTTCTATTAATTTAAAACATCTAATAGTTGTTAATGTATAATATATTCTAACATTATTTTTTTTACTTATATCCTGATAGAGTTTTAAATACCAAATTTACAATATTCAAATAATGCAACTAAAATTCTATTCTGAATCTACATTATTATCTAATCTATTATTTGGAGTAGTTTCTATTTTCAATATTTTAGTTCGATTTTTCTTTGAACCTTTTTATTTTAAACGTTTGATTTCCTTCTTCCTCGAGCTTCAATATTTTATTAATTTCTACCCTTTTACACATTTTTACTTTTCATATTTGATTCCCCTTTTTCTGATGTTTCATAAGAAAAAATGGATTCATTTTCTCCATCTAAGTGGTTTAGAAATTGTATATGGATGACTTTTTTAAATTTAATTTTTTATCCATTGATTAAAAACCTTCACCAATTGAAAATCACCAATATTTTCAAACAAAACATTATAATTTATATATTGAATTTGTTTTATGTACAAATCTACTATGTTCAACAAACTACAATTCCATTCTGAATCTTCATCATTATTTTTGTCTAATATTTGGACTAATTTCCATTTTAATTATTCATAATGAATCTATAAATTGTGTTAAATATTTAATTTGATATCAATTTGAGATATATTTTATATAACAAATTATGCTTATTTGATTTTTGTTGGAATTTTTACATGAGATTTTAATATATTAAAATACACAGTGTGACTAATATTTGATGTAGTGTGCGACTATTGTTACTCTTGAATGGATTCAATACATTTGGAAATTCATTTATTTTTTTATGGAATCATTTCTAGAACCGTTGGTATTTCTATTAAGGGATTTTGGTTCACTATTCTTTGAGTCATTTTAAATATTTTTTAATTTTTTAATTAATTTAATGTGTATGTGTTTTTTTATAAATTTTTAGAACCATTATTTTGGCTTTACAGACCCACAGGTCTTGGAATTTTCTTACACTATGTATATTTATTCACTTTATTAGGGGGGTGTATTACATAGGAGAATACAACACACCATGATGTTTTCAGCATGCATATAATATTCTAACAATATTACTACCTTAGTATTTTGAATTCAACATTTATATAACATTATTAACAATATTTTTAGAAGCTTTTGTATATAAACTAATGGTTAAGACTCTTAACTTAATTTGTAGGTTGATCCAAATTGATTATTATTGGAGATCATTTTTAAGCATTACATGTCTGGGTGCTCTCATCAATGAAATTTCTCAAATGAAATATTTATAACAGTGATTTTTTTTCTTTTTCTAATCATGGTTTTTTTATAATGGTTTCATGTCACAATTTGTATTTTGTTGATATTTTAGGAGGAATAAAAATAATAATGATATATTATCTATTATTTAATTCATTTTTTGAACTCCAGGTAATATAATTTCTTTTCTTCTAAGGTAATGGTTTCTATTATTTCCATCAAAATTATAGAAGTATTCTTTAATTTATTTATTTTTCCAATTTATTTCAATTCCATTTCCATTTATTTAATTCATGAAATATATAATTTTAAACTGTAATTATTCAAAATATTCAACTATACAAATTATTTTTCATTTAATTAAAACCATCTCTTATATACTCATCTATTATTTTTTACATAACTTTTCATTTCAATTTACTCTAAATTAAATAGTTATTACTTATATTATTACACGGAATGTTGAATAGGTTGTGCATTTTCATTTGAAAAGTACTAGTTATTTTTTTAAATAACGATTTATAAATAGAGTTAGTTGATGTAACAAACACCCTTTGAATTAAATAAAATAAAACCCTATATAAAGTTATATAAACCATCATGTCCAATATGAGAAATTATCAAAATGGACTGCTCGTGCCTCGAAAAATGATTCCAGAGTATGGAATTATGATTGAATCAACGATGAAAAAGTACATGAAATGTACTTCACAAGACTCTATGTGTGTAACTTAGGAAGTATATGGATATGTAATACTATTTTCTAGTCCAAGTGTAGTCGACTTATAGGGAATGTCTAGTATAGCATGCGATGTGTTGGGTATGTAGACAAATAAGGTGTGTATTACCATGGAACTTCATGTTATATGACAAAAGTAAATGTTATTTAATTTTTATTCCCAATGTGTATACCAATAGATGATATGAAAATGTAATGAATGAGCTTCCTCGGTTGTGTCAAGGAAATACATGGTGTATTCCTACATAGTATGCAGCGATATAGCATTGACCTAGTGTTCACTAGGGTATACATTGAAAAATAAAATTCTAATATTCATGGAGAGTAACCCATGATAACATCCTATTTGATATTTGTAATAAGAAACAACTCCTCGTGTTGTAGGGTTATATGATATATGACATCAAATTCAGATGATAATAAGTCAGGTAGTTGATTTTTTCAGATATGGTCAGCTCCTTTATTCACTTTTTTTGTTGCAACTCATGATTCTTATATCTACTCCATCTTTTACATTAGTGTTTCTGATGTATGACCCCATTTGAACCATCATCTACCCTTAATGATTCTTCACGATCCATTTGTTTCTTCACATATTTGGGGACATTGTGTCATCAGTCAAAGTCATGTCTAATCCTCTATGAGGATTCCTTTTAACCATAATCTAACCTTACTTAAGCTTCACCAGCCATCTCTTTCTGTACCTTTTTGTTGTTTTAGCGTCTTCAGTCAATGTCATGTCTAAGACCTTAAGATTATTTCATTTACTCTTTGAGTTTGATAATCTATCACTTTCTCAAGGCCTTGGTATGTTTTCATATGTAAAATATGGACTACTTATGGATAGTTTATGGACTACTTATTGTTTTAAATTGATGCTATGTGTTTATTTGATTTATAATTATTTTAATTGGTGATTATAGATTGTTTATGTGATTTGTTGGTTGATTATCTTTAAAATATAATGGTGATATAGTATTCTAATTTTGTTTGGACATGTTTTAACTAATGAACGTGTTGGGAAAATTGAATTTGAAATGCATAAGATAAATGTACAATAATGTGATGATTTTAGATAGATAAATAAGGATATGAAATTATAAAATAGTGGGAATAATGATGAACATAGATTGGCAATTTTAAGTGGTACAGTTTCTTTTGAAATGAAATTAGTGTTTAAGGGGGATAAGCATGTCAATCCTGCTTTTTTGAATTTACCTAAAGATTTAAATATTTATAGGCATTATTAGGCTCACTTTGGTGGATTCTACGAAGCAATTAATAGTATTTTATAAGTATAAAGAGGTTAATAAACTAATTAAAAGCACAATGTTTTTGGGGGTGTTAGACATATGCTTGATCTTACCAATGTTTATGATTTTCATAGTATAAAAGGTTTCTAAATTTTTGGAAATATGGAATATTGAGACCTTGATAGAGGTTATTCATGTGTATTGGGTTGCAGAAATTATGATCTTTAATATAGAAAATAGATCTATATTTCTATGTTGATTTCACATGCTAAGAAAGGGGAATAAAATGACAACATGAGTTTTTCTGGGAATGAAATGATTTAACTTGTTTTTATTTTACAGATTTATGAGGTGTTTATCACTAAACATGTTTTTCTATGTTTGAACTATGATAATTATCACTTATAGGTGACTGATGGTGGTCTATGTTATGAAATTCCATAGTATGACATAATTGGCCAGGAAGGTAATGGACCCTTTTTGGATTTATGGTATTATTTATATATTCACATACTAACTCCTTGAGTTAACAGATGATATTATGGTTTTTACTAAGGATAATGTTCTCACTAACTATACATAGCACCTTTTATGCTTTCGAATTGAATTCATAATGTTCCAAGTAAAGGAAAGTGGCCTTTCTAGCTTGGTGTTGGTCTCTCGACAGTTTGAATCATAGACTACAATCTTAGATATTATTATAGAGTGGGTGTCTTCACTTGCATTCATGATCTCTTTCAGTGGAATTTGTTATGTATTGGTATGTATGAATTATGTTTGAGTTTATTTTTCCTATATTAAATTTGGTGGTGTATTTGTATATTATTTAAGTAATAGTTTAGTGAATAAAACCAATGGAATTATGCAATAAAGATCATAGTAGATCAATAGTTACAGGTTAATTTCTTCTTATGTAATTATTATAAAATGACTAGTGATATGAGTGAATCAGGATTTGTGGAATGACTTATAATACATCATATCATATGGAATCTTTTCATTTCATTTATTTTATATTACAAATAGTTGGGAGCAGGAATTAAAAATATGAAAAGAAAGTGTGAAACACACACTAACATATTTGGTTAATGATTTAAGATGAAATAAATCCTCGTGTTTTGATTCGTTATGGTATAATATAAATTATTTAATTGGAATCAATGAGTGAGTTTAATTTGTATTTTTTGTATAATTTTATTATGATGGATCCTATAAAATCTTCTTTGAATGTGAAATTCCAATGTTCATCAGGCTTAGTTTCCATTGTGGATAATTTTGGAAATGGTTTTGGGGCCTTTGATTTAAAAGATTATGAAGAGGAAAAATTTATTTTTGGTGAATCGTTTTGGGAAAGGAAATTTTGTTGTGTATTTCAGAAGAGTATTAATGTTTAAAATGTCAACCCAATCAAACAAAATGTCATAGAAACTCTAAATACTATTATTATTCAACCTAAAAAAAGATAGACATGTGGTTCTTGAAACCTCATAGACCACGAAGAAGAATAAACCCTCTAATATGATTAGAAAGTCTTTCATGAATGAGTAATATTTTCACATGGAAAGAATGTGAAATAGTAGGTTTCAGATAACCATTACATGAAATTTGAATAATGTATCACTTTCATGGTTGAGAGTAATGAACAGGAGCCTAACGGTTCCCAAATCTTGGCTGAAGAAGAGTTATATGCATCTTGTAAAAATATATGCTAGGATTTGAGTCTTGTGTGGGATTTTTCTATTTTATTTAGAAGATTAAATCATTGATATTCTAATGTATCTGGGGAACATCTATGTATTATTATTTTTATGGTGTTTCAAAAATTAAAAAAATATAAATATTTCAGTCTTTATTTTCTCAACCACAAAACCTATTTTTTGCTCAATTTTTTGTTAGATATTTTAACAATGGAATAGAAATAGGACCTGACATGATCCTTTTTTAGGGCTTTGATTATAATAATGGGCTCATCACCATGTATTATTTGAGTGATACTAGTCCCACTATTGAGTAAATTGATAAGAGTTATGTTCAAGTTGCTACAAAAGGCTTAAACATCGGTTCCCTTTCTTGAATTTTTGTTTTTATCACCCATATATTAAATTGATATAAATTATTATTTGGGGATGAGTGGCTAATTTTCATTTAGATTTTCATTGGCCTAGTTTTTCTACTTGTTTCCTATTTCTATTTCATGATTTATTTTATTTTATAAAATCTATTTTTAAAATTTTTCTTTTAGGTGTCATGAATATTTTCAAAATGATGCACTATTTTATTTTCTTAGAACCACACACTATCTAATTTAATCCATTTTAATTTACCATAAAATAGATATACATTATTTAATGATCTATTAAAGGTATTTCAAATTGTTTTGAAAATATTTTAAATTTAAATTTTTTTTATGTAGTTGGTGAAGGGAGAATGTGTTTATACAGCTTTCACCTTTTAGTTTTTCACTATCATGTAAAGGATATAGACACATTTTATAGATGTGGTAATAGACCTATTTCAAAAAAATTACTATTGATACTAAAAAAATTCCCGGATTACAAACTGTGGCTATAAGCCAAGTTATTGCAACACATTATAAAATTGGCCATAGCACTACTACCATAGTTTTAACAGTGGATATAGCTCAATTTCCATGGTTAAAATTTTTTCCCATATTTATTCGTGGAGGGGACTATATCCATTGTTGAAAACCGTGGAAATAAACCTATTGCCACAGTTCAAACCATGGTTATAGGTTTATTTCTAGGGCTTAAACCATAGCTATAGCCTCCACCCTATTTCCACACCAATAGGAGACATGGCTAGCCAAACCATGGATATAGACTATAACCATAGTTTTTGTGTCTATATCCAAGATTATAAACTGTGGCTATAGAATAATTTCCTAGTAGTGAGAATGTCACTATAGGGTGATCCAGTGTCGTTTTCCAAGAAGGTAGATGGTGGCCTGTGGTTGTGTATAGATTATCGATGATTGAATCATGTGATAGTGAAGAAACATTACCCTATTCTAAGGATATATGATCTTTTCAAATAGGTGAGAGGAGTGAGTCTTTTTTACAAGCTCGATCTGCAGTCTAAATATAACCAGTTGAGGGTGATGGAATGTTATATCCCGATGACTACCATTAGATGAACGTATGGGCTATTCGAGTTTCTGTTTATGCCATTTTGTGTTATGAACACACCATATAGATTATGAACTCCATGTTCTATGAGTTCTCAGATTAGTTCATTACCATATTCATCAACGGCATCTTGATTTACTCAATGTCGGAGGAGGAGTATGCTAAACATCTCAGAACTATATTTCTTGTTCTACAATGCCACCAACTCTATGGAAGTCTATTGTATTGTAAGTTCTAGACATGAGAGGTCTATTTTGTTGGACATTTTTTTCTCAATAAGGTGTTTTAGTTAACCCATCAAAGGTTATAGTGGTTGTTTCTTAGGAAGAACTGAAGAATATAGAATATGTTCATAGAATTCTTGGTCTTGTAGGTTATTATCATAGGTTGGTACCCAGTTTCTCTCATGTTGCCGCACCGTTTACATATTTTACCAATAATGATCAGTCTTTTTATGGAGTGATTAGTGCTAGGTAGAATTATTTTACCTGAAGGGGAAGTTCTTTAATACTCAAGTGCTCTATTTCCTTATGGAAATAGTGGTGTTTTAGTGGTTTTGCGACACTTAACATATTATATTGGGAAGTTTATTGATTTAGTAGAAGGAAGTGATATGTTATCTATCTATAAAGTTACATACTTACGGGCATCAATATGTCACCCATATTTTAGAGCTAGCAGCGGTTGTGTTTGCAATGATGGTGTAGAGACATTAACTCATTTTGGAGCACTTTGGGATCTTCACAAATCACAAGATCTTGAGGTATATCTTTTCCCAGTGTGACCTAAAATTGAAAAAGTGAATGTGGATGGATTTTCATCAAGATTATGATTTTGAGATCTCTTAAACCTGTGGAAATGGGAATGTTATGGTCGATGCTTTGAGAAGGAAGTCATGGAAGGGAATTTTTTAGGAGTGTGTATATTCTTGGAGAGTGATAGAGGATTTGGAATCCATTCACACAGTTTCAAAGTTGGATGGTGGTGAAGTATGATTATTTTATATAAAGACGTAGTCTTTTTTGAGGCAGCAGGTGGAGGAGTCTTAATGGGGAGACACAGAGGTAGAGGTGTTGCACGATTCTATTATCCATCATAATGCTCCTTAGGGATTGTTATAGAATGGTTGAATCCAAATACAATTTTTTTAAGGCAATATTTTCTAGTAGTGATCTGAAAGGGGGTCCTTCATGAGCTTCATAGCTCACCTTTGGTGGTACTCCTTGGAATTTCCAAGATTTAACATAGCTTGAGGTACACATTTTTATGGCCTAAGGTGAGACATGCATTTTTAGAGTCTGTGGAAGAGTGCTTGGTTTTCCAGTAGGTAAAGGTTTAGCACCATGTTATTGATGGTTTGTTGGATCCCTTGGATACCTCCTAGTGGAAATAGGATGATATATTAATGTATTTTTTCACAAGTTTACCCATATTTCTAGTAGGTTATGATGCTATCTAGTTATGGTGGACCAGTTGATGAATTCATCCTACTTCTTAGCAATCAAGAATATGGGAGAAGGTAATGCCTTGTCTAGGAGGTATGTGGATGTGGTGGTGAATTTTCATGGAGTTTTGAGGTCCATTGTCTCAAATCCGGAAACACATTTTACCTAATGAGTCTAGAGTGAACTATAGCATGCTTTTGGGACTTAATTACACCTCAACACTACTTTCCAAACATAGACAGACATGAAGATAGATCAGCCTATCAATGCCCTAGAGGATATACTGCGATTATGCATCTTGGACTATCGTTTATGTTGGGTGTGACACCTACAATTGGTTTAGTTTTATTATAATAATATATTTTACTCTTCAATTATCATAACCATGTTTGAGGACTCGTACAGAAGGCTATGTCATTCATTGTTGTAATGGATGTAGATTTGTGAGATAGAAATTCTCAGTCCCTATGTGGTTTAGAACATGATAGAGAAGGTTTATCTTGTTTACTAGAGGATGAAAGTTGTTATGGACTGGAATAATTCTTATGTCAGTCATAGGAGGAGGCCCTTGGAGGTCGATATTGGGGTCCATGTTCTCCTGATGGTTTCCCTTCAACATGGGAAGTGGGGGTTTTGTAGAGGGAGTAAGCTTTCCCACATGTTTTTTGGACCCATTTGAGGTGTTGGGGAGAGTTTTTGAAGTGGAATATCACTTGGAATTACCACCAAATCAAGGGAGGATCCACTATGTCTTCCACATTTCTCCTCTTCGTTGATATCTTCACAATGACACCCATGAACTTGACTGGGGAGACTTGGATATCTAGGAGGACCCGGTGTTTACAGACTAGCTAGTAGAGATCCAGATCATCAAGAAAAGTTTCTTCGTGGATGGAAGATTCCTTTGGATAATGTTTTGTTGTGGCATAGTGTCCCGGATGAGAGTACATGGGAGCAAGAAATGATTATGTGTGCCCAGTGCCTAAGGTTTTTTTTTGTTTTTTTTCTTTACTTTTTCTTTCTTTATGATAAAACATTTGGAATTTATTCTATGAAATAAGCTATTTCCCTTGATTTTTGTGTGTGTTGTGTGTTGTGTGATAGTGTTCTCACATTTGAAAAGGGGTGGATCTGATTCCTAAACTAGATTCATTAACTGTGATGAGATTAAACATATGTGACCAAGTCATTGTCACCCATAGCGGATAGTGTCTTAACATAGAGGATGGAATTTCTTGATTCAGGTGTTCTGGGTAGTGAACTTCATTGGTTGTGATTGGTGTTGGTTTCAGATATATAGAGATTGAGGATTTTTTGTAGTGGTTGTGTGGAATTGTGGTCTAAGAATGCATGTTGGGATATAGTGGTGTTTGAGTCCCAATGAGACCCTCATAGGTATCTCACAGGGAGGTTGTTCAGACCAATTTTATTTTGGGAATGGTTTTGGATTCTCACTGGTGAGAATAATTTGAGAGGTATAGTTGTAATGTTATCTACCTTCCCATTCCATTACATTTTCTTGATTGGTGGTTAGAGATGTTTGGAGATGATCTTGTAGTTTTTAGGTAGAGGCTACAGATGCAGTAGAACTACTGCGAGAGTTACACGTTGTGTAAGTGGGTTACAAGATGTGAAAGATAGTTTCATGAATTTCCCTAGGATGAAAATGACATGGATTTTTTGGGTTAACTAATGAAAGATGAGATGTGTTTTTTGGAATAACTCGAGGTCATGGAAATACACGACGTTTAAGGGTATTACACATCATGTAATAACCCGACCCAATAAAGTTTTAATAATTTTTTCAGCTGAACATATATTCATTTTGTTGTGTTCCCTTATTTATCTAATTTTGAGTGAACCCTATATACCCTAAGGTTTTATTTGATCCCACATCATCCCTCTTTGATCTTTTGATCCCGGTGGCTGTTTTTTAGCGATCCATGGTCGATTCATGGGGATTTTTCTGCCATTTCTCATCTATTTTTCATTAATCTTATTCTAAGGATCCATTATGGGGGTGTTTCCTTGGTTTGGGTTATGCTTTGGGTCATATATTATGGTCTTGTAATTCAATTTATGTTAATATATAGTTATTCATGGTATAGTTGTGGTTTTCAGACATTCTTCTTCATCATGGAATGCAAAAAAAAGCTTCTTTGAGGCATTCTTTCCCTTGTTTCTCCCCCTTTGTGCCCCATGACGAAGAGGTTTTCTTTTTTTAGCTATGGATTTGGGTTTTTACATATTAATCATTGAAAATTTATTGGTCAAACGATATTTAAATGAGAAAAGTAATTAGATTTGTTTTTCCCACAACTTGATATTGTTAATAATGTCAGTGGTATGGGCTAAGTACCCACTAAAATTCAGGGTCGTTGGGGAATTGTATTATGCTGGATACATCTACTATGTTTGTCACATGGATTGAAAATGTTTTGGAATTAGTCTAAAAATTGAATTGGATTATAAATTATCCTTCAGATAATAAAATTAATTCCCTGTATCTTATGGATTCTGTGATAACAGTCTTAAATAAAGAATTGAAATTAAGCATAGTTGCACTACTAAATATGAAAATATGTTCTATTCTGGTATGTACGGTAACATATTCATGGACATTGTTCAGTACTATGGTTTGTATTATTAGGTGTTATGGATAAACTTATAGATGATTATTTGGTAAGGAATCATGATGGAATCTAAGGGTGAGATATTAATTGATTGTGGATCGAATGAGATGTTTTTTGCAGTGTGGTTGTAATATAGGTTGTACTATAGTGTGTTGTTGTGTTGTATTTATGAGTTCATGGTTTTCTTATTGAAATGGTGGTTTTGGTAAGATGACTTTGAAGAAGGATAGTATTGTGTTGTATAAGTAATTCATCCTAAGATTCTCCATGAGTAGAATGAATAAAGCATCACTTGTACATTGGGGGACCGTTTGTGTGTTTTACCATAAATGGGTGTTAATTGAGTGGAATGTGATGATCATTTAGTCAAATAAGGGCTATTTAAATTTTTTAATTAATGGTTCATTGTTACTCGGTATATGTTTTTCTGTTGTATTTTCCTCGTAGTTATTGATGGTAAATTAATGAATGTTAATGAAACAGGTTGAAATAGTAAGGAAATTGGAATGTGGTTAAGTGATAATTAAAAACTGGAAAAACACTTGTGGCTTATGTGCTTTCTTGTGGAGTTATGTATATAAATGTAGGAAAAACTAAGGAAAATGAGAGTTGTTTAGTGCTTTTGTTTTTAAAACCATAGGTTGGGGTTTTTTGTTTTCCTTATATATATATATATATATATTTCTCTTGTATTTCTACACCCACCCAACCCTAGTTGGGAACCATGTGCTAAACACCCCCAAAATCATAGGGGGGTGTATTTCCCAAACATACTTATAGGAGGATGGATGGATGGCCACCCACTCTTCCCTGCTCCCTCTTCTAGGTGATGATATCCCAATTTTCATTGGGCAGGTTGTGGTGAGACATGAGGCCCATGTGTTTGCGGGTGAGTTGTGATATGTTTTCCCATGTGTCTTCAGGATGAGATGTGATTTGTGTCTTGTGTGTATTTAGCATGAGATATTTTGTGATGTCCCAAGAATCTTCTTGATTAGTTTTGATGTGGTTTGAGGCCCAGGTCCATGTAGGTGAGATGTTATGTGTTTTTTGGCCTTGGTGTGTTCATGTAGGATGTGATGTGGTTTGTGGCCCAGTCATGTGTCGGGGGGATGTGATGTGTATTGTGGAAAAGGTGTGTTTCAGTGGGATGTGATGTGGTATGTTTGTAAGAGCTGTGGGAGAGGGGATTTTTACCATTAAGTAAGAGTAGCTAATTATTGGGAAAGTGGCATGTTGTACCCTATCATCGATGTGCATTAAATTATATTATATTACGTGGTTTGCAGTATTGGTGATCATGCCTTGGTAAGGAGGGTTTGGCTAGTTTACCCTTACAGGTGACGTTTGGTTATAATATTTTTTCATTGGTATATTATTATGATCCATAGGCATGTGCATGATAGAATTTGGTTTTCCTACTGAGAATACATGTATGCTGACCCTATGTAAATAAAACATTTTTGGGTTTCTAGGGGTATCGTGTTAACCATGAAGGGCATTACCACCTCGTAATTTTGAGGATAGATGTTTTAATGTCCCAATGTTTTACAAACAAAAAATCCCTTCCTATAATGACTTATTGTATAGTAACATATTATTAAATATAGAACACAAAAAAAACCTAAAAATTAATAATGACTGAAACAAAAGGTATCTATTGAAGTTAAACAACATATACTGATGAAATAGTAACTTGATCTTTGGTATAGTAATGTTAAGCTTATGAATAGTAAATCAGCCAATGTAATAGTAGCATCACCAATGAATGTATATATAAAATTTATCAATATTATAAGTGACAATATGGTATAATTATATCATAGTATAAGTAAATAATTATTTTAAAAATTAATGATTAAGTGTTGGTATTTGTGTAAGTCATGTATATTTAATTAAAACCACATGATTAATTTAATAATTTAAATGAATTTTTATTTTCCTAAAATATATTAATTAATTAATATTTTATGTCTTATTATTATAATAATATTTTATGAGACCTTAATTAATTTTTCAATGTGGTAGAAAAGTAGTTTTAATTTTAATGTTTGTATTTTCTAAGTAAAATATGGTTTTAATTAAAAATTAAATCTTTCATATTTAGAAAACTATTTTTGAAAAATTGAATTCATTTTTGTATTCTAAACAACAAAAAGTTGTTAACGTTTTCTTTTGTGATTTTTCTAAAATAGTTGAATTTTTATGAATAGTGAAATACTAATTTTTTAAAAAACCCATAAGCTAAATAAATGAATTATTAAGTCATGGAAGGTCTTCTACTGAGTTAAGCACCCTTGGTTAGAACTCACATTCTTTATTTACTATTGTTTCTCACAAGAATCAATACTATTCATAATCATGAGAAAAAAATTAAACTAATGATTAAAATAAGGGGAATCCCCTCTTCTCCTCCATTATAAAAAACCACTATCACCCCCTCTTATCTTCACTCCATTAAAGCCTTTTACCTCTATTATATCCTACTAAAATATCATCCCAAAATCCTACACCATGTCTAGAAGCCCATGTTGTCCTCAAAAGAACAAATCCTCTCCCCTAAAGAGGCTCTCAAGAAAGATTATTTCAATAATAAAATTCATTTTTTTCTTTTCATTCATTTTCTTTTCATTTTCCATTGTTTTATTTTCTATCCTCACCTATATTCATAAAAATTTTATGATAACTCCAATAACATAAATTTAATATAATTTTTTTATAACCTTTACCCTCCTTCTATACTAGAAATGAAAACACCATCTGAGATCTGTTAATTTACCACATTCAAGGACGGCCGGTTTTCAATTTCTACTTTCGTCTTAAATTCAGGTAATGACACCATTTTTATGGTTTAAATAGAATAAAATATATTTATTTTGTCTTATTTAAGGTTATAAAATCTTTTTATACATGTTATTAATTTATAAACAAAAATGAGTTCGTTGCGATAAAAAAACTACCAATTAACCAAAACGGTTATCATTAATGTTTTATAAAATGATTCATCTTCACTCCAAAAAACCAAATGAATTTTACAACCGTGTAATATTTTTGATGCTCAATAATAACAAAAAACATCAATTATGTACAACCATTCTCATCTTACATTCTTATCCTTACATGTATATATGTAAACCAGCTATGAAAACCATGGAAACAAACTCCCCCAAATAATGAAATTGAACCAATTAACCCATCAAAAAAGACATGAATGAACTTAATAAGGTTATAATAAATCAATTTCATTCATAGTAGGTTCTTTAATAATTAATTAATGAACCTCAATTTATTAATTTGGTCATTAATTTCAATATAATAACACCTTTGTACTTAAGGTAAGGGATTATACCTAATCCTCTTTAATTCCTTCATATTTCTCTATCATTATTTTTGCCCAAATGAAGTTATCTATTATTTTTATGTAAATTTTATGAATGTTTTTTATATGCTCCAAAGTCATGTATCATGATCCATTAATCATTCTCTCTCTAGTTTATACTTGTTTAAAAGTGGTTCCCTCCTCAATACTTCCTAATAGGCAAAACCGTATTAAGGGAACTTCCCGAATCCTTACCCATTTTCAAGAACACTATATAATCTATATTTAAGACAAAAATATTTTTTATAAAACAACACTTTTTATTTTTAAAACATTCTTGGTTCACTTATGGTTTTATATAAAATATAATTTCCTTTTATTTTTTCGAAGACCTTTTATATTTTACTTTAATGCCACTAAAATGTTTTAATTCTAAAGATTCATAAGTACTCTTTAAATATTATTACATCATGTTGAAATCAATTTTCATGATATATTACTATTATACCCTATTATTTTCCATGGATGATCAAATTCCTTTCCTTCATGGTAATTTTCTTGACACTCCCATTTGTTTTTCTTTATGATATAATTATGATACCCAATTATTACCATGGGTAACCTTTATGATAATTTATGATTGATTATGCATGATTCTATATATGGAAAGAATATTCATGAACATTTTATTATATTTGTTCCCAAATAGATCTCCAATTCAATGGGTAAAGTTGTGTCTCATGAGACTTTATGTGCAATGGTCTTGGCAGTTATCCTTGACTTGTGCTAGCATGTTCAATGGTCTTGGTGAATAACCTTGACTTGTGCTCCTCAATCTGTAACAATCATTAAATCTTTCTAAAGTCCTGTTTTATGTTTCTTCCACATTACTATTATTCCATGATTATATGTCCCCATGTTTTATATGTTATTATTCCATATGCTGAGTTATTTTCCATGCCTTTTTATATCATTATGTCATGACTTCTAACCCATGTGATGGGATTTATTCTTTTGATTATTCCATTTCTGATATTTTTATCTCATCCCTTATTTCCTATTATCCCCAGGTTATCCTATGAATATGTATGATCACAATAGAAGTTATGATACCTTTTTGAATATTAATTAAACCAATGTTTTATTTAGACACATGTTTTCAATTTTACGTACCATGTCGTCCAAGACACTAGAATTTACGATCCATGGCTTGTAATATGATGATTTATGGTGCTTAAAATCATGTAATGATGTGTCTAAAAGTCTAGGGTCTCTATAACTACTTGTCTCAACTTTTCTTTGTTTTAGTATTTAATTTGGAGACTTTTGTTGTATTTTTTATATGTGGTCACGCATGTGGGTTGGATTTTGGGTTATTTATGTCGCAGTTATGGTGTTATTCATGGTTGATTCATCTATCTCCTAATATTGTTTCTTTAAAAAATTTGATGTCTCTCATTAAGTGATAATTGTATTCCCTTGGTGCAAGTCGCCACTCCGAGGCCTACTGGAGGTAAGACATGGGGGTCATTATCTCTTCTTCTTCACTTCTAACCAAGGAGGGGAAATTTTGGTTGGATGGGATCATGAAAATAATTAGAACTAATAATGGAAGGATAAAAATTATCTTATTTATTAATGTGGTTAAGAATATCAATATTATAAACCGATTATTATTATATAGGAAAATGTTTACAGTTGGAAGAAATAAAATACATGGGGTAAGTCTATTTCATCACACTTTTTATGTGATAAATATGTCATATTAACTTCTTATTTATTTAATCTGGTGTATACACAACCCCTTTCATATGTAATATCATTAACAATATAATAATAATGTTATTTAAAGTCTCATTTGTTGGTATATATATTATTTGGTTTATGATTCAAATGTTTCTAAATTAGTAAGTGACTATGTTACAATATCATTTCAATTTTCAGATTTTCTTGGATAAATTTATATTAGATTAAATAAAATGGATCATATCCTTTACACCCCATCTAATTTCTTCCTATATGGTTATTGTTTGAATTTTTATTTATTCATTCTAATTTCCTCTATTTGGTACATAAAATTATCACTAATGTTTTTTAATGAAAAACTATGGGTATATAATTATTGGTCAAAGAAAATTAGCATCCACGTCCAAACTCATAAAATTATTTTTATAAAAGTTCATAAATATAGATAATTCTTTAAAACAAAAATAATTTATACTACCTTTGATTTTATTTACAACTTTATTGAAATGGTTTATTTTTAAATTTTTTGGTAACAGGTTGTTTTTTAATTTCTAAAAAAATTTGAAAAGAAAACTCTTTATTAATGTATAATTATTTTAAAAAACTTTTAAAATTAGGACCATTATCTATTATGACTATTACTTTACAAGTTACCTTGATTATTTTCAGTGAAAATTATTTTTAAAATATTGAAGGAATTATTATTTTAAATTCTATAAAAATAAAGGGATATTTTTATCCTCTTTTCAAAAAATGTTTGAATGCTCCTTTAGTGTCATTTTTCATTAATTTTAACATTATATAAAGTTTTTTAAAATTTAAAACATATAAAATATAATGATTCTATATATTTTATTTATGAAGATTTCTTATAATGATGATTGTTTAAGGATGATTCTATGAACTTTTATCATTTCAACTGGTTTATTATGTTATAATGAGTCTTTTTTGAAACTTGTTTCTTTTCTATAGGTTATATAGTGACTCATACATTTCATAAAAACATTATATGGTTTTAGATGAATATTCAGTAAAAACATTAATATACACGCCAAAACCATTTTTTTAGTGTCTTTCGAGAGTAGATAAAAATCCTAATAATTTCATTAATGATTATTAAAATATCCCAAAATGTATTATTATGTAGTAATTTTATTGGAAAATTGATACATAAAACTATTATGTATAACCTGTGGAAAGGATTCATAAGAAAGATGGATCTTATATTCTTACTATGGGTAAATAATAAAAATATCTATGATCTCATAAAAATAAAATTTTCATTGGGTTATGAGAACATAGCCTATTTTAAAATCCATACCCATCATATCATAGATAATAATAATGATTCATGACATAATACTTTGTAGTTCATAAGAGATAAATAATAATGAAATCATACAAGATTATCTATAATAGAATAACACTATTATAATACATAATTTTTTGAATAAAACATTATAAAAAAAATTATATCCTTATTCAAGGATCACTTACATGACTATCCTATTATATTGGGTTCACTCCCAATTCCATTATATCCTTAGTCAAGGTTCAGTCCCACGATCATCATAGTAGATTGAGTCCCTTACTGAACTGGGTTCACTTCCAATTCATGTCCGTATTATCATAAGAGATCTCCATCTTTTCTAAATGAAATGGAGAGATATATAATTCTAGTACCAACCATCACATAATCATTATTTATTCATATGGGTGCCTGAAAATCATAAAATTAATCGCATGACCTAAAAATTAGAAAACCAATGGATTTCCTAAACATTTCAAAACATTAATCATTTCAAAAACAATTAAATTTTAATGGGAGACATTATTATATTACAATTATAATAATAAAAAATAAATAGAAATAATTTATAAGGTATAATTGGATTGTATCCCTAGAAAATCATAAGTAATATCAACGGATTTTATCATACAAGATAAAAATTCATTTAAAGATCTCTAGAATATTTATTGAGGAAATAACCATTTTCACCTTGAAATAATATAGTTAAAATCCATAAATATAAACATATTATGTAAACAAAATCATTGAAATGATTTGTGGAACCTTAGAAATGAAACATAACATCATTGGGGGATGATGACTACATCAAATTATATTCATTTCACATACAACAAAATAAATATTCCTTTCACATTAAAGTAAAAATATAAAGGTGACTCATTAAAAAAAATAGAATTTTCCACTAAAAATATTTTTAAAAAAGATAAAAATTATTGAAAATAATTTTATAAAATTATTAAAAAAATAAAAAAAATCCCTCAAATCATGTTCAGAAAACATGGATATGGAAGAAAGAATATTTTTTAATCAAGAGAGAATAAATTAATATTTTCTTAAAATTATTCATTCTATCAATTAGGTATATAATGAGGTCAAATTGAAAGGAAAACATGTAATATTCATAAATAATAATAGTGTGAATAATATTCATTAGATTTTTGGGTAGTAGAAGATGACATTTCAACACTAGAAACACAATAATGAACAATCCTAGTCAGGAATGTGATTTTATCATAAAACTCTTACCTAATGTTCAACATTCTTCAACATCTAGCTTACCCACAATATAATAAATGTGAAAATATTATTATTATTATAAAATTAAATTTAATACCTACTTGTAATATCATTTTTATCCTCCTTTATATTTTAAAAAAACTAATTTTAAATAATTCCTTATTAAAATTGTATTTTCAGTGTGTGACCGTTATGTTTTTAATGAGAATATGAGTTTGGATATTATGGCCTTTTAAATTTGATCATGTTTCCATAAAATAATTAATTTATGTAATGTTAAAAATTTCATATATATTAATTATATATATATATATATTCTTGAAAAGATGATATAGAAAGTGATTTACTCCATTCATGGAGACATTAAGTCATATGTCCACATGAAAACTATTTTAAATTTTTCAAAGGATGCAATAAAAGAAAGTTGAAAAATAAATCACCTTAATATAATAATTATGATACAATAGATCATATATATTCATTATATTTATCCATTTTACCATCAATGTAATATGGAAGTGAAAATTGAACTACATTTCTTTATGGAGGTGGTAGTCCACAATTTCACATGAGAATCATTATTTCCTTTCAATGGATAGGATTTAACTGGATAATGGTTTCTAAATCATCATAAAAAAATAAATTATATATTATATTGTGAAATAATTATATTATAATAGATACCATATATTTATAGTTTTTAGAAGAATAAATAAAACTAAAAATGTTTTGTGGAAACTTATACCTCTTCATTGAAAAACATATTTTTAATTACACATTAATACATGAAAAAGTAGTATTTTGTAAAGATAAAAAGCTATAGGATATATTTTAGGAATATAATATGGTCATATTGTATGTATTAATTGATCTAATGTCTTAAAAGTTTCGAGGTGGATAGAAGAGGAGGTTCTCATTTATAAGTTATTGGGGGGGAACTACTAGAATTCATTGAAGTATTAAATTAATGTAAATAAAATTTAATTAAAAAATGAATCCAAATTAATATAATACTAATTTTAGATGTTTTTTTATTATGTAAATTAGAAACAATAGATATTCGACACGTTTAAGTCATGTTTTCACCCTTAAAATATAGGTTTTTCCTCTTTTCAATCCATTTAAAAATTTATGCGGTATATATGTGCCCAAAAAATTATAATGGTTCTAAAATGATTTTTATTTGAATATAAGGACTAAATTTCACTAATATAATCATCAAATCATATTTTAATAGGTTAAGAGATCATTTTAATCATTATCATTTTATTTAACCCTTTGGTTATTAAATTTCACATTTATGTATTTTAATAACTTTTTCAATGTTAATTGGTTATAATTATCATTATAAAGTGAAAATATGATCATAAATGTAGAATGGATGAAATATAAGACCATTTATCATCCTAATTTTTCTATATTATTATTTTTAATATTTTTAAATAACCTAAAAATATATATTTAACATAAAATTCTACTAATGTAATTTTAATAACTATTAACAAAATTTGAATTTGAAGACAACATTACAAATGATATTAAAATATTAAAATATTAAAATTTAAAAAAAATCCAATATGTTATATTTATCTAAACAATTTGTGGTAAACATGTTACCTTAAGAGTATTTAATATAATTCACATTATTTTTTATTTCTTACAGAGGAACAATGTGAGTGTTGTGTAAAAATTTATGTTAAATATTTAAACATGACAAATTAAAAATAAATTACCATTATAAAAAAATCATTAATATTTCATATAACAATTTATAATTGAAAATATGTTGTTTTTATCCCAATCACCAAATGTTATAGACAATAAAACCCAAAGATTGATATTTTATAATATATTTTTACTTAAATATTATAAAGTTAAAAATTAATGTTAAATTAAATTAATGTCATAGTTTATAAATTTTTAAGAATATGGATTATATACTGTAATGTCACCAAATTGGGTGCCACTAAAATGATTCATCGAGCCAAGTTGTCGAATAACCTCAAGTGTGCCTCCATATATTCCAGAGGATTCTGACTAGCAGTGAGGGTCTAAGAGTCATGTGGGGGGACTATACCCGCTTTCAGAGTAATCCATAATAGATAACATATGAAATAGAAGAAGTAATGTGGAAAATAAAATGAACTTTCATAAATAACCAACTCCCAAACTAGGTAAAAACCACATCCAATAGTAATCATGTCATGTCATGCTACATTGAAAAGTGATCCAAACCCAAAATAAAAAAAAATAAGAGGAAACCCCACAATGGTTAAGACTCTAAGTTTTCAGACCTCCTGCTTGCACATAACAAACCTGACTCACTTCCCCATTAGGATAACATTAGACTTTTCCTAAAAAGAAACCATGAAATCTTCTTGTGTACCCAATGTGGGCCTGAGTAGGGTGTGATTACAACTCTTTAGGCCACCACCAATGATGTATACCAATTATCCAGTCATTAGATAGTGCATTCATGTAAGTAATAATTAAAAGAAAATGAATTGTAGTTAATGAATCCATTTTAAATTATGTCTCCTCTAATATGATCTACCAATAAAATCTAGGATCACTATTAAAACATATCATGATTCAATTTACCATTTTAATTTTTTTTATAGATTAGGAATGTTCAATGTTCTTAAGCCTATGGGAATAAAACAAGTTGTGTCTCACTTGGACATCACGACACAAAAATATAATAAACCTCACCTTAGAGCCTCAGTCTGAGAGGAATGCAACCATTTATGGAATATATCTTCTTCCCCTTCTCTAACCCATGGATTTTTGGGGTAGAAATTAGAGCCTCAATCCAACATAACCTATGGTTATAGAACCTCAAGTCAATACCCCACACTACCAAGCCATGTTTACATGCTTATTTATCACTTACCAAAATAACCACATTACCAAAAAGAATAACCAACATCATTGGAAAAATTAAAACAAAAAAGGGAATTAGTATTATGCCACAACCCATTAACACATTTATTATTCACATTACATACCCATTTTAACCTAATCCCCATTCCCATGCCTATATCACTAAGCATACACGAATATAATCATCATCCCTTACAACTTATCTTTAATACCAATTAACCCCTTTACCAAAAAGTCCATCATTCACTTATTCATTACCCACACATAACACATCTAATCATAATCCATTTTAACCCATCACACTATCCAATTACCCATTCTTCAAGGGTTTTAAATTATCACACGACCCCCTAGAACATAGTAAAATTCTAGGTCTTGGAAGATTTGGTCACACCATCAGTGTCCCTAGGTAGGTCAACCCATTCCTAAACACATCCAATTAGGACTGTGAGGGTTTATTTGGTAACATAAACAACCTTCATTTTAAATACTTAAATTAAAAATATGAACATAATAAGGGAAAGGCAGGAACACATCCTCGCATGCCAAAGTCTAGATAATACCCAAGGGATATAATTTTTAGACCACATAACTCAAATATGTTGGCAAAGAAACCCTTAAATTAGGACATGCATCCCGATCTAAACCCCCTTAAATGCTCCAAACATTATACCACCAAAAATGAAGGGTTTTAGAACATCGTATGGAGTGAAATAAAAGATTCAAACCGTAAAACAAGAAAATTAAGCAAGAGAAAGATTAGCCTCACCCATATCTTCAATCCTCAACTGATGGTGCTCTAAAAATTCTTCAAATGAGGGTGAAACACCCTTGGGAGATCCTAGGAGCTTTGTCTCATCACATGGGTTGCAAGGGGGAAGAATAGAGGAAATCCGAAGTTGGGGTTAAAAATCCAATCATGGAATTTTGGTAATTTTTTCATTGTTTCTGGGCCACATAGTTTTCCAAACCATGTGCAAACCGTGTTGAAGATACTATTCAATGGAATATAGGTCATATGGTTACCCTGTAATCTAGCATGGTTTGACAAATCGTGCGATGAGTATCTATCCAAGATTCCATGCTTTCTTGGGGGATTCACATAGTTTACACTAACATTGTAGAAACCGTGAAGCCTACCCTAAAAACTCTTTTTCATACTCTTTCATTCCCCAAACCCCCAGAACACCCCCAATACATTACATTGTATAGGAAACACTTATATATTTTAAAATAATGGGCATAAAATCAATTTTAAATAGGAACATACCTGTAGGAATGATCTGGGATCTTACAACCTCCCCACCTTATATTGGATCATCCCTGAGTTTCTCCTCCTGAGAATCATTAAGGCTCTAAATAAAAGAGATTCGGAACTAGGACCGTATATTAAATTCTTTCTCCCATGATTCTTATTAAACATTCCCATACCACCATTTAAATCAAACTAAAATCATAGTCTTTCCCCACAAGACTTTCTCACTAAGGTCCACATTACTAAAAAGATTCTCCTCAAATGATGCATTAATCAAAATATCGACATAATCCAAATTCATCACATGAGATGGATCAGGGTGATACTGTCAGAGTTGTGAAACATTAATGATATCATGCATCCCACTATACCACTGTGGAAGAGCTTAAAAGTAATCCACTAGTCTGTTCTACTCCACCATCTCAAATGGTCCCACAAATCTAGTCGCCAATAAGCCCTTGTTTCCAAATTCGACAATGGACCAACCTTGGGGACACCCAAAGTACACACTATCACCAACCAAGATTTCAATAGGTCTTTGACGTTGATACAAAAATTACTTCTAAATTCTCTATTCCTTTTTCATACCCTTTTCAATCAATCGAACCTTCTCTGATGTCTCTTACATGAGACTCGGTACCAAACGTTCTGATTCCCCACTTTTAACCAACACAGTAGAGATCTATCTGGTCTCCCATAGAGTTCATCAAAAGGTGTCATCTGAATCATAGCATAAAAAATGTTGTTTTAGGAAAAGAAACAAGAGACATGTGCTTCTACTAAGAACTATCAAAATCCAGAACATAGTCCCTCAATATATCTTTTAACTCCTGAATTTTACGGCCTAGCTTACCATATATTTTCATGTGATAAGTCATACACAGAAACCCCTGAGTACCGAGAGCCTTCTATAACCCCTTCCAAAATTGTGAAGAGATAAGTAGATCATGATCCAAAATTATGGTTCTCAGCACACCATAAAATTGTACTATATCTTAATCATATAACTCCCCCAATTTAACAACTGCATAAGTCTCCTAGATTGGTAATAAATGAGATAATTTGGTCATTCGATCTACCAGAACCAAAATTTCATAACTCTTACAAGGAATCCTTGGAAGAACCACTACGATGTCCATTGTCACGTAATTCTATTTTCACTCCTGAATATTCAATGAATACAACAACCCACCTGGACACTGATGTTCAGTATTCACCTGCTGAAAATTTAGTCATCCTTCCATAATTTAAGAACCAGGTTCTTCCTTTAACAAATTGATATTTTATTTTTGGGTTTTTTTAGAAAGAGGAGGAAAACAATCCAATTAATGGATAAAAACCTATTACATGATATGACTTGGGGTTATATTCCATGTAATCAAAGTACACACAATGTTCTGTTGGGTCGTGTAACTGACCATACATGAAGTGTGAGGCTTTTTGGAAAATTTGGGGAAACAAATATCTACATGGCGTGTATATTCATGTACAGGCTGTTTATTTTGTTTTTTTAATCAAATGGGAACCATTATTATTTTTATTAGATAGAATGAACCTTTGGTCTAGGTTTACAAACAGCAACATCAGATGGTCATTTTTTCACTTAATTCATTGTCTAAAGTCTAATTTGAACACCAACGGATGAATTAGAATCGCCTTTGTGAGTTCACAGTTCCTATTGATCCATTCTTCATGACTTCTTCTCATGAAATAGTTATTGAATCATTTTCATTTTTTCTCATTTTGTAGATCTACTTGGTTCTAGGTTAAATTCGAGGTCTACACTAGATGAGGAGAATCGTACAACTATATGGTAGGTGGTATCATGCCTTTTTTTAATTATCAAGTTGAATATATGTGCCAAAGTTCCACACACCCATTTTCAGGTGTCGAAATGATTTATATTTTCCTATTGTTGTATCATATTTTTGTTTAAGTAATTGAATATGTGTTATTATTCATATAATAGGTTTTTTACCTTCAATTCGGGACACCTTGTGGGTTCTTTTACCTTGGATGATCATTTCTGGTCATTTGGCCTAGGATTTCTTTTGAAATGCCTATTTTCTTTTTTATGGGTTGTTTAAAATGATATTGATTATAAAATGGAATTTTTATTGAGTTATATTGTAATTTAATTGATTAAGAGTTTTGGATTAGTGACATTCTCGTTTTCACTATGTTATTCCTTTTTTTAAGCATGTTTGGATTGTGTTGCTATAATTTTGAACATTCCCACAATAGTTAGGTTAGGTTTTGTGCCTTGTAAAAGTTTATATTACATGATAGGATTATTATATGAATTTTTCCAATGTGATTTATAAATGTTAAATCCTTTAATAGTTTAATTTACATGTGTTTCTTGATATATGAATTTCCCAAGTGAGTTGTTTAATGTTGAACCATGTAATAGTTTAATTTACATGTGTTTCCTGATATATTTTATGTGACAACATGAGTTAATTATTTATATATCCATGTAATAGTTAAATTTACATGAGTTTCTTAATTTGTAAATTGTGCCCATGTGATTATTGAAAGGCCAAGCCTTTTGAAGTTAGTCCCTACAAGAGATTATATTGAATGCTTTTGGTATTGACCTTGCATGACTAATGAAATGTTAAGTGTACCTTGATTGATTTAGAGATTAAACAAAAATGGTAGAATCATGATTCTGATTAATGTGTGATGAATGGGTTAAGGTCACTATTATACCATATGCCTTAAGACAACCACTGATCCATTAAGGGATTCCACAAATGGGATGAATGTGGTTATTATGTTAAGATAGGAGCGATCTACATATATAATGGTCGGGATCTTGTAAGCTATATTAAAAAAGGCCGAATGAATCATGGCATGATGGATACCATGGATGGGTTTTATTGGAAATTTTTATATGTATTGGGAGATACAAGGGTCATATTTATAGGATCCAAGGAAGGATCAATTGATATATACTCGCACCATACATAGAGAGAGATCGGGTTCCTTAGAGGATTGCACTGACAGGCTTGTAGGATGGAGGTGGTTTTGTACTAACTATGATAAATGAATTCTAAAAAAAGAATGTTAGGGATCGACTAAAATTATAAATTGAATATTGAAATGGAATGACTTATGAAGTGTCTTCTACTATAAAGCACAAACATGAATTCAGTCTTACTTATACTTGTTTAGATGATATTTTGAAACATCATTTGTGCTTACTTTATTACAGGGAATATTGGGTTCAGGAAGGATTCAAATACCTTTATAATTCAACAAAATTGAATTGTTAATGAACATTAAATTTTTATAAATGGAAAATAGTTCTTGTAAGACTATTTAATTTTGAGTAGTTACTAGATTACTACTTCACTTTTTTACACTACTTATTATATATATTCACTGACAGATTGGCCCATAAGATGGGTGGTTACTTACTAGGATTTAGTTCTCATACCCTATTTGGGTATTGTTTTTGGGCCCAAACATATTATATTGTTTCATGAGTCGATATGTGCATTCTCTTTTCTATAGGTATTGGATGTGACCTTTAGGGAAAAGAGATCATGGGACCAAGTTGAGGCTTGTGATGATTCTATGTTTCTTTTTTTTACATTTGCAATGTTGACATGTATATCATGTATTTATACAGTGTATCATATTTTTATTATTTTCAAGAACATGTGACATGATGCAACAACTTTGGTATGATATGACATTTGGTTATTTATATTATCAGTCTTTTGCTGTTTACTTTTGTTGTATGGTATTTCTTATTTTGCAAATGTTTGATAATCTATTCCGTTATGTATATTCTGCTAATGAGGTCATAGTCTCCCCACTATGACTTGTAATCCCTCAATGCTATTCTTCAAACTCTAGAGTTTGGGGAGATGTTCTTGAGGTCATGTGGCCAACTGGGTAAAGATCACTTTTGACTGTCATCCAGATCCGAGATATTAAAAAATTATATCAGATGTTTCTTTTCTAGTTTTCTTTATTGTTTGGCGAAAATAGATTAAGATAGAACTAAATGGGATTTATAGGAGTCAATACCCCTCATATAGGTATAATCCAAATTGCCTCGAGTTGAATTGTGATTTTCGGATTATGAGCTGTTATAATAGATTATATTTCAGTATTGGGTAACAAACTTGTATTATGATATTTTTATTTATATCATTGTCGTTCTATTTTGTTGAAACCTAATGAGATTAGAGAATGTCATCTCATGCATCATATATTCACTTTTTAGAAATCACATGGCATGAATTCTTTCAATTCCTTTTAGGAGAATTATTGATTTCATGCTATTGTGATAGGATTTGTGCTAGATATGCTTTTTGTTTTGATAGGTACCATGATAGATATGAATGCTATTGTATTAGGTGTATTGGTATGTGTTATGGTTCAAATTGGATGTATGTCAAGATTTTTTCCCTGAGGTGTGTGGGCCCTCATGGATTATAATTTTGTTGGATCATGTTCCAGTATTATATTGATTCATGTTATGATGAACTACGGATGGATGCCAACATTTTATCGTTGAGGTTTATAGGCCCTTTTAAATCAAAATTTTGTGGATCATGTTTCTTATTTATATTTAATTGTGTTATATGTTTATTATAGTTAGATTCCAAACTTTGATTCCTACGGATAACAGTCCCCCATAGATTGAAATTTGGCATACCTTTGGTTTTTTCTGAAAAACATGGGTTATTGGAAAATCTAGAGTTTTATGTTCTAGAAAAATCAGATTACATATAATTTCATTGTGGGTAACATGTCTTGTGTTCTTTCGATTTTGGGAAGAAATAATTTTATTTCATATATTACATATACTCTGAGTAGACGTCATTTTGTAATTGATAGTGTTCCAGTCCGTCTGAGAAAGAACATAAAATAATGGTCTTTAAAAAATACACAGTCATGTACTTTAGGTACACACCATGTGTCATTGCACAGTAATAACCCATGTAAATCTGGAAATGTGGAAGTAAATAGCTATGAGGGGATACATGGGTACGTGTTGGGAAGCTATCTTACACACCATGTACCTAGGTTTTTTTCATGCCCATGACAGTTGGAGTTCATGACCATGTAATAGCTTGAGGGCACACATCGTGTATAGTTTCTACAAGAAGTTTACTCCTCATTTTGAAACCTTTGAGATTCATATCTTATTTTATGACCTGGTGTTAATTTTTTACTTTTGATTAGTCCTTTCCAAGTAATATTCCTAGTATATCATGATGGGGAAACCCTTGGATCTTCTTGAGTAATCCTAATGGGAGTTTAGGGATTTTATCTAAATGGATAGATTCATCCTCCAGTTACCATTTTCATATTTCACCTTATTGTGTGACATGGAGTGTATTATAGGTTGGTTTTTTTGGACTAACCTAGTTGTTATCTTCATCTGAGGGGATTTTTGAGCTATCTCACATGACCTATGATTTTGAGGATGTTATCCTTGTGGGATGCTCCCTTTTGTCCTATGTGTTCATGAGACCCAATGCTTCTAAGGATCCCCTATGGGATACCATTTCTTATATTCTGATCTAAGGAGTTCATTGTAGGATCCCTATTTTATTTATCATTAAGAGTATCTCTTTAGTAGGATTCTTATACTGTTTATCATTTGAGGATCCCATGTAGGACTCCTCCTTTGTCTTTCACCTAAGGATCATGTGTAGGATGCCTTTTCTCGGGTTTAACTATAGGATTCTGAGTAGGATGCCTCTCACTATTTTAATTAACTTGACCCAACCATAATAGTGGCATTTCTGTTGTATCTCTCATTGTTTGACACATATACCAGACCCATAGGGTTGGCGAAGGGGTACGTGTTTAGAAGTAGGTGTTAACCTGTCCTATTTGGATATCTATTCTTTTGAGATGTGATATTTGTTGTATCTTGACCATTAATATGTGAATGAGCATTGAGGAATTCTCTATTCAGAAGGTTAGACATGACTCAAACACGGTCAGCAGCTTAGGAGGTCATTTGAACCTCTCTTTCTTACATGATTGGTGAATTAGTAAATCATCATTCATGTGAATGGTTTTGTAGATGATGTACATTTGATCCAGTTCCTATGTTATCCATATTATAATATGATGCATAGGGTTGATAACCAATGAAAAACACCTAGAATGTTTAGTTTACTCGGTTTAGTATATGTTCACATACATAGTACCCATCATGTGTTAAATGTTAAAACAAGCCATTGAGTTCAATTAAATCATTGAGCATTAAGCTATTTTTTCTGTTCTCAGTTCATCTATAGAGTATTGTGTCCTAAGAAATATAAAACCAAGTTCATCCCACTACTTGGGAGGACATTATAGGACATGGGTTTTTAAAAATTCCAGTCAATCTAATTTTTGATTTCATGACAGGTGATGAGACATAGTGATCGTGGCTCATGGAATGACACTCATGTGTTTAAATATGGTTCTAAACTACTGATTTAGAGAGGTTGGTCCTTCTTCTCAATGTCTATGACATATATAGTTGGGGAGCATCATGTCGGTTCTATTTAAATGTGTTCTTCTAGGTTAATGTATCACAATCATGGACCATTTAGACATGGTCACTTATTTTTAAATTCTTTTGAGGCTTGAATGTCTTGATTCATGTTGATGATTTATAGGGAGTATGAAATCATTGAGGTTGGTTGTGTATTCATCCCTTGTGATGCACTGAGGATCATGGATGGACATTGGTGGTTAAGTATATGCTATAATAAAATTTAGATAAAGTAATTTTGGTTAGTTAAATGATGATGCATAGGAAATTGAATCTGAGTTTCTCTAAGTAGGTCAACCAGTAGGGATCAGCTATTGTTTTTTGGTAATCCTTCAGGTCCTTTTTTTGTTTTCTTCCTTAATATACAATCATGTACCCTATATTTATATCATTCTAGATGCACTAAGAGATCATCGGTAATACACCATTCTACAATCAAATTTTTTTGGGATAGTTCATGAAGTGTTTATATCTTGTGTACTAGATGAGTGGTTTTAAATGTGGTTGGGTTAATACTAAGTCTTAAATGGTTTCCCTTTTAGTAATTTCTTCGATGGACTCATGGATTCCTTCCTCTTTCTTTGACGTGACCGCAAGGTGGATTCTACTCTGGGTTCAGTCAGTATTCTTATGTTTACTTTCTTCCTTGTACCAACATCTCACTTATAATAGGGAGCATGGAATGACATGGTGAGTTTGTTTGACTCTATTTTGATGAATCTGTGGTTATCTCAGAAAAATAGTTGGGCTCAGATGTGATTATTAAAAAGGAGTAATGATACCAGTGGGATGGATCTGGATTACGCTTTTACTCATGCTGAAGCATGACCTTTTAAATTATTAGGGGTTGGTTTGACAAAGGATCATCACCAAGAGACATGTATGGGATTAGGTAAACATGATTTTTGTGGGTGTGTGGTTTCTAAAGAGTAGGAATTGTGTTTTTGTTGCAACACACCAGCTTCCTAAGAATGGAATTTCTAAGATAAGTCCTCCGGTGAAGGTTTGAATCATTATGCTTCTTGTTCCTCCTATTTTGTTCTAGTGAACCAGTCTGAACACTGTTTTAGTTTAAGGTGGGTGTGGTGTGAACGTTTTCAAAGTATTTTGAGGGAAGATCACTTGACCAGTTTTATGAGGTCTATTGGGGTTCAGTTGTTATTTACTATGAGGATTTTGTTATGAAATAAATTGTGTTTGAGTTCACCCGGTTAAAGGAAAACCATGATGGTAGCATCGTTTGAATGATCAGGATTATTCTTTATGGGGTTTTTTCTATGATGGAGGTGTTCTGGTAATTATTTCATGTGAGTTGTTGTTGATAGGGTCACGAAGGTTAAACATTTCTTGAAAATCAAGGAAACCATTGGTGATGATGAGCATGAGAGGTTTTATATCTGCAAGATTGTACGATTTCATGAGGTCCCACATTCTATCATTTAAGATAGGGAATTCTCTTTTGCTTCTTATTTATGGAGAGTTTTATAGAGCGCATTAGGTACACAAGTGATTTTGATCACAACTTACCACCTCCAGACTGATGGATAGATAGAACGCACAATTCAAGAGCTGGGGGACATGCTTCGCGCAAGCGTTTTGGATTTTGGGGGTTCTTGGGAGAGACACATACCCCTAGTTAAATTCTCCTATAATAATAGTGTTCAGGATACTATTAAGATAGCTCCATATGAGTCTTTGTATGGTAGGTCATGCTGATCACCCATGTGTTTTCTAGAGGTAGGAGAGGCAGTTATGATGGGACCTTGTCTTATCCAGGAGACCACTGAGCATGTGCAGATGATTCAGAAGCAGATGACAACTATGTAGTCTCATCAAAAATCGTACACTGATCACCTTAGATTAACTTTTGAGTATGTGGTTAAGGATAGTTTTTTTAGTGTGTTTCAATGAGGCTAAGACACAAGAGGATATGGAGAAAGGAAAAACATTCACTGAGATACATTAGGGCATTTGAGATTTTGGAGAGGGTCAGACCAGTTTCCTATTGGGTGCAATTACCTCATAGGTATAGGGATATGCATGAAGTCTTCTATGTTTCTCAATTGTGATGTTACTTTTCAGACCCCTCTCATACATTTCAGCCATAGGAGGATGAGTTACAGGTAAATGCATCATTTGAGGAGAATCCTTTAATAATTTTGGATTGTAGCATAAAGGTTCTCTATACCCAATCTATTCCTCTAGTAGGTGTGTTATGGAAGAACTTATGAGTTTCGGATGAGACTTGGGATTGGGAGGCCAACGTGCATTCCCAATGCTCAAAGTTGTTGTCTAATATTTATTTACCACCCTTGGAATGGAAATTTAGGGATGGATTGCTTTAAATTAGGAGTTTTTAAGTACCTAGTTCTTTTTATAAGGTATGGTTCTTTTCTTTTGGGGTTGACTTTAGAAAGAGGAGGAAAATAGTCTGAGTATTGTCTACAAACCTATTACATTATTTTACTTGGGGTTACATGATATGTAATCCAAGTACACACTGTGTACTATTGGGATGTGTAATGGACCATATATGATGTACATTGTTTTTCAGAAAATTAGGGAAAGGCAAGAATATACACAACATGTATATTCAAGTACATGATGTGTAGTTTTTTTAAAAAAATGAAGAACCATTGTTTTTTATTGGTGGAAAGAACACTCATTTTGGGTTTATGAGCATTAGTGCCAGAGGGTCATTTTTTCTATTGATTCATCATCCGATGTCCAATTCGAACACCGTTGGATGTGTTAGAATCCCCTAGGTGAGTAATCGATTCCTCTTGAGACGTTCATCATTATTTCTTCTCTTGAACTAGTTATCAATGATTTGTATATTATTCTTGTTTTGTAGATATACTCAATTCTCGACTAAATTAGAGGCCTATTTTTTATGAGGAGAGTCATACGACTATGAGGTAGTTGGTATCGTGCCTTTCGTTAATTTTGAATTTGAATATATGCATTGGAGTTCTGCGCACCCATTTTTGAGTGTCTCCTTCATTTAGATTTTCCTTTTTTTCCTATTGGGGTTTAGGTAATTGAATATATGTTACTATTCATGGTTTAGGTTGTTTAACATGAATTATTTCCATCCCGTGGGTGCGTTTCCCTTGGATGACCATTTATAGTCATTTGGACCAAGATTCTTATGGGCATGACTTGTTCCCTTTTATGGGTTTTTTAAAATGAAATTTATTACTGAATAGAATTCAAATTTTTTTAGATTGTAATTGGATTGATTAAGGGATTGGGACTAGTGATCTGCTCATTTTCCCTATGTTATTCCTTTTCTTGTTTAATAATTTTTTGGATTGTTTTACTCTAATTGTGAACATGCCCACATGAGTAAGGTTATGTTTTATGCCCTGTAATATTTTATATTACTTTATAGGCTTATAATATGAATTATGCTCATGTGAGTTATAAATGATAAACCATGTAATAGTAAAATTTTCATGTATTTATTTCTATATAAATTTTCCACGTGATTCATTTAATGTTGAACCATGTAATAGTTTAATTTACTTGTGTTTCCTGATATACGATATCTTCCCATGTGAGTTAATTATTTCTTAATCCATGTAATATTTTAATTAACATGAGTTTATTAAATTTTGAATTATTCCCATGTGAATATTGGAAGGCCAGGCCTTATGAGGTTTGTATTTTCTTGATATTATTTTGGATTATTTTGGTGTTGACCTTGCATGCCTAATGAAATGATAATTGAACCTTGAATGATAAAGAGGGTAAATAGAAATTGGAGAATGATGATTCTAATTAGTATGTCATGAATGGGTTCATATGAAAATTATACCTTATGCCTAAGGTGAACCATGGATCCATTGAGGGATTCTACGGATGAACTCAAAGAGGTTATTATGTTAATGAGTGAGTGAACAATGAATGTAGTGGTCGAGATCATGTAGGTTATGTTTAAAAAGGCCAAATGGATCATGCCTTGAGGGATACCAAGGATGGGATCTATTGGAAATGTTTATATGCCTTGGGAGATACTTGGGTCTTATTTATAGGATATAAGGAAGGCTCAATTGATATATACTCACACCACACCTAGAGTGAGACCGGGATACTTAGAGGACCGTACGGATGAGAATGTAGGATAGAGGTGGTTTGGTACAAGGATTGATACTTGAATTCCAACATAGGAATTTAAAGGATCAGCTCAAATTATAAATTGTTTTGTTGTGTAATGATAATGTGTAGGTTTCCATCATCATAATTTCAATTTTTATTAAAGAAGAGGCAAAGAAAGAAACATACATATCCACATGATGACATGATCACATGCAAGGGAAGGCACCTAAGGTGGTATAAAATGGTGAAGACCAAGGGCATCCCCTCTAATGAGGTTGACCCCTTCGGGTTTCACATATACTAGTTTAGATGGTATTTTGAGATAAATGTTTATCTTACCTTATTTTGGGGAATGTATGGCTTAGGAAGGATTTTGAGACCTTTATAATTCAACATAATTGAATTATTAATGAACTTTACATTAATATAAATGGAAATAGTGCTTTAAGGAATGATTAATTTTGAATACTTCTTAGCTCACTACTTCTACTTTTGTACACTGCTGGTTATATATATTCACTGATATATTGGCACAGGCCATGGGTGGTTTCCTACTGGGATTTTGTTCTCACACCCAATTTGAGTCATATTTTTTTGGCCCAAATGGAATATATTGTTATAGGATTCGATAAGGGAATTCTCCCTTTTACAGGTATTTGATGTGCTTTTTAGGAGTAGGAGAGCATGGGACTGAGCTGAGGCATGTGATGCTTTTAAGTATCTTTTGTTATCCTCTTTTAATGTTGGTGCATATATCATGTATTACTGTAGCGTATCCTATTTTGGTAGTTTTCTAAAACATATAACACACTACTAGAAAAGGGGGCATTGAAGCCCCCCAGAATCGGGCGACTGCCACTGGCAGTCGCTATAGATATCTAATAGCGACCGCCAATGGCGGTCGCTGGCCTTGATAAAAAACTCGAGGGTTTTTGCGCCCCCCCCCCCCTCGTGCCCCCCTCTCGATCGAACCCGGCTCCCCCCCCCCCCCCGCCACTCGGCCTCCCCCGCCGCCCGGCCTCCCCCGCTCCCCCCCCCATTGCCCCCCCCCCCATTGCCCCCCCCCCCTGACGCCCCCCCCCCCACCTCCCGACCTCCCCCCCCCCCGTCGTCGCCCCCCCCCCCCCCCCCCCGACGCCGCACTCCCCCCCCCCCCTCCCGGCCTCCCCTGCCGCCCGGCCTCCCCCGCCGCATGCCCTCCGCCCTCCAGCCTCCGCCCTCCGGCCTCCGCCATCTGCCCTTCGCCCCCTCAGCTCTCCCCCCACCCTGGACGGCTCCGGCACCCCGGACACCCCCCCTGCACCCCGGACCACTCCTCGCACCCCGGACGCCCCCCCGCACCTCAAACAGCCCCCCCCCCCCCCCCCCGACCCCGGACAGCCCCCCCCCCCCCCCCGCTGCTCGTCCCCCGTCCCCTCACCGCCTCCTCTCCTCCAGCTCCCCACCACCGCTGCCGCCCGTCCCCTCCCTTGCTACATCGCCTTTGGCTCCGTCTCCCCTTCTCTGCCTCCTCTCTCTCGCTGCACCGCATTCAGCTCCCCTCCCTTTCAGGTTTGTAGCTCAATCAGGTAACATGGGCTTTTAGTTACATTATTATTTTATCAATGGTTCATAAACAAATGATTAATATTTATTTTAAATATAGTTTATTTGAAAAATGTAAATGTAATAAGTATTGTGTAGATGTTTGTTATATAGTTATAATTATGGATAAGAGTTGGATTGATCTTCCAAATCAAACGTCTAGAGAATATTTCAATGGAATTATACAGTTTATTGACTTCATGAGAGGATTTGAAAGTGACTATATTAGTTGTCCATGTAGAAAATGTGCTAACAGATATCAATTCACACGAGATACTGTGAGGGAGAACCTTTTCATTAATGGATTTCTGAAAAATTATAAGAGTTGGACTCGACATAGAGAAGAATGTGTTCGTTTTCAAAATACAAATGCATCTCAGATGGATGTTCATGCAAGTATGACTGATCCAATGCCTGAAATGCTTACTGAAATGGTACGTGGGTTTGATCCTGAAGGCATTGACATCCAGAATCTTGAGACCAGTGAGATAAATCTTTGCTCTGGTCCAGATCATGATTTGAGGAGGTTTTATGAAGCACTTGATGATGCAAAAATAGATTTATATCCTGGATGTACTTCTTACAATAAACTGTCGTTTATCATGAAGTTTTTGCATTTGAAGACTTTGAATAATTGGTCAGACACATCATTCGACATGCTTTTGGTTTTATTGAAAAACGTTCTTCCTGTCAACGCTAAGATTCCTGAGTCGTGTTACTATGCTCGTAAGTTGACAGAGAACTTAGGTTTTACATATGAGACCATAGATGCATGTTCAAACAACTGTATGTTGTTTAGAAAAGAAACTGCCCATTTGGATATTTGTACGATTTGTGGTGCTTCCAGGTGGAAAGAGAACAGGGGAAATAATACTCATCAAAGTCAGATTGCGATACAGGGGAAACCGATTGCCGTAAAGCAAATGCGTTACTTTCCCCTTAAACCGAGGTTGAAAAGATTTTTTATGTCATCTAAAGTTTCTAATTTAATGAGATGGCATGCAGAAAGAGTTCATGAAAGTGATATGTTAACCCACCCGGAAGCCTCTCATACATGGAAGGATTTTAATAAGAGACATCCCGAATTTGCTAAAGATGTTCGTAATGTCTGATTGGGATTGGCAGCAGATGGTTTCAATCCATTCAAGTCTATCGTTGGTGCAACTCATAGCACATGGCCCGTGGTGTTGGTTCCATATAATCTTCCTCCATGGCTTTGTATGAAGCAACTATTTCTATTACTTTCCACTCTTATTGATGGACCTAAAAGTCAGGGGGATAAGATTGATGTTTACCTTCAGCCATTGATTGATGAGTTGAATGAATTTTGGGGCGATGGTGTGATGACTTATGACTGCGAAATGAATGAAATGTTCAAACTGCATGCTGCTTTATTGTGGACAATCAATGACTTCCTAGATTATGCAAATTTATCAGGCTGGAGTACGAAAGGGGAATTTTCTTTCCCTTGTTGCAATAAAAGTAAAAAATCTGTATGGCTTAAACATTCCAAAAAATGGGCATATGTGGGTCACAGGCATTTTCTCCCTCCTCAGCACAGATTCAAAAAGGATAGAGTGGCATTTGATGGTTCCAGAGAGTTCAACCCAGCACCAAAGATCATGACAGGAGTCGAAATGTTATCGCAGATTGAGGAAGAAAACATCTGCATGGTATATGTAATTCAGGATTTGGTGGCTCCTCCAGTACATAATATTCATGCTGCGGGTAGGCAGTGCAGTCACAATTGGAAAAAGAAAAGTATTTTGATAGTCTTCCGTATTGGAAAACTAACATGTTGAGGCATAATTTGGATGTCATGCACATTGAAAAAAAATTTTGTGATAACATATTGTGGACCATTTTAGGTGTTAGTGGAAAATAAAATGACCATGTTAATGCACGCCGTGATTTGGAAGAAATGGGTTTAAGGAAACAGTTGCATTTACAGTTAGCTGATGGAAACAAGGCATATATTCCTGCTGCACAGTATACGATGACTACAGAGGAGAAAGAGACATTTCTTTCCATTTTTAAGATGGTCAAGGTGCCTGATGGTTATTCTTCTAATATTTCAAAGTGTGTGAATCTGACGAGCAATACATTGCAAGGGTTGAAAAGTCATGAAAATCACATATTACTTCAGCAGTTGATTCCAATCACAATTTGTGATTGTTTATCCCCCAATTTTGTTCAACCCTTGATTGAGATGAGTAATTCTTTTAGACATCTTTTTTTAAGAAATCAACGAATGAGTGATTTAAAAATTTTGCAGGACCGAATTGTACTTACGCTTTGTCACTTTGAGAAACTTTTCCCCCCTTCATTTTTTGATGTTATGGTCCACTTGATAGTGCACCTAACTGATGAAGTAATGGCTGATGGTCCAGTGTAATTCAGGTGGATGTATCCTATTGAACGACATTTGAGTATATTGAAAAGATTTGTACGCAACAGAGATCATCCAGAGGCATCAATAGCCAATGGTTATTTGATGGATGATTGTACTACCTTTTGTGCAGAATATCTTATGGATGTTGAAACAAAATTAGATAAGACCTCTCGGATTCATGATGGTCCAGTTGGATAAGGAACCACATTTGATATGGACAACATCGAGTGGATACAAGCACATCGATATATTTTGTTCAATACTCCATCAGTTGCACCATTAATGCAGTAAGTATCTTATCAATGTGCTTGTATAACTTTTACATGTTTTGTTTGCATAAGATGATCTTTTAAACATCGTGTTATCATTTACAAGAAACACATTAATGAGATATAAGAAGAGATGCATTGTGCGACTGAGTTGCAAATTCAACAATCTCATTATACGTCATTTCATGATTGGTTCAAGGATTATGTATGTATAAATTGTTTTTCATTATGAGTGAAGTATTATACTAATTATTTCTGCATATATCAGTATTGATTTTTATAAATTAAGCTGAGGGAGTTAGGGGACCCCACGCTACCTGAAGTATTTATCCAACTGGCTGAGGGTCAATCTATAACAGCTCGTCGTTATAAAGCTATTGATGCTAATGGTTTTCGATTTCACATTAAAGATGTTGTTGACAAACGAGCAACACAAAACAGTGGCATCGGTTGTCCCTTTATCGATTATGGTTATTACTATGGTCAATTGATAGACATCATTGAAGTTGTATACACACACGGTTGAAGTACATATTGTTAATGTGTAATTGGGTTGATCCAGTGCGTGGATGTAAAGTCGATCAATATCAATTTTCATTGCTGAATTTTAACTATATGTTATACAGAAATAATGAACGAGTTGAGAATGAACCTTTCATTTTGACATCACAAGCGGAACAAGTATTCTTCGTTACTTTTCCTTCGGATCCAAGTTGGCAAGTTGTTGTTAAAATGTCTCGGCGAGGAGTGTTTTTATTTGAAGAAGATGAACCCGAGACTGTTCTGTTTGTTTACCAACAACTTGGTCAACATACCGTAGTTCAACGTGAATAAGATATTTATTGGGTCAGAGCAGTTGTTGAAGGAGAAACGGTCGATTTGCATGCTTAATGAAAGGTATAATTGTTTTCCCACTATTCAGTAGAATGTCCTAGGATATCATAAATTATCTAATCATTTATAAATCTTTATATGTTTTAATCCTCACGTTTGTAAGTTAATTCAATCATAAATATTGAGGTTGTTTTTAGTCTTGATTTATTGATGTTATGGTCAGTGTATCATCCCTTTGAGGTATTCTTCATCTGATTGATGTGCTGCTTGAATTTTTATTAGTTCTATCTGAAATTTGGCTATGCATTGACTGGTTTTGTACATAATTTGTATATCTATTTTGTTAACTTTCTGATTTTTTAAAATTCATTCACAACTAATTATTCAATCCATTTTTTGTTTGATTAACAGTTGTACAAGTTTGATTTTTTAAGAACAATCCAATTTATCTTTTAAACACTTTGGACTCATTACTGATGTTTTCTATGACTGCAGACATGTCAGGGGAAGAGGCAGAAGATCCACATCATCCATCTGAGGCATCTACGTCTCAGGGTTGAGGTATGTTTGAATGTCATTGTCTAAATTTTTTATGTAATTGACATATATATATATATAACATTTTTCAATTTATATATAAAATTGTTTTCAACAGGATCAGACTCGGCTGCTTCTTCCTCTCGCAGGAGAGGCCCTGGTCGTGGCATATTATCATGGAATTCCGACACGACGATAGATGTTTCATTTGATGAGGTTTTTCATCCTGTGGGACCGAATTCCCCGCATTTATTCGTCATCTGGGTCATATCATACGTGGCCCACATCGATTTCCATTGACCACGCGTGACTGGGCTTCTATCCTCAGGACACATTAGATCGTCTATGGAGGGAGGTTCAGGTAAGAAAATCATTTTCCGTTATTTTCTATGTATAAAGAATACTAATATGTTTGATTATTTTCTTTATAGAAAATTTTGAAAGTATGCCCTGAAGATTTTTGGCCCGTGTGTATGAGAAAATGCCGTAAGATGTGGAAAGATTATAAAGGCAAAGTGAAGAGGGACCACTGGGTACCAATGTGGGTGCCCTAGACATTTTGGAAAAAGTCCCGAGTGGTGTCCTCCCAGCTCAGTGGCGTGACTTGGTTGCATATTGGTCTAATGAGGGTGTTTCGGTTTGTATATTAATTATTTTGGTGTATATATATTTTCAAGAATATGTTATTTGTTTGAAATTTGAATGAATTGAATGTAGGAGGTGTCAACACGCCATTCTGAGAATCGAGTGTTGCAGGGACCACCTCACAGGCTCGGGACTCTTCACGTGTCTCAGATACGACATGAGGTTTATATTATTCATTTTTTAATTTATTAATTAACATGTTTTTGTGTTTATATTCTTTTAATATACAATTGCGAGAGCAAGGTGCAGCAACTGATAAAATGTCGGTGTGGATGAGGACTCGTGATCGCAATGATCCAGAGGTTGCAGCATTGGTAGTAAGTATCTGTACTTTCCAATAATTACATAAATCTATATATTAACATATATATATTTATATATATTTAAATATTTCCAAGGCTCAATCTGAAGCTGAGTTAGAACATCTGCTAGAGGACCAGCGATAGCATCCCATGCGACGGGATGAGATCTTTCATCGCATTATCGGTCGGGATGGGCATGGCTATAGTTTGACCTATGGAGCAGGGATTCCTCATTCTGTAGTGTCACGCGCTACGGTTGTCGGTCCTACTGTTGCTCATATGACACAGCAGATGTCAGATTTTGAGGCATGGATGCGCGCTTCCGAGGAGGCAAATGCGCAATTGACAGGTGAGGTTAGAGCACTGCGGGAATATGTGCGTCGAGCTGATGGTGCGGGAGATCATACGACACAGGTATATACTGTATTTATTTATTTATTTTATTTTATTTTTGTTATTAAAATACTTATAATGTTTATTTTTTGTAGGCCCCTGGCCCACCAGAAGGAGGTAGTAGTGATGACAACGCGTGACGCGTCATATATTCACGAGATATGTTTTTTGTTTTTACTGGTGGGGTTGACATTAATGTACAGTATTTATTCATTTAATTTAAATTAGAAGGTTGTGTACTTATAATTTCTTTCTTTTCTTGATTATTATATGATAACTAATATTATCTAAGGCATCCATTTAAAACCTCTAACCCCCCGCACCCCCGTACAGCCCCCCCGCACCCCCGAACAGCCCCCCGCACAACCGTACAACCCCCCACCCCCCCGTACAGACCCCCCCCCCCCCCCCCGCACCCCCGTACAGCCGCCCGCACACCCGTACAGCCCCCCTGCACCCCCGTACAGCCCCCCCCCCCCCCGCACCCCCGTACAGCCCCCCGCACCCCCGTACAGCCCCCCTGGCACCCCCGTACAGCCCCCCGGAACCCCCGTACAGCCCACCGCACCCCCGTACAGCCCCCGGCACCCCCGTACAGCCCCCCCGCACCCCCGTACAGCCCCCCGCACCCCCGTACACCCCCCCCCCCCCCGCACCCCCGTACACCCCCCCCCCCCCCCGCAACCCCGAACAGCTCCCCGCACCCTCCGAATGATGTGTCGTTTGACCGCAGCGGCCGGAAACGTGTTTCCGGCGCCACAAAACACCAAAACGGCGTGCGGCGGTCCAATTCGGAGCAAAAGTGCTCCGAACGACCTGAAACCGCACAATAACAATAGAAATATTATTCCTGAGATGCAGGAGGAGGTGGCACGTCCATCGGACGTGCGGTGCGCGCAGAACGACCGAATGTGTCGTTTTCAGCAGCGCGACGCGCGCTGAAATGACACGTTGGGGGGTCAAAACCACTCGAACGACCTCCGAATGCCACAAAACGGTACGACAACAGCTGGTGCGTGAATTGTGAAATGGTCGGCCAGACGGCACGTCATTCGGAGGTGCCGTTTGACCGTGGCGGCCGGATACGCGTTTCCGGCGCCCTAAAACACCAAAACGCCGTGCGACGGCCCAATTCGGAGCAAACGTGCTCCGAACGACCTGAAACCGTACGAGAACGATAGAAATATTATTCCTGAGATTCAGGGGGAGACGGAACATCCATCGGACGTGCGGTGCGCGCGGCACGACCGAATGTGTCGTTTTCAGCAACTTGGCGCGCGCTGAAATGGCGCGTTTGGGGGTCAAAACCACCCGAACGAACTCCGAATGCCACGAAACCGTACGACAACAGCTGGTGCGTGAATTTTGAAATGGTAGGCTAGAAAACACGTCATTCGGAGGTGTCGTTTGACCGCGGCGGCCGGATACGCGTTTCCGTCGCCCTAAAACACCAAAACGGTGTGCGGCGGTCCAATTCGGAGCAAACGTGCTCTGAACGACCTGAAACCACACGAGAACGATAGAAATATTATTCCTGAGATTCAGGAGGTGGAGGAACGTCCATCGGATGTGCGGTGCGCGCGGCACGACCGAATGTGTCGTTTTCAGCAGCGCGGCGCGCACTGAAATGGCGCGTTGGGGAGTCAAAACCACTCGAACGACCTCCGAATGCCACGAAACTATGTGACAACAGCCGGTGCGTGAATTCTTAAATGTTCGCCTAGACGGAACATCATTCGAAGGTGCCGTTTGACCGCAGCGGCTGAAAACGTGTTTCTGGCGCCATAAAACACCAAAACGGCGTGCGACGGTCTAATTCGGAGAAAACGTGCTCTGAACGACCTAAAACTGCACGAGAACAATAGAAATTTTATTCCTGAGATGCAGGATGAGGTGGCACGTCCATCGGACATGCGGTGCGCGCGGTACGACCGAATGTGTTATTTTCAGCAGTGCGGTGCGCGCTAAAATGGCGCGTTGGGGGGTCAAAACCACCCAAATGACCTCCGAATGCCACGAAACCATACGACAACAGCTGTTGCATGAATTTTGAAATGGTCGGCCAGACCGCACGTCATTCGGAGGTTCCTTTTGACCGCGGAGGCCGAAACGCGTTTCCGGCGCCATAAAACACCAAAACGGCGTGCGGCGGTCCAATTCAGAGTAAACGTGCTCCAAACGACTTGAAACCACATGAGAACGATAGAAATATTATTCCTGATATGCAGGAGTAGGCGGCACATCCATCGGACGTGCGGTGCGCACAGCACGACTGAATATGTCATTTTCAGCAGCGCGGTGCGCGCTGAAATGGCGCGTTGGGGGGTCAAAACCACATGAACGACCTCTGAATGCCACGAAACCCTACGAAAACAGCCGGTGCGTGAATTATGAAATGGTCGGCTAGACGGAACGTCATTCGGAGGTGTTGTTTGACCGCGGCGGCCGGATACGCGTTTCTGGCGCCCTAAAACACCAAAACGGCGTGCGGCGGTCAAATTCGAAGCAAACGTGCTCCGAACGACCTGAAACTACACGAGAATGATAGAAATATTATTTCTGAGATGCAGGGGGAGGCGGAACGTCCATCGGACGTGCGGTGTGTGTGGCACGACCAAATGTGTCATTTTTAGCAGCGCGGCGTGCGCTGAAATGGCGCGTTGGGGGGTCAAAACCACCTGAACGACCTCCGAATGCCACGAAACCACACGACAACGGCCGGTCCGTGAATTTTGAAATGGTCGGCCAGACGGCACGTCATTCAGAGGTGATGTTTGACCGCGGCGGCCAGATACGCATTTCCGGCGCCATAAAACACCAAAACGGGGTGCGGAGGTTCAATTCAGAGCAAATGTCCTCCGAACGACCTGAAACCGCACGAGAACGATAGAAATATTATTCCTGAGATGCAGGGGGAGACGGCATGTCAATCGGACGTGTGGTGCGCGCGGCATGATCAGATGTGTCGTTTTCAGCAGCATGGCGCGCGCTGAAATGCCGCGTTGGGGGGGGGGGGGGGTCAAAACCACCCGAACGACCTCTGAATGCCACGAAACTACACAAAAATAGCCGGTGCGGGAATTCTGAAATGGTCGGCAAGACGGTACGTCATTCAGAGGTGCTGTTTGACCGCGGCGGCCGAAAACGCATTTCCGGTGCCATAAAACACCAGAACGGCGTGCGGCGGTCCAATTCGGAGAAAACGTGCTCCGAATGACCTGAAACCGCCCAAGAACGATAGACATATTATTCCTGAGATGCAGGGGGAGTCGGCACGTCCATCGGATGTGCAGTGCGCGCGGCAAGACCGAATGCGTCGTTTTCAGCAGCTCGGCGCGCGCTGAAATGTCGCGTTGGGGGGTCAAAACCACCCGAACGACCTCCGAATACCACGAAACCGCACGAAAACATCCGTTGCTTGAATTGTGAAATGGTCGGAGAGACTGAACATCAATCGGAGGTTTCGTTTGACCGCGGTGGCCGGAAACGCGTTTCTGAAGTCATAAAACACCAAAACGGCGTCCGACGGTCGAATTTGGAGCAAACGTGCTCTGAACGACCTAAAACCGCACGAGAACGATATTAATATTATTCTTGAGATGCAGGAGGAGGAAGCACTTCCATCGGACGTGCGGTGCGTGCGGCATGATCGAATGCGTCATTTTCAACAGCTCGGCGCGCGCTGAAATGGCGTGTTGGGGGGTCAAAACCACCCGAATGACCTCTGAATGCCACGAAACCGCACGACAACATCTGTTGCGTGAATTGTGAAATGTTCAGGCAGACGGAACGTCAATCAGAGGTGCCGTTTGACCGCGGCGGCCGGAAACGCATTTCCGGAGTCATAAAATACCAAAACAGCGTGTGGTGGTCGAATTCAGAGCAAATGTGCTCCGAACGACCTGAAACCGCACAAGAATGATAGAAATATTATTCATGAGATGCAGGAGGAGGTGGCACATCCATAGGACGTGCGATACGTGCGGCACGACCGAATGCGTCATTTTCAGCAGCTCGGCGCACGCTGAAATGCCGCGTTGGGGGGTCAAAACCACCCGAACGACCTCCGAATGCCACGAAACCGCACGACAACATCTGTTGCATGAATTTTGAAATGGTCGGAGAGACAGCACGTCAATCGGAGGTGCCGTTTGACCGTGGCGGCCGGAAACGCGTTTCCGGAGTCATAAAACACCAAAATGGCGTTCGACAGTCAAATTCGGAGTAAACGTGCTCTGAATGACCTGAAACCGCACGAGAACGATAGGAATATTATTAATGAGATGCAGGAGGAGGGGTCATGTCCATCGGACGTGCGGTGCGTGCGGCACGACCGAATGCGTCATTTTCAGCAGCTCGGCGCGCGCTGAAATGGCGCGTTGGGGGGTCAAAACCACCCGAACGACCTCTGAATGCCATGAAACCGCACGACAACATCTGTTGCGTGAATTTTGAAATGGTCGGGCAGACGGTACGTCAATCAGAGGTTCCGTTTGACCGTGACGGCCGGAAACGCGTTTCCGAAGTCATAAAATACCAAAACGGCGTGCGATGGTCGAATTCGGAGAAAACGAGTTCCGAACAACCTGAAACTGCACAAGAACGATAGCAATATTATTCCTGAGATGCAGGAGGAGGCGGCACGTCCATAGGGCGTGCGGTGCACGCGGCACGACCGAATGCGTCGTTTTCAGCAGCTCGACGTGCGCTGAAATGGCACGTTGAGGGGTCAAAACCACCCTAACGACCTCCAAATGCCATGAAACCGCACGACAACATCCGTTGCATGAATTGTAAAATGGACGGGTAGACGGCATGTCAATCGAAGGTGCCGTTTGACCGCAGCGGCCGGAAACGCCTTTCCGGAGTCAAAAAAGACCAAAACGGTGTGCGGTGGTCGAATTCAGAGCAAACGTGCTCCGAAAAACCTGAAACCGCACGAGAACGATAGGAATATTATTCCTGAGATGCAGGATGAGGCGGAACGTCTATCGGACGTGTGGTGCGCACGGAACGACTGAATGCGTCGTTTTCAGCAGCTCAGCGCACGCTGAAATGGAGCGTTGGGGGGTCAAAACCACCCGAACAACCTCTGAATGCCACGAAACCTCACGACAACATCCGTTGCATGAATTGTAAAATGGTCGGACAGACGGAACGTCAATAAAATGTGCCGTTTGACCACGGCGGCCGTAAATGCGTTTCTGGAGTCATAAAACACCAAAACGGCGTCCAGCGGTCGAATTCGGAGCAAACTTGCTCCGAACGACCTGAAACCGCATGATAATGATAGGAATATTATTCCTGAGATGCAGGAGGAGGCGGCACGTCCATCGAACATGCGGTACGCACGGCATGACCGAATACGTCGTTTTCAGCAGCTCTGCGCGCGCTGAAATGGCGCGTTGGGGGGTCAAAACCACCCGAACGGCCTCCAAATGCCACGAAACCGCATGAAAACATCTGTTGCGTGAATTGTGAAACGGTCGGAGAGACGGAACATCAATCGGAGGTGTTGTTTGACCGCGGTACGGTCGAATGCGTCGTTTTCAGCAGCTCCGCGCGCGCTGAAATGGCGCGTTGGGGGGTCAAAACCACCCGAACGACCTCTGAATGCCACGAAACCACACAACAACATCTGTTGCGTGAATTTTAAAATGGACGGTCAGATGGAACGTCAATCGGAGGTTCCGTTTGACCGCGGCGGCCAGAAACGCGTTTCCGGAGTCATAAAACACCAAAACGGCGTGCGGCGGTCGAATTCAAAGAAAACGTGCTCCGAAAAACCTGCAACCACACGAGAACGATAGGAATATTATTCCTGAGATGCAGGAGGAGGCGCCACGTCCATCGGACGTGCGGTGTGCGCGGCACGACTGAATGCGTCGTTTTCAGCAGCTCAGCGCACGCTGAAATGGCGCGTTGGGGGGTCAAAACCACCCGAACGACCTCTGAATGCCACAAAACTGCACGACAACATCCGTTGCGTGAATTTTGAAATGTTCGGACAGACGGCATGTCAATCGGAGGTGTCGTTTGACCGCGGCGTCCGGAAACGCGTTTCTGGAGTCCTAAAACACCAAAACGGCGTGCGACGGTCGAATTCGGAGAAAACGTGCTCCAAACGACTTGAAACCGCACGAGAACAATACGAATATTATTCCTGAGATGTAGGAGGAGGCGGAACATCCATCGGATGTGCGGTGCGCACTGCACGACCGAATGCGTCGTTTTCAGCAGCTCGGCGCGTGCTGAAATGAGGCGTTGGGGGGTCAAAACCACCCGAACGACCTCCAAATGACATGAAACCGCACGACAACATCCGTTGAATGAATTATGAAATTTTCAGAGAGGCGGCACGTCAATAGGAGGTTCCGTTTGACCGTGGCTGCTGGAAACGCGTTTCCGGAGTCATAAAACACCAAAACGGCGTGCGGCGGTCGAATTCGGAGAAAACGTGCTCCGAAAAACATGAAACTGCACGAGAATAATAGGAATATTATTCTTGAGATGCAGGAGGAGGAAGCACGTCCATTGGACGTGCGGTGTGCGCAGCACGACCGAATTCTTTGTTTTCATCAGCTCGGCGCGCGCTGAAATGGCGCGTTGGGGGGTCAAAACCACCCAAACGACCTCCGAATGCCACAAAACTGCACGATAACATCCGTTACATGAATCGTGAAATGGTCGGAGAGACAGAATGTCAATCGGAGGTGCTGTTTAACCACGGCGGCTGGAAACGCGTTTCTGGAGTCATAAAACAGCAAAACGGCGTGCGGCGGTCGAATTCGGAGCAAACGTGCTCCGAAAAACCTGAAATGATAGCATTTCTTAAATCAGGGGTTTTAAATTATTATAGCAGAATGATTCGATATTATACATATATTTAATATTATATATTTTAAAACATTTAAAATATTATATATATATATATATATTTAAAATATTGTATTTAATAGTATATATGTGAATATTATTTTTAATATATATATATATATTTATTTATTTCAGTGGACATTTTTTTTTAAAAAAAATAAAAAATTCACTATAGCGACCGCCATTGGGGATCGCTAATGGCGGTTTTTTAGTAGTGACATGTTGCATCATCTTTGGTAGGATATGACATCTGGTTATTTATATTATCAATCTTCCACTGTTTACTTCTATTTTATTGTATTACTACTTCCTCTATTGTTTAATATTGTATTCCGTTGTGTATACTCTACAAATAAGGGAGTAGTCTCCCCCCGATGACTCCTAGGACTTCATTGAAAGTCCGAAACCACTAACATTTGGGGAGATGTGTTTGATTCCATGTGGCCAACTAGGTACGAAGCACTTTTGAATGGCATCTGGATCCCGGACATTACACCAAAAACATGCAACTTATTTCTTCATTCTCGACCACAAATATTGCCTACAAATATTGCAATACATCTTAGTTAAGCCTGGTTGCACTACCCACTTTGATGCATAGAACTCAAAAATTAACTCCTCTCTTACACTAGTTGGAACCACAGCATGACCCTGAACCTAAGTGGCACCCTCAGTATAAAAAGTCCAATTAGAAGGTGACTTCGTACCATTAAAACATTCCTTCATTGCCAAACACACTGAATCCATTAGCTAACCCTCCTTTACCCAGATCATATATTTGGACTCAACTATGATAGATGAATGGTTCATCTACCCATGCACATCAGGTAACTCCAAAAATCTCAGTAAATAGGGTCATCGCCATCTATTCTGAACTGGATTCTTGAACCACCAGATTCTGAGTCTTCCGGCTTATATAATCACCAATATTATTCCATTTTGCTGGCGTGTAGACCAACTCAAAATTGAAGGATTTTAGGTACTAAAACAAGCTTCATTTTTGGATTTTTTAAATACCATATATAGAATATGTACTTAATACTTTAACGGTTGGTAGACATAGTGAAGCATTCTCCCAACAATTAATGCCTTCAACACTTTAAGGAACAAACCACTGTAGCTATCTCAAGATCAGGAGTTGGATAATTTCTTACAGGAGGCCTCAATTTTGTTGACCCATAAGATAAAACCTGACCATCATTAATCAACACTACCCCATGTCTAACACCAAACACATCACAAAAAAAATTTGTATCCCTTACCCAGTTTGTGCATTGTTAATTTGGTGTGGTAGTCAACTTCTTCTTTATCTCTTGAAAAGAACATTCAATTGAACCTTACTAATCAAAAATAACACCCTTCTTGGTGAAGCCGGAGAGTGTAAATAACAAATGGGGGAATCCCTTAATAAACCTTCAATAATAGTCAGGAAAACCTAGAAAATCATAAGATCAAAAATGTTCTTGGGATGCTCCGAAGACACCACAACCTGCACTTTTTCTAGATCCACCAGGACACCTGACTCGGAGATGATGTAAGCTATGAAATAAACCTTATCGATCCAAAACTGACCTTTAGATAGATTTGCGGAAATCCTTTTCTCTCCCAACATAATTAGGATTATGTCATTATGTTTGGCATGATCATCGTGAGTTTAAAATTACACAAGTAGTTCATTAAATATGAAAAATAGAAACTGATCCAGATACCGGTGGAATATCTAGTTCATTAATTCCATGGACACAGTCGGTACATTGGTCAACCCGAATGACATCACTATGAAATACAATTCGTACTTTCTCCAAAAAGTTATCTGGGGTATGTTAGAATACCTCACCTAAACTGGTGGTATCCTAATCTCAAATTGATCTTAGAAAGCATTGTGGCACCCATGAACTGGTCAAAATGGTCATCAATTCTTGGAATTGGGCGTTGGTTCTAAACCATCATATGATTCAACTTTCTATAATCAGAACATAGCCTTAATGATCCATCTAAATTCTTAGAAAATAACATTGGAGATCCCCATTGTGATGTACTAGGATGAATAAACCCAATATGATCTAACTCCATAAGGTGAACCTTATGTTCTAGGAGTTTTCTTGGTGCCATTTGATATAGAGGAATGGAAATTAGCTCCACTCCTGGTAATCATTAAATCATGAACTCAACAGCCCTCTTGGGTTCTTGCCCCGATAAGTCCTCATGAAACACGTCTTGAAATAGGTCCACCAAAAGAGGAAATACTTATTTATCTCTCCATATTATAATGCAAGAAAAGCCACATGAGTTGTGAGTTCTCCTAGATTCTGAAAAATCAGCCCTACACTACTCACTCGGACATCCCTATCACCAAAAAGGATGTATGTTCTTCTATTTAGAGATTTGAACACTACTCTACGTTGGTAATAGAAATTATTGGATTAATACAATACTCTCAAATCCATGATGATGATTAATTCAATACTTTACATCTCTAAAAAAATTGATCCCACAGAAAACAATATCCACCATCCTCTAGAGCTCATCTGTTACACTACTTGATGGTCCCTACTCGTGCCCCCAATGGAGTATCAAGATAAATTACCCCACACGTACACTTCAAAAATATACCTAACACAAGTACAAAGTGGTAATAAAAAAATTAATACATAGAACCTGTAACAAATGACACACTATAATGTGTGTAAGATACATGAATCGTACCTCAAATAGTAGACAGTCTAGCTCACCAACTTCTGGTGTAGTCTGAACTGCATGGAGATGTCCTTCCCCTTTACCTTGGCCTCCAACCTGCGTACCCTGCATTGCACAGCCCGGACGGTATGAGTGACCTCTCCCTAGTGTTCCACATCAACCAAATATACCATTACAACATGTGGATCTCCAACTACCTACCTGATATGTGGTAACTAACCCCTACATGCACTAGACATCTTCCTCTAACTCCCATCATTCCCCAACTACTACAGGTTCCAACAAAATCTTTTCACATGGCCTAGCCTGCCGCATGCTCATCATTCCCTTGGTGGTTGGGGACACTTACCATGCATGTGCCCTGTCCTACCATAATAATATTAGAATATCTGGTCACCACCCTAAAGGGTTGATCCTCTATTCTTATTAATCTATTCACTTCCACTATAATGGTAATTTCCAAAATGGCACTTCCTACCCTTGGAAGCTTCACCACTTAACCATCCATCTGGCACAATAGGTTCCCTACCTGAAGATCCCTTTTGGTTTCCCTCGGAAATAATGTTTGATCGACTACCTCAACAAATATTTTCAAACATAAGATATTCACCTAAGTCCATATCTCATGTATCAACCCATCCTGAAAATGCTTCTACACAGCTGCATGGTCCCCTAACAACATCATAATGAAGCATAGTAAGTCAGTGAAATGAATATCATAGTCTATGACCAACATTTTCCCCTGTGTTAAGCTCATAAAATACATAGCCTTCTTCTGCCTCATGTTTTATGGGTAAAAGTGTTTCAGAAACGTGTTTTCAAAACCCTTACAGATCATTCCTTTAGCCTACTATATTTATACCATAATGTCCCAACAATACTTTGTTTTCTCCTAAAGCATGAAGGCTTCTAACTTTACTCGCTTCTCGATAGGAGTCTCTAGATTTTCTTGAATAGTCTGGATAGACTCAATCAGGAACTCTACTGCCTCTGGCCAAGATTCTTTGGTAAAATTAGGAGGGTGCTACAGCTGAAACTCCATAGTCTTCTCAAACATACTTGGTGTGACCCGCCCTGGTTCTCATTCCATCGTCTTCATAAAATGAGAAACATTCTCACAAAACTGTTCTTCCCTATCATCTGGAACTACTAGATTCTCTTTCTCCATCACTAGGGGAGAATTCTTGGCAACTTCTTTTTCTCTCCCAACTGGAACATGGCTTCAGGGTGTCATTTCTCTATAATTCCAAACACAACCCTTAAAAAGTAATCATAAAGCCTTAACCAAAAATAATTAAATATTTGAAGGCCCATTACTAGTCATAAACAACCCATTTTGAATACACTACCCAAATGAGTCGATCACAACCTTGAAAATACCCTTGACCACCTTACTAATTTCTTGGCTAACACGAGTAACCATCTCACATGGTAACAGGCCTCACATCCCACACCATTCAAGACTATTTCAATATCCCTACTCACCTTGACCAATTAATCCACTTAGTACCCGTACCAAGTAAGGTTATTTAATAATCAATCAACATTTTACTTTCCTATTTGTATCATTTCATTGGAACAACTTCAATCATTTGTAAGAATCAAATGAAACCTACTCCCTATGTCCCACACACCCAAACCACATGTGTGTGCCTACTATGATTCATTTAACCTATATGACTAGGTTCCTAGAATTATGGATCAATTACCAATCTGATACCATTCCAAAAATGATAAAATATCAGATAACCATCAAATAACTCAACAAGTGCATCACCCATTGGTGAAATATCATCAAATGTGCAACACAGAACAAGAACAACAGTTCCCACCCAGGGTGACTTGGATTTTCCCTCATACATGGGTTAGACACTTCCAAGAATGTGCTCATTATGAAGGCCTGACTCCTTCCAAACAACCTATCTACCATCCCAAATAATGGAACATAAAATAAACTCCTCTGATACTACTTCATAATATCCCTGACACGGGTGCCGCTAAAATAGTGCCTCGAGACAGGTCACCACATGCCCTCAAGCGTGTCTCCCCATACACCAGAGGTTCATAACTAGAAGTAGGGTTCTAAGAGTCATGTGGGGAGACTATACCCTCTTTTAGTGTAAGCCAAAACATATAACATATGCAATTGCCTATGTAAAGTGGAACATTAAATTAACTTGAATAAATAACCAACTCCCAAACTAGGTACAAACCATATCCAATAGTAATCATGTCATGACATGATATAGTTCCATGTGAACCAATCCAAAATAATGAAAAATAAAGAATCCTTGAAATGGTCTAGACTAAAAATATCATACCTACTCTATGCACATATTCAACCCAAATCACTTCCCCATCATGCGACCTTTAGCCTTTTCCTGACCTGCAACCAAGAAATCTACTCGGGTACCCAATAGCGGCCCGAGCATCACATCAGTACAACTCCTTAGGGAACCACCAATGGTGTCTACAAAATATTCCGTCAATAGATGGGGAATGTAAGTAAGTAATAGTGATATTAAATTTAAAGATAGTTCAAGAAGGCATTCAAAATTATGCTTCCTCTAGAATAATCTACCAAAACAATTTAGTTTAGTATTAAAATACATCATGTTTCAATTTACCATTTTCATGTATTTAATAGATTTGGAATGTTCAATGTTCTCAAGCATATGGGAATAAAACAAGTCATATATCACTAGGATATCACATCAAAACAATCTCATTAACCTCACCTTAGATCCTGAGGACAGGTAGAATGAAATAGTTAGGGGAATATATCTCCATCCCTTTCCCTAACCTGTTCATTTTTTGGGCGATGTTTAGAGCCTCTGTCCAACTCCACCCATAGTCATAGAACCTCAAGTCAATATCCCACAATAGCAATCCATGTACAAATTCTTATTTTTTAATTTCCATAATAACCACATTAACACCAAGAACAATCAAAATCACTTGCAATATTCATACAATATAAATAATACAATTAGTATTTTTCCAAAAAAATTTAACACATTTATTATTCACATAACATAACCATTTTAAACCAATTACCATTCTCATGCCTATGTCACTAAGAATTCACAAATATAAACATCATCCCTTAAAATTTCCCATTTATCCCATTTATCCCATTTACATGCCAACCAAATAGTCTCTTATCCATTACCCACACATAAAAGATCTACACATAATCCTATCAAACCCATCACACTGACCAATTAATCATTTTTCAAGGGTTCAAAATTATCACATAACCCCGAGGACTTACGTAGATAACTTCTATGTATGGGAATATTGGTGCACCCCATGGTTTTCCCTAGGCAGTTCAACTCTTTCCTCAATGCATCCAATGAGGACCAATAGAGTTCATTTGGTTAATTAGACATCCATAATATTAAATCTTGTCATTCATACAAAAAAATAACAAGAGAATGGCAAGAACACAACCTCACATTCCTAAATATAGATTAAACCTAAGGGATATAATTTTTATACCACCTATCTCAAATCCATTAGAGAACACCCCCGTAATCATGGACTTAGATCCCAATGTCATCCCCCTTCGAAGATTTGACCAAGATCTCACCGAAAAATAAGTGTTTTGGAACATTTAATGGACAGTATAGAAAGATGCATACCTTAATCAAACAAAAGGATGGAAGGGAGGGATTATCCATACCTGGGTCTTTGATTCACAACTGATGGCGCTCTAAATGGTATTTGAATGAGGGATAAACACCCTTGGGAGCTCTTGGGATCTTTTTCTCATCACTAGGGATGCAAGGGGGAAGAAAAGAAGAAATTATGAGTTAGGTTTAAAAATCCAGTCATGGAATTTTTTTAAAATTTATCAATTTTTCTGGGATACACTGTTTACCCACACTTCTTTCCAAACCATATGAAAATCATGTATAAGATCACGTCCGATTGAAGCAAGGTCACATTGTTACCTAGGGATCCTGTATAGCTTGAAAAAATGTGTGTTAACTGCATAATGGGTCTCTGTCTGATGATGCATGGTTTCTTGGTGGATCTACATGGTTTCCACTAACCATGCACAAATAGTGCAGCTTGCCCAAAGAAACTACTTTTCCTCCTCTTTCAAGCACCAACCCCCTGAAACACCCCAAAGCCTTCATATGGGCTAGGAAACAATTATCTAAATCAAAATAAGGGACTTAAACTAAGTCTTAAATAGGAATAAACCTTGAGGAAGAATTCGGGATCTAACATATATATTCATAAAATTAAATTTAGGAACGTATTTTAATGAATTCTAGACCTTATCACATTAGTCCTAGCCATAGATAACCGATTTTTCCTTTATCGTGGTAAAAAAATATCATTATTATCCATATTGAAAAATATTAAAAGGGACCTATTTACCATATATGGATCTAATATTTAAAAATATGGAATAAATTTTTTGATATTCAATTTCTATAAATGGAATAAATTAGTTTAAGATAAAAATTTAAAATTTTGTGAATTATTTTTCTCAGATAAAATCTAAACTAATTAGGAAAAGGTTTTTGTAACAAATTCAACCTGAAAATTGATTCCACTTGACATAATAGAATTATTTATAATATTATAGAATAAATTTTAAATTGAAATAATTTCACAAAAAATATAATTTTCAAAAATTCTAGGATTTGAATAATGGAATACCCGTTAGGGAATTTACATCATAGGTAGTGATACGGGCATGATGTGGGTAGGTGGTGACGAAGGTATTATGTGGGATAGTGATAAAATGGGTTGGATAATGATTTGATGATGATTCCCTAGTCATTGGGGCATATTCTTGTGAAACATATCCTATGGTATATGGGATATTTAATGGATATCTCTTTATAAAGATAGAGAGAGGTGTTTTCATTCATAAAAAAAATAGGCCTAAACCCAAATTTTAAAAAAATGAATTTTAGAGGAAACACTAAAATTCACCCAAATATAATTTTGAAGTTCTCATATAAAAATGATATAATTTTAATAAAATTAAATTTATAAAAGTTTTTCATATTCATCAAAATATGCATCCAAGAAATGAAATAATAATATTTTTAGGATTATGGTTTTTAAGAATGAAATGTTTTTTTTATGAAAACTAGGTATTCATTTCTTTAGTATTTATTAATATATTTTAAATAAGAAGAACATTTATATATATTTAATAAATTAATAAATTTTAATAATTCCCGCCAATTAAATTTAAAGCTTATAATAGTCATGTTTAAATAATAATATTTATTAGTTCATTAAATATATGTGTTGTGTGTCTTATATACTCTTAATCATAGTTTTATTTTAAAATCATATGTCTTTAAATTCTACTAAATTAATAAATTTAGACCTATCAATATGAACTTGTTCTTATTTATAAATATATTTTAATTTAAAAATTCATTTTCTAAATATATATAATGAAATGGGTTAATAAATCTTCCCCTGTAAAATAGGGAATGGAAAATAAAAAGTTATCTACAATAAAACATAATACGGTTTCAAATATAAGAAAATTTTTGAGTAGTGGAAAATATAGACATGGAGGAATAGTAATGTACAAATAATGACAAAGAGTGATGGTGATCATTTATTATAAGAAAGTATGCAATCCTGATAATTTTAATGTACAAAAAATGTAAACCAAAGAGGTTTGAAAATCCTAATGATTCATTTGAAATTTTTGTAATATGATAAAAATTTTGTTCCATTATCCTTTTCTAAGAGATGAGGAATTATTTTATCATATAATCTATGAAAATAATAAAATATAAGTATATTAAATGTAAAATTTCCACATTTATTCAGTTTTCACAAAAAAAATTTCCACTTCACCTAATAATGATTATTAAAGATTATTTTTTATGATATAGACACGAAAATCATCTTATAATGGATCACATAATCTAAAAATTATTATAATTCTTTCCCTTGTGTTTGTATATTATTAAAACTAAGATGGTTACAAAAATGTAAGATAATATCTAAAATGAATAAAAAACAATATAAATAAGTAATACAATTTACAATTAAATTTAATATATGGGTGAACTAGAAATATCTTTTTTTCATGCTTAATAAGATTCATATTTTCAAATTTCCAAAATAATGGATCTTGTAATATAATTAACATTAAAAAAATAATATACCATTGACATATATTCTCTAAAGAAATTAAAATATTTTCCCAACAATAACATGACTACCAAGAAAACTTATATGCCTCCAAAGATCAAAAATATATTTTCTTATCTAATCAGTTAATTAATAAAATATTATTATATAAATCCAAGATATCATTTAGGCATGTGGTAGGTACTACACCATTTTTGACCTATAATTATGAGTTTAAGATTAATGACCTTTCTAGATGGGGAGATACGTCTCATGGCCTAAATGTTTTCTATTTCCTATAACTATATTAATATAGCTACTATAATGTTCCATAAAACATGATAAACATACTCAAAAATAAAATTAATAATCAAATAACTATTTAACCACTATGGTTTTCAATATAACATATTTTTTCCAAAAAGCTAATAACAATTTTTAATTAATACCATAATATTTAACACATATTCACCAATAGGTTTCATATCCATTAATCATATTTCCTTAAATGAATGTATCAAAAAAATATTTCATTTGAACTAAATAACGTTTCAATGGAGTTGATTTTATCTAAAATATTTCTAAAAAATTTTCAACTACTCCAAAAATAAAATTTATCAATAATTCTCCGAATAATTTTTCATATCCATGGTTATCTAAATGTTTAATCATATGTTCCCAACATTTAATAACCCTTTATCCCAAATAAAACAATATTAACTGAAAATCAATAATATATTTTAGGTTATTTATCCCTAAGTCATATGTTCTCAAAATATATCAACCAACATACAAATCAATTTTCATTGTCATTGATAGCATTCAACAAATGTTTTCAAAATAATAATTAACACTACTATGGAAACATACTAATATATTTCATTATACTTATAACCATAATATAATTTACATATAACTTTTACAACTTAATTATGAAATTCCAATAAATAAATAGGTAAACGCATTCACTTGAATGATTGGGAAATAATAAGTTTTTCATTGGTGTAAGAGTTAACTATTTTATTATAAAATTCAATCATATAATAACAAATTTCTCTTATCATAATACAATGATCTATAAATGGTACCTTAATATGAAATTTAAACCAGTATATTGAACTCTTCACTATTACATGGGAAATATTTACTCTAGGCCTATCATTTCAACACATAAATATTATTCTCATTTATTTGAGAAATTTCTATGATATCTTATTCCCAAATGCATGAAATGTTTGAAGATGAATCTTCTTCCCTTCTTTTTAATCAAAAAACTCAATTTTTGTCTTATTATGTTTAGTAGGAAACTCACCAAATTTTATTATGTTAATCATATAAATATATAGAATATTTGGAATAGTCTAAAGGGTTTCGATTTATTCTCTTATTTTATTTGTTTTCTCATGAAAAGAATCACTAAATTATTCAACACAATATTTTTTACCATGATGCATCCCCTTTAGATCTATTAAATAAAACCAACATGCATTTTTTTAGCAATAATAATCATTGTGTGATTCCACATAATCATGAATTATAATTTATATAATATCTAAATCATGAAACATTCATTATATTTTATAATAAAATTGGCTCAAACTAGGTCATTCATAATCCTATCATACTCAAATAATTCATAATGGTTTATTGAGAAAAAGTTAATTAACATATGAATATCATGAGGAGTATCGAAATATGTGTGTAGTGGGGGAACATTAAGCATTCACTAGAATGATATTCGAGATATACTCAACTACATATTTTAAGGGTTATTACCCATCAATAAATATTTAAAAAAATAAAATCCACATGTATTAATAATATATGTATTTATTTCTATGAAATTAAATAAATTTCAACCACAAAAATATTTTTGAATATTATCCTATACGTTAATTAATCAATAGGGTTGTCACTAATTTTCTATAATCCTAATGAGTAAGTATTTTCTAACACCTTATATAATACCTAATATAGAGTTAAAAACTTTTTATACATAAATATTACATTATTGTAGTTGAATTTTCAATAAATAATAATATTATTCACACTATAATCATAAATGTATACAATACTTAGAGGCTGTATATTAAAAATTATTATTTCATTAAAAATCATCAATATATTCCAAAAAATATCTTCCCACATGGTTATTTGTTTAGGAAACTGATTTTGAAAACCTATCTTCATAACGTGGTAAAGGAGAATATAACAAAGTGCTAGCTTAGATACCCAGTTAGTGTAAAATGTGAGATATCAATGAACCAAAAAATGAAAAAAAAAGATTAATGATATGAGGAAATGAGATATTAAAAAAAATTATTCCTTTTATATCATATATACTAATCATAAATCATGATAAAATTATTTTTACTTCATAAAACAAGAATTATAATAAAGTTATGAAACATGATCAATTCCATTATAACATTGTAATAGGACATAATTTTATTCCTTAAAAAAAATCATAGAAAATAATTTTTATTGTAAATAATTAGTTCCATTACTATCATATTGGATTGGTTTTACTAACCATTATATTGTATGCATAGTCATGGTTCACTCCCATGACTGTCCTAGTGGATGAAGTTCCATACTGAACTGGGTTCACTCACCATTCAAATCCTTATTATATCATTTGTTATACATATTTACCTAATGAAATATAAGGATAATAAATCATTATCCCATAATCAAATAATGATAATTCACTCATTTATTCCTATAATATCATGAAACATTAATCATATATCATACCTTGTAGAAAGGAAATTTTTTTCATAATCATTTCAACAATTATCCCTAGTATAAACCATGGACAGTCAATATCTTTCATAAAGATTTCATTTCCATTATTTCAAAACATACAGAGAAATAAAAATGTTGGTATCATTGAATCAAATCCCTAATAAATAATAATTAACATAGATATATGTAATCACGTACAAAAATGATTTCATTAAATTTTCTCATGAATATTTCAAAACAAAAATAATATTTTCACAATGAAAATAATTATTTAGAATATAGATTTTTAAAAATATTAATAAAAAAATTTTCATTGAAAATAAAAACATTTAAATGTAAATTAATATTGATATCATTGAATATTCATGATGGAGAGAAATATTTTTCATGTCATGTATGCTGAAATAAATATTCCTTTGACATTTTTGGTAAAACATTCAAAAATACATCAGTCTAAAAATGACCAAATGAATCTTTTTTATATGATTTCATTAAATGATAATCAAGGTATAAATGAAAATAAAAAATAATTGTATAATAATAAAATCATTCTTGATAATATTTTTAGAAAACATGAACATGGATTAAGATTGATATTTGACTACAAATAGAAATAAAGTCAAATTTTCTTAAAAATATATTTCGGTGTCTTGAGTAATAAAAGAAAAGAAAATTCATGTAAAACATGTAATATCCAAAAATGAAATATAATAAGAATATTCAATAGATTATTTAGAGGTAGATAATGAATTCTAATCATCAAAAATGTAATCATAAACAATCCAAGTAAACAACGATATTATAACAAAAAACATTTATTTTATGTTTGTTATTCTTCAAAAATCCCCCAACCCACTATATAATACATTTAGGTTAATTATTTTTATAATAAAAAAACTTGTAAATATAAACAATATATTATATTATCCTATTTTAACATTTCAATAACTATTTACAAATAATTTTTTATTAAAATTATTGTTCTAGTAGTCAACTATTTTTGTTTACATGATTGATTCAGTTTAGTAGTTATGGTCCATGATGATTGATCATGATTCCATAAACACCCTAATTTTAATCATGATATAAATATCAGATATGTTATTTATATTCATATATATTTATATTCATATATATTTATATTCATCCATAAAAGGTATACATATAGAAGGAATTATACTATTTATGTAGATGGTAGGCCATATGTATGCATTAAAATTGTTTTCAATTTTTAGAAGATATAAAGAAATAATTTTAAACATTAAATCAACTTATAATATTCATTATTAAATCAAATATGTGATATATATTAATTTAATTTGTTCATATTACTATCCATGTAAATATGAAGAGAAAAAACAATAACATCACTTTGTGGAGGGTAGTCCAAATATACAAAGGAGTGATGTTGTTATTTTCAAATTGGTAAGATTAAGGTGGATAATTTTTGTTATATAATCAAAATTAAAAATAATTATATTGAAAATTTTCAATTCATTTTTTTATTATGGATAAAAAATAATTATAAAAATTATAAGATGAAATAAAATGGAGAACTGTCAGTTAGTAAATATATCTCTTTATTCATAATCCTCTTTTACCATATACAATTATCTTTGAGAGGATGGTAATTTGGGAAGATATGAAGCTCCAAGAAGTGTTTATGGAATAAAATATGGTATATAGTAAGTTATGGATGAGATATAAGGTACAAATGTGTGAGGATGATAAGAGAAGAGTTTCCATTTTTTAAGTGAGTGGAGAAGAACTACAAGATTTGAATAATGTATTAAATTAATATAAATTAATTTTAAATGAAAAATGACTCCAAATTTATAAAGTTAAATGTTAAGATGATATTTATTATAGATCCTCTCATCCAATAAACATTGTAAATAGTTGTGTTTTTTACCATTATCTATTAGTTTGAACTCCCCATTAATCATTTTTTATAAATATAGTGATATCAATGTGTTTTTCCATTTAGAGGTCCTGAAATATAAAATAAAAGTAAATGTAGCCTATAAATTGACAATGGTTGATGTTTCCAACCATATACATTTATATTTAGGTAATATAAGATATTATTAATTTTAATTAATTTTATTAAATATTGTTTATAATAAATATCACTAATGTTATTTTTCTAAATACATGAAGTAATATAATATAATATAATATATCTCCAAATAATGTAAAATTTTTATAAAATTACATGTATTAGAATACATGGAATTATTTGTGATAATATAATCAACCAATCAAAATTTTTTAGTCCTAGAAATCATTTTAAAACAAATCTTTTTGTATAAATCATGTGTTCACCAATATTAACCTTAATAATGGTAATGAATTTCAAATCATTATAGGGTTTTTAAGTATTATTATATGTTGAAAAATGTATAATAGATTTAAAATAGATAAAATATGGGACCATTTATCGTCCTAATTTTCCCCTTTCATGATTTTATAATTTTAAAATTATTTAATAAAATATTTTAAAAATAAAAACCTTTTAATTTCCCTTTAGTAAATATTCATATAATTCTACATTGAATGGAATTGAATGTGTATATAATCATGTTATTATTATATAATATGTTATATTTTTCTTAAACATTAATGGGAATAATTAACTAACAAAAACAAATATTACTTTTAGAGTCTTCAAAATCATTTAATTTATTTTTTTACAACTTGGACATGAATTGTATCAGTGTTACATAAAACATAAGGTAACTACTTCATTAATGAAAATTAAAAATAAATTAACCTGATAAATAAAATTCAATTATTTTTCAAATAAAAATGTATAACCACATATCTTTTATTTATATCCCTATCAAAAAAATATTATTGATATTAAAATAATTGAAGTGACATTTTTAGTTTATCATTTTCTTAAATAATATAAAAGTAAATATCAAATGTAAATTAGAAAATAGTAACATTTTAGATTTTTCATTGACTATAAATAAAATAGAAATAAAAATAAAAATAAACACATATGTTTTAATTAATTTAAAACGTTATGACTTTTTTTTAACCCAAATTATCTCATTCTATATTTAATGTGTTAAAAAAATATTTTCCATGATTATAATTCATATAAAAAATAAAAAAGGCCATATATATCTAACTTTAACTGGAACATGATAAATAATGGATATATGTTAGAATGAATTTATTTCATTTCCTAACCAAATAGGGAAAATTAATTTTTGAGGAGTCATATGTTTTATAATTATCACTATATTAGTGTAAAGGATGACGATGATAAAAATTTGATAACATATTTTGAAATTGTCATTATGAATATTCATGGTATGAATTTTTGACTTACTAATACACATGAATTTTTTCAGGTATTAATGAATCAAATGTTCTCAAACTACATGGAAACGTTTTGTGATGTATTTATGGTAATAATCATTATAAACAGAAGATTCAACGGAAAAAATAAGTGAAACATGGAAATTCTAATGGATATTATAAATAATAATAAGTTATATTCCATTATCTAAAAGTATTAATTTTGAAATAATTAAATGATTTTTCTAGGACATATTGCTTGGGAAAAGGGAATTTTGGTTAATCATGAAAATTTAAAGGAAATATTATCATTGGAGAAACCAAATAATTAATTTTAAGTACATTTTTTCTTGGAATTATCTAAACATTAAAAGTGATTCACTAATGATATACCATAATTGACTTGACCCATGAAGTTATTAACATAGATGGGAGATTATATTTATTAGTGTATGGACTAGTTGGAGTAATTTTATGAAAAAAATATGTGACATAATTTACTCTAGTTTTTATTATTCTGGAGTTTTTATATTGTTAATAGTTATATTGTCATTCATTTAGATTATAATTTGGATGTGTTTTGATGAATAGAAGAATGATATGGGCCTATAATACTTGAAAATCATGTCCTTATAAATATTATTATCTATTAAATGTAATGTAGTTATCTTATATAATATATTCCTTGATATGTTGGAGTTATATACTTCTTAGTTAGAAAAATATAGTGTATACTGATATCCAAAGTCTTAAGTATATTTTATAAATTAATGAAATACAAATGTAAGTGAAGAACATTATAAAAATAAATTTTTAGCTTCCTTTTACACCTAATAAATTCAATGTATTTTCTAAATATTATCTCTGGAAATGAAGGATAAAAAAAGTATTGGTAATTGATGGGGCAATTAGTGAACTATCACATGTAGGTGAATGAGATAGTTCATGATGTTTTTATATTGAGCCGCAATTTTAAGTCTAAATTTAATAAATGAGTAATAGAAAATTATTTATATAAAATGAATGTTATTGATATATTTTATTCATTAAGTATTAGGGAGACTATTTATGGATATATTGTTGTACCAAATTACATCTTTCATTTTATAGGACAAATTGTGGTTCATATGGTGATATAGAAAGAGGGATTGAAAGCCATTCACCATAAGTGTTTATTAGTACATCCCAGAGAAAAAATATATAACATATCATCATAATCCAATTTTATTGGATATTAATAAAGAAGGATGTTATTGAATGTTTATCATGTAATTTTGTTTATCAATAATGGTTGAACACTATATATCAAAATGGTTACTGTAAAAATTTCCCATTATAATTTATATAAATATGAATTTATTTCAATGGATGTTATTATTATTTTTGACACATTACCATAGAAATAGAATATTGTTTGGTTAGTGGTGTATCAAATCATGAAATTAATTAATTTCCATCCCATTTAAGAAATATGTTTTTTAATGATCTTGGTTAGATAAGTATATTAGATGTTGTCATATTTTATGGTGTTACAGGATCTATTGCTTGAAATAAAAACATGATATTAAATCATGATTTCAAAAAGGACTATATAATTAAAAGGGAATTCATTTTAAAATATCAGAAACTAAACATCTTCATATATAATGGTAAAAAAGAAATTTATTCTAATGTAATAATTTATATAAGTGTTTTAATTTGGAAGACTATTGAATTATTTTTCTACTTATTAGAGATTTTTTATTAATAGAAAAAATATTCAATTTAAATTGAACCATTTGAGTTATTTTATGGATGACCATGTTGATGAAAATCATTTTATGGTACTACTAGAAAAAATTATGTGGGTTCCAATTTTGAATAAAAATGTCAAAATAATATAAATTGAATTAGAGATATATGGACATAAATAATAGTTAGAATATTTATTTTATTGATCTCTAACAGTGAACCTAGATATTTGATGTTTTAAATTTTTATTTTAAATTTGTTTCCAATGTGAAAATAATAGAATCATTAAAAGTAGAAGAAATTAAGTAAATGGTAATTGGTTATTTGAGACTAATGAACTCATTAATTATCTGACATTTCATATAGCATTGTAACATTGGTATATAATGATTCATAATAATTTCCATATTTCATAATTAAATAGGTTTTAAATGGCTGTAAATAATCTCAAAAATTAAAAGTTAGTTGAGTTAAATTTTAATGGATCATATATATAATGACCTATTAAAAACCATTATCATAGAGGGAATATTTTTAAAATTTGGTGAATTCCATTATTTTGGATATTATTGTAGCATATAATGAAAAAAAAAGTAACATGTTAAATGGAAATTTAAATGTCGTTGTTATAAAAAATTATTTTAGGTTATGGGATCTCTAACATAATTTTTGAAGGAAAAAAATACATTAGTGGGGAGAATTTTAACTACCTATCTTTTTCATGTGTGTAAATATATATTTTTGAAAAATAATGGATGTAAATTTGATGCTGAAGTCATTATATTATTTCTCTGAATGGAATTTGTCAAATAGTTAGTTAGATTATCTTAAAAGTGAATTTGATATTCACTATTGGAATTAGAATGATGTGTTTATTGTAGTGAATATGTTTTTATGAGTCTATAGTGTTGATAAGTTTGGTATACGTGACAATTTTTATATAATTTTCAAATATAAATTTTAATATTTATTTATTTCATCATTATTTTTAGTTTCGAGTCAATTTTCCTCAAAAACATGGAGGAAAATGGGATCTGTCTTATAAAAAATTTAGGGAACATTTTATTATATCAATATGACATGAACTATGTAAGGGTGGTATCATTCAAAAATATGTTCCATGTTTAGTGAATAGATTCACATACTATATGACCAAACAAAATGATTTGATTAGAAATAATAATTTTGTTTTTTATATCATTTTGACCTACTTTTAATCCCAATTTGGTATGTTTTACCATATTCTAACTCTCCATGAGTTCAATAACTCCCCCTTTACTCCTATATCCCCCCACATTCTTATGAATTCTTAATTATGGTTCATCAAGAATCACATGATTAATTCATTATATTCCACTTCTTCCTTCATTATCTTGCTTATATTTCCTTTTACATCAATTATATCATTAAGATGTCATTTTTCTTGTTCTAATAAATGTTTTTATTGGGAATTTTCATACAGAGGGTTTTCTTCTATATTAATTTGGATTTAACTCTCTATAATAGTTATAATTACATCATCCACTTTTGGTTTCATCAATTAAATATAGGTTATGTAATGTGGATTTAAATATATAGTATAAAAAATCGTTATGTTTTTAAATTGATGTCAAGTATAATATAATGTTTTTTGAATATTATAAGTCTAAATTAAATAATTAATGTATTTTTCAAATGGTTATTCAATTTTTTTGTAACATGGTTTACCTTAATGTTTCATAGTTTTTCTTTCTATTAATAATTTGACACAAGGTGTTTATAAAAATCCTTATAATGATATAAATTAAAAAAAATAGTGATGTTTTTTATGAAGGGTTAGTCATGACTAGTAATGAATTTCAAAAATTATATTATGGTAAATATATTTAGATTATATATTTTTTTGGATTTTTTTAAATGATTTCCCTATTCATTTATATTTATTCCCAAAGGGATTATATATTTGGTGGATTAAGAATAAAATTTTAATTTTATGAATAATATTCCCTTATGATTGAATTTATTTTATGGTTTATAAGTGATACATGGTGGAACTTTATATTACATAAATCCATATGGTAATCCTTTGGTACTTAATGGGAATCATCAAAAATGACATGCTAGACTAATAAAATCACCCTCTTAGTTGATATATATATAACAAAAGGACCAATTATGTACCCCAGAGAGGGGGATGGTGAGTCAATGGTGAATTATTTTTACAAATTTAATATTTTCATTAAACGTATTTAGATTAATAATGTCTTGATCCCCTATATTGAATTACTAGACATTCCTTGTATAGATTAGTAATAAATAGAGAACAAAAAATATGGATTTTAAATGTTTTATCAAAATACATAAACCATGTAATAACTAGTTATTCACACATGTTAATTTTGTTAATATATTTAAGTGATTAAAAATCTGGAAAATTCATTCTTGTCACCATTGAGTCCCATAATGTTCCCACCTCAAAGACACATTGATGTTTATATGTTACGTTGGTAATAGTGATTAACATAGAGTCTCGTAATTATCTCATGGTAGATTTCCACTAGATTATTTGACTTCCACTTAAATTAATGATCTAAAACAAGAAAATATTTATAGGCTTATCACTTTTTCAAAACTACATTGAGATATAGTCTTTTTCTATATAAAAACTGGATCACATGATCTAATTTTGTAAACTACATTATGAACTTTGAAAACTAATGATCACGTTGTCCAATTTGTGCTCTGATAAAATAATTACCTGAATTTACTCTTCTCAACTCACCAAAAAATCTCATGTTGATATATTCCTATAATTTCTATAAACATCCCAACATAAGTCTGTTATTTTCATCATAAAAAAATATAATCATACACATAAATATATTTTTAATTAACTACTTAAAATGTCAACTCGAAATCTCCAATCAAGTATAAACATTGTATGATATTTCATTATTTTTTCTTCACTACATAAACCTCATAATAACATTGTGTGAGATTTCATTATGTTCTACACATTGAATTGGGCCTCATGGACATCTCAGTGTCTTCACACAATTGGTTTTACATTGTATTACCCCCATTTAAATAATATCGTATGTTCCTCATTAATATTAATTACCTACCACTTAAATCATCTCATGTATTCACATAACATATATAATTCATGGAACCTTTATCCAAACTCATGAAGCATATAATTACTCAAACTACACTATATATATATCCTCAATATCTTCATATACAAGATTACATGGCCTCAATATCTTCTCTAATAACTATTATAAACAAAACTATTTCTTATTCATGTTAAACTAATAGTATGTAGAGAGCATCATCATTTAATAAAATTTCACAACGCCATTGAGATGCACTTCATAGTCAATTTAAATATCCCACACTAAAATACAAAGGACTCAAAATTATCTATTTTGTTTTTTCTAATCTCACTATACTCTTAATGCACATTTTTCTCATAATAAATATAGATGGATGAGAGGAATTTATATAATAACATCCACTGCCTCTGTTCTCTATAAATCATGTTCAAATAAATTTTGTTCCAACTTACTCACTATATATGGAAAAAATTTCATATCATTAGAATCTTCTTAATATATAATATAGATATCATAATTCTATCATCACCACATTGATAAATGTATCATCCTTCACAAAAATGAATTTGTACATTTACACATGCATTAACATCTAACTATATCCATGTATTGATCTCACATTGGGTTATACAAGAGAATGTATGTTCATCTCACTACCAATGGTTCAAAGCTCCCTTTTTATTGATTTTTTTTAATAATATTAATTTATCCATAAATATATTCTCCAAATATCCTAGGATTGATCTTTTCTTTTGGATAGTATCAACTTGAAATCTATTTCATAATCTCATTGACTGGACTTAAAACACATACATGTAGAACTCCCAAATTGGTGAAGGCAGAAGAAAACTCACATCTTATAATAAAATGGTGATGATGAAGTGGATGATAAAAATAATTTCCATTTTTTATGTTTTCAAGTGAAAAATATATATTCCTTTCCGATTGATAATCGAAGAACATTATAAACCTCTAATACATATTAATTATTTTCATAGTTCACTTTAGTATGTTATTTACCCAGATCTAATATGAAATGAAACGAGACATATCACCACTGTGTTCCACCTAATATATATCCATGAATATAGTACACTCTATTTATACATTACCATCACAACCCATGTGCATTAACTCATTATTCTCAATGTATCCCACAGATATCATAGGATACATTTGTCAAACAATATATCATTTTGATGAATCTAGTCTCGTGGGTGGGTGAACACGTTCTTTTAGTGTATTTTGGCTAGAAATATTGTTTTAAGAAAATATAATTAAAAAATAATTATCCAAAATATTACATATATTTCCATTGATCCAAAATTCACACTATATATTTACTATGAATCCCAATTCAATGTTTTTAAATAATAATTTTTAATTATTTATGAAATATTAAATCATATAATTTATTATTTAAAATCATCAAATTATTATCTAACTTCACTTATTCATTTTTTACATATTTCAATAATTAATAACATATTGGCATAAATAATGATTATAATGAGGATAATTGAATTATCTTCACATAAAAATGGAGGACTGTTCCCTAAAAAACATAAAAGAATAATATTTTCAGGACTCGCATATTGATATCTTTTTTACATGATGTCAATAATTCATATTCATCACTCTCATATTGATATCCTATCCCATAACAATCATCCATGAATTATTATTTTAGTCTCACCCTTTAGATTCAATTTGAATTCAATTAATCACAATATATTTAAATATGTGGGATTTTGTATCTCCACAATATTTAAAATGATTACAATGGATTTTTCTAGGACATATATTCTCATTAATCACTATATACAACATTTAATATGACACAAAATATTATAATATTCAGGGAACCTTTAGCAATACAATTATATGTATATGTGGGAAGACATAGTTTAGGAAATAAGACTGCATAATAAAAGTTATCATTTTTTTCCACAAACCAAAAATATTGAGATACAAATATTAAATAAATAACTCATTATATTTTATAGAATTTAAAATATTAAATTCATTAAATATATTAATCATAAATTCATATGAACAAACATATCATTTATTTTAAGTGGAAGAAAATATCCTCCTTTTAGCTCAATATCAACTCCCCATTGACAGTAATTTTTAAAATCATTCAGATAATAAATATAAGAGTGATAGTCATAATTCATTGCCTATTTTTATCAAATATGTTCAGGAATATAAGATTCACTATATAGTGAGTATTTTATAGCTTCAAAACATTTATTCCACCTCTAAGGGATGAATATAACTCCTTCAATTCATTATATGTTGGTATAATAGAAAAGTTATATATATAATGTTAAAAGAGTGGTCGATTTTTTCCAAAAGAGTCATGATAGGGTTGAGAGTTTCCACACAAATATTTGTTAACCTAATTCCTTATAATATCCGATTGGGTAGTATCCATCTTATCATTTAAATTATGAATAGGTTTTATGCTTAGAATATCCAAAAAAACTATTTCTACAAGTGATTTTACTTTCTCTACCATATAAAAAAAGTAAATTTCATTTTATTTTGATTTGGTATACATTATCATCTGCTCTTATTTTTTATTCTTCTGATCTACATAATTAAGTGAATTCAAATAGAATTCAACATCTACCTTTCAAATCACATTATTACCTTCATCCTAAGAATCTATTTTATATTTCCTTATTTTTTATCCACTTTTGTATACTATAGATAAGCAATAAGACATTAATCCTTTCTATGAACATCTTTCTTGGGCACCACACATTGATTCTTAGATGTACATGAATTTATATCTTTTAATTTATTTTATTCATCCATTAAACATTTTATTTAACAATCCTTGGTATTATGATCATGATATCCTCATCTCTACAACCTTGTAATATGTATCTCCAACACAATTATTCTATGAATTCATATAAAATTTTAAATGACACCTCGGATAACTATCTATTCACTTATTTGTTCATTTAATAACATATTTTCATCTATTTACCATATATCCTTACAAAATTCATGAATGTTATCTAGAAATGATATTTATAGTATAAATAGTACTGTTTTTTTAATATTATTCATAAGAGTATAAAAATAATATGAACTATAATATTCAATTATTGTAATAATTATATCCATAATATTCATATTGTTGTCTAGAATAATATTGAGCCATGTTCTTCCTAGGGGTAAATGTTAAATTAATAATATTACTTTTAAAATTTTATTTTCTATAGTTATAATCATTTATCTATTTGCTCTAAATAGTTTAAAACATGATATTTTAACCTCTAAAATCAATAAAAAACATATGTTCTCATACGTTTGTAAAATATATATACCATTATAATAGAAACCCTTCATATAACCACCTTGGGATAACTCAAATATTAACTCAATGGACTTGTTAATGTATTATGTAATCATTTTTAAATCCTTTTAAACTATTAGATAGATAGATTTTATATCAAATAAATATTCATCCGAGTGAATGATTTTATACTCAAGACCCCTTACAATTATATAATTATTATTGATGCAAAAACATACTTGTTTCTCTAAATAAAATAATCTATTTATCTTATATCAAACTCCTCTTTCATAGATGGTAATTTTTTGTTCCAAAAATTTATATTCCTTTTCTCTTTCTTAGATTTTGTTTTTTTATCAATAGGAACATATATCACTTCTTTTAGACTCCATTTGAGATTAGTTATTACATTTGCATCAAAAAAATAATTAATCAATATCTATTTGAACCTGATTAAAAAAATTAAGTTCATTTTAAAAAAACTAATAGATGATGATTTAAATTTTTCATAATTTCTCATCACGTTTTATATTCAGTTGTCTAAATGATTAATTTTATTCTTATACATTTTATATTTTTATATTTATCATCTCTCACATTAGTATTATATTTATCCAGTATTGTTATTTATTATTTTATGGAAAAGTGTCCAATTAAATTATCATTCTGGAAAATCAATGGATGACCAACTTCGCATTTCTATTTTCCCTTATTAAGACCTCTTGAAATAAGGAAATAGCTTCACTAATTTCATCATCAATAGAATCACTTGATTCCTCATCTTCCACCTATTTGAACAATCAATTTCCTATTGGCTCAAATAAAGTATCGAATAGAACTTGATTATTGAAATATATATCCATTTTCATTTAATAATCTATGAATATCTTGTTTAACTCATCTATTTAAATTTATTATATGTCTTCCAGTTATAAAACCTTAATATAAAATCATTACGGAAGGTTTCTCATCAAATTCTTTACAATTATTAAATCTTCTGACATCTCGCAAATTTCCTTGATATTACAAATCATATTTTTCACTCTAATTAAATAATCATTAATATATTCATCATATATAAATTTAATATCATCTAACTTTCTTTATCTTATTTGAAACATATCTTACCTTACTTTACAATTTTTTTATAAGAGCTTCTAATCTCTTCCCAAATCTCTTTTGAAATTTTTAGACCTATCACTATACTATATACATTTTTGAAAATACCATTAAAATAGAATATATATTCTTTACTTATACATATAAATTAATATTATCATGTTGATTTATAATATCACTCTTAAAAATTGGTGGTATTCCCACTATTTCTAAATCTCTCACATATTTTCCATGAGATTGGAGGTAGGGGCGTATCATGTTCTTTCATCAATGAATATTCCCACCATCAGTATTGGGGACTCCTCTATTATTCAAAAAAAGTATTTTAACCATTTATTATAATTACTAGGATCATTAGTAGAGTTTATATAGATCTAATTCCAATTTTAGAACCTAAGGACCGATTAGGTACCGTTATGAGGGGTAAATTAGTGGTGCACTATTTTTGTAAATTCAATCACTTAATTTTAAAAAAATGATTAGTTAAATAATATTTCCATAATATTTAATTGTAAATGTCCCTATTTATATAGTGTTAATAAAGAGAGAAAATTATAAGGATTTACAAGGTTAAATAAAATGAACTATTCTTGTCTACAAAAAGTTATTTCTTTTGATTATAGATTCTTAAGCATATTGAAGTTGTTTAGACTAGGGGATGACTTCTTATAATCAACTCTGAGTACCATGGTGTTACTAACTCAAATACCACTAATTATTACATGAATTTAATACAACAATTATCATCATAGATCCTTTCTATTTTCTCACTCCAAAGTACCATTATAATCTTAAACTCTCTATACAATTATTTAATGATGAAAAGAATTATTTCTATTGGTTTCTAGTTACATTTGTACCATCCTGTTTGTTTATATTTATCTAAAATGTACTTGATCAAATGATCTTATCATCTAAATTACATTATAAAAATTGCCAAATAATGATAAAGTCTTTTTTTCTTACACACTATTTATTCCTCACATGATCTGACTCTTCTTATCTTAGTTAACACTCAATCAAGGAAGTATTCTTCCACTTTTAGAAAACTTATCAAATTCAGTAATAGTTAATTTATTCTAATATGATTGAATAATATCATATATTTCAATAAACATTTAATAAAAATTATCAAAATCTAAATTCATAATATTCATTACTGTATGATACATTTCATGATCATGCATTATTTTATCTTCATTAAAGAAATGTATTTCATATAATATTTTCACTACTTCACGTAGAATATATCTTCATATATTTATAAGTTACATCATGTGAATGATTTTATAGTATATTTTACTTAATTGAATAATTTCACATGTGTTTTTTGTAACTTTATATTATTCTACTATCAATATTTTCACACATGTAAGTTATGAGTATCCTTTATGGAACCTTAAAAAAATATTATGATGAACATTTTTTCTACTAGTATACAATTTTTATCCTTAACAACTTCATGTTCTACATTACATGTCCTAAAGTACATCCTTGTGAAATAATATATTTAGATCTAAATATTTTTAATATTTCCATAATAGTTTTTGGAGATCCTAATTCTCATGAAACTTCCATAATAAATTTGGTATGCATAAGAGAATCATCCAACCTATACCTCGTATTATTATAGAGGACACTAATGACTCTAGTTTATTCTCTTATCTATCTCTATACTCTTATTGTGAATTCATATCTTTAAAAACAAGTGGGATATAAGGTATTTTTATAAAATATTACACTACCTTTTACCTCAAAAAATCATGGTGAAATAATAATTTCATTGACCTAATCACATTATGTGAACTACCTCATTTATATTCTCCATCATCTCAATTTCAAATACTGAAATCATAAAATCACAATAAGCACTCCACAAAACATATGTTATATCACATTAACATATGTATAATTCCTCACATGAATTAAAATGAAAAATTATTCTTGTTTTATGCTCACATGATTCTATACAAGTGAATTTATGATTATATAACTACCAATGGATCAATAATTCATTTTTTAAGGAAATTTATTCAATAATGTTGATTTATCATTATGAATATTTAGAAAATGTTATATTATTGATCTCATGTCATACATAGACTCTTAATTATGACAATGATGAAACCTCCATGATACTAAACAAAACACATGAATATATATTTCATGGTGGAGTGGAGGTAGAATACAAATCATATCATTTTACCAATTAGTTATGATGAAACTAATCGAAAAAAACAGTTGTATGTTTTAAAGAATTGATACAATACTCATGCCACAATGAGCCCACATTGAAGAATACTTATCACTATCTATCAATAATAATGCATTTTATGATTTACCCTACTTAGTTATGTAACCTTGTAAAGTCTAGAACACATGAAAAAATATCATTACTATGTGCCACCCTATTTGTGGCCTCGGATCATGTGAACTAATTGAATGGAAACCACTACCTGGATATGAGTAAGCACTCTTCCTTCACCATGAATACCACATTCATAGTGTCTTAGATAGGTTGAACTAGATATCATGGGGTTTATTAAAGTACTTTATGTATTTTGATAACGATCAAAGGTTTTCCTATACTTATTCCCCTTTTTAACAAATTATCAGTAAAGAAATAAAGAGCCAAAATTTCACATTTAATTCAACCAATAAAAAATTACAACTATAAAATTCCTACAAATCTCAATTCCCAATTATTAAACAATGTTCTATTTTTTGAACTTCTCAAACAATTTATAATTACCTTTTTAATTCAATATAACAAAAAATCTATCCAAATTCGCTTCGTCACGTCGTGATGAAAATTTTCAATCACCAAACTCATATTAGTTCATATATAATGCATAATGATACCATATCCATAATAATTACATGAGTATGGATGATGATTCAATTGAAATACTCTAAGGATCATCACATAATCATTAATATATTTGAAAAAATTTCTCATTACGTATTACATCCCTATTGAAAAAAATACAATCAAACTCAAATTCCACTTCAATATCTCTTCATTACTTCCCATCCTTGGTCAAGACACATTAATGGTAAGACATGGGTATTATATTTACATTATTTAAACACTTATGGGACTGACACTAGAACATGAGATGCCTCTTTCTGGTGGATATTTTACAAAAATATATATATTAGTATGTTGGCCCTAGCTTTTCCCACAATTTTCCCCACAAGAATTTCCCATATTGATATATTAGTATAATAAACACTCATTAATAGTTTACATACATTGATTTTAATTTCATGTAGAAATTAGTTAAATGTAACACATAATAAATTATAGTTTTATTCAATATGAAAAGATTACATTGTTATGTTTTAGTTTAAACTAGTGGGTTTTAGTTTTTTATATAGGTTCCATATTGAATAGTTGGTGGCATCTAGCTCGGATTGTTATCCCAAAACCCTATAGTCACCATATGGGTGTTGTATTCCTTGTTCATAAAAATAGAAATAATTGAAAGATTCCACTTGAATGAGTTGGTTACTCATGTTATCATGGATCATTTTTAGAATAGGTTACATGTTGGGAGATACACCATGTTTCAAAAGTATGTATGAAAAAATAACTTTTTTTGGTATTTCAGTTTCATATTACTCTAATCAGGTGAATATATCGATATCAACTTCTCATGACATATTCTTTATTTTTAATATTTCATGTTATTGTATGTGTATAGAATAATGATTATATCTAAAGAATTTAAATATTGGTTTATATTAATTTTGATGTTATGGTTTCATAAGGGGCTACATTTATATTATTTATTGTTTTTTATTAAAACTATTTTGAAATTATTCATTTAAATCATAGACTACATAATATACAGAGAGACAAAACTGGGTTAACTGAATAAAATCTTTGTTATAATATTATTCATTATTGGGAACTTTTTTCATAATATAGTATGTTTGATTCCTTTCTACAATTTTCCAACTTATTCTGATTGAAAGCACACTACAAGCCCAGAATAGATAAGGCTAGGAATTAGGATATGATATTTTGGGTATTTTTGTTACAAAAAGTTATTACTACAAATTTTTGTATGTTTTTTTGGTAGTTCATGTTGATAGGTGAGAAGATCAATAGAGTTTTATGGGTACGTTGTGAGTTTTTTAACCAATAATCATCGTAATAATCCATAATATATTATGAGATTTTTATAAATATTTATATTTTATATATTTATTGTTTTTGATGTTTTTTACTAACTGTAGGTTAATGGATATAAATTTATCATACATTAAATTGAACATGTTTTAGGTACCCATGATGTAGACTATGCACCAAAAGTGTGGCTCAATTTAGAAGGGTTCTAGTGTGGTCTTCATAGATGGTTTTTATTTAGGGAAACTATGAAGCCTAACCATAAAATTATATGTGATGTCCCGACCCTGGAGCTACTGAATGGTGCCCTGAGCCGATTTTCCACATTCCCTCAAGCACACCTCCCTGCATTCCATAGGGTTCCGACTAGCAGTGAGGGTCTAGTAAGTCAATAATGGGGAGACAATACCATCTATTATCAAAATAAAATGCCAGTGGAAGAAAATAACAATAACCAAGTGCGGAAGCAAAATATAAATAACCAGAACAAAACCATGACATATGATAGTCAAAACCCAGATATGAAATACTCAACTGAAAGGTAAAACATGCTATAAAAATTCAAGTGCCAAGTGTCTATAATGAAACTCAAATTAAAGACACAACAACTCCAAAATGGGTCCCGAACCACATTTGGTTCCCTTTCACATACTCTAATCCCAAGCTACAACTTGTCCCAAGGCGTTTCCCTTATCATGTCCAACAACAACAAATTCTACTCAGGAGCCAATCAGGCGGCCCAAATACTGTGTGATTACAACTCAGTAGGCCACAACCAATGGTGTCTAAAATGAGTCCTATCAAAAGATAGTGCAAGTACTTTTATGAATCAATAAATACAATGCACAATTTAAACAGTTATCACATTCTCATTTAATATTTAAACATCACATTAAGACCATTTAAATTTATTTTTTCTATGTAATTCATCATGCATTATCATAAATCATTTAGTGTATATTGTCAATCCTAACACTAGAAATATCATTTGATTCATCATTCATTATTATCATTAATCATTTGGTGTAGGATGACATGCACAGCACCACAAATATCTTTTACTGTGGGACGTCATGCCTTGAACTCCAATTCTCATTCGGTGTAGGTCATCATTCCAAACACCCTTACATCTAAGTGATTTGATAACTATTGGGGAGAAATTCCATGTCGATGTCCAAACTTCTACATTGGTCTCGGATTTCATACCTAGAACCATGAAATCTCATCCATTTACTCATTATTTAGTTCACAAGCATTTTCCACATTAATCATTTATTAATCCAATGAATAGTTAAACATTTCAAATTTTATTAGTAAATCCAACAATTAAATAAGAAAATATGCCATTAATTAATTCATCAATTACTTAATCAAACAATACCATTCTCATTCCATAATGAATTATTCACAATTACTTATCCATTTTCAACCCATCAAGTCATAATTAATTCTCACAATTAATTATCTCTAAATAAAAACATAATTTCATAATTAATTATCCCAACTAATTATTTTAATACTATCAATTAAATAACCCAAAAACAAGATCACAACCCATAATTAATTCTTCAAAATATCAATCACTTTGGGCAACCCCCATTCATTTTTTCTTGATTCAATTATCAATTGACCACCAAGGAAAATCACAAGTCAAATACATATTCCTAATTACTCCAATTTATGAATTCAATTATCAAGTTAAATATATCAAATCTATAAACTCATACACATATCATAAATAATGACTATTGGGGTTCTTTTTATACCACTTACCTTGGTTTATTAATGGATGTTAGCCCAACTGAAATCCCAAAAATCCGAGCGGCACAACAGTGTCGATAAAGCTCAGGATCTAAATCCCTAAAAAAATATTAATATCAAAGGAATCATGATCTTGTAAATCTAGATCTATATTCACAATCCTAGATATAGATCTCCACCCATATGTTTAGATCCATGGAAATGATGATGATTCTTGATGAAAAGAATTATGAAAGATGGAGGAAAGAATGAGAGAAGCATCGGGATGAATTCCACTTACCAATAGGAGATAAGATCTTCAATCTGGGCTTCCAATCTCATATAAAAGTGTTTGTGTAACCTTGGAATCTCTCTAGGAGGAATTGGAAAGACCTAGAATTTTTCAATCTTGATCCATGTTCAAAATATGGGAGTCTTGGAGGGTTTGAGTGGTTTTAAAATAGATATTAGGATATTAAAAACCATGTGCATGGTTTCTTAGGTAGAGGTATGTGGTTAGGAAAACTGCGGGCCAACCATGTGGACTCCACTATCCACTTCTTCATGGATGGAATAGTTTTTCAAACCATTCACAAAGCATGAAGACCCCTCTATCCAGTTTTTCATGCTTAGCACGGTTTGGTCGCACAGTTTTTCAAACAATGCACAAACCATGCACAACCCACTGTCAATTAGTTTTCCTTAAAATTTCACCAAAATTCACCCCAAGCCACTAATCAAAGTTAAAGGTACTTAAAATCATCAAAAAGTACCTGAAAATGTGTTCTATATGACTCAAGTAAAGACAGAGATCTTACAATCTCCCCAACTTATAACAGATCATCCTCGGGCTGCACTCCTGAACTTCTATAAGATTTCAAGCCAAAAATATTGGTCTATTGATCCCTAATGTATGCTTATCATTCCTATGTTTCCTCTTGAACATTTACATGTTTCCATTACACATGAACTAATGTAACAATATTTCAGTGTAACACTTTGTCACTACGACCCAGCACACATACAAGATGCTCATCAAAGGACGCATCTCTGTCGAGGTCAACTTCCTCCACATCAATCACATGAGAAGGGTTGGGGTGACACAACCATAGGTGTGACACATAGAAACCATCATGCATAGTGATGAATTTATATGGAAGTGCTAATTGGTATGCCATTGGCCCGATTCTCTCTAGCACCTCAAACGGTTCAACAAACATGGGTGCTAACTTGCCCTACCTCTATTTCCTATGGTGACCCAATCTTGGCGACACCCAAAGGAATAAAAAATCAACCTCTATAAACTCTAGGGGTTGTCTTTGTCTATCAAAAAACGAATTCATCCTACTCTGAGTCCTATCCATATGGTCCTAAATTAACTATACATGCCCTGATGTTTCTTGAATGAGACTCAGTCCCAACAACCCTGACTCACCCGCCTCTAACCAACATAGCGGTGATCTAAAAGGTCTACTATAAAGTACCTCATATGGTGCCAACTTTATAGTTTCTTTCCAACTGTATAGTTGCTTGATAACTGTTATTGAAGGAAAACTCCACAAATCCAAGGGTTATTACCTAGAATCGCCATGGTAAAGGACACATGCTTGCAGCATATCCTCTATCACTTGTATGGTACACTCTGACTGCCCATCTTTCTATGGGTGGAAGGTCATACATAATATAACCATTGTACCAAGAGCCTTATATAAACCCTTCTATAAGCGTGAATTAAAGCGCGAATCGTGATCTAAAACTATATTCTGTGGAACCCCATGCAAACGAACTATCTCTCTCATGTACAGTTCTCCCAACAACTCTACTGAACAGGTTTCCGTGATAGACAAAAAGTATGCAACCTTCATTAGTAGATCCACAATGACCCAAATAGAATCATTCTTACTAACTCTCTTTGGATGTATTTCCACAAAATCCATACTCAGATCATCCCACTTACATTCTGGAATAGGTAGCAGCTGCAATAGGCCTCCTAGTCATTAGTACTCTACTTTCACCTACTGATAGGTGAAATATCTTGTTATGAACCCAGCTATCTCCTTTTTCATTCATGGCCACCAAAACTGTCGTCGAAGGTCATGGTACATTTGTTTCACCCCAGGATGTACCACCCACCTTGAAGCATGAAATTCTCACATGTGTTCCTCTCGCATATTCGTAGGCACAAAAACCTGATTTTTTACATAGATGATCTCATCCTCATCTATTTTCTAGTATCAAGGTGTATCCCCACCTTCAAGGAATCCCCTCAAGGATAAACACTCTGGATCCTTTTATTACATGTCCTTGATCCGTCTCAAGAGTGTAGACTCCACTGCTACAGAACCAGATTCATTCTCTCTTTAATCTCCTGAACTACTACATGAATTTCCACCAGCAAAGTCATCATCTTCCGCTCTGCACTTGAATCATGTACCAAATGAGTCTGAGTTTTTCTGCTCAAGGGATCAGCCACACTATTCCCCTTCCGAGGTGTATATACTAGTTCAAAATAAAAGGACTGCATATACTCTACCCATATTCACTGCTGAAGATTCAAGTAGAGTTGTGAAAAGAAATACTTAAATATATTTTGATCCATAAAAACTATAAACTTTTCACCCAATAGATACTGTCCTCAACACTTAAGAGCATAAACCACTGCTGCTAACTCGACGTCATGTATAGGGTAATTCTGTTCATGTGGCCTCAACTATCGAGACCCATAAGCAATGACTCTATCCCCTTGCATCAACACAGCTCTGAGTCTGACCCCAGAATTCTCACAATACATTGTGTACTCCTCACCTGACTCAGATAATTCCAAAATTGGTGCTGTTGTCAAGGGCTTCTTCAACTCCTGGAAAGCATTCTCACATGATCTTATACAAACAAACTTTATCCCTTTCCTGGTCAAACCAGTAAGTGGGGATACCATTCGGGAAAATTCCTTGATAAACCTATTGTAATAACCAGCTAGTCCAAAAAAGCTAAGAATATAAAAAACATTCTTGGGGTGATCCCAATATATAATTGCATGTACATTCTCTTAGTCAACAGCCACACCTTATTCCGAGATTATGTGGCCCAAAAAGTGGACCCTATCAATCCAAAAATGACATTTAGATAGCTTGCCATATAACTGAGTCTCTCTTAGTGTACCCAGGATGATGTCAAGATGTTGGGTATGATCATTACGAGTCTTATAGTACACTAAGATGTTGTCCACAAACACCTCCACAAACAGATCTAAGTACGGATAAAAGATCATGTTCATCAAGGCCATAAACACTGTTAGAGAATTTTTCAACCTAAACGGAATTATGAAAAACTCATAAAATCCATACCTACTTCTAAATGTAGTTCCTGGTATATCAGAATTCTGAACTATCAACTGATGATACCATGATCTCATATCGATCTTTTAGAGCACACAATCTGCCTTTAGTTGGTAAAACCGATCATCGATACGCAGAAGAAGATATCGGTTCTTCGTAGTCATTTTATTCAATATTTGGTAATCGACACACTAGCATAAACTCCTGTTGGCCCTATTCGCAAAAAATATTGATGATCCCCAATGCGGTATACTTGGAAGGATAAACCCTTTATACATAAACTCCTCCAACTATGTTTTGAGTTCTAGAAGCTCAGTCGGTGCCATTCTATAAGGTGGAATAGATACTGGCTCGGCCCTCTGCATGACCTCAATAATGAATTCCTCATCTCTCTCAGGTGGAAACCCTAAAAATTCTTCAGGAAATACATCTTGAAATAGTTCTACTACTAGTGAAAGAACATATTCCCTACCACTCCCATCATCCAGCAAAAGACTAGAAACTTGGGTCGTGATCTCTCCCAATTGCTGAGTAATTGGCCCAGCTCTACCAATATAGATATCTCATTCTCCACAAAGGAAATATTGATCACCCTCAGGAGATAAAAAGGTCACTCTTATGCGTTAACAATAAATATAGGCTCAGTATACGACTAGCTAGTCCATACTAATAATCAGATCGAAGCCTGTTATATCAAGGACATTGATATCCCAAATTAAATAATACTCTCCAATATCTAGAGAACATCCCTTTTGTAAACAGATATCCCTAGTTTATGTTCCCAAAGGTGTATCGATATACATCATCCCACTTAATAGCTCCACCTCCATGCTCAAGACATTAACAAAGTTTTCATATATAAAGGAATGAGAGGAATCAATATCAAACAAGGTTGAAGCTAATGTAGAAGCAACTAGAATAGTACCTCTCACTGTCGATGGACTAGCCGCGCTCTCCACAAGTGTAGGTTGAACTTCATGTAATTGTCCTTCCCCTCTCCTTAGTGGTGCCATCTGACTCCCCCTTATAGCACCACTTTGCTGATACTGGACTCATACCCTGAAGCACCGCGTCCACTGTCTCTACTGCCCCTTCCAGTAGAACTCCAACTGCCAAGTTTATATGGCGTAGAAGACCCCCTTCCCACGCTCTGACTTTGAGAAGCTACTCCCCTAGCACCAGCATGCAGGTTCTTCCTTCAAAACACTTGTAAGTGTCTCATCTGGCCACAAAACTATCACTCCACTGGTGGTTAAGGAAATTGTGTACGATAGTGTCCCTGCCTACCTCACTTATGGAAAAGCACGTGAGAAAGATCTAGTGTAACCTTTCCACCTAACTGTCCACCTTATTTTCCACTGTCCTGACTATGATTCTCGTGATGGTGCTTCCTACTCATAGAAGGCACACTCTCTGATCATCTAGCGACCTATCTACTACTGGAAGCCTCTTTCAAGTTCCCCTCTAAAATGAGATCCTGGTTAACCACTTCTAAAAAATTCTTCAGACTAAATATATGAACCTGGGACTTAATTTCATTGTTATGTCCATCCTAAAATCATTTTTCCAAAGCAACCTCATATGTCTCCAAATTTGGAGAAAAATGCTATAAATCTATGAAATGTTCATTGTACTCCATTATGGACATGCTCCCCTCTGTCAGATGCATAAACTTTAAATCTTTATCTTTCCTCAGTGTGTCTGGATAGAAGTGCTCTAAGAACTTCTCCAGAAAGTCCTTCCGTAAAATTTTAGTAGTTTTTCAAGATCGTACCTGAATGTCCCATGAGCACTTCATAGAACCCCACTGCATATAAGCAGGATACATGACCCTCCACTCAACCAGAGTCTCCCAATGGTCATGTATCATCTATATGGATTCATTCCAAAATTCAACTCCCTCATTTCCATCCTCTCTAGCAAAAGTAGGAGGGTTCTGCAACTAAAACTCTGTTTTCTACTCAAATATGTTTTTCTAAACCAGTCATGGGTCTCTCTCAATGAATTGCATGAAATGAGCAAAGATCTCTCGTAGTTGTTCCCCTCTTCCTCAGTTTTCACCAATAGTGACTTAAGTTCCCTATTTGGATGTTTGTTCTGGGCCATACCCCTCGGTCTCTCCCTTAACAAGCGTCGTGGAGGAATACTCCTAAAAATCCAAACACATGTCTTAGGTCTCATAACACAAACTTATAACATTCATATAAGGGAAGAAACTAAACAAACAATTTTCAACATATCATTTCTCCCTTTTCTCGCCACACAGTCAACACTAAGGCCTTATCACTACCCTTAACCATCCTACTCCTAGGTCTTGTTTAACAAGGGTACATTCATTCTCATTAATTAATTCAACCATTAATTAATCACATTTTTTAAAATTAATTAATTCAACAATTAATTAATTAATCATTTTTATTTCATCAATCAAGGTTCTCATTAGACACCCATTTGTTCTCATTTTGCATCATTATTTCATTCTCACAACACAGAAAAATATTTCAAGTTCAAAAACATCCCCATAACCTGTTTTCCTGTTAATTCCTAGAATGATGCAAGTTAAAACAACCAGGAGTTCCAAGAATGATGCATACTAACTCAACTATCATGCCTCATTAGGCCACGAATAAAAATTAAACAAATTTTGAAAAAAAATATCACAACACACCACAATTGCATCACCCAAGGTGAAATAATATGCAAATGTAACAAAAAATAGCAATCACAATAATCCCACACTAAGTACTCATATTTTCCCCCGTACATTGGTTTGAAACTCCCATGAATGAGCTCATTACCAAGACTTGACTATTCCTAGTCTCCTATATAACTTTCCCAAAATAGTAAGATAAAATAAGAAGAAACAAAAGAAAACCCCTTTGATTCCACTTTGTGACATCCCAACCCCGGAGCCACCAAATGGTGCCCCGAGCTGGTTGGCCACATGCCCCCAAGAGCACCACCTCGTATACCAGAGGGTGTTGACCAGCAGCGAGGGTCTGGTAAGTCATTCTGTGGGAGACTATACCCTCTATTATCAGAATAAAACACCATCATAAGTAAATAACAACAAACATATGTGGAATCATATATATATAACCAGAAAAAACCCATGGAATATGATACTTAAAACCAGAAAATACAATACTAAGATGAAAGGTAAAACATGATATGACAATGAAAGTGACAGGTTTCTATAATGAAACTCAAAGTAAAGACACAAAAACTCTAAAATGGGTCCCGAACCACATCTGGTTATCTCTCCAATGCTCCAATACTAAACAAAAACCTATCCCAGTGCCTTTATCTTATCCTGTCCTGCAAAAAAACGTTTTCTCAATTGCCGATCAGGCAGCCCAAATAGGGTCTGAGTACAACTCAGTATGCCACCACCAACGGTGTCTAAAACGATTCGAGTAAAAATATTGTGCAAGTAGTTTTATGAAGCAATAAATACAATGCATTATTTAAACATTTATCACATTATCATTTAATATTTAAACATCACATTAGGCCAAGTTCAATTCATATTTTTTATATAAATCATTATTCATTATCATAAATAATTTTTTGTAGGTTGTCATGTCTAACACACCAAATTTAATTTAATTCATCATTCATTATTATCATGAATCATTTGGTGTTAGGAATCATGCCTAGATCCACAAATCTCTTTGAGTATAGGACGTCAAGCCTATAACTCCAATTCTCATTCGATGTCAGTCATCATGCATAACACCCTTACATATAAGCACTTAGATAAATATTAGGGAAGAATGCCATTTTCAAGTCCTAAATTCTATATTGGTCTAGGATGTCATACCTAGACCCACAGAATCTCATCCTTTTAACCATTCTTTAATTCACATGAATTTTCCACATTATTCATTTACTAATCCAATGATTAGTTAAATATTTAAAATTCCATTAGTTAATTCAAAAATTAACTAAGCACATGACCCATTAACTAATTCATTAATTAATTAATCTATCATTAATATTCTCATTGCATAATTAATTCTTCACAATTAATTATCCATTTTCAACCCGTAAGGTCATAATTAATTCTCATAATTAATTATATTTAAAGAAAAAATATCATTTCATAATTAATTCTCCCAATTATTTAACATAATACAATCAATTAAATAACTCAAATACAAGATCACAAACCATAATTAAATCTCCAAAATATCAATCACTTTAGGAAACCCCCGTTCATTTATTCCTTGATTTAATTATCAATTGACCTCCGTGGAAAATCACAAGTCAAATAGAAATTTCTAATTACTCCAATTTATGAATTCAATTATAAATGGAAATCTATGAAATCCATAAAATCATACACATATGATAAATCATGACTATGGGAGTTCGATTTAGAGCACCTACCTTAGTTTGTTGACGGAATTTAGCTCAACAGAAATCCCCAAAATCCGAGCGGCACAATGTCGCCAATCAAGCTCTAGATCTAAATCCCTAAAACAAAAAACAAATTAAGATCAAAGGCATCAAGATCTTGTAAATATAGATCTAGATTTACAATCCTAGATCTATATTTCATCCCATCGGTTTAGATCAATTCAAATGATGAAGATCCTTCATGAAAAAATTAAGAAAGATAGAGGAAAGAATGGGAGAAGCATCAGGATGAAATCCAATTACTAGGAGGGGTGCGGATCTTTAATCCAGAATTCCAATCTCATATAATGGTGTCAGATTTCCTTGGAATATCTCTGGGAGTCATTGGAAACACCTAGAATTCATCAAGCCCGAGACAAGGTATAGATATGGGAGTCTCGGGGGGTTCTAGTGGGTTTAAAAGATAATTTTGGATATCAAAAATTGTGCACATGGTTTCCAGGGCCGAGGTACATGGTTATGAAAACCGTGCGCCAACCATGCGAATGCTACTACCCACTTCTGAATGGTTTTCATGGTTTAACCACATGGTTTTTCAAACTATGAACAAACCGTGTGGACCCCTCTGTCCAGTTTTGCACACTTGGAACGATTTTGTCAAACGGTTTGTCACACCATGTGCAAACCGTGCACAACCCAATATCTATTAGGTTTCTTTAAAATATCACCCAAACGCACCCCAAGCCACTAATCCATGTTAAAGGTACTTAAAATAGTCAAAAAGTACCTCAAAATGTACTCGAGATGATTCTAGAAAAGGCCGAGATCTTTCATTACACTATATCCATTTATAATATACAATATGGTTAGCACATGATTATAGAAACCAATATATGTAACCACAAAAAGTTTAAATTTTGATGTTACCTATTATTTTACCATCTAGATTTTCTCCCATTAATGTTTTAATTAATTTTTAGATATTTATTTTATTAATTAAGGATTCGTTATTTATCTAAAATGTGTTTCTCTAATGGCCAATAAATTCCATAAAATATTTAATATATATATATATGGAATTATTTAGAGGTTGTAAAATCTAACAGCACGTGATTCTGAGGCCCAAAGTGCTCAAAATTATTCATCGAAAATTGTTAAGCATTAAATAGCATGTGTGAGTGGTTTTCCTAAAAAAATGGAATAAATCTTAAATGGGTGTCAGAATCAGAAATATGAGGGCACCATTGAATTCAAGATAGTGGGTTTACCCTAGGTGTTCCATCTTCCACCAACGTTGAATGGAGCATCAATGCCTTAGAGGATTCCATCAATAATTTGACGAACACCAAGGATCAAGATTCAAATGCGGACCCCTCTTCCTCATCCGCAGTGGCTACCAATGTATTCAAGGTAGGGGATTTATTTAATGAGTTTTACAATTATTCCTCTCTTGATGATGATTGAATTGCCTCCAGATTATAATGCTAATGTGGAGGGTGTGGGCGGAATGAACAAGGACCAGAACCTCCACCTTTCTTGGTATTGGTGGCTTAATTCGTGGACGATCGAGATATATGTTGGAAAAAAGAAACATCGGGCTGCATAGTGTAAACACCATCCCGTGAGGCCAATATGCATAGACATGAAAGAAATCGAACCACCAGAGCTCCACCGGTGGCCTGCGGAAGCATCGCCGACATGGCCGTGTCGGCGACCCGAGGAGGCGGCAGTCAGCTACCACCGGTAGAGAGAAGGTGATGGCACAAGAATGCGTCATAGAGAATGAAGGGGGAGGTTGGCCATCGACAGCCACATTAGGGTAAGGCAGCATGCGTCGGTAACGTGTAGTGGTGGCGCGCCACAAAGGAGGGTCGCGGCTCTGAGTGGCTACGAAAGGCGGACCCTCGCATCGGGTGTACATGAAACAGGTCCAAGAAGACCGAACAGGTGGAGTGGCACCAAATGGAGTTACTTCATTAAAGACCCAAACGACTTTGCCATTCAAGAGGGGAGTAGATCCCCGCACCCGCAAGCAGGTCAGGAAGTTCTGTGGCCCGACGGGCCACGCCCAGCCGGGTGGTTCAGGTCGTGCCCAGCCGGGTGGGTCGGGTCGTGCCCATCCTGGTGGGTTGGGCCGAACATGTGGGCCAGCGGGCCCAGTGTAGGGGGCTGGACCGGGCCCAGCCAAACTTAGACGAGCCCAGCCCCTTCGAGCTATGCCTAGCGAGCTGCGTCAGGTCGGTCCGACCGGGTCAGACTGGACCCAGAACCTTTTCGGACCAGTTACGCTTAAATGGGTGTATCTCCTAAATCGGACTTTCGTTTGACCAATCGTATACATCGCCATAACCCTTAGAATGAGGCGATCATTTTGAGATAATACACCTAGGTTTAGAGAATGTTGGACTATGGCTGGTTTTGGTCATACCTGAATCCAACTGGGCCCTCTGCACTAAAATGAATATAACTTACAAACCAGGCTTCTATTTGACGTGTCATTTGTTGCGTTGGAACCCTTATGACATGTTGGTTCATCGGGTTACTTCATTATGGAACTTCGTGCTGGTTAAAATATGACCAATGGATTTAGAATCGGATCCCTCCAGAATCAAGCATGATTTGTGCGGGGATCCAGTGGCTGGTTGTGATGAGGAGAATGAAGGTGCACTTGCGGGGGTTAGTACATATTGATCATGTGTCGTTCAATGCTCTGAGATCCTATGTGGTTCAGTTTATACCAATCCTATTTGGGTCAGATTCTATATAGGTCAGCGCCCATCGATTGTGTGTGGGTCGGTGCATACCCATCCTATGTCGGTGAAATCTTGTATGCCTTAGTGCTCAACCACTACTAGAAAAACAGGTATTTGCGACGGTTCATTTGCAACAAGATCCTGTCGCAAATGGCCTTTTGCGACGGGGGTCCGTCGCAAATCGCCCGTTGCGGAAAACGTCGTCGCAACAACAATTATTTGCGACGGCCCCGTCGCTAAAGATATTATTTGCGACGGGGGTCCTTCCAGTCGCAAATATTACTCCGTATGTTTGTAAAAAACTTTTAAAATAGTAATTGCGATGGGCCTTGTCGCAACAGGTATTTGCGACGGGCCCATCGCAAATAGTAATTGCGACGGGCCCCGTCGTAATTACGTTTTTTAAAAAAAATTAAAAAAATTATTAAATTATTTTAATGGATATAATAATAATACTATTTGCGACGGGCATAGTATCCCGTCGCAAATACTATAAAAAAAATATAAAAATAATAAATTATTAATAAATTATTTTAATTAATATAATTATAATCCAATTATAATTAAAAAATAAAAAATAATAAAATATTAATAAATGATTTTAATTAATATAATAATAGAATTATAATTCAAAAATAAAAATAATAAATTATTAATAAATTATTTTAATTTATATAATAATAATAGAATTATAATTCAAAAATAAAAAATAATAGAATATAAATAAATGATTTAATTAATATAACAATATTATAATTATAATTCATAAATAAAAAAATATTAATAAGTTATTTTAATTAATATAAAAATAATAGAATTATTTTACATTCAAATATTAAAATAATTCAAATATTAAAAAAAATATAATTAAATTATAATATTATAAAATTTTAATATATATATATAATTTAATATTATAAAATATAAATAATATTATTATTCATATTAATATTGTTATTTCAAAATATAATATTATTAATATTTTATAATGAGATAGAAACTACGAATAGAAAAAAAATTCATATTTTGATTTAACAAACATTATAACATAAAAACAAACTCTAATCTGAAGGAGGGGGAGGGGGGATCTGCAGATGCTGGAGGAAACTCCATCCCTAAAGCATGAGTGATTCGGCGCATGTACTCCATCTGCTCCTGGTGCTGCTGCTGCCACCGACTCATTTGCTCCTCATACAGTTGATGCTGGCGTCGACGCTCCTCCTCATGTTGCTGCTGCTGCTGACGCATCTGCTCCTGCTCCTGCCGGAGACTCTCCATCAGTGCAGTCTGAGATCGCAACTAATCCTCATACTGTGTAGCAGAAGAATATGCACGAGCTCCTCTAGAGCTGGACACCAACATCGCAGCACTGCCATAATAATCTCTGGGAGTCAGTCGAGAGCTAATACCAACTACTCGGCCCTTCTCGAAGGCATACTGGGTGGCCTGCATCCGTGCCGCCTCATCAAACTGACTGCCGGTGGTCTGATCTGATGACTCGGCCTGACTCGCAGGCCGGGTCTGTGACGTTGTGGCCTCATATGACTCCTGTAGTTTCAATTTAAAATTAAAACTGTGAATATATTATATGCAGTTAATTTTTAAACTTGAAAACAAATAATACTGACCACGATGTGATGCTGACGATCACCTCTGAGCTCCCCAGTTGCAGGATCACTATACATCCTCTGATATATGTCGTACTCCGTAATATCGGGGTTCTCGACAGCCTATAAGAATAAAAAATAAACTGTTAATATTTATAGTTATATAAAATATTTATAAATAATGTACGTACTAGATGTTGTCAATGAGCACTGAAAAAATGACTCCCAGCTCGATGAGTCACCTCCTGTCTCTCCCGATTATGCCTCCCCACCAATAATCTCCTCTGAAAGGCACCACTCAACCAGTGCGCACATAATCCATCCCATACATGGGATGAAATGTACTCTGGTCGGTGTGCGCTACATGAATCGTCAAAATATGACACTCCTGCTTTCTTCGTGGCAGCTTTTCTTAAATTGTGCAAAAACTGACGAAAGCGATCACGCATGGCCACCTCCCATGCCTTGTGGATGGCATCACGCATGGTATCCTCGATCGGATACCATAAACCCTACAAATAAATCAAAATATTAGGTTAGAAATGAAATAATTTTGAAAATAAAAATTATTTATTTACGTACGTACCAACCAATGGTCGAACATGGCCTGCTGCACATCAATGGGAATCTGCTCCCATGTGGTCCACGGCTGAGAGAAATAGTTTCACAAAATAGTGATGCCCTGTTCGACTGATATATGCGGAAAATTGTAAAAATAATAAACATTTATTATGTCAATAGATTAATGAAATCTTAGTCAAATCCACAGATTATCACACAGGTTATCACACCTCCGTGTGTATGGATCAAACCCAATACGTGGACGTCGCTCGGGGACGGGGTCAGGAATCATCAATCGTGCAAGACTACGCCCCCTCTACATACTCCCTGGAGCGCCTGCAGGCTGAGGGTCATCTGCCAGCAACTCATCCGCATCAAAAGGCAGGCCAGCATCTACCAACTCACGAAATGTCTCGCCGTCCATCCGAAATATAAAATGTTAATTTTGTTAGCAAATAATTGATAATTTCTATTATATATACATATATATATATATATATATATATATTATGATTGTATATAACTACCATGGAATTCTATCAGTGTTCATCTTCATCATCATCTTCATATATGTCAATGTCATCTTCATATTCCTCCTCAACATCATCGATATCCATTCGAGTTCTAGTTGCTTTATCTCTTTCCATTTCAAATTCATATGTGACATCATTAACATCATCGTCATCACCGACTCTTAAATGTGGGGTGTCGTCATCGATACTCATGTCTCTTTGTAAAAAGATTGATTTTGATGACTCTCTTGAAAGACTTCAATTCTTTGCACATCTGGGAAAGCACATTCACTTTGACTAAACTGATTGTCTCGAATTTTGATTTTTATTACACTCCACCAATTATTCAAGTCTCTTGATGTAGCACAGTACTTTGTGTAATAAACTTGATGTGCCTGTTGAGCCAATATGAATGGTTCATTTACTGCGAGAACACGTTTACATTTAATATCGATGATTCCATGAGTCGGATGAACACGCACGCCTCTCTCTGTATCCAACCACCGACATTTGAACATGGTTATGTAATGTTGTCCAAGATAACAGAGTTCAATGATTTCATCAAGTATTCCATAAAAGTCAACTTCATTTTCTCGATGATGAGATCCTCTCAAGCTAACTCCATTGTTCATTGTTTTTTTCGATTCCCCATATGCATGTGTGTGAAATCAAAATCCATTCACCACATATGCATTATAAGTTTTAACAAGTTTGGAAGGTGGGTTACTCAATATATACAGTCGTTTGTCAATTTTATCAGCATGTCGAGACACCTGAAAATTTGTGAAATAATTATCAATATAGTAAACTATACATTGAATGAGTTTCTAAAAGATAAAGAATTTATGTTACTAGTTGTTGAAACCACTGAGAGAAATTTTTCAGTCGGTGTTCTTCGAGAGCAGCTGCTGTAATTTGTGGAATTTGTTTCTTGATGTGATTATCATACAACCTATAAAACCCAAAGTTATTTACTGTAACATAAATGATAGAATAATTGATATAAACACTTGTAGTACAACTGATGTCATCTCTTCACAGTTGAGCAGAACATACATATGAGCTCTGTAATGTTCATCATCCGAAAGCCAGCGTTCATAAACTCCACCAAAACCATGCTCTGGCTGGTTGAAAACAGATAATTGATTGTTGATTTCATCAATATTCCTATCGTTCTGTCCCATTTGGTTGTGTTTTGAAGGATACTCAGATTCAAAATAACGGGAGCAGAAAAAAGATATTTCCTGTTGCAAATAAGCTTCTGCAATAGATCCTTCAACAGATGCTTTGTTATGTACTTTTCTTTTCAATTTTTGCATGCATCTTTCAAATGGGTATCACCAACTCTGGAACTGCGTTCACCGTGTTGATACCAAAAAACATAATCTGGTTTAAAACCAAAATGCAAGAGATGTCCCCCCACTTTTTCAAACGTGTCAAACAGTCTCAATGCACATTTTATACAAGGGAATTTTATTTTTCCTTCTGAAACAAATTCTGGATTTGATGCCGCAAATGATAAAAAAGTCTCCACACCCTCTACATATACTGGATTTAAACCAGAACTGTTTGGATTTCTACATTGATTTATCCATATGCGGTCACCTAATAATAATTTTTGACGACCTCGTTGTTCCATATTTTTCTATAAAATATAAAATCATTAGTGGTTTTGAATAATTTGTTAGAAAAAACACTCAAGCAAGGATAATTATAGAGTTTACATCATACACGACTGACGCAAACTTTTTATTGAGATAGACCTAAAAATTGACCCTCTAACAATTGAATATGTTGAGAATAAAGAAAAACCTGTTACAAATATTGATAAATTTAATATTATATAATTTTTTTATTATTTTCATAGTACTAATATTATTTTTTTCTTAAATATTAATTATATAATAATAACATTATTACATTATTAGTATATTTTATTATTAATATTAAAATAATATAATTTTCTATATTATATACAATTCTCCTTTCATCTGTGTGTTTAACATTCTGTCTCCACATGTAATATTTGCATTCACCTTCACCTCTCCATTAGTGAGTAGGTTGATAATTTTGAAAAAGAATGCAAATATTACATGTGGAGACAGAAAACACACAGATGAAAGGAGAATTATATATAATATAGAAAACTATATTATTTTAATATTAATAATAAAATATACTAATAATGTAATAATGTTATTATTCCTAATTATTGGTAATTATTCCTAATTATTGGTAATTATTCCTAATTATTGGTAATTATTCCTAATTATTGATAATTATTTCTAACTAATGGTAATTATTGGTAATTAATGGTTATTATTCCTAATTATTGGTAATTATTGGTAATTATTCATATAATTACCAATAATTAGGAATAATTACCAATAATTAGGAATAATAACATTATTACATTATTATTATATTTTATTATTAATATTAAAATAATATAATTTTCTATATTATATACAATTCTCCTTTCATCTGTGTGTTTTCTGTCTCCACATACAAATATTACATGTGGAGACAGAAAACACACAGATGAAAGAAGAATTGTATATAATATAAAAAATTATATTATTTTAATATTAATAATAAAATATACTAATAATTTAACAATGTTATTATTCCTAATTATTGGTAATTCTTACTAATTATTGATAATTATTACTAATTATTGGTAATCATTACGAATCATTACTAATTATTGGTAATTATTCCTAATTATTGGTAATTATTCCTAATTATTGGTAATTATTCCTAATTATTGGTAATTATTCCTAATTATTGGTAATTATTGGTAATTATTGATAATTATTGGTAATTATTGGTAATTAGTATTAATTATTGGTAATTATTACTAATTATTTATAATTATAACTAATTATTGGTAATTATTACTAATTATTAGTAATTATTACTAATTATTACTAATTATTGGTAATTATTATTAATTATTACTAATTATTGGTAATTATTATTAATTATTACTAATTAGTGGTAATTATTGGTAATTATTACTAATTATTACCAATTATTACTAATTATTGGTAATTATTGGTTATTATTGGTAATTATATCTAATTATGTATAATTATCGGTAATTATTACTAATTATGGATAATTATTGGTAATTATTAATAACTAATGGTAATTATTGGTAATTATTGTTTGGTAATTATTAATAATTATTGATAATTATTACTAATTATTTGTAATTATTACTAATTATTGGTAATTATTACTAATTATTGCTAATTATTACTAATTATTACTAATTATTGGTAATTATTACTAATTATTACGAATTATTGGTAATTATTATTAATTATTACTAATTATTGGTAATTATTATTAATTATTACTAATTAGTGGTAATTATTGGTAATTATTGGTAATTATTGGAAATTATTACTAATTATTGGTAATTATTACAAATTATTACTAATTATCGGTAATTATTACTAATTGTAACTAATTATTCATAAGTATCAGTATTTATTGGTAATTATTACTAATTATTGATAATTATTTGTAATTATTACTAATTATTACGAATTATTGGTAATTATTACTAATTATTACAAATTATTGGTAATTATTACTAATTATTACTAATTATTGGTAATTATTGGTAATTATTTGTAATTATTACTAATTATTGGTAATTATTACTAATTATTGCTAATTATTGTTAATTATTATTAATTATTACTAATTATTGGTAATTATTGCTAATTATTGGTAATTATTATTAATTATTACTAATTATTGGTAATTCTTGACAATTATTGGTAATTATTACTAATTATGGATAGTTATTGGTAATTATTACTAATTATTGATAATTATTTGTAATTATTACTAATTATTTGTAATTATTTGTAATTATTACTAATTATTGATATTTATTTGTAATTATTACTAATTATTGGTAATTATTACTAATTATTGCTAATTATTGGTAATTATTATTAATTATTACTAATTGATAGTATTTATTAAGAATTATTTCTAATTATTGTTAATTATTAGTAATTATTACTAATTATTACTAATTATTACAAATTATTAGTAATTATTAGTAATTATTGTTAATTATTAGTAATTATTACTAATTATTACTAATTCTTACAAATTATTGGTAATTATTGGAAATTATTACTAATTATAGGTAATTATTACTAATTATTACTAATTATTGGTAATTATTACTAATTATTCGTAATTATTACTAATTATTACTAATTATTGGTAATTATTGGTAATTATTACTAATTATTCCTTATTATTGGTATTTATTACTAATTATTAGCATTTATTCTTAATTATTGGAAATTATTACTAATTATTCCTAATTACCATTAACTATGAACAATGAATACTAATAATTTAAATTTATTAAGTAACAAAACAATGTAAACATAATTAAATTACAACTAATTAAAAATAATTGAAACTAATAAAAAATTTAAAATAAATATTAAATTAAAATAAACATAAATACCTTTAAAATTGATCTGAGGTTGATCTCTGAGCGTTGTTGAAGACTTCAATATCAACTCCGAGAAAAAAAGTAAACTTAAGAAACGCTGAACTCTAAAAATAGAGTTTTAAGAGAAGGAGAAGATGGAGTTTGAAAATGAATGAAAAAAATGGATGGGGGGGTATTTATAGGTTAGATTATTTGTGACGGGACTATTTGCGATGGGATACCCCTCGCAAATAGTATTATTTGCGACGGTACCCGTCGCAAATACGTTGGCCCTCATTTATTACGGTCAACGGTTAAATAGTTATTTGCGACGGGTACCGTCGCAAATAATAACCTGCCGACATACTATTTGCGACGGGGTATATTTCCGTCGCAAATAGCTATTACCGCCGCCGGTTATTTGCGACGGGCGGTAACCGCCTGTCGCAAATAATTTTCTAGAGATTTGGCGCGCAAAGCGCGCCAGTCCTTTTGCGACGGGGAAAGCTAACCCGCCGCAAATACATACTTATTTGCGACGGGCAAATTCCCCTGTCGCAAATAAGTTTCTAACTGGACTATTTGCGACGGGATTTATCCCCGTCGCAAATACCCATTTTTCCCGTAGTGAACGATCATCTCTGGGTCTGTGCATACTAATCCAGTGTGGTTTAGATCCTGTGTGGGTCTTTTGGGGTTATTACCTATATATCCTGTGTGGGTCTTGTAGGGGTCAGTACCGACCGATCATATGTGGGTCTTTCAGGGGTTATGTTGGGAAAAAATCCCTCAAGGTAACTTTGCAGTATTTTTGGGTCGATTGTGTTTGTTGACAAAGCAGGTTTTCATGGATATTTGTCAAGTTCCCGAGAATTTGTTGACAAACCTTGTTGACAAAGAACGATGACAAAGGAAAGGACGATCTGGAGGTGGTACAAAAGAGCAGTAAAAGGTGGCGCCGTTTCCCAGTGTTTGCCAAATTTTTGGGGTCCAAAATTTGGAATTTGGTGAGCATCGCGAAAAGTGGATTTCCATGAAGAGCATAATTTTATATGGCAAAGGCATTAATTTCGCGAAGATAGGATTCATGGTTTCGAAATCGCGAAGACCAGAAGAATGGAGGCGGTGAATCTTCGCGATTACGTCAAGCTTCGCGAATGGCAGAGGCTGAAGTGCATCGCGGCGGAGAAGGGCTTCGCGAGAGAGCTTCGCAGCGAAGGCGCGAAGGTATGTTGACAGCGATTTTTTGCAACAACGTCATGCTCCGCGAACGGAAAATTGCCGTGGAGCTTCGCGATTTGGACAAAATTCCGTCTAAAACTTTGGAGTTTTGTGATTTGAGATGATGTGGCGTTGACTTCGCGCGGAAGGGACGAGGGTCAGTGGAATCACCTATAAATAGAGGCCGACCCCCTCGAGAGAAGGAGAGAGAATTTTCAGAGAAAATCCGTTGCTCTCGGTTCGTAGAGGTGGTTCGCGAAGGCAGGGTGCTTCGCGAAAGGGGAGCTTCGCAGCAGCTATTCTAGCTCCGCAAAAGGCGTGTGCCCTGCGTTGGCTCAGTGAGCTTCACGGAGAGGCAGGAGCTCCGCGACGGACTAAGCTTCGCGAGGGCAGTTGGTTTGCAATGGCTTGAGCTTCGCTGGAGTTCTTCGCGAGAGAGCTTCGCGATAGAGCTTCGCGAAAAGGCAGGAGCTTTGCGAAGGCTTGTTTGAGCTTTGCGAAATTGGGAGCTTCGTGAAGTAGGGTGCTTTGCGAAGGTACATTCCAAAAGGAATTGCCCAGTGTTCAGAGGAAAAAAAGGTATTCATCAGTGGATAAAATTTGGACATTAACAGAGCATCCATCATCAGTTAAGGATGCATTATTTCATGAAAATGAAGAGACCCAGACGTCTATAAACTGTGAGTGAATCCCTTCACAGAGCAGTGAGCTTAGGAAGAGGAAAAAGGTGATCCTCTCCACCGGTAGTGAGCCAGAGAGAGAGAAATAGGGAGTGACCCTTGGGAAAGCAGTGAGCTGACTCTAAACATTGTAAAGGCAGTGAGCCTGGGCATATAAGTGATCTAGCCCGAACATTGTAATCCACAGCTAGTGAAGTTTAGTGGAATTGGTACGCACGGCAACTTGTCGGCGTATGCTCCTTGTACGTAGCCCAGTGAGGGTGAACCAAGTAAAAATCTTTGTGTCTGCCTGCTTACTTCCCTTCATTGCATTTGAAGCATCATCATCAGACAAAGAAGAAAATAAGTGATCATAATAAACACACAAGTGCAAACAAAGTGACCCTTGTAATAAAGAGGTCAAGATCCAGTGGGGCAGGAAGAATTTTGAAAAAGAATATCCATACCCTGATTCACCCCCCCCCCCCCTCTCAGGGTATATAGGCCCCTATTGGTCCTAACAATTGGTATCAGAGGGATAGGTTGCTTTTATCATATTTTTTCCCCGACTTGGTGTAATCGATCTGTGTATTTAAAGAATTAGTCTGCTCTTATCTCGGTGAGCCATGGCAAAGGGAAAAACATCAAAGAAGAAGCAGAAGTCAGGTGGCATTCCTCAGTGTGGAAGTATGTATGGAAAAAGTGTGATTCAATTAAAAGAATCAAACAGTTTACTGAAGGAAGGTCTGGATGAATCTGACAGGGAAAACATTGATTCACACAATCATGATGTTAGAATGAGTGAAGTACATGAGCATCAGAGTGATGCTGAAATAGAAGAAGAAATTGAAGGAAGAATAGATATGCGAGCTGAGTTGGAGGCTGCTCTTGAGGAGATAGATGTTTGGAGAACAAAAACAAAGAAATCCAACAAAGTTGTTCACGATGCCAAACTCTATATGCAGCAGCAGGAAGAAGAGAAGACTGAGTTGATGGAAGAAATTGAGAAACTCAAGTTATCTACACGAGAGAACTCAGAATCGGTTAGTGAGTATAAGATTAAGATTGAAGAACAGAAATGGGAGATCGATGGCTTGAATAGAAAAGTGAAAGATCAAGTCAAGTGCATCGAAGAACCTGATATTCCAATTGACGTTGGAAACACCGAAGAAGTCAAATCTAAAGATATCCAGATCAAAGTATTGGAGATTGAGGTCAATAAGCTAAGAGGCTTAAATCAAAGGCTTATTGACATAGTTACTGACCTAAGAGATAAGAATGATTCTCATGCCAATGAACTACAAAAGATGGCTAAAATGAAAGGAAAACTAAAGGTTGATGATTATGAAGAGAATCAAAAGTCAGATGAAGTACAGAATCTGAAAGCTAGAAATGATGATCTAGCAGCACAGTTGTCTGAAGAAGTTCAGAAGAATCGAAGCCTACAACAAGATAATGAATCTGTCTCTAAATCTGTTTCTGAGGAAAAATTAAAAGTAGTGAAGCAAAGTGAAATGGTGTGAAAGCTCACATAGGAACTAGAAGATGAGGTGAGTAGTGGGAAGCTTCTCAATAAAGAACTGGATGTCCAACTTGAATCAAGGGAGACGAAGATTAAAAAGTTGGAAGATGATCTAGAATCAGTAAGGAAGGATGTGGAGAAATCCAATGCTAAAGGAAAGCCAAAAATGAAGGATGCCTTACACTTGCTATTTGATCATCCTTCGACAAGTGATGATAAAATGAAGAATATGTATGCTATTTCTGAAGAGAAACAACAGAATATTTTCTCAGCTCAAAGACCAGCATGTTTCGGAAAAGGTGGTATTGGATTCGATGAATCCCCTACTGTGCATGACAGAAAGAGAGCCGTGAACAGTTCTAGAAATGGAAAAGATCCTATAGGTGTTGGAGATAGGCCTAAAAGGACAATTACAAAATGAAGTGATGACATGTGCTATTTCTGTGGGATTCACGGCCACACATCAAGCTTCTGTTTAGAGGCTCATGAATACATATCAGGCTGTGAAAATAGAAACTTTATTGAATCCCAAAATAAGAAGAAGCGTCAGGAGAAATCAGAGAGTAGAGTCTTTCAAAGGAAAGCATTTATAAAATGCTATTATTGTGGAAGAATGGGACACACCATGAATATGTGTCAGGAAGCTCAAGAGATCGATGCCAAAAGAAGAAAACAAGTTGCATCGACATCTCAGCAGAGAAGTGATGAAATGAGATATGCCTTTAATAGAAAATGTTTCATATGTTCTGATCATGGGCATTTGTCCAGACAGTGCAGCAAGAAGAAAGCGGGGAAGGAAAAAGACCCGAGAAATATATTACCAGCTCTAGTGCTACATAATGAGAAATTATACACTGGGAGAAAAAGTGGTAAGGTGAAAAATAGGCTTAGAGCCTCAGGGGAATCACATGGAGCTGAACGAAAGGTTTATCAGTCACCTCCTCTGTCGTACTCACAACCACTCTCAAGGAGAGAATGTGAACAAACCTGTAAGATTAAGGGGAGATCTACTCCAGCTATGATAAAGAAGAATGAACGCTCAATGGAGGACTCACCACCAGCGAAAAAGAGTGTGGTGACTCAGACATATGATAAAAGAAAGATGAATAAAGAATGTGTTGAAAAATTTGCATGTCGTGTTCCACAGCGAAAAGTGTAGGAAGGAGCAAGATCCTTGCAATGGTGGAAGAAGCAGGGGAAGATGGAAATTAGAGAGGTTCTTACCTAGAGAAGGAATCAAGGGAAATGGAATTTCGGTGGAACATCAAAGACAGAAATGTGTACTAGTGGGTTTAAACCCCAAATGGTGAAAAAGGCTAAGTCTGTCGAATCTACATATCAGAGAAAGGCTCCGAATATGGGTAAAGAATGCTTAGTCATATGGCCGGAGCAGTTGAAGTTGGCAAGGCAACTAGAAGAAGCAAGTAAAGAGTGTGATTCTCTGCAAGAAAGAATCAAAGGTTTGACCCATCAGGATCAACCACAATCCTCATCTTAAGGATTCAGGAAGATATCCCCTCTCCCTATGTATAAAAATTCTATTAACTGATGATTCATGTGTTTCAGGTTCTGGGGAGATACGATCCAAGGGGAAGTGGCATCTAAGGATGCGAAGTGGATATGTGATATGCTCTACAGTTTCAATTGATTCAAATAAGGTACCAGAGTTGAAGAAGAAAGGGAGCAACAGAGCACAATAGAATGTGATTGTGTTGTTAACTTTTTCTCTTGTTTCCTACACAGAGTTTCAACTCAGTAGGCTTAGAGATTTTGTTAATGTCTCAACTCTGAGTGGAAGATGAGAACAAATGATGCAGGAGGAAAAGACTAGTTATGGGTCTAAACTGTTGGGCCTAACTACATGAAGAGTTGCATAACACAGGGGGAGCATTCTATATCCTAATCAGTTGCATGTTCTCAATATGATATGAAGGATAAATTTTTATGCTCATGAAGAATGATTGGTGGAAAAGAATCAACACACAGGTTTTCATGATTATCTATTTTGTTCTAAAAATGTGGTATCAGCTGACTGTTTTCAGGATACCAAGAAGCTGCAAGAGAAAATCAAATGCGTCTCAACAAAGATCTGAGAAAAGTAGCTGAAAGAAATGAAGCCACTAAAAAATGAGTCAGTGAACAACTTCCTGATGAAAGTGTTGATGAAGAAAGCAACACAGGGAGAAGAAGTGGCTGATGCTGATTTAGAAGAAGACACTGATGATGAACAAGAAAGTTTAATGTATGTGTCTACAAGGAAGCCAAAGAGTTGAGCTGAAACTGATATATAGAATACCATTAGTGATCAGTGTGCTCCTGTTCCAACAAGAATAATGAAGTCACTACAGCAGACATCTTTCCTACCTCAAGTAGAGCTGAAATGCTTTGCTGATGCAGCTGACGTTGAAAACTGGGTTCATGCTATGAATAAAATGCTTGATCAGATTGCGAAGAACCAGATGTGGGAGATTGTTTCGAGGCCAGCAGATAAAAACCTCATCAGGACTAAATGGGTCTATTAAGAAAAGATAAATGAATATGGCACAGTGATTCGGAACAAATCACGACTGATGTGAAAAGGAGACTCCCAGATAGAGGGAATAGATGGTGATGAGACATTTGCACCGATTGCAAGGCAGGAGAAAATCAGATTATTCCTAGCCATTGCAGTGCAAAGAAAGTTCAAAGAGTTCTAGATGGATGTAAAGACTGCATTTCTCAATGGGTTTCTGGAAGAAGAGGTGTACATTGAGCAGCCAGATGGTTTTCTCATTCATGAGGATGAGAATAAAGTTTTCAGGCTGAGGAAGGCATTATATGGGCTTTAACAAGCACTAAGAGCATGGTACTAAAGGATATATCAGTATTTGAAGAATCTTGGTTCTCAGGTTACACAAGGGAAGAATGACACATTCATTTCTCAATCCAAATATGCCAAGGAGGTTTGGTAATGATTTGGAATGGAAAATTCTAAGGATATGAAGACTCCAGTTGCTACCCAGATAAAATTATCAAAAGATGATAATGGCAAGGTAGTTAATATCACAGAATACATGCCGATTATTGGGAGTATACTGTACTTGACAGTAACAAGACCTGATATTGTTTTTGACACCTGCCAAGCATCGAGATATCAAAGCAATCCCAAAGAAATCCACATGCTTGCAGTGAAAAGAATACTTAGATATGTCAAGAGCACAGTGGACTTCGGCTTGAGATATAATAGAAAATATCAGTTTGAATTATTTGGATATACTGATGCAGACTGCGCCGGATCAGCGGATGATAGGAAATCAACATCAGGTGGTGCTTTCTATCTTGGTGGATTGTGTATTTCTTGGCTTAGAAAGAAGAAAGATTGCATTTCATTGAGCACCGCAGAAGCTGAGTATATTGCGGCCACTCAAGCATGCACAAAGTTGTTGTGGATGAAGCAGCAGCTTGAAGATATGGGAGTTGAAATGAAGTCTCCGATCGGAATCAAGTTCGATAACTCAAGTGCTATAAATCTCAGAAAAAATCCCGTCCATCACTCTAGGACAAAGCACATTGAGATAAAGTATCATTTTATCAAGGAGAAAGTTGAGCAGGGGATCATGAAGTTGGAGTATGTGCCTACAGAACTACAGGTTGTAGACATTTTGACAAAGGCCTTACCCAAGGAAGCTTTTGAGAGGCATCGACTTGCTCTGGGAGTTCCGTCGATTCCCCGCACTTGAAATAGTGTGGATGTGGGACCCCCCCCCCCCTCTCCCCGAGGTATGATGTGTTTTTTCCTAATGTGCTGATTTGTGTTCTCTACTCTATTACAGACTACAAAGGAGTGACCTTTGGGTTCGTTGACAAAGGGGGAGAAAAGTGTTTGTTAAAGGGGGAGAAAATAGTGATTATTCAAGGGGGAGACAGTGCAGAGATTTGATAAATCATAATTGATACGGGGAGAAGCTGACTAGTGGAGCAGCTAGATAGGGGGAGAAATGAGAAAGGGGGAGATTTTTAAATCTGACGATGCTAGAAGTAATCGATCAAAGAATAGATATCACGACAGTTGAGGATCGTGATAAAAGCAGAAAAATGGTGTTGGAATGGTGAGAGAAGGTTTCCAGCTATCACCAATTGGGAACAGTGTGGTTCAACAATTGGTATCAATTTAAGAATTGGTATCATGTTGGAATCGACTATTGGTGTTTGACATGAAGTGATTCATTGATGAACTTTTTCATACTACTCTTGTTTCTCACGCCGAGCATTTCTCATGTGGGCTTAGAGTACGTGTTAAGTGAATCCTTGAACGCTGTCATAATTGTAGGAGGCGAATGGTGGTAGCGGCTGGAAGAAGACTCAGTGAGGTATCAAAGTGCAGAAAATCATTCTGAGAAGAGTTGTGAAGAGTTGTCAACAAACCCAAAGGGAGAGATTGTTGGGCAAAAATCCCTCAAGGTAACTTTGCAGTATTTTTGGGTCGATTGTGTCTGTTAACAAAGCAGGTTTTCATGGATATTTGTCAAGTTCCCGAGAATTTGATGACAAACCTTGTTAACAAAGAATGATGACAAAGGAATGGACGATCTGGAGGCGGTACAAAAGAGCAGTACAAGGTGGCACCATTTCCCAGTGTTTGCCAAATTTTTGGGGTCCAAAATTTGGAATTTGGTGAGCATCGCGAAAAGTGGATTTCCATGAAGAGCATAATTTGATATGGAAAAGGCATGAATTTCGCGAAGATAGGATTCATGGTTTGGAAATCGCGAAGACTAGAAGAATGGAGACGGTGAGTCTTCGCGATTATGTCAAGCTTCACGAACGGTAGAGGCTGAAGTGCATCGTGGCGGAGAAGGTCTTCGTGAGGGAGCTTCGCGGCGAAGGCGCGAAGGTATGTTGACGGTGATTCTTTGCGACAACGTCATGCTCCACGAACAGAAAATTGCCATGGAGCTTCGCGATTTGGACAGAATTCCGGCTAAAACTTTGGAGCTTCGTGATTTGAGATGACATGGCATTGACTTCGCGCGGAAGGGACGAGGGTCGGTAGAATCATATATAAATAAAGTCTGAACCCCTTGAGAGAAGGAGAAAGAATTTTCAGAGAAAATCCGTTGCTCTCGGTTCGCAGAGGTGGTTCGCGAAGGCAGGGTGCTTCGCGAAAGGGGAGCTTCGCGGCGGCTATTCTAGCTCCGCGAAAGGCGTGTGCCCTGCGTTGGCTCAGTGAGCTTCGTGGAGAGGCAGGAGCTCCGCGATGGACTATGCTTCGTGAGGGCGGTTCCTTTGCGATGGCTTGAGCTTCGCGGAAGTTCTTCGCGAGAGATCTTCACGATAGAGCTTCGCGAAAAGGTAGGAGCTTCATGAAGGCTTGTTTGAGCTTTGTGAAATTGGGAGCTTCACGATGTAGGGTGCTTTGCGAAGGTACATTCCAAAAGGAATTGCCCAGTGTTCAGAGGCAAAAAGGTATTCATCAGTGGATGAAATTTGGACATTAATAGAGCATCCATCATCAGTTAAGAATGCATTCTTTCATGCAAATGAAGAGACCCAGAGGTCTATAAACTGTGAGTGAATCCCTTCACAGAGCAGTGAGCTTAGGAAGAGGAAAAAGGTGATCCTCTCCACCGGCAGTGAGCTAGAGAGAGAGAAACAGGGAGTGACCCTTGGGAAATCAGTGAGCTAACCCTAAAGTTTGTAAAGGCAGTGAGCCTGGGCATAGAAGTGATCTAGCCCGAACTTTTTAATCCACAGCTAGTGAAGTTTAGTGGAATTGGTACGCACGACAACTTGTTGGCGTATGCTCCTTGGACATTGCCCAGTGAGGGTGAACCAAGTAAAAATCTTTGTGTCTGCCTGCTTACTTCCCTGCATTGCATTTGAAGCATCATCATTAGACAAAGAAGAAAATAAGTGATCATAATAAACACACAAGTGCAAACAAAGTGACCCTTGTAATAAAGAGGTCAAGATCCAGTGGGGTAGGAAGAATTTTGAAAAAGAATATCCATACCCTGATTCACCCCCCCCCCCACTCAGGGTATATAGGCCCCTATTGGTCCTAACAGGTTAGTACCAACCGATCCTGTGTGGGCCAAATCCTATGTGGGTTAGCAATAGAGCCTCTTGATAGAATAAGATGATCTAGGTTTATGACTAATTATTTGTACTTTTGTATTTAAGTTATACCTAATATGAGATGTATTTTTTTGTGTTATGTGATTGAGATCATGCTTTGTAGTTCTTCCTTTGTGGAATTCTGGATGACCTTCGGGGGTCTCGGGTTCTCTACTAGGTATTGTTATACTCACCCATGCATGGGCTCTGCCCGCACCTTGTTGTGTCTTGTGCAGAGGACGGATATCTTTGAATGAGACTCGGGGAACTAGGACATGATGGTGGATAGTAGTGGCCGGTTGACATGGAGAGCCGCAGTGAAGATTTGTACATACCCTTCAGGTAGGATCCTTGGAGGATGACCTCCTGATCTTTTTTCCTTTTTTCTACATTTCCATTTTAGTTGGGCTTGTATTAAGACCCCTTACTTTTTATACGTACATTTACACTCAGTGGTGGTTATAGTCGTGGTTGTACATTTTTTCTTCCATTGTGTTTTACCTATCGTATGGTACCCAGTCTGTGTCTATACAGGTATTGAGGCAATGCCTTCCCATTTTAGGGGAATGCCTTTTTGGTCGTAGTCACCAACCCATATCCTATAGAAGACAGGATTGGGGTAGTCCCAGCATGGGCCCTGGGAGACGGGTCATGATAGTTTCAATGGGATTGATGTGTTTATAATCTCTTATTTTAATTTTTTCTTGCAGTCACACGTGTAGTTATTTGATAAACCCATTGTGTGGGATAAGGATAGAATTCTAAAATAAAATCCTTTGGTGGAAATAAATTTTATTAAGACCATGATTCCTATGGTTTAGGATTTGGACCAAGGTATGGGGCCAGGTCAATATCAACATAAAGAAGAAAATACTACTATGACTCAAGATAATGAACAGGCTCATGGGTTTTTTCAACTCTAATCTCTTTCATTATAAAGAATAATTTAATGCCAAGAGATGGAGGATTAGTTATAGAGTATATAATGGATCCTTATAATTCAAGAGACTCCAGAGTCTATAATTGTTAATTGTTCCAATTTAATGCATACTATTCCGGACAGGAAAAATAGAGTGTCTATTTTATATGCTAGTTTCTAACACCTTATGATTTTAGATCATATTTCTAATTAAATAAATTTTATGTGCTAAAAAGATCTCTTGAAAAACAATACCACTATAAAAAAAGTACATTGATGCATTATAACCTTTCTATTAAATTGATATGTATGAATAGGTTTAGCCACAATATGAATTATATATATATATATATTAGTTTTAACAAATTTCAATTTAATTAATAAATCATAATAAAAAAAGTAATCATTTTTCTTCTAAATTCATTTTCTGTTTTGAAAACTTGTTTTCAAAATAACTTGTTTTTTTCATTTTGTAGAAATAAATCATAATTAATTTATATAATTTTTTTAAATAAATATTTTTTGAAAAGAATATCATTTAATAAATAATGTTTTAATTATTATATTGGAGTGAATATTTGGGATATTTTGAAAATAATTATATATATGTGAATAGTTAAATCATAAATATTACTAAAACTATAATTTTTATCATTAAATTCAATAATTTAAAAGTCCCACTATTTTATTATTTATTCTGAAATAATATTAATTATATATTTATTATAAATAATCTAAATAATTATATAGGACTATCATTATATTTATTTTTTGTATAATATTATTTGTGGACGTTGAAACACATTTGTCAAAAAACTATATTTTTTGTGTATTATAAATTAAAATTAAAAAAAAATTATCACTTATTAAGATTGAATATAAAAAATTGGATTACATATTTTTAATTATGAGTGTCAATTTTTTTAAGTAGGTTCCTTTTATTTTTGAAAGTTATGATTAGTAGTCTTTGAAACTAGTTATCACAAAAATAAGTGTAAAAAAGGGATAATACTTTGAGATGAATTATTAAAACAACTACCACACATTTATTTATTTAATTATTTATGGTTAGTTTGATCATGGTTTTCCTAATTACCAATATATGTATTTTTGGTTCACTTTCCAATTGATAATGAAATTTAAAAAATTTTGTGATAAAAAAATCATATAATACAACTCTATTTGTTTTATTATATATAATATTTTATTATTGGGGTAAGAAGAATATTTGATCAATTATAAGTGATTATTTGAAATATTAATACATTAATGTTTTGGTAATACATTATTTATGATGTAATTAGTATAAATGTTTATGAAACACTAATATAGTGATTGTGAAAGCAGTAGAGAAATCAAGTTAAATGAATTAAAAAATAATAATTTTTTGGATAAATTGGGGTTTTGCATGAATTTCATTGGTATTTATAATTTATAAATTGTTATAATTTTTTTAATTATAATCCTAGATCTATTTGGATTTATTTTAAGATATTTTAAATGAATAGTCCCCACAATTATATTAATGATATCTTGTGTTAAATAATATTTTATTAAATGATTAAAAAATAATAAAAAATAAATAAATTTGATAGTTTGAATGGTAAATGGTCTCAAATTTACTCCATTTACCAAGTTTATCAACTATTCACCATATAATATAAATTTTGGCCTTTAAGGGACAAAAAATAAGTTAAAAAAGTTAAGTAAAAAATATTTAATGATAGGGATAAACAAATATATAGTGTTCAAAATGAAACAAATAACTATGTAGAGTCTTTAATGATGATATTTAGACTCTATACTATTATTATTCAAATAATATTCCATATGGAAGCATTATACATGAGAAATAAATTAATTATATTTTAATTCCTTAGGTAATTGTAAGTGTGTCAATTCCCTCAATTATAAAAGTGAACCTTCTCATCTATTTTATTTAAAATGTTTTAGAAATATATCTCATCCCTGAAATTATATAATATATATATATATATATATATATATATATATATATATATTTCATCCCTATATCATAGATATTATTTTATTCTGCCAAGACCAACTTTTAATTGCTTAATTTGTAATCGAAAGGAGGTCTCTCAAAGAACATATAATTTTTTTCCCTCATTCATTCAATTATTATCTCTTCCTCTACATAAAATGAATAAATTTAGCTATCATATAATGATTAGCATAATATCATAAACATACTATGATATTATAATGATTATGGTATAATTAATTTCTAACTCCTTTGCATCACATGGAAAATCAGAGTATCTCTCATGCATATATGTGGATCACCACCTCCACATAGTGATATTATTTATTTTACCATTGTCATATTTCTATATAAGTTATAATGATGGATTTAATTTTTATATATGATATATATGAAATAATTATTCTCATAGAAATAATATATATATATATATATCTAAATTCCTACCTTCCCATCAATTGAGAAATTATAACGTTGTGTGTGTATACGTGTGGACTAACACCTCCACAAAGCAATGAGATCCATTTTTTTATATTAATTACATGGAAGTAGAAAATAAATTTAGTGACTATATATGACATAATAATCATTACTTAATACTCAATTATAATTTAGCCTATTTCATTTCATCCACTAAAAAGTTTACACATCACTCATATATAACTATATACTACCGTCACCATGAAGTGATGCAGTTTATTTTTCATCACAGCTTAATTTTAATGATTATTGAAGAGTATATGATTTATAAATAATATGCTTATTTCAAGAGTAAAATAATATATATTATTCAACCCTGAAAATGTTAAATTTATCAAAACAAACAAATTGATACAAGAATGTAAAAACGAGCAGTTTTCAGATAAATGTATATTTTAATAAAGAATCTATTAACAAAATAATAATTTCAAATTATGATGTTTGAAAAACAGTATGTTGTGTGTGAATATTTTTATAGAGTATCTTTATAATAAATCATTATTTATTATATAGGATATTTTAATGTGTATGATGTAAGATGAGACTTCGGGTAAGGTCATTTTATCTCACTTTTTAGAGATATATGTTATATTTACCATGTGATTATTTTATATGGTTTATATACTAATCCTTTGATATTTTATATCATGAATACTATTATATTCATTTTATTTAGCATTTCAATGGAATTTATATTTTTTATGGTTGTTATGAGTCAATTTTTTCAAAAGTGGTAATAGTTTATCTTACAATCTCATTTCAATTCATAATTTTTTAAATTAAATTTACATTAAGGGAAATTATATGGATATTATCCTTTAAACCATATATAATTTATTATTTTATGGTTATTAATATAATTTTTAGTTAAATGTACCATTTTAAACTATTTGGTACTTAATTTGATCGAGAAAATGTTTAAATGAAAAAATAACAATAATTAATCATGGGTGAGAGAAGTTTTTATTCAATGTCTAAACACATGTATTTTTTTTAGGTTCATAAATATTCCATTTTGTTAATGTGGATTTTACAAATATTATTTTATTTATAATTCATTAAAAAAAATATATCCAAAAATTTTCTGAAAAATATATTTTGGACTTTTTACAAAAGTGTTAAAAGATTGTCAACTTTTAATGTATATATCATGGAAAATGTTCCCACCGCAACTAAAATTATCTAATTTTATGTATCTACTACATGTTATCATGTTTAATTCAATGAAAATTATTTTCTCAATATTTTGGAAATTTTTTAAAAAAATTTATAAAAATAAAATGAAATTTTTTTCATTTTTTGAAAAAATGTTCTATTGTTCTTCTAAAGTAATTTTGAATCTATGTTAACATTTGATAAGGATTTTTTATGATTTATTTGGGACACGATATTCTGGTACCATCCATTTTATTTATCTAGATGTATTATAAAGATTATTATTTGAATATGGTTCTATGAAACAATATTATTTTCCCCTAGTTAATAATGTTATGATGAATCCTTTATAAAAAATGTTTCTCCTCCACCTGTTATATTGCGACCCATTATTTTCTTAAATAAAAATTATATAATTTTAGGTTAATATTCAATACATATCATTAAAATTCATTACAAAACAATAATGGTTTAGTTTAACTTGTTACTGGATACAAAATATTTTTATTTCAGTAATTATTGTCAACATATCCCCCAAATATCATCTCATATAGTATTATTCATAGAAAACCCTATATAAACCCCTTATTTATAACCTTGGTAAAGGTAACATTATAATGAGGGAGAATATATTCATAGAAAGGGTAAATAATGGAAATATTTATGATCACTTAAATATAACATGTCCATAATGGTATGAGAATATGGTATATTTCAAAATCTATCCGCATTGTATTATAGATCATAACAATGAATCATGGCATAATGTTTTTCATTTCATATAACATGAATTATAATGAAATCAAGTAATATGAGCCATAGGAGAATAAATTTTTATATGACATAATTTTATGGAATAGAAATATTCATATAAAATAATTTCCTTAGTCAAGGGTCACTAAAAATACTCATTCCATCATAACCTCAATCATGCTTCACTAAAGATATCATCATAATGTATCGAGTACCTTACTGAATTGGGATTATTCCCCATTATTTTACTTGTTTTCAGAAGTTATATCCATCATTACCTAATAACATGGAGAGATATATAATTACTATCTCATCCATCACATAATAATTTTTCTTTCATATATTCTCCATAAGATCATAAAACATTCCTCACATGTCATAAAAAGTATCAAATAACTATGATTCATAAAAATCTTAGAAATTAATTATTTCATACACTATTGAAGATAAATGGTATATATAAAAATATTATAATCATAATCATAAAAAAATATATAAACAATAAGGATTATGTACTTGTATTATGTCCCTAGAAAAGAATAATTGAAAAAATGGAAGTTAGCAAACATGAGTTTTTTTATTAAAATATCTATGGAATATTTCATTCAGAAAATAAACATTTTACCATGAAATGAATTATATAAAATCAATAAATATAAAAATATTAAGTGAAAATTTCTATTTGAAAATATCCATTGAAAAATATAATTTAAATATAACATCATAAATTAACCATGACAATATTATATCCCATTAATTTTGTATAGATGGAAATGAAGAATAATTTTACATTTCACTAAAAAAGGTAATGGTAAATCATTCAGAAAAAAATATTATTCAATTTAATTTTTTTAAAAAAATTTAAAAATTGGTTAAAAACAATTTAAACAACCATTAAAAACTATTAAAAACATTATTGAATCAAATTTTATAAATCAGGGATCTGGAAGAAAAGTGATCTTCAAAACAAAGAGAGAAATAATTTTGTATTTTTATAAAGATATTCATTGAGTATATTGAGTAGATAATGAGAGGAAAATAAAATTAAAATAGGTAATCTATATAAATATCATGTTGAGAATAAAATTCATAGGATTAATGAGATAAATATAGTGAAATTTCACCACTAGAAACATAATAAAAAAAATTCCTGTTAAATAATGTGATTTTGAAATAAAACTCTTACCTTATTTTCCCCATGATTTAATAGTGATCAAACCCCATGTATAATAAAATTATATATATTATTATTCTATAAAATATTAATTTTCATACTTATAATATCATATTTTATCATAATATAAAATTTAAAACAAAAAATTTAAACAACTCCATATTATAATTTTTTTATTTGTATTAAATATTTTATTTTTCATGATTGTTTTAGTTTGGTAGTTTTGGTTCTTAAATTTTATAATGGTTACATAAAGTAAATATTATATATGATTATATAAAAATAATATATATTATTTAAATATATATTGTTATACTTAAAATTATATGATATAAAAATTATATACGCTGCTCATGTATACATTAGGCCATATATACACATGATAATCGTTTTTACTTCTTGATGCATAAAAGGAAAGATAGGAATATAATAAATCAATTATATAAAATCTTTATGATATTATAAATCTTATATATTAATTTTATTTATCCTTATAACCATCCTTGTATTGTGGAGGTGAAAATAAATTATATCGATTCATGGAGGTGCCAGTCCACATTCCAAATGACATACATTGTCACCTTCCAACAGATGTGATGTAGGTGGATAATGGTTTTTTACTTCATCGTAATAACAAATAAAATATTAAAGAGAATTATGAAAATATTTTATAATGAATACCATATATTTATAAGAGTTTTATTAATAAATAAAAATCAAACCTCTTGGTTAAATGTTATACCTCTTCATTGAGAATCCTCTTTTTGATTACAAATTAATCATTAAAAATGGAATTTTGGAGTGATTAATTTATCTATAATGTATTTTATTAATCTAATATTGTATTATGGTATGTATTGGATGACTTTAAAGGCTTATAATTTTCATAGAATCTAGTATAGGATGTTCCATTTTCATAAGTGAGGGGGGATACATTATGAGTTCTTTAAAGTATTAAATTAGTATAAATTATTTTTCCTTGAAATATTCATCCAAATTGATATAATACTAATATAAAATATTTATGATTCAAAATATACATATAAATTAAACTTTGGACAAGTATAAATTATTTTTATACAATTATTAATTGGTTTCACCCCTTCTATTAACCATTTTGATAATTACCGCGTTATCAAAGTGTTTTTTGGTCAATAATTTTACAATAGAAAGAAAAATTTCTATAATTGGACCATGGATTGTATTTCTAACTATATAATTTTATATTTTTTGAATATATATTTTTATAAAACATAATCCATTTTTTAAAATATTTATTATTTTAAAATTTCATTATTGCCTTTTTTTAATATTATAATATAATATGTGTCTAACTAATATTAAATGGATCTAAAATGGCATGTATTAGAATATAAGGATTATATCTCCTTGATATAATCATCCAATAAAATTTTGATTCTTTTATATATCATTTAAATTTTATCATTTTGGTTCAACCCTTGATTAATGAATTTTACCATTAACCGCATTAGGGACATTTTCAATAAAAAATGGTTATTATATTTAATATATGGTGAAAATCAGATCATAATTGTATATGGGATAAAATTTTAGACGATTTATAATCTCAATTTTCATGTCTTAATTATTTTGATTCTTTATAAATAATTTAATATAATATATATTTAACTTAAATTAATATTAATTGCATTTAAACAACTCTAAATATTGTCTGAAATTGAAAACAATATGATAAACATAATTATAATATAAAAATATCAGAGATATCAAATATTTTATGATTGCCTTAAAAATTTGTGGGATAATTTAAACCACCAAAAAAATGTTTCATTTAGATTCATTACAATCATTCAATTGAATTTTTTATTGTATGTATAAGAACTCTGTCAACATTGGGCAAGCATTTAATTTAATTAGCTAAATACTAAAAATTAAAATAATTTAAAATGGTAAAATTTTTTCATTAATATTTAAATTATCCATTTATAATTGGACATAAGATTTTTTTATACATTTTTCATAATATTATAGATATTAAAATAAAGAAAGTCACATTTTTAATTTATCTTTTACATAAATATTATAATTTTTAGAATCAATTGTAAATGGTAAAGTGTAATATTTTGGAGTTTTGTATGACTGTATATTAAATATAATCATATAGTGAAATTTAGGCATAAATTTTAATGCATTTGAGGCCTTATCACATTAGTTTTAACCATAATTAACCCATTTTTCCTTTATAAGTGTAAATAATATTACAATCATTATTATTCATATTAATAAAAATAAAAAAGGGATCTATTTATCATAATTTTATATACTAATTTAATTAATGGAATCCATTTTACAATATTAAATTTCTAGAAGTGGAATAAAAAATTTTATGATATAATTGTAAAATGGTATAAATTTTTTATATGAAAAAAGACATCAAATTTAAAAACTATTTATATAAAAAAAATAAACATTAAATTTATTCAAATGTAAATAATTTGATTATTAAAAACTTAATATGACTAATTTTAATCTTAATTCATCTTAAAGGAATATGGGACTTTTTAAATACATGAAACAAAATATTTTCATTAAAAATGGTGTGTATTTTTATTCACTAAAAAATATATCATTTCAGAAAATCAGAAGGTGTGGAGCCTAAGTTTTAATTATTGTAATACTACATCTTTAATAAAAGGATTCAAATCATGACATCCCAGGTAGTGACGCGGGCCCGACGCGGGAAGGCAATGATAAATACATGATTTAGGAAGGCAGGGACGTAGGCAGGATGATGCATGAATGATGCTACCTTGGGCCATCAGGCAAAGTTCTTTGGCCACATTGGTTTGGGACTATAGGATATGTAATTGGTCTCCCACTACCCTGATTGAAAAGTTGTTTTATTTCCCCGAAAATGATACTATGCCCCCAAATTTTAAAAAAATTATTTTCTTATAAATATAAATAATTCCTCAAAATGTATTTTTTATATTATGATTTCAAAAATGATATATTTTTATAAAATAATTTCTCTAAATTTTTAAAAAACAAATAATAATAATCTATGGAAAAAATGAATAATTATTTTTCAAAAAATTAATTTTTTACGTATAAATTTATTATAATAAAAATTGAGTATTTTTTTTCTTAGGAATTTTTCAATCGATTTTTAATAACCAGGACCTTTATTTTTTTTAATAATTTAATTATTCATATTCATACCCATAAATTTAATTTCTTTTTTATTATACACTTGATTGAATAATAATATTTAGTGGTTATTTTAAAATCAGTGTTGTGTGTCCTATACTTTATTGAACATAGATTTCTCTTAAAATCTTATGGAGCTACATTCTACCACTTTAATAAAATTTTACCTTGATGTGTGGGAAATAAAAATCAAAGGTCATATCTAATAAAAAATAACTAGGTTTTAAATATAATAACATTAGTGAGATGTGAAAATACACATATGGAAGAATTTTAATGTCTAAATAATGATAGAGATTGGTAAAGATCATTGATTATTAAAATGAGAACGATCACAAGAATGTTAATTTCCATAGGATTGTAAACCAAATAGCTAATTAAAAACTAAAAATTTATCAAAATATAATTTAATATGATAAAATATATTTTCCAAGATCAATTTCTAAAAGATGATGTATTCATTACCATGTACACTATGTAAATAAGGAAATATACATACTTAATAAGTGTAATTTCATCATTTAATAAATTTCCACCACAATATTATATGTTTCTCCTAAAAAATAATATTCAATATTATTTTTTAATCCCAAAGCACTAAAATAAATTTCTAATAGATAACATTATCTAAAAAATGACAAAAATCAATTCCTCTTATAAATAGATAATATCCAAAAATGAAATTTTTAGAAAAAAACTAAGATAATATCTAACATTTATAAATGATTATATGAATAAAAAATATATTTTACTACAAAATATCATCAAATAGTTGAACTCAATATATATTTATAGCTTACATAACAAGATTAAAAAGTAAAAATTTCAAAAAAAAATAGATCTCATAATAAGCTTAAAATTCAAAAAATGAATATACAATGGAAATATATTTTATAAAGAAATTAAAAGAGTTTATCTACAACAACATGACCATCACAAAATTTTATATTATTATAAAAATAAACATAATATTTATCTACAAAATTTTTTCTGTAGAAAAATATTCTCATACAAATTTATGAAATCTTATAGGATAGTGGTATAAGTCACACCCTTTCACCCTTCATCTGTGGTTTTATTCTCCATAGCCATTCTAGATTTTATAGTTTATTTCCCAGAATAATAGTTTTACTTTTTCTATAACTGTGTTAATATTATTCCTATAATTTTACAAAATATATGATTAACATCCTAAAAATAAAATTAATCATCAAATAATTTTTTATCCACTAAGGTTCTCCATATAGTTCATGTTTATTCAAAAAATTAGTTGATGATAATTTAAAATTATTACATTAACATCAAGCACATATTAGACCAAAGGTTTATTATCCCTCAACAATACATCCTTAAATTAATGTCTACAAAATTATCACCTTAACAATACTTCAATTTTTAATGTTTTTTATTTCATCTATAATATGTCTCAAAAAATTTTGAAATACACAAAAAATAAAGTTAATTAGGTAGTTAAAAAATCAATTTTGAATCCCATGGTTATCTATATGAATAATCATATGATTTCAATAGGTAATCACCCTTTACTGTAAAAAAACATAATTATATCTACATCAGTAATATATTATGGGTTATCATTCCTTTAATAATGTGTTTAAAAAAATATATCAGCCTACCACAAAATCAAATCTCTTGTTTATTGACGGAATGTAGTATATTTTTTCAAATCCTAAATAAAAAAGACTATTGACCAATCCTTATATAATTCCTGATTTTTCTATCCAAAAAATCATTCATATAACAATTTTAATACAAATTTATAGAATTACAATAATTAAACGCATCAATCCTTTAACATAAAATATGGTCATAGCATATGTCTTTCATTGGTATATGATTCAACTACTGGATTGGGACACTGTCTCAGATAATATCCATGTTCCCAACTAATTGGACAATATCCTATAAATGGTACCTTAATATGAAATTAATATCTCTATATTTAACTCTTCACATTTCCATGGAATTTACATTCGATATACCCTTATTTTCTGCACGTAAAAAATATTCTCATTACTATAGAAAATTTCCATCACTAATTCATCCCACATACATGACATGTGGGAAGATGAATCTTCTTCATTCCATTGCCTTTGTGAAAATCAATTATTATCTAATTATGTTTTTTTGGAAAATCAACCATGTTGATATTTTTTATCATATAACATGACAACTGATTGAGACTAGTCAAATGGTCTCACCTTTCTTATCTTGTTTTATTTGGTTACTCATTAGTAAATTTATTATATTATCTATCACATTCTTTTTTAACATGATTCCTCATTTTTTTATACATTATATAAAAAACATATTGTGAACAATGATAATCATATTTTTAAAACACATAATTATTCAAAAATATTTAGATTATGTCTAAAAAATAGCAACTTTTTATAATTTTTGACACTGTATTTTTGAACCAGGGCTTCTATTATAATCACATATTCAAGTAATTCGTAATTATTTATAAATAAAATTTGAATTATCCCATGAATATTACTAAGGAGTATCAAAATTGGATTAGAGTGAGGAAATATTCATCGTTAACTATAATGATGGTTTAGATATACTAAACCATATATTTTTATGGATATTACCCCTGGATAAATATATTCCAAATCCACATTTACTTGTTTTACTTGAATGTGGATTTATTTTTAGAAAATAAAAACATTTCAACCATATCAATATTTTATAATTCCATATTTGTACATAGACTTGTACCTAGTGTGTAACACCCTGAGATTTTATGATAGTTTTTATTTTTAATTAAAGTAATATATTGTACTCTACACCAATTGGAGCATGCACTAAATGCATCCCTGACATGGCTTTCATTACATGCAATCACGACCTTCCTCGATAGCGTGTGTAGTACGCAATACCGGGTTTCACTAAACAACGATATATTATTATAATATTATTATGGACTTGCCTTTATAAATATTATTAACTAAATTTTTAATTTTATAAAATTATTATTCATCTTAAACATTTTCTAGAATATGGTATGAGAACAAAATTAATTTTTCAGGTAAAATAAGTATTTTTCAAAAAATGCAGTTTTTTCACCTTTTGATGGTGCACCCACTTTAAATATAGTTTTTGACATGTTTATATGTTAGATTTGAAAAAATAAAATTCTTATTTGGAATAAAGATATAAAAATTTACTTTTGATAAAATTTTCATATTAATCTGATAAATTTCATATTTTAATGAATAGTAAAAACACGCTATATTTTAATTAAAAACAACTTCTTTTTAATCACAATAATTTATATGGTTAAATTATCATATAAAATGGTTTTAAAGTATAAATAGAATAGATTTATACCATTTAATATAATGTATTTCATTACCAGTAATTTTAGATTGAATTCATAGGTAAAAACATTTCAATCTTTGGAAATATTTTAACTTTTAAAACCTGTTTTCCTAACAATGGGATAAATTTTAATTTAATTACTAAAACTTTGGTGTTTTTAATTTTGAAAAATGGATTCCATATTTGTATTAATTAGTTATTAATTATGTTAATAGGTTACTTTTATTTTTTTATATTATGAATAGTAACTACGGTAATTTTTATTTACTGTAGTTAAAGGTAAGTCGGGTAGTTAAGTGTAAATATAAGATTATAAAATTACCCTAACACATTCCAAAATTCTATTGTATGAATAAACGTATACCCATATCACCTAAGTGTCTGATTAGATTCATTTTATGGACTTTTGACCATGAAAATAATTTAATTATTATTAAAACTAAAGAAAGTGACAACATGTCACTCTCTTAAATCTTATAAGTATAATAATTTTAATTTAGTGATAAACTTCATGAAACTTCTAAAATGAATAATCTACCGAAATATAATAAAATTATATACATCATTTATATTTATTTAGAATTTTTTGGGATTAAATAATTATCATTAAATGTGACACAATAGTGATATTGAAATTATTTTATGGATTGAAATAAAAAATAAATGGTTTTACAGATATTAAAATAAATATTATATGAACTATTTAATTTGGTCCACGAATTTTATAGATAAATATGACATGTTGTGAATCTATTAAATTTTTTATTTTGAGCATATCTTCTGTGTGGATTTTATTTTAATTAAAATAAATGAATAGTGTCAAAATTGACACTATTGTTATTTTATAAAAAAACATAATGTAAAATTGTTTAAAAATCACAAAAATATTTAAAAATTATAAATTAAAATTTACATGGTCTAAAATTTCATATATTATCCAATTATGGAAAATTTACAACACATAAGTAATTATTTATAACAATTCAAAATTTAAAATCTTATTACCACAAATAAAATAAAATAGATTAAATAAGGATAAATCAAGTTGATAAGGTTTAAAATAAATTTTCAACATGTATAAATTTCATTGTTTTATGAGGTTACAACCCTATCCCATCTAAAATTTAAATATGAGTCATTTTTGGAAGTTTTTTTTGATTTATTATAAATTAATATTTTTGAGGTTTCCAAAGGTTCCCCTCTCCTCCCTTATAAAAGGGAACCTCCTCCCTCTCCTATTTACACAACTTTGAGCCTTCAAGATCAACCTACCCCTGCCAATTTCTCTTCTAAAAATCCCTAGAAACATAGTATAGGTCTTTGTATTCCTCCAAGACCAACTTTAGTGCCCTAATAGGAGGTTAAGAAGAGGCGTGTCGAGGAAAAGGTAATATCCTTTACCGATTCTTTCAAAATTCGTTCTTCTTCTACTTCCTATATGTGAGTTGTTTAATTATTAAATAATAACTCCAGTATCAATTTTATACTGATATGTAATTATTAATATGAAACAACCATGTTCTATCTTCTATCCATCCTATGAAAGAAATGAAATCACCACGCGTGCGTACGTACGACCTACCGTCTCCACGTTGTGGTGTAATCTTTTATTTCATCACTAACATACTTGGGTGGGTATTTGATGGAATAAATAACTATATATGATCATTTTTAAGTAATATTGATTCTGAAATATTATACACCATACACTTCATTACAATTCCAAGATCATGGGAATGATAGCATCGCTCATGCGTACGTACGGCCTACCATCTCCACAATGTGATGCGACTCATTATACATGATCTTCATTGAATAATGATTATATAAATTAATTTAATGAATAAATATGATATATATTACATTAGTACCATTCTATAAATGAGGTATCTATAACCTAAAAAGAGGGATAAGAATCTATTCGACAAACACACATAAGAACATAAAGCAATGAACCCCTAAATAACAAGTAGTAATGAAATATTACAAATAAGAAGATAATAATATGACCATATGTGATATCATAACAATGAGTATGATTCTGTAATAATTCAATGACATTATTTAAATCATTATACATGATGTTCAGACATGTACAAATCATATCGTACCTATGGTAAGGGAAAATCTCGCAATCTCATTTTTATCTAAGATTGTTTATACTTCAGAATTTTCTAGGGAATATTTATCATCCACATCCATGTTTCCTCAATATGTAATATTATTTCTATCCTCCTAAAATTGTTTGAATCCAATTTTACCTATTGGTGAGTTTTGTTTAGTCAAATATATGAAAGGAATCTTTTGTCATTTGTAGTACGAGATACTTTTTGACTTTTCTGACCAAAATATGAGAATAATAATTTTTTTAACTTATATGGAATGAATCGATTTTTATGATTTCATAGAACATTATTTCCATGGAGATTCCTTTATAGGTTTTAAAGTTTATTTTTAATCAACTTTTCTTAGTTTTCAATTGTATGACATGTTAAGAAATGAAAAATGTTTTTGAAGTAGAAAGGATATTTTACTCAAGAATAGAGTTCAAGTGTTTTATCAAATTATTTTCCATCTAAGATAATATAGGGTTCTGTTTATATCCCTATTTTTACATTGCTTTGATTATGTTATGATGGAATTATTTTTATGATGTCCTTTTATGGATTATGTTATGAAGGCATGATGGTTAAGAATCCCATTTTTATTACATGGGTTATGCTATGATTTATGATTTTGTGGAACACATAAGAATAGTTTCATTATGAGATGGGTGGGACCTATATCTCCCTCCAATGAATTGGGTAAAGATTTATATCTCATGATATAGACAATGGCTAGAATGGAAGGTTAATCCGGTTCAGTGATACAGGACTGAAACGAGGAGTGAACTCGGTTTAGAAATGGACTTTGTCTGCTAGGATAGTCTTGGAAATTAGTCTTGACTACTAAGAAATGATTCTCTATGATTATGTGTATATGACACAAATCTTCATGTTTTATGTGATGATTATTGGGATTACATTTTACAACCATGATTTATTCAATGTTATGATATTATGATCTCTTTTGCAAGTTATGATTTTCAAAATGTTGTGTTCTTATGAATATGATATAGTTGATATTTCCTTTGTTTACCCTTACTAATCATTTGACCTCACCCTTTTGTATGTTTTCTTTTCCCTAGTTTAGGAAGAAGGGTATTAAGTAGGTTATCCCAAAAGGGACTCTAAATATGATGAAATAAATGGGAGACAATGTAGATTCTTTATGAACCAGTTGTTTATGTTTCTCGGTTTCCAAAGTCACTATACCTATACGGTCCTTTCATGGTTTTGTTATATATTGTAATAAGTATGCATTAATTCTGAAGTAATAACAATGTATATAATGTATGGGTCGTTATATTTGGTATCAGAGGAAAGGTATAGTCATCCTTTGGAAACTAGGATGTGAAAGCCTTAGTAAGAACCCTAAGGATATGTCTAGGAATAGGACAAAATCATAATGTTTTAGAAAATTCCATGAATAACCTATGATAATACCTAAAGTGTGAAATTTTATTCTTGATTATGTGGTTTTCCTATTATTATTAGTGTTTGTCACACTATGATTATTGGTTTTAGTCAATGGATGGAACCCAAAGGAACCGTGTTAATGCTGAATGTGACGAGAAATGCAATGATTGTCCCCCTGAGCAACCAAACGTTATGGGAGATGGAATGAAAAATATTGTAGCCATGCTCACACAACTTTCTCAAGCTATGAACCATGTATAACTTCCAAACGATCAAAGGAAGGTGAAACATTCTTGTTGAATCCTTCATGAGGCAGCGTCCACCCTCATTCAGTGGGTCTACTTATCCATTACTGGTTGAACAATAGATCAGTACCACTGAAAAGATATTTTCAGTTCTTCAATGTTCTGAACCTGATAAATTCATCTTAGAAGTATATTGTTTGGAAGGTGAACCTGATCAATGGTGGAATCTTATCAAGAATACGAGGCAAAAAGACGAAATTGAGTCCCTGGAATGGGACGAGTTCAAGAAATTATTTTTCAATAAGTACTTCCCTCGTATTCTTCGAACAAAGATGGAGAAGTAGTTTCTATAACTGAAGCAACGGGATGATGAATCTTTTGGTACCTATGAAGAAAATTTTACATGGCTTGAAAGTTACACTTCTTGGATTATTATCCAACTTGAGAGTAAGATCGATCGATTCTTTAGTGGCTTAAAACCAAGTCTTCGAAGGGCGTTAGCCATAAGGGACTTCAATAGCTACAAGGAAATTGCTCGATGTTCTCTCAAGGTTTAGATGGGGATTGTAGTAACCTATCAATCATATGGGTTTGATAAGAAGATGAAAATGGAATTTAGAGGAAAATCTAAATACCATACTAAAAATAAGATGAGTTTTCCCTTATGCTCAAAGTGTGGAAAGAAACATGGAGGGAATTGCTTTAAAGGGACAAGTAAATGTTTTAAGTGTGGAAAAGAAGGTCATGGAGCAGTTGAAAATTGAAATAATGGGAAGAAGATGTCTAATGATGTGAACAAAGAAAGGGATACATATAATGAACCTCCTACACATCAATGTTTCAAGTGTAAGGAAATGGGGCATTATACCAATTAATGCCCTAATCCAAGGGTTGCTGATGATGATCGACGTCAGCAAAATCTTAAGGCCAAAGACAATGGAAAGTCACATGTAATTTCGATCGGCGATGTGGAGTACGATAACGAAGTGGTGAAAGGTACACTTACCATCCAGACTAAAGTAGAAAATGTTTTATTTGATTCTGGATCAACCCACTCTTTTATTTCTAAATAATTTTCTAAGGTTATTGTCGTATTAACTCAAAAATTAGATGTTGAGTTAGTTGTGACAACCCTAAATGGCACAACAGTCGCATCAAAAGTTTACAATTCTTCTCTGATTGATATTTGTGGTAATGTGCTTCTTGAAAATCTTGTGATCCTTCCTATAGTGGAATTTGATGTGATTCTTGGCATGGATTGTCTTTCTTTATATAGATATCATATCAATTTCCAAATACAGGAAGTCACATTTCATATTCTAGATCAATCAATGATCGTCTATCGATGCAAGGATGAACATAAAATTCCAGTGGAAATTTCTTCCTTATTATGGGTCTTGATTCCACTAAATGAAGGTTATTTATCTCAAATGTTTAGAGAGAAACTCGCGATTAAGAATATTCCCATTGTATGGGAGTTTGATGATGTCTTTTCGAAGGAATTACTAGGACTTCCACCAAATCGTGAAGTTGAGCTTTCAATAGAACTCATACCGGGTGATTTACCTATTTCAAATACACCATATAGAAGGCCCCAATTTAGTTTCAGGAATTAAAGAAGCAACTCCAAGAGAATCATGATAAGGTATTCATACGCCCTAGTGCATCACCTTGGGGAGCACCTGTTCTATTTGTTAAGAAGAAAGATGGATCAATGAGACTCTGCATTGATTATCGAGAACTTAACAATATCACTATCAAGAACAAATATCCTCTCCCACGCATTGATGAATTATTTGACCTACTACACAGATCTCAATACATTTCTAAGATTGATATTCGTTCAGGGTATCATTAATTAAGGGTCAAAATGGAGGATATACCAAAGACAACTTTCCATACAAGGTATGGAAACTATGAATTTATAGTGATTCCATTTGGTCTTACTAATTCCCCTTATATATTCATGGATCTAATGAATAGAGTCTTTAGATACTATCTTGATCAGTTTTTGGTAGTCTTTATAGATGATATTCTAGTCTATTCAAAGAGAAAGGAGGAAGATGAAGATCACTTGAGAATTGTATTGAAGACCCTGAGAAAGGAGAATCTTTATGCCAAATTTACCAAGTGTTAATTTTGGCTTAAAAAATTTTCATTTATGGGTCACATAATCTCAAAAGAGTGGATATTTGTGGATCGAGCAAAAATAGAGGTTATCGAAAGATGTTCAAGACCAACAATAGTAACTGAGATCTGAAGTTTTCTTGGTTTGGCTGGATATTATCGACGTTTTGTGAAAGATTTTTCATTATTATCTAATCCACTCACCAGGTTGACTCATAAATGAGTTATGTTTGTTTGGATGGAGGAATGTGAAGAAAATTTCAAAGAGCTAAAAAGAAGGTTAGCCAGTGCACCTATTCTCACACTGCCTTGTAGTGGGGAAAGGTTTGTGTTCTATAGTGATGGATCCAAGAAGGGTCTGGGGTGTGTTCTCATGAAAAATGATATGGTGATAGCTTATGCTTCATGATAGTTGAAAATCCATGATAAAAATTACCCAACTCAGGATTGGGAGTTAGCTGTGGTAATATTTGCATTAAAAATAGGGCAGCATTATCTTTATGGTGAAAGTTGTGATATTTATATTGATCATATAATTTTAAAGTATATCTTCACACAAAAGAATCTGAATATGCGCAAAAGAAGATGGTTGGAGCTGATTAAGGATTACGACTGCTCAATTCATTATCACCCTAGGAAAGAAAACAAGGTGGAAGGTGCATTAAGTCAACAAGACCAAGCTAGCTTATCCATGATGAGGATCGCAAAAGATCCAATATTTATGGATTTATAAAGGATGGATCTTGGAATTATAATGGAAGGGGAGAAATCTTGTCTTTCTCAAATGAATGTTCAACCATCAATACATATGAAGATTAAAGAGGTATAGAATGAAGATGCAGAGTTACAAAAGATGGTGAGAAATGTTCCTGAATTCCACATTGATTGTAATAAAATAATAAGGTTTAGGAATCGGGTTTGTGTTCCAACCATACCAGAATTAAAGAAGTAAATATTGGATGAAGCTCATAGTTCTTCATTCTCTATTCACCCTGAAAGCACAAAGATGTTTAGGGACCTGAAGGAGTACTTCTGGTGGGATGACTTGAAAAGAGATGTTGCTGAATATGTCTCTCGATGCTTGGTTTGTCAACAAGTTAAAGCTAGACAGAAGTCTAAGGAGATGTTACAACCATTACCCATACCCGAATGGAAATGGGAAAACATTACTATGGACATTGTCACCGGACTTCCTAAAACATCCAAAGGAAATCATGCTATCTGGGTCATAGTTTATCTTCTTACGAAGATGGCACACTTCATTGCTATTAGAGAAGATTTCTCTCTGGATTAGCTTGCCAAGATATATGTTAAGGAAGCGGTAAGATTGCATGGAGTACCACTTTACATTATATTTGATCAGGATCCGAGGTTTACCTCGAAGTTTTGGTGAAGTCTTCAGCATACTCTGGATACAGAGTTGAGTTTTAGCACTGCTTATCATCCTTAGATAGATGGTCAGTCTGAGAGGAAAATTCAAACTCTAGAAGACATGTTAAGAGATTCCTCTATGGATTTAAAAGGTGGTTGGGATCAACACCTACCTTTGGTGGAATTTTCTTATAATAATAGCTTTCACTACAGTATTCAGATGGCTCCTTGTGAAGACCTCTATGGAAAGAAATGTAAAACACCAACTTGTTGGGATGAAGTTGGGGAAAGAAAGGTATTAGGGCCTGATCTTGTTGATGACTTAGCAGAAAAGGTCAGATCTATTAAAAAACACATAATATCAGCTCAGAGTCGCCAAAAAGGTTATGCTGACAACCATAGAAAAGACCTAGAGTTTGAAGTGGGTGATAAAGTGTCCTTACGAATATCTCCTTGGAAGAGAGTAATGAGATTTGGAAAGAAGGGCAAGTTGAGCCCTAGGTATATTGGTCCTTTTGAAATACTGGATCGTGTTGGGAAGGTAGCTTACCTATTGGTGCTTCAATCGAATCTCTATCATGTTCATGATGTGTTCCATGTATCTCTCCCGAGAACTTACATACCTGATCCATCACATGTACTAAGCTTAGAAGTTATACCATTGGAGAAAGATCTTTCTTATGAAGAACAACCGATAGAGATTCTGTATCATAGTGAAAAATTTCTACGAAACAAGACCACTCGCTTGGTTAAAGTTTTATGGAGGAACCATCAATTATAAGAAGCAACATGGGAACTTGAGTATATGATGCTGGAGAGGTATCATCGTCTGTTTGTTACGAAATGACGAATTTCGAGGGAAAACTCATTTTAAGGGGGGTAGAATGTAACACCCTAAGATTTTATGAGAATTGTTATTTTTAATTGATGTCTTTTGTTGTACTCTACACCAAAGGGATCTTTCACTACACGCATCCCTGACTTGTCTTGCATTACACGCAATCACGACCTTCCTCAATAGCGTGTGTAGTACGCAATACCAGGTTTCACTAAACAACGATATATTATTATAATATTATTATCGACTAGCTATTATAAATAGTATTAACTACATTTTGAATTTTATAACATTATTATTTGTCTTATACATTTTCTATAACATTGTATGATAACTAAATAAATTTTTTGGGTAAAATAAGTATCTTTCAAAAAATGCAGTTTTGCCGCCTTTTGATGGCGCACCCACTTTATATCTAGTTTTTGACATGTTTATAAGTTAAATTTTACAAAATAAAATTCTTTTTTGGAATCAGGATATAAAAATTTACTTTGGATAAATTTTTCATATTATTCTGATAACTTTCATATTTTATTGAATAGTAAAAACACGCTATATTTTAATTAAAAACAACTTTTTTTCATCACAATAATTTATATTGTTAAATTATAATATTGAATGGTTTTAAAGTATAAAGATAATATATTTTTACCATTTAATATAATTTATTTCCTTAACATTAATTTTACATTGAATTCAAAGTAAACAACATTTCAATCTTTGACAATATTTTAACTTTTAAAACTGATTTTCTTAACAACAGGATAAATTTTAATTTAATTACAGCAACTTCTGTGTTTTGAATTTTTAAAAATTGATTTAATATTTGGATTTAGTGGGTCCAAATTATGTTAATAGGTTAATCTTATTTTTTTATATTATGAATAGTAACTACGGTAATTTTTATTTACTGCAGTTAAAGGTAAATCGGGTAATTAAGGGTAAAAATAAGATTACAAAATTACCATAAAACCTGTCAAAATTCTATTGGATGACTAAAAGTCGACTAATATCACCTAAGTGTCGGATTAGATTAATTTTTAAGGAATTTTGACCATGAAAATAATTTAATTATTGTTAAAACCAAAGAAAGTTACAACATGTCACTCTCTTGAATCTTATAAGTATAATAATTTTGATTTATTGATAAACTTCATGAAACATCGAACATGAATATTATACAGAAATATAATAAAACTTCTACATCATTTTAATTTATTTAAATTTTTTAGGGACTAAATAATTATCATAAAAGGTGAAACAATAGTGATGTTGAAATTATTTTATGGATTGAAATATCAAATAAATGGTTTTAAAAATATTAAAATAAATATTATATGAACTATTTAATGTGCTCCATGAAATTTATAGATAAATATGACATGTTATGAATCTATTAAATGTTTTATTTTGAACATATCTTCTGTGTGGATTTTATTTAAATTACAATAAATGAATAGTGTCAAAATTGACACTATTGTTATTTTATAAAAATAACATAATATAAAATTGTTTAAAAATCAAAAAAAATATTTAAAAATTATAAATTAAAATTTATATGGTCTAAAATGTCATATATTATCCAATTATGAACAATTAAAAACAAATAAGTAATTATTTATAACAATTTAAAATTTAGAATCTTATTACCACAAATAAAACTAAATAGATTAAGTAAGGATAAATAATGTTGATAAGGTTTAAAATAAATTTTCAAAAAGTCTAAATTTTTTTGGTTTATGAGATTACAACCATGTATCATCTAATCTTCATATATGAGTCATTTTTGTAGGTTTTGAAGTGCATTTTAATTTATTATAAATTAATATTTTTGAGATTTCCAAAGGTGCCCCTCTACTCCCTTATAAAAGGGAACCTCCTCCCTCTCCTCTTTACAAAACATTGAGCATTAAATCCCGAAAAAAACCTTCCAATTTATCTTCTACACTTCCCTAGAAACATACTAGAGGACTTTGTATTCTTCCAAGACCGACTTTAGTGCCCTAAGGGGAGGTTAAGAAGTGGCGCGTTGAAGAAGATGTAATATCCTTTACTGATTCTTTCAAAATTATTTCATTTTGTACTTCCTCTATGTGAGTTGTTTCATTATTAAGTAATAACTCCAGTATCAATTTTATACTGATATGTTTTTATGAATATGAAACAACCATGTTCTATCTTCTATCCATCCTATGAAATGAACGAAATCACCACGCGTGCGTACGTACATCCTACAGTCTCCACGTTGTGGTGTAATCTTTTATTTCACCACTAACACACGTGGATGGGTATATGATGGAATAAATAACTTTATACAATCATTTTAATGTAATATTGATTCTGAAATATTATACAACATACACTTCAATACAATTCCATGATCATGGGAAAGATATCATCGCTCGTGCGTACGTACGGCCTACAGTCTCCACGATGTGATGTGACTCGTTCTATATGATCTTCATTGAATAATGATTATATAAATGAATTGAATGAATAAATATGATATATATTATAGTAATACCATTCTATAAATGATTTATCTATTACCTAAAAAGAGGAATAAGAATCAATTTGACCAAACTCGCATAAGAACATAAAGCAGTGAACACCCGAATAACAAGTAGTAATGAAATATTACTAATAAGAAGATAATAATATGACCATATATGATATAATAACAATTATTATGATTCTGAAATAAGTCAATGACATTATTTAAATCATTATACTGGAGGTTCGGACACGTTCAAAGCATATCAGACTTAAGGTAAGGGAAACTCTCACAATCTTATTTTTATCTGAGGTTGTTTATACTTCAAAATTTACTGGGGAATATTTATCATCCACATCCATGTTTCATCAATATGTAATATTATTTCTATCCCCATAAAATTATTTAAATCCAATTTTACCTATTGGTGAGTTCTTTTATCAAAATATATGAAAGGAATCTTTTGTCGTTTTTAGTACGAGGTACTTTTTGACTTTTCCGCCCAAAATTCGAGAAGAATGTTTTTTTATCTTATACAACATGAATGGATTTTTATGATTTCATAGAACATTATTTCTATTAAGATTACTTTACGGGTTTTCAAGTTTATTTTTAATCAACTATTTTTAGTTTATAATTGTATAACATGTTAAGAAAGGAAAAAACAATTTGATGTAGAAATGATATTTTCCTCAAGAATGGAGTTCAAGTGTTTTATCAAAATTATTTTCCATATAAGATAATATAGGTTACTGTTTATATACATAATTTTACATTGATTTGATTATTTTATGATGGAATTATTTTTATGATGTCCTTTTATGGATTATGTTATGATGGCATGATGTTTAAGAGTCCCGTTTTTATTACATAGATTATGCTATCATTTGTGATTTTGTGGCACACACAAGAATGGTTTCATTATGATATGGGTGGGACCTATATATCCATCCAATTCATTGGGTAATGATTTATATCTCCTGAGATAGACATGGCTGGAACAGCAGGTTAATCCGGTTCAGAGATAGAGGACAGAAACAAAGAGTGAACTCGGTTCAGAAATGGACTTTGTCCACTAGGATAGTCTTGGCAATGAGTTTTGACTACTAAGAAATTATTCTCTATGATTTTGTGTGTATACCACAAAGTTTCATGTTTTATGTTATGGTTATTGGGATTACATTTCCCTACCATGATTTTTTCCATGTTATGATATTATGATCTCTTTTGCAGGTTAATATTTTCAAAATGTTATGTTCTTATGAAAATGATATCTTTGATATTTCTTTTTTTTTACCATTACTGAACATTTGAGCTTACCCTTTTGTATGTTTTCTTTTCCCCAAACCAGGAAAAAGGGTTTTAAGTAGGTTATGCCAAAAGGGACTCAAAATATGATGAAATAAACAGGACACAATGTAGATGTTTATGAACAAGTTGTTTATATTTTTGAGTTTCTAAAGACACTATACCTATATGGTCCTTTCATGGTTTTTTTATATTTTGTAATAAGTATGCTTCAATTCTGAAGTAATAACAATTTATGTAAATTATAGGTCTTTATATAGTCTTTTAACCAATGTAGTATTATCATAATCAATAAAGATTAAATAATCAATTTCATGATACCTAATATAGTATTCCAATCCTCTCAAATATAAATATTATATTATTGTATTATATATTCAATAAATAAAATTATTATCCACTATACAACCATAATGATGTTGTGTATTTAGAGACTAGTGACACATAATATTATTTCATTAAATAATTTCAATATATACCACATAACACTCTTTTTAGAAAACCGCTACATGAGGCATTTCATCATAACATGGGGAAATAGAAAATAAGAAAGTGTGAACTCAAATACCTAGTAAGGGTAAGAAAGTGATGTATTGATTATACCATAATCATATAAAATTAATAGGTCAATGAGAATATGATCTGTTTGAAAAATCATACCATGCATATCATATATCCTAATGAAAAATCATGTAATAAATATTTATAGTTCATAAGACCTGAAGCATAATATAATCAAGTAACATGATAAATATGGGTATAAAGTTGGAGTAATAGATATGTCTTTTGAAGAAAAACATTCATAGAAAATCATTTTCATAGTTAATGGTCATGACCAATACTCTCGTATTTCATTGGTTTCAATACCCATTTTATCGTATCCTTAGTCAGGGATCACTCCTATGACTATAATAGCATATGAAGTCCATTATTAAACAAGGTTCACTCACAATTCTAATATTTATTATCACATGTGATATATATAATTACCCAAGGCATTAGAAGAATGTTTAATATCAAGGACACACATAAAATTATCATAAATCATTCATTTTTATTCTATAAAATGACAATTAATTCATCATATATCATAAAACTATGGAAAAGAAATAGGTTTCATAATCATTTCAAAAATTAACCATAGACTACACCATGGAAAATAAGTATGTTTTATTAGTACATAATTTCCATAAACCTAAAACATCTTGATAAGTTAAATGGATTTTATCATTGGATTATATCCCTATGAAATTATTATTAACATAATGGGATATAATCTTTCATAAAAAAATCATTAAATATCTCATGAATATTTCTTGAGGGAAATACTCTTTTCACATTGAAACAAATTAATTAAAATATATAAATTTAAAAATATTAGGTAAACCATTTTCTTTGAAAATAATCTTGTAAAAATTTAATGTAATAATGATATCATTGAATGGTGATGTTATAAGGGAACTCTCTTCATATTTTATATGTTGAAATTAACATTCCTTTCTCATTTTAGTTAAAAATGAAAGAATTAAAACATTTGGAAAATGACCAAATGATTATTTTTAAACTATTTTATCCAAAGTTAATCATGTAAAAAATTACATTATTAATTCATTTGAAATAGTAAAAAATGTCTTGGAAACATTTTTATACATCAGAGATATAAAAAGAAAATCATATTCGAATAAAGATAAAAAAATTACATATTTAATTAAAAATATCGTTCAGTCTCTTGAGTAATTAAAGAGATAAAAATTCAAGTAAAATGTGTAATCTCACAAAATAACCAAAGAATAAATAATTCATGAGATTATTCATGGGTAGATAAGGGGTCCTCATCATCAAAAACAAAATCATAAACAATCCATGTAAACAATAATATTGTAACATAAAACTCTTACATCATGTTAGGCAGCATAGAAAGAACACTAAAACAATTTATAAAAAATTGAAATTAATTATATTTCTTTAATAAGAAAATTTATGTATATATAATATAATATATATTCCAATTATAAAATATCAATAAACCAATTCCAGATAATACCTTATTAAAATTGTTGTTTCTGGTTGTTGAATGTGTTTTTTTGATAATACATTCAGCTCAACAGTTCTGGTCTGTGAACATTCATCACGGTTCCATAAACACCATAATTTGAATCATGATATAAAAATAATATATATTAATTATATATTTATATGTATATATTTATATTTATATTCATCTATAGAAGGTAGATCTATAATTATGAATTTTACTATTAATGGAGATGGTAGATCATACATACACTTGTTTCTTATTTTCAATTTTCAAATGACGGATGGAAATAAAGGTAAATAATAATTAATGTTTAAATAATTATTATTAAAAATATATAAAATATTCTTATTATGTTTATCCATATTACAATTCATATAAAGATGTAATCAAAAACCCATCCCATCACTTTATGAAGGTGTTAGTTCGTACGCCCATTGGAGAAATGTTGTTTTCTTCCAATATATGGGAAGAAAGTTGATGGTATTTTTTTATAATGAAAATATAATTTAATTATTTTAAATTTTTGATGTTGATATTTTATAATGGTTAATAAAAACATATAATAGATATAAGAAGATATAAAATTGAAAAATCTTGGTTAATAGTTATACCTCCTTGTTGAGAACCCACTTTTATCCTACACCAATGGCATTGAAAGGATATTAATTATGACTAAGATGAGGCTATACAATATGAATATATAAGTTATGAAGTCATATAGTAGGTCCTAGAAGAGTTATTAGGCACATATTGAGTGAGTAAGATAAGAGATGGGGTTCCATTTTATTATTAAGTAGAGGGGAACTCCATAAAACAAACAATGTGTTAAATGGATATAAATTAATTTTCATTGGAATTTGACTATAAATTGATATAAATCAAAGGTAAGATGAGTCTGATTTTAAATCCCCTCACTCAAAAAAATTAGATAGATGTTTTTTTACTTTTATCTCATAGTTTGAACCCCATGTTCACCCTCTTGAAAGTTACCATGGTATAAATGTATTTTTCTATTTAGGGGTCAAGAAAGTTGTTATATAAGGAAAAGTGACCCAAAAATAGACCATAGATGATATTTCAAACCATATCCTTATATATTAGACCAATATATGACATTATGATATTTAAATTATTTAATAAAATATTATTTCTTATAAATAAATTTAATATATTTCATGGAATGATATAAAATAATATAATATAATATTTCACAATTCATATAAAAGGGTTCAAAAAATACATGTTTTCAAATATATGGTAGATTTGGGCTTCATATAATCAACTAATCAAAAAAATTATAGGCTTAAGGATCATTTTAAACATTACTGTATTGAATAAATCCATATTTAACGAATTTTAACATTAGTCGTTATAATGAATTTTTAAATACAATGGGTTTGAATTTTTTTTAAAAGTTTAAAATTTTATTATATATTTCCAATGGATTAATGTTTTGAACATCATTCATCCTAATTGTCCAATTTCATGATATTTTTGTTTTTAAAACATTTATTTAGATATATAAAACACAAACCAATATTAATTTCAATTTCAGAAGTATTATTATAATTTGACATTGAAATAAATGGAATGTGAATATAAACCCATGATTTATGTTTAATATTTTATTTATATCATCAAAATTCATGGGAAACATTAATTTACCAAAAAATATTAGTTCTATAATCATTAAAACCATTTTCATTATTTTTGACAACTTTTCCAAGAATTGTGTAACTGTTACATTTGACTTTTAGGTAATTACTTCTTCAATAAAAATTTAAAAAATACCATGAAAAATAAAATTCATTGAAATTTTAAAAAAACAATTTCAATAAAAATATGTTATTTTTTCTAATAAATAATATTATTGATACTAAATGAAAGGAGGATAAATTTTTTAGTTCATCTTTTACTTATATATTATAATGGTAAAAATCAATGTCAAATTGATAAAGGGTAATATTTTTCCACTTTCAATGATTATCGATGAAATAGAGTCATATAAAAAACAAACCAAGTGTTTTAATGAATTAAAACCTTATCACGTTAGTTCTAAATTGAATTGACACATTATATCATTATCGCATTAACAAAAATTTATTGTGGTAATTATTCATATTTATCAAAAATAAAAAGGGAACTACATAAATAAATTTAACCTCTATATATAAAATTTTGAATCCAATTTCCCATCTTTAATTTTTATAATAGTTATAAATTAATGAAAATTTAAAACATAATTAAAATTAGTCTTTCAAAAGAATGCATTTTTAGTATAATAAGGATTCTATACCAAAATCAACCATAAAACTGCTTTTAATGAACATGATTGGAAAATTAATAATATAGTAGAAATAATATTACATCAAATCCATTTTAAATCAGAATTTTATTTTGTAAATTCTTGATAAAAATATTCCATTTTCAATAAAAAACATTATTTTTCACTTTCACTAGAAAATCAATATTTTCAAAAAAAAAATACAAAACAATTAACACATAAATAATTTTTATATTCTTATTTAATAAATTTATTTCTTTTTAACAAATATAATTTATGAAAGCTATAAAAAATTTTCAGAATATATACTCACAGAAAGACATAAAAACAATTTTTTTAAGAAAAGTACTTTTCAAGAATAAAGTGATTTTTTTAAAAAAAACAATGTATATTACCAATTAGTTTATTAATAAATTTATAATGATTGGGTCCTATATATATTTTCATAATTAGGTTACGTGTGTTCATAACCACCAATTCAATGACTATGTTGTATTAATCAAATCTATATAATAATATTTCATGGTTTGTTTTAGTCTAGTGTTGTGTTTTGTATAATATAATGAACATAATGTTCTTTTAGAATGTTAGGGTGTTACATGTTATGCTATGATGTATTGGAGAAATGTTTATGAAACCTATTTACTTTCCATTATTTATGATTTAATGATATGAATAATTATTTACGATCATAAGGCACACATATTTAATGTTTTCATTATGTAATGGGTGGACCTTGAATTATATAGCCCCCAAATACATTTGGTAATGATCGATATCTCATGATATAATAAGTATTTAAAAAGTGTGTGATAATATTTCATCTAGAGACTATTCCCACTAAGATATTCTTTAGAGTCATACTAGACTAAGGAAATTATGGAATGAGGAGTGAACCTAATAAACTATGATAATATATGAAATGATCCATGAATAAGGAATTTATTTTCTAGGATTCTGTAAGGACTCGACCTTAACCACTTCATATTCCAGTTATTTTAAAACTATAAATAACATTATTTTCTACAAGATAATTTAGGTTTAGTGTTTTAGAAAACTGTGATAAACTACTGCATAGTAAACTTATATATTACATGTGGACACTTATACTCAGTATCCATTTTCTTCATAAAAGAAAATCATGAAAATAAAAAAAATCTTATATTTATATATCTTAAAAATTTTTCCTTCCTCACATCCTTGACCCAACACTTCTTTAAACCATGAGAAATTAATTTTTAAGATTGGGTTGAGTACAAAAGTTTAGTAAGATAATTAAATGAAAGAAACCCATTAGTCCAATGAAAACCCATAAAGAATTTTTTTAAAAACATTCCATGAAACCTAGAAAAAGTGACCATTATTTCAAAAATATCTTTATATTACCATTTAAAATCAAATTATTTCCAAGAGAACATATAATAAAGCATAAAAAATATAAGTTGGTAAATTGGGATATAAATAACCTATAATGGAATAATCATGCTGTCGAATTCCATTCATGACTTTCCAAATAATAGAATAACCATATGGTAAACTTCTATAAATGTTACTCCAACAAATGGAATAACCATACATCCTACTTCCATACTAAATGTATTCGAGGTTATAACATAACCCCCAGTCCTTGGTTTATCAAGTAACCACCGGTCAAATATCCAAGAACTATTATATAGTCATAACACATGAAAGCTTGAAATTTTCAACATTTCACTCGCAAAATCTCATTTTCATTTGTGATACAACATTTCAAGTTATTTAATAACCAATACATTCTCGAAAACCATTTGGAACATTTAAAAAGATATTTTTAAATTGATTATTCCCAATACATATTAAATAATATTAAACAAATTAATAGGTTACAACATTTAAAGATTACTGTCTATATAAATACATTCAAAAAAACCATTTTTAAAACATGGATATTAATGAGAATGATTTAGATGAATAAATATTTAAAACATTTAGAAAGATGTTTAGTTAAAGATTCCCTTTATTATACTCCAAAGTAACTTTTTCATTTTCTAACACTTTTAAGGGAGAAGTGAGAACCCAAACTGATAACTAGTTCAAACACCAATAGAGACTACTGACTTTTTTAATAAAAGTATGAGCTGATTTGAATCAATCTCATTAAATAATTTAAAGGGGAGATAATTTACCTGAGTATCAGTATATTCCTTTAAGACGTCTTCATAGTGATTCTCCATGTAGTCCTACGATTACATTTATTACTCCTTAATAATATTACCCTTGTTGAATCCTCTAATGAAAATGTGATCCTACTTTTCAATCCACTAAACTTGCTCCTTAGTGGTGTCTACTAGAAGAAGTCTTCCCATCATTTGGTCAACCTCTTCCTTCGTCTCCTTAATCATCACTATGTCCTCCACCATTTCATCACCCAAGTGTATGATTAGTTTCATGTTTCCCATAACCAAAGCATCATGTTGTTGAGGGCATGAGGGAGATCCTTCCTCATACTAAAGTGCTAGAGGATGTGCAACCTCCTTTAGCTTCACATTCTCTAATAAGAGGAACCTCTCCCCAAAGTCTCTTATTATGAGTCCAATACATCACATACAATTTTTACATTCCAAAATAATAGGGAAAAAGTTAATTATTTAATTTCTAGAGAACACTTTCAATTTTTATTATTCATTTTATATCACATATTTTCTTGTTATAACAAATAAATAATTATCTAAGTTTATGTCATATTTTTTGATGATATTTGGTAGTTTAGTCGAAACTAAACACTATATGATGTCAACAGTTAAATTGATCATTAAGTCAGAATATCCAGAATAATATTAATGAAATAATAATAATTATTTATATAATAATTATTTTCAATTAAAACTATTTGTGTACGGTTACGAAAAATGAACAACACTACAATTCTGGAGACGGTAGGTTGTACATACGCAAGAGTAACATATCCATTTTTCAATTATCGATATAGAAAGAACAAATTTATTCTTTAATATTTAAATAATAATCACAAAATCATTAATATCATTTAAAACATATAAATATAATTATATATATTATCCAAGTTATGTGGTGATGCCAAACGAATCACATCTCTTCATGGAGGTGGTCGTTTACACTTATGCACGAACAACATTATCATTTTTATTTTAATGTAAAGGTATGAATAAAATATATATTATTGTTTTATAAAGATAAATATTTCATTAAGATAATATATAAACATTAATCCCATAATTATAACTATATTGAGACACATTGATGTAAAAAAGAATTATAATAGTTCACAATATGTTAGTCTTCCGTACACACGAATGAATAATTCAGTTCCCATTTGATGAATTTGGAGATGCATTTAGGTGATTATATTAACATAATAACATCTATGTATATTCAGGGTACTATTGTTATTATTTCATCATGTTTTATATATATTTAATGTATGTCAAAGAAGAAAAAAAATAAAAACACTAAATTAAAAATGACACATCTTCCTGAGATAAACTGCATAAATTAAAACCCTTACACCTATAAAGAGAGTGTTATGACTAAAAGAACCTCTAAAATGTGATTTTGGATTATTTTAAGGTAATTGTTTAGATATTTTATGAAGGAATAGATTATTCAGTGTGATAAAAAGAGAATAAGGCGTGCTTTTATAAGAGTGGGGACGGGCACTCTTGGAATTATTCCAAAAATAATTTAATATAAATCAATATTCTATTCAGAATTCATCTAATTTGATTTATATACAATATATGATGATTTTGGGATAAATTAACTTGATCCTAAAAACATTAGATTTGATTTGACTATTATTTATTCCTTATTTTTTGTTTTAACCCATGTTTAACATTTTTAATTCTTATCATGATATCATGTAATTTACAATTTGACAGATAATATATTTATTATAAAATGAAAAATACAAATAAATTAGTCACTGGGGAAAGTTCAAGACTGATCCCAATCCATTGGCCAAAATTTATATTTTTAAAAATTTTATATCATTTCATAAGATATTATTAATTTTAAAATATCAATATTTTCAATTTTGACACTATTCATTACATTACTTTCTAAAAAAATCATAATAACATTATATCCCCAAAAACAACTTTATATAATAAATAATATATAAAATTAATTCAAAAAATTAGTGGATAAAAATAATTATATAAAATTATATTTCTTTTAATATTTTTGATAGAATTCATTTGGTTCTTCCATTAATTAGATAATTATCACATCATCCTTGTGCCACCATTTAATGTAGTTGTAATATCACTATTAATTATAAAAAAAGTATCTGAATTTTGATAAATATTTCAGATTTAAAATTTATATTTATAGTCAAAAATATAACATATAGAACCACATGTTAATAATATTTCACTTATTAGAAACAAAGGTGTGCCAAAATTTAATTTTTGTTGAATAAAATATTATAAAATGAATAATCTAGTTCAAGTTCCTTCTAAAGGTCATATTTTTGTAAAATAGATAATAGTTTCTGAAAAATAATCATTTAATGAAATAATTACAATTTTTTGGGTAACTTTTAGTATTTATAATAATATTTTTATCGTTAATTACCTATTTTATCTTTAAGAGTGTTAATAAAAAATTACTAAAGATGCGATTAATATTAGAAAAATAATAATAGGGAAATATTTACATAATATGGACCATCTGATTGCAAATATAAAATCCAAATTTTAAAATTCAAAACATTTAATCAGTATAAATTATCTAAAAATTAATACAATTTACGAAATGATAAAAGAGGTTTTTAAAGTAAAACATTCAAATTCTCACAATGTTTTTATATCCAATATCTTTGTGAAATTGATTCCAATGAGATAAATTTGCTTAAATAATAAAAACATGAACTTATTATACTTTTAAACCCTTAAAAAATATAATTTGACAATATAAATAAATTTTATGAAAACATTGTGTTCAATTAAAATGTAGTATTTATTCAATATTCATCTAAACATGAAATTTATTAAAAAATACCAAAAATTAAACCAAAGTAAATTTTAAAACTACAATTTCAAATAATAAGTTCATATTTCAACTATTGTTTATTAATGTGTTGATACTTAGATTTAAAATAAGTTTGACACCAAAAGGTGGTAAAACTTATTTTTTGAAAAATACTTATTTAATGTGGAAATTTTTATTTTTTATTTAAATCATTTATAGAAATCATAATAGATTATTTTTAAAAATTATAATTAATATATTATATATATTTCATTAACATATCAAATATTTTTTATTTGATTATTTATTGGTACAAAACACACTTTTACACATTTAGAAAGTTTTTAAAGAAAATTCTTCCTTTTATTTATATTTAATTTCTCACTAAAGAATTAATTATATATAAATTTGTAAGAAATATATTCATAATTTTGTTAATAATTTTCATTACCACCATTCTAATGTATATTTTTTAATGGTAACATTTTAAAAAAATTATTTAATTTCTCATTTAAGTTCTACGTGGCGTATCGTGTACACTATTGAACATATTATTTTCTTTTTTCGAAAACATGGGATGTTACATTATCCCCAAAGATTTTGGAAATTGAATCCTCATAGTTTTGAATCCAAGCATTTTTACTAAGGATTGACTTATAAAAACACCTTTATTGAAATACCACATTGGAAGAAGGAATAATAAAATTTTCACATTAAAATAAAGAAACTGATTTATGATGGATACCTAAGATAACACATACAAGGGTTCCATATAGGAAAATGTGGACATTGAAGAGAAAACTAACTATCATGTTATGATGGATAGTGATAGAGTATACGGTCATTATAATATCAACTATCACAAAACCATAAATCTATGATGATTTTAAAGGTAATTGATTTAATTTTATGAAGATTAAATGAATAAAATTTTTTTTCAAAATGATTTTCATAGAGTTGAGGAATTAATTTACTACCTATGGACATAAAGAAACATTCTTACTTGAAAAGTATTGTTTCATCCATTAATCAATTTCCACTACAAACTCATATTTTTAACAAAATCGTGAGTGTTTAAGATAAATTTTTCATGCCTAATGAACTGGAATCAACTTTTAGAGAATCATATAATCCACAAAATAATAACTATCTATTTATCTTTTTTTCAAATTAAATAAAACAAAAATAGTTAGTACGAGATAAGATAATTCCTAATAAAATAAACTATATACGAATAAAAACTAATTCAATCTCTAAAATTCAAAAGTAATACCCAAAGTTCAATATAGACCATTCAAAAAATAACTATCTTTAAAATTCATCAATAATTTTATATACTAAGATTAAAACTTAAAGATCACAAGGATATGATCACATAGTCTTCCATGATAAATTTTAAGAATTATCACTATATAAATTAAATTTCTCATTAATTTATTTTAAAATGTAATTTCCCTACACACATATTCTCCATGATAGGTTAATCATTTACTAAATAACTATCAAATCATATTTTCCATTTTAAGATAATTCAAACATTATTTTTGTAATAAACCCCCAAAAATATTTTATTTACCATTATCATATAATTTTCACAAAATAATTATAATCCTCTAAAATAACATTAATCACTTAATACAATGTCATTTTATAATCCTAAAAGTGTGTATTCAATGAATCATATATTCAAAAAATAAACTTATTATTCATCCATAAAATAATTTAACTAAAAATAAAAAGACATACTGACTGGGACCTCATGTAGTCTAGAGGTAGGTGATTCACCATTATCACCCTTCAGTTGTGGGTTTGATTCCTATGGCCTTATCAGACCTGACAGGGTGTCACCCACCCAATGGGTTTTCCTTTTTCAAAATATTTATTAATATAAACTTTATAAAAATATAGTTATTTCAAGAAAATACTAAAATAAAAATAATATATTTTAATCTTGATGGATATCTCTTTATTTTCATTTTCTATACCAAAATATAATAAACAATAATTACAACAAAAATGATTGTCTTCAAAAAATACTATTAGTCGCCATAAAATTCCATAATATGATCTTTCAAAAGTGGTTACTAACATTATTAAATTATGATCAATCATAATAATATAATCCTATGATGATATTATAAACTCTAAAAAAGTCATACTAATATCAAAAGTTTTTTAAAGCCTGCTTTGATACTAACTATAAGGAAACATCCTTGAAAATTTCATATTCTTGTTAGTTTAAAATAATAAATCAAATCATATTCCTAAGAATATTTTCTGTTTAGAGTTTTGGAGGACTAGGAAAAACTATTATGTGGTAAACTCACATAATAGAAGTGGAAACCTATACTTAGTATCCTATTTTTCAAAAAAATATAAATATCTAAAATAAAACATGATTTCTTATGCTGATATATCTTCGTCATTTTACCTACATCTCATCCTTTAACAAACTATTCCTTAAACCATGTGAGATTTTTTTTCAAGCTTGTTATTTTCCCAAAATCTCAATAAGTGGCATAAAATAATGAAAAACATTAGTACAGTGAAAACCCAAAAGGAATTTACTAAAAAACATAACTTTTTTACCTTGAAAAAGTGATCATCAATTAAAAAATATCATTATAATGCCTTTTGAAAATAAAATTATTATCATGGAAACTAATAAGAAATCAAATAAATGATAAGTAGGAGACATGGGACATAATTAAACTAAAATTGAATAACCATGTGGTCTAATTCCATCTATGTCACTCTTACCAATTGAATAAACATATCATCATCTTCTTTAAATGAAACTCTTAAAAATGTAATATCTATATGGTTTACTTCCATACCTAATGCATTAGAGGTTATAACCTAACCAACCATACTTGGTTTATCAGATACCCACCCATAAAATGTCAAAGTAACATTATATAACAAAAATACATAAATATTTCAATTTTAATAATTTACCTAATAAAATTTTATTTTCACTCCTAAGAAAATATTTTCAGGTTATCGAATAACCATATATTTTCAAAACCCATTTAAAACAATTGAAAATAAATTTTTTTAATCAATCTGTCCCATACCACTTTGAATGTTTTGAAATAAATTCAAATGTTACAATTTTAAAACATTAATTTAGATATAAATACATTCATAATAACCATTTATAAAATATGGATATGAAAAATAATTATTTATAGGAATAAATATTTAAAACATTTAAAATGATGTTTTTGTTAAAGAGTCTCTTGCCTTGTATTCAAATTATTGGGTACAATCACCACCTTCATCAATAATAAACATTATTTTATTACTTACATTCTTGATATCCTTTTTAAACATTATTATTACATTTATATCAAATATTATCCTTTTATTAAAACACTTAATTATTTAATTTCATGTCAGATGTTTTATCGATATTTGGTACTTGAGTTGAAAATGAACTCGCAATGATGTCAACAGTAAATGTGGAAATTAGTTCATCATCTTCATAACAATATTAATTATATAATAAAAACATTTAAATATAAAACATTCTTTTAAATAAAACCAATTATGTATTGTTATGAAAAATAAACAATTTTATAATCATTGCAACAGTAGGCCGTATGCACGCATGGGAAACTTTTCCATTTTTTAATGATCATTATATAAAGAAGGTAAATGTTAATTTATCATTAAATGATGAAAATAATATAATTAATATCATAATAAACATATAAATATTTTCATATATATTATCCATGTGATGTGGTTATGAAAAAGGAATCAAATCGCTTCGTGGAGGTGATTATTCACCTGTATGCATGAACAACGGTATCATTTTGATGGACATAGAAAGGTATAAATTTAAATTATATATTATTCATTAATAAAGATACATATGTCATTAATATCATATATGAACTCTAATATAATAATTCTAACTATTCTTGAGAGATGTGGATGGAAAACGAATTATATTGTTTAAGAGGTCGTAGTCCGTCATACCCACGACCGAATAATTCATTTACCATCTGATGAAATTGGATATACATTTAAGTTATGATATTAGAATAAACATGTATTATTATATTGAGGATAAATGATTTATTATTTCATCTTGGTGGAAGAAGATTTGAAGGAAGTGTAAAAAGAAATTTAATATAAAATCTTAATTAAAAATTATAAATCTTCCTCAGAAGATATCCTTTGATTAAAACCTTAAAACCTATATAAAAGGTGTTCTACCTTAACTAAGTCCCCTATAATGTGAACCTTAAATCATGTAAGGTAATTGGGAAGATCAGGGATGAACCAAATTGGGTTTTATGTGTGATGAAAAGAGAAGAAGTGGTGCCCTTTTTTTAGAGATGGGAGGGGAACTCTTGGAAATCTTCAAAATATTTACTTAATATAAATAATATTTATATTCAAAATGGGTCTATATTGATTTATTTCTATGATAATAAGATTTTGGATTTAATATTAATCACCTAATAAATACTATATAATCTATGACTATTTTTTAATCCTTATATTTTTTAAACCATAATTTTACCTTTTAAATCTTAAAGTGATATAATGTAATTTTCATTTTGAGGGCTAATATAATTACAATATAATTCCAAAATACCATTAAATGATTCATTAATGAAATTTAAATAATTATCCCAATCACTAATAAATTATTATTTAATTTTAAATATTAGTAATGTCACTTATGACACTAATCATTCCTTTACATTTTTAAAAAAATATCATAATTACATGACATCTTCGAAAAAATGATTTAAATCATCAATTATATTTTCATGTCACACCGTAAATTAGTTGAATACATTAAATATATCAAATTTCATTTATTTTAATTTATTTGATATCATTTGTGCGATTCTTCCATTAATTAAATAATTATTCCATCATCATCATATCAACAATTAAGGGAATTATTTTATCACTAAAAAATATAAATAATTTACCATGATGTTGAAAAATAATTTTTATATCATATGACTATTTATAGTAAAACATATTACCTTTATAACCTCGAAGTAAAAATATTTCACTTGTTAAAAACAAAATTATGCAAAAATTAAATTCTCTTTTAATAAAATATTACAAATATCATACTCCTATCCAAGTGGAATCAAAAGCTCCTAATTTCAAACCATGTAATATTTTTATTGAAACTAACCCATCAAATAAAATTAGTAAATGTTTTGGGGTGATTTTATAATATTTATTAATTTTTTAACCACAATTACCCAATTTACCTTTTATAGTATTAATAAAAAATACTAAAGATACTATTCATATAGTATAAAAAAGAAAAGGGACATATTTAAATAATTTGGAATTTATGAGTCCAAATACAAAATCTATTTTTAAAAATTTATAAAATATAATTGGAAGAAATTAATTAAAAATTAATCTCGTTAATGAAATGACAGAACATTTTTTTAATGTAAAATATTCAAAAGTTCCCAATGTTTTCATATATAATTTCAATGTGAAATTGATTCCAATACAATAAATTGGATTAACTAGTAAATATTGATTAAACTATTATTTTAAAAAATTAAAAAATATATTTGATCAATGTAAATAAATTTGATTAAAAACTAATGTACAATTAAAATGAAGTCTTTTTTCACTAATTATAAAAACCTAAAACTTATCTGAAAAAATAAAAAAAATTCAAAAAAAGTAAATTTTTATTTCACAATCTGAAAAAATAAATTTGTTTTTTCAAATAAAATTTTTAATTTGTATGAAACTAGATTTTAAAAAAGTGAACCATCAAGTTGTGTCAAAACACCTTTTTTTAATAATTATTTTGTGTATAAAATATCATTTTTTCTTATTCCATTTCTAGAAAACATATAAGATTAATGTTAAAGATTATCTTTAATATTATATATATATCATTAATATAATCTAACATGAGTTAATTTTTTTTTATTAGTATAAAACACACTTTTACACATTTAGATAGTTTTTCAGAAAAGCATTTTTATTAATTTATAATTAATTGGTCATCGAAGAAATAATTATATATACATTTGAAAACAATATTTTCATAATTCAGTTAATATTTTTCATTAAATATATTCTAATGTATATTTTTTTACCATAACATTTAATTTATATTATTTTTTATGATGTTTCAACTTACGTGTATACAACAATTTTATGTATTTTTCTTATGATTTTGTCTCGTGGATAATTATTGAAAATTTACAATTCAACTCTCTTATGTATTATGGATTTTTTTTGAAAACCCATTTCTCCATGATTGATGATTAATTACCTTACTAATTTTGTTTGATTATCATAAGTTATGATCATATTCTCACACCTTTATTCTTATCATATCCACACATATGAAAATTTATATATATCACCCATATTGAACCTTAAAAATAATCTTTGTTCAAAAGTTTTATATATTAGTTTCTACCAAGGTTACAATGTATTGTATTATGTATATTGAGTCAATAAGGGTGCCATTAGTAATTAAATGTGATTAATATGATGACTGTTGTACTTAACTAGAATATTTATGTACATAGCCTCCATGTACATTAATACTTTAGGGATGTTGAGAATGTTTATTTTCAAGATATATTAAATAATCATTAAAATTTTTTAATATCTATGAATGTTATTCTTGGGTAATTATAGTTTCTATAAATGTTTGTATTTCTTAAATTTGGCTTTTAGGATTAGAAAATATTTCAGGTAATCCAAATTGTATGACTAAGAATACGAGAACATACTATGTTATGATAATAAAAGCGTTTTGATTTTCCAAGAAAATATAACCCAATTTAGATACGAGAAATTGGATATTACCATGGTAAAAATATACGTACGATAAACAACTATAAAAGGTGATGTTTGAGTAATAACTCAATCTTCATAGGTGCATGATGAGCAGGCCTGATAATGAAAACCTATTTAGACACTCTCGGGTGATATATTTGGTTTACCTAACAATTTATTTATAAGCCATTATTATTAATTAGAGGATAAATCCAATGGAAACATATTATATTATGTAGTGATAAAAGATAAACCTAAAGTATCATGGGTTTATAAATCTATGGATTATCATAATATTAAAGGAATACATACCCTTTTGAGGTTTTACGTGCTGGTATTTTCAGATGATTATATATAATTTGGGTTAGATATATGGAAATAAAAAATTCTAAATTTGTATGAATTATACTGAAATTCATATTAGAGGTATAATACTATTTTATTTGGTGGGAATATGTTAATTATTTTAATAACTAGTGTTACTATAATCATTGATTTTGAGTTAATTAAGGATTATTGTGATAAAATAGTTACTAAAATTTTCAAAAATATTTTTTCCAAATAAATAAAAATGGGATGTTTAATTTATTTGGATACTAATAGATTATTAATATTTTTATAGAAATAAAATTTTCTGGGGACATTATATGATTAAGGAAATAATACTTTTGGGAAATACATATTTTCTTAATTTATTTTACAATATATTATTTTATATCATTTATATATAAATCCATGTTATTTTATGGAAAGGGGTATCTTGTACTAAGAGAAAATATGAGTGTAGTATTCATGTTTCTAGTATGTGACATTATAACTTCTTGAGAGAAATTTAGGATCAAATATTTTTGTTTTTTGAGTTTTGAATCTGGTTAGAGATATTTTGGGGGATTATTAAGTTTATCTATTTTGGGAATATTTTTTTTTTAAAAGTGTATTATTGTTGAGGTTTAGGATTTCAATGTATTTTTACGTCATATAATTATTTTCCTATTTTGGATATTTTTTTCTAACTATTTTTTTGGTAAATATCTAAAGAGAGAATGAATATTTATTCTTTTATAAATCTTCTAATCCATTTATAGTTTTTTTAGTTCTTTAGGAATGATAAATTCTTGTTTAATATTCATTTATTATATTAATAGATGCGCTATTGAATAGTATTTAAGTACATCCAAAGCACGATATTTCACTTCTGAAATGAAAATAAATTAAGTGTTTATGTTATTTCATATTGTCTATATTAATGGTCAATTAATTCCACAAATCAAGTAAGAGAATGATATATCTATAGATTTTTATATGGAATATACCACTCAACCATCAAGGATTTTTTTCAAACCTAAGAGTATAAGAATTATTCATACATGTTCTGAAAGATTCATAATTATGAAATAGTATTTTTACCATGAAGTGACATAAAAAGTAGTTATCATGATATAACATGCACCTGATGATAATATTCTGGAATGATATTATCATTCTAGAAAGTTATTATTAAAATATCAATGGATAAATTCATTTAATAGTGGTGGTATGTATAATATATTTTTACTTAAAATAAATTGTAATTATTCGATAGCATTATTAACAATCAGTATCAATCTTTAATAGAACCATGATATATTATATCCTAGTTAGTAAATCAATGGGAAAAAATACGATAAACAATATTATGAAATATATATTATATATTTTTACTCAATTTAATTTTATTTAATAATTCATAATAAATAATTCCTTTTTTTTGAAAATTAATTTTATACCTCAAAAATATGATTTTTGTAGATATTATTTTTATTTCGTTTTATAGAAGGAAATTATAATTAATTTCCATAGTTTTTATAAATTTAATTTTAGAAAAATAATATTATTTTTCAATTTAGAGATTCAGTATTTTTTTATAATGAATTTATGGGATTTACGGAAATGATTTATTTTTCAATGAATAGTGAAAAAAATAGATATCTGAAAAACTTCAATTGATTTTCAATAAATAATGTATTTTAAGAGTATAATTATATATTTAAATTGATATTAAATTAAAATAATTCCCCATTCATTAATAGAATATAATTAAATACATACCAATCATTATTATAATTGCAATTTTTATAAGATAATTTTGTGGCATAAAAATATATTTTTCTATAAATTATCTGTATATAATTTTATGCATTAATAATATTTTTTATACTATTTATTTAAATTTAAAATTTAAAATGAATTAATTAATTTGAATTGTAGGGATCCAATTTGATAAAATTTTCCCTTTTATTTCAGTTCATTATGAATAGTAACAATGGAAAATATTTTTCATCTTAGTATGAGTAAAACAAGTGAAAATGGTTAAAACTGTGTGATATGGTCTCAAAATCAACACAAAACATTCCATAATTAAATTTTATGATTTTTTCTGATCAAATGAATCCTAAAGTATAATATAATGTATTTTGGTGCAATTTTAATTTGATAGTGACATTTATGTTAATTTGTACTAAGAGAATTAAAAAATTTAACAACATTTATTTTAATATGTATAGTATATTTTCATTGGGATAAAAATAATATTTGATTAATTATAAATTATTATTTTCATGATGAATAAATTTTTTATTATACAAATTAATTATGTATTTTTTGATGATATAATTAGTTTCAACTATTTCAAAGCACTGATACAATACTTGTGAAAGTATTAGTAAAATCATAGAAAATGATTTTTAAAACAATTAAATTATTATGTTTTGGATGAATTGTGGTGTTACAAATATTATATAAGTTTTTATATATTATAAATTATTATAATTTTGTATATATTCATGTTTCGTTGCTACCATGATGTCATTGAAGTCTAATTATATAAATAAACCCAAAAATTATTTTAATAATATAGTATATTTAATAATATTTTAATAAATGATTTAAAAAAATATTCCAAGAGGATATACAGAATTTTTAATTTTATAAAATTTCAAATAGGGGCCATTTCAATCCATTTTTCACCTTGGGGGTAAAATTATTTTGTAGAAATTATAAAAAAATGTGTTTCCATGATTACGGAACAGAGAGTTAATGTAGGGTTTAAACAAAAAGAAATAAATTAAAAATGACATAAAACCATGTATAACTTTAATTGGATAGTTATATTTATACCATAAAATCATTTTATTAAAATCTATTTCTATTTGGAATCATTATACATTAGAAAATTAATAATTATGTTTAAATCTTTTAAGTCATTCCAATTGTGTCCTTTATATCAGTTATAAAAGTCCAACTCCTCTTATCTTAATTCAAAATGTATGATCCTAATATATCATCCAATTCCATCAATAATATTTTTTTTATTCATTCCCAATATTCTATATATTCTCTTATTTTCATTTTAAAATCCTAATAAGTCGAAGTTGTAAGAAAATAGAGGTCTCCCAAAGAAGAGTTAATTGACATATCCAGTTCTTTAAAATTTTATCTATTATAGTACTTCAATAAAATATACTATATCCATATTATCATGATTAATATATTGTCATTAATACACATATAATTTAATATGATTATTATAATACCATTTTCCACATTATTTCTATTAAATGGGAAATGAAAGTATCTCTATGTCATACATGCATACTATGACTTCCATGTTCTGATATTATTAATATTAGAATAATTATCATTCTTGGTTAGTCATTATAATAGATTTTAAATTTTTAAATGGTACATATAAAATATTTATATATACAAATTTATGATATATTATCTACCTTCTAGCATCTTCTCCATTGGAAAATGATAAAACCATATGTCGGTACGTTTGGACCACACCACTATAAAGCGATATGATTCTTTTATCTTTTCCCATTTACATGGATATTAATAAATAAAGATTTAATTACTAAATAATACTTATTATGATAAAATAATAATTTTTTAAAGTTAAATTATTTGTTATATTTCCTCCATTATATCAACTAAAATGTGGAAGCATCACTTTTGGGTGCATAAAGAATATTGTCTTCACGAAGTGATGTTGTTAAATTTATGTCACCTATATATATGATTTATTATGAAAGTGTATATTATTAATATACATGGTATATATGTCATGATTAACATATTTAAGATTATGACTCCATGACAATGGTTCATGTACAAGAAAATAGATCTAAAACATGCATGGAAAACATATCAGTTTTTACCCAAATAATCTTATTAATTAATGAATTTTTAACAAAAGGATAGATGAAAATTATAAAGGATTATACATAGTATGTTATTAATAAATATTATTTTTGAATAATTTTTAATAAGAAAATATTTATTATATTGGATTTTTGAATGTTTATGAAGTAAGATGGGACTTGACTTATGGGTTTATCGTCTCACGTTTGTTTCTATGAGACATATACAGTATTAAAATCTATTTTCAATCAAGTGGTGTATATGCTAACACCATTATATTTAATATAATTTATCCATTTTTATCTATGTTCTTTAAAATATATTTTTATATAATATTATTCAAAGGGATATGAGTAAAAATGTTTCCAAAGTTTTTAGGTTTTATGTTACTATCTCATTTCATATCAATATTATCTATTGTAAATTTACATTGAGGGAAATTAAAAGGATCAAATAAATTAATCCGAATATAATTTTATATCATTTATTTATTCCAATAATTTTGATACATTATTACCATTTTACACATTTGTTTACACAAAATTTTTGGGGTTTTTTTAATAAAAAGATGACATTTCTTAATCTTTGGTCAAGTAAAATTTTTGTCCATATCTATACTCTTGAATATCCTTTTATAAAAGTTATTCCATAAAATTTTAGAATTTTAAAAAGTAAATTTTCATCACCATTGAATTTATTTAAAATGGACTAAAATGGAATCATCCTAAATTTTTTCCAAACAAGTCATTTAGGACTTTTTGCAAAATTGTGGAAATAATGGTCTCTTTTAACATATTTGGTGTAAATGAAATTTCCAAACACAAAGATTATTATTTTAATTGAAGTATAAATTATAAATATCAATTTTTATTTTAAAATAAAAGTATTTTCAATGTATTTTGAGAACCTAAATATTAGATGTTATTAAAAGATAAAACATTTATTCTCATTTGTTCAAACATTGGTTAGAATGTTCCTATATATGTATTTTTCATCTCTATTAACATCATTTAAGGTATTTTATTATCAAAAGAGGATATGTCTTATGATAGAATACCTATTATATATTTGGATTTAGTATGATGATGAGGATTTTAAAATGATTTTTTGAAACCTAATTCTCTCATATGGGTTAATTAAGATATAATGAATCCTTACTGAAAGCCATTTAATTTCCATGAATTACATAATGATGAGTTGATGAAATTTTTATAAAAATATTTTCAATTCCAAGATTTACTATATGATTATATGATAAATGTTATCTTATTGAAATCATATATATGATTTTCATTATATGAAATGTGGTTCAGGAATTATCTATCCTTCCAACGCACTGAGTAAAGACATATATCTCGTGAGGTAATAATAATTCAAATTGTTTGTGAACCTATTTTAGTTAGAGACTCTATCCAATAAGATATTATTGGTTGTAAATATTGACTAGTAAAATAATTCCATATGGAATGAACCCAATCCACTATGATAGTCTTGGTAGTGATCATTGACTAAGGAAATGATTTTCTATTCCTATTAGTATGAAAAATCCTATGTATTATTCATTTGATATGTTATCAAGGATCATGATTGATTATTTGTATTTTTGAATCTTACTCCCTATATATTTAATAATCCAAATTAATTTTCCATGGTTTAATAGTAATCATCTTTTACTTATTGTGTACGATATTGTAATATATAATAATGTTCTCATACTATTATTCTTATATTTTCTCAATTACAATATTTGATTTATATAATGTATATTTACCCTAACAAAGTATACAATTAACCTTTATTTGGATTTAATTTTCTACAGGTTAGGGGTATTAAGTATGGTTTGTCCAATATGGGAACTTATGTAATGAAATATTTTTTGATGATGAATATTTTTTCTATATAATATAATTATGGATCTATTCTATAAGTAATCTAAAACATTATGGTTCCCATGTAGGATTATATGTATGAATTATTGAATATCAATTAAAAGTTTCTAATATTTTTGTATTTTATTCTCGGGAAATTATATAAGAATCATGGGATCATATAGTAAAAATAATTTATCATACACATTAACTCACATTTTTACTAAGACCACATTATGTATGTAATATTTATTTTAAAAGGATGTAAATTAGTAAAGATCATTAATTTATTATTTATTTATATATTAAAGAAACACTAAATTTAAGTTGGAATATCATAAAATAGAAAAAGGTTTTCTTAGGGTTTTTATTTTTATTAAAAAATAGAAATTTAAATATATATATATTGGAGGATGTTGTGAATATTCATGAAATATTTCATATCAAAATGTGTTAATTCAACTAGAATATATTTATATATTTTTTTATTAAATGAAAAATATTGGAAGAGAAATTTGAGTCAAATAGATAATTTTATTTTCATTTGAAAAATATTATTTCTCGATGAAGATGGTTTTTAGAAATATGAAGAATATTTTTAAGAGTGTCAATCTATGTTATTTATGAAAAATAGTTATTAATGATATCATTGATTATGATATAATTAGAATAAAATTTTATGGATGTGAATATAATTGAAATGGTCAAAAAATTAAATATTTAATATATTATAGTGTTCTTGAATTAAAATAAAGTACTTTGGAATTACTCTAATTATTTTGATATTTATTTAAAGCTGTATATATATTTTTATATATGGATAAATCCATAAGACATAATAAAAATTTACGAATTAACAGCTTCTGTGTGAAGGTAAGTCTTAATATTCATGAACAACATAAAGGTCATAATTAAAAACATGTTACTATAATAATGTTCCTAAATTTTTTGTAATGGTCACATTGATTATTATAGGATACATTGATGTATCATATAATTAAAAATACTAATATAAATTAAAATCCTTAAAGAAGTAACTATGTAGTGGTAATTTGAACCATTAATAATGTCAATTCATGTTCTTGATAAGGGTAACTTTGAAATAGAATTATTTGATGGTTTTTTAGTGGATAACTAATTGTTATCTAGTTTTTTTGTACCAATTAAAATTCAATCTATGGTATAAATAAAGGTATAATACATTTGTGTAAGGATATGAAAAAATAGAGAAATATAATGATAACTCTAGTTATCAGGATGTTATATAGAGAGAGTTTAAAAGATACAAAAGGGTGACTATCCTTCATCATAAAGTCAGTATATAGTTGTGAAAAGGAAAATCTATTCCATTCCATAAATATAGTTAATATAATGTAAACTTTATTAAATATTATTAATATATAAAATAAAATAATTCCATGTATAGTTTTTTTTCAATGTTAATATATATCGAAATATTAACTAACATTGATCAGATATATTTCTATGAATGTGGAATCCATAGATTTAATTGTTTCTTAAATTAAAAACCATAATAAAATATATCTATTCATGTATATGTCTTAATAATTGAAAATATCACATTAGTAAATAAATTGAATTTTGAAGGAATCAAAGGATAAAAATAAAATGGAATGGACCCCATGTATCAGTTCACCTTTGAATGTTTTTTTAGAAGAAAAATATCATATTAGAAATGTTGATAATTACCAGGTTGTTGTTAAATTTCCAAGGTCATCATAAGAGGATATTAATTTATTCAAATCAATGTTAATGGATCATATATATATATATAATTTGATGAGTTGTGTTTATTTTTATTTAAAAAATATTAATTATGGAGAGTGTAGAGATTTTTTAGATGTGGTATAATTACTTGTGAATGAATCTAGAAAATGAAATAAATTTTTACGGCAAGAATCCACAACAAAATAAGTATCACAATACCAATTCGTGCATTTATAAATTAATATACATAATATATAAATGAAAATATTTAGGGGTAAATGTGATTGTGAAGGAAACTATTGAATAAATAATTTTGTTTAATTTATGCATTCCAATATATTATTATATATGGGTTTTTAAAGGGACCAGTTTATGTTTAGTAACTAAGAGGTTAATAATTTTAGATCCAAATAACTGATCCTTAATCAATTTTTTTATCAAGTGTATATAATCTTTCAATTTGAATAATATTATGATATTAAGAATAAAATTTACAGAGATTAATTATTCTTGAAAATAAAAAAATGAGACATGACACTTCTATATTGTTATAGAATAATTTTGTAATAATTTTAAAAAATAAATATCCAATGTTATTGCTTTGAATATAATAAGAATAAATAAAGAAGAATTTCTAGTGTAGTTTATGTTACAATGATGAAAAAATGGATTGGGAAATGTAAATACAGACTTGGTACATTAAGGGAAGAGGAAAAATAAGAATAATAGATATTGATATGGATTATAGATCACAAAAAATGGAATATTCGTATTTACCATATCAAATAGAATATGAATAATATTTTTTAAAAAATTTAATGCACAAAAAAATAGTGGTGACATGGGAATATTATAGTGAAGAGGAAGATTGAATTAACAGTACATAAAAAACAAGAAGATATTTTAAATTGGATTAAGAATCTTTTGGTGTTATTACAACATTGCATTATAACGGTGTGGGAGACGATAATGTGTAGAAATCACTAAAGAATAATCAATATTCTTGAAAAATAATTTCTTATAGATTTTCCAAACTCCATAATTCCATGGTTCTGTAGGAGTATTGTAGAAGTTATTTTAGCAGTACTGTAGTAGTACAGTGTAGGTAATGTAGCAGGTACTCTAAGAGTATTGTAGCATGTAATGCTCGGTACTCTAGCAGTCATAACTATTCCCCTTGGGCCACCAGTTTGGTCATGGAGTCTTTAAGGCCTTCAAGCCACCCAAGACATCAGTTAAGTAAGACTTTCGGGCCACCTCATGGCCTTCAGGTCCATCTGATAGGTAGATGCACCGTTAGATTCTACAAAGAACTAGCTCGAGAGGAGGATTCAAGAGTACGACGCATTAACCAGAGCAGGTTTAACGGATTTGGAAGAATAAGAGGGTATGGAATTGCCATCGGTATCGGGCATTTGAATCTATGCACAGGACAGCTAGTCGAACAGCCATGAAAACGTGGAGATCTATTCATGATGCAGATGATGGGGAGGGGCGGTTTCAAGTAGTCATAGTTTGTATGATCTCCTTTAGACCTATAGGTCATGTAATTTGTCCAAGCCTATGTGCTATGTAATCTCTAAGCCTACGGGCCTTGTAAGGGTTCCTCCTCATCCCTTGAAAGGGTGGTTATCAAAAATCAATAAATAATAATACCTTCAATCTATTCATATATTGAGATGTTTTTCATATAATAATAGAGCTAATAGAGAGGAAATGAGTAATAATTTATCCTAAGTAGTGAAATTGGTAAAACGTTATGGGAGAAATGGTATAAAAAAGATTAAAAGTCATCAATACTCATTACCCCCCCCCCCACACACACACACATACAGTGATACTATCCCAGCCAATCCCCTCAGTTAGTATAAGTGTCTAGTGCACATTTGATTTGATTACCTCTTTTTCAAATTATTCTCCTTTGAGAATTTGACATTCTTTTTCTAGTTTTATCATGAACTAAAACATTAGATGAGTTGATCAAACTTCATATCAGAATTTTACTTAAACCTATTATGAAAAAAATAATGAATATTGATTTAATTTACCATATTATTTAAATAAAAAAATCCATGTTACCCTCGAAAAATTCTATAGTTGATATATATAGTTTATAAAATAAATTATATGATATGAAAAAAGTGGTAAGAATCAGTGCGGGTGATCATATATTAACTAATTTAAAAGATATATCTTTTGTGAAATTAAAATATTTGATGTAACACATCCCTAAATAAATTTCTCTTTTATATTAGAAATTGTATAATGATATAAGGAAGAGATAACTAACCATAAATAATTGTTAGAAAACATATAAAATTATTTGAATAAAAAAATGTTTACCTAATAAAAATACCTATAAAAGGTATGATCTATAGAATCAATTAATATTTAAACAGTATAATTGTTCTAAAAATATAAATAAGGTCGAATTTAAAAAATTAGATAAATGGATGAGGTCGTAATTGAATTTTAGAAGAAGTTATGAACATCTGAAGATTATTTGAAAAATAGGAATGATGTTAATGATGAAAAATTGGATGATAATTTAAATAAGTATAAGGATACAAAAAAATTTATATCTAAAATAAAGAAGGATTTGATATGACTAAGTTGAGAAAAATAGTAAAGAGTGTGAATACATATTTATAAAATTGGTTAATTATAAATAAATTTTCAATTTGAAGTGTCTTGAACACAAGGTTAAAATTGAAAATTAAGAAATTGATCAAGTTATGTCTCAATAATTAAACAAGGTAGAAAATAATATGAAAATTAATTTTATGGATAATTTAACTGTTAAAAATATTATAAATTATGTAAAGAAGTCTATAAAATCCTTTTACAATCAATTTCATGTAGTTTTAAAGAAGGATATTCCATCAATTATAGATTTTTATTTTTATTCTAAATATATTTTCATAAATGATTTCATTGTAAATTAATAATATTCACATATATGGATTAATAAAAATACATGTGATTCTTTCACCAAGTCCATGTAAGTTAATATAAGTAGAATATTTGTTTTTTCTCTATAGAGAGAGAAAGCATCTACAAAGAATGGAATAAATAAGATGCATCTATGTATGGAAAACATGACATTCATAAAAGGATATCAATATTTAATTTTGGAAAATTATGGGGTTATAATATATTTTTAAATTGGTTATTAAATTATTTGTTTAATCCATATATTCCAAAGTGGAATCCCACTTCAGGGGGAGAAATTATAAGAAATTCTTGAACCATCTACATTTTAAGAAGTGGAATCTTTTAGTTTTAAATTTATCCAAAACACATGAAGATATACTTAATGAGAAAAATGGTTTCATTAAAAAATGTGATTCATGTTTATCTCAATATGTATCCAAATAGAATTGAAAATAAAGACCATAGAATAAGGAGAACAAGTAATATACTTCCTTAATTATAATGATGGAAAATTATTTAAATATATAGAATTATATAAAAATAATCAAACAGTAATGATGGTTAGTCATTTGGTGAAAAACCGAATAATATCTATAGGAATACAAAATCAAAAGGTGGTGGTGGGGTGAAGTGAAATCAAAATGATAAATATGGAATCTATAAGAGGGATTCTAAATAATTTATGATAATTTATCAAATTAGTGTTGAGAATACAATGAAAATCAAATAACTATAAACAAAATATTTCACTAATATATATATATATATTCAACATAATGATAACCTATGTTATAGAAAAAATAAAGACTACCACATTCATAAGAATACCTATTAAATATATGAGACCGAAAGGTATCCCTATGAAAGATGGATAATTCATTAATAATGAAGTGATGGTTATTACACAGAATGATAATAGAGTTTTTAGGATTGTAATGATACCTAAATACCAATAAGTTCAAATGAAAAGATGGGGTTGCATAAATAATAGTGAAATATTGTTGGGAAAATGATCTCAACCTTGTTTTTAAATGGTTTTTACAAGACATTCCATCTTATTAACTATTTTATGTGCCATATTTTTATTCATAGAATACTTAGAAGTGATGGTTATGCATTTTCATAAGTGGGTAACATAGATATGAGAGTTTGTTGTCAAAATCAGGATAAAAAATATAAATAAGAAACTATTCATGATTAATCCCACAATTGGAGCATCAAATAAAATTGGATGAAAAGATCATCCTTGATAAAGATAGAATGTATGTTCTCAAATATGGAAATAGATATAGTGGAAATCGGGTTGCTCAAATAAATTTTATCAGATGATATGGATCATATACAAATCATTTAAAGTGGAAGAACATTTTACATTCCATAATCATCCAAAAACATACATGATGGTTATTTAGACTATTCTAGATAACACAAAGATATTACTAACCTAGCCATAAGTGAGTACTGGGGTCCTCTCTTAACCATCGTGTGTACCGCCCCTTTCAGTAGTCAACCCCACTAGTCTTCCAACCTGTGGTGCAGATCTACCCCTTTTTGCATGCGCTTCACTACGCACCCCTTCCTCTTATGCTAGCAAGCCGATTTTTATCCCTATACATCTTTAAGGTTACTCCCACATCATTTTTGGTATATATGTCTTGGATGAGTTTCCTTGTATTGAAAAATTCTTTAGTATAAAGCATATACCCAAATATTGGCATGAATTATCTACGTATAATAAGGGCCAAAGCATAAGCCTGGTTAATCTGAAGACTATGATATTTTTTTCATTGATGATACTTCAGATTACTCTATGAAAAATGTATTTATATTTTTTCATTTTCTTCAGACTTCTCAAATAATTATTTTAATAATTTATGGTTGAAAAATATGGGTGCCAATATTGGTAAAAAGAGTTACAAGAGGAACATTAAAAGATTTATTTTAAAATAATATCCATTACCTTGAGATTGTTTCATAACGTATATCCTTTATCTTCCTGAATAATAAATTTAGTCTAATTTAATACTTTAACAGAATCCTTTGTCATTTTTAATGTTGGTTTATATTATTTAACAACATGTTGTTATATTTAATAATTTAATTAAATTCACTTTATTAATTATTTAAGATATTCAGCTCAAATATCCTAAATAAATATGGTAGTTTTAATATGGTCGATGATGTCATTATTACATCATCCACAAAATATTATTGATGAATTAATTATCATTTTAGACATCAATTATAATTTAAAATCCATATATTAAATATTTTTATAAAAAATTTACTAGGTTTCAATATAAGAGAATATAGGCTATGCGTACGCATGGGTAACGTCTCCATTTTTCAATGATCGTTATGAAAAGAAGGTAAGTTTCATTTTAACATTAAAAAATCATCATAATATCACATATTCTATTTAATTTAAACAAATAAACATATATATATCATCCATGTGATATCTTGATGATAAATTAGTCACATCCCTTCATGAAGGTCGTAGTCCACAAATACACAAGAATGATGTTATAATTTTCTCACTAACATGTAAGAAATAAAATAATATATTATATTATAAGAATGAAAAATATTTAAGAATATGAAATATTAACATTACTTTAATCCTTATAACTGATCTTAATAGACTGTGGTGGAAAATAAATTACATCAGTTCCCATTGTAGTAGTCCACCTTAGAGATGAATGACATATTCAATTCCCATTTTATGGATGTAGATATTGATATATGTAATAATACTAATTATAATAACATATAAGATTATTTAGTATACTATAGTTATTAATTTATAATTTTTTATGAATTTATGAGAAATGTTGAAGAAGAAGAAAATCTAAAACATTTAGATAAAAACTATAGCTCTTCTTTGAAAAAAAAACATTGATTAAAAAATTAGGCCTTGAAAGGTTGATATTATTCCTAAGATAAGGACTCTATAATTAAGTTAGAGACTTTAGGATGTAATTTTAGGGGGAATGGCCAAAAAACGGGTTTTTAAGTGTGAAGTATTGAGAATAATGTGTTCCCATTCATAAGAGAGGGGATTCACACTCCTAAATTTTCTATAAATAATAAATCAATATCAATTAATATTTAACACCAAATGGATCCAAAACATATTAATTTAAAATATAAGATTCTTATATGTCAAAATACTAATATCTAGAAAATATTAGACTTTTTTTGAATATATTAATCCCTTTTTCTTTTGGATTTAACCCCAATTTAACCCTTTTATCTCTTTCCCATGAAAAAATGATTTTTTCTCATCAAGGGTTTATATAGTTTTTATAAAATGGAAAAAGGCTCAATAATTTATCATGGTTAAAATTTAAATCATTATTACAATTATATGGATTAATTTAAAATTTTAAATTATTCTATACCACATAATAAAATATTTTTTACGATTATATATCCTTAATGTCCATTTATATACAATTCATTACTTTTTCCTTAATGATATCAATATAACACCAATATTTCAAGAAAAATAATTTTCTACATACCTAATATTCCAAGACAAACTATAAAATTTTTTTTATCACATTAATTATATCAATTATTATTTATTTTTAAGTTTTTGACAACATTTATTTTATTTTTCTAATAACAAAATAATTACAACATCAATGTTGTGAAATAACTTAAGGAATTTATATTTTCACAAAAAAAAACCAAATATAAATTATCATGGTGAAGATAAGTATTTTATTTTTCTAAATAAAATTTACATTTCAATATAAACTATGTATAAAAACATAATTTAAATATTGTGATTATTATAAACCACAGTGTGACATGTTTGACATTTCATTAAAAAATTACTATAATAGCCATAATTTTATCAAATTAACACAAAAAATTCATAAATTGGACCATTGGATGATTATGGTCGAGATATACTACTCAAGGAAGATTTATATATGTATTTATTTAATTTTATATTTAAAATCATTTTATTTAATACATAAATTACTCGATTTAATATTTACAATGGTAATTAAAATTATTATCATTACAGTTTATATTTACCCAAAATAAAAATGATAAATTTACCAAATTTGGACCGATTTATTAAAAAGTTGGAATCTATATTTAAAAATTAAAAACACATTTTAGTTAGAATTTAATTTAAAATTAAAATTCCAAAACCTAACAAAAATCCAATTTTTTGAAAAAAATCACATTTAAAATATAATAAAAATAATATATTAAATTCATTTATAAAATAGAATTCAAAAAATTATAATCAGAATACTATAAATCATAATGAATTTATGAAATCTTAAAAATAACCCAAAACCTAATTTGACCACATAAACTATTAAAATTAAAATATAATTTTGAATTAACATCTTTATTTTTCACTATTCCATGAAAAATATTTTTCTTCAGAAAATTATCAAAAAAATTATCCTATGATAATTTTGACATAATGGATTAATAAATGAACATAATATTTGAAAATTAAAATTCCCTATATTTGAAAATAAAATTATATATCTAATATTATAATCAATGACTTTAATAAAACCATTCCCTTTTAAAATTTTATGAATAACATAATACATTTAAAATGAATATAACTACATAAGTTGAGTGTACTAATAAATAATAAAATCATTTATTTAATTATTACTTGTGTTTCAATAATATGTTTTGATAGTCATATTTCATATTATTTACTAATAAAATTACTGTTAGTATTTGTATATAAATATTATAATTTAAACAATTAAATTGTTATAGGAGTATCCATTAAAATTATTGGGTTTAATTTACTTTAATATTTATATAATACATAGAAAATAAAATTAATTGAAATTTATTCCACATTAAATGATATTAATTCCATACTATCATTTATAATTTAATAATTCAATTTTTTATCTAATGATATTATGATAGTTCATTTTGATTTTTTTCATCATATTTAATATTCCATAAATTAAATAATAATATAAAAATATATATTTAAAAATAAATTATTTCAATTAACTGTTATCTTGTTATTTCATTCTAAGACTTTCTGTGAATAATTTTTTTTTAAATTTATACAAAGAACTATAAAACTTCAATGTAGCTATTTGATACATATATACCCAATGAAAACTTTTCCAATGGATATATTCCCGATGGATATATTTTCGGGAACCATATATATAATAACTCTATGCCTAATAGCCATATTATTTAAAATATTCATATAAAATTCTTATATATACCCTATCAATCCTTCAAAACCTGATTAATAATTTTTTTATTTGAATCACTCTTAAATTTTTTATTTTATTCCTAATGTTTTTCTTTATTTTATTAATTGAAATCATGGCTATGATCTTCAAAAAACATTGAGGATAGTGATTTCATGATCCTTGTAGTTTTATTTACATATTATTTTAATTTTTTTCTTATAAAATAATTAATGATGTTTCATATTTTATTTACATAGTTTATTATTGTTCATCGTTTGTTATAACAATTTATCACAATATATCATGGACTAAATTTATTTTTCATTTCATGTGAAGCATTTTATCAATCACACAAAATTTATTGAAATAAAAATACATATTAAATTCATCGTGTGTTACATTGTAATTACATAAGGTATTTTATCTTTTAAATTTGTTTATTTTGATTAAAATAGAGGGTACATATTCCAAAATATATATTTGAGATAATATGTTACTACCCTAAATTAATTATTACCTCATAAAACAATAAACAGTTGAGTGGTCGTATTCCATTATAAAATATGTTTATAATCTATGATTTATTAGGGTTATTCCTTATAATATATGTATAGGTCCTGCAATATAAACATTTATTTTAGTAAATGTGATGGATAAGTTATGTGATTCTAGAAAATTGATATATATAAAACATCATGAACATGGGTGAGTTTTTGTGGAACTGCATAATGATTAGGTATCATCCCAACCTGAATGATTATATTAAAATGTTCAATGTGTATAGGGTTAAACATACACGATTTATAAAATTTCATAACCAATTTTTATTGTCATATTCTTCAAAATACTATGTATTCAACATCAAACTACAAACCTCATATATTATTATAATTTTTTATCTATTTTTGACTATCTTATGTATTGATATATTTCTAAATAGTTTACAACATCATTATAATATCTTGAAATATATCAGGTCTCAATACCTCTTCTAATATGTATTTCCAATTAATATATAATATCTAGTAAATTACTACTCTATTTTGAAGGCACATAATACTATTTAATAATGTGATGATTTTTTTTGAAAAACAAGTACCTTTTAGGGGAATGTATTATTCTAGTTAAGGTAATGGTCAATCTCGCATTTAATATTATTTACGTAATGTGTAGCATGCATATATAGTATTTTTAGTGTAGCATCATACATTGAAACCATTTCTTCTTTAATTTTCTTTAATCCAAGGGTATTACTCTTCATTTCAGATCATTGTTTCTAAAGGAAGTAATTATCGATGATTGTTACATTAAAATATATCAAATACATATGTTTTATTTCTTATTCCTACATTGTATTCTAGATTAATGATCACAATTGACCACTATCTCCTGTAAGGAAATTATACCACTAGTATATTCTATTCTCCAAAAAAATCGTCATAATCCATAGATATATTCTCAAGAGATAAAATCCATTAAATAATTACAATGGGATTTGTAGATACACTAAATGTTAGGGGCTTGTATCAGATAAAAAGATCCACCAATGGTGAATCAAACTATGGAACATTAAGTTTCCCCATTCAAGAAAGGATTATTAAAAATTACATATCTATGATTCCCTATTATGTTCACAATGTTTTTAGTTCTAATACTAGCTATATTAGCTTCCTCGTTAGGGAAATATCTTTATTTTCCATGAGAATTAATTCAATTCATTTTTTCATACACAATTTATAAACTATGTAATATAATAGATTTGCTCGTGTAATTATTAATGATAACATATAATTCTAAATCTGATGTTACACATAATATAAATTGAAAATGAATACATTTTTAATATCATAATTATAAACATGGTTACTTTGAAAATATCATTTAATCATATATATATCTTCAAGTCATTCATAATTGTTTAGAATTAAAATTTAAACCAACAAAAGTGTATCCATCAGGAGTGTCAAACTGGGTCTGTAGTATGGAAAAACTAACTATGAACTAGAATGATGGTTGAGATATACTCAAAACAACTCTTTTAAGGGTTGTCATCCCAAGATGAATCTTTTCTAAAACCACTACCAATTTTAGTATCCAGATAGAGATATATTATTTAGAAAAACACATAATCTATATATTAATAAATCTTTTATGATATTGAAATTCAATTCTTTATATCCTCAGTCTCTGTTATAAAGTTATGTTTAATAATATATTTTAAAAAAAATCATTTTCCCAAGGTTTCTACTAAACATACTCTGGTAAAAACTACAACAAACTTGACTCCAGTAACCAAGAGTCATTGTCTATTTCATTATATCAAAATAAATACAAGGAATATAATCCCAAATGACCAATCAATTTACTAGTCTTTAATAACCAGATACATACATGATAACCATTTTACATTGGAAACAAAATATAAAATAGAAAAAATGGTAGGAATCCAAGAAAGTCAATAAATGATTTCATCCTCATATCCTAAAGAATGGAATTAAAATAATTGTGATGTTAATTTTCAATTAATAATTTTATACAAATTGCTATATCAAGTGTAAATAATGAATAATCCATATCGAATGGTAGATAACTAAAAAATAATATTTAATCGACAATATGGTAATTAAATGAATACATGTATAATATCAATGTATTCATTTTCATAGTTAATAATAATAAATGAATTCTAAATTATGAAAATTTATACTATTGTATTTCATGATCACATACATCATGATATCAATACTCTAATATCATTCCATGAGGATAGTTTAATATATGGGTAGTAATACACTGAATACCCATTCAATTTGGGGAAATAAATCCTCTTATGATACTATCAATGTAACAAGGGTATATCTTTAACCAAGACCCTCCCATAACTCAATTTACGATGGATTACACATATATTTAATGAAAATTGAAATTTATAATCAATATTCCTTATCAATAAGTATCTATATTGAGTAAAAATATGTATTTAGAAAAAATTTATCTATCCATTAAAATAACATTCATAAAAAAACACCACATGTAAAAATTATATACAGTTTAGGAAGTAATAAAATCCATGATACAAAGAATATAGATATTTAATATAAAAGTAATTTATAATGAATAATGATCATAAATAAATCCAATGGGTAGTATATATACCAAAAAAATTAAATCAAATGCGTAATATTAAAATATGACTCAATGTAGTGAAATTGTGATGAATTCCCCCACCTCATGCATGCCTTTAGTTTAATTTAGTTTATCCTCCTTTATAATGGTTTTAAAAATTTTATTTATTTATATAAGATATATATTTGTATTTATAATATGATATTCATCCCTCTTATAACATCTTATTACCTATTGGTAATTAATATTTCACTATTATTGTTGTTTAGTGTGTTAACTTTTTTTTCAAGGCATGTTTTTTCATGGAAATTTTTATTGTTCTAAATATTATACAAAACCATTATCATTAAAATTATATAAATCTTATAAATATAATTTTTATTCATTATGTATATTTTTATAATCATTCTTTTTTGTTCATATGGTAAAATGAATCACAATGCTTTGTAGAGATGGTAAACCTAAGTATTTATGAAAAATGATATTATTTCCTTAATATTTATTGGGTAATAAAGTAAATGTTATATTAATTTTACAAAATCAATATAATATCATTATTGTGATCTATATATTCATTGGTTCCATAATTTTGACAATACAGGCGTGTCAGTGATGGAAAACAATTGACATCAACTCATGTGGTGGTTTTCCATTGTACACATTATCTGTGAGTTGGTTTATAATTTAAAGGATGAGGATATGGAAAATTATTATTCCATAAACATAATAACATCTTATTAGGTTTAGTGATAATAAAATTATCACTAGTAAAAAAATCCATTTATACCAATATGCTTGTCACTTTGGTTATCTACAATCGACGCAAATAAATGATTTTCTACATTGGTTATTTAATAACATGAGTGAAGGTAACAATTTTCTACATTATTTATTAAATAAATTTCATGGTAAATAAAACACCCACCATTTTCATATTGGTTATTTAATAACCAAAATGATAAATCAACTATTTCATATTGTTTATCCACAAAAATATGTGGTGAAGATTAAAAAAAATTAATATGATATTGTGACTAGTCATTTTGATTACATTTTTATGCATGACAACTTCAATTTTTCTATCACATAGTGGTATATTACCCATCCCTATTTTATTTATTGTCTAAAGTCACTACATTATTAAATCATAAACCAAAAATATCTTCATTAATTGATTTATGGCCTTAATTTATTCATTTTATTTTATCTGTAGGTCATGAATATATTTTATTTACCCTTTACCATATCCATCAATAATCACCCATTGTATTCCATCCAATGATATTTATTCATGTTGGTGTAACCATCTCAATAATAGTTTTTCTAAAATTCAATTTATGGGTTGTGTTTAATATATATATTTTTATGCATATAATATATTTTCAGTTGTATCATTTATTCCAATTTTCCTTTGATGAAACTTTATCATCTATATTATTAATTTTTGTTTTCAATATTATCATATATTAGGTTTTTATATTTGTGAATGTATTCATTTTTGAATGTGATTTTTAAAAGTTTACCAAATAATTATTATTTAATATTTACAAAGATATACCATTATTAATCAAACACCATGTAATTATATTTTTATGGAATGTTTTATGGTATTTTTGTTGTAGTTTTATTTAAAATTAATATTGAAATAAAATTTCAATATATAATAATTAATTTCATATTAAATATATTTTTTATATTTAATAATGATTCAATGTTGTACTAATGCACTATTAATAGGTGGTTAATAAGATGATTTTTCTGATTCTTTTTTGGAATTTTATAAATGAATTCTTTCAAATAATATCATGTTTTTATTCTTATGCTTGGAATTTTAATATATTAAGAAGATGAATATTTTAAATATCAATGATCCAATAATTTTACATGGCTTTAATCCATCCTATATTCCATGGATTTGGAATGGATAAACATGGAATAATTCTAGATCAATTAATTATAATGAATTTCATGATGATAAGTCTGATAAAATCAAATGATTGATTTTTTATATTGAAGTAGTGTGAATTGGGAAAGAACCCATAATTGATTATCAATATGGTGATAATGAAATACCATTGTATCATGGTTGTATATAATTTATAGTTTTATCAACTAACATATGATTAATTATTGTGAAGGAGAAGAATGGATGGATTGAAAAGAGTTTAAAAGAGTTTTTACAACTGCTGAAACATATAATTCCTAAAGTTAATGATCTTCTAGATTGAAATTATAAATGAAGAAAATTATTATGTGTTCTGGGTTTGGGGTACAATAAAATAAATTAATTCCCAAATTAATCTATTCTATATTGGATGGAATAAAATTTTCTTTCAGAGTGTCCTAAATTTGTTGAGTCAAAATATAATTTGAAATAAAATTTTAGGATGATTTAGCAGTTACAGGGACTCCATCTGAGTCAACATAGTATCTGCCTTTAATTCTCCATTTGAAATGTTTATTTGTAAATTCAAATTAATAAAAATATTAAGATGTCCTGGAGATGAGTAGATATGTGATGGAAAATTATAGCATCCAGCTGATTGTCCATAATGGAAGATATTTGATCAATAATTTCCATTAATTAGAAATAAAGATATTAGTCTCGTATTTGGACTATGAAAGGAAGAAATGAATCTATATAGATTCCTTAGTAACACACATAGTTTTTGGCATGTTTTCTTGTTAATTTAAAATTTATTTTAGGAATATTCTTTTAATATAAAATATATCATGTTGGGTATAATGATATATTGACCAAAAAAGTTTAGAAATTATATTTATGTTTTCATGTCACCAATAATTGATGACTTGAAAATTTTATTGGAGGATAGTATTAGAATTTATGACTTTTATAGAATAAAACATTTTTAACTACATGCAATGATTATTTTTAGATTAAATGGCTTTTGAACATATATGATTTTTTCTATATGAACTATGAAAGTGAATAAATACTTCCAAATTTCTAAATAATTGACTTCATACTATCTAAGGATATATCTGAGAAAAACAGTATACATTGTTTATCATATATTTCTTTCTAGGGAAGACTCTCATATAATATTCAAAAATTATTTCAATGGCTCATAAGAATATTATATATCTATAAAAACATTTTCCACTAATAAATGTTCTTAGAGGGTGAAAAACAATTATTTCAAATTTATAAAGACAAAAAAATTGATAATGATAAAAATATTTAGAAGAAACAATCAATATTTTTTTAGATACCATATTTGACATATCCTGATTTCAAACAAAAAATTGATTTCATACATTTGGAAAATAATATATTTTATGGTTTTAATGGAAAATTTTCACATTGTAAAAGAAATACTAAAGAAGGTTTGAATTCATGACCGTACTTAATCTCTATGGTATCAATGATCCATATATTTATTCTTTATTTATAAAAACTTTAGGGTCAAGAAATTATTTTTTTAGAGGCATGAAATATGAAAATTATCACATCACATTAAAACAACTCCAACCAATTTCATTAAGTATAATATTTCCATCAATGTAAGAATTGCTACCATGAAGGGGGTTTATTTTTTAATCCACATTTTAATAATGTGATTGATTTGAATTAGTTGAACAATTTTGAGAATGATTTTGTTCCTATATGTTTTCTATTGTTAATATATTCTCTACCATCTTTCACTGATATCATAATGCATCTAATGGTCCATTAGTGGTGAGAAATAATGCTTTTCAAACCTGTATATCTATGTTTTATATATCCTTTTAAATGTTATATACTAATATTTAAGGGGTATGTTAAGAATCCATATCAACCTAATTCCTATATTTTGAGAAATACATTTCTGAGGTGGTGCAAGAATTTTTTTCACAATCAATTTGTGTAGCACATTGGTTTGCCTACATCTCTTATTGAATGAGTCCTCGTGTCATGAATGTAGAATAATTTATATGTATATATATAAATAAGGTAAATTTATAAATCATTAATAACATAGATGATGGCCATAAAAATATTTTATTTCATATTAATATAATAAAAAAATTATATAAAAAATAAAGATATGTATATTTTGAATGTTAAAAATACATTTTCCATGGTTTAAAAAATGTGTATGGTAGATTAGATATATCATAAACATTGACTGGGTTGAATGAGAAACAAGTATAAATTTCATAACATTGTTTATGAATGATTTTAAAAGATATACATATCATATAAAATATTAGGATAACACTAGTGTGGCAAAGAATAGTTGTCTATCTGTGACAGTAGAAACAGATCATTTTTCGAGTTCCAAAGAAAAACCCAACCTCCACATCAAGTAAATATTCAAAATTTATTAAAGAAATATGGGACGTTAATTAAATTAAATTCCCAATTAATTTTTTAACTATAAATGGGTTATTTTTAACAACAATGTTAGAAATGATGATTTTATAATGAAACTAGTTAATCTTAATGAATTGAAATATACTGTGGATACATTAATCTTTTAAATACATCAATTTTTTCTCTATTCTTAATCCATAAAATATTTAGTAGTCTACCAATTTATAAAAAAAATATTATATTATTGATCTAAATCTTGAATCATATTTAGATTTATGTGAGAACCATACTTCCATGGAAGGATTAATAGAAACTATTGATGATCACGTCATAGATTTAATTTGTGGCATAATGAATGATCAGGATGAATGAATTATGGAAAACAATAAGTTATAATCTACTAAAATCACTAGTAACATACATTCATTTATTTTTTTACATTTTAAATATTTATAAAACATTCGATATATTAGTATTAATATTTATTAAAACAAAAATTATAACCAATATATTAATTTTTTTAAAGATTTTTAGTTTTTTAAGTTCACTATGGTTAAACTTACATAGAATATTTATTTTTTGATATTATTGGAAACACATAGTTTTAATCTTATAGGTTAAATAATTTTTTTAAAAGATTATATTCAAAGAATATATATTTTATTGCTAAAATGGTTTAATATTCTCAAGCATATTTATTATTCACACACTTTTTTGGATTTTTTTTATTCATTTATAATGTTTCATATCTAATTAATTTTATCATATTTTTAATTAACAACATCATTGAATACAAATAAGAATGTGTTAATCTTTGCTTTATTTTTGTTTGATCATTTCAAATAATTAATTTAATTTTATATGTAATAGTTGGATTACTATATTTGTGTATTACTTATTTTTTATTCACACATACATTTTGTATTTATTTTCATTATTTTGTGTAATTTCATCCCCCATTATTTTTTCATCATTTTTTTAACTATGTTGAAAAATATTAAAAAATATATTTTTAGTTTAGTTTATTTGGGTTTGAGATTTTTTTAGTTTTTATTTGATTTTATAATTAACAGTAAGATTTATATATTTTTACAAATTTTTTGATACACTGATTTGTAGGATAACAAAGATCAAAAATATTATCAACCATGTACATTTTTTAAGGACCATGCATATACTTATCAGGAATACGCTACATAATATCCATCCATATCCATATGGGAAAAAGACTTTGAGAGTTGGTACACATGACAGATCAGGTTTACTTTAATTTGGATTTTACCATAGATGGGATTAAAGGATACCTATTGGTTTTGAGGATAATGGTATTTATATGGATCTAAATTTATAGACATTTCATAATTTTATTGTAGATAAATATCAAGTAAAATATATTTTTTGATTTGTTATAAGAGAATTGTTGATAGGGTGACTATATCTCAATTATAAGGGAAATTTTTGGTAAGATTATTTTATATAATTTGAGATTTCATGAAATGTTTTTAATAATATTGGAATCCCCATTCTCATCATATGACATATGATTTATATGATATTGAAATATTTAGGATGAAATGTTTACCATTATATTCAAGGATATGGAGGAATTTTAAATCATTCATCACTTCAAATTTCCATTTTTGGAGTAGACAACATCAAAATTCATGTTGAATATATCCATTTATATATTATGATACATGAAAAAAAAATTCCATGTGGATTAAATGAAGTATATTTGGTTAGTGTAATTTTATGTTTTGGAGTATTTTGTAATAATGATCATATTAAAGATCTCTAATTATTAATTTTTAGAAAACAAGGATATGTTGTTTAGGTATCTCGTCCAAAAATGTGTACCCTTACTCCTTATATTTTGGATGACATATGTTATTGGAAGAACCAATGATAACTGAAAATTTAAAAAAAAATGAGGGTTTAGTCTTCACAACCAAAATTAGAAGACCTCCTTTCCACCCCCAACTATAAGTGAAAAATAGAAGATAGGATATATGATAAAATAGGGACAATAAAATATAGAGGACTTTAGGGTTGTAAGGGACATGATTTTAAGAATTAATTTAATTTATTTATGTCAGTTAATTTTATAAAAATATAATTACATATTATTATTCACTACTAAATTTTTTAAATAATTTATACTATATTCCAATGAAGAGTTGAGCACATAGGGGACCTTCATGTCTGAGGGTTGGAAGGGCCTTTTAGCTATGATATTGGAAAATACTGAACACTGCAGTCATGCACATAGATTCCTGATAGTTGATTCTGTAAAAAAGTGTTTCTTCACTCTGAATCCTTTTTAAGAGAGGATGTATATAAGTAAAAAATACAATCTTTAGAAGATAGGGTTAAAGATTGGGAGTGAAATTATGGACGATATGCTAAGAGATTTATTATACTACATGTACACTGATATCAAAATACATTTTTAAGATGTATTTCCCACTCCCCCCCATAATATTAAAGATCCCACTCCTACAACACCTCCAACTTATCCAAACACTACACCTCCTCCATAGCATCCAATTAATTGTGATTTATATTACGAGGATCCCCAAAATAATATTGTTTCATAATGGAGTATATAAATTATATTGGAGATATTTCCCATAATTAACATATTGATATAGATCATTTTAGTGTCACTATATAAAATATCATTGATAGATCATAAAAAATTAAATTTCCTTTAGATTTGGTCACTACAGTTGGACAATGTATCATCTATTTTTGATATTGGCCTTCTAGACATGTTAGAAAAATTACCATAGAGGTATATTTTGATTATATATTTTATAGAATATTTTTAATAAACTTTTTAACAATTTTATCATTGTATATTTATATATTTTTTAAATTAATAAATTTAAGGTAAGGAAATACTATATAGAAAATAACAAGTACTCATTTTTATTACAAAATATAAAACTTCTTCTCATCTTAATAGATTATCATCACATTGAAAATTTTTTGAGGATGTCTATGATATTACAATGAATGATAACATTTTTACACTTGAAATGAATTTGATGACATTGAAAAACGATATTATATACACCATAATTGAAGATGAGTTGAGAATCTAAATTATTGAATTATTTTCCATGTAATATAATTATTATATATCTTTTATGTATTTTAATTTATTTTGACATCATAAATATTTTTATTTGTTTATAGATATCTTTATACAATTAATATGAATCATGATACACCATATTATATGGATTTATGGACCTGCAGTTTATTTCACTTATAGCGATGATAATGAATGATATAGAATGGACATTGTATATTGCTGAATGACTTTAAAATAATGCAATTCATTATTGGATTATTCATTATCATCCTGAGTTTGAAACAAATATATCATAATTTGTTATATCAATTAATATTATAACCACTCAAATTATATTTTTTTATTTTATTGACCCTTTAGATGGTATTATTTTGTCAAATAAAGACGACATTCTACTAGTTATTCTCTATCTATGTTTACATGTGAGATAATTTTAATAATAATATAAACACAATAGATTAAATATTTGAATAATTTTACAGATTATATTAAAAATAAGATTAATTTCACAATTATTACTCTAAAATAGGGAATATAATTATTTTAGAAAGACTATTGGAAATCATACTGCAAATATTAGAAAGGTAAAAGAAATGTTGAATTTTTATTTCTAATTACTTCATATAGGCGATAAGTAATTAAAATGTTATTTTTATTTGACAATTTAATTCTAAACACATGTTTCATTAGAATGATGGAGTTACATAATGTTGATAATATTATTGAGGATTTATTATTGAAACAATTTCGATCAAGACAATTACAGAAATCTAGAAGGGTAGATTTCACTATAAACCTTTCCTTTAATTTTTCATTTCTTTTATATAGAATTCTTGTGAGATGATTTGTTATTAATTTTTAGATTCTTTTACACTCTTTCCCTTATACTGTAAAATTGATAGTTCACATAAAAAAATGGGTGGATTATTTCATAGGTCTATCTGGGTTTTAGGTTATTTTTATATACACTATAATGATTCATTCTATAATTATAAATGGTTGTCACACTAGTATTTTTTTTATTTCTAGAATGTTTCTATATATGTTGGAGGGTTGAGTTAATTTAATTTTATTAATTTTTTCATCTGAGTTATTTCATAACTGAAGTGAATTTTTTTAAAAAAATATTTATCATATTATTTTTAATAAAACCCACTTTATTAAAAGTTTTACACATCAATTTTTATATAATTAATGTAAAAAAACAACTAGAAAATTGAATGTTTATGTTATTTTCAATAAATGATATTGAAAACCCTCTGAAAAAATGTGTTTAATGCATATTTTTTTAAATCAAATTTGATAAATGGATTTCCATGACTAGTTTAATATGATTGATGTGGAAAATCAAATCAAAATATGAATTTTTAGGATGATTCTTAATGATAGATTGTATGAAAACAACTTAAACAACAGCCAAAATATAATTTGTTATATTAGTTATAAAAAACAACTCTGATAAAATATTTATTCAATATATTTTTTCAAAATAGCATCATGATAATTTGTTTTTTCTTGTTTTTTTTCAAAAATGGCATGAAAAACCACATCCTTGTCTCTTTCATATAGTTCTTGAATCCGAGGTTAAATAAATAGAATAATCAACCTCACAATTTTTTTGGTGGTATGGTATTTCCTAAGGAAATACATAAATTTATTCACATACTATTGCTACATACTCAATATTAATATTAATTTTTCCATATATAAACATTCTTTCTATTATTCCCTGCGAATCATATTTAGAAGAGCTAATAGGGGTTGATTTAAAAATGACTCATATTATGATGTCTCCACTCTTAAGATAACAAATCCAATTTCCTTATCATGAATTTTAATTTCCTTTCCTTTGAAATAAATTTTTTCACCTTTTTTGAATTCCATTATATAAATAGAATTCTATTGAAGTCAACCATAGGTATTATAAAAAAGATAGAGAATAGAGATCGATTTTTTGTCAATATGGGAACTTCTGGATACATTATTTTTTTTAACATCCCATGTTTTCCCAAAAGGTAGGGATCATTAATTATTACTTATTATTCCTTTAAATAACCATAAATATGATGCGTAATCTTTTTAATGAGGTATCTGGTGCATTTAGGACTCATTCAGAGCTTGGATCCCTGAAATGGGAGATAAAACTGGTCAGTATAGTTTGTCTTCAATCATGCGACCTAGGAATCAATGTTGTGTAGTGATTTAGAGGGTTGGGAAAGATCCATATGTCATGGTTTTTGCATTGTTATTCAAACCGTGTTCCCAACCTTTTGGTGAGACCCTTTAAAGTAGTATCTGGCGCACAGTTGGTGTAAAGTTTGAAAATCGTGCATCCAAACCTTTCACAGTGTGTTTTCAATAAAATTACTATTTTAACTCTCTTAAATTATTAAAATTAAATATTTATTCATCCACCTTATTTCACCAGTAGTATCCTTATTTTCATGTGTACAAAAAAACTCTTCCCTTTTTCAAAGGTATTGAGTTTCCTCCTCTAGATGAACTCTAGATTTCTCATCATTGAATGCATCAAATCCATAATGGTAAGCTCTAAAAGACTCTCCAATATATTTCAAGGTTCTTCCTCTATTTTTTTAACAATTTGGGTGCATGAACATTTCTCAATTTCCATGTAATTTGATAGTTTCATCGTCTTCTTCCAATATAGGTTGAATCAAAGGTTGACACTAGATGAAGGAATATCTATGATACAAATGTTGGATTTCCATAATTTTTCCAATAATTTCATCACATTATACAAAACATGTTTTTGTGCTGCTCTCTCAACCATTCTAGTAGGACCCCAAAAATGTTAATTTAATTAATATAAGTTTTTTAGGTGTTTCATGGTTCATACTAGTGTAGAATTACATCAATGCATTATTTATTTTAACTAGAACAACCCAATGGGTGTGTCCTACCCCTGACTGACTAATTTTACCTATTTAATTTAATGGACAAACACTATTTTGAGCCTTTTTACATGTCTAATGATTTTAGTTACTTAACAGTATGTTTTTGGGTGATGATTCATGTGAATAGGAAACTATACCCATTTCCCTAATATATGGAGTAAATAAAATGGGTTGGATAAGTGTTGTACCTTGTTCCTTATGCCTCTAATAGAGATACACAATAGTTATGCCTTGACCAATATGTCATATATGTAAATGAATACTTGAACAAAAATATAATGAGACCTCATACATGACATATAATATTTTTTTCCAAATTTAATTATTTTACCTTAGATATAAGGGTCAATGAAGGGGTTTTGACTTATAAATCCCTTGGATAGACACTCATGCATGTATGTTAAAATTGTAAATGTTTAGTAGACACATCGGGGTTGACCCCAGTTATTACTGTGATGTGATCACTGTGAATTTTCTATTTATACCTCCAGAAGAGTTATGTTAGTTCCCAAGGAGGGGCCCCTTCAATAGTGAAGATGGAATGATTGGTTGTACCATTTCATGAGAGAGACATGGGTCCCTATGTGCAATCCTATGTATAGACTTAGAGGTCTATTAGTATTTAGATTTTATTACACCATGTCCGGAGTGATACATGAGACTTAATCATTGGGTCACCTTGGATAGACTCCATGGAATTGGACTTTTACCATGCCCTTGAGTGACACCTGGAAATTTGAAATGAATTTCCATTGATGGGATCATGGTGTCTTGATATATTTTATAAATGGATTTTAAAATGATGTCAAATGAATTAAATTTTTTCAAAAGATAATTGATTAGTAGGTTTAGAAAATGTAGGGTCATGTCATTCAAGAAAATTCACAAGCTTGGTGATATTCCTTCTCATGGAACTATACTATTATAACATTACCATTATAGGATCACTCATCTAGGACACACCTTATAGGACTAAAGGAAGTAAATTGTATGGGTATCCAATTAGAACCCATTCCAATGAAATTATTTATTTATTTCAATTTGAATTTAAATTAAATATGGAAAACTATATATTTTATATTGTATGAAATATAATAGCCTAGAAATGATGGGTGGAATCCTACTCAAATAATGTCTAACACCCTATTCAAGAACCTTTGTTACCCAAGTTGAATTTATACATCCAGTTACATGAAAGGGAAAACATCTAGCTTCCAATGCTTGATTGTCATGCATTACTAGGATGGATTTGGGAGAACAAGACTGAGAATCTAATCAATATTCTAGTTATATAATTTTTTATCCTCTTATACTATTTTCAACATATTTTATATGCTCGTATCCCCCCCCCCATACTCTGTCATTTTTGATTAGATATTTTATCATGATGAGAATATTATATGCTACTACATTTTAGTTTCTATATATTGTTTATTCATATTGATTATTTTATTTATATACTTTTTTAACAATTTGTCTCTTATTTTTTATTCTATTGTTACTTATGTATTGTTATATATATATATATATATAATGTTGTGCTCTACATTGATTAATAAGGGAATAGTCTCCCCATTGACTCACCCAAGGCATGCATTTCTAGTAAGTAGCCTCTGGCATTTAGAATCAGTCATCATACTATGAATAATAGGACTTAAATCCTATCATCGTTCCATGCCATATATATTTATATTTTGATTTACAGTATTTTATATGATTAATTTTTGGGCCATGTTATAATTCTTTTATATTCCTTATTTATTTTGAATGAATTTTTATATTGATTACAATGATGAAATAATTATTTTAATTGTCCAGTAATGAAAAATTCGTTAGCTTGGTTGGTAAATATCAATGATATCTCATCTAATGAAACCAATGCTATTGAATTTTACACCCTTGTTTGGTGTAAAGGTTATGATGCAGTTTTTGACGTACTAAATTCAATTAACATGTTTTATGGGCCCTTGTGAATTACAATTGGTGATGTAATTAACTCTATTATGATATTGATATCTAATTGATTAATACTGAATCTCAATAAATAAAAATGAATGGAACATTTAAGTAAATGGTTTTCTTATATGGGAAATGTGAGACTCTATCCTGACCCAAAATTGGTAGTGAGTTGTAGGCCATGTCTTCAGTAATACATTAGTTTCACTTTCTTTCACCTAGACCTAGCTCCTTAAATGGGTAGAGAGGTGTGTTTCTTTAGTAGGATAGATTGTGTCGGTCCCTTATTAACTTCATTCCCTATCTATTATAAATGAGGTCTGAGATATGATCTTGGAATTTGTAGAGTTATTCCACCATGACAACCTAATTTGGAATGTTAGGAAAGTGGATATGAGAATAATCATGAGGGTTTGGGACCCAATCCACCTATGATACCACTTGTAGTGCCACTTAAGGAAGATCCTGAAGATCTTACACTATGTGATGATGACTAGTTTTGAGATAGTTTATGTTGCTTCATATAGTCAATATTGGGTTCCCCATGACCTACTCCTTCTATAGAAGAGTTTCTATGTGAGTTCCAGTAGTTACATCATCCCACTTTCTCAGGGGATGGAAGACCTTAGGCTATTGAATCATGGTTAGAGGATATTGATTCCTTCATCAAGAATATATAGATGCCTCTAGATTTGTGGGTAAAGATCATAAACTACATGCTATGTGATTATTCCAAGTGATGGTGGGATGTAGTGACTCATTCTTGTTGACATCAGTGTATAGTTTAGGAGGACTTTTAGATAATATTATTTGAATAATATTTCAATCAGACATTGAGAACAGATCACATTAGGGAGTTAATTCACCTTGAGTAAGGTGACATGTCAGTGATGGAATACTAATCTCATTTCATGGAATTTTAGTATTTCATACTAACCTTAACTAGTGATGAGATGACTACTATGAGGAGTTTCGAGGATAGGGTTTCTTATACCATCTGATCATAGGTGATATTATTTTGGATTACCATAATTTTAGAAGTATAGAATCAAGTCCTAATTAACTATTAGAAATTTAGGGAATCAAGTGATGTAAAGTAGGGAGGTACAACTTCCAAGCAGAGTAGTTAATTTTCCAGTGGTAGGAAGGGATGCTTAAAGGATACATTAGGGGAAGTACTAGTAAGGTGGACAACACTGAAAACCTTGTAGTGTTACACTAGTGTGGTAGGATGGGCTATAAAAATCCCTTGTGTATAAAGAAATTTATTGGGTGTTGGGATTGCGGAAGGATGGTTCACCTAAATTATTTCTACCAATACATTCAAGAAGTTCCTAGAGATCAAGGTACTTTTACACCACTACCTTCAAGGGTAGGATCTATGGAACCACAATAGGCAAGAAGTTGGTCTTCTACAATCCATTTATGTTGGGTAGGTGGTCAAGACCTTGGTAGTGAGGCCTTAGAATTCCATCATTAGTAAAGTGGGCCTCCTTGGGAAATTCATGAAGCATGTTAGGGTTACACTTCAGGATATATATTTTCTATTCAGCATACGTATGAGGAGTAGAGACCATGGCCATATATAATTGGAGGTACTATTATTGTAGCCTCTATTCTAGTATCATCCTTATATAATATGAGTGAATTTCACGCATTTATATCTAATGAAAATAAGGTAAGTTTGTGATTAGTGGTAGAGTACTCTAGTGGTGTTATGACACTCAACACCCCATTAAGATTTTGAGAAGAGGGTATACACTTGTTTAAGGAGTAACCCATTGATAAATGTGGTTATTGTTTTTTATGGACTTTCTTTATAGTCAATGTGACTATATTCAAGGTCATTTTCAGTATAGAGTATCTTTTTCCTTATTTAAACCATGTGGATTTCACTTGCCACTGGGTGCAATTATCATCACCTGAAGAAAATACATATATCCATAAGCATGAATAAGAACTCTATGCTAGTTGAGATGGACTCAAGATAACTAGATTGGGTGAGATGATAGTCTAGATGGCTAGTCTCTTTGTGAGTGATCAGGGAATGAAACTTATGGGACTCTCTCTTATGGTGGATCATTTCATGGACATATTCCCTGATGATTTCCCTAACTCACATCATGAGAGTGAGTTTTAGTTCACCATCATGTTCTTTCTAGGTCTATACTAGTTTCGATTCCCCCATATAGGATGGCAACTACAGTGGTCCAAGAATATAAGAAGTGGCTTAAATACATAGAGGATAAGGGTTTTATCCAATTTAGTACATCACCATGGGGTTCACCTATCCTTTTCATCAAGAAAGAAGATGATCACCTGTGATTGTGAATGGACTACCACCCATTGAAAAAAATTATAGGGAAGAATATGTATCCACTTCTTCGTATAGATTACCACTTCACCCAGCTCCTAGGAGAAATAGTTCTTTCTAAGATCGATTTGTTTATGGGATACCATCATGTGTGTGTGTGAACCAAAGATATATCATGTACATAATCACTGATAGGGTTCCAAAATTATGTGTATCTATTCATTTCATTTAGTCTAATGAACACACTAGAAGTCTTCATGTCATTGATGAATCGGGTTTTCCACCTATATGTTGATTCCATTATAGTGTTCTTCATGTATGACATATTTATTTATTCTCTTAATAGAAATGACCATGCTGGATATCCATATATTTTTCTAAGTACACTACGACTGGACCAGCTATATACAAAGCTAACCTAATGAAACTTTTTTATCTGTAAGGTTAACTACTTGGGTCATATCGTATTAGAAGGTGTATCTATTGACATGTGCATGGTGAGTGCCATGGATTCCTATTAATAGACCAAGGATGTGTTTGATGTATGTAGCTTCTTAGGGTTAACTGGATATTAAATTTAATTCATTCAAGACATATCACACCTAGAAGAACCACTATTGGGACTGATAATGAAAAATGATAGATTCTAATTGACTGAATATTTTGAGACAGCTTCATAGGAGTAAGGGGAAGACTCAATTCATCCATAATTCTAATTATACCTAAGTTAGGCATAAACTATACTCTATATTGTGATGATTCAAGTATTTGGTTGGGTGAAGTTTTGATTCTTGGTAATCTAGTTGTGGAGAATGGGTATCACCAGCAGAGGCCCCATGAGAAGAACTATCCTATGAATGAGCATAATCTAGTTTCCATGGTTCATGATCTGCACTTTTGGAGGAACTATTTCTTAGGTGAGAGGTTTTTTTCCTACAAGAACCATAAGAGTTTGAAATACATATCCATATAGCAAGACATGAATCTAAGGGAATACAGGTGTGTGGAATTATTGTAATCATTAAACTATTATATTGATTACACTAATGGAAAAATAAAATGCTATAGTTGATTCCTTGGGCAAGAACACTCATACACTGGCTATTCTGGAATCTAACAGTGAGTGTTGGTTGATGGATTTGTTTTCTAAGACATATCTAGAAGTTCAAGAGTAGTGTGTTTAGCCAGTTCCAGAAGCTCTAGTAGTGACATCCCCTTTTATGGAGTTAGTATGGATGTAGATGATCTCTAATTTTTAAGGCATCATATTGAGGGAGAGTGACATAAGAGAGATCTCACCTCATGGTTAGGTTTTTTATAATTATGAGACTTTACTATTTCGTGGTCATGTATGGGGGCCTATAGATTTAAGAGAAGAGAATATGAGTGAATCTCACTCCCATTTATGGAAAGTTCATATATATCTCACAATGATGTATCGAGACATCATTTTTTAGTATTGGTGGCTATGTATGAGGAGTTTGATAGTAGTTTTCATTATTCAGTGATCCACCTCTCAGTAAGTAAAGGTGCAAAACCATCAACTTTCTAGACTTTTACAACCTCTTTCCATTCTAGAGTTGAAATGTAATGGTGTTACTATAGATTTCATGGATGGGATTTCCAAGATCTCTGTGACATGGCAATGTATTATGTGTGATTATCGAGAGGTTAACCATGTTTGTTCACTTCCTACAGATTTTGGAGTTATTATCTATTGATGGATTATGAAGGATATATATCTATGAGATAGTGAAACTTCATAGTTTACCCCATTATATCATTTTGGACCGAAATTTCCCCTTTACTTCACAATTATAGAAAGGGTTCAAAAAGAGAATGGTTACATAGGTTCTCTTGAGTAGTGCATATCACCCTTGGATCAATGGGAATTCCTAGCATAAAATTTGGGTGCAAAAGGATATGCATTGACCTTGCATTCTTTATTTTGGAAGCTCTTGGGAAAATCATACCCATCTGGTTTTGTTTGAATACAATAATAGCTTCTAAGTAATGATTCAGAAAAATCTGTATGAGGCCCACTATGATAGATGGTTCCATTCACCTCTATGTCATCATGAGGTAGGTGAGACCGCTCTATTAGTTCCTTACCATGTTGAGGATACTCCAGAGAAAGTCCAACTAATTCGGAATTTTATGGATACAACCCAGTCAAGGTAGAAGTCATATATCGATTAGTGCTATAAATCTCTAGAGTTTGAGGTGGTACATCAGGTCTTTCTATATTTATCAACTAGACTGGGTAACATACAAATCAGAAGAAAAGTCAAGTTATTTTCTTATTATGTCATCCCTGTGGAGACATTGGAGAGAGTTGGGTCGGTAGCCTATCGGTTTTCATTACCTCTAGGTAACATTCCATGCATAACATCTTCCACGTATCTCATCTTTGACAGTATCATACTAACCCATCTCATTAATTCAATCCTGGTGATATTAAACTATAAAATGAAGTGTTATTCAAGTAGTTTCTAGTAAATATCATTGACTAGAGCATGAAGGCCCTCTGAGGTATTTTAGTTCTTTTAGTTTAGGTGTAATGGATGTACGGAAACATGCAGGACAATACACGAGAGTGTGAAGCTCATGAAAGTGTGTAGTGGTCAAAACACTTTCCAGATGATGTTCTATTACCCTCATAACAATAACTCAGATACGAGTTGTCCTAATTAGGGGAGGTTGTAACATTTCTAGTCTTTTGGAAATGTACTAAAAATTAATTTGTATTTCTAATGTCATTAAATGGACCTAAATTTGATGCCTAATCTTGTTAAAGAGGTATCATGTGAGTCAAGGACATGTTCAGATCTCGGAGCCCCAAATTGGAAAAAAAGACTCAGCAACACGGTTTTTCTATAATAGTAAAACCTAGGGAACACTACAATGAGGTGTTACAGAGGGTTGGGACATAGCTCTTTTGTATAGTTTTCACACGATTAGTCAAACTATGTGCCTAATCGTGTAGTGTTTCCCTTTCATGCAGTAATTAGTGCACGGTTGGTGCATAATTTGGCAACTGTGCGGCCAACCTATGCACAATGTTTTATGTGAAATTAAATTTTTGACCCTCATAAATGATTTATCCAAAATATTCCATCCTCCAGCTTATTTCTCTAGTCGTCCCCCTCCTCCCATGTGCATGAATCCTATCCTCCCTTTACATAGGTCTTGAACTCCATCCTCCATAAGTACTCTAATTTTCTCACCATTAAGAGTATCAAAGTTTTAATTTTATTCTATATAAGTCTCTCAAATATATTTATATGTTCTTCTTACATTTTCTACTCTATTTGGGAGTAATCTAATTTTCCCCATTTTCATGGAATTTGACAGTTTTGTCATTTCCATTCAATCTAGATCAAATTGAAGGTTGATGATGGATGAGGGATGCTCTATAAGGATATTGTAATCACTTTAAAGGTTTATTTCCTTGACCCAAACCACCTAAATGGGTGTGTTATATCCCTCATGGCCTAATTTTCCCTTTTTCATTACTCTGAAAACCACCCTTGGGCATGTAGTTACATGTCTAATTCTTTTAATTTCCTCATGTGTTGGTTTTGGGTAATGATTCATTGTCATAAGACACTATAAACATTTCCCTAATGGTTTGAGTAAAATAAATGGGTTGGATAATGACATACATTTTTTCTAATGAAATGAATAGAGATTCCCAATGTTTATGACTTTACCTATATTTATTAAATTAATATTAATTCTTGAACCAAAATTGAGGGGGAATTCTTACTTGAAATATCATATTTTTTGTGAGTTTAATTTTTTCTCTTAGAGCCAAGGGTTCATCATGGGGTTCTTGTTCATGGATCCCTTGGATAGACACATATGCTTCTCTATTAGAACATTTAAGGTTTAGTAAACATGTCATAGGTGACCCCAGTTATGCCTAAGTTGAGCATGTTGTGATTTTTCTATTTCTACATACAAATGATTGATTTCATTTCCCTAGGGAAGACCCCTTGAATGGTCTTAAGGGCATGAATATTTGTATCATGCCATGAGAGAGACTATGTCCCCTACTTACGATACTAGGTATGGAAATAGTGGTATGTTTGTCTTTGAATTCTATAACACCATGACATGAGTGATACAAGAGACTTAATCATTGGGTCCCCATGGAAGGACTCCTTGGACATGGACTTTCAATGTTCCCTTGAGTGACACTTTTCAATTTACATTGGATTTATATGGATAATATCAATGTTTCTAGATATATTTTATAAATGGATTTTTAAATGACTTCAAATATAATAAAAAATTGCAAAATATAATTGAATTGTTGGTTTAGAAAATGTAGGGAATTTGCCTCCAAGATAAATTGCATGTTTTTGGATAGTTTATCCCATGGAACTATACTCTTATCACTTTAAGATTGTAGGATAAATTAGCTCAGATACAATTTATTGGTCCATATAAGGTAAATCATATGGGTATCTAAGTGAAACTAGGTATAAGGAAATTATTTATTTATTTCATCATGCAATCAAATTAAATATTTCACAATTTATTTTATATTGCACAAAATGGAATGGCCTAGAGACCATGGGATCTACCCTACTTAGATTATTCCTCACACATTTCAAGGGTGCCATTGGTACCCGAGTAGAGTTTATGATTGCATGTATTGACAAGGGGAACTAGCCATCTTCCAATTCATGATTGATATTACTTACGAGAACAGATTTGGGAGTAGATGAGCGAGCGTACTTTTGAGAAGATATTCATAATAGTTTTGGCCTTTTTTACATTTGTCAGCAAATTGTATATGCATGTATCTCCTACCCCCATGTCATTAATTTTTTTATAGATACATTACTATGATCAACATATTATATTCTATTACATTTCAATATGTACTTTTTTGTTTATTCATCTTGAATGTATCATTAATATACTACCGTTTCCATCTATTTATCATTTCTATTTCTAATATTACTTAAAAATTGTAATACAAATATAATGATGCACTATAATCAGATAAACGAGGGCATAGTCTCCCCACAGACTCAAGAATGACCATACCTTCTAGTCTACAAACTCTAGCCTTGTTGGTGGCACACATGAGGACTTTTGGCCCACTATATCGATGCACTATTTAGTGGATCTATAGGAAGGATTATACATTATTGTAGTGAGTGTTCCATTAGGTGTTTTTACTAATAATTCCATCATTAGTGTTCAAGAGAAATATTTAATTTTCATATAGAAAAATGTAGATATAAAGGAGTGCACTGATCTAGAATCAAATAATTCATTATCTAAATTTGAAGTTATGATTAATGCACCTGACTCCATATACATAATAACATCAATCTCAGCTATATTGAATCAATATTATTGTACTTATCACCTTAGAATATTATATCCTATGTTACTTTTACTATTGGGACAGTGGTTCAAATATTTCCCCATTTGATTACAAATTAAACTGTAGATAACATTGATCTCTTTCTTTTCCTTATATTCATTATCTAAATGACCCATATTCTGACACTTGTAACAAACACCCAGAACTATATTTAATTTTTTGTGATAACTCTTTCAAAAGTAATAAAAGTATTGAAATTACTTCATCTACTTATTAATCTTCAATATGTTACCCTTTTATTATTGTTCAAAACTAAAATTCTTTTATTTATTTACCTTAATTATATATGATCTGGAAAATTCATTCTATATTTTGATGTAACATAATACTATTACATATTAGGAAGATTTTTTTTGAGAAACTCATGTTGTTAAAAAACATGGATTAATCCATTCAATGAAATGTTAAATAGAAAATTTCATATTATTTTTGTAAACCATCAAATACATGGTTAATCTTGGGATGGTTGCCTCATATTCAACAAAACTTTCTTCTTACTTTTTCTTTTAGTTGAGGAACTTTGCCTTTATTTTAGTAAATTGATCTTGAGCGATTAATTGATTTAATATTTATATATTTAAATATCTCCATTTGATAATTCTTATTTCTTATTTTACCCTCTAATTCTAGATCAATGACCATCATTCATTAGAATTTCGTCTATGTAAGTATACTACTAGAATAAGTTTCTCACTTTAATTGTTTCCTAATTAAATTAATATATTCTTAGGAGACTTAATCCATTACTTAGATAAAATGATATTTGCAATTCCACTAAATTATGAGGAATTATGTCACATAAAATGATTCATTAGAGGTAAGTCATAATTTGGAATAATTGATTTCTATATTTAGAAAATTTTATTTAGCATAACCTGAGATAGATTCCCTAATAGGGTTGGGATCTTCTTTGCAACTATACCATCTATATGGGATTTCTAAATAAAAAAATCTCAAAATTAGAGATGAGTATTGATAAAACTCTTTAATATACAAATGATTTATAAATATTTTGTTATACTAGATTAGATAATGTAATTATAAATAAAAATATATAACTTTCAATCTAATTTTAAAGTTGAGATATATTGGATATTTATGAATTGTTAATCTCAAAATTAAAAAAATCATTCAGAATATGTTAAAATCATAAAAATATTTTGGAATCTATAATATTGGTCTATAAATTAAATGTGAAGCAACCATAGAATATCAATTGGGAGTGTCAAACTATCTTCCTTGTAAGGGAAAACTCACATTGTATTAGAATTAATTCTGATATATACTCAAAACCATAATATTAAGGTTATTATCCCTCGATGAAACTATGTTGAAACAATGTTCACATGTAGTATTTAGATACAAGTTTATTTATATAATAAGTATACAATATTCACATTACCAAAACATTTATTCTAACAGCCCAAGCATTGACGTACATGTACATGACATCAATTTTGTGTAATACTTAATACATTACACAAACAAATGCCCACAGACCAAATTAGTTTAAATCCCTTGGAATCTTGGACCAAAAACTCCTAATCTAATGAAAGATCATCAATCTTTCACAAAAATATCTTCCCATTTAGTACTTCTACATAAAACATTTCTTTATATCCTTAGGAGAAGAAAAATAATAACGGGTGAGACTAGATGATCAACAAGGGAAATAATGGAAAAATATCAAATAAAACATATAAATAAGAATGTAAAATCATGAACAATGATTTCTTAAATAATAACATGTATAAAATATATCAATATATTAATTTATAGAATAAATATAATCAATTCATAATTCTTAAATAATAATATAACACGATCCATGACAAAATAAAATTAGCATAAAACATAGAATTGTGAAAAATACATAAGCATAGAAAATCAATTCCTTAGTACTAATGGATCTTTTCAAAGACTATAATAGTTGAATGGGTTGACTTCCCAAACCGTAATAGTTTAAAAATTCCTTTATGGTACTATATTAACCACTCATTCTACCCCTGTATTACTGAACCAAGTTTACTTCTTGTTCCAGCACAGTATTACTAAAATGGGATCATTTCCTATTTTGACCATTTCTATCTCCGGAGATATAAATATGTACCTAATGAATTAGAGGAATATATAGGTTAAAATCATCACATAATGAAACCCATACATATTTGTGGTACAAGAACATAAATAACTAATTAAATGAAATGGGTTTCATAAAAGTAAGTCAATAATAAAAAACCCACAGAAAAGAAATGGGATTCATAAATAACATTTCATTATAAAAATAAAGAATCCATTGGAAATAAAAATATCCCCATTAAAGAATAAATGATATTAAATATTGTTATTGTATATGGAAAATAATTTTGACAGATCACATGAAAATAATTCTGGATGAAAATATTGTTTCTTATTTAAAAACATTATCTTTTCATAAAATGATATAGAAATTTAAAAGAAATAATATTCTTCAAAAATAACCTTGGAATATTTTAAGGGAAATTTCAAGGAAATAGGGTGATATGAAAGTATAAAAATTCATTTATTCCATATAATTTAAAATAAAGCATTCTCCATGTATTTTTTCAAGATAAGTCAAAAAGCACCTCATTGGAAAAAAAATGACTCCCTTCACACATTGGTAAAAATGAATTTAAAACATCAAAGGAAAATGAAAAAAAAAATTTAAGAAACACAGGAATAGATGATAAATATTCTCTAGAAAATACTTACATATAAATAATCTCGGATAATAATGTGATCTCAAAATTATATTGTAACTTAGTTCTAATTACATTGTACGTATCAAAAAGACTTCTATAATGGATTTAAGGGTCTTATTAAATCATTCCAAAAACATATTTATATTTATAATATCATATATCATCATATTATTAACCATTTAATAATATTTCATTATCACTTTTCTCTTGGGGGTTAACTGTTTCAATTTTCTATAAGCATGATTTTTTATATAAGTCTCATTTATTCTTCATTAGTTATAGTTATATCACTTCTAGAATGGTATTAAAGTAGTATATATTATTTATATTCTTTATATAAATTTATATGACCATTATTGAATATTTATTAAGAATAATGAATCACATTGTGTCGTAGAGACGGTATGTCGTACGTACACACGAATGATTGTATCATTTCATTAATAGTAAAAATCATGGAAGTGAATAGTATATATTTTTTTGATATAATAAATATCATTTTATAATAATTATATATTACTATTACTTACATAATTTTACCCATCCAAATAATGCGGTGACAAAAAAAATATTATCCCACAGCGTGGAGAGGGTAGGCCATACATCTAAATACGTGGTGATTTCATTTTTCATAGGATGGATAAAAGGTGGAATATGGTTGTTACATAATCATAATAATATATTAATTTATATTTATTAATGGATATATTAAATTCTAAGGGAAAAAATATATTAATATAAAGTAGAAGAAGAAACAATCCTCAGAGAGTTGGTAAAGGAGAATACATCTTCTTCGGTTAGCTCCCTCCAGATGTCCTTTTAAGAGCACTAGAGTTGGTATTATGACAAGACAATAACATATATAATGTGCATAGGGATGTTAATAATGTAAATGGGTTAGAGATATTTGAGATTAAAGGCTCAATGAGTTATAAAGAAGTGGTGGAGGATGTGTCCTTTTATAATTGAGGTGGGCGGCAATTTTGGAATCTCAAAAAACATTAATATATAATAAAATCAAAGCCCACCGAAAAATAACGAAATTTTCATATTTTAGAAGATAATATAATATATGTTTGTAATTCTATCAACCAATAAATTTTATACAGGTTTTTTTTTCAATTTAAACCTTCTCATTTTAATTAACTCTTAGTCAACCGATTTTATTTTTGACAAAGGTAATAAATTTCTCAAAATTAAAATAGTGTAAATTTTACTTATTTGATGATGATTAGACAATTAATGAATAATTTAGAAAAATATTAACTAAATTACAAAAATTTTGTATTTTTAAATTATTTTTTATGATTTTATTATAATTTAATAAAACATTATTTTGATAAAATATCAATAATGTCAATTTGACACTATTCATTTCATTTATTTTTTAAAATATCTAAATAATAAGATAACAATGATGAAAATATTTTATTATATAGATAAATGGTTAAGTTCATATAATAATTTTTTGGGTATATTAATTAGTTCTTATTTTACTTATTTTAATATCTTTAATGACATTTAATTGATATTTCCATTAAAAAAATAATTACTATATCAAATTTGTTTAATTATTTAATATACTTATTTCTTCACTAAAAATTATAAATAAAATAATTTAATAAACATAAATATTCTATAACTAATATTAATATTTATAGTTAAGATTATATAATTTATAATACTTTTTTAAAGTTGATATATTTATTAAAACATTAGTGTGATATCACTAAAAATCTATTAAATAAAACATTATAAATATCATAATTTTACCCAAGTGGAAAAAACGTATAAAATAGATTCATAAAATAAAAAATACTATTATGAAGTAAAATATTTGTGTTTATATTTTTTCATGACTTAAAATTTTTCCCATGTGGACACATAAGGCATATTAAAGACAAATGAAGTCAAAGTTGGTTCCATTCTTTGATTGAAATATTTTTCATGACATTTTCCTAGTAAATGATCCATTAAATGGCATATTATTAGTCATTAATTATTAATGGACGAATTTAATTCATCCCATAATGTTTTTAAATTTTTTAAGGTCAATTTTTAATATTTATAATTTTATTTTTAACCTAGATTACCTAAATTAATATTTAACATGGTAACGAAATTGGTAATGGTTACTATTCATATTGGATGAAAATAAAAGAGACCTAATAACTAAATTTGGACCTTATGAATTCAAATTTTTCATTCATTTTTCATAATTAAAAAACTAATGTTTCATAATTAAATTTTGAATAACACCTGTAAAATGTAATGAATTTTTTATTTTGGAAAAACCCAACTTTTAACACATAAAATGTCTTTATATCAAGTTCATATATAAAATCATTTTAAAAAATCATAATTTTATCAAAATTAAAAAATTAAAATTTAAAACTAATCCAAAACATAAATTTACCATTTAAATTCTTTAAAAGAAACTATTTTTTTTAATAAAAACATTATTTTCACTATTTATCAAAAAATGAAACTTATCAGGAAAAAAATCATCAAATGAAAATTTTTATGTTTATATTTAAAAAAAGAATAAATGTTTTTCAAATATAATTTAGAAAGGTTTCTGAAATTGTATTTATAAATGTTTCACCTTTAAAAGGCAGTAAAACAGTCTTTAGAAAAATATAGCTTTTATATGCTTAAAAATTGTGTTGTTCTTATTTTATGCCCATAAAATATGTTGGATGATTTAAAAAACAAAATTTAATATAAAAAATATAATTATAATTATAATCATTCACTAATAGTGATTAATTTCATTTATTAAAATAAAATTCCTTTGTTAGAATAGTTTTTCATAATAACACATCATTTATCTTAAATTGGTTTCTTTATTAATTTCAAGTAAATCCGTCAATAAAGAATTCATATTTTAATAATTTATATAATACAATTTATACATGAAATTCTAATTAAAATATTTATAATTTTCTTATTTAAATAATCTCAATAATAAAATGATGATTTGAGGAAACATAGTGTTGCATTTACCAAAAGCTATACTGGTGTTGCATGTAACACACACTTAACATGGTGTAGTGTGCAATGAAATATTTAAAATTATTTAAAAATAAATTTTATAAAAATCATTGGGAGCTAAATTATACCCCCTTAATCTTAATTTCTCCCTTAAAATTCATCTGGGTTTTCAGATGTTTAACTCTTGTATGTTTCTTTCAAATAAACCCACATCATAAAAAAGAATACTAAAACATCCTTTTAAAAATTAGAACCATAATGGTTATCCAATGTCACTCATAACTAGAATACCAAACAGTATAACATAGGTGGTATGTAAAAATATGGAAATATAAGTGAAATCAAGCCATCATGTTCTGATGGAGAGTGATAGAAAACATATTTAGGAGAAAGTTAACAATCACAAATCCATAAATCCATAATGATTTTATGGAAAATTAAATTCATCAGAAATAAATGTACTTGGATATTATTTTTTTCACTATCCTTCACATTGATTTATATATTTTAATTAGAAGTAATATTTATTTTATTTCATCACGTTTCACAAGCAACTTCTCATCCTTTTATTGTTCCATTATCAATATCCACTTCATATCTTGTTCCATTAATAGTTGAAGTTGAATTTATAATGGATGAAGAAATGGGGGATCATAAGATCCATAACGGGATGATAAGTCCTTCCTTATATCTATAGTAATCATCACAACAAAATTATTAATGCATTTTATCCAATATTAATAAATCAAAACATTAATCTACAAAGTATCATTCAAAATTAAATACAAATAATTCTATAAGTGGTTACTATTATGATCCTTCAAAAAGATTAAAATATAAAACTTTCAAAATAAGGTTACTAAATTTCAAAAATCAATTTAAAATTTACCCCCTAAAAACTTAATATAGCTCTTAATTATCACAAAATAAACAAGTGAATATTAGTATCATGTATTCTCATAAAACAAGTTAATAACCTAAATTCCAATAAAACCTTATTGAAAAAATGAATTAAATCTATATTTACCTCTTTCCTTACACCATAAATCGAAAAACTCAATATACTCAATCCATGAGTCACTATATTTATCAATTATAATATCCTCAATAATATCCAATCTCTTTATACCAATCATCAGGCACATATTAAGGTTTATCATTCTCTTAATTTTGGGTTCTTAAAAAAATCACCTTAAGACCTTAATCACTTTTCATTATTAATAATACAATTCAGAATAGGATTCCAAATGCTTTAGGAAAAACTATAGTCAACCAATCCTTAGATGTTTCATTATTCCATAATTAAGTATAATTACTTCTATAATGTTATTCTCTATTTCCAATAGATAAACACTCAATCATTCCATATCCATCTTAAATCATTATCCTAGAATTTTCATTCTATTCACTAATACTTCTTCCATCTCTTATGTAATTATTTGTCTCTTCATAATCAAAAATATAACCATTACACGTAAAACCTTTTGATTTCCCTCTTGAGATCTCCCCTAATGGAATAGATTTGCATAATTCCAATATATATTTCATTTAAAACATTTAACTATTCTTAATTCATTAAAAATAATATTATACTTTTCCATTGAATTAACAAATCCTTTTATATGGAAATAGCTTGCTTTGTTTCCTTATACTATACTCCCAAAGAATCTTCTAGTTCCATTTAAACATTCTCCTTGACGCCTCTTCCCATTTTATTTACATGTGTAAAATTAATCTTTCCTTCCCCTTTGGTGACCATGAAACTCTATCTTTATCTTATTAGATGGGTCAAGAAACTCAACATGGTTAATATTATTGATAATATTATGATATTGTAAATTAGGTATAATCACAACATCCTTCACTCTAATCATCATTCAATTTTAATTCTCATCAGCATATTTCCTATCACATTCAGCGTTAATACAGTTTGTTTTTGTTACTTACATTGATCAAAACAATAATAGAATAGTGTAATAAAACCTAATCATAGTGGTAAAACCATGTAATCAAGGAAAATTACTTTCATTATACAACGTCATGGGTTTAATCGTAGGTTATTTTTGACCATTACCAAAACTATTAGATTGTAATCTATATGTAGATTTATCCTTAGTGATCTTACTATGGTTTTATCATCCTATTTTTCAAAGGTTGACTAAACCATCACTATGGTTACAACTCTATGATCCCAAGCTTGACATACATGTATATTACATCAATTTCATGGAATACTTAATACATTACATATGCACATGTCCAAAGACCGTACTAGTCTTGTGCCTTTGGAAATATAAAAAGTATAATTCTAGTCTAGTGAATGATCTTTATTTTTTCCTATAGAGATCTTCCCCTTTAGTACTAAAACATGAAACATTATTTATAACATGGGGAAAAGAAACATTAAAAAGGGTGATCTTAGATGATCAGTAATGGTAAATAAGGAAAATATCAAACAAAACATGTATATAAGAAATTAAAATCATAAACAAAAATTTTAAAAAACTTACCATCTATAACTATTTCGACCTGATTTATGTCGTATCATTTTTTATTGGTATATGTAATTAATCGATCCCACAAGGATGGGGTAGTGTATCCTTTTTTATGTTGTGAATGATGTTTGTACCGTCTAATTGTCATGGTATGAGATTTCACGGGCTTAAATGTTTGTGAAAATTATCTATATAGAGCATGATGTCCTCAGATGGTGTCCAACAGGTTTATTCAGGGAGCCAAAAACACTCTATGGGTGTTCTATACACAATTCATGGACCTGATTTCCAAAGGCAGGAGCTTGTCGGATGATTTGTCCAATAACACGTAAGGAATTCATTGCCTGAGAGGATTGGAGGTCGGGCTCATCACACCTTTTTAGATGGAATTATTCTCTTTTATGAGACTCTCTTATAGATTTAAGTAGTGTTTAGATGTTTGTGAATCCTCTTTTCATTCCCAAGAAAGTTCTTGTGGGTTACCCTTGGGTTGAAAGATCGTCAGGTGTATACATGGATCTGATATCACTGATAAAACGTTGTGTTAAGCCATGTGATTAGGAAATTTGTATTTTATCATAATCTATGGGGGATAGAATGTTTTTTGATATTGGGATCAAACCCATAAGATAGGATTCCTCTGTATCCTCATGAGTGGAATCAGAACCCATGTAGTTCTATGCCACTTGAATTGACACATCACCTTTTGAGGTCATTCATTGAGGACCCATCCATGCAATTTAACGTCATGTAGTAAGGACTTACCTTTGAAAGGTTCTAGTTCAAGACTTGTTGTGAGACTTACACCGAAGAGGCCCAAGGGACCCATAAAAGTTATGGTCTTTTGGGTTAGTATGACCCTACCGAGGATATGTCCCAGATAATATTAGGGATTATTTGGGTGTCGGGTTTGGACCTTGAGAAGGCTTCCAACGTATCTTAATTGGTTGGGAATCATAGCCCTCATAGTTCATTTTGAACTAGAATTACACCCCTAAGAGACCCCAATGTGGGTCATGATTATTTGGGGATTATGCAGAGGTGATGCACATTTCAAGAGACATGATTAGGGCTAACACTATAAAGTAGACCTTTCTAGAAGAATCACTTGGGGGCTTATACCTGAAGAGGATGACCTAGTGTGGTTATTTCATTGGAACTAACTTTTAAGAAGAATTTCTGTGGAGATTATTCCTTAGGGAGATGTCCTACGTATCTTGGTTAGAGTAGGAATCAAGTTTCTTATTGTGCATTTCTAGATGATGTGGATACTATGATCACTGTTAACCTCTAAGTTCATGTGATTCATGCTTTGTTTGAGAAACAAGAGGAAGCAGTTGATTTTTCAAACCACACTCATTCCCCTCTCCACTGAGGGAAATAGAGGAAGATGACGGTGGGAGAGGGTAGTATGATACCCCAATGGGAGAGAGAATGGTATTTGAATTTTTAAATTTACTATACCGTGTTGATATTTAGGGTAGACACATTTTTTGATTTATCAGGATGTGTCCCGAGCAAGAGTGAAAAGGAGAAAGAGAACCACCTCCCACATAAAAGGATAGGGGATTACCTCAGGGGGAGTTACCTAGGGATGGATCTTAGGATACTAATGTTCAAAGTCATATATCATGGAAAATTGCATAATAGTTTATTATCATGTTGAAGGGACTAATAAAATATACTTTAACATCATGTGGTCTGGATTATAACTCATTGTTTATAGTCATAGACTTTGGACCACTTGTTGTAGAGACCATGATTAAATAGATAATAATCAGGATGGGATGTTATGACATGCCCCAAACATGATAGGGAATGAATTTGTAAACTATGAATTTGGGGATTATTGATCCATGAGAGTGATATATGGTATGGGATCCATTATGGCTTATAGAGGTAGGAATAGCCTCTTGTGAGGATGAATTTTCTTCTAGTTGATAGGCCTTTTATGGGTAATGTATACAGAGATGATGGGGAATTGTTTGCATAGTCGATCAGAGGTTTCCTCAGGACACTGGCTATCTATTTCTGATGTCCATGGATGTATATGAAGATCTGGAATCGCCTGGGACACAGAGTCTGATGGATGGAAATAATGTATCTGGGCATGTAAGAGACATTTAGACTATAATTGTTTGTGGTTGTCTGTAATAAACTTGTTTAGGAGGTGGGTGAAGGGGTTTTAGGACCATCATTTGGAGTAGGTTGAAAATTTTTATTTAAGGGATAGATGTTTGGGAAGCATAAGGGTGCAATAGAAAATTTCATTGAAAAGTATAAAAGGTTCATAGTGTGACTATACATTTTTCATTGGGGTTAGTGATAGTAGTGAAGGTACTGGCCCCAAGGGTCGTGTCTTAGCCTGAAAGTTATCCCAAGCCGGGATGTGGGAATTATTCCCTTGAGGTATAGACCAGTTTCAATGAACAATTTTTTTCTACATAAGAGCCAGTCGCGTAAGAGCATCTGCATAGGAGCTGTCTGTGTAGCATCTTTCCACGTAGTTTTTTCTACATATGGTTCATCAACTATATCATTTACATAGTAGCGTCAATGTACTATTCCAACTACATAAGATCTCACCATGTAGGAACTTTCATGAACTATCAGCCGTAAAGGAGCATCTGTGAACTGTGTTATCTGCAAAGGAGCTGGTCGCATACTGTTTTCTAAAAAAGTTCATCTGTGAACTATTACGTCTTCATAGGATCATAAGTGAACCATTTTTATTATTCGTTTATGGGGTCAAAAAATGAATCCTCAATTTAGAAAATGACATTGTGTCTATATACGGTTTGGGGGGTGGAGTTCCACAATGGCCCACCCACATATATTGCAATGGACGAAGTCTGTGATCTTCTTTGGGTGTAAGAGAGATTTCTCTTGCACCCTTTATATTTTCTCTATGATTCATCCCCTTTCTTCCCATCTAGGAGCTTTTGTTTCTGTGTGTTTTTCATTCCCCCTAATTAATGTTTTATAAAGAGGTTGGGGTGCTAGATTTATGGTCCACGTAGTGCCTTTTGTAGAGTCCCATGGAATATTCCTTAAAATGTGGATGACTTTTTCAGTGGGGTGTATCATTTATAGTCACTAGTGATTATATCTCATCTTGATAACCACTTAGTTCATGTGGGTATTGTTCGTAAGGGTGAATTTATCCCCCTTCATTTCTCTAATGACACAGTTCATGGGATCCAAGGACTTTTTTCATTACTCAAACCATTTGGTTCATAGAGGGCTTTGCGTGGTTGTAGACTACCATCTAGAGTGGTAGTCCATGAACTGCTTTAAGGTTCATGACGTCTCTCTTTCTCTTTTAAGAATTTTGTTTCTTTGAAATTTTTCTTTGTCCCCTTCAGTATTGTATTTATTTCCATTGATGAGTTTGATGGAATTTTATACATCCTGAATGCAAAATTTTCGGAACCCTATATTAATATATATCAAAATATTGAGTCCTGGATGAAATCATAGAAATTCATTAGGCATAAATCAAAAAGGAACACGATCTCTGGGAAAATAGCATTGGCATAAAACCAGGGATTGTGGAAAATAAATAAGAATAGAAAATAATTTCCTTTGTAGTCGGGGATCTTTTCCAAGACTATGTTATTAGAATGTCTTCACTTCACAAACCATCATAGCAGACAAATTCCATTACTGAATTGAGTTCACCCCTTGTTCTTTCCTTGTATTACCGAATATAGTTCACTTCCCCTTCCAATCCTATATAACTAAACCGATATCATTTCTCATTCCATCCATGTCTATCTAAGGAGATATAAATCATTAAACAAATAAATGGAGGTATATATAGGTCCCACCCATCACATAATGAAAAACATTCTTATGTGTACAACAATAACATAAATCACCCATGTAATTAAATGTGTTTTAAAAACCTCATTAAATCATAAAATAACCCATAGAATAAAAATGTGTTTCAAAAATATTATTCCATAATAAACATAAACTATAAATAGGAAATAAAAATATATACATTAATGAATAAGAATAATCAAATAATTCTATTGTATATATAGAATAATTTTAAGATACCACTTGATAATAATACTCAATGAAAATATGCTTTCTTCTTTAAAAACGTTATCTTTTCATAAAATGATTCACATCATTAAATGATATAATTATATTCAAAAGTTACCTTGTATGAATGTAAGTGAAACTTCAAGGAAATAAGGAAATGTGAAAGGGTTAAAGTTTCATTCATTCTATATAAGTTAAAAAAATCATTCTCCTACTACTTTGTCCATATATGTCAAACAGTACCTCTTCAAGAAAATGAAAAAATATCTCATTCACACATGGATAAAAATGAATTTAAAACATTTGAGAAGAATGGTAAAAATATTTTGGAATACATTTTTAATAATCATGGAAATATATAATAAATATTCTCTAGTAAGTAATTATGTATAAACAATCACGAATAATAATGAAATTCTGATGTGATCCCTTACTTAGGTCTAATTATTTTTTTAGGTATAAAAAGTATTTTATAATGGATAAAAGAGTGTTATTAACTTATTCTAGAACAATTTTTATATTTATTATATCATATATTATCATTTAAAATATTGTTTAATAATATTTCATTATCACACTTCTTTCATGTGTTAATTGTATCATTTCTTTCTATGCATTTTTTATCATATAATACCCCTTAATTCTTCATAGGTTTCTATTATGTCATTTCTAGAATTCTATTATGTTATTATATATCATATTTATTCATTATATACATTTATATATTCATTCTTTAATGGTGAATAAATATAATGAATCACATTGTGTCATGGTGATGGTAGGCCATACGTGTTTACATACGAATGATGGTATTATTTTATTAATAGAAAAAATTATGGAAGTAAACTATATATTAGTTTTTACAACAATATTTATCTTTTTATAATCATTATATGGGTCAATTAATCCCATAATTATGCCCATCCAAACAATTTGGTGATGAAAAACAGATCACACAATGGCGTGGAGATGGTAGTTCATACGTATGCACGTGTGGTGATTTTATTTTTTTATAAGATGGATAGATGGTGGAATATAGTTATTCCATAATCAAAATAACATATATGTATATAGTTAATACTAGATTTATTATTTTATATTGGAAAAAACATATAAAGATGTAGTAAAATAAAAAATGATCTTGAGAGAGTCAGTAATAGAGATTACCTTTTCTTCATTGAGACCCCTCTAGATCTCCTACTAAGGACACTGGAGTTTTCATTTTGAGAAGACCATAAAATCTAGAATATGTATATTAATTTTTACAACTGAAATTATTAGGGTATATCCAATATTTTAAGCTCAATGAGCTGTTAAAAAATTAGGGAAGAGGTTCCCTTTTATAGTTGATGTTATGTGAACTTTTAGAATATCCAAAATTACTAATTTATAATAAAATCATACCCATCCAAAAACAAATAATTTACAATAATTAAAAGATTAAGTGGGATAATTTTGTAATCTCATCCACTAATACATTATTGAGAGGTTTTTGTGACAATTTAAACTTTATCATTATACTTAACTCTTAGTTAACTCATTTCAATTTTAACGAGGCTAATAAATATTTCTATATAAAAATAGTGTAAATTTTACTTATATGATTTCAATTAGGCCATAAATTAATAATTTATACCAATATAAACAATATTATAACTATTATTTATTTTTAAAGAATGTTTTTTATTTCAAAATAATTTAATAAAACATTTTTTGATAAAATATCAATTGTGTCAATTTGAAAATCTTCATTTCATTGATTTTTAAAAATTTATAAATAATAAGATAACTTCAATGAAAATATTATATTATAACTATAATAGGTCAAGGTCATATAGAAAATTCATTATACATATTAATTATTCTAAATTTTATTTATTTTAATATTTTTAATATCATTTATTTGATATTTTCATTAAGAAAATAATTACAAGATCAAATTTGTGTAGTTATTTAATATACATGATTCCTCACTAAAAACTAAAAAATATATTAAATGGTTTTAATCTTATATATTTCAATAGAATATTTTAATTTTAATTTATCTAATGGATAACCATATTTTAAAAATAATATATTTATTAAAACATGAGTGAGATATCATTAAAATTCATTTAAATGAAACATTATAAGTATCATAATTTTACCCAAGTGGATCAAAATGTAAAAACTAAATTCATATCATAAAAATATTTTTATTAAGTTAAATATTTTTTTAGATTCATTTATATCTTAAATTTTCCCTCACGTGGACACATAAGGTAGATTAATGACAAAGAAAGTGACACTTTGTGTCTTTCTTTGATTTAAAAATTATTTAAGTCATTTTCATGGGAAAGTGTCTAGTAAATGAAAAAATTTATATCATAAAGTTTTAAGGGTAAAATTAAATTCATCACATAATGTTTTACATTTTGATAGGGTCATTTTATAATCTTTATAATTTAATTTTTATCCTAAATTACATAAATTACACTTTTTGATGGTAACAAAGTTTACCATGGTTACTATTCATATAGTTTGAAAATAAAATCAAAATTCCTACTAAACATGGATATTATGAATAAAAATTATGAACCCAAATATATTAATTAAAAACAAAGATGTTTTAGAATTAAATTTAAAATAGGAATATTAAAATATCATGGAAAACAGTTTTTTAGAAAAACATCCCTTCTAAAACATAAAATGCTTTTATAAAAATTTCATGTATAAAATCTTTTTCCAAAAAATAATTAGGTTAAAATGATATAACTAAAATTTAAAATTAATAAAAATTATAATATTACATTTTAATGACTTTAAAAAAATATAATTTTCAATAAAAAACAATATTTTCATGATTGATCAAAAAAATTGAATCTTATCAGAAAAATATGATAAAATTTATGACGGTAAAATTTTAATTTCTAGTATAAATGAAGAATATTATCTTGTAAAATATAATATATAAAATTTTCAAAAATTAGATTTAAATTTTATCTCTATTAAAAGGCGGTAAAAGTATCTTTATAAAATACATTTTTTTAGGCTTCAAATGGGTTTGTTCTCATTTTATTCTAATAAAAGATATTCGATATTTTCAAAAAAAATATTTTAATATAGAACATATAAAATTCATTATGATAATTCACTAATAGGTATTAATTTCATTTTTTAATATAAAATTCTTTTGTATGAGTATTTTTTTATAAAAACATATCATTTATTTAAAATTAGATTCTATCTTAATTTCAAATCAATATGTTAGCAAATAATTCATTTTATAATAATACAGTTGATATTATTTATACCTAACATTCTAAAAACAAGGTTAAAATTTTCTAGTTCAAATAATCTCAATACTAAAATTATGATCTAGAAACATAATGTTTTATGTATCACAGTCTAATCTGATGTTATGTGTAAGGCAGGCATAACATGATGTAGTGTGCAATGAAAGAATTCAAATTATTTAAAAATAATTTTTATAGAAAAATTGGAGTGTTACATTATATTCCCCATAAAATGATTTTTTCCTTCAAAATTCATCTGGGTTATCAAGAGTTTAATACTTGAAGGTTCATTTCAACGGAACCCACATCATAAAAATGAATACAAAAACATCCATTTTAAAAAAATCTTGAACCATAAATATTACCCATAGTAACTAATAAATAGCATCCAACATAAGATATCACAGGTGGTATATAAAAACATAGACATAGAAGTGAAATCAAACCATTATGTTTTGATGGAGAGTGATATAGAACATGATAATGGGAAATTGAACAATCGAAAGGCCATAAATATGTGATGATCTAAGTGACCATTTGATTAATAAAAAAATAATGAATAAGGAAATAATTTTTTTTAATGATCCTTTTCATATAATTATATAATTTTCATGAGAAGGATTACTTACTTTATTTTTTTACATTTCATAAGAATTATTTTATCCATTTATAGTAGATTGATCAATTTACCCTTGATCTATTGTTACAAGAAAAGTTGAAGTTCAATTTGAAATGGGTTAAGTACTTGTGGATCATAAGATTGATTATGGGATGATAACCCATTCCTTTTATCCTTAATTATCCTCACAACAAGATGATTAGTAAATTTTATCCAATATTAGTAAATCAAAAAAAATTAATTTATAAAGCCACATCAAAAATTCAATGTAAATAGCTCCTTAAGTGGTTACAATTATAAAACATAAAGAAGATTAAAATATAAAACCTTCCAAATAAGTTTAATAAATTTCCAAAATAAACTTATCATTGATCTCCTAGAAAACATGATATATCTCTTAATTTTCACTCACCAGACATGTGAATACCAATATCATGTATTATATTAAGACATTGAAATAATATAAATTATGAGAAATCCATATTGAAAGCATGAATGTTTCAAAATTTAACTCTTACATTATACAATAAATCAAAAAAGAAATTTATAATCAATCTATAAATCACCATATTCCTAAATTCCATGATTTTCAATACTATCTAATCTCCTTATCCCAATCGACATGCATATATTAAGGGTTATCATTCCATTAATTCTGTGTTCTCTAAATAAATAACATTAATACCTCAATAATTTTTCATTGTTACTAATACTATTCAGAATATTCAATCAGAACCAATAGAAAAACTATAGTGGACTAATCCTTGGATGTTTCACTATTCCATAATTCCAAAAAAACTACATCTACAACATTATTCTTGATTCCCAATAAAAAAACTCAATAATTATATATCCTTATTAAATAATTAATCAAGTTCCTCCATTATATTCATTAATACTACTTCTATCTCATATTTCATTAATTTTCTCTTCATAATTAGCAGTATAACATTTACTTATACAACCATGCTTATTATCCTCTCGAGCTTTCTCACAAGGGTATTGATTTGAAAAATGATTATACATGTCACTATTAACAAATTTATCAATTCATAATTCCTTGGGAAGACTATGTTATTATTCTATTATATTAGCTAAGCCTTTTCCTTTGAAACTACTTACATTGAGTCCTTCTTTTCCACACCCAAATCATCTTCCAATTACAATGAATAATTCTCCTTAATGCCTCTTCCCATATGATTTACATGAGGAGAAATTAATATTATTTCCACTTTAGTCACCATAAAACTCCATATTTCTCTTATTATATGGGTTAGGAAACTCAAAAATGTTGAGATTATTTATCATATTATAAAAATGTTTATTAGTTATAATCACAATGTCCTTTAATCTAATCATCATTCCATTTTAATTCTCATCAGAAAATTTTATGTAAAATTTATCATTAATCCAATTCATTATAGTTCCTATCATTTAATAAATCTATAAAATAATATTTTGAGAAATAATAATATTAGTGGGAAAACCACAAAATGAAGGAAAAATACTTTTATTCAATAGAATCTTAGTTTTAATCCTAGGTTATCCTTGATCATTAAAAAAAACTATGGGATTATAATCTTTACTTAGACTTATCCTTAGGGATTATACTAATGTTGTCTCATACTAGTATCTAGATATTAACTAAACCTTTTCTTTGATACCTATTCTAATAGAAAAATCATGATGTACATGTACATTAGATCAATTTTTCAGAATACTTAATAAATTAAACAAACAAAAGACCAATAAACATATTATTTTATTACCTTTGGAAACATGGAACACAAACTTCTAGTCTATTTAATGATCATAAATGTTTCAAAAAAACTTCTTCCTTGTTAGTACTCAAACCTAAAACCTTTATTTATAACATGGTGAGAATAAACATAATAAAGGATCGGATTAGATGCTCAGTAAGGGTAAAGAAAGAAAATATCAAACAAAACATGTACAAAACAATGAAAAATCCTAAAAAAAACTCTTTAAAAACATACCACTTATAACATATATAGAAATATTGATTTATGTAATAAATATTATCAATTCATAAGGCATAAGTCATAAAGGAACACGAGTCCTGATAAAACATCATTTTCATGAAACATGTTATCGTGAAAAAACACGTAAGCATTGAAAATAATTTAATTAGGAGTCAGTGATTATTTCTAATACTATTATAGTGGAATGTGTTCACCTCCCAGGCCATCATACTAAACAAAGTCCTTTACTGAACTGAGTTAAATCCTCATTCTAGCCATATATTACTGAACTATGTATACTTCCTATTGTATCCCTATATTACTAAACTAAGACCATTTCCCATTCCGTCCATATCAATATCATGAGATATAAATATTCTCCCAAGGAATTTGTGAAAGAAATATGTCCCACACATCACATAATGAAATCCATACATATGTGTTCCAAAAAAACATCAATCACCTATGAAATGAAATGGGTTTGATAAATATCATTCAATCATAAAATAACATATTGAAATGAAGTGGGTTTCATATATATAATTCTTTAATATAAATAAACAATATATATTAAATAAAAATATCACCATGAAATAATATGTAACATTAAAGAGTGTTATCGTAGATGGAAATTAATTTTGAGAGATCACTTGAAGCAAATTCTTGATGAAAATGTCATTTCTTCTTTAAAAACATTATCTTTTCATAAAATTATACACAAATTTAAAAGAAAAACTTTTTATTCAAAAATAACCTTGTATTAATGTATGGTAATCTGAAAGGAAATCAGGTGACATGAAATCATAAAAATACATTCATGTAGAATAAATTAAAATAAAAAATTATCCTTGTATTGTTGGCTGAATAAGTAAAAATGTACCTTGTTAGGAAAATGGAAAAAAGATTCCTTTCACACATGGGTAAAAATAACTTTCAACAATTGAAGATGAATGGAAAAAATGTTTTTGAAAACATTTTAATAAAACATGTACATAGATGATAAAATTCTCTAGTAAATACTCACATATACAAAATATTAGATAATAATGAGATTATGATTATCCCTTACCTTTTGTCAGATACCATTGTACGTATAAAAAATTATTGTATAATGGATTAAAGAGTGTTATTAACTCATTATATAACCATATTTATATTTATGATATCATATGTGATCATATCATATCCATTTTAATAATATTTCTTTTCCACTATTCTCTCAGGTGTTCATTGTTTCATTTTCTTCAAAGCATGTTTTCTCATATAAGACCCATTAATTCATCATAAGATATATTTATATCATTTAAAAAATAGTTTTAAGGTATAATATATCATATTTATACATTTTATACATTTATATAATCAATATTGAATGGTTAAGATAGATAATTAATCACATTGCTTTGTGGAGATGGTAGGCATATATACATAAAAATGATGGTATCACTTCCTTAATAGTAAATATTATGGATGTGAATAATATATTTTTTTTCTAGAATTAGTATCATCTTATAATAATTATATATTTCTATTAATTCAAAATTTATTACCATCCAAATAATATGGTGTTGAAAAACATATTACACCACAAAAAGGAGATGGTAGGTCGTACGCACGCACGCGTTGTGAGTCTATTTTTTATAGGATGGATATAAGGTGGACTATGTTTGTTAAATAATCATAATAACATCTCTGTATATATTTAATAATATTATTTTTACATTATAAAGAAAAAAACATAAGAAGAATAAGTATAATAAAAACGATCTTGAGAGAGTCAGTAAAGGAGATTACCTTTTCTTCAGTGAGATCCCTCTAGATCTCAAGCTCGGGACACTAGGTTTGGACTTTTGAGATGATTAAAACATATATAATGTGTATAGGGATGTTTATAATGGAAATGGGTAGGGTATATTTGAGCTTTAAGGTTAAATGAGCTGTGAAGAAAATTAGGGAGTGGGTTCCCTTTTATAATTGAGTTGAGTTGCACTTTTGGAATATCCCAAAATATGAATTTATGATAAAATAAAACCCCATCCAAAAACCTTAAAAATATCATATTTTTTCATATTAAGTGAGATAATTTTGTAATATCATCAAACAACAAATTTCTGACAAGTTTTTCTATAAATTTAACCCTTATCATTTTAATGAACTCTTAGTTAACCTATTACAATTTTAACTAAGTTAATAAATTTATCAATATGAAAATAGTGTAATTTTTACTTATTCGGTTTAAATTAAACTATTAATGAATAATTTAGAATCATATAAACTATATTATAAATCTATTTTAATTTAAATGAATGTTTTATCATTTCAAAATAATTTAATAAAATGTTATCTTAATAAAATATCAATAGTATAAATTTGACACTATTCATTTCATTCATTTTAAAAAAATATCTAAATAATCATTTAACATTGAAGAAAATATTTTATTATATCCCTAAGAGGTCAAGGTCATCTATAAAGTTTAATGTATATATTAATTATTTTAAATTAAATTTATTTTATTATTTTTAATAACATTTATTTGATATTTCCATTTATAAAATAAATAATACATAAATTTTGTGTAATTATTTAATATAATTATTTCTTTACTAAAAATGAAAAAAAAATATTGATGATGATAGATATTCCAAATTTACAAATATGTTTATATTTTAAATTATTTGATGCAAATCCCTATTTTAAAAATGATATATTTAATAAAACATGAGTGAGATATCTTCAAAATTATATTAAATAAAACATTATAAATATCACAATATTAGCCAACTAGATCAAAACATCCAAAATAAATAAAAATCATGAAATTGTATTTATTAAGTAAAAAAATTATGTTTAAATTCATTAATAACATAAAATTTTCCCATGTCGACACATAAGGTAGATTAATGAAAATTAAATGGACACTTTTTGTCTTTCTTTAATATTAATATTATTTAAGTCATTTTCATGGAAATCTATGTCCATTAAATGACATGATTTAGATACTTAAGTGTAATAATTTTACTTTTCTTAGGTTCATTTTATAATCTTTATAATTTTATTTTTAACTTAAATTACTAAATTTACCCATTATCATTGTAACAAAATTTACCATGGTTACTATTCATATTGGTCGAAATTATAAGGGAGATTATTAATAAATTTGGAACTTCTAAATCATATTTTATTTCCATTATTCATATTTAAAAACAAAAAAATTATGAATTAAAATTTAAAAAACACTAGTAAAATGTCATGACGAACAGTTTACTGAAAAACACCACTTTTAAAACATAAAATGATTTTATAATAAGTTTGAGTATAAAATAATCTTCAAAATATATAATCAGGTTAAAATTTACTAACTAAAACTTCATAAAAATAAAAAAACATAATTTTACTTTTTAATAACTTTAAAATAAAATATATTTTTTAATGAAAACATTATTTACATTATTCATCAAAAAAATGAATCTTATCATAAAAATACAAAGAATTCAACAAAAGTAAACTTTTATATTTTTAATTAAAATAAGAAGATTATTTTTTCCAATATAATATATAAAAGTGTAAAAAATTGGATTTTAATTGGGTTCTCTATTAGAATATTGTAAAAATGCCTTTAAAAAATTATAGTGCTTATACATAAAAATGGGTTTTTCTTATTTTATGCCTATTAAATATATTTGATTATTTTCGAAAATTTTCATTTAATATGAAAAATATCTATTTATTAACTTTCAACAGTAGAGATTAATTTCATTTATTAGAATAAAATAACTTTTTGGGAATAGTTTTTCATAAAAACACGTCATTTATTTTAACTTGGATTCGATGTCAATTTCAAATAAATCTATCCACAAAGATTCCATATTTTCATAATATAGTTAATACAATTTATACCTTCCATTATAATTACTAGGTTATAATTATCGTTTTTAAATAATTTCAATAATAAAATGAGGTTTTGTAGAAACCCAGTGTTATGTGGAATTCATGCTAAGATAGTGTTGCATGTAACAGAAGATTAACATTGTGTAGTATGCAATTAAATCATTCAAATAATTTAAAAATATATATCATAAAAATCTTGGGTTTTAATATTTATGATATTATACATCAATTAGATATTTACTCCAAGCCTTTCATAGGGTTAGGTTTCCTAGTAAATGTTTTATTAAATCTTCTTTCCATTGTTTCTAGTAAACATGATCTAATAAAAATTGTAACAACACTGAAAAATTTATCCTAGATCCAATTTATATTTTAATATATTAGAATATATACAAGTAATCTATTATTTATGTAAAAATTCATTTTATTATTATTTTAAAACTAGATAAATACGTGATACCAATTTTACATTGTGAATAATATATAAAACATAAAAATTCAAATGATCAACATCCAATAAAATCATTCGATGATTTCATCCTCATATTAGGGGAAATTTAAATGAAATATGGTTTAGATAAAATTCTATATAATAGTTGTATAAAGTGTATGATATCATGAGTAAATAAGGAATAATGAATATGGAAAGGTAAATAACTAAAACAAATGCTTTGTAATAAATAAGGTGAGAATGAAAAAAAATTTGTGGATAATATTAATAAATTAATCACATAGATAATAAAAATAATAAATTATTTCTCAATGAAGTAAAGGCATAATGTTTTGTTGGTATTATTTTATAAATAATGTTATGGATATACATAAGTCCTTAAATAGTTTAATTGATGGTTAGTAATAAACTAAATCAACACTTAGTTAGTCAACTGACACATATCATGAGACTATCGATGAATTGAGGGGATATCTAGAACTCTTCCCCAACTGTAACTAAATTTATGGTGAATTACACACACATTTAACTGTTAATTAATTTTTTTACTATATTACACAATAAAAAAATATCTTTATTGAGTAAAAAAGTATTGATTTTTCATAATTTTTTAAATTCAATCAAAAAACATTCATAGTAAAACACTATACGTAATTATGGTATACGGTTTATGTAGTACTCATATACATGATACAAAAAAGTATAAATATTTAATTTAAATGTAATGTTGAATGAATAGTGATCACAAATACATTAATGGGGTATTATATATACCATTTAAAATAAATTAGGTGCATAATATTAAAATATTCCTCAATGAATCAAAATTAAAAATAATTCTCCTACCTCACTCTACCATTAAGTTGAATATGCTTTAACCACCGGTTTAATATTTTAAAAAATTATATTTTTTTTAATATAATTATATTCTTATTTATAATATCATATATGATCCTATTATAACATCTTATTTTTTTTATTCATAATATTTCATATTTACCTTTGTTTTGTGTGTTTACTACTTCATTTTCTAAAGCATGCATTTCCTTGGAAATTCTGGTTCTTGTGAATATTATATAATAAAAATATCTCAGTAAAGATTTTAATTTTACATTTATGCTTATAATTCATTATATATATTTTTTTAATCATTCTTGAATGTAGAGAATAGAAAATTAATTTTTTTGCTTTGTGGAGATGGAATTCCATAGGAACGAAAAAAGAAATGTTATCATTTCCTTCATTGTGAAATTGTAAAGAAGTGTGTGAAATATTAATTTCATAGAATTGGCAGATTTTTATAGATATATTAAATAATTTATTTTTCCATAACTTTGGTAGTACATATAAGTCAGCGATCAAAAGAAAATGACATCATTTCACGAGAAGGTTGTCTACTATACACATGAGTGAAAAATTATTTCCCCATTTTATAGAGAAATATATAGTAAAATATTTTTGGATCAACATAATTGATTCTAATTATATGAGATATAATAGTTTTATCACTAGTAAAAATTTAATTTATATATAGAATCTGTTCACTTCAGTTATCTACAACTGACATTAAAGAATTCCTTTTGACATTAGTAATTCAATATATGATGTGAAAACATCAATTTTCCATGTCTATAATAATAACTGACATGGAAAATAAAATTTCCACCATTTTAGGTTGGTATTTGATAACCAATGTTAAAATAAATCATATTCATCTCGTTTATTCAGTAACCTATGTGTAAATTCTTTGTGATTTTAATAGGATTCTAGAACTATTTATTTGTGCTTTCATTTTTCTTGTGAAATCCTTTGGTTTTATCACTCACGGTGAGACATAAAAATTCTATCTTCTATTTTATGTCTCAAATATCACAATTCCTCAATCATTGGTCTCAAATATCTTCATTATTTAATCTATGCAATAAATTCTCTTAATTTTTCAATCTAGTGGCCTTAAATATCATTATGTTGGAATCCACAACCACTGCCAATTTTGAACCACTATCTATCGCCACAAGTTCCTTTATCACATTGGTGTCACCTTCTACATAATATTTTTTTCTAATATCAATTTATTTTATTTTATTTATTCAATTCATTATGCATCTAGGGTATTTTCATTTGTATTTTCAGTTCCAAAAATTCATTAATGTTAGTATATATACACTATTTGTATTTTCAATTATGATTATTCACACATCATAGGTATTTTTTAATTAAAGAATATTTTTTTGAGATTGTGGTTTTGGATTTTTTATCAACTAATTTTTATAAATTTTTTCCAAATTTTACCATTGCTAATCCAATATATTGAATTTCTTTTTTGTGAAAAATGTAACTGCATATATGTTATTATTTTTAATAAAATAAAAATTAAAATACAATTTAAATATATAATAACTACTTTTATGGTTTTAATATTTTCATATATAATTGTGAGTCAATGTTTTATTATAAAACTAACACCATGTGATAAAATGAGGAATGTTTCAATGCTTTTTTTGAAATTTTCTAAATGAATTGTTCAGAAAAATAGAATTCATTATATAGATTATTTCAATTTTTAAATATTAAGAATTTTAGAAGAGACTATATCAAATATAATTTAATTTCTCATGATTTTATTCTTATTTAGACCTCTTGGACTTAGAATAGTAAAATAGGGTAGAATCCTAGAATAATTAAATTTGATGATTTTGAAGAGGATTGGTCTGATAAATTAGAAAACATAATTCATGATCTTTATGTAAAGTTGAATTATAAAGTATCAAAAATTTAGTGTTAATATGGTGATGATGAAAAACAATTGTATCTAAATTTTATATATTTATTTTTTTATCAATGGTTTTTTAATTGATTAACATGAAAGTGAAAATATGGTGGACTGAAATGTGTTTTATATATTTTCTATATATTTGGAAATAAATACATTCCAAAGAAAATTCTTCCATCATTTCATTATTATGTGAATAAAATATTATTCATAAGATTTTTGGGGTAAAAGGAAATTCATGCCTACCAAAATGGCTATGGGAGTTATTGGAAGGAGTATATATGTCAGTTAGAGTGACCTAAATTTGGGACATCATAGTATATATTGAATGATGAATCAAAAAAAATAACTTTTTAGTTATAGGGACTCAATCCCAAGAAATTTGTATCTTCCTATAATTATTAATCTGAAATTTTTATTTGAAAATAAAAATAGTGAACAAGTCTATGATATCATGCAAAGGATTAGATATGTGATGGAAAATTATGTCAACTTGATGATTTCCTACATTGGATGAAAATGTATAAACAGTTTCCTACATTCATAAGGGAAGTTAGATATATCAAACTTGGACTATGGACAAGTGAAATGATCTATAACAAAGACTTAATAGCGCACATATTTCATATCCTATTTTATTGTAAAATTATAAATCATCTTCATAATATTGTTTTAAGTGAAAATATATCATGTTCAGTTCAATGAAATTAGGATGAAGGATATCCAAAAGTTGATGTTTTTGTTTTCTTATCATTATATATAGATTAATTAAATATTTTATGGGAGGAAAGTATATTTTTTTTATTATTATAAATTATAACATTTCAATCTACATGAAATGATTGTGTTAACTATAAATTAAATCCCAACGTATGAAAATTTTTCTAGATATAATTCGATGGGGTATAAATCATTTCTAATTTGTGAGCAATAGAAATCATATTATCAATTATAACATTAGAAAAAATAGTATACATAGGTAATCATAGTTTTTTCCTACAGATCACTCTTATCAAATATTCAAAAATTAATTCAATGGTTCACCATAATTTTATATTTTACAAAACATTTTTCCATGTATCATTATATCGAAAAATAGAAATATATTTATGTCATGTTCAGATAGTAAATGAAATCTCGTAATGACATAAATATATTCATGAAACAATCAATATTTTTTTAGCTTATATATTGGAGATATAATGACATAAAATATAAAATTTAATTCATTCATCTGAAGAATAATATATATAAAAGTTTAATTGGTAAATTATTAGATAACAATAGAATGACTATAAATGGATTTAATGCAGTATTGAACTTACTTTCAAAGGGATTATATTTGGATTTATATCCCACTGTTGATAAAATAAGAATATACCTATCCACTTATTTTCATAATTTTTTTAATAGGAAGAAAATTATTTTTCCTTATTTTTCCCATGGTATCAATGTCCCATATGGTAATAATTCAAATGTAAAAATTTAGTTTTCAAAAAAATAGTTTATATTGATAGGTGTTAAATATAGTGATTTTCACATCATGATGAAACTGATCCAGCAAGTTTCCTTCCAAAAAAATTACACAACCATGTCAGAATTACTATCATGGGGGTGTATTTTTTAAATTCAAATTTTAAAAAAGTTAATTTCTTGGTTCCATTAAACAATTTAGAGAATTATGTGTATTCTATAAATTTTCAACTATAAATGTACTTCCCTCCTTATTTTATTGATATCATAATGATTCCAATGGATCAATTTCAGGGAGAAATAAATATTTACTGATGTCTATATCTATATTTTTTGAATAATTTTGAATGATATATGAAGATACTGAAGGGATATACTAATAATACATATCAAACTAGAGCCTCCATTGTTGAAAAATATATTTCTGATGAGGTGGTAGAGTTTTGTACAATCTATTTTTCTATAATGGATCACATCAGAATACTAGATTACTTTAGGAATGAGTCCCAATGGTATGGAATTAAAATTCATAACAGGTTATTTGATAAAGTATTTACATTTATACTTTATGAAAAACATAGTTAATCTTAAACCATATATAACATTGAAATTTAATATGTTCAAAAAATGTTATCTAAAGAATAATGATATGTGTATTTTTATTGAGCACAAAAAACATTTTTCCATGGATTAAAGAAATTGTAGAAGGTAGATTTTATTCTACAGAAACATTGATATGGTAAGAGAAAAAAATATTAAATTTGATAACGTGGTCCATGAATGTTTTTAATGGATACAAACCTCATATTAAACATTAGGGTTACAAAATTTTGACATGTAATTGTAATGTATTGGTCATCATAAAAGAAATTCATTTTTTTTAATCACTATAATAATAATAAAATATCATCATCATGTTCATATTACATATTAATTTAACAAATATTGGATTTAAATACATTAAAATTTAATGTTCTAGTATAAAACTATCAACGGGTTATCGGTAACAACTAATTCATTCATGATGAAATCAGCATGACACTAGTAAATCATATTATATTGGAATACATAGTGGCTCCTTTAATCCTAGAAACACATGAATTTTTCTAGATTCTTGGTCAATCCATAATGAAATGCTTTATCATTTTATAAGGAAACATTTCCTTCAGTGATAAAAAACATGAAGGAGATTCTGATTAATGTGACATCCCTAAATCCATTTATATTTTAAAAAAGAATATTGATTACCACATTTTAAACATGGTCTGTTCCATACAAAATGAACATAATGAATGGATTTTTTGTGAAAAATCTTTGAGTAATTTCATAAAATTATAGATAACATATATTTAATCATTTTTTATGTTTTAAATTTCATAAAATTATTGATATATTAGTTTTTATTAAATCACAAATTATAACTAATAAGATGAATTGTATGTTTAATTTTATAGTATTTTTCATTCACTATGTTACCCTTACATAACATACATATTTTTTTAATTTATTTGAAACCAATTAATTTTAATCTATTATGTTAAATATAAATTCAAAAAATTTAAAAATGTGTATATTAAAAGAATATCCATTTTGGTTTAAAAATGATGTAACACACTAGATCATTTTTACTATTCACACTGGAATTGTGAATTTTTTTAATTCATTTATATTTTTTCATCTATAATTAATATTTTCATAAATTTTAGTAGACTAAATTAACAAAATAAAAACAGAAATATTTCCATTTTAGTTTACATTATGTTTGATTATTTTTTAATTTTTTAGTTTTTTTTCTGAAAGGTAGTGTTCTGGTCAACGACCAAAGCACAAAATTTATTGAAAGGTATAAACGGTTACACAAGTCTGAAATAAGGATTTTTTTCACATCCCTAACATAAAGTGGGAATAACATAGGAGGATGATAGTCCCTCCCAATAATATCATGTGAAACCCCCATATTAACAAGTCCATCAGCGATCTTGTTTGATTCATGATACATATGAGTGACAATGAAGTTGATCTCTGAAAGAGAGTTTAGGCAGTCCATCCAGTGCGCAGTGATCATCCAAGCAAGATAAATAGTACCATTCCAGATGGCCTGGAAAATAGTAGTGGATTCACTTTCAATCAAAATATTGTTCCGGTTGTGAATCTTGGTGAATGAGATAACATGGATAATGCTCATCATTTTGGCTTTTTAAGAGGAAGAAAAACCACAAGATCCATAGAAGCAGTTGAGCGTTTTGTCGAGGTGATTTCTGAAGACGGATCCACAACCTGTTGGGCCAGGGTTGCCTCTAGAGGCACTATCCACATTGATTTTAATCCAACCTGGTGGATGGGGCTGCCAAAAAACATCAAAAGTAGATCTAGGTCGAGGGTAATTGGTGAACTTTATATTTGTGTATTATTTATATATTATTCAAACACCATTTTGGGGGGTTTTCAATCATTTATTTCATTTAGTGTCTTATTTGTGTTTTCATTATTTTTGTAAACTACATTATAAAATTTGAATAAAAAATCAACATTAGTTTACTTTTTATGGTCTCATTCTTCATTTTTTTACATTTATGGTTAATAGTTATATTTGTATAATTATTTACCAATTTGTATTTTTGGTTTATTTATAGTATAATGGAAGATTATTCATCTGATCGACCACATAAATTTGGGGAGGAATAAATACATAATTTTATGGAGGACCATACGTAGGAAACATCTACTTTAATAGATGAAAAAGGACTTTGAGGGATGGTAATAATGGAAGCACACGTTTAAAAAAATTAACATTTTCCCATATCATGGGCCAAAGTATACAGATTCATTTTGATGATAAATATATTCATAATGGACAAAATTCAAAACAATTTAGTACTATTATTATAGTAAAGTCTTCATTGAATGAATTTTTTTATTTCTCATTAGATAAAGATTCATAATTTGACTATATCCCAATTATATGAGACAATTTTTGTTAACTCATTTTTTACTATTTATATTTCATTAAATGTTATTTTTCTAGTATTTGTTTCCCCCATCTTATCAGATGACATATGATATACTTGATACTCTAGGATCTAGGAAGAAATATTATTTATCTACTAGGGTGTTAAGGGATTCTAAACCACCCACCAAATTACATTTCATTTTTAGGGATAGAAAACATAAAAATCTATGTGATATATATCAATTTTTAGATGAATACAGGGAATAAATTTAATGAAGGTAGATGATAAGAAGTATTTTGGGAAAGTGTAATTATATCTTCTAGAGGTTTTGTTATATTAATTAACATACTGATTTTTATTTTTATTATATGGATCAAAAAATGAGATCTCATTAGGTGATCCAATCCAAAAACATAGAACCTAACATATTATCTTATGATGGTTATATATTATTGGAAGAATAATGATATCCAAAAAGTTAAAAAAATGATTGTTGGGTCTTTAGGATCTATATAGGTTCACCCTCTTTCCCCAAGTGGACATTAAAAATGGAAGAGGGATTGCATGAAAAAAAGTTACAATGTCTTATAGAAGAAAAAAGTGTTTTAGAATAGAGTATTGTAAACAGTTTTTTAATTTATTTATGTTCATTGTGTTATATAATGTGTTTTTATATTTTGATTCACAATTAGATTTTTTAAATATTTTATTCATTATTCCATCGAGGATTAGAGAAATATGGTACATTCATGGATGGGGATTAGAAGAATAATTTTATTACAAAATTGGTAATGCAAAAACTTCCACATGGTGTATGTGGATACTTGATTATTGTACTGATAAAAAAGGTACTTGGCTGTCATGAACCATCCCAGTTGGGCCTGTGCTTCGACACCCCAAGACCGTCTCCAATAGGCTAAGGGATGGTGAGTAGAACTGAGAAAAAATATCACTAACATGGGGGGGCATCAATTATGTACTTGTATGTATTCACACATCTCCAATCCCAAACAATGGTGAAATGTAAAAAACCATTAAGAAACCAATGCATTCATACAATAGTAGTCCATAACCAATGTACTATATGAGTTAAATTAAAGTAAACTGGGAAAAATAAAAGCCCTCCATAATGAGTCAATAATGAAAAGTATAACCAATAAGAAAAATTTATTGGGACTACTGTCTAAAGTCCATAGGAACAAACCTCAGTCTGTCCAATATCACTAAGCACCATATGGTCCTAGTCTTCCTAGGACTCCTTTAATAGATCGATCATCTGTACCAGGAACGACTCATAGGCCAAGACTGGTTAGGGGAGAGTATAGAAATACTCTATAAGACACCTTGAAACCAAAAGGAATATAATAAAGGAATATATATTCACATATACATAGTTATATGTCTATGACACATATAACAAGAATATCTAGATATACTATGTAAACACACATAGTCTAATGTAAGCCACAAAAATGTCATTCCCAGCCTAAGGATTCTAGCTCAGTGATCCTCAAATCAGTCATCAAGGAGAATATTCTCCTAAGTATTATAGAACTTATGATATATATCTAAGGGGTACTTCTAAAATGGCACCATCTTGATAAAGATATGTTGATAGTCTAAAGATATTACTATATAGAGAGCACTCATATGGGAGAACACACTCCAAGAGTCTGGAATATTATAATACATAGATGAGGATCGCAACAATGGAAATGGGGTGATTCCAACAAATCCATCTGAATGAAACCACAATGTAGTGGATCAATTCCTAGTAAGATTGGCTACATGAATACCCTAAACTTTACCTAGGGAAAAAAGATGAATAGAGGATCTTAATATGAGCCTCTTAGAGGGATTCCAATGACTCTATCCATGATGTCCGGCTGAAGGGATCTTTTCTCTATCTTTGTGAAAATATTTTACACTAACCTTCAAGGAAAGTATAGAGGGATCAAGCCCTAATAAAATGTGTCCATGATACAATGTACAAGAGAAGCAATCCATGTAGAAAGTGGTACATAGCATGTAGTAGGCACAAACATCGTGTCCCTTGACCCAAGGTACTTCTCTTGTAAAGAGACAATTTCATTAAAACTGTGTCATATAGAAGAAGGGTATACTAAGTGTAGAGGAGTTACAGTCCATGACCCTATGTATGAGGTCCACTTGTGTTCACCGGACATGTTCCAGTACACGATGCTAGTGCATGTATCTGTACTTGTGTACCAGTACATCGGGTATCCCATGTAATTGGTCGAGGCCAAGTCATGTGGGGGAGTACACACCGTATAGAATATATGTGTACTCCACCCTATGTCTATGTACTCCTTTGGATGCATTTAGAATATTTAAAAGGGTGCCACATGCCATGTATCCAAGGACTACATGTCGTGTGGATCGGGTTTTTTCAGAACCCATCATCTTTCTCCCGCTCACATTGGACGATCCTTCAGCTTCCATTATGGTAATATGTTGGCCATGAATCCCTAGATCCTAGGTTTTTCAGGAACACCATTTCCAAAACATTATTTTTCACCTCCCAAGATTGTTGAAAAAAGGATTAAACCATCGTTTTTCATTTCTCACTGAAGAATATAGAAGAACGTGAATTTGGGGATCCACCGTAGTCTGAATTTATCCTTCTCTATTGTCTCACCTCCATCTGGTCATACCAATGCCATATCTATGGTTTTGTATTATTTTACCATGAATCAAATGACTAATGATTGATTGTTCAATGTATGTCAATCATTATGAAGAATGAATAATTCCACAAATAATGTTCAGTCTAGGGATAAATGAAGAAATCCAAACTAGAGGAATGAACCATGATTGATGTTTTCATTGATCTCAATTCATTTCTTTTATAATGTCAATGAATCAATACACAAAAATAAAAAATAAAAAACTCCCAATAAACCCTAAAAATATAATCACATCACACAAAAATGATGGATTTGCGGGTAAATTTGTTCATTGATTGGTCCATATTCATTATAGAAATCAAGAATGGGGAAAAGAAACTCAAAAAAACATGACCTACTTCAATTCTGTTTGATCACTGATAAATAATGATCAATGTGTCATAGTCATGGGAATGATCCATATAATTGGTTGCGTATTGATTTTCAATCTATGATTTATCACCATTTTTGCAAGACAACTCTTCCAGGGTTCTCCCCAATGGATCACTATAGATTACCAGGTTATTCAGGAATGACTGGAATTCTAAAATAAGGATCTTTTTAAAGTGTTTTATTTTATGCATAAAAAAAGAATCAAATAATGTTTTTCTTAATTTTTATGCATGTGATAACTTTTTCACAAACAACCCATGACAACCAATGTTAGGTAGTGCCTATGGTAAAACCTCTATTCTGAACAAAACAGGGAGCTTGGATTTATGATTCAAGCACATATTTATAAGTTATTAAATTTTTTAGTAAAACTAATCATGAATGATACATAATAGCTTAAGGGTTTTCAATAAATTTTTCTAGGAACATATGGCCTTGAAATTACACACCATCTCTTCGCATAGTATCGATAAAAATCCATGTCACAACCCATCCTCAGGGACCATGTTGTGACTACCCCAAGCCCGCCTTCCATAGGCCAGGGGCAAGCGACTAGCACCAAAGGCGTAAATCCCTAAGTTGGGAATGAATTTCCTTTATAAAAGTAAACAAACACAATAGAGTATGCAACAGGAAGTAAACACTATGTCAAACTAAATACAAAAGAGTGTGTTGGAATGTAAATGGTCCAGTATACAAACCCAACTGAACAAAAAGTACAAGTAAAAAGGGACAAACAACTGAATGTAAAGAGCATCTCCTAGATCGTCCTTCGAGGTTCCTAACTGAAGGGTAGGTACAGATGGCCATCTCAGCACTCACATTCGTCAGTCTCCTCTATGTTTCGACTCGTCACAAGGTCTACCTGTGGTTACCGTCTAGTCATGGTGCTCTCGGCCTCCGTTAGCACTCTCTGTCATTTGCATCCAACACAACGAGGTTCCGGAATAGCCCGTGCAGGGGTGAGTATAATGATACTCAGTATGGACCTTGAGACCCGTAAGGTCTCACAATATCCACTAAGGATAAAAAAAAAGTAGAAAGATAGAATCAAAAAGTATCAACCAACCCTACTTGGGTATATGCTCCTACATATACTATGACAACAGGGTCCCGGTGACAGCACAGCCACCCCGCCTTAACATGGTCGTCGGGTCCTTGCCCACCAGTTGCCCCGCAGACACGTGGGGCCCACCCCAGGGTCCACCCACCTGCCCGAACGAGTCATCTGACTAATGACAGTCCCCACAGGCCAACACATGTCCTTTCCAGTGTTCTTTGTCCTCACTCACACACACCCTGGGAAACTTCCCAAAGGGTCACCCATCCTGATCACTACTCCAGGCCAAGCATGCTTAACTGTGGAGTTCTAATCAGGACCATCCTGATCACTACTCCAGGCCAAGCACGCATAACTGTGGAGTTCTAATCAGCTGGGCTCCCGAAAAGGAAGGTGCACCTTATTGACATGAGTCATATCATTTAGTCATTTAACCCTTTATCATTTGTGGATGTTACAATCACCCCCCTTTAGAGCACAATGCCCTCGTTGTGGGCCCTACATCTCAACCCAGGCAGTGCAACGCACTTAAGGCTGGGTTCCTCCTTTGATACCAAATGTGACAACCGGGTCCCAGTGACAGCACAGCCACCCCGCCTTAACACGGTCGTCGGGTTCTGACCTACCAGGTACCACGAGTTGCCCCAGAGACACGTGGGGCCCACCCCTGGGTCCACCCACGTGCCCGAATGGGTCATCTGACTAATGACAGTCCCCACAGGCCAACACATGTCCTTTCCAGTGTGCTTTGTCCTCACTCACACACACCCTGGGAAACTTCCCAGAGGTTCACCCATCCTGATCACTACTCCGGGCCAAGCACGCTTAACTGTGGAGTTCTAATCAGGTGGGCTCCTGAAAAGGAAGGTGCACCTTGTTAACATGAGTCATATCATTTAGTCATTTAACACTTTATCATTTTGGGATGTTACATATACCTATGTTACCAATCTCAGTCTGGCTCCAACTCTCGAGCCCAAGCACAAACCAATTCTACAAAGGAAGTAAAGTCAATCACCATGATGGTAATGGTTGAAAGACATGTCTCAGCTCACACAGGTATTCCAAAATAGTAAAGAGATATAGATGATCAGATGTAGCCACTGGATCATCTAAGCTATCGGACCCACACAAGATACAGGACCAGCTAAGCTGTCAGACCCACACAGGATAAAGGCTAGCTACCTCGTCTAAGCTATCAGACCCACACAAGATACAGGCCAATTATCTTGTCTAAGATATCGGACCCACACAGGATATAGTCCAGCTATCTCCTATAAGCTATCAGACCCACACAGGATACAGGCCAGCTATCTCGTCTAAGTCCTCGGACCCACACAGGATACAGACCATCTATTTTAGAGTAATAGAGATGATCAGTTGTAGTCACTGGTTCTTCTAAGATGTTGGACCCACATAGTATATAGGACCAGCTACTCTATCAGAACTGTTGAACCAAAATAGGTTTCCGGTACAGTTTTTGTCGTCATCAAACCCATGGAGAATTCCAGTAAAGTAGTTGTCGTAGACGCAGCTAGCTCTAGGGTTCCCACACATAACATGTTCGATTCCGGGAGGGTCTGCTCCTCGAGAAAAGGGGTTTGATACATCAACTATCACGAAGTATTGAGTTTATATATCCCAATGTTCAGCCTCATCAAAAGGAACCCAACGCGACAGACGGTGTGTCAATCGGACGCCCGGTCTGAGAGTTATTGTCATTAATGTTCCAGGAGCCTTGTTGATTTTTAGGCTCAAACCAACCCGACCATACTCCAGCTACAACCAAACCACAAGTGGAGTATTCCAAAAGTACCATTCTGGTCTAAGACTTCTGTTACCATAGATGGTTTGCCAATTGGACACTCGTACCCATGATATAGAAGAAAAAGTGATTTCGGATTAAATAGTCCGGACAGGGGTTCGACCCGGTCCGCGGGGCCCACACAACCCAATGGGGTGGTCCGACCCAGAGAGGTGGCCCGACCCGAAGTGGCGGCCCGGCCCGAAGTGGAGGTGCGGCCCGAAGTGGCGACCCAACCCAAAGTGGCGGCCCGTCCCAAAGTGGCGGCCCAACCTGAAGTGGTGGCCCAACACAAAGTGGTGGCCCTGCCCGGCTGTCTGGCTGAGGGGATCCCCGTCGGCTGGCCGTTGGTGCCCCGCTGGCTGGCCATGTGGCTCCCAGTTGGCGGGTCGTGTGGTGCCCAGCCGGCGGGCCGTGTGCTGCCCGTCCTTCCTACCATGTGGCACCCGGTTGCCAGTTGGCTACATAAAGGGAGGGGGTACCCCCCACCCCTTGTGGTCCGTAATGGCCGGCACGCGGCACCGGACCTTGGTAATCGCAGGACCAGAAGGGTCCTTCCTTCTGGAGTGCCCCCGATGACTGGCTCATCCGGCCTCCCTCCTTCATCTGCTGCAGCCATTTGGTCGCAGTCCTCTCCCGCTCCATAGTGGTAGTCTTGGCCAGCCGCCTCCGCACCTCCACCGTAGTGAGATAGAGTCGCGGTTCTACTTCCCGATGCATGGTCCGATGGCGCCTCATCTCTTAACTATCACTGCCCTCCTAGCCGCGGTTCCTCTCCGGCATGGTGTGACGGCACCGCGCCCCTTCGGCGACCCGATGGCTCTTGTGCCACTGGTTCCTCTCGTGGCCGACACGTTGTCTACCACCGATGCTCCAACGCATTTCCCTCTTCCAATGGCACCGTTGCGCCACCACCATTGTCAACCAACCAAGAACCAATGGGGGGTCGTTGGGCCATTTTTTTCAGCCCACACCCTATGTGTTAGGTGATATCAAAAGACCGACACCGTACCACAATAAAAGATGAGTAACAAAGATTTAATTCAATAAAAAAGAACCCCAAACTTGTATTCGGTGATTGGCTGACGGAGTCGCGGGAAGGCGGTGTCGTTCCCTTGACATTGGGAGGAGATGATGTCGGCAGTGGCGACATTCTTCACGGGCGACGTCTTCCCTTTTTTTCCCCGATTGGAGAGGGAGAAGACGGAATCGTCATTCTTCATTGGAATATGTCGCTCTCCAAGAACTCAAAATCTCTCTCAAAAGATTATGCCAACCCTCAACAAAAAAAAATGGATGGTCTTATTAAATCGTCAGCACAACACCACCATGTTGTGCTTAATTAAATGTGGTGACTCATTTAATTAATGCTAGGGAATGGTTCAAATTAACAATATTAGAGGAGGTGAAAGGTTCCAATTAATGAGGAGAGTTGTCCAAATAATAAAGGGGAGTTAATGGGGGGTTTGAATGGGAGTTGAGGGGTTTTGTGTTTGTGTGGGCCCGTCCACACAATATCCTCTAATGGGAGGTTATGTGTGGGGGGCCTACTTCCAACTCCCATTTTGGGAAATTAACCACCACTTAAAAATTATGTCACACATAATATTTAATTTATTAAAAATCCCCAAAAATTAACTTCTACTCCTGATTAAATGAAATTATGGTAAAAGTCCCCTTAAGCGAATACTCACGCTGCGAGTGCATCGGTGTCCTCAGATTTAAATTCTAATCACCAATTCAAAAGATATAAAATCCCACTCATACATATACTGAACGTACTAGAAAAAACTTCCGAAAATTATTCTTGGCACACCGAGCCTCAGAATCAGGTATCGTCAGAAACTGCGGACTCGTAAAATTCAAAAGAATTTAAGAAAAAATCTCTTGAAATTTATAGGTCTTTACATTACCCCCACCTTAGGGATTTTCGTCCCCGTAAAGCTACAACACACACTAGGGAAACAAAAGGGGGTACTGAGCACACATCTGAGCCTCCTGTTCCCATGTGTCCTCTTGGAGGTTCTTGTGCTACCAGCGAACGCACACTAGAGAAATCAATCGTCCATGGAGGACCCGCTCATGTCGAACCGCAATCTCCACTGGAACCTCCGTGAAAGTCTCCATGTCATCGATATCCAGCTCCACGTGGTCCATGATGTGGGATAGATCGTGCACATTTCTACTCAGCTAAGATACGTGGAAGACGTCGTGCACCCCCTGCAACTGAGGTGGAAGTGCTAGGTGGTAATCCACCTCACCTACGTTGTTGAGGACCTGAAAAGGTTCGATGAATCGTGAAGATAACTTACCGCCTCAGAAAAATCTCCATAGACCTCATCGAGGTGAGACCCGTAAGAAGACGTGGTGACCATCCTCGAACTCTAGAGGTCTCCGTCTCTTGGATGTACCACTAAAGGGGTTGTGTGTAACTCTCTCAACACTTCCTCCTAATGTGACAATGGTACCATAGAACGTTCTCTGAAGAGGATGATGTGCTCCCCACCTTCAGAAAATCCATCAGTTTTCTGTCCTGTGGATATCTGAGAACGTCGTGTATCATAGTCAGCAATCCCACGTTGTGCCTCTCTGACTCGCTGAGGAAATGGGGGAGTGACTGTAAGAGACTAAAGAAATGTCGCTCCATATCTATCCACAAAGGATATCTACACCGCGGCCAGCTGCTCTGTCGCCTCTCCTAACAGTTGAATGTCTGATCTCATGCTGATATCATCTGCTACAACATTCCCCTTCCCAGGACTATAGACTATCTAGAAGTCATAGTCCTAGAGGAACTCAAGCCATCGTCGTTGTCTCACGTTCAGGTCCTTCTGTGAGAAGATATACCTAAGACGTTGGTGGTTAGAGTAGACTGTAAAACGCTAACCCATCAGATAGTTCAGTTGCATCTTCAAGGAGAAGACCACTGCTTCTAACTCTAGGTCATTGGTAGCATAGTTATTCTCAAGATTCAACTGCCATGAACTATATGTGATCAATTCTCTCTCCTTCATCAAGACACACCCGAGTCCGGTTCCAAATGCGTTGCAGTAAACTATGTACCCAACGCCCTCCTATAGTAGCCTCAAGATGGGAACACTGGTCAACCTCTACCTCAGCATTTGAAAGATCTTCTAGCATCTCTATGACCACATGAAGGGGTGCCCCCTCTTTATCCAAGATGATAATGGTGTTGTAACTCTAGATAATTCTGGCATAAAGGTAAGTCTGGATGACTCATGATTGTTTGACCACACCCTCTTATGCATGATTCCATCCTATACTCCCTGGGTTTTCCTTTCCACTGATCAAGTAAAACCCCATCCCAATGTTGTAGATAAACCACAACCTTTTTTCCTAATAAAGTCAATCTGTGTATGAACTGTGGTTGCCCAGTCCATACTCAAACTAATGTTGTAAGGCCTCGATGCTTCCACCAAGAGGTTCTAGCCGAAACTATAACCTCAAGGGTTAGATCACACAATTAGTGAAAGAGTGATTATCAAGTCTCCTCCCAAATGTATCTCTAGACGTAAGGGTCAAGTCAATGACTTAACTGGAAATTCTAGGTCTGGGAAAAGATTCGTGGAAGATAGGAATGATTGGTACCTATGTCTATAGATTCGGAAACTAGTAGTAGACACAAACCGTACCTCAAATCATTCCTAGAGCCCTTAGGTCACACAACTTAAATGCATGCAGCTACTCTCTTCCCCAACCCTCCAGCTCCCTGAGCCTAGTGGGGACTAAAAATGTGTGTGGTTATAACATGTCAAAATGTTCACCACCTCATGACGCTCTCCTAACTCTACTTATACGTTTGTTGCCCTGAAGATTCATATGTCCTTAACAATTCCTCTTCCCGAAACATTTTACACACCCAAATCTCTGAGAATGATTCCAGTTTCATGTTATCCAACTGCTATCATTTACTAGATATATCCGCCCATCCAATGAACATTCAACCACAAAGGTTATCTCTAGCACCCTAATATAAGTAGGAATGCATAGAGGGAAATGTGCTGGCTCAGATATCCTTAAAAACACCTTGCTCAGAGGTCTGAGCTCTCTAGCACTGATCGAATCATATTCATCGAGTACTAGGAAAGATCGGTAAGCCTCGAGGAATACTCAGCTACTGACACGTCATCCTACTGAAGCTGTATAAGCTCTAGAAAACTCTCTGCCACCTCTTCAAGCCAGTACTCAGCCGCTTGTGGGTTTGGCTCACCTCAGAACTTGAGGGATATCTGGTGCTAAAACACATGTAAGGAATTAAGCCTACAAGTGTCCTCTACCGGTACCGCTGGTAGTGTCTGCTAACCAATGGGCAGTGATATAGTTGGCACAATGCCCGAATGTACCATCTCGGAAAACAGTCCAAGTACTAAAACTTCATCATTAAGCGGACCATCCTCATGGTAACTCACTAAAAAAGATTAGTAGCTAAGACCCACATATACTATACTAGTGTCTCAACAAGGTGGAAAACTCCAGTAATCACCTCCATCCAGTCCTCTGCTACCTGGGAATCTTTCTCACCTCGAAACCTTAGAGGCATCTTCCACTGGAACTCATGAAACCCGCTCAGTCAGCATCCATTGTCTGCCAATGCGGCTGGGGGTATATTCTGCCCTATGGGTGGTGGTGCTACCGGTACACCACCCGATGGTGCCAACATAGAAAGAGGGCCTTGCACCCGAGCCTCGTCATTCGGTGGGTCGTTATTGTGTACTCTCTCGGAAACCCTAGCTGGTTGTCTACGTAGCAGCATCCTGATAAGTAACAGGTGTTCCAAGGTCAAAAAGTTATACCTGGTGAGCTAACTCAAAGAGACCACAAAGGAAACTCTTAAAACACACAAACAAACAGTGTTTTGGTGCACTGAGTTGTAAATCAGTAGTCAGGGTCCTGGTGTATTGATACGTCGGCCGCCGCACCAACACTGGACCCCCTGGACTGAAACCACACCCAATACTCTTAACACTATTTATTCACAGAAAAGAAATATTAGAGTCCTAAGTTCTACGTTATAACCGTTAACCACTGATACCAATTTGTCACGACCCATCCTCAGGGCCCGTGTCGTGACTACCCCAAGCCTGGCTTCCATATGTCAGGGGCTAGCGACTAGCACCAAAGGTGTAAATCCCTAAACTGGGAAATCATTGCCTTTATAAAACTAAAAACCACAACAGAGTACGCAACATGAAGTAAAAACTATGTAAAAATGAATACAAAAGAGTGTGCTGGAAAGTAAATGGGCCAGTATACAAACCCAACTAAACAACAAGTACAAGTAAAAAGGGACAAACAACAAAAAGTAAAGAGAATCTCCTCGATCATCCTTCAGGGTTTCTACCTGAAGGGTATGTACAGATAGCCACCTCACCACTCACATCCGTCAGTCTCCTCCATGTGTTGACTTGTTGCAAGGTCCTCTTCCAGGTACCGTTCAATTATGGCGCTCTAAGCCTCCATCAGCATTGTTCATCATCTACATCCAACATAATGAGGTGTGGGCATAGCCCGTGCAGGGGTGAGTATAACGATACTCAGTAGGGACCCCGAGACCCGAAAGGTCTCACAATATCTAATAAGGATAAACAAAAGAAGAAAGATAAAATCATGAAGTATCAACCATCCTTACTTATGTATATGCACATACATATACCTAAGTTACCAATATCATTCTGGCTCCAACTCTCGAGCCCAAGAACAAACCAATTCCATAAAAAAGTAAAGTCAATCACCATGAGGATAATAGTTGAAAGACATGTCTCAGATCACATAGGTATGCCACAATAGTAGAAAGATATAGATGATCAGACGTAGCCACTGGATCATCTAAGCTGTCAGACCCACACAGGATACAGGACCAGCTAAGCTATCGGACCAACACATGATACAGGCTAGCTACCTCGTCTAAGCTGTCAGACCCACATAGGATACAAACCATCTATCTTGTTTAAGCTATCAGACCCACACAAGATATAGGCCAGCTATCTCGTCTAAGCTGTTGGACCCACACAGGATAGAGGCCAGCTATCTCGTCTAAGCTGTCAGACCCACACATGAAACAAGCCAGCTATTCTAGTGTAATAGAGATAATCAGTGGTAGTCATTGGTTCATCTAATCTGTCAGAACCACACATGATACAGGACCAGCTACTCCTTCAGAACTGTTAAACCCACACAGGATTCTAGTATAGTTGTCATCGTCGTCGAACCCATGGAGGATTCCAGTACAGTAGTTGTCGTAGTCGCAGCTAGCTCTACGGCTCGCACACACAGCACACTCAATTCCAGGAGGGTACGCTCCTTGAGAAAAGGGGTTCGATACATCGACTATCACGAAGTCCTGATTTGATGTATTTCAAAGTCCCTTCTCATCAAAAGTAACCCAACGCAACAGTCGGTGCCTCAATCGAATGCCTGGTCTGAGAGTTATTGACATTTCCTTTCTAGGGGCCCAGTTGGTTTTTAGGCTCAAACCAACCTGACCATACCCTAGCTGCAACCAAAGCTCAAGTGGAGTATGCCAAAAGTACTATTCTTCTCCGATCCTTCTGTCTTCGTAGACTATTTGTCGATCGGACACCTGTAGCCCATGATAAAGATGAAAAAGTGATTTTGGTTTAAATGGTCCAGACAGGGATCCGACCCGGTCTGCGGGTCAGACCCGGTCCGCGGGTCCGACCCGACCTGATGGGGTGGCCCAGCCCGAAGTGACGGCCTGACCCCATGTGGCGACCTGGCACGAAGTGGAGGTCCCATCCAAAGTGGTGGCCCGGCCCGAAGTAGCGGCCCGGCCCGACAGCCCGTGCGGCGCCCGACCCGGCTGGCTGTGTTGGGGGCCACTTCCAACTCCCATTTGGAGAAATTAACCACAACTTAAAAATTATGTCACACATAATTTTTAATTTATTAAAAATATCCAAAAATTAACATCTCCTCCCGATTAAACTCAACTACGGTAAAGGTCCCCTTATGTGAATATTGACGTTGTGAGTTCATCAGTGTCCTCATATTTCAATTCTGAGCACTGGTTCAAAAGATATAAAATCTTGCTCATACGTCTACCGAACGTACCCGAACAAACTTCATAAAATTATTCTGGGCACATCGGGCCTCAGAATCAGGTGCTGTTAGAAAATGCGAAGTCATAAAATTCCATAGAATTTAAGAAAAAAAATTTCATTGAAATTTTTGGGTCTTTACAATCCATATAATATTCATAAGTAATACACCAAAAATCCAGTACATTATATTCTCCCCACCTTATGGCTTTAAATATCGAAAAATCCAAAACATGCGGCACTAAAAAATATGAGGATAGTGATCAAGATTTCGAGCCTCCCACTCCCTTGTGCTCTCCTGGAGATTCCTGTGCTGCCACAGGACATGAAACAAAGGAATCAATCACCCATGAATAATCCTCTTATGTCAATCCTCAATTTATAATGCTTACTCAACAAATGTCACCCTATCCTCGATTTCCATCTCACCCTAGTGTATTATGTGTGATGGGTCATGAACATACCTCCTCTACTGCAACATGTGGAGGATGTTGTGTACCTAGTCAAACTACAATAGTATATCTAAGTGGTATGCCACCTCCCCAACTCTATGAAATACCTAAAAAGGGATGATTAACCATACAAAAAACCTACTATCCCCACAAAATCATTATAACCCATATCGAAGTGACACTTAAAGGAACACATGGAATACTTCCTTGAACTCCAAAGGCATCTCTCACTTGTCATCATATAACTTGTGATAGCTCTGTGCTATCTTCATCCACTCTTGTATGATCTATACCTTCTCCATTGTGTCTTGCACCAACTATAGAACTATTAGTGCTGACTCTCTTGGGTCAGTCCAATCAAGTGGTGGCCTAAAGGGTCACCTATACAAATCCTTGAATGTCGTCATGACAATTTTGGAATGGTAGCTATTCTTATACACAAAATCCACCATTGATAGTAGATCCATGTAACTATGGTTGATACCAACATGCAAGCTCGCATCATGTCCTCTAGAGCCCGAATGGTCCACTTAGTATGGTCGTCATTATATGGGTGAATTGATGTGCTCAAACATAACTATTTCCCAAATGAAACATGAAATCCCTTCCATAACTGGGATGTAAAAAGAGTATTATGATCAGAAAAAAATCATTGATGGAACTTCTGAGAGTCGAACTATCTTCTTTATGTAGAGGAGTTCCAAGCTCTCTAATACAAACTACAATCACAAAGCTATGAAGTGGGATTAATTGATATCGTATCATGTCTCATAGATATATATGGTATGAACATCATCAATTCCATAGATATCCCATCCCACTTCAATTCTATAACCTTAAGGGGTTGAGGTAAACCCACTTGAACGTGGTGCTTAGCCTTCACTTTCTGACAAGTAAGGCATCGAGAGACAAACTCTACAACTCCATTATTTATTCCTTACCACAAAAAACTGATTTCATATGTCCCTATACATATTTTTCACTATTGGATTTACCACCCAAGGGGACATATAAAACTCCCTCAGAACCTCCTCCCACAATATCATTGGTACCATTGTACGTCCTCTGAAAAGGACAATGTGTTCTCAACATTTATAAAATCCATAAAAAATATGCCATGTTGATATATAAGCACGTAATCTCTCATAGTCGGTATCCCCCAGCAGTGCCTCCCTTACACTCTAGAAGAGTGGATGGGTGACAACCATCAACTAAAGGTAATCTACTTCATATCCATCCATAAAATATTACCACATTGATGCTAATTGTTCTGAAGCCTCATTCAGAAACTACCAACCCAAGGACACTCCACACCTCCTTCAAGCTCATGGGTAGCTCCCAAGATAACACTACCTCCACCATGGTTGGGTCCACTACAATTCCATTTTCTAAAATAATGTTCCCCAGTATGTGGACCGCCTACATCCAGAACAAACACCTTGAGATATTCTAGTAATACTAATGCTATTAGATTACATACTTAACCAAACCCAAGTGTCTCAAATGATCATCCTCATGCATCGAGTACATAAGGATATAATTAATGAATACCACTATTAACCGGTCTAAAAAAGGGTGAACGATTTGGTTTATAAGTAAAGTTAACACTGCTGGGGTGTTCATCATGCCAAAGGGCATCACCATGTACTCATAGTGATTGTATCAACATGGGAATTCCATATTTGGTATATCCTCATCTTATAATAGAAGATGGTGATAACCTGATATGTGGTCAACCTCTGAGATCCATCACGCCCCTCTCAAATGATTAAAGATGTTATCAATTCTATGTAGATGATAATTGTTCTTCACGGTCACCTAGTTCATAAACTAATAGTTTATACATAATCTCAAGCTTCCATATACCTACTTAGAAAACAATACTAGAGATACATAGGGTGGAACACTGGGCCTAACAAATCCATTTATCTCCAAGTACTCCATCTTCACCCTTAGCTCGTGATGATCTATGGGATCCATCTGATATGATGGAATAGATATTGGTTTCATCCAAGTGTGTAAATTAATGCAAAAGTCTATTTCTCGGTGGGGAAGTAAACTAGGAAAAACATTAAGATATATGTCCCTGTACTCCTCCACCGCTTCAAGAAACTAGGGACTCACAACATTCACTGCACCAAGGGTTAGGCTAGAAAACTCATGAGAAGTCAGTTTCACCTTCCTATGCATGAGTCCATCCTGCATTGGTTGTGTTTCTATTTTCTCTGATAGAAGAATATATAGTTAATTCACTATAGACACACCACACCCTTTACCTAAAATAGTCAATATAGTCATGAACTATTGATAACAAATCCATACCATGAATGAAGTTGTAAGTCCTCAATGCTATTGACAATAGGTTCCAACCAAAACTATTGCCTCCAAGAGTCTGGTCACAATGTTGGTACAAGTGTGTTATCTTTGAGTCTTTTCTATTAGGTGTATCTAAGAATAAGGGTCAAGTCAACAGTTCTGCAAGAATCCAAAAGTCACATACAATAATTCATGGAAAGGAAGGAATTACTAGAAGATATGTCTATCAATACTGCAACTAAAGTAAAAAAGACACATATTGTTCCTTGAATCGTTCCAGGAGTCTTGGGGCCACAATATTTAACCACCAGCAATTTCCCCCTCCCAGGTCCTCCATCTCCTTGAGCCTTGTGTGGAACACCTGGGGGTGGGGGCAGTAACATGTCAAAATTATGACCACCTCATACTGTCTTCTGGTTCCTGTGCCACATCTGAATCCTTGCAGACCAACCTTCTCCTACAGCTACCTCTACTTCAGAGGCTCGTATATGGTTTATTTGTTAGCAATACGGCTGTTCGGAAAATCTCGAGCATGATGTGCCCTGTCTTCACATGAGTAGCATAGTCTTTCTCTAGAGTGGATGGACCCAAAATGTGATCCCTAAACTGCATAACTTTTGTCTTGGGAACTCCTCTGGTAACATCTTCATGTCCATGTATCATAGACTGCCATCAGCTCCTTCTTATCAAGGTCTCAACTCTTGCTTCCCCACTAGTGACAGTCACAAGCTGTATACACTCAGGCAAGGAACCGTAAACTATTAAAGCATTTTCTAGATCCCCATCATTGGTAGGAATGAACAAAGGGATAATATTGGATTGGTTGTCCCTATACAGACCTAACTCAAAGGTCTTACCCCTAATGAAATGATACTGATCCATATCCATTGATTACCTAGGGATGTTAGTAAACCTCAATTAATACTCAACTATTGACATTCTGTCATATCAAATCTATAGAATCTTTAGGATACACATATCCCTCAGAATATAAGGTGATAAATCTCTAAAATATTTCTCAAACTCTGACCATGAAACAATTTCTTCTTATTAAGACTAGGTAACTAAACCCTACCATCGACTTGCTAATCCATGATGAAGTCTGGTTACGAGGACCACCATCTGATGCGCTCATGTCCTGACTAGACAAAAAACACAGGTCATCCCCTCAGTCCAGTCCTAAGCCTAACGTGGGTAGGGATCGAATCAGAACCTGAGGGGTCGTTTCTAATGAAACTCATGAGGTACACTTATCCTGCACACCATATCTTTTGGTACTGTGGGTACCACATGCTACTCTACATGTGGTTGTATGGTTGGTGAACCACCTAAAGGTAACATCTCAGGAACTGATCCTTATAACAATGCCTCATCACTTTTATAATCATCATCATGATCAACATGATGAATCCTAGTTGCTATAAGTTGTTGAGGAATCTTGAAGGAAACCAAGATTTACCATGGTCAGTGAGTATATTGGGAGATCTCATTCAACAAGGATGCAGAAACCACAAACCATTCAAATATGACGCATGTACCATTTTCTTCCTGAAACCAATTTTCTCATGTACTCAGTAAAAAATAAGTTGGTTAGAGTCCTGGTGTATGGATATGTTGGCCACCACACAAACACTAGAGTCCATGTCCTGAAATCTAAACTCGAAAAACTTATCACTATTTCCCCAAACCAATCTCATGGACTCTTGGTCCTAATGTAGTGCTAACCACTCTAATAACACTCTATCACAACCCATCCTAGTGGGGACCATGTGGTGACTCCACAAGCCCACCTCCAATAGGGTAGTGGCTGGTTACTACAACTGAGTTGGAATATCACTAACATGGGAGGCATGGCCTATGTTCCTATACACACACACATATCTCCAAGTCCACAAAATGAAGAAATGTAAAAAAACTGAAAAGCAGCTGATGCATTCATACAACTATATCCAAAAACTAGAGTACAACATGAAGTAAATTAATGTAAATTGGGCCAAATAAAATTCCACCACAAATTTTTTGTAAGAATAAGTCCAACCTACATGAAAACGGTACTAGGACTACTATAAGAAAGCTGCAGGAAGACACCTTGGTATGTCTAGCATCACTCAGCACTATCTAGTCCTATTCCTTCTAGGAATCTATCAAAATATCAGTCATCTACAAAATACATGACACATGTGGGAAAATAATGTATAAGGGTGTGTATAACAGTACTCAGTATGATACCTTGAAACCACATTGAATATAAGAATAGATGATATAGAAAGATCAACACATGCATATGTCTACAACAGGTGTTACAATAATATCTATATATACTTGGTAAAGATACATATTCTTATGTGAACTACAATTATTTCATTCCATGCCTAAGTATTCTAGTACGATGATCAACACAGCACTATTCTAGTATAACATACTCTGGATTTGGATAGCATTGATGATGTCCATCTGAGGGGGTACTTCTCGATAGGTACCATCACAGTAAATATATGCTCATAGTATGAATAAAATATGATACAAATAGATCTCATCTAACATACCACACTCCATGATTCTAGAATATTATGATACATATATTAGGATCAGAGTTGGGGCCATGGGGTGATACAAACTTATCCATTTAGATTAACCCAAAATGTAAAGGATCAGAACCCAGTATGATTGGTCATGTTAATATCCTGAACTCTACAAAGGGCATAGAGTTGAATAGAGGATCTCACTCCAAGCCTCTCGGATGGATTATAACAACACTATCCATGATGTTCAGCTAAAGGGATTGGTGTCCTGTCTCTACAAGGAAATTCCATACTAACCTTCCATGAATAGATAATGTGAATGAACCCAAATAAAAATTTCCGAAGATACGGTGGTTAAGAGAATCAAGACATGTAAAAAGGGGAACATAGTGCATAGTAGGAACACACATAATGTCCCTTGGCCCCATTAATGCATGTGTAAATGGAGAATTTCATTCAAACTATGTTATGTAGAAGAAGATTAGATGGCGTGTAGATGGATTTCACGTTGTTCCATGTATCTAGATCCGCCCATGTACTCCATCCATGTTCTAGTACATATAATTAGCCCTTGACTACATGCCTATATACTAATATATTGTGTATCCCATTTACTTTTTCCAGGATAGGTCGTTTGGGGGAGTACATGTTGTATAGGCAAACCATTTACCCCACCCCATGTATGTGTACTCCTTCAGATACATGACAAGTCTTTCAAAGGGGAACACATTTTGTGTACCCAAGGACTATAATCCTTCTGGATAAGGTTTTTCCAAAACCCTTCTTCTTTGTCCCGTTAATGTTGAATGGCCCTTCGACTTCATTTCTAGGGATCGATATACCAAGAAACTCTAGATCCTAGGATTTCCATCCATGCCATCACCCAAAAAATAATTTCTCTTTCCGATTAGGTCATAAAATAAATTAAATAAAAATTCATAATTCCTAGCAGAAGATTGCTAAAGAACGTGAATTCATGGATCTACCTTCTTCTGAATCACTCTATATCTATTGTCTCACCTTCGTCGGGTTGTATTGATTTCATATCCAAGGTTTCAGATCATTGCGCAAAGAATCTAGTGCACAATGATAGATTGTAAAATTTAAGTCTTCCACAGGGAAGAACTAAGAACATTATGAAGAATGGAGAGTTGGGGGAGAAAATCATAAATCCAAAAAATAGGAATGAACCTCAATCGGTGTTTGTGCTTATCTTGGTTTGGTTCTTTTAGAATTATAATAAATCAATCAAAAAAATAACAAAGGTCAATCTCCTAATAAACTCTACAATTATGATCTCATCCCGCAACAGCGATCAATTTGCAGGCCAATATGTTCGTTTATTGGAATATTTTTTTCATAGAAACCAAGAATGGGGAAAATTAACTGAAAATAAAAAACCCTAACTCTATTCAATTTGATCATCGATGAAGAATGATCATTGTATCATTGATTATGGCAAGATCCATCTAATCGGTTGTACTTTGGTCGCCGATCCATGATCCACTGCTGTTTGTTCGAGATAATTCATCAAAAGTTCTCCACAATTACTCTTCATTTGTTTTATGGTTATATACATAACCATGGAATTCTGACATAAGGATGACTTTAAAATGGTTTATTCACTGCGTCAAAATAAATAGAATAAAATAATTTGATTATAATTATATTATTCATTATTATGGCTATGATAACTTTTACAAAAATGACTTGAACCAACCAATGTTAGGTCAGGCCTAGTTTAAAACCTCTATTTTGAACTAAATGGTTCCCTAAAAATTTATTATTCAATTAGTCATTACAAGTTATTCCACTTTTTTTTTGAAAAACCACACACCTGTGCTATTTAATAGTTTATCATTTTTTTAATAAATTGTTCCAGGAACACTAGGCCTCGAAATCTCATGTTGTATCTATGCTTGGTCTTGAAATTAATCCAAATAATATTTAAAAATAATACACAAAAAATCTGGGAGATTAGATTGGACATTATAAAACATATTCAATGGGGGATTTATATAAAATGAAAATGGAATCTTCATAAGCTAAAATTCATGATATGGGTGTTCTCATGGAGGATAGGATTAGAATTTTTATACAGCTAATATTTTTCTGTTATACAAAGTAACAGATAGTCTACTAATCACACTCCTCCACTACTGCCTATGGATCCCTCTCCAATACACCATCTTAGTTATCTAACATATACACCTCCTCCTCTATAGATTTACATTTATTTTAAATTATATGTTTAGGATCATTAACATCATACTGTTTCTTATGGGATTACATATTATACTAGTGATATCATTCATCATCAATAAAATGATATTGAAAATATAAGGGAAATTTTATAGGATAATATATATCAATTATAAAAATACCACTTCCTAATGATGAGCTCACTATATTTGGGAAAAGTGTTATCAATTTTTTTTGTTTGGCCATGTAGACTTAATCGACAAATTTCCATTTGAAGTATGGGTATATTATATAACTTATTTGATATTTCTGTTAAATTTATTTTATTATTTTAAAACTTATATATTTTCAAATATTTTTAGTAATAATTGTTGATTGATGTCATACAGTATAGTTGAAAAATAGAACATGCTATTGTGAGATCGAAAACAACTTCATCGGGTCCTGATAGATTATCAATATATTCATTTTTTTGTTCGAAGTTTTTCAGATTCCAATAAATGTCAACATTTTTTGGAATGAAATTAATTTCATGATTTTAATAAAATGATATCATCAGGCTTATAGTTGGAGATTATTTGTGCTTCAGCATAAGGAAATAAATTACTATTTATATCGATTGTCATATATCTTTCAGTTTTTTATGTTTTTTAAAACAATATAACTATGATTATTTTATGTTAGGTATATTTATAAAATTTTTATGAAGTATGATATGACATCAATAAATATATTTATGGACAGAATATTTATTTCACCTATAGTAAAGACAATGAGTGATATCGAAAGAACAATTTATATTACTGAAAAGCTTTAAAAAATGAAATTTAGTGTTGGATGCTTCCATTTCATTAAGAGTATGACATACATATCCAATAAATTTTTATATCTCATAACCAAATGACCATTCAAAATATATATTTTTTTTATATTAGAATCCAATGGTTTTCAGATTTGTTTAACCAAGAGATAAGACACTTCATTGAAAATTATTTATCTATGGTGACATCTGATATAGTTTTATAAATATATTGAACAAAAAAATTAAATAATTGAATAAATTTACATTTATAATGACATTAAATTTTATTTAATATATATTATTTTCAAACAAATAATGGAATTACATTAGATATTCCACAAGAATTCATAGCACAATGATCAAATATTTATAACCAGAGACAGGTTTTCATTTATAATTTCTACATTTTGGTTGTATATACATAAAATGTTATTTTGATTCGAAAATTTATTTCTAAACATATATTTCATAATAACTGATTAAATTAATATACATACTATGCTATATGATTTTTTGAACCAAATTTGACCGGTACTATTATAAAATTCTAGAAGGATAGATTTTTTATAAAACATTACATTAATTCTTCAATCATTTTATTCATAAAACATGTTAAATTATTTCTTTTTAATATGTAATTTTTCTTATTACCCGTGAAATTAAATTGAAAAATAGATAATCCACATAAAAATTGGGTCAATAAATTATTTTATATGTCTCATTGGGTTATAGATTATTTCTAATATACATTATATTTATAACATTCCCAATTTTAAATGCTTGTGTGGCTAATTTTTTTCTGTTTCTGGTATGTTGTTATACAAGCTGGTGGGTTGAATTTATTTATTTTAACATAAAATTTTTTATTCCATTTTTTTATTTAATAATTAGGATAAAAAGTTATAGAAAAAATTTATGAAATCATTTTTTCTAAAAGAAGTAAAGTGATAATGATTTCCCAAATAGGTTTTTAAAACTTATATAAAAAACCTATAAATAAAATTGTTTTTGGTTGATTCCAATCAAGGTTATTAAAACCCGATGTGAATATGTGTTTTTCATGTCTATATTTTAAATCAACTAACATGATAACTTTTTTCCCCTGTAATTTATAATTTAATTGATGTGAAAAACTACCAAAAAATATGAATATTTTTTTAATTTTTATCAGTTTTTTTCAAGTAAATGACTTTAAAATATATTTTAAATAGAATTTATCATAATGGTTATAATAAAAATAATGTGATAATGTATTTATGAAATATTTTTTTTTAACAAAATCAATATGATAAATGGGGTTTCATCTTTATTTATCCAAAATATACCTGAAAAAACACATCTATATATTTATTTAAAACACCTATTATATTATTTTTTTAAAAGAAATACATAAACATTCACCTTCAATGTCATCATGAGGTAACTGATATCAGAAATGAAAAATATCCATCATGAAAAACATGTTTTCAATAGTGTTTCATATTTGAACTAGTAGGACATAATTAATGGTGTAAGAAAGAAGAATTAAAATTAGAGCACATCTTTATGAAGAGTACATTCTCTTTAAGGGGGAACATGGTATGTGTGGCTATGCCACAACACTTGTGATAAAAATGAACAATCTCATTAAAGCGGTTGAAATTGCTCGGAAAAAAAAACTAGAACTCGGTCTGGTTTGAAAGTGACTCAACCGCAATCATGAGACTAGTTTGTATGGGTCAGATTCATCTATCTTGGAAGCTCACAACCAAATGGTACAACTTCCAGAGCACTCTTTCTTCAATAAAATTCATCATCACACACATTTATCATGAGGAAAATCACATTGCTGGCTGGATTTCTAACAGAGGGTCTTTGAAGGTAATTGCACTCACTACTCCAAAATACTCAGTGATTTGATGCCTATACTTCAACATGATAAATGTAAACTTCCATCCTTCTGACTTTCATTTCTCTAATTTTAAAATTTTAATCCTTTCTACTTTATTTTCTTAAAAAATATTACATTATCTTATAGATACATTCTTTGTATATCGCTTTGTGGGCCTTAAAATGGTCTCTTTAGAAGACAGGTAACTATAGAAGATAAATAATAATTTATGATAGAAATTGTAAAAGGGTTTGGTTGATTAGGGTTACTTAATGTACTGTATAGTCAATAGGGTAGTGATGTCCTTTTATGGGTGGGGTATAGGCCTTACATGGAATTACTTAAAATATTAAACAATATATAAATTATTATCTTGTCAATATGAATCTAGGATCACTAATATTGATGAGAAGGTATGATATGATCTAAATAAATTCAGAAAATCAAATTTTGACTTTTGTTTGGAATCCTTTTTAGCCATATCACCTAGTTGGGCACATTAAACACATTTTATTGTTACCCATGATAATTTAACTTGATTTGAATATAGTATTATTATATTAACAAAAAATGGTTCCTCATAAAAAAATATGGACATGTAGATTCCAAATTTTGAAATTATTTTAAAATTTAATTCTTTAGGGGGATGAAATCACTTTTACAATAAGGAAACTAAAATAATTTTTTGGAAAATGTAAAATTTAGGAATAAATAAATTTTTCCATGAAATAGGGAAATAAATTGGTTTTCATTATTATTTTTTAAATAATATATAAATAAATTTTTTGTACTTTTTTATCAATCCAATACAAAAGTTAATTTTTCATCCATGCTAATAAATTTAATGACACATAAATAGTTGTTTAATAGAATAAAGTATAACTTATCTTTTCAAAATTCTATATTAAGATTCCAAAATCTATAAAATATTTTAAAATAAATAATTTAACTCCTTGAATATAAATATACTAAAAATCATAAAATAGGATAAATGAATGTATTTATGAAATTTTAAACCATATATCTTTAGTTTAACCCCGAGTAATCTTGTTTTAAGATTAAATTTGGTAAATGATTTTTATTGTTTTTATTAATCACTATGAAAAACATTCTCATGAATTTATTACATAATAATAATTTTTATGATTCCAAATATGAAAATAGTTTTATCAAATTCAATTCAAATAATTAAAATATTTTAATTAAAAAATAATCATGCAGATTATGCTAAACATTGGATTTTTAAAAAATTAATTTTTCAAAGATAGGATGATCCTATATTAAATATATGAATAAAAATATTCACTATATTGATTTAAATTTTTATATTATGTTATCAATCTGTACATGTCATTCAAATAATTCATTATTAAATAATATTTTTGTTAATTAAAATGAAAAGACATTATTCATGTAAAAATAGTTTTCTGAAAAATAACCCTTTTACCTCCAAATGATCTTGTCTTTATTTATAGAAAATTGATTATAAAAAAAATAAATAAATATAGTATAAAAATATATAATAAATAAAATTTTTATTAGTTTAATATAACATTTTCATTTATTATAAAATCATATTCTGTGAGGAAAGTTTTGAAAACTCAGTATAGGATTATTTTGACCATGTTTAGAAATCATAATTATCCCATTAAATTAGAATTTTTGTACCATTAAATATTCAAAAGAGAAATTTATTGTATTTATATTAATATATAGTTTTTTCTTATTATTCATTATACTTGGATGTTAAAAAATATCATTAAAACATGTTTCCCCAATTCAATTGAATTATGTAATCATTAATATAGGTACACTTCAATCAAATTATTGAAGTATACAAAAATCATGAAATAAATGCATCTATATAATATTTATATTTATATTTCATTGTAAATATGTAATAGAAAATTATAATATATATCAAATATCTCAAAGACAATCTATTTCCATATCAATACTAGTATGTGTATCATTTGATAATGGTTAAGATGACTATTTTATAATAGGAGAAGATTTAGAAAAATGTATGATGAGTGAAAATATAAAATCAGATATTAAAATAATGAAATTAAAAAGAGTATTTAAATGACTGTAAAATAATTCATAGGAAGTTAATATAATTTATAAAATTTTGTAAGGCATGTAATTTAATTTTATAAATACTTTAAAGATAGAAAAATAATGAATATTATTGTATAAAAATAATTTATATGAAATTAATTATGGTTAAGAAAAACTTTTAAATAGTTAGTTCTAATATATTATTTAAATATAATAATTTCATTAAATGTTGAAATTAATTTCAATGAGATGAAATTGTATTTGAATTTATAATGAGTTTAGATAAATGTTTTTGTATCCTTTATATAAAAAAATTAATTGAAAACTTCAACATCAATTACAAATTATGAAGATAATTAATTTGAGACATTATTATAAATTGTGTCCCACTAATTAGTCCTTTAAAATATGTAAATATTAATTTATATGAGAAGTGGAGTGGAATATAGACAATATACTGAGTTAGGAATAAATTAATTATAAAAATCCTTTTTCAAAATTAACACAAGTCCAAAAAAATAAAAAATATATATAATTTTTAGATTTAATTTATATAAATATAAATATGAATGATTTAAAAGGGAATGAATTTTAAGAATTTAGATATTGTAAAAAACTTTTTCCATATTATAGAACATCTATATGGATTAAAAATAACAAAAATATAAGTTGATGGTTTTGAATTTATTATAAAACATCGTTATGATGATAAAACCAATAAAAAAATTATATTATTAAAGATATGTATTACACGACTACTGGAATATATTGGGATGAAAAATATCAAAATATAAAAAACATAGAGGAAAATAATTAATGAATAGAGATGATGAATTAATCTAAATATTATTGAGTCATGAAAATCCATTATATCCAAAAAATGGGTTATAATGGAATAAATTTAATTGGAACTATAAAAAAATTATTTTGAATTTCCCGAATTATGTAGAGGATAAGGAATATGATATTTTATGTGAAAGGTGAATTCAAATCCTCCAAAAACCATATGTAATTGAGAATATCAAATTGAAATACATATCAATTGAAAAAAATATTACAACGATAATGTCTGTAATATAACTGTAAATAAGATGGTTCCTTAGGGAATGTATTTAGATACCTTGAAGAAAAAGATGAAATATAATATAATAAAATCATATGTTATAATAACCCAAAATTATAAGATTTTTTTCAAAGGGATTTGGGATTTCATTCAGTGAACTCAGTATCCTTTTATAGTAATTTATGACCTAAGAAATAATGGAGCCTCCTTTAGTCCCTACCCTATTAGGGGAGGGGGATAATACCTTCGTTAAGGGCTCAAAATTCCATTTTACTTCATTCTCCCAACAAAATTTTTTCCTAAAATTCAATAATATTCTGTTAATCACTAGGATTCCTAATCTTCTTTATGTATTTCCTAGACTCGTGATTTTCACCTTAGTGCATGAAAAATCCATGTCTCACCTAAATATAACCATATTGGCTTGATTTAGTTTTCATTGTTCGTAAGTAGACTATTTAATTTATTTTGTGTTTGGTTATTGATGTTTACAAGAGTGTTAAATAGTTGGCCCCCTTGAAAACGGCACATCATGGATCATATCTTATTGGTGGATGATTTGATACTTACATAGTCTAATTATCTTATAATATTTATTGAGTACCATTTCAACGACTTTATATGGTCTTATGATGTTTATATGAAATGATACTCTTTGAAAATGGTGATGTATTTAAGAATTATATAACTTCCACTTCCTTTTACAAACCCTTCAATTATATGCATGTTGGGAGATATTGATTGGATTTATTTAATTCATAAAAAATAGAGAACATACTTTAACACCAGATCTCCATTTGTATATGTGTTGGCGTACACATTTTAATAACACTAGCTGAGTGGGTTTGGATCTATGTATGGGAAGAGTACCACTTAAAAATTGGTGGTTTTCATGTATCGGATGGATTTAATTTCATCTTAAAAATTTATGGGTCACAAGTTGTTTTCATGCCTGCACAGTAGAGTAGAACAACATGGAGGGTTTTGTTCTGTTCCCTGGATGATTGGTTCTACTTATCACAGTGCCCTCTATGTTTGTCATTTATATATTAGTGATTAAACATATATAGGTCTTCCTCATAATGAATTGGGTCATTTTTACTTTGATCTGAAGTTTTAAAATATAATTTCTATCTTGATACATAATTTGGTTTAATCTATAATGATAATATAGGTTCTGGGAGACATTGAACTGATCCCTTCAATTTTCCCTCCAAATATTGTAGATATAATGAATGTGGGTGGTATTGTAAATGGAAAGTAGCTCATTCAAGATGCTGGTACTAGTGTAAATTTTAATAAAACCTAATTTGATTCACTCAGACACTATTTGATTCATGTTTTTTAGGTCTTAATATAATAACATATTTATGTTGGAGGAAGTCAATCAATAGAGAACCATCATGATCAATATTGATCCAAAATAATTTCACATATTTTAATGTATATTATATGAATACTTTTTCTAGATAATATAGAACATATATTCCATGATCGAAAATGAATTATGCTAGATTAAGGTCCCTTGAGGATATTGAACTTTGTTGTAAATAAATATTCTCACAATAAAATAAGGACTGTGAACTAGACCCTCAAATGAATATGATTATTGGGTCTTGATCATGAAATGGAAATAAATGTAACCAAATTCTTTTAAAATTTTAGATCAATAATGAAAAAAACAAGAACATGAAATGACAAATCTAATTTATTAAAAATCATAGTTACCGTATTGTGTAGAAATAAAAAACAATTTGGGAAAGTGATAAGGCTGGTTGATTCAACACGTTTAGAAGATTTTATTCATAATACTGATAAGTCTTCTAAGGAAGATCCAACATCTTGTGATTAGGACAATGAGGATCAATGTGTCATGATCATGGATTTAGAATATTTTATATAAAGTTGGGATGGTTGGGAAATCATCCTTGATCTAAATAAGGAATCAATTTTTATCATTATTAAAGGTGAAGAGAAGGAGGTAGATGGCATAGTATATGTCTAGGATATTCTCCTTCATTCTAAGGAATATATTCTGTAGGAATCCTTCATGAAAAATGTTTCAGAGGATAATGCACATTGAATACTTGAAATACCACTGTAATTAGATCAAGATAAAGAAAATTATTTTAGGATCGATAAATTGATTTTTATTTTGATACATGGATAAAATTATAGGAATCATTCTTAAAAAAATACATACAGAACTAGAGAATTATGGAATTCCACATTGAGGTTCTCATCAAGCATAATCTATTCATGGGTGTAACCTCCAACAATGTTGATTATATAGAGTCAATTATTCCAAATAATTTAATTTATTTTATAATAGCATGGTTATCACATATGTGGTTTGATATTTTATTGTGAATCATGACATTTACTGATATCTGATATTCCCTTGAAAGTGATTTCTTATAATAATATAGTCCTATAAAAATGCATGACTCAATGAAAGGACATTGAGTCAGTAAAAACCCTTCAAGTCAATTCTCTATTTCTCATAAATACTCTAATATAAAATATAATTAACATAAAATCATTTATCAAATATTTTATATCTTTATTAATATTTTATACCATTGATATTAATAATTTAACTTCATATATTAAATGGTTGATTTATATTTTTAGTTCATGTAGATCATTGGAGGAAAATAGTTTTAAATGTTTCATTTATGTTTTATTATGTCAGTCATGGTTATTATTCCCTATCAATGTGTCTAAAATGTCATGAATAATCATGTTTTAATAAAAATAATTTCATAATGGTTCGTAATTATTGGTGTTTATTCAAGGGTTCTATTTGGTACAGATCTCTTAGTTGAAATACCCAAAATTAGTTTTTCACTAATTTATTAAAAACACAAGGTGAAAAAATTAAATTTAGTTGAATAAAAATATTATAATTAAATAACTATAAATAATAATTTAAAAACATATTAATATCATATTTCTTATTAATTATATTTTCATAAAAATCCATGGTAAAAAAATTATCATCATCCAAAAAGGTGGATAAAAAAACCAAAAAAAATAAATATTAGAGTAATTAGATGAGTGTAATTATGAATTGAGATTATAATGAAATAATTGTTTAATTACTATAGTGATTTTATTTTGATGTTATCAAATTTATAATCCATAATTATTATTAGATATTTCTAAATATAAATGAAGATAAAAATAAAAATGTTTTCTCTAAAATATTTATTTTTTAATTTTCATATAGTTAAATAGTTGTTTAATTGGAGAATAAAGTACAACCCCAGAATAAACATCCATTTCCATATTAAAATTAAAGTAACATCAATATGTATAAAATATCAAATAAAAAAATATTTTCAATATTTTCAGGATAAATAACTTATGTCAAGCATGGATAGACTTGTATATATCTTCAATAATAATGGAAATAAACTCAAAATTACAAGGTAATTATCATAGGTGATTTCATTTATTTCTATTTAAAATTACATAGATTCTACCAACATGTAAAACTTATCCTGAATCTCTTCACCATGGATACAGGTAATTCTCTCTATATTCATTTTTTTTTAAGATCATCAATTAGTGATAAATTGGGATTAGTTCTTTCCAAAACACCTCTTCATATTAAATTGTCAATGAGTTTACCAAAAAATAACCATAGATTAATTATGACCATTTAGATAATTGTTTGAAAAAAGAAAAATCAATATCGAAAATAGCTTTTGGTAATCTACAATAAATTATGGTGGCAGTGTCATCCAGATTTAAAATTATGGGATTCCATTATTTCTAAATAGGTTTTTATGATAGGGTGTTAATAAATTTTGTGAACTCATGCCTATGATCATTTTTTTCAATTAACATTACCCTAAACCTACTCATTAAATATATATGTTAGTTAGGATAGTCATTTCATCTTCTAGAATTCCTCCATAGATTAATTTTTTATCCCTCTACATTAAAAATCTTTATCTTCCCTTTTTAATTCCCTAAAGAAAATAGAATTCAACCAGTTTAAACTCATCATTATCTAAAAAATCATAGGGAAATGTATTATTATTAGTGTGTTGATTAACATTCGCCTCATGAGTGATTTATGGGGAGATGTCTTCCTTAGGTCCAGTGTGAACCTTTTTCTTTAAACTTCTATAAAATTTTAGTTTCCACCCCTCATTTATATACACAATACCCCCCCCCCCAAATTATAAAACTAAATTTTGTGCTCGATAGTGGTTGAATATTTCTTATCTATAAGTAATTTCCCGGATAAAAATCCCAACAAAGATTAAATTTATCTATTATTATAAACTAATTTTTTTCATTGATCTTGAGTTGGCACATAAAAATAGGATCATACACTAAGATCTTATTTTTTCAAATAAAACTTTTTTAATTCTACATAAGTAGCTTGTATTGGTGAAAAAAACAATCCATATTAGGGTTGGTGTACTAGATCCTAATATATTGAAGCTTATTATTAAATGTATATTTAATGAAACAAACATTAATAAATGACATGAGGATTATTGTTTGATAATAAAATAATGTGATAATTTCCTGGAGTTCTTATTCCACAAAAAGGTCATAATGAATAAATGGTATGATAAGAACCTTAAAATTCTATAATAGTATTCTTAAGATACATTCCTATAATTAAGATGTCATGAAATGGTGTGACACAAAATATGTTTTGACTTCATGATCTATTTAAATAATTTATATGAGGTTATATCTTCTATAGTTATCACTTATTAATATATAATATTGGGGATTTTGATGGTTTTCAAATAAGTAGGACATTCACATGTTTACACGTCGTTGGATATTACAATATGAAAATATGTGTAATGATCTTTAGAAATGAGATTATTATTATAACATATTAGGGGATTCATACTTTCATATATTTTTTGAAATTTTGATGACAAATTCACATGTACTATTATGATGCATTGTGAACATCACGAGTGATATAGAATTAATGAATAATTAAAAAAAATATCTCAAATTTTTTTATTAATGTAACTTTATATGATCCTCTAATTAAAATGAAACTATTTGATAAAATATATTTCCAAATAAATAGAGTAGTTAATTTCTAGAAAGAATATGAAATAAATATTTAGCATATAGGATGATGGTATAAGTATGAAACCTTATTGACTAAAAATATTTAGACAACATGATTATGTTACACAGTTGGTGTTTGTATGTGTTTGATTGTCATTTTAACTATATTTCCATTCTCTATTCATTCCCTGACGAATTCCTAAACACTAATCACTAATATTTGGTGATCGCATTTAATTACATAGAGAAATAGCCCTGAATAGTCACAAACTATCTAAATCCACAAGTATAAGTTAAACTATATTATAGTTTTGTATTTGGAATAAATATTACTACCAATTATAAAGATTAATATTTATTCATGAATTCCCAATATCAATATTTAATAGTTGTATATATATATATATATATATTATAGAATTCATCGTTTTATATAAAATTAAGGAAATATATATTTGAAAGATCACCGAGTAGAATATCTATTACTTCATGATTATTTATAATTATTTTAATATATAATTATTTATATTTATGAATAAAAATTTATCTAGTTATATTAATATTAAATTATTTTTATTTTTATATCCATGGATATAATATTTATTTGAAAAAAAACATATTTATTCACATGGTCAAGAATAACATATTTATTTATTAAATGAATAAATAATTGTTTTTTAATGGTTTCAAAAACAATACAATGGCTTGTTATACTATAATAAAATTCTATGGATAAAATGATATTTTTTATTCGTGAGTTAGTTAATTCCGTGAAATAATAAAACTACCATCATTATTGAAATGGGGGATATATTAGGATTAATATTTGATCACCAAAATTTGGTAAAATTATAAATATTTAAACAATGATCTATATATATTCATGTCATATAATTTTTTTAGATGTGCACAATATCTGCCTCTTAAATAATTCTCTTAACAAAAATGGTGTCCTCGATTTTCTCTTAGGAATAAGAGAATTAATCATCTTCTTTCTCCTAATGAAGTCTATGAGAACATAAGATGTGAACATTAAGACAAAAAGACCACCTATTGAGATCAAAATGATTGATTCCTAGAAATATGTACCTCCATGATAGAAACTAGAGTTTTTATGGAGACATTTAAATATTATGGATTTAATGGCCAAGTATTTTATAAATGAAATTTCTTTTTCAATGAATTTACACCTTATAAGGTAATGTATTTATAGAGAACCCATGAACAATATATTATTGTTATTTATGAATACTATAATATATATCTATAATATGACTATTTTTCATTAAATATGATGGACATCATAACCATTTATAATATAGTTTTTATACACTAACTAATAAGATTACTATATTTTAGGTTTTAATAAAGTCGGATTATTATAGAAGGAAGAAGTAGTGACCTAAACCATTACGATCATGATATATAATGACCATTTATCATAGCTTCTATGGGATTTGTAGTCACCAGTCTGAAACCCTGACCCAGCCGATGATAATAATTAGTAATTGAAATAGGATTGAAACCATTTATGAGATAAGTACATTCATTTAGAGATGACCACCAAAACCATTATAGTCAAACCACACCATGAATGTACTATCATTGAAAACCTTCCCCTTGGGGCATGCACTACTATAATAGGTTGTTATGTATCCAAACTATAATAACCTTATATTTTGGATCCATTAAAATATATAATCTATTTTATAACTTCTATCACACACTATAACCAATGCAAAAAAAATCTCAAAAGATTAAGAAGACAATATGAAAAAATATATAATAACGAATATGATAATAAATAATTAATAGTTATTTCTTTTATAAGGTAAATAACTAATTCAAGTTAATGTTTAATTTTTTATTTTCTATAAAATTATTTTTATTTCTATTATATATTTTATTTTCGTATGATAAATTTAAAAAAAATAAATATAAATTTGATAAAGTAAAATTATTTTTTTAATTCCAACCTACAAAATTAACATGATATATATTTGTTAGATTTTTCCATAAAATAATTGATTTTTTATGAATAGTGAAAGTGACTCATTTTTCTAATACCATTACACATGACATAGAAGTTATTGAAATATATTTTTAATACAAAATATATTTTTATAACATAAAATTTAGCATTTAAAAATACTTATTTCAATTCATACACCAAGATTTCTTTCCAATGGGGTAAATATAAACCCTTTGTCATATTTTATTCATTATTTTAATATTTTTTATATAATTTCAATATGTATTTATTATTCTACATCTCATGGGGTTGTGATTTAATATTTTAAATGGTTGTAAGGATTTTTCATCTCATATCCCATTTTTTGAGACATTTTTTTAGTATGAAATTAATTTACATTAAAAGAATTATATATTTCCTATTTTAGGAATAATATAAGTAATTTGATTTTGATATTTTTATTATAAGATAAATCATAAGTATTATGTTTCAAGGGGTTTTGATTAAAATGTTTCTCAATCCACAAGGGGTTTCCGTGACTCAAATCTCTTATATGTTTCTTATTCACCCTTCTTTTCCGATTATCTTTTATTGTTTATCTATTAAATAATATTCTGATTTTGGGATTCATTTTTACATTATTTTATGGGGAAATCATGTTTCGCATCAAATTATTCTTCCTTGAAGATTATAATGTTTCATTGAAATTTATTTTTTAGAACAATTCCAATTTATTATAAAGGTATTTTCCACAAAATACATGTATTACTCTCCCAAATTTTCTTCTAACATTTTGAGAATTATATTATTGATTATTTTAAATAATTATAACAATTATCCTGCCACTTTTTTATATGTAAAATTTAGTTTAACTTTTAATGATGTGGATTTCTAAAAAAAAATTAAAACTGTTAAACAATGTTTTCATCCATCAAAATTAAATTATTTTATCACCCACTACAAATTTTCTATAGAAAACATTTATCTTTTTTTATGTATAATTGATTAATGTTTTTCTATGTAAAACCTTTCAAATTATATTCACATTCCCATTTTAAAAATGTTATGTAATTTTTATGTCTTGATTAATAAATATATATTTTAAATAAAAAGTTGGCGTAGTATATTCACTTCTCATTTTTCAAAAATTAAGGTTTTTTTAAGGATAATTTATTTTCCAATATTTATAATATTGTTTTCAAAATCATTCTTATTCCCTGAAAATATTGTTTTTATTGTACTTTAATAATATTCTACTATAAAAATTCTTAAAAGTTTTTTTGAAAACTTTGGTATTTTATTTTTGATTTGGCATCCAAGGATTATCAGTCATGATGAGATGTTCTGATAATTATTTAAATATTTATTTTTTATGAATCTTTTTTACAATTAAATTTGATTATAATTTCATTCTAAAAGATGATCATATGTGATATTTTTAAGAAACTTATTCTATCAAGCACGGTTTCTTTAATATTTGATGACTATTAGTTTTTAGTGTAACACATATGTATGGACACCGATATGAGGGATCCTATGTAACCCTCTAATTTATTGGATTATTAATAAATCTCATGAGATATTCATGCATAGATATAATGAGTTGATCACCTGGGAATTTGTATGATGGTTTTCTCACATATTTAGTAATAGACATATTGTATTTTTTAATGTATTTTTCTGCATAATTAGTTTTCTAATACATTTTTTCCAATTATTATGTTTATGATATATTTCCAAGTTGATTTTCAGGTAATTAAAAAAATGAAAAATGAATTTAATTTCCATGAAAGTCCATTATGTATGGATTATATCTCATCATTATAATATTTATATCTATAATATCATGATCGCATGTTATAAGAATATGATAAGTGTCTTGAGACATGTCGTATCTATTATGATTATGTAATGATCTTTTATTTTCTAATGTTACTCTAACATGTTCTGTGAATATCATCTAATTCATTCTGATCTTTTATTATGATATTTATGTCTTCCTCATGTTCTCTATCATGTTATGATATATTTTTACCGTATTGAGTGTTTGATCTCACCCATTTCTTATGTTTCAATTTCATAGGTTATAAATACAAATATATCATGTGAGATGTTAAGGATAGGATCTATATGATAGTTATTATGAATTTTTTTCAATTGTTCAATATAATATGTTATGTAGAAAATATCCATGACACTAAATATTTATGTCCTTGGATTGTGTGACTATTTATGAGATGTATTATAAAAACATGAGTTTTTTATACTCTACTAGTCGTGTTTATCATTAGTCACTATAGTTAGTATCAATGAGTGGAATAGTTATTTAGGAAATATGTTTCATTATTTCTAGGTTTATAGTTTAGATAACATATTTGAAAAATATATAGATGATTCATTATATAGGATGATATCCAAAAATAATGGTAAAATCAGGTGTAGAAAGATTCCCTAGAAATACATCAATGTATATGAAACTATAATTTGTTACTTGATCTACAAAAAATAAACCTAGGGATAATAAACCTGAGAATATATTATTTTATTGTAACTTAATCATCACTTGGAGAATTAAAAATATACTTAACCGCAAATATGGTTTGGTGTTCCCATGGGATAATATTTGGTTGGAAAAATTATCTTTATGGACAACTATAAAAGATTGTTTTCATTGTAAAATTGAGATATTTGGTTATGAAGAATAATATATCCCATATTAAATTAACCTAGGAAAATACAATATTGATATATGTTTAACTACAACAACTAATAGAAAACATGGAAATGTAAAAGAAAAAGATTTTTTGAGGATGAATTAATTTTCTAATTATTACTATACCACAATATTTTTAATTCTATTTCAATCATGTCAGCCATTTTGGTTTTAGTAATCATTGGAATTATAATGAACCGTGGGTGTTAGGGGTAATGGGAGGATTTTATTAATGAATAACCCATTAGAATAAGAGTTGTAATGAGTAACCATGTGACTATGCAAAAATATCTATCATGTAAGATGGTTTAAAATGTCATTAAAGTCAATTTTTAAAACACACTTAATTAAAGAAATTTTGAGACTCATGAAAAATAATGTTATGATGATTTTTAGGAAAACATACATCTCAGTTGTGTGATTATGTTTTTGGATTTTTTTTTGTTGGGAAAGGCAATTTATAATGATTCCCATAGATTGGATAAGAAATTTGGTCTTTTAATTGATGTGAATCTTGTTTGTTTTATACAGTAGGATATATTCCCACATAGTAAAATTGGTAGACCCTATATAATCTAAAGGAAATTACAATTTATTTTTGGGAAAAGAAACCTGAACTCATTGTAGTTTAGTAATGTGAACCATATAACATATATGAAAAATTATGAAGAAAAATGAGTAAAGGAAAGGATTTTGTATAGAAGTCATGATATACAAATCAAAAAGGTGTGATTCTTGTTTTTCAAATAATTTGGTGGTTTTTTTGCGACCATAAATAGAGTTTTTTTTGTTCTTTAGTTGATGGTGGTGTTTAAAGGCCTTTATAAGTGATGGTTTATCCTTTGTGAATGTCATAGTGAATTTCGCACATACTGATAAATAACACTGTAGGGTCATAATATTAATTTTTATTAGTAATTTATCCTATCACAAATGACCATATAAAGGACCTAGAATGCAATCATTTAGAGTAGAAAAACACACTAAATAGAATCATTTCTGGAATTATTCATCTAATTTCAGAAGTTTTTTGTGAGGTAGGTAGTTCCTGAGTGAAGTTAATTTCATTAAGGGAGTTGATTTCTTAAAGGGAGTTGAGTTAGTGAAGGATATTGGTTCACAGTGGATCATAATTTATGGAGTATTTTATTTGTTGTTTTATTTAAGATCTAAATTTGATTTAAGATCTTACTATAATTACATTATAATGTGCAAGAAATTTCCCAAAAATTTTAAAGTATTTTATGGATATAGAAGAAAATTTTGTTAAATGTCTCTCCACACATAAATAATTATATAGTGAATTGGATTTAATCTAACAGGTCAATATGGATCTTCATAGAACACACACTTATGCATGAACTAATTATGAGGTCATTTATATTATTGGAAGAATATTCTAAAGGAGTAATACACACACTTCAGTTGAGAAAGTAGTGAGATTTGAATATTTGAATGGTTCAAAACCCGGAGGGGAAATGAGTCCACTAAAATCCTTGTAATATCAACGCTCATTAATTGTTTTTTAGATAGAATTTTTTTTTGGTATACTCCTTGGATGTAGATCAGTACTGGTGAACCAGTTAAAATTGTTGTGTCTTGTGCATGTTTTCATGGCTATTCATAGATTACTACAAGAATGATATTAAAGAGTGTTTTGTTAAAAATGAGACAATTTCCAAAGGGGGAGTTGTTTTAGTCATCTATAACCTTATTAACCCTCCCTATATTAGTGTATTCATATAGTTTGGGTTAAAATTTTGAATTAGAGTAAATGGTTAAAATTAGTTTTTCACTCTCAGTTATTATAATGGAGTTTTTTAATCACAAATTTATTCTAATATTATGTAGAGTTAATTTTCGATTTTTCAATAATATAATTCATCAATACATTTGATCATTAGGAATTTTTGTATTTCAATCTATAATTCATGGTATTTCTACCAATTTTAATAAAGGAATTTTATCAGAAGTGTACCAATGTCAATTGGAGGCTGAACCTAGGGGAAAAAATTCCTTAGGTGGGTTGTTATCCAATGAAATATAAATAACTTTTATTTCATATTACTAATTAAATTACATGTGGGAAAAATTTAAAAATATCTAATATTGAAATTGAAAATTTCAATAATTTATGTTGTAGGATCTTTAAAACAGGTACAATGGCTTGAGAATGAACCCAAATGAGTCTGTTAGTGAATTCATTGATTAGGAGAATGTTTTAATTGAGGAAATTAATTTTATAAAATCGATTATAAATGATTTATAGATCCTTATTATCATATTGGAAAAAAATTACTCATTAGTTCAATTCTAATGTTTTAATACTGGAAGATAAAGATCATAAGGAGATGATACTAGATATCTTACACAATACACTTGTCGCATACAGGATGAGAAATGATGATAATTCATATATAGAAAATAAGATATACAAGGAGGTTGCATTAATTCTAATTAAAAGAATCACTATGTTAGTTTTTTAAGAAGAAGATGTTGTCAATAATGTTATATCATTCCATTTATTAAATATTCAAAGTGAAAAAGAAAATCCTAAAGGGAGATATAGTATTACATTATTTCATTGTGTTAAGGATTATCACCTTTCAAAAGAGTTTCCAAAAATGTTTCAATATAATGATGATTATTATTATTATGAATGTAACATCCATTCCCTCCTCACTCGCATGAGAAGAAGTGGTGGTTCTATTATGCATATTGTTACATCCTCAAGATACCAAAGGCTGTAAATAAAATTCAATGACTTATGAACATTTTCTGAATGATTTTATGTTTTGAGTATCATCCTCCAAGTCAATATAAAAAAATATCAAATCCTCCAAATGATTAATAAGTACATAATAAAACTCAAATCAGAACAAAAACAATAATCAATATCAAAGTATAATATGAAACCAAATTACAAACTCAAAATAACCATATTAGAGTACTAATGGAAATAAAATTCAATAACTATAAAAGAAATAATATACTCCATGATCCAAGACACCCAAAAGACATAATCCCAGGAAACACCCATCCATGATACATGCTCCAACTCCACATTTTGTTACCACAATTTCAAGATGAACCATAAGATAAATGAGATACATTTTCTTTTACCCATGTCCCAATAGAAAACATTTTTAAATTATCAATAGCTCCCGAGATGGGGTGAGTCTAAAAATAGTGAGAATTCCCTTAATACTTCTGAACAAATTCTACTAGGAAAAGATTTGATCATCATATTTTATATAAAATAGTTCTAAAGGATGATAAATTTTTTTATATCAACCTAGTAAACATGTTCCATGGAAAATTTTTTATAGGGATTAAAAAATATTCCAAATTATTTAATGTACCAATAAACATGTCCACATACATTCACCCATTACATTACCAGGTGATTATTCCATACTCATGATTTTTCTATCATTGATCCACAATTCCATAAAAATATGGAAAATACAAGGTCCCCAATGGAATATACCCCTTCCAAGAGGTCATTTCTATGAACATGCTCAAACCAACCATGTATTCCAAATTTCATAACAGAACAATTTATAAAATATGTTTCTTTATTTAAAATATTTCATCAAACATTTCCCAATTTTAAAAATAAAACCATCAGTTTAAAAATAACCATTTTTAAAATATCTGTAATTATTTTCTGTAGGAAACCATTCAATTTCCCTACATTAAAATACATAACCCAAAGGAATTTTACATCAAAAATCACAATTGGAATTCACAACAATTTTAAAAAATTAATTTAAATAAAACTTATCGTTCACATTCTAAGTAATGTGAATATGATATAGAAACTACCAATCTCTCGTCGGTTGGAAAAAATAATGAATGAAACCACAATTCTCTAGAAAACAAATCATGGATATTCTTATATTCATTTAGAACCAATATAAAACATCAATATTCAATAAAAATATAATAATGTTTAAGAAAGATTATATATATGATTTTTGGAGAGAGATGAATAAATTATTTGAGAAGAATTGTGACGAAAATGACGTAATGAAATTTTTTTTCCTCTAATGTGCATTAATAATCATAATAATAACTTCTAGATCATAGGTAATCATTTCTCAGTCCTTGAGAGAAAAAGGAATTGTCGATCCTGATATATTATGAGATTAAACATTTATATTAAATAATTCATATTAGATCCAAAAATAGGTGGGTGGTGACTATATGCCACAAATATAGGCTACACAGTTCTACCATGTGTTGTTACTAACTTAAGGCCTCACCTCAGAATGTTTGATCTAATATAAATAGCCATTAACACAAATTTCTTTTACCTCTATTTCAATTTGAAATGTTTCCCACGGGCACTAATGTAGATTAAAAAATTGTGTCACAATCATGTTCGTTCCAAGTGACCACTAACCTCCCTTTTACAGATTCCTGTAGATTGTGAATAGTTTCTACTAATTGTGTAAAAATTGCACACCTATAAAAAATCCTTAATTATTCTAAAAACCACACAAAAATACTGAAAATAAACTATAGAGATATATAGAATCATAATAATTGGATGAAAAATCAAGTAACAAAAATTATTTTTGATAAATTATCCCAACCAGTGTTTTCCAGAAGATTTTGGAGAGGGTCCCAAAAATTACATTTTCACACTCCCATGTTTCTTCATGAATTTAACCATGTTTCTAGAAAACACAAAATATAATAATGTTTTTCCCATTAAATATATTCTTTTACAATACCATAATTCATAACAACATATGAATCAACATAGAATATGGATTGAAGTTAATTTGATCATATTGAATCCCATGTTAATTATTGGTTTGTTACATCTTCAAACAAGATACATAAACAAAATTTTCTATAGAACTAATCCTTATTTTCAAAGAAAATAGATATTCCACCACACATAGTAATTCTTGAATCTAAAAAGTGACTATGTAACACGAGAAAAACATTCCTTGGTTACCAAAATGATGACACCCACATCATGATTAGATTCTCAAAAATACATGATAACATACCTAAAATGAAAAATGTCACCAATGAAAATCTATATATGATTTTTTAAAACACTTATATGTCTCCACTCTTTATTATAACTGTATTATCCTTTTTCGTTTAATATTGAAATTTTCAAGGTCTAATTAGTGATGTATTACCATTTATCATCCAATAATGCGGAGATTGAAAAGGATAACCATACATTGTATAGTTAGGATCCATATATACCATGTACTAATAAATTTTATTGTATAGGATCTCAAATAAAGGTATATGCTCATCCCTTGATACATAAGAATCCATTACACATAACATAAGAATTTCCTCCAATGTTGTAATTTTCTTTTATGGTTTTCTATTTATTTTAGGATTGTAATCTATGATCAATGATTATTTAGTTCCAATGACTTTTTACATGGAATTCCAAATTCACGTTATAAACATGGTGTATCATTAAAATAAAATCGATATTGGAATGTTGTACATCATTATAATTTACTGAATGTAGAGTTTGAAAAATTCTTCTATAGTATTGGTTACATAAATATGGATCATGTGAGTCTACATTGTTAGATGGTCCACTATCAATCATATGGGGTCGTGTTTCATATCCATCCTATCTAAACCTAAAATAAAATCTCAGGCTATTTCATCCTATTTTCACATGGTAATTGGTAATGAATAAAACTTTCCCAACATTAATTTATTCTCTTATATGATTGTTGATAGGTGAGAAATCTCAATACATACTACACTACCACACTTAATGAAAACCCATAAACAATATTCTTTAAATTCTATATACATTTTCAGAATACCAGGATGGGAATTCCATCTTAAATAGTTGTATGAATGAAGATTGTATTCCTAATAATCCAATAGTTTGATAATCTAGTATCTAAGCCATAATATTGAACTCTTATAGAGTTTATATCCCTCAATGGTCTACCTACTTCTGAGACATGTCCTCATAGTAACAAATTAAATATAAAATGTTTTAGTATTTTTAACATACTCATCCAAATTAGAAGTAACTAAAATAGGAATGTGAAATGTAACATTGTATTGTTTTTTATAATCTAGATACATATCAAATATTATCATCGTAATATACAATCGATTTTATGTATCTCTAGCCATTAATTATTTTAATTTGTACTCAAGGCATCTATTAAATAATTTCCTTCCCTAGTGTATATAAAAAGTAAAAGTCAACCATATCAAGATATTAAATCTATCTTGTTTTCCTTACTTAAAATTTCATTATGATAAGATATTATTCAAGAATTTATAATCTATATATACCTTAAATATCTCACAAAAAAATATTTTCACTTAATGTATTCAAATTATTAATTATATTAGTCCACTATAAATTTTAAGTTTGGTAGTTATTTTTATCAATAATTAATTGTTGTGCACCATAAGCAAAAACATAATCTCACTTCTTGAGAACACAAAATTTACTTGATCCTAAGTCATCATAATATACTACATATCCTTATCGATAATCAAGAAATGTAATAATATGTCATAATGTAATACTAATTTTATGATCTTGAATTTATTTATGTAATTCATAATTCCATTGGAAATTAATATATTTCATCTTCCATACTACCATTAGTGAATCCAAATGCCCAAAATTACAAAAAAAAATATCTATAATATCCTGTTATGCCTTAAAACCTCTTATCATAAAGCCATTCTTTAGTGGTTTCCAAGATACAGCAACATATATTTTTTCAAAAGTCACAAAAACTCATTTTTATAGAAATAAAATTTCTTTTTAAATGTAACTATTAAATATATAAATCATACATTGAAAAATGAGCATAAAGGTGATGCTCCCCCAAGTATAAAGGTGATGAAAAATGCAAAATGGACATATTTTCTTCTGAAATATTTCTTTGTAATATCCTAATTCCAAACATACAGTTGGTGATATACCAAATGTATGTCAACTAAATAGATCCCATAGGATTCACAATATTTATCAAACATATAATTGATTCGTGGAAGTGGACATTATTTATTTATAGAAACATGAATATATTTATGATAATACACAAAAAGAATTAGATTTTTATCCACTTTCTTCACACAATGAACTATTGATTACCATAGAGATGTGCTCAGTTGAATCAAATAATTCTAACTAAACTTTCAAATCGCCCATTTTTATTTGATACTTCATATAAGTTAAATGTGAAATCATACTAGTCATCAGTAGGAGATAAATCTGAAAATCAAAATCTCTTTTCAGTGGAAACCCTAGGGATTATTAGAAAATTAGTCAAAAGTATTTTTAAAATATCTATCTTTGATCTCATCAATTTATTTCAATGTAAGGACTTTTAACCGAATAGATAATGTACCAAACATCAATGGAAAATGTCTTTAACTATGTTCCTTCTTAACTCAATCTCTACTGAAGAGATTCTTAGTTCCATCAAGAGACATGAAACTATCCTTTTGGTAATATCTATCGATGTGGGCCTTTAACATTTTCATCCAATCCAAACCCAAAATAAGATCATATTAATCCAAATAATGAACATATTAAATCCAAAGAAACGAATCCCCATGTATAATTATAGAAATATATATATAATGTCTCAAATTTAATTTTTCCAATATGATTTTGAAGATTCAAAATAGAAGGTATCATCTCAACATGAAAACAATGAAAATCAATATGACCAACCAGTTGAGAAACAATAAATGAGTAGGACATTACCATATGAAACAAAGCATTAATAAGGGTAGAATTAATATGAGTCATACCTCTCTCCATACAATTTCTAGATTAATTATCCACGATCATCAGCTCAGCTCCATGTAATTTATTACTCACTGTAGTTTTCTATTTTGAACCTTTCTGAGATCACATTTGTTATGGATTAATTATTTTCCACAAATCACATTGTCTCTCTTGATTCTAGTGATGTGAATTTTTGTCCTACACTCAACCCATAGAGGCATAATAAGTATCAAAAAATGAGATATGTATATAACACCAGACCTTGGAGCACTATTATAATAGCACAGATGATTTAACATCAGATTAAAATTATGAAAAGATCTAGGTGGATACACACAATGTCTCTTCGTATACATGAATAATGACATGATAAATATCTTGACTGATATTTCGCTCAATAATGAATGTTTATTGATCACATGGTCTGATTATAAGATATCACAAAACACTGGAGGTAGTTATCCCGCTTTTCTATATTAACAACATTATAGTTAATGTGTGTTCTTATATGAATAAAAATTCTCCATATAGAAATATTTCATGATATATCTCATTCGTCAAACATAAATCATTTGGCCATTTCTATATAATTCATAATAAAAATTTTCTAAATCATTGACTGAATAACTAGTCATAACCCTGACTAAAAAACATGTAAAAATATCCATGGAAAAGAATAAATTTTTCTTCGATTCAATTTAATAAGTTATTTCATAGATATTCTTTTAATTGAGGATAAATAATTCAATCATTATATCAATATAAATTGGGTGAGGATATAATCACATGTCAAAAAAGTACCTAAAATCCTCTGATTTCATTCCCTGATCAACATTATCCATAGAAAAGAAAATCTCTCCATTAACATGTTAGATCCTATAACATCTTTGATGCCAACAATACATTCAATTATATAGGTATTGTAAGGATACTGAGGATTCAATTCATCATATTCAAAAAAAATATTTTTTAGGCATTAACCCCCCGCCCCCACAATTGGTGGGATGGTTATGCTTCTAGAACCGAATTTTATGGTCCACTTATTAAGGATCATCCATTTGATTACCCCAATAAAAAGCCTCAAAATATTGGACAATGCCATGGGCCACCTTTATTTTTACCTACGAATCAAGTGCAACCACAATTTCTATAGCCTATTTTATTTTATTTCTATGATTCCAACCCATTTCCATTATTTATAAATAAAAAACACTTTTTGGTATAACTCACCAAAAACTGATGACTTAGAAATTTTGGATTTCCATATTAACAGAAACCGAAATATAAAATTTACCAAATCCAACCATTGTATGAATTTTAATAATTTATTAAAATACTAAACCAATTATTTTCAAAATAAACCATTAAATGACTATAAATAGTTATCACTTTTATAAAAACTCATAAATCATGTAACATATAATGAATAATTATGTTTTAGTGGAAAGATTTAATATCAATGAATGGCATGAAACACTTATCAATTACACCCATGATGAAGAGTTTACAACACCTATAAGCATCTTAAAATAATTATGTACCCAATCACCTTGGTAACTTGATGTTCAAAATAAAAATTCAAGCTTCTTGTTTTCAATGTCATTCCCTAACTCTAGAAAATCAGAGTTTGTGCCTTACTTTATTACATTTTCATTTTTAATTGGAATCAAATCCCAAAGGAACAACCATTTTAGAAGTTTTGAAAAACCAAATTTCCAATTTTATCCCCGTATTACATTGGTATCTATAAAATAAAACATAATAAATAGAAAAATTAAAGGAAAAACATCCTTGAATGGTTATTCAAATATCACATCTTCATAACCCGGGTAAAGGAAAAAAATTAAGGGTGAGATAAAATACTTATTAAGGGTAATGTATAATATAAGGTATCAGGAATTAATAATGAACAATCAGAATATAAATTTAAATAACCAAACACACATGTCATTTAAATAACTAGACAAGTCATAATTTATATAAAATTATAGATAACTAAAACACATTCCATTTAATCGATATAGAAAAAATAAACTGCATCCATATATAATGTCAAAGTAAAAAATATCATGGCTAATAATAAATACTAAATCCAAAATAAAGGAAATGATTGATTATTGGTCATAATATTTCCTACTCACTTGATATATTTACCATCATGATCGATATTCCATAATTTTTAAAACAAACTTGGTAAAACCCATTCTGATTTGGCCAATTAATTTGATCTAATAAGACTATTGATGCATCATTGGGATTAAATTAAGAAGTACCCAACCCTTTTATTTAATTTAAATTAATTTATTCCAATATAAAATGATCAATGTAATTAAAAACAATATTAATTATCATAAAACATCTGTATTTAGTAAAGAAAAATGATTTTTCAATATTTCCAAAATTAATCAAATAACTATCAATGTGAACACCATATATAAAAATGATATACAATTTAATAAATAATAATATAAATTTAATGAGTATATGGATATATAATATAAATGTTATGTATAATAAAAATGATTATAATGAAGTGATTGAATTATGAAAATGTTAACAATCACAAAAGAATGTAAAATTGTAAAGAAAATGTTTACCGGTTGGTAATATTCACGTCAAAACCTATGTTTGGAATAATTAAATGTGAAACAAAAAATACCAGGAATTACTATTTTTTAATGATATTAAATTAAAAAGGGTTGGTATGTAAACAACATTTAGGTTATTCGGTGAAAAATAAAAAATATGTCTCTATGAAATGTAAATTGAGACGATGTAACTTAAGTTTTTGTTTGGAAAAAAACTCATCAAAATCCAATATAATAATTTTAATAATGTCACTAAATTAATTTATAACCTTATTATAATTTATTATATCATATATCTTCTTATTATAATATCTAATTACCTATTTTTATCAATATTTCATTATTTTCGTCATTTTGGGTATTAATTATCATGTTTTTCAATTATGTGTTTACTCGTTATCTTTTTCATTCTTATGTAGATCATGGTTTCATAATCACAAGGATGTAAAAATGGTTTACTTATCATATATATTCATTATATATATTTATAATAATACAAAAAAATGGATATTGGAAATGAAAGAATGATTCACAGAGATGGTAGGTCATACTTACACACGAATATTGTTTTCATTTTCTCGTCTTATCAAAAAAATTAAAATTAAAGAACATATATATATATATTATAATTATAGTATATTAATTGTATCATATATATGACATATTTTTATTAAAACTATCATTTATACATTTCATGTATTGTGTGAACGAATCACATCTCTTTGAGGAGGCATTGGTCCAAACATCCACAAACGATGTTATCGTATTCTAGGAAAATAGAATGAGTGAACGTATATGATATAATTGTATTATTAAAGCATAAAATAATTATGAAAACATATATATCATATATAATCTATTTATCCATCAATATTCCCAACCTTTAATGGTTTTTATGGAAGAACAAATGACATCAGTTCATGCAACGATAGTTCGCTACACACATGAATGATGATTTCCTATCCCATTTGAATGATTTGCGTAGGATTATAGGTCATACCATTTCTATAAAGACATATAAGTATATTGAATATACTGAAGTTATTATATGATCATGATATATTTCTAATTTAAGGGGTGGAGAAGTAAATGAAACAAAAGTGATTATTGAAGAACATTTCCTCTTATTCTGGTAATAACTTTTGGATTATACAAAAATAATTATTTGGATTTATTGTATAGAAAATTGAGCATTCTAGGATCAGGGGAAGGATATTTTGGACTTATATGGGTAGGTTTTTGATGATCCAAATCTGTTGAGAGTTGTGAATAAGTGGGAGGGGTGAGTGCCTTTTAATAGTGGAGGGGGTGGCAATTTTGTAAATATAGAAAGGTATACACTGTTGGGAGGTCTCCTTTACATCATGTGCAAAAAATAATGAACATAAATATATAAATGGGATTATATGGTCATCATATTTCCATCCAATAGGTTTTTACATGTTTTTAGGTTATTTTGATTTTATGTTTAAGGGGTAGTCCCTCTTAAGCTAGTTTTTCTCTTCATCGTTGTAAATAATTTTAATTTATTTTACTAGTATTTTCTATGAAAATATATATTGAAATTACTATAAATTATAAATAATTCTCATTATGAATATGTGATCCATTTTACCAAATTCCAATAATATATGTGGAAAATATTAAGTTAAAATTAACCCCGTAGAAGAGACAGTAAAGTAGGTTTTCTTAATGTGAATATATTTAAATACTCACTAAGTTATCATATATACATTTAATATAAAAATGATTCAATTGACATAAATTTTATTATTTATTTTATTATTTATCTAATAATACATTATAACTAATTAAAAATATAATTTACCAATATAAAATATTTAGATTAAAAATCATTTTTCAATAAAAATTGTGTATTGTTCACTATTCATCAAAAAATGTAACATCAAATAAAAAAATGAAAAATTCACCCAATTATATTTTTGAAATTATTCATTGAAATATGATGTTTTTATAGATATAATTTTTATAAAATTCTCAAAATTTAGTTTTAAAATAGGCGTTACATTAAAAGGATGCAAAACTATCGTTGGAATAATATGGTTTTTTATATATAAAATCGGATTTGTTTTTATGTTATGCCTTTCAAACACATTGTATGAATGTAAAAAGATTTTATTGAACTCATAAAATTTGAATATAATTATTATCATTCACTAATACTAATTAATATAATTTATTATGATAAAAAACATTGGTGGGAAAAAAAGTTTTAATCATAAAAACATGTCATTTATATTCCAATGAGTACTATATTCATTTCTAACGCAAAAGATTTATATAAACATATATAAATAATAGTTTCAAAAATTACTTAATACTTTTTAAAAATTTCATTAAAACATCTTGTTATTATCTATAATATTAAATAATAATAATAATAATATGTTATAGTTTGGTAAAACTCAGCCTTCTGTGTACCACAATCTAACCTTAGTGTTCTGTATAGAGAAAACTAAGCATAATGTTGAGTGTAATGTGAGATAAACTCAATTTTCCATGTATCATATTTTTAATATGGTGTTTCATATAATTAATTATCTCAAAAAAATTATTCTAAAATGAAAATATTATAAAATATTATGTTTTTATAATCCCTTTACTAGAAATAAATTGCATCCCTATAATCGAAACATGATATAGTTAATAGAGGGATTGATGTTTTAAAATAAAATCATTAAAACCCCATATCATAAACATTGTTAATAACACATAATATTAATAATAGGAAAATGGAAATGTGAAGGTCGCCACAAAAATAGGATTTGAAATGGGAGAACATCTATGAAAACATGGATTAGGAAGAGAAATATAACTATCATGTTCTAATGTAGAGTGATATAGAACATATTCATGAGAATGTTCTTGACCACAAATCCATAAATTATATGTGTGAGTATGGTCATTTTTATCAATGTAAATGATGATAATAGGAAAACATTTTCGTTTCATGACACTTTTCCAGGAGTTGAAGAATTAATTCATTCTATAATAATGAATGGAAATATAATTACCAGATACAATTCTATTTCATAGCACAATATTATCGTTTAGTTGTGACCTGAACTATTTTGTCTTCATCTCTTAGAACATGTTTCATCATAGGGTGACATAATACATCAATCTCTAGAACAATATCAAATGTTAAATCTAAACCATTTCATTAATTGGTAACCTTTATCAAATATTATGATGAAATAATTTTGAATCATTTACATGGTAGTTAGTAGTATCCATTTTACTTTATTCATATAAAACATAACATTATACAAAATAATTATCTCAACATTTGGAAAATATTAAGCCTTATCTTTCCCTCAACAAATTATTTTCAAAAAATATTAACTTGATACTGATTCAATATTCTATGTACGATTCAACATGTGATATCAAATAAACAATGAAACTTTTATGCTTTACATTTCCTATATATTTAATAAATCATATGATGATAAAATAAAAAATAATATACTTTTACTATATATTTCATAGATCCGAATATAAAAGGTCATTAATCATTCCACTTTGGTTGTGTCAATAACATATTATTGACATTGATTTCCTAGCTTATTATGAGGTATATTCCATTGAATCTTACAGCATTAAGTTTCACAGAGGCATGTCTCCTTGAAACTGTATCACTAAATATAAATGTTTTCTTCTTCCCCTTTCATGATTTATCATTATGAACCCTTTATCCAAAATTATAACAATCTATCATTCCTTTTTGGTATTTACTAGGGTGATTCATTCTATATTCCACACATGATGAAATTGTCTTCATCTAAATCATTGATGCATCTCTTTATTGGTATTTAGATGACCTCTTATTCTCTTGATTCCAATTGAATATATTTATACTAGAAAATACCATAATTTTTTTGATGGAACATAAATCTATTTCATTGTGTGAATAAATTCTTTTCAAGACATGTTCCCTTTGAATGCCAGGATTAGGTCCTTAAATAAAGTGTCTAACCATGTAATTTCTATTATCTGTATAATATAAAGCATACCTAGAAAACCATGTAATGATTCCTTCATAATATGTGGCACCTATTTTTCATTTTTGATTTAGTTAATAACTTTATTTATAAATTAGTTTTTTTTTCACGAGGGAATTGTTTATCAAATAATATCTCCATAAAATATTTACATTCAATGAGTTCTAAATCCTTGTCCTCACTATAATTCTGGATCAATTACCACTATTGATCAGCATTGCCTTTGAGAAAATATAATGAAAATGTATCCATTTCAATTTCAACTCATCCCAATGCTGTAAATAGCTTATCTAAGGACTTAATTCATTTCTTGGATATAATCGTATTAGTAAACCCATTAAATAATGAGGGTCTATGTTTCTTAAAGAACTAAAGCCTTATATAATCTCACTATGGAACAGGTTACACCATCCTAGCAAGGATATGTGTCATAACCTAATAAATCATCTCTAATACATCCTTAACATGATTAGTTCCAATACAGTATTTATTGACTTTCACATTAATGAAACCTTTACATTTTCCACACATATTGATAAAATTATTCCTTCTAGGTTATATAATTAATCAATTGAATATGCTTTATTAACTCTTATAATTATGAAAGCTCTATAATTATAAATATGGAATAAAAATTCACACAAATGGAAACATTTATTCATTTTTAATCTCATAGTAATAAACATGGTTTCATTTATAATATCATTACATTCAAATAATTCATAATTATTTGTAATAAAAATGTTAATTATTATAAGTGGATACCTCAGGAGTGTCAAATCAGGTGCACAATAATGACCTTTTTCATGTATCAGGTTGCACTTGAGTCAACACCCACCCACATTTTTAGATTTGTTATCCCTATGTACACCACTTCCAAAACCACATCCACTTATAGTATATATATTGGGATGCAACTCAATGAATACCTACATAATTTATACATTACCAACACATTAGGATGTTCTTCTATATATATCCTCAAAGTAAACCGTAGGGTTATGTTCCCTAATATATTTATTCCTAAATCCTCTTTCCAATGTCTCTAATAATTTACCTTTCATACCAACTATAATACCTAGACCCCAGAAGGTTGTAGGTGGTGCATTAATTTATTACATTGGAATGAATACAAGGAAACAAGTCATGAAGGACCGATGTATTTAGAATTTTTGGAAACCAGATTATAAAACCGAGACCCATATTATAATGGAAAATAAAAAATAAAAAATTATAAACAAAAAATTGAAATGATCATCATACTTTAAATATAATTTAAATATTTTTCATCATAACCTAGGGAAAGGAATCAAAATAAGGGTATTCTCAAGTGACTAGTAAGGGTTTTTATAGTGTAAGTGATCATAAATTAATAATGAATAATCAATATTGCAAGGTAAATAATAAAACACACTTGTCATTTCAATAACGGGATATGGAATAAGCAATATGGCATGGTAGATAACTGAGAAACATTCTGTTGAATGAATAAACCAAGAATTAAATGCATTTATAGAAAATTTCAATGAAAAAATCTCATGAATAATAATAATAACTGAATTTTCAATAATGGAAATACATAATTATTGGACTTCATGTTTCCCAAGAGCATGATACCTTTACTATCAAGATATATTCTAAATATAGTTTTAAAAAATAGGGTAAAATCCCATCTATTTTGGCCAAATGATTTTGTCTTATGAGACTATCAATGCATCATGGGGAATGCATTTACCAGTCCCCAACCCATGTAGTGCATGTACAAATAATTCCACATATATCAAATAATAAATTTAATTATTTAACAATATAAACAATCATATAATATTTTTATTGAGTAAAAGATATGAATTTGTCAATATTTCACCAATTAATCAAATAATCGTTAAAGTAAACACTTTATGTAAAAATGATATTTGGTTTAGGAAATAATAATATTTATTATATAAGAATATGGATATTTAATATAATGTTATTGTAAAACTAAAATTATCATAAGGATATGATTATTTCAAGATAATCTTAAAATTCAAAAAATGAAATAAGATTATAGAGATAACTATTTCAACTAGTTAATTTTCAAGTAAAACCCCGTTGAATGGGATAATTCAGAGTGAAATATAAAATAACATTAATTATTATAGAATAATTGTTTTAAATTATAATGGGAAATTATTTAAACCAAAATAATGAGAACTGGTGCATAATAACAAATAATACTCAAAGGAACATAAATTGAGATGAGATCTGATAACAAACACATCAATTTGGTAGGACGAATTATAAACTATATAATAATGGTTTTAGTCATGTTAATAAATTATTTTTGAACTATATTAACATTTATAATATCATTTATGATCTTCTTACTTTATATTATTACCCTTTTGTTAATAATCATTCATTATTTTCATCGTTATAGGTGATAATTGCCATTTTTTCAAGTATGTTTTGTATCATCATATTTTTTCATATTATGTAGATCATGATTTCATAAAATACATGATCTAAACCATGATATAAATTTTATATAAATAATTATTTATGTATTTATATTATTACAATAAAATTGGAGGTATAAAATTGAAATGCAACGTTCATGGAGATGGTAGGCCGTATGTACATAATAACGCTGTTTCCATTTTCCATTCATATAAAATGATTGAAAATTAAATATTATTTATGTATATAATGAGTAAATTTGAATCATTGTATCATATATATAACATATTTTTATTAAAACTATCCTTTATACATTTCATGTATAGTGTGAGTAAATCACATCTCTTTTAGGAAGCTGTAGTCCACACATCCACAAACGATTTTATCAAATTCTCAAAAAATAGTAACAAGGATGACATGTGTTATATAATAATGAAAGAGGTGAAAATAAATTATAGATATCATATATATAATTTATAAACTATAAATACAACATTATTCCCATCCTTGAAATGTTTTAGTGGAAGAATGAACAACATTGGTTCAAGAGGCAGTAGTCCTCCACACACACAAATGATGATTTCATATCCTTTTTTATGGGTGTTTGTGTAATTGTAGGGCATTCCCTTGAAATAAAAAATCTCAATAAATTATAGATACATAGTTTATTATATTTTCATTATATAATAATAATTTATGTGGTGTAGATTTAAATGAAACAAAATTTATCGTTAAAGAACCGTACCTCTTATTCAGGTAACTCTTTTTGATTTATACCAAAAGACATTAATGGATTGATTTATCCTAAGAGTTCGGATACAAGGATGGGGGAAGTAATTTTTTGAGTTTATTTTAGTTGGTTATGGATTATACAAATGGATTTATAGGATTAAATAAGTAAGAGGCCTGAGTGCCCTTTTATAGTGGAGGATGAGTGGAATTCTTAAAATTATAAAAAGGTAAAAAGTTTTGAGAGTTATCCCTAACATAAGTTTCCTCAAATAATAAATACAAATAATTAAATGGGATGGTATGGATTATATATGGTTGGAAAATTGTTTTTGTAAATGTTCATAGGACATCATATCCGTTATGTTTAAGTTTTAGTCACATGTTAATCTAGTTTTTCTATTGATTTTTATAATTAATTTTAATTAAATTTGCTAATAGTTTAAGTTTAAAACTAATTTTACATTATTATAAATTATAAATTATTATGATTTCAAATTAAAAAACCATTTTCCAAATTTTATGCACATAAGTGGAATAAATTAATTGAAAATTAATCTCGTAGATGGGACAAGATAGTGTGTTTTCAAGTGAAATTGATTATTAGTTCACTGTGTTTATGTATCTAAATTCAATATAAAAATTATTCTAGAAACATAAATTGTATTATTATATTCATTATTGATATAATAATAATTTAAACCAATTTAATAATATATTTTACCAATATAAATTCATTAGATGAAAATTGAGTCATCAAGTAAAATTAATTTTTTCACTATTCATCAAAAAATGTAACTTCATAAAAAAATACCAAAAAATTTCCCTAAGAAATAATGACATTACACTTTAAAAAATGAATTTTATATTTACATATAAACATTATAAATTTATAAAATTATGTTTAAAATGTGATCTTCATAAAATGGCGGAAAAAACTATTATTAAACTGATATTTATTTTTATACATAAAATTTAGTTTATTAAAATCTTATGTATATAAAAACTATAAGATTAATGTAAAAAGAATTATTGAATATAAAACATTTTAATTTCATTAATATTATTCACCAATAGTGATTAAAATAAATTATTAATATAAAAAAAATTGTGGGAATTAAATATTTTCTTATAAAAAAACATTCTTTATATTCAATTGGGTTCTATATTAATTTATAACACTAAAAAATTATAAAAACATATCTAAATTAGATTTTCATATTTTTTTAATCATTTTCATACATGTAATTACAATTAAAATTTATTAACTATTATATTAATTATTACTATTATTATTATTATTATATTTTAGTTTTATAAAACTCAGTCTTCTCTGAACTCCAAGGTAATCCCAGTGTTTTGGGTAGAGTAAGATAAGACTACTGTTTTTTATTTCATAATATTATCATGTTATTTCTTAGAAATAATGGTATAAAAAAATTAAAATTTATTATAAAAGAAACATATTATAAAATATTGGGGTGTCACATTTAATCTATACCTTTTATGTTTAATTGATCCTAACTACATTTTAACATTACAAGAGAGAGATTGATTACAATTATAACTCAAGGACCGAACATGCTAACTCCATTTGTCACATCCCACCCCTTCATATCTGTAACACCACGAGATTTTATGATATAAATCATTTTTAATTTCAATGATTTCATATTTTTTACACTACACCAAGATTAGCTTGCACTATATGAAACACCATATTAGTTTTCAGTATACGCAACACTATTCTTCGCTCAAGTTACACACAATTTCAAGTTATTTTAATATAATTGATTTCATGCAACATTAAGTATAGATATTTTTTAATGTATAAATGAACTAAGTTTTTATTATGTTATACATAACACCAAAGGAAACTTTCCCTACACGCAAAACTGACTTGTCTTGTCTTACATGCAAGAGCAACCTTCCTTAATAGCTTGCGTGGTACACAATACCAGGTTTCACTAAATAGTGATATATTATTTAATGGGATATAAACTAGACATTATGAATAGTATTAACCATATTTTTTATTTTATAACATTATCATTCATATTACACGTTTTCTAGAACATGGTATGAGAACAAAATCAATTTTTTAGATAAAATAAGTATTTTTCAAAAAATGCAGTTTCACCGCCTTTTGATGACACACCCATTATAAATATAGTTTTCACACATTTATAAGTTATATTTGACAATATAAACTTCTACTTTCAAATCAAGACATAAAAATTTAGTTTGGATAAATTTTTGATATTTTTCTGATAACATTTATATTTTGATGAATAATGAAAATACACTAAATTTTAATTGAATACGACTTTTTTCATAAAAATAATTTATATGGTTAAAATATATTATTCAAAGGTTTTAAATTATAAATAGAATAGATTTTTACCATTTAATATAATTTATGTCATTATCATTAATTTTACATTGAATTCATAGGTAAAAACATTTCAATCTTTTGCAATGTTTTAACTTTTTAAACCTGTTTTCTCAAAAATGGGATTAATTTTAAATTTATTTAAGAAAATTTTGTGTTTTCAATTTTTAAAAATGTATTCCATATTTGTAATCATTAGGTCCAAATTGTGTTAATAGGTAGCTTTTATTTTTTGGGTATTATGAATAGTAACTTTGGTAATTATTTTTATTACCATAGTTAAAGGTAAATCGGGTAATTATGGGTAAAAATAAGCTTATAAAATTATACTAAAACCTTACAAAATTATATTGGATAAATATAACACGACCCGTATCAACTAAAGGTAGGAATATATTCATTTAATGGAGTTTGTTCCATGAAAATGATGTAATTATTATTATAATCAAAGAAACTGGCAACATGTCACTCTCTTACATCTTATAAGTGTAATAATTTTAATTAAGGGATAAACTTCATAAAACTTCAAACATAAATAGTCTCTAGAAATATAATGAAATTATATATATCATGTGAATTTATGTATAATTTTTAGATATTAAATCATTATCATTAATGGTGACACAATGGAGATGTAGAAATTATTTTATTGATAGAAATATCAAATAAATGGTTTTAAAAATATTAAAATAAATATAATATGAACTAATTAATGTCCTCCACGAATTTTTTAGATTCATATGACATGTTATGAGTGTATTAAATTTTTTTTTTGAATTTATTTTCTATGTGTATTTTATTTAAATTCAAATAAATGAATAGTTTCAAAATTGACTCTATTGATATTTTATCAAAATAACATATTATTAAATTGTTTAAAAATCACAAAAATATTTAAAAATTAAAAATTTATATTTATATGGTCTAAAATTTCATAAAGTATCCAATTATGTACAATTAAAAACAAATAAATAAGTATTTATAGACATTTAATATTGAGAATATTATTACCACAAATAAAATTAAATAGATTAAATAAGGGAAAATAAAAAAGATATGGTTTAAAATAAACCAAAAACATGTCTAAATTTTATTATCTGACAATATCACCACCCTATATCATATAATCTTCTAATTTGAGTCATTTTGGATGATTTTAAGTGGGGTTTTATTTTATTATAAATTAATATTTTTGATATTTTTCTAAAGTGCCCCTCTCCTATCTTATAAAAGGGAACCTCCTCCCTCCCAAATTCACTCTATTTTAAGCCTTAATTCTCGCTCAAACCCTGCCAATTCATATTATAAAGTAATATAGTTACACTCTGGAGGCTCTGGTCTCTCAATATACCAACTCTAGTGCCCTAAGAAGAAGTTTAAAGGAGGTATGTCGGGGAACAGGTAATCTCTTCTACCGATTATTTCAAATTAATTTCTTCTTATACTTCCTATTATTTAGTTGTTTCATTATAAATTAATAACATCAGTATCAATCATATACTTATATATTATTATAAATATTAAACAACCCTATATCAACTTCTATCCATCCGATAAGAAACGAAGTCACCGTGCGTGCGTAAGTATGGATTATCGTCTCTACGCCGTGGTGTAATCAGTTTTTCACCACCACCTTAATTGGATGTGTATAATGGTATAAATGATACCTATATTAGATTATTATAACATTATAATAATTATGATATACTATACACCATCTAATTCAATATCATTCAACAACTATGGGAATGATATTATCGCTCGTGCGTACATATGGATTACCATCTCCACGATGTGATGAGATTCATTATCCATGTTAACCATTGAAGAATGATTATAATGTATATATAATAAATAATCATGAAATATATGACATAATAATTCTACTATATTTATCCATATATATATTTCATTTACTTACTTCCATTCAATTTAATAAGGAAACAAAAATAGCATTTATGCGGACGTACGGACTACCATCTTCATGAACGGTGTATTCCATTCTATTTATTGATCTATTATATATATATATGAAATTTATATGATATATAAATAATTTTTTACATTCTAGAAGTAATTAAATCATAATCTAAGTAATCATATGAAGAATAACAAGTCCAAACATGCACGATAAAAAAAATGACTATTACCCAAAATGTTGCTTTAACATGGAATTGATGAATTAAAATGTAATATAAAGCCATAAGTGAATCATATATGATATAATAAATATTATTATGGTTATTTTAAAAGTTAATAATATGTATAAACCCACTATACAAGAGTTTTAGACACATACAAAAGAAATCAGACCTAAGGTAATGGATAACTTTTCCAATCTCAATTTATCTGAGATTGTTTATTTTTAAGTATCTATTGGGGATATATTTATCATCCATGACAATGTTTTCTAAAAATATTCTCATAAAATTTGTAATATTATTCTATGTATTTTTAAAGTCATTTTTACCCTTTTTTACTTTTACTACATGGTATAGAAGGAATCTTTTTTTTTTGTTTATCAGAAGAGGTACTTTTTGACCTTTCCGGTAAAAGTACAAGGAGAATGTTTTTTTAACTAATACGGAATAAACGTATTTTTACATATTCATAATTATTTACTTCCATGAAGCTTCCTATACATGTTTAAAAGTGTATTTTAAATTAAATTCCTTTCTTTTAAAATTTCACGACATTTTTAGAAAATAAACCTTTTTGAAGAAGAAAGTATATTTTCCTCAAGAACTAAGTTTATATGGTTTGTAAAAATTATTTTCCATATAATATGACATATGGTTATGTTTTTATCCTTATTATTACTTTTATTGTTTTTATTATGGAATTATTTTTATGAATTCCATTTATCTTATATGGATTATGTTGTGATGGAATGATGTTTAAGAATCCCATTTTATTTCATGGGTTATTATATGATGTATGATTTATGATTTGTGAAACATGTAAGAATGATTTCATTATGAGATGGGTGGGACCTATATATCCCTCCAATTCATTGGGTAAAGATTTATATCTAATGAGATAGACATGGCTGGAATGATTAGTAAATTTGGTTCAGTAATACAGGGCTGGAACGACAAGTAAACTTGGTTTAGTAATGGACTTCGTCCACTATGATGGTTTAGGCAGCAGTGCCTTAGCTACTATGGAAATCATATTATGTACTTAAATATTTTCCACAATTCCATGTTTTATTACCATGATATTCTATCATGGTTAATGTTCTTCTATGATCGATGACTTACATACTGCCAAGATTTATTTCATGAGTCAGGATTTTGATGTTTAAACATTATGTTCATGTTTTTACATTAAAATTTTTATGGTTTGTTTTATGTTCTCCATGTTTACCCTTACTGAGAATTTGAGCTCACCCTTTATATGTTTTCTTTTCCCCAAGTTATAATATGTTGAAGATCTTTCATCATGATTAGAAGGTTATGTTCTGAGTTTCCAAAGACACTAAACTAATACGGTATTTGGGTATTTTTTTGTGTCATGTATTAAGTATTCCCCAAAATTAATATAATTTCCTTGTACATAAAGCTTGGGTCTCTACAGTTGGTATCAGATTGAAGGTTTATTTGACCTTTGGAAACTAGGATGTGAAAACCTTAGTGAGATCCCTAGAGATATTTCTAAGGTATGTCTAGGGATTTCCCTAAGTTTAAGTATAAGTATAGGATACATTCCTAAAATTATTGTAATGATCATGAATAACCTAGGATTAAACCTAATTTTTTAGAGATTGAAATTACTCTCCCTTAACTATATTATTTTCCTAGTATGATTTTTTTCTCTCAAAATATTCTTTTTGGGTTTTAGAAAATGGTCGAAAACTGGAGGATTCATGTTAATGGAGAATATGGTGGAAAATGGAATGATATTCTTCATGAGAAACCAAATTAAATGGGAGTTGGAAGGAGAAATATAATTATTATTCTTAATCATAAATATCATAATATTGTCATTAATCTCAACTTTTTTGAGTTTCCTGAAAGAGCTAATAAGAGAAAGAAGGAGTTTCAGGGTGATCATAGAGGAAAAAAAGTTCAATTTTCCTCATGTAAATCATGTGGGAAGAGACATCAAGGAGAAAGTTTCAAAGGAACCAGAATATGCTCTGGGTGTGGAAAATAAGGATAAAAATCCAGTAATTTCAAAGGAAAAGGTTTTGTTAACTCAATTTACAAGGATAATTGTATTACTAAGACATCAACAGTGGTTAAATGATTTAAATGTGGAATGTACGGGCATTATGCAAATTGATTCCCTAAGGGAAAATCTCATGAAGAGAATAAACATGGTCATATGGGTAGTATTTATGTTGATGATGATGAAGAGCCTACAAATGATATATGATATGAAAGAAGTGTTGAGGAAAAAAATGATGAAGCTCGGTCAATGGTTTATGAAGGTAGTGGAATGATTGCATGTTTATCAATAGTAATGTTCTATAAGTAATTAAATGGTACTGTGGAATAAAGAAACATCTAATTATTTTTACACTATTTTTTTCCTTAAATATTTGAAAGTATATGATGAATGGTACTAGTAACCATGAAATGTTTTTCATATATTTTTGGAAAGCACCCGATATTCACATAATGAAGGGATGAGGAGATAATGATATGTTTTATAGTATCAATAAGCTCATGACTGATATAAGGACAAACTGATATCATGGTTTGAGTATATAGAATTTCTGGGATTTTGGTAGGTGGAAAGTGTTAACTTTTGACAGGATTCATGTTTTCACTAAGGTTATATGGTAATTATTGTTTCAAGATAATATATGATTAAGGTATTCACATGTTTGGAATTTCAAAACCAAGAACTACCTTATGAGATATGGGAGAAAAATGTTAAGTAGACATAGTTCACCTCCTTATAAAGTTAATATTTTTATTTTTTTGAAGGATTTTAATGTTATCCATTTATGGATAGTATAAGTTATTTTCCATTTTAAATTTCTTAGATTAATGTATTATCTCTCTATAGATGGACTTATTCTTATTTGATAACCTATTATATATTTTTAATTGAGACAGGTGGAATGACCATTCATTCTATCGCTTGATCTACTAACACTTCAAGAATGAAAAATTCAACTTCATTTCTTTAAATAATATATGACGTGGAAGTTGTTCAAGGCATGAACAATGGTGAAATTTTACCAAAATCGAGTAAATATTTATTATCATGAAAAAATCCTCTACATTAGGGAAATGATCTTGAAAACCAAAAAGGTTATCCAAGCACCTTCTTATCTGATGAATCAGATGGTCCCTTAAATCATCACAGATTTATGGCTTTCTGGTAGTTAACTTTCTCTAAACCTTATTCACTATCACTATCCATTAGAACATAATGGTTAGATTTCTATTCCATATCCATGTTTTCACTTCCCTCCTATGTTATCCTATATGGAAACCCAGTGAGGAGTTAATTTTTGTAACCTTTACTTTTCTAACATTCCTTTTTAAAATGAATTTTTAGTATTTCTTTTTACGATGTGGATTTCCATGAAAGAAACTTTCAAGTAGAAAACCATTTATAACCCTGATGAATTTCGAGGGAGAAATACATTTTAAGGGTGGTATAATATAACACCCTTTGATTTTATAAGATATATTATGTTTAATTTAATTGATGTCTTGGGTTTTACACTACACCATGATTATCTTTCTCTATATGCAATATTGTATTAGTTTTCAATATACACAACACTATTCTTGGCTCGTGTTACACACAATTTCAATTTCTTTTGATAGAATTGATTTCAAACAATACTAATTATAGATTTTGTTCAATTTATAAATGAACTAAGTTTTTATTATGTTATACATAACACCAAATTTTTGTTTCACTACACAGAAAACTATCTTGGCTTGCATTACACGCAAGAGTGACCTTCCTCGATAGCTTGTGTGGTACGCAATACTGAGTTTAACTAAAAAATGATATTATTTAATGGGATATAAACTAACTGTTATGAATATTATTAACCATATTTTAAATTTTATAATTTTATCATTCATATTACACATTTTCTAGAACATGTTATGTGAACAAAATCAAATTTTCAGATAAAATAAGTATTTTTCAAAAAATGTAGTTTTACCGCCTTTTGATGATGCACCAATTTTAAATCTAGTTTTGACACTTTTTTATGTAATATTTTACAAGATAAACTTATTATTTATATCAAGGATGAAAAAATTTACATTGGATAAATTTTTGATATTTTTCTGATAACTTTCATATTTTGATGAATAGTGAAAATACGCTAAATTTTAATTGAAAAAAAAATTCATCAAAATAATTTATATGGATAAAATATATAATTGAAGTGTTTTAAAGTATAAATAGAATATATTTTTACCATTTAATATAATTTATATCATTATCATTAATTTTACATTGAATTCATAGATAAAAACATTTCAATCTTTTGCAATGTTTTAACTTTTAAAACCTGCTTTCTCAACAATGGGATTAATTTTAAATTAATTACTGCAACTTCTATGTTTTGAATTTGGAAGAATGGATTCAATATTTGTAATCCTTAGGTCCAAATTATATTAATACGCAACTTTTATTTTTTGGGTATTATGAATAGTAACTTTGATAATTATTTTTATTACCATAGTTAAAGGTAAATCGGGTAATTATGGTAAAAATGAGCTTATAAAATTATCCTAACACCTACCAAAATTCTATTGGAAGAATAAAATTAGACCCATATTAACTGAAGGTTATAATAGATTCATTTAATGGACTTCTAACCATGAAAATTATTTAATTATTATATTATCTAAAGAAAGTGACAACATATCACCCTCTTATATCTTATAAGTATAATAATTTTAATGTAGTGATAAAATTAATAAAACATCAAACATAAATAGTATCCCATAATATAATGAAATTATATACATTATTTTAATTTATTAAGAATTTATAAAGATTAAATAATTATCATTATTGGTGACACAATAGAGATGTAGAAATTATTTTATTCATAGAAATATCAAATAAATGGTGTTAAAAATATTAAAATAAATATCATATTAACTAATTAATGTGATCCAAGAATTTTTTAGATTAATATCACATATTAGGAGTGTATTAAATAATATTTTTCTAGTTTATATTCTATTTGGATTTTATTTAAATTCAAATAAATGAATAGTATCAAAATTGACTCTATTGATATTTTATAAAAATAAAAAATTACTAAATTTTTTAAAAATCACAAAAATATTTAAAAATTTCAAATTAAAAATTTTATTCTCTAAAATTTCATAAATTATTCAATTATTGAAAATTTACAACAAAGAATTAAGTATTTATAACCATTTAATATTTAGAATATTATTACAACAAATAAAATTAAATAGATTAAATAAGGATACATCAAAATGATAAAGTTTAAAATAAAATAAAATAAAGTCTAAATTTTATTGTGTTATGATATTACAACCCTATATCATCTTATCTTATATGTTGAGTCATTTTGGAGGGTTTTACATGGTTTTTTATTTTATTATAAATTAATATTTTTGAGAGTTTCCTAAAGTGGTCCTATCTTCTCTTATAAAAGGGAACCTCCTCCCTCCCCTCTTCACTCCATTTTAATCCTTCAAGATCGTCCAAAACCTACCAATTACTCTTCTAAAGTTCCCTAGTTATATTCTAAAGGCTCTAGTATTCTCAAAATACCAACTCTAGTTCCCTAAGAAGAAATTTATAGGAGGCACTTCGAGGAAGAGGTAATCGCTTCTACCGATTCTTTCAAATTTATTTCTTCTTATACTTCCTATTCTTTAGTTGTTTCATTATAAAGTAATAACATTAATATAACTCATATACGAATAAGTTATTTTAAATATGAAACAACCCTATTTCAACTTCTATCTATCCTACGAAAAATGAAATCACCACGTGTGCGTACGTACGGATTACCATCTTCATGTCGTGGTGTAATCTATTTTTAACCACCACATTAATTGGATGAGTATAATGGTATAAATAATAAATATATATTATTATTATGAAATGTTACTAATTCTGAGATATTATACACCATCAACTTTAATACTGGTCAACAACTATGGGAATGATATCGTCACTCGTGCGTACATACAGATTACCGCCGCCATGACGTGATAAGATTCATTCTCCATGTTAACCATTCAAGAATGATTATAAAGTTTATATAATAAATAATCATGAAATATATGAGATAATAATTCTCATACATTTATTCATATATATATATGTGTGTGTGTGTGTGTGTGTGTGTGTGTGTCATTTACTTACTTCCATTCAATTTAATAAGGAAATGAAAACAGTGTTCATTCGTACGTATGGCATACTGTCTCCATGAACAGTGTATTCCATTCCATTTATTGATCTATTATATATATATATATATATATGATATATATATGATATAAAAATAATTTTTTACATTATGTAATAAAGTAAATCATGATCTAAGTAATCATATGAAGAATAAAAAGTCCAAACACGTATGATAAATGAAACGACTATTACCCAAAACGTTGCTTTAACATGGAATTGACAAATGAACAGGTAATATAAAGTCATAGGTGAGTCATGTATGATATCATAAATATTATTATGGTTATATTAAAATTTAATAACATGTTTAAACCCACTATATTGGATTTTCAGACACATACAGAAAAAATCAAACCTAAGGTGAGGGATAACTTTTCCGATCTCATTTTATTTGAGATTGTTTATTTGTAAGTAACTACTGGATATATAATTATCATCCATGCCCATGTCTTCTTGAAATATTCTCATAAAATGTGTACTATTATTCTATTTATGTTTAAATTCATTTTTACCCTTTTTGAATTTTACTACATGGTATGGAAGGAATCTTTCTTTTGTTTACCATACGAGGTACTTTTTGAATTTTCCTTCTAAAATTATGAGGAGAATGTTTTTTTAACTTATACGACACGAACGGATTTTTAAATCTTCATAATTATTTACTTCCATGAATCTTAATCTACACCTTTAAAATTTTATTTTCAATTAAATTATTTTCTTTTAAAATTGCATGACATTTTGAGAAAAGAAAACATTTTTGAAGAAGAAAGGATATTTTCCTCATGAACCAAGTTCAATTGGTTTATCAAAATTATTTTCCATGTAAGATGAAATAGGGTTATGTTTTTATCCCTATTATAACTTTGATTATGTTTAAATTGGAATTATTTTTATGAGGTCCATTTATCTTATATGGATTATGTTATGATGTAATGATGTTTAGGAATCCCATTTTATTTCATGGGTAATTCTATGATGTATGATTTATTATTTTTTGCACATGTAAGAATGATTTATTTATGATATGGGTGGGACCTACATCTCCCTCCAATGCATTGGGTAGATATGTTTATCTCATGAGATACACATGGATGTAATGATGAGTAAATATGGTTTAGTAATACAGGGATGGAACGGCAAGTAAACCCAGTTCAGTAATGGAATTTTTCCATTATGATGGTCTTGGAATCAACGGATTGGCTACTAGAGAAATAATATTATGTTAGCCACAATATATATATTTTGTATTTTCAAATGAATCTTTTAAGGGTAAGTGTGAACCTAGAAAACACAAACCATCCAAATTAAAAAAAAATTAGTAAAAACCATAGAAACACTCTTCCCACTTCAAAATCAACACCTGCACATACTGAAGGATTTAAAAATTAAAAACAAAAACATCATGATTGTCATGGGACACGTGACTTCCCATATCTCCTGCACATCAAACCCTATCACACCATTGTCACCACTATCACCAAACTGCACATCATTATTGACAATGTCATTGGAAGACGCTGGTGACCACCAGGGAGACCTCGAACCAGGGGTAAGTGAGAAAAAACTGAACCCCAAACCTCAATCCGTAGAATGAGCCTCCTCTGTGGACACTCTAACAAACCGTGAGACGATCACCTGAAAATTCTCCAAGAAATACATGCTCCATGAAACCAGTGATCCATGGAAGAAGAGAATGAGGAAGAATAAACCAGAGGTCATCCTTCCATCACAACCCATCGCCACTGACATCCCCACATCACCACAAAAACCAGAAGCTCCCCACATGAACCACCAGGAACCCACCACTATAACGCACCATATACCCAAAACCTCCTACAGACCGTCACACCCGACCAACCTGGAAGGGGTATTTGTCCTGGAGGCCAGAGAGGGGTCAGTGGAGGGACTCACACAGCAGCCACCAAGAACCATTGTGTCAAAACATCAATGAAACCAGAACACCAACAAAACGCCCCAAAAGCAGAAATGGAGGACAAAATCAACAATTAAAAAGGAGTAAGAAATAGGAATAAAAAGAAAAAGAAGGCCTAGAAGCTGAGAGGATGAAACCCTAGACACTAAAATAATACAATCTTTGGTCATTTGTTTGTGTCATGTATTAAGTATTATGAAAAAGTAATGTAATGTCCTTGTACTTTATGCTTGGGTCTCTAAAACATTGGAATGAGAATAGATTTTAGTTATACTAGGCCTTAGGTGAAACACCTAAGACACAAATGACTGGATATAAATGTCAAGGTCCTATGGAACATTTGGGGTATTTCTTCCTTTTAAAGATAAAACAAAATGACAACAGAAACAAAATACATATCCACAAAAGTGTAAACATATGCTAAGATCAAAGACACCCAAAATTCGTAATCCTAATAAAAACAAAACCATTATACATTCTCCAACAATACCTTATATACCCATAAAATAAGGACATCCCACTGGGGAAATGATATTTTATTCCTTTATCTATGTCCTGATTGATGACATTAGAAAACTCAAAATATTTACCAATTATAGGTGAGTATAAACATAGTTGGATTCTATCATATTCCATTATCTATGTCCTTATAATAATTCATAGATTTAAGGGAACCATTTAAAAATCCTAGAGGTAAAATTTTATTTATGATATTGATAGAATATCACATTAGAGAGGGTTTTGAGAATCAATTTGAAATATATCAAAAAATAGTGTTAAAAATATACACTCTATGGTTCGGATAAATAGTTTTCAAAAATGTTCATAAACCACGTGGTGGTACTATCTGAAGGACACTCATCACATTTTTGGACCACATAGTTTGAAAAAAAATGTCATCCATTATTTTTCCTCTATTTCATATTGCACTATTTCCTATTGAAACTTACAATATTTGAACAAACTATTCACCAATCATGTGTCTACTCAGTTACTATTATCCCCCCTTGGGGTTTCTTATAGATGGTTTATTATATCTTATAACCATTCTTATATTGTGAAACTCTTGAAAACCCTCTTAAATATGAAAAACCCACTGAGAAACTTCTAAAAAATATACTGATAAATATATAAACTAAAAATACATGTATAAAGGATCATGTTAATAAAATATGGGTGCTTAAATGAAACTTTCAAGAATAATTATTAAAATAGTTTGTAAGGAAACATAAATACACTAATGAATTTGTTATAATGAATAATGTTAATTCATAAGAAACTAAAATGAAAGAAGAATCCTAGGAAAAATAGTTGAAGACTATATGGTCCATGGATAAAATGCTATGATTCTAGTTGTGGAAAATTCATAGTCAACAGACGAGAGTAAAAATAACTAATGGGATTTCAATGGAATATTTTACCTATAAGTTTAATTAGAATCTTCACATGAATAGATAGATGATTGGGCAGAGAAAATTCAACATGGTGTTCCATGGTGCTAAATTATATATGACACAAAAAGAAAATTTGAATTCTAATTTAATGGATGAAATTGAAAAATTTAAATAAAAAATACCAAGAAATCATATAAATTCATTGATTATAAGGTAAAATTGAGGAATAGACCATGATTATTAGTATTTCGGATAACATGGTAAATGATAAAGTCAATAAATCAAATAAAATAAGGAGGATGTATTGGGATTATGATGAAAAATATAATATATGGAGAAAAGTTTTACTCTTGATACCATATCAGGAAATTAGTCCACACAAGAGGTAGATAAATGTAAATTACAGAATAGAGGTCCATAAAAATAGTCTAAGGAATTTTAGGATAAGAAAATACCGTAACATAATGACACAACTCATAATCGTATTGATATTAATTAAAGATTTGTCATGGTTGGTGTTAGAACACAATGACTATCCCCATGTTTGAAGATCGATTTCAGTTTGAATCAAAATAATAATATTCATATAACCAAAGGGACAACATGTTCTATAGAAGGAACATGCATGAATGCACCTCATATATGGTGTCGGTGTTGTTGATAGATGTTAAATTCCAAAAATCTATGTCCAGTATAAAAAAAAGTCAATGAATAGAATAAGATCAAAAAAAGGTGCCATCTGAGATTTTATATTCATGAAATAATTTTGATGTCCGCTCTTTCTAGTGTGGATGATTCAGATACATGGCCATATATAACTCATCAATAATGTATAGGAATGTTTTGAAGTATAACTAAAGTGGACTTCTACAGATACTCAAGGAATCCTTGAATGATTTGAAATAATAGAATTGATATATTTAAATACATGATGAATTTTTTCCATTATACTCTGAGGATGATCATGAATATCATTAAACAATAAATATAAATCCAAAAAATGGATAAAAACGAATATAGTTTAGAATCTAGTGGATATAGATATTTCTTTTAAAGAATTAGATCTTAGAGGAATATTTATCATTGATAGTGTATGCAACTCCCATATGATGAGAAATATGGATAGGGTAATGGGAATCCTATGTGATAAAAAAGGTGTTGATATATTTTGAAACAATTAAGCCTTAATTATTATTAGATAAGGAAAATCCCTATTTAGAGTAAAATATATGAGATTTGATAATGCCATGGTTGTTCAATTTCATTATCACAACTTTCTATGTGTCAGTAAACTATGTGACTTGAGAATTTCTATATATTTTTATTGGATGTTGTAAATTTCTAATGGAAAAGGTGGTGTAATTTTGTTTTGAGAAAGTGGCCAAATTAGAAAATATACCTTGTAAGTGGAGAAGAATATATTTTTCTTCAATCCAAGGTAGAGAAAAATAATTTATGTCATAAAAGGCATGGAAATTTGAGAAATTGTCCTTCAAAGATCTACTAAAATGAAACACAATACTAGATTTCATAATGATATCATGTGATCATGATCACACATTAAATTCCTATCAACAAGTGAAGATCATTTTGAAGATGTATAAGGTAGAAGAAAAAATCACTATGATTACTTGAATTAATTAATGTTGATGTGTATACAACTATCACACCATTATCCATCTAAAAGTAAAGGTATTATGTTCATTTCAAAGATGATTTCAATAGCATGACACATTTTTTTATTTCACATAAGTCAATGATATTTATCTTCATGAGACAATATTAAATGGAAGATGAATGTATTCATGGACTAAATATTTTGTTGTTTTGAAATAACTGTGGTAAAAAATTCATAAAAACCCAAGTGGAAGAATATATAGAGAAACACAAGATAAGGAACTAAGTTTCAGAAATGAGAAATCGGAAAAATAGTGTTTCTGAGAGGTAAACTAGATAAAAAAAATAAAGACAAAAAAATATTATTAGAAAGGAACTATAAGAGAAATTATAGAAGGAATAATTCATTAAATAAAACTAATTATTCAATAGCTATTTGTTTTTTAGATCGAAAAATTCTCTACTCAAGTTTTGGAATATAATGAATCCAAAATATAAATACTATTGAATATTAAGAACTAACTTTTTTATAATCAATAAGAAGAAACATAGGTAGTTTGAGTTTCATGGAGATGGGAGGATATCCCTTGAATATTCAGGGAAACTTAATGAATATAAATGGTTCCATAAGTGGTTGGAAAAAAGTTGTTGATAGAAATAATGTTAATATATTATAAAATGAATAGATACATCAATAACATAGGGATGAATTACCTGATGATAGTTATGTAGAGGTATGTGATTTCTGTGGAGATAAAGTGTCAAATATTGATTTATAAGAAGATTGTAATGATTGTTTGGATGAATTAAAATTTAATTATTCATGAAAACACAATAGTTGAGATAAAATTTATTGGCATGACAATATCAGTGAAAAAATATCCCATATCTAATGATTTATAATGAAGTATCAAATAAACTTCAATTATATATAAAGTAGAGATGAAATGTTTTCAATAATTACCTTGAAATGAAACTAGATTCAGGAATTGAATGACGATATTGATCAAATTAAATGTATTCATACATGGGAGTTTTTTTAGGCTAGAATATAGGAATTTTATTAGGTCTAAATGGATCTTCTAGAATAATTTGATTTAATATGGTGTGGTAATTCAAAAAAACATTGACTAGATTCTAATGGATACTCCCATATTGAGGTAATCGATATTGTTTATACATTAACAACTATTGTAAGTCTTGAGAATATTTGGTTATACTTATCCATAAAAGTGAATAGGAAGGTTGATATTTTGGGATGGACACCAAGTCAGGACATCTGATTATGGTTTTGGAATAAGAATTTTAGATCAAATGAATAGATGATATTTATATCCATGGAGAATAAAATAAGGTTTTTTCTCTGAAGAAGTATGTTTATAGATTGAAGCATGCACCATGTGTATGGTATTCATGACATACTCAGTTTTCATTGTGCTAAATTTGTTTACAATCTCTATTTAAACAATTAGAGTTATCTACTATTGATGGTAATGGTGCATATAAATGACATAATATTTTTTGATCATATAATGTACAATGATAATAGTTTTCCAAATCCATGAAAATTTATTTCAAAATGTTAATCACTGGTGAACTAACATCGTTCTTTGTTTTATATGAGAAATAAGAAGTAATGGTATTTTGGTTTCCAAAACTAAATATTACATGGATATTCTGAAAATATTTTGAATGGATAATTCCATGTGAATGAAAACATTAGTGTATTACTATATAAATATTTCACAATATGATGAATTTAAATCATTAAGTGTCAATAAATACAAGCATACTATTGGGTACCTATTATAGTTAAAAGTGAAATGACCTGGAATTATGTTTCACATATACCAGGAGACATGGTATCAATGTAATCCCAATAAAGTTAACTTACTTTTAGTGAAGAGGATACTTCATTTTATCAATGGTGTGGTTGATTTTGGATTTTTTGTAATGAAAAATCACATAATTGATTATTGGGTTATGAAAATATATATTGGGAGAGTTTAGAATATGATAAAAAATTAACATCATGTGGTGCATTATATCATGTAGGAATTTTCATTTGATGGATAATCATGAAACAAGATTTCATTTCATTGAGCACCATAAAAGGTAAATATATTATTCTTACTAATTCTGGAATTTATTTATTGTTGATAAAGAAAAATCATGATGATATAGGTGTTGAATTCATGTCTCCAATTTAAATTCATTATAATAATTCCACTATTATTAATATTTTCAAAAACTCATAGATAATGAAAATTTCTGTAAGGTATCATTTTATCATGGAGTAAGTGGATCATGGGATCATTAAATTAGAGTTTGTACCAACATAACTAAAAGATATAGACATAATGAAGATGTTTTTATCTAATTTAGTATTTCAATTTCATTTATGGGATCCTAGAGATCAGAAAACACCCCACACTTGATGAAGTATGGAAGTAGAACCCCAACTCACTATGGTAAGGTTTGTTATAATCTATGTTCTGATATGTGTTATTTACCATTTCCAAAACAAAAAGTAGTTACCTTTGGGTTCCTTAAAAAAGGGGGAGAAATGTTATTGAATGGGGAAAATATTATATATATATATATATATATATAAAGAAGATAAAAAAGGGGATATTTGGATGTTTTTCCATTAAAAATATTGACTCTAAAGATATTAATTTGAAGGTGATATATCAGAGTAGTTTTAAAATAATGATTTTGATGAATTGTATTTTTTGGTGAGGATGAAGAGTTAGTAATCATGAGTGGAAAAGATGTGTTCTGTGAAAGGTTTTTTCAAGAATAATGTTATCTATTAAATAAATTATCATGATATTGTTGCTTCTCTTGCTAATTAGCAATCTTATGGTCTTAGAGAGAATGTTGATTAAAACATTGACCACATTCTAGTGTTATAAAATGTGAGTGGTTGTTGTAGTATGTATTGTGTGAATTTTTTTCAATAGTTGTTTCTCATATGTTTTTGAAATATTGTTAACAAAACCAAATAGAAAGATTTTTGGTCAAAATTCTATCCTGGTGGAACATTACTGATTTTGAAATTTTTGTGTCTTTTGAGAAATCCATTTACAAAGAATCTCGCATATTTAATATAGAAGTATTTTTTTATGTTAGCCCATTTTTCTAGTGTTTTCCATATTTTTTTCCATGTAAATCAGGGTTGTTTTATAGAAAACTAAGGATAACAAATATTAATATTGTTAGACTATATAGAAACTAATGGATTTTTTGATGGATTTATGGAAAAATTCAACAAGGAACTATATGAGGATTGTTTTGAGAACCATATTTCATGTATTCAAAGATGAAAATAAAATCAATTAAATAATGGATTCCTCATAACATATGTGAAATTCCCACTAAAAAGTAGTTTTGGTTGTTTGTCGATGAAGGTTGTGATTTTTTGGCCTCTACAAAGTTGGTGATTTTCATTTTTTATGATGGTGGGGTCTCAAAGGAATCATTATGTTATTAAAACCACATAAAAAATTCAATTCACGGTGAAAAATCTCAATAATATATTAATATTATTTGTTATTATCCAATTATACATGTTTCTATGCTAATTTAATTGACCCCAAGTCACTTAAATAAAAGATGTAAAACACATTAGAGATAATCATTACTATTTGAATTTAACTAAGCTTGAAAGTGGTTCACACTAAATTTTGGTCGCAATGGATATGAGTTGGTGAAGGGATTAGAGTTATTGAAGGAAGTAAAGTTCATTAAGAATATTGGTTCTGAAAATATCTCTGTTTGTGGATGATTTTTAATTAAGGTTCATTTTATCTCTCACATCACTGATATTTCGTGAAGAACACATGCTACTCAGTGTGTGGAATTTCATAATGATTCTAAAGCAGTTCATAGAGTAAGAATAACATTTAATGAATCACCACTATATAAATAAAACTATCTGAAGTGAATTTTATTTCATCTCAAAGGTGAATACAGAGATAAATGGAACACCCATATGTGCCAAAAAAATTTATGGTGATCTAGGTCAATGGATGAATCTTCTTGAAGATCAGTGTGCATGATTTAATTAAAAGTGTAGTGAGATTTCAATTTTTGATTTTTTGTAAACTGTGATGGATAGTGAATATGATTTGATTCTTCTTTCAATGTTTTTTTAGTGGATTTAGTTCATACTAACATTTTTTACTATTTGAAATTTTGGACTCTATTGAATTTCTGAAAGAATATGAAATTTCTCTTTGAGTATGGGACAATTCCTTAATTGTGCTTTAGAATGAAAATTGGTCTTTGGATCACTTGAATTTTTTTTATAAATGTATTTTTATCCCCAAAAGGTGTTTCAAAATCCCAGATGTGTTACAGTTCCATCGTACTTTAAATACCCACTCTCAGAAGAGGCTACAACGTGACCATGGGTACAGTATGAAGTTTTTCAAACCATGTTTCTAGTCGCTCGAGGTGTGTTTAGGGGGATAGTGTCTACTACATGAGTCTCACACTATTTATCAAATCATTCATTTACTAATGTGAGGTTCTTGTCCACTCTGTAGTTTTCACTACATAGTTTTTTCACAGTTTTTCAAACTGTGTGGCTAACCATGTGAGTGGCCTATCTATAATATAGATGGGTGCATATGATTGGTGTAAAGAACACAAAAAAGTTTAGATAAATCACATGAATCATAAAAAAATGGAAAAGGTATGAAATTAACATCCCTTATTAAAGTGTTTATTCCCTTTCTTTTCTTCCTATCCGCACGCAGCAACCCCACTTTGAGGATCATCCTCCTCTCCTCCTTCAATAAAGAGATCTTCACCATCATACCTCTGTTTGAAGATATTTTAATCACATTGTAACCATATCAATTAATGTAAAAATCCTTAATTATCCTCTCTCAGTTTATTTCATGATTATTAAAATATATTCATACATTCTAATTTCCCCTATTTCCAAGGAATTTGTCTATTTCATCATTTTCTATCAAATTGGATCCAACTAAATATAATTATTTGATAGGTGAATCATTATTGGTTTTATGTAGGTTTTCTATGGGTTTTTCTTAATGTATCATTGTTTAATACATCTATTCCATTATACCACATGTCTATTAATCAATTACACACTTATTAAATGTAATATTAATTGTTTAGAAACTAATCCCATAATTAAATCATCCCTTGTAGATTAAATTGGAATAATTAAAGGTTGTTTTCCTCAAGTATTAACCACTACTTAGGGGTTTGTTCCATAAATTACTTTAATTAATAAAATTATTTATTATTAAAACCACCATTTTTTGTGAATTTACTAACAAAATAAGAATAAGATAATATAATGGATTTGATGATAATGTGGGATGGATGGATACTCCACCATATTATCCCCTTGTGACCAAACCACCTCGTATTTATTCTTAGCATGGCTCCTTTATAATGGAAATTTTCTTATCATGGCCTTGAACATAAATTCTTTCTTGTGTGGTGTTGACTGACTATGGATATTTTACCAAGACATCATATTATTAATGATGGAATGATACCATTAATTAATTCAACTACTGATTTTGAAATTTAATCTCATTGTCATTATTACTCAAAAATAGAAATTTTAAATGGGAGTGGAATCCTTTTTAAATGTGATACTTGGCCATTGTGTATCAGGGTTATGGATTAACGGATACATTTCATACATGGAAACATAGTACATTTTCAATGGTTTCCATGATACTTGTGATACTTGTGAATGGTTTTCATTGGGAATAGATTCCCCAATACTTGTGATACATGGGTATGGGTTCCATTGGGAATGGAATCTCTTATACATGTGACGCATGGGGTTGAAGTCCCATGGGCATGGAGTCCCCTAGGAATATTATCCATATTGATTAAGATACACATACATGGAATCCATTTGGAATAGCGAACCTTATATTGTGATACATGGGCATGTAATTCCTTGGTGGCTAATTATATTAATACTACTACATGTGGATTCCTAAGTTACGCCTCAGGTAATGGATAGTAGTAGTATTCATATATGTGGCTATAAACATCACTACATGTATATAAATTATATATTTATATATCTAATTACCTTTTCAGAGAAATTATTAATTAGGACAAAGTAGGTTTGTTTTTCTATATGTCCATTATGAACCTATGGTCTAATTTTTTATATAATCTATCATTTTATTCTAATTTTTTTGTACCTACACACAAGTGTGTTTTATATTAACAGACCATAAAATTATTTTAACACTCTTGGTGGTGATGTACTACGTTTATCTCACAGCCTTTTTAAGACACCATTGAACTGGTGTACTTGAAAATATATCAGGGTTGTAGGATCGTATTCTTTGGTTTGTTCTTTTAATTTCTCCTTGTACTTGGGAGATAGGAGAAGATGGATGAGTTAGAGAATTTTATTATCATTAAGATAGCCTATAGTATTTTTATTCATTTTAATGAATGTATTATATTGTATTTTTTGAAAAAAAAATTACTTCTTTAGTTATGTAGTCACATCTGGTCATGCATGTGCCATTGTACATTCCACATTGGCAAGTTTATCAGTAATTATATTTATCTTTTTCATCCTTGGATTTTTTTATTTATACTTCTCAACACTCAATTGATTTATTATCTCTTATATCACTATTAATCTTGGATCATGATTGTATAGTACTTCCAATATAACAACATTGGACTCTCACTACTAGTTGATAGCCACATGTGTTTGGGGCAGTGTGCATGTGGCTGAGTCAAAAAATAGATCAAGGAGCCATTCTAAGTGGATCTTAGTTTGATATGATAAAAGTGTTATCAAATTGATTCTATTTTTTTCCATTGTATTACTATTTTGGGTTCGTAGATAGGTGAATATGAATGTTTTATCATTTGGTAAAATATTTATTTCTAGGAGTGATCACCCCACACACATTGAAAAATAAAAGTGTCCAGGTAAGGGATTGTGGTTCATGTTTTATGTTGTTACAGATGATTATGATTTCACATAGAGTGATTTTTTTAATTTTTATATTGTTGATTTATGATATTTACATTATTTTACCCCTGGCTTGATATGTCAAGGATGTAGTAGTACATTCATGACTATACGCACATAGAGATTCACATTCCATGTAGGATGTGTTCTTAGAAATCCTGATATTATGATAATTTCATTGAGTGTTATTCCTTTATTAATAGATTTATTTATAAATCATAATAATATACCATATTTATTTAATAATTTGTGACACATTTCTGAAATTTTGTGCTTCTATGATTTCCATCATATATAGTGGTATATCATGATTGAGTAATTATCTTCCATGTCAGCTATGATTACATCTTATTATCACGTGTGTAGATATAATTTTTATTTATAATTGGTTATTAATGTGTTTTCATCAATATAAATGGTTTAATCCCATAAATCATGATGGTTTCTCCATAACTAACCAATCATGACATGTTTGAGCAATGGACCACTATATTATGGGCCAAAACATACTGGTTGTGATTAAATGGGATCAAATTTTCAATATATAATGTGTATGGTGGTTGTATAAATTAGGAAGTGGTAACCCTTATATTCAAAAAATTATATATATAAACATAATATTCATTGATTCAACTGTATAAATATAAAGGCTATTATATTTTCTCATTAAAGTAATTTTTTCCCTCGCAAAGTCTTATAACTCTATATCTAGGGAATGAGGACATGTATGACTAAATTCTTTAAGTCAAAACTAGACCCATGTTGGATAGCATTGCATGAAACATATGAGATAGACCTGAGTCATCACAAGTAGGTCAGTCATGATGTTTTTTTCTTTTCGGATAAATCCACTAAGGGTGTAATTAAATATTTGTATAATTAGTGGGACACTTATAGATTACATTAATTATGGTATGCATTAGGTATTAATCCCATGAGGTTATGTTTATGTTATATAGGAGAATTTATTTAATGTATACCAAGAATCTTATATTGATTCATGTATATACATATTGAGGCATCTTACATGGTCAATACATTCATAAATTAATAATATTTATTTTATCTTCTATTGAGTTGTAGTTATATGAGGTGTTAGTTAAAAATAATTAAAATTAAAAACAAATGGGTATTTTACTATATTGATTTGAATTGAAATTATCATTAACTAGTCAAATTAGGATGTATTTTGAATTAATAAATTATGTTTTTATGATAAACTCTCTATTTGTGACAAGATTTCAATTAAATAATTAATGCTTGAAGGGAATTTGATAAAACGTGTATGTGTGCCTTATGGAATCACCTAAATAAATTTTCCAAGTAATGTTATCCTTATAATAGTTACATGATGTTTAAATTTAGTATTTTAAGTTCTTGATGATCAAATGTTTTTAAATGAAAATAACATAAATGAATTATTAATGTGGTGTTTTTAGTTTGAACCCTCATGTAAGGGTTAGCCTTACCTTTATCTTTATATATCATTTTAGATTGGAATTTGGAGAATACCCTTAGAACATAGATGAAATTATTATGTATCATTAAACCTAAATGATAGGCGATAGATCTGTGTGATCGCTTTGTCTTGATGAACCTATGGGTCGGCATTTTATGTATTGAAATTGGATAGCTTGATGTAGGTAGCTCCATCAGATATTTCAATCATTTATAGATTATTCAGAACCATTATAGATGTGTGGTGTCATTCGAGTTCCATTCCTCATGAGTAAGACTCTTTTTCTAAATGAAACTTGGGTTGGAAGAGTGGTCATGCGATATTCTGACACTTTTTATGTGTTTGGGCATCATGTAATTCTCTAGTTTAGTGGGAGTAGATGTGCCCAGGTTAGGAACAACTACTTATGAAGTTTTATGAACTTTTATTTTCATTATAGGAGGATTACTCAAATATTCATTAGCCATATTTTCAATTGTATGATATAATGCAACTTGGGGATACTTCGTTGGTCATCATATAAGATACTTAGATGCATAGGGATGATAAGCATATCTATATTATGAAGGATGGGATCTATTCTATAATTTTTTCTTGGTGTCTGACTCTAGGATATTTTTTTATCACTTTTTATATCAAATGTAGTGTGACCAAGGCATTAATGAAAATATGACTATTCCCATATATACACATAGTGTTGTAAAATGACCATGTTTTGTAACACCACTGATTAGGTTAGTTTGATTTTATGTCTAATATTATGGATCATGTTGACATAACTAGGGAGGACTATCACAAAGCTATCAGAATTTCAATCTGACATAGTGCGCTCTTGAGGGACCTGTGTCCTTCTACTTTCAGTATCAAAGCTACTGAATGTGTGTTAGCCACACCTAAGACATGTAGTTAGTGGATGATAGGGTGTGGGACATTGAATGGGTTTCTATTATTAGTAAACAACTAAAAAGAAAGTCCTAAGGTATATAGAATTACATCGATCATGGAGAAATGTGAGTTCATCTGAGTAGAGGTAACAGAAAAGCACAAGGAATTTTGAAGATTTCAGCACTACTTTTGATTTCCAATTAGACCAGTTTGATTGATAATATATCAGTTCATGTGAGGAATCATGATGATGAAATGGTTGGATATATTGGCATCCATTGAAAATACTATTTGTCCTGGATGGACATCTGAGGTTATGGTGGATGAATCATGTTATGCCTATGGTATTAATGGTATCAGTATAAGTTATCGATTCTTTATATGTAAGTGAAGCTGATCATTTTAAAGGAATTATTCCTTAAGGTTTTTTTATATTCTTATATATGGCTAGATATGTTTGGTTGTAAAACAATGACTAGAACATTATCATTGTTATGAAGGAGTATTCTCAGTTCATCATGGTAATTATATATATATATTCTTGGGGTAATCATTTCTTAATGATGATCATTTACTCTATCTTGATATCGTTTAGGTTTCACTGAGAGAGTGGTGGTTAAATTCTACACTAAAATAAAAAAAATTGTAATTTATAATTGAACTACATGGGAGTTATTCTTCTATCATGATGTTTTTTAGTGGCATGGTTTGTCTTGAGAGATACATTAAATCCTAAGTATGAACATAATGGATGGAATCATGTACACCAGCTAAATCATTGACATGAATGAAGTTGGGAGTATTTTGTTTTCATATGTGTGGATGCCTCATCTTTGTATCTACATATAACTTCTAAACACTGAATAATGAAATCACATGGATGATCTCCTTGGAATGTTATTGATTCTTATGATATTATTATAGGAATAAATAAGGTTCACATAATATTGTATAAGGATAATTACCTATATGTTTTTGGTCATTTAATCGACTAAGTTCTTGTTGTTCCTTAATATTCTGAATGAAAAGTTTTGCATGATACATATATGGAAGTCATTTATAATTATGAGTGGACTTGATCAAGGAAAACACAAGTTTCCTTAAGAGAAGACATCAGGTTTTTTATTTTGATATGATGGTCATCTAAGATTATAATTTTAGAGAATAGGCGGTCAAGAGTGTCTTGTAATTCATACTATTTATAAATTATAATTTAGTATTGTGGAATGGGATATTGGAATGATAGTTGGATGAGGTGAGTGTAGTGGAAATTATCTAGGTCCTTTCCTTATATTTAGATCAACCATGCTAAATGATCTCAATTAGAAATTTATTGTTCAATAGATTTGAGTTTCAAGTAAGGATCATCATTAGAATTATAGGGGAATGATAAACTAGATGATTCCAATAGTTGATATACTATGACTTTTGATTTACCTTTAGATGGTAAAACATATGGTGGGATGTTTTTTAGGTAGGTTTAGTAAGGATTAATGGACTAGATAATGGATCCATTTATAATGGATTGGGTATGAAAAATCTTAGTTTTTTATTTTTTTCATTGGGTGTTTAGTCGAGATTATATGGTTCATATACCATATGATTAATGTGGTGTTCGTAGGGGCATTAGGAATTGGGAAATGCAACATACTTATTTGAATGAAAATTCACAAAACTTGTTGGTTAAGGAATAAATTTGTTTACTCCACAGGGGTTGTTGAGGAGGATATTTTTTATTTGGGGGATATTTTAGTGAAACTAATTCTGAACAAGGTGGAATTTCCAAAGGGATTTAAGAAAATGCCTTTTGTAAGTGTTAATTATTAAATTGATCATTGAAATGTAAAATAGATATTTGGAAAAAAATATAAAAGAATTTTATTAAAAAATTACTTTTATGTCCAAAATGGTGACTCAGAAGGCCAGATGAGATTCTTCGGCATCTAACATCGAAAACCCTCTTTTGGGAGAGTCTCTAGTTGGCACAAGGGTACAATACCCAACTTCTAAAATCATGTGAATGGTCATGCAGGATGTGCTTGCATGGAAAGTGTCCATATCCTAGGCATTTCTTTTTTTTAACTATTTGGATATACATTCAAGGGGTATGTCCATTAGATATTAGGGTTCTCATATTTGGCACATGGTTTGAAAAAATATGTATCCAAATGGAATGCCTCTTAAAAAAGGGGAAAATTATGATTTTTCCTACCTCTATAAAGGGTTTATTATCTCTCCTAACATCCAATACATGTTTAGAATCCCCTGTATGAGGTTACTCCACCTCTCCTCATTCTATTGAGTGATCTACACTATAATACATCTATTTTTGGTGTCATTAATCACATTTAGAGAATATTAATTAGTTTACAACTCTTATTTTCTATTTTCTCTATTTTTCACATTTTTGGTTCTATATGTATGTGACATAATACATCCTATTTCAATTGGGGTTTCTATTTCTTCATTTTATCTTTAATGGGATCTAATCCACGCTAACACTTCATGGAAACTAGGTAAAATGTAATCCCCATACTAAGGGTCTGAAGTTCAACTCTGACGACTCATGTAGGGAAGGTGTTAATTTTGGTGGGCATGATTCTCAACCATGCATGTTCTGTCATATTGGATTTCAATGGTTTCTATGGACAAGGTGTCTCCCTCACCGCAGAAGCTACATTAATTCTCATGGGACTTGAGATTTTTCACACTCAGGGCATTCCCCTGGATTTGGTGGAGACATAATACATTACATTATATAAGTCCATCAACAAGGAAATAACCACCCCATGGGAAATCTCATATCTCATCTACAAATGCAAATTCCTTCTTTTCACCAACATAGATATGTCACATATATGGAGGTAGCGAAACAAGGATGATGAATTCTTGTCCACCTGGACAACCTCGGATAGCTCTTGTTCCATTTTTTACTTCCCTTGGATCCCTCTCCTCTGAGTGTGTTAGCCTTTTCAAGGGATATGTTCTTAGACTTATTTATTATAGGCCCCCTTGAAATTTTTCGGATTTCCCATTAATCAATATGATTTCTTAGCATTATATGGATGGATCTAATCAATGCAAGATATAGGGTGAGTGAATCATTCTTTTTATGAGGTATATGGTCTAAGGGTATTAACTCAATTTATTATTCTTTTATAATTTTATGTCATCGTTCCACATGCCAGTACAACTGTATGATGCCTCTTAAATGTGATGATAATTTTGTATAACATAAGACCCTAATTCAATAATCTATTCTTAATTAAATTCTAAAATTTAATGGTTTTTGAAATTGTGTTTTTACCACCCTTAGGGTGAATTCCTTGATTTCCTTAAATTAATAAATTGTTTTTAAAATAAAACTATATTTTTATTTTTACTCTCTAATGAAATGTGAATGGGATAGTCGAATAATATTTCTCATAATGTCAGGTTGATGGATACTCCACCATATTATCCACTTTTGACCAAACCACGTCCTAGGTGGCATTGGATTCTCTCTTTTTCAATGGCATGTTACTTATCATGGCCTTCTATATACCTTTTTACATGTATGGTGTTAACTATGTATGGAAAGTTCTCATCAAACTCAAATTATATATAATGGAATGATCTAATTACTGAATTGAATTCATTTTATTGAAATTTATACGTATAGACAATATTATTCTAAAAATATAAATGGTAAATGGGAATGATGTCCCTTGAAAATGGAATCCAAGATATATGTGATACTTAGGCATGGAATCATATAGGCATGGAATCTGTGAAACTTATGATACATGAATATGGAGTCCCATATGAATGGTGTATTTGATACTTATGATAATTGGTCATCTCATACCTTGTACATGGTGTCCCTAATAATTATGATAATTGGGTCTTGCATACCTTGTGCATGGGATCCTAGGTACTTGTGACACATGGGCATGTAGTCCCTTATATTCATTATACATGGACATTGAATCCCTTGGGAATGGTTTTATTGATGCTTTAGATACTTGGTTATGGAGTCTCATGGTCATGTAATTCCTTATATTGTAATACCCAAGAATGGAATCCCTTGACACATGATGAGATTCACATTACTACCAATGTATGATTGAGTTAAACTCCAGGTACTGGATAGTATTAGTATAAATATATATGGATATAAACCTCACTACATTTATAGACCATATATATGTATACCTTTGGTACCTATTAAGAGACATTTCTTCTTAAGCCGAACCATTTATGGCCACCTTGGTGTCCTTGAGGAACCAAAGCCTGCAATTTTTATATTATATAATATTTTTGGATTATTCAGTTATATCAAAACAATGATGTATTTAATATTCAACTACTTCATTATACTTTAAACAATATTGGCGGTGACATATTGAGTATATCTCGCACTCTGTTCGGGTCTCCATTTAAATGATTTATGCAAACTGACCTCTTGGTTGTAGGACAATAATTTTTGGTTTAGGGTAGGGTTTTTGTGCGTATACATGGGATATAGCTTCAAAATAATGATCTAGATCATAGGACTCACAAGGATATAGTATTGAGGGTTTTATTCATTTTTTATGCATGTATTTTATTGTTTCCCCTTATAAATTTTTACTACAATAGTCATATAGTCTCAAATGGACATCCATGCATCATTTTACACTTATCATTGTTCAATTTGGTAGTGATTATATTTATCTTCTAGTCCCCTATATTATTCATATATAATTCATACATTGTGAATTGATTTTTTATCTTTTATCACACTATTCTACTCTGATCATGAAAGTATATTCTCCCAAACATACAACCATTTGATACTCCCTAATAGTTTACAAGCGTTGTTTTATGGGGAGTCATGATTAAGGACTAATGGAAAAAATCTTGGGGAACCATTCTATTTGAATCCTAGGCTGGGAAACTATAGATTGACAATGTATTCTACTTGAATATAGCCCATTTAATGAACTCTACATCTAAGGAGCAATGATCACACATGGTTCACTTAGAAAAGACCCTTCATTTAATCAACTCTACATCTATGTTAGATAAACTATTGTATAAAGTGATTTTGATACAAAAAATGTTTTCCATGTTTTATATAAAATATAATTTTTGTAAAATAATTCTAAGAAACATTCAATTAACATTAAAAGGTTTGTAAGAAAATAGATTTATCAAAAAAAATTAAATCATGAACAGCCATCAACCAACACCTTATAATGTTCTGTTGAAAAAGATATAACTCCCCCTATGTCGCATCATGTAAAGAACCTAGAATTCCCCTTTAATAAATATTGTTAATAAAATTAATGATAATAGATGAAAAATTTATTGTAATACATTAACATCCAATTTTATAAAGATATTTAGGAAACCCACATTCAATGTTTTCTAAAGATTTAACAATATAATCTCTTTAATTTTATCACTCAAGGGATGCATCCATATCCAACATTCCCTTTATTTTAGTATAGAATCAGATATATATATATATATATATATTGGGAATAAGGAGGGACCATTTTATTTAACAGGAGTTCATTCAAGCTGTGAACTACTTCTCAACCTGGGCCAATAATTTATCTTAATCTCAATAATCATATCTTAAAATTTGTATAGAATAAGATATTCCAAATCATCTTGTATAATATATTTATTTCCTTTATATTTACAAAGTTTTTCATCGTCTTATAATTATATATAAAATATTATTTTATGTGGACATAAAACTATGAATCCATAATTTACATTCACTATCTTCACATAATCATCATGCGGCATTCACAATGTTTTATGAGGAATCCATTTCATGGAATATAGAATATCTCTTGAAAGTCATTCCATGTATATCTCTGGTTTGTGAAAACATTTCTTACATCTTCCATATATTTATTCCAGGCATTCATATATATGATTCCTTGGTATCTTGGATGGATTTGTAGTCAAAATATTTTTTATGAGAACATTTTCTCATATATTCACCAAGAATTACCATTGATTCATTCCAATTTCCAATAAATGTCATGTTATATTAAAAATATTAGGATTTTATACCATATCTTTTGTAGCGCCATCTAAAACCATGGAAAATCAAACATTCACTTTTATATATATTCTATCCAAATAACTATTATTGTTTTAGTTCCTCAAACTGAGATTTATTTTCTACAAGGAGAATTGATATTCTAGAAATCATTCTTTTTGTATTGGATATATGAGAGGATATCTCATTGTTATTCTTGGTGTCTTTTTGTTCAAAAAATTTCAATTTTTGTTCATATATGTTGGATAACTTGTCAAAAAAAATTCTTATGAATTTGTATTCATTGATGAAGGTATTATATTTACTTGAACATTTCCCCACTATAATACAAGACTCTTTATTATGAATTATCATCTTATACTGGTATTCCAATGCCTTATTCTCAAACTTCTAGAAGAACTATAAATATCCTATGAGACTTATTCACTTATTTTGAGATGAATACTATTTATATTTCATAGATTTCAATCATTTATGATTTTTAGTGGAAAACCCACTATTATGGGAAATTTGTAGGGAATAAAACTTCATGCTTCTTTTTCACAAACCATTAATGTGGTGGGGTTTTAAAAAAATCACTATTCACATATTCTCATAATTTGGACTGAAATATATACCAACACTTGAAACATTATTAGAACATAAGATAATTTACGGGCTATTGGATACCTTCTTCAATGAGAATTATCCCATTTTGTTAGAGTATGATCTCATATACATCTTAGGGTCATGATCCTTAATTAAATCTTGAACGCCATCATAATATATTTTAGTTATTTGGGATGTTCCATATTATAGTGATTTAAAAATCTTCTATCACACATATAGCTCTAAACACTTAATATTTATGTAGTTCTTCTCATTATATTCTAATATCATATTTTATTATCAACCTTCATTCTACTTCATCAATTTTTCTGCATGAAAATTTCATTATTTATAGAAATAATTTTCATTCTATTTGACCTTTTCTTATTTATCCTTTAGTTTAGTATTAATGACATCCAAATAAAAATTGTTAACTTTTTTAAATTCATGGAATGCTTTTACAAAAACTATCTTATAAAAACAATTCTCATTAGAATCCCTTTTTAGTTATTCTAAAATATTATGAACAGATCTCACCTAAGATTCTAAAAGTCCTATGAGAGTGATTCACATTTTAAACTTCATAGTTTGTGCATTCTCATTTTTGTTAACTTCTTATTCTAGCTTTTCTATATCAGAAATGTGTACGTTGAAACATCTATCCATATATTTTATAACTTCATTGGGAACATTGTATAGATTTCATTTTAATGCAACAATAAGTATACTATGTGATTAATCATTATCACAGCCTGTTTTTTATTTTTTATTTAAATCACAATTAAGAGAATTATTGAAAATAATATAATTTTGATTAACTTTAGTTGGATATGCCCCTATATTTTCTATAATATAATTATTTAGATTTCATAACTATATTTTATTCATGTTATTATGAGTCTTGAAAAAAATTCATTTGAGGTAGGTTACTCATATTCAGAAATCTTCCATTCAAAAATAATCATTTTGATCATTATATGGAACTGGTTCCCTGATACCACTTGTAGTGCCCTAATCTAGATTAAGTCCCATTGAGAGGGAGGGGTTTAATCAGTGGTACACATGTTTTATAAATTATTTTAACATTGAATTTAACCACATGACCTTGTATATATTCTTAATCAGCTTAGGGATATCTATTAATCTAACTTTATGTTCATTAGTAACAATAGGGAGGGGAACACACATTATTGAAAATGATTGGATGAAAGGAAAACTCATCTTCCCATTTTCTATTCCAAAAACATTGATTCAAATATATAACACATATTTTAAATTATAATATTATGTGTAGAAAATTGTTTTATGCCACATTAGTTATCCTACTATTAAACATGGTTATACCCCATAACAATCCAAATCTTCTATCTTGGTTGGTTATCCCCCACAAATATGTTATTCTCCTTGAGACACATTTGTAAGTGCTTATACCCATTTTACTAACATACATATTATTTTTTTCTATATCCACTATAGTATGATCAATTGGTCTTACTCTACAAGCTTGATGCATCACACATTTTCATTTACCTTCACATATTTATTTTCAAAGCTACTATTACTAATTAAATAATATATGATCACCTATAAATAATTAGTTTCTTTAGTGAAACTATTTTTTGGCTTGTAATTATTTCTTCTACTAATGTGTCTCAACCTCACATTAATGTATAAAATTATTTCTTCTAAATTATGATTGAATTTTTTAAATATAATACTTGAAAAAATATTATCTCACAGTCTTCATGAATACTCTTTTTCTTATTATTCTTGAATTCCATGGATGTCTAATCAAATGACACTATCACATATATTATTATTTTTTAATACATTATATAATTTATATGTTATGTTTGGGTATCTAAAATTCTATTCTCGTGTCTATGAATGAAACTTACTAACAAGTTTCTTCAAAATGTAATTGTTTCTATGGGTTTTTTAAACATAATGTGTCTCAAAAAACGTAACCATGAATAAGTACCTCTTCATGTAAACCACTATATACATCATGGGATCATCATAATCAATAGAATTGTTCAATAAATGCACTATATCTTCATGAAATCCAGTGTGAGTGAATCACTATCTCATGGTTCTAAATTTTTGTTTTCTGAACCCTAATGGGTGAGTCCAATCATCATCTTCTCTTTGTGAAGCTATGTATGTCACTATTTTTATTCTATTTCATGAGAAAATGTGTATATGTACACTATATTTAATTAACACGCTTTGTACACATAAACCAATAGGATATTAATAAGGTTATAATTCTCCTGAATGGATTCATGGAACAAGGTTATTTATGAATCACATCATGTGTTAATTACACAAGTTGACTCCCATGGATTCCTATTCTTCATCATAAAAATAGAAGCTATGTAAAAACCTTCTCTCCGAAAAACAATAGTGTTTGGAATGGAATAATATTCGTTGAAAACAACAGATCCTATAAATAGATAGAGAAAGAAAACCTAATCTAGGAACCTAATTATTTATATAGAGTTCTTCACCACTACTACTCTAAAAATTCTGTTGCATCGATGGTGTCCTCAAATCTCCAGAAATAAATTTTTATCATAAATTTTTTATAACCAAATTATTCAGTATTTTTAGAATAGTTACACTAAAAACATGTCATTAATTATTACATGAGTTCACATTTCTCCTCACATTAATTCTCCTCAATTAAAAATAAATCCATTAAAAGAATACTGGATACTTCAAATACCTCTGGAAAGTCTGTTTTCATTAATCCAAAGTGGATTCTTCAAGTTAATTATCAATTTAATTCTAAGTGTAAATTGTATGAAACAATGTAATAATATGATAATAAAATAATATCAGTCTTTGAATAACAATGTAAACCTTTTTGATGATGTAAATCATTCCATTGAACTCCGGTGTACAAGATCATTGAAGAAGGTGGAAGATGCAGATGACGACATATGAATATCGTATGGATCATATCAGGTTGATCGATTGGTACATGTTATGTCGTACTTTTTTGAAATAGTAATAGTATCCACATCTAACATGTTTCACATTGATCTTATCTATTGTTTCATGAATCATAATAAGTAAATCCATGCCACTATAGGTTTGAGATGGTCATGCTAGATCAGTACCTACCAATATAATATTGACACACACAGGAATGGATCGGTAGGCATGTCTATCACATATACATGGGCGCCTAGGAGAGTGCACTCTATCAAGACTTACATGTGGTCTCCATTACCTTCTAAATTTTGGCATGTCCTAGGATGCCTCAAATAGACATGGGTGATCTCCTTGTCTCACAATTACATGGTTGAGACTTGGCCTAGGCTAGATTATTTTGTTAGACCTTTTTTCATATGGACACCTTACAAAGAGTAAAAAAGAATAATTACATGTCTATAATTTATATAAGAAATACATCCTAAACACCACTTAAATATAATCATTTTTCATAACCTCTATTAATTACTATAATAAACTATATATATATATATATATAATTTTAAGGGAAAACATCAATTCATCTTCATGTCTTTATAAAAATAGATATTATTATTGAATTTTATTATTTTATACATAGATCATTTATTCAAAATGAATTTAGTATCTATCATTTACATTAAACACCAGTTCTATAATTCGTTAAATTTATCAAATAATATTGATCAATACAAGGTTGGTTGATAATAACATAAAATGCCACTAAATGTGTCTATTACAATTCTCTAAGAATCACCACATCACCAACACATATTGAATGTATTATTGATAAAATAATGAAATACTAGGAAAAACCTATGGATAATATTTAATTTGAAAATAAAATTTTAAACATGTAAATGAGTTTTTAAAAAATATTATTGTTACATATGAAAAAAACTAATGTCATATAAATTATAAAAAATATTTCTATCATGCATTTTTTTTAAAATAAAAAAAGAACCCTATTTTGAAAATGGAAGAGAGATTAATTTTTAATAAATTATATAAATACATACATGGTAAAAAATTACATTATATAATGAATTTATAATAGTATAAAATCATGAAAAATCATTATACAACATGGATATGGAAGAGAAATATTCTCTAATGGAGACATAAACATATCCAACCCCAAATACTGTTGAGATTTTGAAATAAACCCTTAATGTTTTTATAAATTTGAATCATAAACCCCATGAAATAAATAACCTCAAATGAAATTTAAATATTATGAATATAAATGGAATCATGATATATCATATGAATAGTTCATCATATACATCATAAAAAATAAATAAGTGGTGAATATGGCATATGTCTCACCGAAGAAAAAGTGAGTGAAGAAACCCTTACCTTAGGTTTAGTTTCCTTAGAATCTGTTTGGACCTCCTATATAATAGAATTTGATTTTTGGTATATATATTGAACAACTATATTCATAATTATAACATTATATATGATTTACTTATATTATTTTATCTCCTTTTTATTTACAATTCTTTGTTAAAATTATTGTTCTGGATTATAATTCTTTTTTTCATGTATGTTTTGGTTTGGTAGTTTCCAAACATTTATATTTATTATATGTTCATAATTTTGATAATTTAAGAAATTATATAAATATATTATTTATTCATTATATATGTATTTAATGTAATCTATAAATGATATATATAGAAATATAAATTATACAGTTCATGGTGACTGTAGGTCATACGTGCACAAGAATGATATTTACATTTTTCGAAGGATGGAATAAAAGAATGTTAAATAATAATAAAAATTTAAAGATCATTATGATATCATATAATTATTATATATTTTCAAATCCATCCTCGTTATTATCAAATCAAGTGAGAAATTAATTTTGAATCACATCACTTTCTGGATGGGGGATTCAACACTAATATTGGAGTAAGGTTGTCATTTTCTAATGAATTGGAAGGTAAGAAGTTACATATTATATTACCATTATGAATTTTTTTTGAAATCAAAAATATAATATATAAATATAAAACCCATTATAAAAACATTCCATAAAATGAATTGATGAAAATTGAATTGTATTGCTTCATGGAGACGGTAAGTTGTACTTACGGGAGACGCTTTTACTTCACATTCAATGGTAACGAGGGTGGGTAATGGTAGCTTAATAATAACTATAATAAATCATTATATTTATGATACCTAAGGTTTCATTTTATGACAAAAAACATAAATTTAAATTAATTAGAATAAGAAATAATTTGAAAAGGGTCAGGTAAGACAATTACATATCTTTCCGGATACCTCTTTTAGATACATTCTTCATAAACATAGGTATGGTATTTTGGGAATTTTAAAAATAAATAAGTAGAATAATTATGTTTATAAGAAAATTAGTTTGGTTGTGGTTATTATAGATGTCTTATAGTGGTGTGAAGTATATAAAGGAGGAATATCTTTTTTAAATGGAGGAAGATCGTGCATATGGAATTTCATAATAGATTACATTATAAAAAAGTCGTTATCAATAACAATGGTTCCAAATGGAAAAAAAATGGACATGGGATAAAATTTTAAACCATATCTTATAACATTATAAATTTTTCATGTTTTTTATAATTTCTATAAAATTTTATAAAATATTATTTTGATAAAATATTATTAATATAAATTTTGAAACTATTCATTTAATTTGAAATAAAAGGCATAAAGATAGAGTTGGAATTCCAATATACACTTTAAAAACAACCATAATGTTTCATATATATCCAAATAACTCATGGAACACCATAAATCACTCAACATAATTTACTTTTAATATTGTTAATATTATAAATTATACTTTTCCATTAATTAATGAAATATTATTTAGTCATTATATAAGAAATTAATTCATCTATATGGTATAGAAGAATTAGAAAAAAATTATAATAATATCGTTTAATTAATCATAAAATAGTCATTTATATTAGTTCATAACATGATTTTCTACCTATATGGACACATAAGAGATATTTGAAACAAAGAGAGTTACAAAGTGTAACATTCCTTATATTAAATATTATAATGCTCATTTTCTAAGAACGTTGCCCTTTAAGAAAATTTTTTATGATTCTATGATGATAAGTATAGAATTAAAATCATTCAATAAGAATTAGGATGAAAAATTATGGCTTTCTCACTTTATATTAACAAAAATTAACCCAATATACCCTTTACCAATGTGATATATTTTAAAAAGTTTACTATTAATATTGGCTAAAAAAGGGTCCTATTTAAAATATTGAAACCACATGACTATAATTATGCATTAATTTTAATAAATTAAATACCAATTTATAGATTAAGTAATTTTTAATTTTTGTGTGAGAAATGTAATGAAACCCGTATTTTAAGAAAGTACATTTTAAGAATAAAATGAGAGTTATTATCAATCCATTAATATTAAATTATTATATAGACATTAAAATGCTTTATTTGATATATATTGTAAAAATATAAATAAAATAATTTACTAAAAATGATATACAAAATTTATTTACCTAAAAAGACATTGCACCAATAAAAAAATAATTTTTTAAAAAAATATTCATTTGACATTAATTGTTTTTTATTTACATTAACAATAAATTGATAAATAATTAGGTTAAATTATAAATTTTTAACCATATATTTTTCATAATTTATATATTCCTATCCATACCCACTAATCCATTAGTTAGGAGATAAATTTAAATGGATATAATAATATTTCAACAGTATATCATGGTTTCTATAGACTCAGTGACACATGTAAAACATGCTATCAAAAAAATTATATTTATTTAACGAGTTATATTTTATAAAATCATTGGGATTACACAATTATATTATGTATTTAACATATTATTCAAGTGGTAATTTTTCCCACTAGAATTATCAAAATAAACTTACACTGATTCCATTTTCACCCAGCATAACTGAAACACTAATAGAATGATATAAATTATTTATAAATAAATATACAATATATAAAAAATTATCATAAATTATTTTTTCATGATTTAATTTCTATCCAAGGATGGTAATGAAATCAACATTACAAAATGTTCCATAATGGTTAATGATATGAACACTTGGTGGATAAAATAAGCTATAATTATCCAATATAGCCATAATAAATAATTATAAATGAGAGATATAATTTTTAACATATATGAATAATTTTTTGAAATAGATGATAAATATATCTTTCTATAAATATGAGTCAAGAGTGTAATAAAATATTGAAGAAAATAAGGTAAGGGTTTGTGTATCAAACTCATATCGTTGGGAAAGGATTATGTTATACCCCATTTTTTTCTTTTTAATGGTGTAAATACGTGTACTTTTTTATATTTATTACCATAATTATATTATATTTCATTATATTTAATGTAATTTTTTATTTATAACTTCATGGGATTTTTATTCAAATGTTAAAATTCTAGTAATATTTCACCATATCAAATTCACCTCATTGAGTATTATTTTATTATATGAACAAAATTTCCATTATACGGTGTATATGCATCCAGATGAGATATCATATCATGAATTATATTATGAACATGTCCTTATATGTTTAATTAGAACATTATTTTTATTTTGGTTCTATTAAAATTTTTCTCAATCTGTAATGGGTTTTAGTGACACAAATCTCTTCATTGGGTCATACTCACTATTATTCATCTATTATATTTCATGATTTAAAATTGAAAATATATGATAGTTTTTTGAATTATATACACTTTTTTATTTATGGAAATTATGTTTCATAGAAAATTAATCATCCCTAATAATACTAATGTTTCATTGAAATTAATTTTTATAAAGAATAATCCATATTTATTTTAATGACAATTTTCTCTATATCCATATTTTAGTTCCCACCAATGTTATCATCTATTTTTATAAAGATAAAATGGATTATTTTATATGATTATAATAATTATTATGTCAAAAAATTTAATTCAAAATCTAATACAATTTTTAATGATGTGGTCTTTTAAAACGTTTGTTTTAAAATGTTCAAATACTTCTTCAATCTATTAATAATAAAAGGTTTTATCACCCAATCAATAATGTTTTTATAACCATTGTGTTTTTTTCAAGGATAAATTATAAAATATTCCTTTTAAAATTAAATGTCTTAAAAATTATTTTAACTCATTTTTTCAGAAATCCATTTGAGTTATTCAAGTAAACATAATTTAAGATTATTTTAAAAGTAAAAGTTATCAAATTCTTTTCACATACACTCTTTAAAACATCAATGCCACTTAAATGATATTTTATAAGGAACAATTTATATTATGGTTTTTAAAATTATTATCATTGTGTACACATTTGTTTTTGAAATTTATTTAAAATTAATATATTCTGAAAAAAATTTAATGTTTTTGTGAAATCATTTTTATTTTCACTTTACCTTTTACTCTATGATTCATATCTCATGATGTGATGTTTTGATCATCCAATATATGTTATTATGTTATTAAAAATTTATGAGAACGACATATTAATATCTAAATAATTTCTAAATTCCACGATATGTGATGTGTTTATGAAACCCAAAAATTTATCATTGGGTTCATTAAGACTTTGTGGTTAATGATTTTATGCTCCATACAAATGAAGGTATGAGTATTGGTGTATTCATATATCACCCTCTAATTAATTATTTTATGATTATATATCATGAGATATTCATGAATGGACAAAATAATTGTTTTCACATAGGCATGGGAATGATGTGTATGATGACATTTTAAGGAGAAGACATAATGAGTTTGTTCACAAAGTCATAGGCATATTGGGTTTACTCACATAGGATTTACCGTGACTATGGTTATTCCATATTTCCATGTTTCTTATTAAGTTATGCCTAGTTTTTAATTTATATTTTATTTTAGTGAAATACCATATTTTGATTATTACACATTATTGTTATATTATTCCACTCTTCTATATCATTCCCATGTGTTAAAAGGATTCAAAAATGTGTTTTGGTCAAGGTTGTATCTTTTATGCTTCCCTAATGATCTTCTACCATCATTTTTCAATAAAACATGAAATATGATTATCATAAATGGTCTATTGTTTTTTAATTATGATATTTATATATTCCTTATGTTTTACTTTATGTTATGATATGTTTTTATTATACATACTATCTAGTCTCACCTACTTCCTAAGTTTCCATTCACTAGAATATGAATGTAAATATATCATGTGAGATACCAATACAAGGGTACAATGGCACCTGATTATGAGGAAATATTTTTATTTGGTATCAATAAGTTGTTATTTATCTAATATTCAAGAAATAAAATCGTTATTTCCTTGTATTTTGCAACCATTTTTTAGATGAATTATCTAAATCTTGATATTTTTGTACTATTTAGTTTTTTTTTCTTAGGTTGATATATAGACCCTAGTAGTATTACTTTTTTTAATATTTCTTCTGAAAAATATAATAATAATTATATTGATCCCTTTTCATTATTATATTATAAATATAATTGATTATATATTAATTTTTTAAAAAAATAAGATCATCAAACAAAAATACTGTACTTTTGGGAAATATATAGTTTCAAATAAAACACTCTTAATAAATCCAGGAATTTTGAAACAATATTTATTTTCACTAAATAGTATTATTATATAATTTTTCATTAAATATAAATTATTATATGATTTAATGAAGAACCATAAAAAATTAATGGATAGAAATTATTTATTTTCATAAATACTAGTATTTTTTAGAAAATATATTATTTTACTTAAATATAGAAATTACCTAATTTATAAGGTTATTTTAAAAAAAATACATTTTTAAATCATCACAACAAAATTAGAATGTGGTTATTTTTTCACAATTTTCTAATAAATTGGAATTTTTGTATAAATTTTATATATGATACAAATATACGGTATGTATTATGAAAAAAAAATGGTATAAAATTTACGCATTAAAAAATATATAATGAATTACAACCACAAATTAGGCTAGCCTTTAATATAAATTATTTCTAATGTAAATATATTGATTTTACAAATAAATTAAGGTTACTTGATAACCTATATTATCTTTTTATGGTTTTTAAAAACAATTTACTAACATGACTCACTTATAGATAATAAATGGTTTTATTCTAAGGATTTTTTTTCTTATCATAATAATATATTGGAACCAATTCCTATTTTTCAAATATAATTAGTAAGAACCATTTGAAGGCTTGTGTTTTTTATTATATTATTACATAGATTTTAAAACCAATTTTTAGAAATTAATAAAAAACCCATCTCTTTTTCAATACATACCAACCCTTGCTCCCATTTCTCATATATATGAAGAATTTATACACTAAATTACACTCCCTCTAACTCTAAAATTACCTCCCAATGTTTTCTCATGTTTAAAAGATGCACATACATTTTATTTAGATGAAAAAACATATGTAAAGGATCTATCTCTATATTTTTCTTGATTCATGCCCTTTCTTTATATAAATACTTTAATTTTCCAATTTATCAGGTTTTTATATGTTTTGAACAAAAAAATTCTATTAGTATAATTTCCAAGAAATAATAGACTAACTTTTTCTACCATTTATCCCTTCCAAAAACATTTATAGACGCCTCTTATGATAATGAAATTATCCCACGATTTTATATTTGAAAATATTATATTTTGAATACTCAATCATATTTATATTTAAGGGTACTAACATATATGTATTTAGATTTTATTTATTTCATAATTAATTTATTTAAGCCACTCTAATTAATCATGTGTTTAAAAGTAATGCCTGAATTTCCCGAAGGCCTTCATTTTTATTGATTATTGATAACCCCACTTTCAATGGATGAGGGGGAACCCTTACAAGTTCTGTAGGCATAGAGATTATATGGCTCTTAGGATTAGGAGATTATTTTACCTGATGTTATTAGGGAATTCAACCAGACTATCTACAAGGAGAACATCCATAATACGAAAACATCCATAAATTTAAGAAAATTATATTGTGATTGTTTTTCTTATAAAATATATCATTATTTGTATAAATAGGTGTGGATACATCTATGAAACAAATATACATATGGGTTATAACTATGAATGTTCTATTTTGGTATTAAATCAACATATAATCAGTTCTTGAAAAATAAACCCAATACTGAACACAAAGCTCAAAAATCATGGGGATATGATATTGTTAATCATGTGATTTTTAAAAACCATTATTAATGGAATAAAACTATCTATTAAATTTAATGATAATAAATAGGTCATGGATAAGATATATTAAAACCTAGAAATTTATTAGATATATTGAATGATTCATATATGAGTTTTACATTTATTATTCATATGATTATCTTTGATATTATTAAAATTTTGAAAATATGTGCCCCTATTTATCCATTATTCTAGTCAATGGTTGTAGAAAAGAGGATCTGCATCAAAAATTAATTTGATGGGTAATGTGATGACTTCCCAAATGATATGCCTATTCTAATTGGAGAAGTATTTAATAACATCATGAAAATATATAATCAATTATAAAATTTTTTAATATAAACATTAATCAAGTGGAAAACAAACAAGCCCCAAAGAGAGATCAAATTGAGATTGATACCTTTATGTGGAAAAATCCTAAATCATTAAATGGTTCATCTCAGCAACTAATCATAGAAAAATAGTTCAACTACATTGAGAATAAATTTTCTATCCTCCAATGATCTAGGTAACAAATAGTAATGCTACATATTTATTTCATGGATAGAGAAGTTGATTAGTGGTAGAAAATGATCAAGAATATGAATCATAATGAACAAATATAAGATTTAGAGTGGAAATATTTCATGAAAATGTTTTGTAATAAATATTTTCCTTTCAATATATGAAATAAATAATAGATGTATCTCAATTTCCTCATAAAAATGAGGCAGAGACCTCAGGTATTATGAGGAAAACATCACAGGACATGCATGATTAGCCTCTATATTTTTTATTGACCACAAAAGTAAAGTTTACCACTTCATTAATATCATTATTTTGAGTTTATGTTTTTTGTAAATACAAGAATTTTTCTTCCATGATGATGTTATATGATGTGACCTAAAATTTAAAATTGACATTGGGGAATCACAAGTGTCTCATGTGAAGGAGATAAAAGGTTGAGTATTGAGTTTTAACATTGAAGTTAAAAAAATTAAATCCCATTTATGAAATAAGATATATTATACCACCTATAATTAATATGGGAAAAACATACTTGAAATTATTAGTGATAAATAATGAAATGGATTATATGGGTGAAGGAGTGGTGTACTTAGATTTTGAGTGCCGATTATAGATTAAGTAACCCAATGATGTGACTAAATAATGAAATGACTTATTCAAGACTAAATATATTTTCAATTAGTTAAATAAAAAAACAAGGAAAATATGATAAAAATTTCAAAAAATCCATTGGTTGTTAATGATATCTAATGAAAAAACCCACCATTCCCTAGTGAACAACATCAAGCATATTTCATCATAATATATGAGTTAGGTCATGATAATGAAGTGGTGAAAAGTATACATGTAATTAATTAAATAATTATAAACATAATATTTTATTATGGTTTTATGAATTCTTTTATATAACAAAATATTAGAAAAAATATTAAAATTATACCACAAAATAATGAAGATTGTTTATTAATGAAAATGAAAAATGTGGAAATAATTGTGTCCCAATAATATAACTCCCACACTATCAGTATTTACAATTTTAATTTACATGAAAAAAAATGTTGATAAATTTAGTATAATTTAATGATATCTTGGTAAATTATTGGCTTTCAATATATAAATCCAACATAAATTTTTCACATATGGAAATCACCTTTCATATCCCCAATGAACCATTTATTATATATATGTGTTTGGAGGAGTATAGTACTAATTTTGTGTCATTTTATCACATATGAATATTATCTCCCTATGAATTAGCATGTCTATATCCTATTTTTTGGACAGTTGAATATATAATTCTTGATGACATTCCCATTTTTTGGAGAACATAAAGGTGTATTCCCAAAAGAATTTACTAGACTTCCCAAAATCCAATAGGTTGAGTTCTCAATCAAAAAGGTAATTTTTTAACAAATAAGGATTTTTATTTTATCATGTAAATTAACATATATAAAAACAAATTAGTGATAAAATAAATTAAATTTGTAGGTTATCATGTCAAAATTTTCTAATCTTAAATTTTTTATAATTTCTGGAAAGAGACACGTTTTTGGAAAAAGATTACATATGGATTAAATATATGGTATGTATCTTGACATTACAGTGGTATTCAGGTGATATAATAATTATTATTACAAGAATGCATAAAAAAATTACTTCCCATTAAAATAATGTGTGTTTGATGAAATTATACTAATTTTAAAACCATATAATGGATACTCCTAAACCTATATTATATTTTTTATCATTCAAATAATAGTTTTTATGATCATGAATCAGTTTTAAATCAAGAATTGTAATTTTTTATCAATTAAAAATAATAAACAAATAAAATATAGGAAACTAAACCTCTTTGACTAAATACATTTGTTAAACCATAGGATGTATTATGGGTTTGATTATTTTATTATGTAATGTCAAAAACCTATGTTTATAAATTAATATAAAATCCCCCTTATTTATCAGTAAATACCCAACCTTTCTCCCATTTCTCATCACTAAAACCTTTTTAATCACAAATATCCTATCTCTATCTGTATGTATATATATATATATCCCATGGTGTGTTCATGTTCTTATAAAGATCCTCTCGGAAATTTTTATGAAAACTATTATGTAAGGAATTTTTCTCACTTCATTTATATTCAAAATCGTTCTTTGTATTCATCCTATATTTTTCCATTTTATCATATTTTAAGGCATTTATAAACATCCATTTACTATCCATTTGATTCCAATGTAATTTTATACCTCTATTATCACTCATTAATCAAATAAAAAATCCTTTATGTACACAATTAATGATGAATAATTATCATAGGAGTTTACCATAAACGTTTTTTAATGTGAGTACTATATCATATTTTGATTAAAGGGTATTAAAATAGATATAAATAAACTTTATTAAATGGTGACATAAATTTTTGAAATCCATTCTCTTTAACCTCTAGATTAAATTTATTGAAATCAATTCTTATGTTGTACGGTCTATATAAAACACTAATGTATGTACATGATATGAATGATACATGTTGGTATGGGATTATATTTCAAATGACGGGTCAATGCTCTTATAAAATGAAAATCATGAGATCAAAAATATCTTCGTAATGATTGAATACCCTCTAAAATATATTTTTTAATTTTTTTATTAACTATTTAGATATTAGTATGTCACCAAGGTGGATCTCTAGTTGTGATATTATCAGGATATAGAGAAGGAGTATATCCCCAATAATATATTTCATAAATTTTATGGGCATTATGATTTAATAGTAAATCCATTTAGACTCAATATTTATATATCAATATTAATAAAATTATTTAAAAGATTATTTAGATATTACCTCAAAAAATTTATGCAACTCTTTATAGATGATATTCAATTATACTCTAAATTCATGGAGGAACTTAAGGATCATTTTAATGATTTGTTTTCAACTATGAAAAAGGAAATTTTATATTTGAAGTAATGTAACTATGAGTTTTGGAAAGGAAAATATAAATTATTTAGGTATGCAATAAAAATTGGGATATATCTGGATCCTTTGATGACTGAAGTAATTTAGCTCTATCATAGACCAATATTTATAATACAGATCTATAGTTTCCTTGGATTAGCGGTGTACTATCATCAATTTTTGTGAAATTTCGATTCATATTAAATTACACTAACCATGATATATCAAAAGAGAGTGATGTCTCATTAGACTAATGAATGTTAGAAGATATTTATTGAATTAAATAATAATATAGTCAAATTAAATGTACAATCATTAAAAACTAGTGGGGATATATTTGTGATCTACAATGACGCAACCTTGAGATGATTTTGTTCTATAATTATGAATTATGATGATTTTATAGAGTATACCTTTCAATAATTGATTACCCATTATCATAAATATCAAACTCATGACCTAGAACTTGATTTAGTTATTTTCACATTGATAATTTCATTACAATATGTCTCTAGGGAATAGTGTTACTTATATATAGATCAGTAGATCATGTTTTATATATTCGAAAAAATTATCTCAATATATTATTATAATGGGGTTATGGAAGAGAAATGATTGTAATTTTCCAATCCATTATCATACTAGGAAGGTGTATATAGTTTTTAAATCCCTATATAGAAAGTATGACACAAACCTATCCATAATGACAATTGAAAGGGATAAAATCTACATTGAAATAAAAAATATGTACATGTAAATAATGAAACAAATATCACTCCACCTTTCATAAATAACTAATCAACCATCAATTACTGAGATGATCAAGGAGGCCATGAAATGCGATGTGGAGTAATTGAAATTGGTATCAAATATTATAATTTTTACCTTTTCTATGATGTTAATTTAGGTTTTGGGAACCAGAAACATGTCCTATAAAAACTAAAACTAAATATGGTACTTCTGGATTATGTGCATAAATAATCATTATCTACTCATCTAGGAATCACCATGATATATATACTTCTGAAGAAATACATCTCATGTGATAACAAGAAGAGGGAAATTGTAGAATGTGAATCTTGATGCATGGTATTCTAGAAATACAATGTTGAATAAAAAGGAAAAAGGTTATGATGAAACCATTCCCTATACTAGTATATAAATGGGAAAATTTACCTTGGATCTTTTTACAGGTCAAACCATGATATGTGAAGGCCATAATTCCATTTGTGTGGTAGATTACATCACTAATGAGTCGGTTCATTTCATTTCTATAAAGTATGATTTCTATATAGGACACAATTACATGATACAAATAATATAAGTGGAATTTATATATATATTAAAACTCTCTATTACATCTGATTGATATATATGGTTTTCTTTGAGGTTCTGTAAATGTCTTTAGTAAGTGTTGCATACAGTGATGAGTTTCAATAATTCATATCACCCTCGTATGGATGCTCTATATGATAGGACCATTCAAACGTTAATGGATATTTTTAGATTGTGTCCACTAGATTTACATGGATGTTGGGATCAATACCTTCCCCCAGTGGAGTTCTCATATGAAAATATTTTACATTATACCATTCCAAAGGAACTGTATGATGATATGAATGGGAAGTGGTTTTAGATTCAATTATTATGGTAAAATTTAGGAGAGTAAAAGCTAATGGGATATGATATTATCTATGAGATGAAAAATAATGACAAACCATTCAGCATTAAATTAAACCCACATAATGTCAATAGGAAATCTATACATATAATCATAAATTAGACATATATTTTTTGTGAAAGATAAGATGTTCCTTCAAATATTAACATGAATGAATTCTATAGGATATAAAAGTAGGGAACTATTTGTCCTAGTTACATTATCCTTTTTTAAATCCTTGATTATATCAAGTTGTGACCTCTTTAATAGCACTCTCACCTGACCTATCTTAAGTACATGATCTATTTCATGTATCCCTCATAAGGATGTACATATCTGAATCCTACTATATATTAAATATAAATAGAGTAAAAATAGAGAAAGATAATTCATACAAGCAGAATCATGTGAAGATATATGATAATAATGATGATGATCTATGAAACAATAAGATTCACCTGGTGAAAGTACTGTGGTGGAACTACATTTCTAAGGAGGTGACATGATAAAAATAACAAGCAATGAAACAGATGTTCTATAATATATTTTAGGGATCATAATAAAATGATGAAGGTGAAATTTCAAAAATATAAACAATGAAATGGTCTAGATTCTTATAAATTAAATTCCCTCAATAATTAATGTATTCTTTACTATGTAATGTAGTTTTTGAAAATATGTTCACTATATTTCATTATGTTTTAGACAACTATAAAATGTGTCATTAGTATCACTATTAGTCATAAATGACTATTATGTGTTAAAACCATTTATAATATATTTATTATATTTTAACCATTAATATTATTATATTAAATATTTTAATAGTGTCAAATTGGAACTAATGGAATAACTAATAAGCTCAACAAATAGGATTTTACTATAGGAATACAATTTATAAATTCTTTTTAGTGATATGGAATTTCTTAGAGTTTCCTTTTATTAATACCATGCTATGATTCAACAACTAAAATTTAACAGAAACACTTTCCATGAGATGTCCAGGTTTTTAGAGATCACCTCCCAAACCATGTTTGATGAAAAACCCAAAGAATGTTGTACCAGTGCACACATTACTCATAGGGTGCAGGTAGGTGTAATAAGAGGTCATGTATCCATACCCTTGTGGTATGAAATTATATTTTCTATTATGTAAATAATTAATATATTAATGCATTTTTAATGTTATTATATATATATATATATTATATAATGAGTTTGATGAAAATTATATTTTTATAGAAATAAATATTTTTTAATAAAATATATACTTTCAATAAAAACAATATTTTTGAAATATCCAATAATTTTAATGGGAGGATAGCCTAAGTACACAATGTAATGATATCTTGGTGTATTTCCATGACATATAATTATGATTCCATGTTATACGTTTTTTCCACATTTCTATGATTCCATGAAGTTATGATATCTCCTTATTTCATGATTCAATTTTCTTAACTATGATTCCCTCATTTTATGTCACCAGGATATGCCTATTGACTAAAATTTATTTTCATACATTATTCAAGGTATGAAATCATGAAATAGTGTAAGGTATTTTATGTACCATTGTGTAAAAATTAATTATGGTGTAGAAAAATATATAGTGTGTTGTTGGTATGCACTATGAAGTCTTGGACTCACAATCTTAGATCAGGTTCCATAATAATGTACTTTATTTAGTCACTTTTATACAAGATGTAAAATCCTGGTTATAACCATCATTAAATAAAAATTTAACAAAACGTATTGTGTTTATTATCTTCAATGGAAATTTTTATATTTAGAGACATAGATAATTAACACAAATCAAAAACAAATAAATACCATGTCTTTCTCAACCAATGGGTTTCTTTGTTCCATTATATATATGATACTACATAAATCATAATAAATCATGCACATATCCTAAAAGTTTTCCACATTTTCTATACATATAAACATGTATCAGGAAATAGTTATATTCATAACTAGAGAATATAAAAGTAAGAAAGGTTTAAGATTAAATTTATAATAATGGAATCATATAACTGAAACCATCATGAAAAAAATAATATGTCAAGAATAGGAAAAGTACATGAGTCCGTAATAAACATGAAACTTGGATCATTCAATATCATTGATAATAAATAAAAACATTTATTTCAATAACAGTGATGTCATAATGAAGGTATTCAGAATAATTTAAATTAAAAACCTATAGTCAAGGACTTATCCCAATAAACATTACTTGTCGATAAGAACAACGTCATGAAATATTTCTAAATTAGGCTGACATCCACCAAATACCCAAACCTGTTAGCTCTCATGAGTCCAATCAATACATATAGGGCCAATATAATGTTAATCCCACTCCATTATTTTATTATGTCCAAAACATTTATTATAATAACCAATGATAATTTTCATTTCATTCCATAAGGAACCTTTGTCTAAATAAAAACATGGTTATATATACAATGAAGAATATAGAATATAAATATATGATAAACAAGATTTATCAGTAAATAACCATCATTATTATCAATAATTTCCACTATATCAATAAAATTGATAAATAAATTGTAACTAATCTTTAGAAAATAGGTGGATTGTAAAACAATACATAGTCTACATGCCAATAATTATTCCTATTAGAATAAAAATTATTGAAGGTCATTTCATTTTCCAATTTCAATTGAATAAAAATATTTATAAGGGAAAAAGATACAAATCAATTTTATGTCAATCGTAACATTTACAACATAGAGAATAATGTATATATGAAAATATCAACACTGGAGCAATATGATCAAAATCTCTCTTGAGAAATAATGTTGATGGTTTTCAAAGAAATATACCATGGAGTGAGAATTGTTTTATAAGGGTTTTTGTGGTTGGAATGTATATACCGAGAAAAAAAGGATATAGTAAAAAATAATACAATTAATGGTAGGATTTTCCCACATTCTGTGAGATAAGCTCAAGAAAATGATCGTAACTCAATGAGTGAATTTTGTGTTACCAAAAAATCGTACTATTGAGGTAACTAATAAATAAATAGGTAAGTGAATTTGGGAACATTATTAAGCTATAAAATCCCATGAAATATATGGATTATGATAATAATACATCCATTGGTAATGAATAATCCATATAAAGGTATCATGGTTCAAAATGTGTATAATGTATCAAAAAATTATAACTTTAGACAACGAAAATTCTTGTGGGTAGTGTAACACTGTAATAAAAACACCTTGAAAAAGTGGTCCTATAATTGAAATTAAAATAAAATTACTGAAACATAATTAATGATATTGTATCCAAATTTTATAGTATGTGGACCATAAAAAAGGAAACTAGGTTCATGCCCCACTGTTGGTGGTGGGGTGGTAAGGGTTTGGTTGGGTGAGGGGCCGGTCGTAGGGTCAAGTCCTCGGGCTTGCAATTTAATGTCATTTTCTTCCTTGCGTTGTGTGCCGCTTTTGCGATTCTACCCAATTTTTTTAAAAAAGGAAACTAGGTTCATAAAACCAAATATGTATCAAGGAGAGGAATCTAAGATGAGAGTCCTTACCTCTTGTTCTTGACTTCTATGATTGTACATTAGTAATGTGTATCATAAATAGAGATATCATAATCACTTAATTAATAAACATATACACATCAATTTTCCTTTATAATTATAATAAATAGTGAGTATCTATATGAATTATATTGGATTTCTACATTGATTATTTGTATTATCGATTGTTTGTTCATGTTTCATAATAGTGGTCTTTATGTTAATCCTTATTTCAAATTTCATAATTAATAGATCATTAAATTTAAAAATAGGTATTATTTATAAATATATAATATGTTTAAGTAATTGTTGATGATTGTTTTATTGTTTACCATTTATGATTAAATAGTTTATATGATATTTCAATGATTCTGGATGATTAATGTATGTATTTTTAATTAATGAATTATATATATAAATATAGAGAAATCAAAAAATCATTATTAATATATTGATATCTTATTATACCATTAAATATGTTCAAATGTTCATCCCTAATATAAGTGAATAGTATTGTTCATGAAGGTTATTAAACCAACCAAAACACTAACCTGCCACAATTGATGGATAATTATGTGGTAGTTTAGTTGTAATATTGTTATAACATATGTGTAATGATCTTATTTAGTATTTATTATTGTGATATATCATAATTTTAATGATGTATAATGATATGTTTTTGTATTTTAAAGCATTACACAATTTGAATAGAAGATTATCCTCTCTATATGCATATTTTAAATGATTAAATTAATTACAATCATTTGATGATCATTTCATTTGTTGGTTCTCCAATTTATCATAACAAAAAATAAATTATAAATTGAGGATTGTATACACCCATTAGTAGAATCCTAATATCCATCCTTGTAAGAAATTTATGGAAAAAGACACACGTTATGTCGTGGAAATAGTGGTTTATACAACACACAGATGTTAATTATTTTTCTCAAAGAATGTTGTATATGAATAAAAACTGATAATATCATTAATATACTAACATTGAATAAAATAAATGATATATATATATCATTATATATTTGTGGGTATAATTAATTTTAAATAACATAATTGTGGAACAAAAACAAATTAGTTAATAATACTCATGTCAAGGGCATAATTTTTTCATGGAGTTATCCTTGAATTTTAAGGGATTGGGCTAACTATTACTGAACATGGACTAATTTTCATTAGTAATTTTCATTATAATTAAACTTAAGGAGGGTAGGATGTCATATAATCAAGTAGAATTTGAATTGTGGCAAGTCTTGTGGTTGTGAATATGTTAACCATTTATAAGTGAAAGTAATGGTAGTCTTGGGAGTAACTCTTAAATTTTCTATAATATAATGTTATTAATGATGTCTCAAAGGACATATAATAGAAAATGTGGATAGAAAAATAAATTTTGGTTGATACTCACATCAACCAATCCTTCTCAAGACAACCTTGATAGATTTATTACTTTTTTTATGTTTTTTCATTTTACACCAACAAACATTTATCTTCATAATTAAATTTTAATATTAGAAATTAATTTTATTGAAAATAATTAAGAATATATTTGTTTAATTTTTTTAGTTTAAAAATTTAAAAATCAAAATAACTTTTATCATGCAATCATTATAATGGGATGAAAATTAAATTTTAAAATAATCACACATAATCTGGTATAAATTCTTTTTAGATAAATAATGTGTTCCAGTTTAAAATATATATAACATACAATTATCACGAAAAAGTATTTTAATGATATAGACATTTTTATTATAAAAACATACTATAATCAAGGCTTTCATGGTCAATCAAGACCACATATCCATTAAAAATTTTATTATTCCATAAGAGTATTGGAAATAATTTTTAAATTAAAGTGTCAATATAATAAGTTATAAAAATTAATCCATATGTTTTTTAATTTCAAAAAATCTTTTAAAATTAATATTGTTTTCATAATATTAATATTTTATTAATTTAGTGGCATTATAAATTAATCAATTATTCTTATATAGTGGAAAAGCTATATAAATTACATGTTTTATAAAAACCATATTTTTGGACTAAAAAACATCCTTTTCAAAAACAATCTCATCAATTAATACAATATCAGTTTTGATATGAGTAATTAAAAATGATTTTAAATTTATTAATTTCAATTTCATAAACTTATAAATTCTATTTTTGTATAAAATCATAACACAGTATTGAAAATACATTTTAATTGGAAAATGAAATTTTCAAATATTTCTAATTATTATTCTTATTTCATATGACTTAATAAATAAATTTGCTTTATCTAGTTATTAATATTAATTATAATTTTCTATTATTAATATATTTCATGAAATATTTATACTGAAAAAATATAATGAATTTTTTATAAACTACATAACTAATCAATAAAATATCTTAGTAGTCATTTTATGTATAATAATTGAATTTCATTCATTTTAAATGTAGCCATTATTTTCCATATACATAGAATTCAAAAATAAATTACTCCCACTCATTATCTTTATTTATATGGATAGGTTTCTAATGGTTATATTTAAATATTTATTTTTTATGTAAATATATTATGGTTTCATTTAAGGCAAGTGTAGAGTGTAGTGTGATATATCAAACACAATGACTTAATTAATCGTAATTATTTATTATGATCATGGGGTGATATATTCCACCACCTTAAATAAATTGTATCCTAAAAATTTATCTTATAGTAATTTCTATTGCGAATTCTCAATTAGCAAAAAACCTCAAGATGGTCAAAAAGTTATTTTAGATATGGATTGAAATTTATCTATATGAAAAATAATTATAAGATATCTATAATGATATATAAACCATTCATAGAATTTGAAAAAATAGTATGAACATATTTATATCTGGATTGATAATGTAAAACATCCAAAAAACATAGAAAAATATTTTTATGAAAATTATACTATTAGGTGTTCTTATGTATAAAGTAGTATCCATTAGTCAGTGGAAACTTATATATCATAGGATTCTAGGAAATATAGAGTAAAAAATAACTATTTATTTTCATATTAGTAGTTTCATTTGATATTCCACATTCATGTAGATGTTGGTGACTATCTCCCTTAATGTCCCTTGGGATTGGTAATTGAGTCACATTATTTTGAACCCTCTTGAAATTTAGGAAATGTATTGTTTTTTTCTATTCTCTCAGTCCCAAAAACTTATGAGTTTTATGACCTTCGTCATCTTCATCTATTTATCTTTCAGACAAATCAATCTTTCTCTTATTTTGTATTATTGGGACTTCATCCACTTCCACTTTCTTAAAAATATTTTGTGGCGGATCTTTGGAAATAATCACATTGTTTCTCATTCTATACCACTTTCTGTTAACCTAGAGTTCATACAACATAACATATATTGAAATTTGTTTGAATTATATCACTTTCAATTAAACATATATCAGTCTTGGTTCAACCAAGGTTACGTTGTGTTGGGTTGTATCATACTATCAAAGTAGATCATTAATGTATAGATCATTTTACCATAATATTTCATTAAATATTCTAAACACAATGATCATTAAAATAAAAATCTGACTTACCTTTCCTCAAAAAACATTAATCGATAAACAAACATATATCAATGTATGTATATACCTTAATCATATTATAAATAATAGATCATTACAAAACATATTTGAATCTACTTGGAATTAAAAATCAATGTGATTATATATTCTTATAAACATTAACAATATATTTAACCCCTAAATGGTATTAACTACTAGTTCATAAATAAACAAACTAGAAAATATGTATCATAATCATAAAAATTAAATAAACAGAACCAAAATTACAAAGGATTTATTTTTTATTTAACAAGTAATCATTTAAAATTCTATAAACCCAATTTAACTAACATTTCTAAAAAAGTATTCATCTATTTATTAAAATGAAATTGTGAGTATACTATTAATTTGAATTATCCATAACTTAGTCATGTGTTCTTTAATAGTTCTCCTTAAAAATATGAGCTTCTCATTAAATAAATTTTCATGGTTATTAATACCATTTTATATATTTTTCAAAAACATTAAAGAAAAACTATTGATGAAAAATCCTTATATGATTCTTATAATCATTTTAACTTTTAGAATATAAAAAACTCTCATTGATAAATATCACATAACTAATTAAGTAGAAAATATTAAAAATATTTTATTTATATTAAATTATCTACATCACTACCAAAATAAATAATAGAAAATCCATGTTTTTCATCAGAATAGATATATACTAAAATAATGAATAATTTACATATTCTACATTGTTTGACTACAACACATAGCGGATTCAAGATATATACCTTACTTGGCCCCGTATTTTCAATCCCTTTCAACCAATTACTAAAATCAAAATGGTAATGATAATATATAAAATATTAATATGAAAACATTAATCTGAATATGAATTCCCTTATGAAACATTTTTTATAACATATGACTCATTCATATTATACTATGAATATCTTGGTTCAATCCTTGGTTTTCAATTTTCGTTTTTCTATTATGTAGTACCCTCGGTTTCTGGTATATAACCCTTTCTTGATGACTTTCATGGTTTTAATGTTAAGGGTGTTGAATGGGAGAGTCGGGAGAACTTGGAATGATGTTTTGAGGAAAAGGGGAAGTCGCACCGTTGGCGCACGGTTTGTCTAACCGTGCGGCCAAACCATGTGCAGTGGGTCTTTGAGGCAGTGGCATCTACACAGTCAGCACATGGTTTCTCTAACCATGGGGCCAAATCGTGTGAGAAGGGTGGTTGAGGCAGTATCCAACGTACGGTTAGTGCACGGTTTCTCAAACCGTGCGGACTAACCGTGCGGTCACTTAAAATTAGATCATTAAATTGTGGATCTAACTCGTTTGGCCTCTAATTAACTTTTTTAAACCTCCTAAGTGTCCCTAACTCGGGATTAATCTCCTTTGAAGTTTTGAAGACTTCTCCCAAGTGTTCTGGAGGCGATCTGAATGCTTCTCTTGGCGAATCGAAGCCGGACTCTTAAGGTATGTGATCGTTCATGGTCGGTTTCTTAGATCTACTTAGATCTACTTATCCTCTTCTCTCATTTTCTTAGATCTACACCATTAATGGGTAGATCTATGGGTGTGGATGCCAAATATGACAATATTTGGTCTTGGTTGTGTTAGGAGAAGAGATCTAAGGATATTTTTTGGAGTTTTGACCCGGTGTTCTTGAGTGTTCTTCATTCGTGGCTTGATTTCGCCCAATTTGTTGAGGTAGGTGGCTTCACTCTTGATTATTATTTTGTATAACTTTAATGCTTAGTTAAAATTTATTTATTTTCTTGGTTTTTATTGTGAAATTGTGGTGCAAAAAATGTTAGAAATCTTATTTAGTGGTGATTTATGGGTTTTAATGAAATTGTGGAAATTGAAAGAATTTTTGTGCAAAGTGTTTTGGTTTATTAATTTTAAAATGGTGATTTTAAAAATATGGATTTTCTGGATTTGGAAAATGTTTTGCGGGAAAAGGGGGTTTTCAATAATAGTGTGATGATTTATTGAAAGGTTTTGAACACACTTGGTTCTGGGAATAGATTGCATGGGTTGTGGTGTGTGTTCATATGCATTGGGATGGATAAGGTCGAGAAGCACCCCCATCAAAAAGGTTGGGGTGGATAAGGGAGAGAAGTCCCCACATAAATAGGTTGGGATGGATAAGGTCGTGAAGTACACCTGTCAAGGTAGTTCACTAAGTGACGAATTAGTGGAAGGATAACTCACCACTAGCGAGTATAGGGAGGTCTAGGTTGTATGCATGGTTGGTTGTGTGGATTTGTGGAATGGAATGAATGTACCAAAATGGAAATGTTAATTTGATTGGAAATATTGCTTGGTTACTTTTCTTGAGAAAGATGGTTTTTTTGTAAAAAATGTCTTGGACGTGGAACTTATTATATTGTGAACTGTTTTTAGAATTGTTTTATATAAATTGTATTATATAAATGTGCTGACATGTTTTATCCTAAAGGCATGGGTTGGGAAGTCATCGGGGAAAACCTACTGAGTTTCATTACTCACCCCCTACTTTGGAACGTTGGTGCTTTTGCAGATGTCATGTACCAAGATGTTGGAAAAGGTAAAGTGTCACATGTTTAGAGCACCGCTTCATGATACTTGGGATCGTTCGTGATGTTGGATCATGTAGCTTGTGGAGCATGGAGTTGGGTTGTTGTCTTGTAGTTTTGAGTTGTCTTTCTGCTGTTTAATCTGATGTTTAGTGTTGGTTTTCGCTGTGGTGATTTTGGTTGTTTTTTGATAAAATTAATGGTTTAGTTGTTTTGGTTTTAAATCATGCATTATATAGTGGTTTATTAGAGATTTTTATCTAGTTGCTCTGTTTTTTTGTTGTTTTCAATTAAAGGGTAAATCATCCCCCAAGTATTTTGAAACCCTTCGGCATTTATTTCCAGCCTTTGGCGCCTTGGGTATGTCGCTTAAGGCCTGGTAATGACTCGTTGAGCTCTCAATCCAATTAGAATTGGTTGTTCATTACATATTAGGTTATCCAAATTGATTAGTTAACATCATTCATAAATTATTAATAATTGTTCATAAATGGAATGTGAATAACAAATCCACATCCCTAAGGAGTATCAAAAAAGGTGTGCAATTAGACCTCATTTTCATTTATTAGGTTGTGAACAAGTTAGTACCCAACACACATTATTCAGTGTTATTAACCCTATGTACATCTGTTCTAGAGCCTACATCCATTTTTAGTGGCCATATAGGGATGTAATTTCATGTAAAACCACATACCAAATATTTTATACAAACTTTAGGAAGACATCCTTCACATACACTTATTCCCTGGATTTTCAACGATGTTCGCTTCTCATAATCCAAAAATAAAATGTACATTATTTCAAAACCATTATATTATACACTATTCCAAATAGTAATCTATAACATCAAAATATTGTCCAATAATAACTTATCACCCCATACATGTTCATAAAAAATTTCTAATCTACAAAGTTATAACAACCATTCCATTGATAAGAACTGTGAGTCTATAAACACGCACTCCTGGGTTTTTTTCTACAAACAAATATTTTGTATTATCACATTGATACCAGCTATAAAATCCTATATCTAACCATTATTAAATTAAAAATAAAATATATTATTCTATCTCAAACAATCTATGGATATGTTGAAGTTTATAGATATAGAGAATTATAACACATCATAATCTAATAAATCATTTTTCAATCGTAAGTAATTTAATATTTTACATTATATATATTTAAAAAGTTAAATAATGATAATTATTTTATTTATCTTATAAAATATTTAGAAAGATATATCCATTTAAACATTTAACTATTACTAAAAATCATCATTACTAGGGAAATCGAAATGTATGAAGGTGTTGATGTCAAACACTTACTAGAGGAATATATATAACTGAAACCATAATGGAATATATATGGATTAAATATTATCGTAGGAATATTGGCATAAACAAGGATAATTCAAAACCTATATTAATAATTGAAAACATAGATATCGATTTTAAAATTTTCATAATTATGGAATTTGTAATGTATGACACAAAACAAATTGAGTTCAAGGCCTTATTCTAAGAATCAATACTTGATTTAAATGCTATTTTAAAGATGTAATACTAATTTGGAAAGGAGTAATAAATCCCATAACATATTTCGAATCATGATACCTTTTGATGAATAGAGGGTTATATAATTTTAGGCCTATTTGTAACATATATTAGACCAATTCATTACCCATAAGATTCAAATAAGCCATTCACAGAACTCCCTAAGGATCCTCCATCTGAATATAAAATATTATTATCTATATAATGAAGAATAAAAATTATCAACACATTGTAAACCTAAGTTAGTAGTAAATTATAATCAAGAATATGGATAATTTTTACCATGTTAATAAAAGGGAAAAACTAATTATAACCCATCTATAGAAATACTGTGGATAGTGAAAAAATAAGTTGTTATGTTTCCAGTAATCATCCATAATGTAATAAAAAATAAGTAACAGTATTTCATTTCACCATGCCAATATAATAAATATGTTTATAGGAGAGCATCATCCAATAATAGTTATGAACGATGTGATTTTAGAAAAATATAGAATAATATTTTTACTAATAATTTAATACTGAAATATATATACAAAAAAATAATTGAATACCATATAATATAACCAAGGTCATTATTTACCCAATTTCTATGAAAAATGTTCAAGAGAAAAATCATGACTCAATGAAGGAATGTTGATTTACCAAAAGTTCATACTATAAATAAAAAATGAATAAGTAAAAATATGAATATGGGATCATGATTTGGAAATTAAATCCAATGAAATACAAGGATAATTTAAAAAACAAGTCCATGCGAATTGAATATACCATACAATGGAAACATGGTGAAAAAAATATATTATGTCTCAAAGAATAACAATTGAGAAAAAGATAATATTTTTTGCATGTGTAACACTATAATAAAAAACATATTGAATTAGAGGGAATGTAATTCAAAAAAATACCATTATTATATTATAGCATAGGATATAATACCCCAAGTATGTAGTATATACACCTGAATGGCCCAAAGGCCTTATTCTTGATTATTTTATTATGGATAATCCCCCTTTTAAGGTATTTAGGGGAACCCTTACATGACCCATAGTCCCAAGGAATAATAGCCTACATGATCTGAATGCCAATACATAACCTAAAGTCCCAGAATCATATTATGCCCATTACATGACTGATAGGCCCAACCCACTATAAATGCCGCTCCCCAGCTTCTGCATCATTTATCACCTAGCTCCCCACCTTGCATTGCTGATTAGCAATCATTGCCCCGTAAAAAATCCATTCTAGAGTGTCTTAATCGTTATCATTGAAGATGATGTCGATAACCATCATGATCCCATGATTATTGAAAACTAAATTGTGTGTTTTAATAATTTAATTCAATATATTTACTAACTTTATAGATCCAAAAATAAAGAATTATTTACATATTTATATCGTATGATGTCAATAGAAAGGTTCCCATAGTCATCCTTGTAATAAATTAAAATTATTGTTCAAGTAGGTCGTTAAAATATACTAAGCATGAACATACCATGATTAATAGATTATTATGAGTTGGGTTAGTTGAAATATAATTATAAAAAAGAATTATTATATTATTTATTTTCTATAATTGTGATTTATCCTAATTCAATTTAATTTAAAAAGAAAATAATATATGCGAGAACGTTACAAAATTTGAATAAATGATTATATTCTAAGAATGATTATTTTAAATTATTTAATTAAATTTTTTTGTTTTCTATTCATATAATTAATAGGTTCTATAATGTTTCATAAAAAATTATTAATTATATCATAAAGAACATGTTTATCCTTTCATACCATCCTTATATTCATCCTTGTATGGTGGTTGTAACATCCCAGGTAATTATAGAACAATAAATTTTCATATATATTAGTATTTATAAATTAGATAGGGGTTTACCGTAATGGGGATTATATCTTCAATAGTTTATTTGGCACGCATCAATAGGTTTCTCCAAAATCTTACATTGCACACAATATTGAATTATACTGAGAAACAATACAATAATAATATTATTATTATTTTAAATGGTAGTTAACGCCTAGTTGTTGTATTAGAGGGAATGAATAGAACTAATTATATTGTGATTACAAATGTTTATTAAATTTTTTAACATTTATACAATAATATTTAAGAGGCTTAAAATGAGAATGAATCAAATTTTAAGCATAAAATACTCTAATATTTTTTAAAGGTATTTTACCGCCTTTTGATGGAAAACCATTTTAAAATATATTTTGTCACTTTTATAAGTTCCATTTGAAAAAATAATCTTTTTATTTAGAATCTGGAAATCAAAATTTACTTACGTTAATTTTCTGGTAATTTTCTGATAAAGTTCATTTTTTAATAAAGAGTGAAAAATACTGCATTTTAATTCAAAACTTCATTTTCATCTAATTTATTTATTTAGTTAAATTGTCATTTTAAGTTGTTTTAATGTGTAATTGGATTATTATTTTTACCATTTAAAACAATTTTAGTCATTGGATGTAATTTCACATTTAAATTGGATATAAAAAGAAGTCAATCTTTTAATAGTTTTTTTTACTTCTTAAAAACCAGCATTTTGGTTTTAAAAATGGGAATTAATTATTAATTAATTTTTTAAAATTATGTGTTTTTGATTTGGAAAAATGGATTCCATATTTTGAATCATAATTTCAAAAAACATTAATTGGTACCTTTTATTTTTGGACATTATGAATAGTAACTTTTGTAATTTTTATTTACCATAGTTAAAGGTAAATTGAGTAAATTATGATACAAAACAATATAAAAGATAATAAAATTACCCCAACACCTAAAAATATCCTATTGGATGAATAAAAGTTGACCCATATCACCAAAGTGTTGGAATTGATTCATTTTATGGACTTTTATCCATGAAAGTGATGTAATTATTATTATAACAAAATAAAGTAACAATATATCACTCTCTTATCTCTTATAAGTATAATAATTTTAATGTAGTGATAAAATTGATTAAACTTTGAAACAAAATATTATAAATACATATATGTAAATTATCTACAATATGTGATTTTTTTTAGAATTTTTAGAGATTATATAATTACCATAAATATTGACACAATAGTGATAGACTGATTATTTTATTAATAAATATAAATCAAATGATATTATAATTACTAAAATAAATAAAATTTGAGAAAATTTAGGGAATACACGAATTTTATAGATTAAGGTGACATATTGGTGATGATTTACATAATTTTTTTCAAACTTATCTTTCATTTACGATATTTTTAGAATGTCAACTAATGAATAGTGTAAAAATTGATACTATTGGTATTTTAAAATATAAAATATTTTTATTAACTGATATTAAATTCCTAAAAATATGATATTTAGAAAACTAGTTAATATAAGTCCAAATATGTCACAAATGTTTTTTTTTGGGTCTATTGATATTTTATGGTAAATAAATTACCCCATAAAGTGTAAATAAAAAGATATCACGGTAAGATTAAAAAGGGTAAAATAAAGGTTAAACCAAAAATATAACGGTAAAAAAATATAAAAAACTTGTCCAAAAATTATTGGATTATAGTTATTGATACTTAAATCATCTTATCTTAAAATAAAATTATTTTTGGATCATTTTTTATTGAAATTAAATTTCTAATAAATTAATATTTCTAGACTTTCCTAAAGTACCTCGCCTCCCTCTTATAAAAGGCCAAAACTTCTACCCACAAAACACACACCACTCAAGATCCTTGTTTCATCCAAATTCTCCTCAAATAATCTCCCAACATCCCTCCCTTCCTCCTAGAATCCTTACCTTTGGATGAAATAAATTCACTAAATACTTTGGCTCATATAAAAATAAGTTACCCAATTTAGAGGTAACATCATCTCTGAAGTTCCATTCTTTTATTTTCTTTATTCACTCCCTATGCTCTTCTTATTCATTTATTACATAAAAAAACAGTATCCTAAGTATACTAATATGTTTTTATGAGAATTATTCAAACTAAAATTACACACACCTCCATCTAATGGATACTAACATATTGTTTATATGGATGGTGAACTACTATCTCACAAAATGATGATTGTTAAATCTTCTCCTACCACCTCTCATGGTGTCCATTATGATGGAACTATAATTATAAATTATATTAATTATATTTATATTTTTCCTATTCTTCTATAATTTTTATTTACAATATACCTTTATGCTTTCCATAATGTGTAAATAAGATAATTTCATTTGAGGAAGTGCAGACTACCGCCCCTTCAAAGTTATATGACTCATTCATACCATACGTGGAACGTATAAAGGATGAAGTTAATTAACTTATTTAACATATATAAATATATATATTATAATATAATTATAACATACCTATGTATCATTTAGTTTTCATTCTTTTAATATGACAAATAAATGAATGGAGCGTTCTAGTGTACGTACGACCTACCATCTCCATAAATGGTGCATTTAATTTCACATCTCCAAATACTATGTATTATTATAAATAAATATATATATATATATATATATGATATTTATGTGTTATTTAAATCATGAATATAATTATGGAGATTAAGTACTTATAACTATATGGATAATTTACATAATAATAGGCTCGTTTTTTACTCAACTACCGAACATCGACAAAACATCCGATATGAACTTAAATAATTATGTGATTTATAACATGATAATAAGTAATGTAAAATGAATAATAAAATTGAAAATGGTTCTGAAAAAAAATAAAAATTAACATAATTTTATTATTCAGTAATAAAATGAACTAACGAGACAATTCAAACTTGAGGTAAGGGACTTCGTCTCAATCCCCTTTCATTGAGGTATATCTTAATATTGTGAACCGTTATTGTCCTATAAGGTGTATATATGACCTATTTGACATATTATATCATGAATCAAATTCTTCTCAAGATATTATAATTTTTTTTAATGTTATTCTTTAATTATTATTTTTCAAGTATTTTCTCAAGTGGTAAGGGACTTTTTAACTAAAAAATTATTTTAAATGTTATAAATATTTACTCTTATAAATATTTCACATTAATGTCCATGTTTTCAAAATTTATTTAATGATTTTTTATATGAACATCAATATTTTAAAATGATAACTTATTTCAAAATATTCAAAGTGTTATGGGAAACTTTGATTCTAAAATCTCTTTATTAAATTTTTTAAATGGTTTTGGAAATGGATTGATATTTCAATACCATGAATTTATTTCTTATAATTTATGAGTGAAATATTGATAATTTAAATCTTTTATGTGTTATCATTATGTAATGGTACTTGGATTTTTGATGGGTGGTTCTGTGATAAACCAAATATGGGTGGTTCCGTGATAAACCTAGGGTGGGTGAGCCTATGATAGCTCATCAATGCATTGGTTAATGTGACAGAGGTAAATGATAAAGATTCTCCTAAGAGATTTAGGAAATATACTATGATGAGTCTTCCAAACTTAACCATGAAGGTTACACCATATGTACTTGTGAAAGATACAATGTAAGTATGTTATGGATGCCACAAGTTACCTTTGTGATTTATGATTTTCTATGAGTTATTCATAAATATTATGATTTCATGAGGTATGTTAAATAACTTATATTTTTTTAGTATAAATTATGATTTCATTGATTTTTATGTTTTCATGGAAAAAAATTTTCTTTCCGTATTTTATTTTTTTTACATTGCTTTTTCTTCTCATCCTAGGTTTTTCAAATGTTTTCCACAGGGCATTAGGATGGGTATGAGAAAGGAATAATTCAAGAAGATTTTTATCAAGAAAATAATTCATGTTTTATTTATGGAGTATTATTATTGTAAAAAATTGGATAGATTATAAGTGTCTAATTTGTAATATTTGAGATGTAATTTAATAGTTATGGCCTAATTCTATAAAACACTAAACCTGAAAAGATCCTCAATGTGAAAGAAAGTAAATTCTAGATTAAAACTCAAGATTATGTAATTTTTAATGTTGGTGTAAGAGGTCGGTTTAGATAACTTTAGATGTTAGGGTGTTATTTAAGCATTAGTGGCAAGTATTATATAACCACAGTGGTTAGAAAATTTGAAAGAGTTATAGTTATTTTAGATAAATTGAATGAGTTTAAGATAACATGAATGAGTATATTTTAGTGTTTACCCTCCTCATAAGATAGTATATGGTGATTTTATTGATATACTCACACATAAATTTTTGGTTTTAGTAAATGGATGGATCTAGTAGGCACCAAAGTAATAATGGGTGTGAAGGAAATGGTGGTGGTTCTTTGATTAAGAGACTGAATGAAATGGGGGATGAAATGAGAACTCTTGTGGTTATTTTAAACTAACTATCAGCAATGATGATTGTCCACTTAAACCTTGGTGAGTTATCTAATGGATCATATATGATAGAAAATAATCATTGTGGAAGCTCAGGTAATAATCGTAAAGGTAAGTATATTCAACAACGTATGTGTCAAGGATATAGAAAGAAACACTTACGGAAATGCTTTAATGGTATGGGACGATATTATAGAATTGTTAATTAAGGTTATAAAGAAATAACTTTCCATGAAAAAACAATCATTCAGTTGACTCAAAGAATGGGAAATAAGTTCCTTCTGAGGAATCAATTGAATGTTTTAAATGTGGGGAGCATGGTCATTATGAAAAAATATGTCATGCGAAGAAGGTACGAGAGTGGGATTAATAGGACCATACAAATATAAGTCTTCCAATACCTAATTCCATCCCAATTGAAGATGAGGAAACCAAAAATGGCCTATGAAAGGGATGAATTATTTCAAAGCTTTTTTTGACATTATTGAATCATAGGTCATGATTAATGTTTTTGTTTGTAGGAAAGAAGTATTATATAATAAGTTGTAAAAACATGGTTAAAGAATCATGAAGAATTCTGGATGATTAAGATGTCTACATTTTATAAATTTGAGATTTATGTTAGATCTATGGGTGATTAAATGTTTAAATGTATTAATGATCTTTTGTTGATGGGAATACTTTGGAAGACTTTTCTCTAGTATGTGTAACACTGATTTTTGTTATCTAAAAATTCTATTTTAGGATGAATTACCTTTTCTTTTATGGACATACTTATAAAGGTAACCATTAGGTTTTATATGATCCTTGATTTTGAGGTAAATATGGGTTATTGAATTTTGAGATGAAAAATGGAAGGCATGAGATAAAAATTAGGTTAAATAATTTTATAGTTATTTTGTATGATTTTATCTCATTTTGGGAATGTTTTAAGAATTATATAGTTTTAGAAAAATGACAACATGCAGGAATGGTGACAACTCGTCGCAACGGACAAGGCCGTAGGAATCGAACCCGCAACTGAAGTGTGACAAGGCTTTATCACCTACCACTATCCTATGTGATGTCCTTGGTTAGTATGAAATTTAATTTTTAGGTTAATGAGATTATGGAATCATAATAAGTTAATTTTTGGAACTTATGTTTTATCAAATGAATATACTTGGTATTATAAAATGCTTTTGTGATTAAATGATAATGTTATTTCGGATGATGTTCAATATTTTGGGGAACTTTACATGATTTTTTGAAGGAAAAGATAAATTACTAATCAATTAATTTGGGATTACAAAGCCAATCCGGGAAAGAGTTCACCCAACAATGATTACCCCAATGTAAATAGAATACTATAGAATTTTATTTGGGGAATAAAAGTTAATTATATTTTGGGAATAATCTATGATTTTAATTGTGTAATTATGTCAATTTGGGTTATTTATGGAAATGATTAACCTATCTTGTAGAATTTTTTATTAGGTTAATTATTTTTTGGTTTATGAAATTAAGAGTGATTTATTTTATTTGGAGATAACTATTAAAATTTAACTTGGAAGATTATGTGATTAAATCCTTCTGATTTTTTGGTTTTGGTCTTAGTTTGTATTATTTTTAAGAATTTTAAGGATAGTTACAGGTTGAATGGTCTATGTTGAACTTATGGTTTACAATTTAATCTTAGAGATTAAAAGTAATCTTTCTTCTTATAAAGGATTGCTCTTTTTGGGAATTAACTTCTCAAGTACTAACCATTTTGGTTTTGATTAATGTTTCAAGACCAAAGAAATAAGTGGATAATGTTTTTTGGATTATGTTATTCAATTGAACTTGATTATAGTGCTTTATGTGTGAAATATTCATCTTTAATACTCATCGTTTGAAGAAAAAGATGAGTTTTTGGTGGAAAGTGACTAAAGGATGAAACTCTACTTGTCAAGTAAGTATAAGTACTTATGTTACTATTTAATGATGTAAATAAATTCTAAAAATCTAGGGAAAATATCAGGAAACCAAAAGGATACCCTAGTACCTTATTTAATGGTTAATCAAATGGTCCCTTATGTCATCATATATTTACTTCTTTATGAATGTTAACTTTTTCCTCATCATATTTTCTATTACTCCCCATCAGAACATGACACATAGTTTTTATTCCATATCCATGTTTTCCTATACGGAATCATAGTATGTGTTATCATAGGTCACCTTTGTACTTAAAATTCATTATTTTAAATTGGAGGTTTTATTGACTCTTTTTCTAATGCAGGATTTCCTTGAAATTACTGAACCCAATTTAAAATTGCGAGAATGCAATTTCTAAAAGGGAGAAGGATGTAACATCCCATGTAATTATAGAATAATAAGTTTTTATATCTATTAATATTTATTAATTATATAGTTTTTTTACCATAATGATGATTCTATCTTAGATATCATATTCTACCTGAAATAACGAGTTTCCCCAAAATCTTATATTGCACACAACACTGAATATTACTGAAAAATAACAAAATATTATTATTATTATTTTAAATAGTAGTCAACGCCTAGCTGTTGTATTGGAGATAATTAATAGAACAAACTATACTAGGATTAAACATGTTTATTAAATTTTTTTACATTTATACAATAAAATTTAGAGGCTTAAAATGAGAATGAATCCAATTTTAAGCATAAAATACTCTAATATTTTTTAAAGATAGTTTAGTGCCTTTTGATAGAGAACCCATTTTAAATATATTTACTGCCACTTTTCTAAGTTCTCTTTTAAAATATAAACTTTTTATTTAGAAGCGGCACATCCAAATTTAATTTGGTTAAAGTTTTGGTAATATTTGGATTAAGTTCATTTCTTAATCAATAGTGAAAAACACTGCATTTTAATTCAAAACTGACTTCTCGTCTAATTAATTTATATAGTTATATTGTCATATTCATTGGTTTTAATGTGTAATTGTATTATGTTTTTAAAATTTAATACAATTTTAGTCATTCTATGTAATTTAAAAATTAAATTGGATATAAAAACAAGTCCATCTTTTGATAGTTAATTTACTTCTTAAAAACCCACTTATTGGTTTTGACAATGGGAATTAATTTTTAATTAATATCTAAAAATTAATTTTTTTGAAATTTTCAAAATGGATTCCATATTTTGAATCATAATTTCAAAAATTTTTAATGGGTACCTTTTATTTTTGGACATTATAAATAGTAACTTTGGTAATTTTTATTTACCATAGTTAAAGGTAAATTGTGTAAATTATGGTAACAAAAAATATGATAAGTATAATAAAATTACCCTAACACCAGAAAAAACCAATTGGATGATTAAAATTAGACACATATCACCTAAGGGTTGGAATTGATTCATTTTATTGACTTTTATCAATGAAAGTGATGTAATTATTATTAAAACAAAATGAAGTGACAATATGTCACTCTTTTATCTCTTATAAGTATAATAATTCTAATGTAGTGATAACATTGATGAAAATTCAAAAATAAATATTCTAAAAAAATATAATGAAATTATCTAAAAATGTGGATTTATTTATAATTTTTAAATATTATATAATTACTATAAATATTGACACAATGGTGATAGAGTAATTATTTTAAAAAGAAAAATAAAAAAATAATATTATAATTACTAAAATAAATATAATTGTAGAGAATTTATGGAATCCACGAGTTTGATAGATGAAGTTGACATGTTTCTAATGATTAAAAGAATTTTTTTAAAGCTTATCTTTATGTTATGGTATTTTAAGAAAGTCAACTAATGAATAGTATAAAATTTGACACTATTGGTATTTTAAATTATAAAATATTTTATTAAAATATAATAAATTTATAAAAAACTAAGATTTGGAAAAATGGTAAATAAAAGTATAAATATTTCATAAATTTCATTTTTGTGGGTATTTTGACATTTATGGTAATTAAATTATCCCAAAAGGCGTAAATAAAATGATATCATGATAAGATTAAAAAGGGTAAAATAAGGGTTAAACCAAAAAGATAAGGATAAAAAAATATTCCAAACTTTTATAAAAATTATTTGATAATTCTTATTGGATCCAATATAATCTTATATTCTAATAAAATTAGTTTTGGATAATTTGAAATCGAAATTTAACTTATAATAAATTAGTATTTCTAGATATTTTTAAAGTACACCTCCTCCCCCTTATGAAAGGCCACCACTTCTACCCACATAACACGCACCTCTCAATCCCATTTTATCTTAAAACTTATGCCAATATAATATCCAAAAATCCATCCCTTAATCCTATAAGCCTTACCTTGGGTTGAAAGAAATTCATGAAATCATTTTTCCTCAAATCAAAAGTAATTACCCGATTTAGGGTAATGTCTTCTATCATATTCATTTATTTTATTTTCCTTATTCAGTCCCTATGCTCTTATTATTATTTTGATACATAAAAACACCAGTATCCTAAATATACTAGGATTTTTTTATGAGAATCATTCAAACTAAACTTACACACACTTCCATCTAATGGATATGAACATATTGTTTCTGTGGGCGGTGAACTACTGCCTCATGAAATAATGATTGTTCAATCTTCTTCTTCCACCTCTCATGGTGGCCATTATGATGAAGCTATAATTATATATGACAAATATTATATTTATATTGACCCTAATCTTATGTAATTTTTATTTACTATATACCTTTATGCTTTCCATAATGTGTAGGTACGTTAATTTCATTTGAGGAAGTGCAGACTACTGCCCCCTCAAAGTGATACGACTCATTCATGAAATACATGGAATGTATAAAGGATGGAGTTAATGAAATTATTTAAAATATATTAATTATATATATTATAATATAATTATAATATACCTATGTATCATTTAGGTTTCATTCTTTTAATATGAAAAAAATTAATGTAATGTTCATGTGTACGTACGACCTACCTTCTCCATGAAAGATTCATTTAATTTCTCATATACAAATACTATGGTTTATTATAAATAAATATCTATATATATAGAGAGAGATATATATGTTATATTTATGTGTTATTTAAATCATTAATATCATTCTGGAGCTGATTTACTTATTACTACATGGATAATTTACATAATAATAAGATTGTTTTTACTCAAGTACCGAACATCAACAAAATGTCTGATATGAACTTAAATAAATATGTAAATAATCCCATGATAATAAGTAATATAAAATGAATAATAAACTTTAAAAGTTTCTGAAACAAATATAAATTAACCTATTTTAATTATTTATGAATATAAAGATTGAACCAGACAAGTTGGACTCGAAGTAAGGGACTTCATCTCAATCCCCTTTCATTGAGGCATATCTTAATATTGTGCACCTTTATTATCCTATAAGGTGTATATATGAACTTTTGACATATTATATCAGTAATATTATTTTTCTCATGATAGTATAAGTTTTTTTTAATTTTATTCTTCAATTATTTTTATTCAAGTATTTTCTCAAGTGGTAAGGGACTCTTTAACTAAAACATTATTTTAAATGTTCTAAAGATTTCTTCTTCAAAATAATTCTCATTAATGTCAATGTTTTCAAAATGGTCATACAGATTTATTTATATGTACATTAATGTTTTAAAACTATAATTTATTTCAAAATTTTCAATGTTGTATGGTACACATTGATACGAAATTCTATTTATTAAATATTTTAAATGGTTTTGGAAATGGATTGATATTTCAATACCTTGAATTGATTTCTTGTGATTGAAAAGTGTAATGTTGATAATTTAAATATTTTTTGTGTAATGATTATTTAATGGTACTTGGGTATTTTGATAGGTGGTTGGTTACATGATAAACCAAATATGGGTGGTTTCATGATAAACCTTGGGCTAGTGAGCCCGTGATATCTCTTCAATCCATTAGTTAACATGATAGAGGTAAACGATAATGTTTCTCCTAATAGATTTAGGTAATATACTATGATGGGTATTTCAAACATAACCATGAAGGTTACTCTATATTTAGTTGTGAAAGCTAAAATGTAAGTATGTTATGGATTTCAAAAGTTACCTTTATGATTTAGGATTTTCTATGAGTTATTCGTAAATATTATGATTTCATGAGGTATGTCAAAGATTTTATGTTTTTTGAGTAGAAAGTGTGATTTAATTGACTTGTATGTATTCATGGAAAAATGTTTTATTTCCGTATTTTATATCCCTTGCTGGGATTTTTATGCTCATCCCAAGTTTTTGAAATGTTTTTTATAGGGTGTAGGGATGGGTAATAGAAAGGAAGAATTCAAGAATATTTTTATCAAGAAAAGAATTGTTGTTTTATTTATGGAGTTTTATTGTTGTAAAACAAATTGGATAGAGTAGAAGTGTCTACTTTTTAATATTTGAGATGTAAGGTAATATTTATGGCCTAATTCTCTAAAACTCTAAACCTGAAAAGATCATCAATGTAAAAGAAATTAAATTCTTGATTAAAAATCTATATTATGTAATGTTTAAGACTGGGGCCTTATAGTGGTGATGGAAAAAATATATCACACCATGCAGGCATTAGTATTAACAACACATGAACGCTATCTTTTGTTTTTATTAATAGATAGGGTTTATGAATAAACAGTAGTAATATAATTAATTTAATAACATTAATGTATGCAAATGAAAATGTAAGCCTTTTTTAGTGTGGATATAATACATTTTAATGAAAATAATTAATATAAAAAACTATGTAGTTGATAATACTCATTTTAGTCCCCTAAATATAAATTTTGAGACTCCTTGAATATGATGCGAATAGGCTATCTAAGTTTAACCAAAATCTTATGTTCCTAGGAGAGGGTTCTACATAAAGTATAATTTTATATTTTAATGGATAAATTTGATTGTTTTGTGAGTTTTGATATTGTGAAGATATTATGCTTTTATAAGTGAAATAATTAGTATATTTGGGAATAAATATTACATTTTCAACAATGTATGGTTTATATTCAAATGTAATAGGACATAAAATGGAGAAATGGGGGAAATGAGTGTGTCAAAATTAACCTCATCCAATCCTTCTCAAATCAACATTGAATGATTAATTTCATTTTTATTTAAATTTTTTCTTTTTACAAAAACATACTTTTACCTTTCAAATTAATTTTAGAAAATGGTAACTAATATTATTAACAATGATAAAGATTCATATTTTACCTACTTTGTTACTTCTAGTTTCCAAATAAAAAAACATTTTATGAAATAAAAAATTTTATCTGAGTGAAATGTTATTTTTAAAATAAACACTTTTTATCTTGTGAAAATTGTTTTTAGAAAAGTAATGTTTCTAGGATTTAAATATATATATGATAATTTTATATTAGATAGTGATTTTAATGATAAAATTCATTTTTTGTTAAAATAAATAAATTATATATGGCTTATATTTTAACACAAAATTGAATCTCCATTGAAAAATACTTGATTGCATGAAAAGAGAAAAAGATTTTTATATTAATGTAACATTTTATTTAGTTGTAAAAATCCTTTCCAATTATTTTTCATGTTCAAATATTTTCAAAATTTACAATGTTATGACTAAAATTAAAAGTTTATAACCTAATTTTTTTTATGAATTTCATGGTCATGATTATGTAGTTGTAAATTTATAAAAATTTCATGTTTTGTAAAAAACATATTTTTTACTAAAAACAAGCCTTTTTAGAAAAGGATAAAAATTATTACTAAATAAATTTTGATATAGGTGATTAAAAAATAAATCTCATTTTTATTAATTTCAAATTCCGAAATTTATGTATTCAATTTTCTAATAAAATCATAAAATATAAATTGAATAATTTTTTTATATATAAAATTAATTTCCCAAATATAATATGTTATTATTATTATTTCATATCAATTACTGACAACATTTTTGTTAATAAATTATTAATATCAAGTAAAATTCATCATTAATCATACTTTTATTGAAATAATAATTGTAACATGTAAAAGAAAATTTCTAGGAAAATATTTTTTTTATAAATAAAAAATGATCTAATTTTTCATTTTAGGTAAACTAAATGAATTTTGTTAATATTTAAATTAAAATGTATTATTACATAAATATATATAATACATTAATTGGTTTCTCCTATTCATTCCATCTAGTTATATAGCTGGGTTTTTTTATAGTTTTACTTGAATATTCATATTTTATCTAAACTTTTCATAGATTAATTTATGTTTTTTCTTGTGTGAATAGAATTCTATCAAGAATATTGACTAAATTAATTTTTATCATATATTAAGATCCTAGGGAGTTACATATAATCTGATGGGTAGGTTTTTTTCAATATAAAAATCTTAATTAATTTACAATTTATTTTGAAACAACATGCCATGTATGGTAGTAAAAATTTTCTTGCACTTGATTATAATTAAAGGAAGTACATTCCATGTATAATAATGAAGTTTCAATGTTGTCTTAAATAACATACTAACTTCATGGAATGACTAATGTAACTATATGTCATATAATTCATAACAAACTATGAATTCTTAATGGAGTGTAAGGATATAGTTAAAAACTTAGACAATACATATCGTAGTCACATTACATGTGTGTGATAATTCACATATTATAATATTTTAGGTTTCATGATGATTTGATTCTATTACACATGTATTTTTGGAATAAAATGTATATAGGCCAAGTATTCCTTTACTAAAATCCTTGTAAATAAAAAATTCAAAATAAAATTTATTTATTTAAAATTATTACAGAATGAGAACGTTATCTATCTATAATAAATAATTTATTTATAATTATGATAATAAATAAATAAATAAATATTTCCATTGATTATTAATTCAGGTGAAATTTAAATAAATTTGTCATGATTAGAAATGGATTCTAGCCAATGAATGATTATAACATCATTTAATGTATTTGATTGATCATGAATTTAACTAACCAATATATGTTTTTTGTTTATTATAATTTTATATATATTACATTGTTTTTTATAGTGATAAATGTTTTACTAAATTAATATTATGATCAGTTTATCACCCTCCCCATATTTAATATTTAAGGTGTATCGTGTCTATGATTTCATTCTTGTATACCATTTCCCCATACCATTGGTTCCCCTACCCTATGAGAGAGTACAAAATATGTAAAGGATTAATTTATAGGGTAAATACAAGGTTTAGAACATGTTCCATGGAGAAACTAACTATGATGATATATATGCATATATTGGGATGATTTAGCACAATCCAAGATTGAATCATTGAGTTTTTTCCCAAATGGTTAGAGGTTCTCTTATCATATACTTGATAAACACACAATTGTAAATCTCGTGATGTGTAGTACATGCTTACTTAATTATTTATGGATAATTATATATATGATGTTAATATAAATGACATACTAAAATTAAATAAAAAGTATGAAATTTGGAATAAAATAAATGGATAATGAAAAAATAATTTATCAAAAAATGGTTAATTAATTATGTAAATTCTTTATAATAAATAACATAAATTTAGAGGATAAAATTATGACTTTTAATAAATAATATATAAAATCAATAAAAAAATTATTATCTAATTAAAACCTTAAATTTATTATATTCTCAACGAAACCGAAGTTCATTTTTTTTATCTAAATACATTGTGCTATCAATTATCTACCAATTCAAACAAAAGTTTTGGGTCACGATAACAAAGTGGTAATAAAAAAATTTCATCAAAAGAAAGACTTGGTTCTTATTAGAGTCAAGTATTTAGGAAATGTGTGTTGTTATTTTTATATTGTGAATTCCAATCAATTGATAAAGTAACATAATTATTGTGGAGTTGGAATGAAAAAACTACATTAATATCAAAAAATAACATGTATTGATAAACTCTTATCTATGAGATAGGAAACATGGATCCTTTCTACTATAATGTCCTTTATACTAGAAATTTCAAATCCAATGGTGATGGATATTGGGATTTAATAATATAATTAACACTAGTCAAATAAAATATTTTACCCCACACATGGTAATCAAATATAATGTACTAAAACATTCTTTTATGTTTGTTTAAGATATTTAAATATTTAATGAACATGTTATCCATGTGATCAATTTTGTAGAAATAAAATCTCCTCACTGAGGAGAATTTATTGGATTTGTATATTTTCTTGCACATTTTACTATTTCAAGAGCCAATGATATGAATGTATGAGTTGCATATTCCATCCAATAATGTTATGATCTATAATGAGGATGAGCATGATATTTTATTAATGAACATAGACAATATATTAGGTGTACAATGATTGATGGCATCATATCTGTGTTATGAAACTGAAAATATTAATGAACACATGAAAACATATGACATGTTATCAGCCCTCTATGATCTTTATTAGGAGGGATCATGATAGGATAGATATAACGCCTCTATGTCATATTAAATTTCAAACACGGATAGGGTTAAATGATAAGAACTTATGCAGTAAAAATATATTTATTTTTTGAGTATATAAACATCTTGGATTTCAAGATAACCATAGAGTGTTTCATAGATATAATACAATCCTTATTATCTTAAGCATCAATATGTTTTTTTCCTATTTTCATATAAATTGTTTATAGAGGACTATACCATATTTCAAAATCATGATTACCTAAATATATATATACATTATTGGAAAAAGCATTCAATACATACGCTGAATAAGATGAAATTTCGTACATCCACCCTATTATGAAATGGGGGACTGCAAGCCTAACATCTTTGATGATCGTACAGAATAACTATTTTTTTCAAGAATATCCTAAAGAAGGTTCATGCTCAGAAAACTCTTCACCATAAAACAAAGTCAATCATTAAGGATACCATCCCATTGTATGTAGAAAACCACTTTGGATAGGCTAACTGCATTCCAAAATCCATGTCCATGTGAAGAGGATATAAAAGGTGGGTGTTTCTTAATAAGGGTGGTACCTGGTGTATATGGGGGGCCACATGAAGGTTTTTCCAGCTCCACTACCTAGAAATATTGTCCTCTAGAAACTACTTGGTTGTTATGTTATAGTAAAAGTTGCATACAGGGTTACATGGATTGACTTGGACACCCAGGGCCAGCCTATGTGCTCCTTATTCTAACTATGTTCATCAATCCATGTCTTTTATATGGTTCTACACAACTACCAGCCTAATCAATTTACCCTTGGATTATATGTCAGGTCCTCCCACATGGGGTCTTAGTCATGTGAATTTATCACATGATATGGATTCCTAGGGTGGGTCACATGATGTTTGGACCCATCCACATGGCATATGGGATAATCAACATGACATGTGATTTATAATTCACCAAAACCATACTTACTCCATTGAGTGGGGTTACAAAATGTATGTTCATTAGACTATACACATTGTACTCACGTTTTTCAATGAAACTATAGGATCTTCATGTGTTTTCAAGATCTGAAAATCCAGCTGTGATTTCCAAAATTTGACAATCCAAAATAGTTTAGGATGTTTTCAGCAATCAGATGTCATCCTTCTGTAGATGAGAAATAGTTTTCACCAGTTCACACATATCTCTCATGTGTAAGTATCTCCTCCATTCTCTAGTTCTTGATCAACGAGTGCATATCAACTTAAATTGTAACCTAAATACTAAAATGTAACATAATTAGTTTTAAAATCTCAAATCTATTAATCATTTCAAAATCCACCATGAATTTGGGGGTTTAATTACACTCCAAACCTTCTAGGAAATGTGAAACCGTAACGGCATGGGGAAATAGAGAATAATTAAAAGAATTTATGAGGAAGAGAAGATAAAAAAATTGATTCCATCACTTCAAAATATTTCTAGGACTACAGTCAAAAGAACAGGGTATACAAGGTTAATGAATGTTTCATGGAAGTATTAAATTTTATAAAATAGTAAATGAATTTTCAAGGCTCATGCAAAGAAAAAATAAATTGTAGATCTAATAAAACCTATCAAAAACATTCTTTAAAAATTTAATCAAACAAAAAAACATAATTGAAGATCTCTACATCAATTATGGATTGATTGGTTTTTTGGAACATGTTCTCTAGTGATAGATAATATAATATGTGTTTGTTGTTTCTTGATCCACCTTGATCCAGTCTATATTCATCATTCAATGTTGATCCATCAATGAATAATGTTCACATCCCTTATCTAATATCTTGAAAAGGGTTATGTGGTTACCCCTAGTAAAATAATCAAAAGTGGGTACTCATAAAGGATTTTAAAAATAAGCCCATTTAAAATAAAATAAAATATTTATTTATTTTAATGAAATAGAACACCAATGAATGCATTTATCAGACATCCCACATGGACCAGTATTAGATCATGCTTAGGGTAAGCACCATGATCCATATTTAATAGTGGTAAAATATTTTTTATTCATTGTTACATTTAATATATAAATTCATTTTTTTATTAAAATAACATGTGTGTGATGTTAATATATTTAATATGTTTATAAAATTAATTCTACACTCATAAAACATTGGAATCTCATTATATAACAGTTCATAGCTCTGAAAATATTCCTAAAAATATTTCAATGTATGAAAAGGGAAATACATAGTCTCTTCTTTATTCACTTCTTAAAAATATATCATCCCTCAAAAATGCAATCAAAACACAATAGAGAGGATATTGAGCCTGCATCAGGATCTCCAACTTCAAGGAGATTTCCTTAATTCTCACATTTTTCCATAAAATTTGATCCAAGGAAATGGTCTTTCCAAATAGGATCCCCTCATGTTAATCCTCAATCTCTATCAATTACTCTGTGAAGTTGGGTCTATCCTCAGATTCTAGATCACCCCAGTTAATAATGTGCATAGGATAATGAATGTATATCTTAAACTAAAAAATATAATTTATTTTATACTCACTCTATAACTATGGGTGTATGTTTATGAGTAAAATAAACTCTCCAACCCATTGAAAAATATTTAATAAACTGATAATCCTTATGGATATCATTTATCCCCATAGGAATAACTAAAATCTAGATCATTGGGAGTCCCTCAACATAACATAGTTACCATGATTGAACTATGGGAAACTTTTATATTGATCTATTCAGTATTCCTATTGACTTTATGCTATCATCGTAGGCTCATGGATCTCCTTGATATTCTTCATCATTACCTATAAAATTTGTGGCCTAACAAGATATACCTCCCCAATCTCATTCCAGCGTAAGGGTAGCCTATAGGGTCTCCCTTGCATGCCATGTAAAGGTTTTATACTGATATTAGATCGATATATATTATTATAAGAAGACTACAACAATGATAATATATCATCCACACTCTAACCAAAGTCTAACACACAGTCTCTTAGTATATCCCCCAATACCTATATAGTTCACTTGGTCTGCCCACCTTTCATGGGGTGAAATGTCTCACTTGTCTATAACTAAGACCTGAATGCCTCATGTGGGACTCTCCAAAACTATTACATAATCAAAAAGTCATGGTCAAAGACAATATTTAATGGAAACTTGTAAAGGAAGATAATATCCAACACATACAACTTCTTAAAAATATCCACCTAACTGTTCTTTTTAATATAGAGGAAATGCATTGAATTTTAAAGTCAATCAAATATCAACACAATAGAATTGTGGAATATCATTATCCATGTATTACCTATGAAAAATTACATGAAAATTAAATCCTATTTCAAATCTAGAATCTCAAAAGGCTACAATAATCTTACCCAGTTCTTGTGCTCAAACTTGACCTATACCATGTGAGACACCAAGTGATGAACTCAAAAACACTCCACCTCATTCTATCCCACCATAAATACCTCTAATGTTCCTTGCACATATTCCATATGTTATGATGTATATCTACACTAGATGTGTGAAACTCCCTCATCACATTCTCTCACAATGTGACTGGAACCACTGTTTATCCCAGGAAGAGGATTATGTGATTCCATAATTAATAGAATCCATTTAGTGAATATTTTGAGAATATATAAACAAATAGGACCTTATAATAAATGTAATAAAAATAATCCCCCCTCACGCACTGGAGAGGTTATAGAGTAAACACCATCGACTAATGATAATATATACCCATTTTCTTCACTTGGGTTAGCTGCAATGAATCCAACTACTCAGACACTTCCTCCACCAAACTAGAATGAGAGTTCTTACTAAGGGAATCTATAAACACATTTACCTTCACATTAGTATAAAATATCTCAAATTCATATTTTTGTAGGAACTAAAAATAATTGCCTCTATATTAGGTTCATATCTCTCTGTATAAAGACATACATGTGATAATTATGTTCAATGTAAATATCAATCCTCTCTCCCATAATATTATGCCACCATATCATTAGATTGAAGACTATTTTTGGAAAATCTGGGTTGCGAGTCACATAGTTTGTCTTCTCTAATCCCAACTACCTCCACCCATATCTTTCCACTACCTACATCTACATAAACATGCAGTTGATCACATATCCATTGGAATTGCAATATACCAGGTACTCCACGCCCTAATCTCATTGTCTCAACATTAGATCACTCGTCAACTATAGACTCAACTTCTCAAAGGATCACTAACTTTCTTAGTCTTGGTAATTAGAATCCTGTTAAATGTTAGGTTGTTCAAAGGTGTTGGAGTCTTAGGGAAGTACACTATGAATATCCTATAGTTCCATGCCAATACAAGAAAACACTTCACCATCAACATAATCTTAGGTGGCTCCCATGAAATCATTGTATCAATCTTCACTAGGTCTAAATCTAATCCATGATCAGAAAGGATATTCCATAGCATTTGAACCTAATAGATCCATAACCAGAACTTAAAGAGCTTTCCATAAAGTGATTTCTCCTAGAGTAAGTCAAGTAATATCTAGAAGTGCTCTGTATGCTCCTCCATTGTATAGAGTATATGAATATTTCATTGATTGAGAAAATTGTAAATAATTCCATTTATGGTTAGATGATTAGGTTAATCAGAGACCTAAATATAGTGGGGGTGTTCATCACACCAAAAGTAATCACTAGGAACTCATAAATTCAATATTGAAATTTGAATTCCATCTTTAGAATATCAGCCTCACGAACACTGAACTGGTAGTAACCAAACCTTAAGAAAATCTTCTTGAATTATCTTGACCCTCTCAATTCATAAAATTGGTCATAAACCATTATCAAGTTGTACTTTCTCATTATCTTGGAATGGAACAGTTGATAATAATAAATAAAATGAAATAACTTCCTATCAAACATTTTGATGAACAAAGCTAGAGTATCTATAGCATCCCGCCTTTTTATAACATAACTTTCATTACATTAAACAAAACCGAGGATCTTTAGGGTTTAGTGTCTTGGAAACCAGGAATTTAATACATAAAAACATAAAACATTCTTCTTAAACACTTGAAAGTATTATCCTTATGGTCATCCAAGGTTCATTACTGCATCTCATTACCTGGGGACATACATCAAAGGAAAGGGTGAGCAGAAGGCCCAGTAAGGGAAACAAGGGGAAACATTTAACATGTGAAATTGAGATACATTAATAAAGTCATGAAAAAGAACTTTAAGTCATGAGAAATAAATCATGAGGAATATCATAATATAAATAACGTATTTCATAACTTGAAGATGTGGCTACAACATTTACCTTAGACAATCATTTCTGTTTCACCAAGGTCCATCCCCAAGGTGTCATTAAAAAAATTACCAAGGTTATTCACCAAGGTATCGTTAAAATTGTAATCCCTATAGATTACAACATTACCTAATGCATTAGAGTGATATCAGGGTGCACCCTTAAATTTTTATTTATAATCATGTGATACACATATACCATCATCAAAAATTTCATAAATAACCCATATATCATAAAAGAAATGGGTTTCATTTCATAATCATAACGTTTTAAAAACTGCTTTTAAGACATGATCTTTATGTCATTTTAAACCCACGGAAAAGAAAAGAGGGTTTCATGTATATAAATCCCAGAATTAAAATAGAACATTTTGATATATATGTGAATACCCCTGTATAAGAAAGATCTTTGAGTATTCACTAAAAAAATAAAATAATTTGAGAAAAAAGAAAAAGACATTTTCAGACGAAAAATTCTGTAGCATAACGGCTATGTTATAGGGTTTTAAAAACACTGAAAAGAGATGGGACATAGGTTACCCACTCATAAATGATCCACAAAACAATATAAGGACAGAATATAAAGGATATAAAAACATGGTAATGAAATTTGAAAAACATACCATATGAAATGAAAAAATTGAAAGGAAGACAAAAATAATATTTCTCTTGTAAAATTCAGCAGCCTAACTGCGTCACTTAAAACTTCAAAAAATTGAATTGATGAGATAAAATAGAGTCTCTCATCATATGAAAATAAAAGGTAAATATTATGGATATAGAGATCATACCCCAACATAAGAAAAAGGAACTTGAAAGACTTGACATGAAAATAGAACTTGAAAATGAGAAGGGTGAAAGAATTCCTTACAAAAATTCGGCAGCCTAATGGCGCCACTTAAACATTCATAAAATGAAATGATGAGAGAAAGAGGGGGTCTCTCATCATATGAAAATACAAATTACATTAAGGTGAATATAAAATAACATCCTCCAATATAATAACATGGAGCATAAAAGAAATGACATAGAGAGTACTTGAAAAGAAAGAGAGAGGTAGGATCCCTTACCTTGAAGAGTAACTTCGAAATCTTGAAGTTTGGGACCTTGGGAGGATTAAGGGCACCTTGGGAGGACTCCTTGGAAGGTAAGGAGACCAGAACTTCGTTGAAGAGGATTTTGGAATGGAAAGGATGAGAGAATGGCTTGGTATTTATAGGGGAAGTGAGGGGACAAGGCATTAATGGCCAAGGGACACCTCATTGGTGGTATTGGAAAAACCATGGGCTTGACCAGGGTATTTTCCCATGGTATTGGCCACTTGGGACACCTCATACCTTATATTACTATTCATATGTCGACCAGAATTATTACATAATTATTACATCCTTAATGATGTCATTAAACACCTGAAACTCTAAAATGAAAATTCACTATTCACCAAAAATTCAACTTTTTCAGAAAAATCCCAAAATTTCACCTTAACCAAATATTGATGCTATGATTTCAAAAATGAAATCCATTTTATGAAGATGATTTTCTAAATATTTTTAATTTAATTTTTATATAAAAACACTATTCACCGAAAATTCATTTTTTTCAGAAAAAATCCCTGAAAATTACCTTAACATAATATCGATACTCTGAATTCAAAAATAAACTCCATTTTATAAAAAAAAATTAAATATTTTTAATTTATTTTTTAAATAAAAAAATATTCACCCGAAAAAACTAATACTTGACCAAAAAATTCTGAAACAGTTATTTACCTATTTTATTGAATCGCATTACTTAATCAAGGTGCCTAAATTATATTAGTACTTTCTCTAAGTGAGATTAATAATCCATTTGGTCATATTACCAATCCTAAGCATAAAATCACTATTCATAAGTTACTATTCACCAAAAATTAAGTTGATCTTATTAGACTCTAAATTTCTTATTGAACACATTTGTAGAAGACCATTTTTTGAAAATCATTACACATTATTAATTATTTAAGGTTTACATATATATTTTTAAAAATATCCTTCTAAAATTCATCAATAATATGCATACTATATTTATCCGGACATTTGAAAAATCACAAACTTCACCATAAGAAGAAATCAGAATTTTTATTTACATGAATGGATTACATAAGGCAGTTACGGTCTCGTTACAAAACCCCTTATAACACCAGCATAGGCCCTAAGAGTAATGTGTGCTAGGGTGATAGAATCTTGGGGCGGCTCGGCCAACATTGCCCGAGAAGTGATTTCTATCATCTTGAACTTCTCGCGAAGGCGATTCTGTTCTAGCTTCACATGATGAAGTTCGGCTTGGGTTTGGTCCAGAGCAAATCCCAAAGGTGCCACCTCCTTCCCGAGTTCCATCAGATGGGCTTCGATCGGCCCGAGAGTACTGGATGGGGACATCAAATCTTTTTTCTATATTAATTAATCAAGATCACTTATATTTATAGACAATAATCGTAACATTTAGTTTCCCCATGGTCTTATTTACCAATGGTCATATAACAGTTGAAACCCAACGGTCGTATTTTAATTATACTCATTTTATTAAATGAAAAAGTTTTGTTGAGTACAAAATAAAATAACACACAAAGTTAAGAAATAAATTTTATTCAAAATTTTGGGTCGTTACAGTATCCTAGGTGGATACATGGAGTATAATAAATACCATATTTGGAAGGTCCTACACCATGACCCCAAGATCATAGATCTCATTAGGAGCCATTTAATATACCATAGATGATATCATATTTCTCTTATGGTTCAATTCATTGCAAAAAAATCCACCTCCCACCATAGAGGTAATCCAAAAATTTCCTCAGAAAAGACGTCCATATAAGCATCCATGACTGAATGAACCCAAATTTATAGAATAGCATATTGTTACAAGGGATAAAATCTAAATATAATGGATTTTGGATTGTAGCTTCTTACTCAAATGACCCTCCAGCTAAGCCATGATATCTCTCTAACCTATAAATTTGAATCACATCCCTTTTATCTCACAACATCTGACTCAACTATAGTAACAAACAATAAGGATTCGGGTAATGGAAAAATCATCCACATCAATGATTACATCATATTATCTCATAATTATGGCTAATAGGTTCCATGAGATACACTCTCTATTAAGAAATAGCTTTCACTATTGGTAGATAAATGATATTGAAGAATAATTTCCTATTAAAAATTCAAACCAAAGATACTAGGCTAAAGTCCAAACTGGGAGCTCCAGCTCTAGAACTAGGATTATCTAGATAAAGGAACAGTTAAAATTATTTTCAACTAGTACTGAATCAAGAGTTGAATAAAACTACATTATACATCTGATCATATCATGAGATATTAATTCATAACCATCCATATCATACAACTTCCGGCAACCCCAAATGAAATATCCTAAAGCCTAGCATGGGCCTCTTGGTGCAAGTGGTTGATTTACAAAGATTTTACTAACAATTTTTTATAATTTTTTTATTAGTTTTAATTTATTTTCTAACTGCTTATTTTGTTTTTAGGTTATTTTTGTAGTATTTTAATATTTTAGTTATTTTCATAGTTTTTAGTTAATTTTATATTAATATTAGTTTTTTTCTCTTTAGATTTTATTATTATTTTTATTTTCATTAGTACTAGTTCTCTTTAATTTATTAATTAATTATAACTTTTAAATATTATTCTAATTATTATTACTAATTTTATTATTACTAATTTATTATTATTATTATTTAACTCTTTTAGATAATTATATTTTTACATTTTAAATTTTAAATTTTAACTTTGTTTTTATTTTTGGTTTTTGGTTTTCCCCTGTATCCCCCTATTAACCCACCCCTTTTCCCCATTTTTCACTCACCCACCGCCCTCTCTCCAATAACCCTAACACCCTAATCCCTATCCAGCTGGATCACCCAGTGCCTCCCTTCCCATCTCTCAACCCCCCCCCCCCCCCCACTTCTCTCTCCAATCAGCCGCCCCCCACTTTTTCTACCAAAATTCCCCCGGCCCCGCTGCTCCCCATTCCCCCATCACATCCTACACCCCCTGTTCACCTCATCGCCCCCTGACCACACTCCCCATTCACCCAGTCCCGCCTCCCTCAGCTCCGGGCCCGCACCCCTACCCCCTGCTACCCTGGCCGCTCCCCTTGCTCACAGGTCATTCTCCCCTCTCCCCTTCTCATCTCCCTACCCCCACTCACCCCTTATGCTTCTCACAAAAACCCTCGACCCCGCTGCTCCTTCACCCTACCACCCCAGCAACCCACTTGCTCTCTCTCACACAAACACCTAGGCCAGACGGCCTCCCTCACTCCTTGGCTGACTACCCCACCTCCACTACCCTTTTCCGCCTCTCCCCCTACTACCCCAACCACTCCCCCTCCCTGCTCTCATTTGCAGTGCACCATCCACCACAGTAAGGAGTAGCCAGTGTCATCCAAGAAGTCGCCGCAGATTTGCATCACCATCCTCCAATCAGTTGGGCGCGCAGTTGATGCACGATGTCATCACGTGTCAAGGGTGTAGTCCGAGTTTGAAGGAAAATGATTATTGCACGTGGCGAAAGTAAAGACTAACATAATTATTTGTTCTATAATGCAGTTTTATTTCACATGACTTATCATTTTATTACCATTTTTATTCTTTCAATCATGATGTTGGGGTAATTTTATTAGTTTTAGGATGTTGGTCATGTGATTAAGGATATTGTGCATGCCATGTGAAGTTTCTATTTTGTGATTAATTTTCAATTAAATTTATTTTAATTGAATGTTTATCGGTCAAAATTATTTTTTCACTAAATTAACAGCTGAAATTGAAACTGGTCATTTTAATAATAATTCGATTCGTAGATTCTGAGAAGGTAAACCGGGTTGACAGATTGTAAGTGAAAATGGGTGGTACGACTTTGTGACAAATGGGTTGTTTCATTTATCCATGTATTTCGGTACTTGAATGAGTCCACTAATTTATTTATAACACCGGAGAACGGGACCTTAAATAAATTAAGATATTTTAAATGAGCATCTAAAAAATTCTTGTATTTTCAAAACTAGCAATAATTAGGAAGAATAAATATTTAATCACATAAAAGAATACTTTGCATGGCTGCGTAGTAGTTTAATTACGACATCAGTATCCCCGACACTTTCGGTTGATTTAGAATTCGTCATCATTTTTAAGTGAAGTTTACATTATTTCTTTCACCTTCTCACCTCTATATTTAATTAAAATAAAAAAAACACAAAATAGGAACACCCTCAACTACTATCCCCCTTTTTTTCTCTCTCCAATCAGCTTCCCCCCACTTTTTCTACCAAAATTCCCACGACCTCACTGCTCCTCATTCCCCCGTCTCACCCCACTCCCCCTATTCACCCCATCGCCCCCTGACCCCACTCCCCATTCACTAAGTACCACCTCCCTCCGCTCACATCCCTCACCCCTACCCTTGCTACCTTGGTCACTCCTCTGCTCACCGGTCGTTCACCCCTCTCCCCTTCTCATCTCCCTACCCCTACTCACCCCTTCTTCTACCCGCAAAAACCCCCGACCCCGCTTCTCCCTCACCCTGCCTCCCCAACAACCCACTCTCCCTCACTCACTGAATGACTACCCCACCTCTGCTACCCTTTTCTGCATATCCCCTAATACCCCGGCCACTCCCCCTCCCTTCTATCACTTGCAGCGCACCAACCACCACAGCAAGGAGTAGCCACCGCCGTCTGAGCAGCCGTCGCAGATCCACATCACCATCCTCTCTTCCAGTGGGCGTGCAGTTGATTCACGACATCATCACATGTCGAGGCTGTAGTCAGAGTTCGAAGGACAATGATTTCTTTGCACAGAAAAAGTAAATACTGACATAATTATTTGTTCGATAATGTGGTTTTATTTCACATGACTTATCATTTTACTACCACATTTATTCTTTCTGTCATGATGTCAGGGAAATTTCCTTAGTGTCTGGATGTTGGTCGAGTGATTAAAGATATTGTACATGCCATGTGAAGTTTTTATTTTCTGATTAATTGTCAATTAAATTTATTTTAATTGACTGTTTATCTATCTAAATTATTTTTGCACTGAATTAACTGCTGAAAATGAAACTGGCCATTTAAATAATAATTTGATTCGGCGGTTCTGAGAAGGTAAACCGTGTTGACTTATTTTAAGTTAAAATGGGTGGTATATCTTTGTGATAAACGAGTTGTGTCATTTTGTCATGTGGTTTGGTACTTGAACGAGTACCCTAATTTATTTATAACACCAGAGAACTGTACCTTAAATAGGTTAGGAGATTTAAATGAGCATATAAAAAATTGATTATATTTTCGGAACTGGCGATAATTAGGAAGAATAAATACTTAATCACATAAAATAATGCTTTTTATGGCTACGTATTAGTTTTATTGTGACATCAGCATCCCCGAAACTTTTGGTTGACTTGGAATTAATTATCATTTTTAAGTGCAGTTTACATTATTTCTTTCGCCTTCTAAACTTTTTTTAATTAAAATAAAAAAAACACCAAATAGGAACTCCCTCAACTTTTTTTCATATAAAAATTTTCCAATAAAATATTTTTAGGGAACTACATTATATGCTCTCTGTGGTTAAACCCGGCTTGCCACTTTTATAGTAGCTAGTTGGTTATAAAATTTTAAAATTAGATGTGTTGCGACACACATATCAAATTTATGACGCCATTGTCGAGGATCACACACACTTCTAGCCTTAAGAAAATTTCAAGTAGGCCTTACTTTAGGCACTTTTCACCTAAATGGTGAACACTCGTAATTCAGATCCGACGAAGAATGAACCACCCCTTGATCCACAACTTGAAAATCAAAGGAAAGGAAAACAACTAATCGATACATCAGGCACAAATCCAATTCTTCTACTAGATAAAAGTGTTGAAACTCATATTCTGACGCTTCTCAGTGGACAAGTCCACCCACTTTTCCAACACCATCTCGATAACCAAAGGCCTCAGGCTATTATGAGACAGGAGTTACAACCCAACACAGTCGGAGTCAGCTCCGACATAACAAGACCTAGAATTCAAGTGAAGCACTTTGAATTGAATCTATCCAAGATCAACCTACTCCAACAACATGCACAATTTCATGGATTGAGCAGTGAATACCCTTATATATATGTGAACAGATTTCTTGAAGTCTATGACACATTTAAATTTAACAGATTGATCGATGATGTGTTGATCCTGCGACTGTATCCATTCTCATTGTAAGTGAAATCAAAGGATTTGTTGTAAATTCTTGACCCAGAAACAATTTTCACCTGGGAAGTGTTGAGATAAAAAATTATTGATTGATATTATACAACAACTCAATCTTTGAAAAATAAGAGAGTCCTCGACTCCTTTTGTCAAAGTGGATATGAATCATTAGGCGAATCGTGGGAAAGATTCAAGTCCATGTTAAGACACTTTTCTCATCATGGGATGAAGTTGGAAAACCAATTGAAATATTTCTATTATGGACTTCAATCCAAGAGTAATTCTACAATCAAAATAGCTACTAGAAATTTATTCATGGAAATAGATCCTGAAGATCTATACACACTAATTCAAAACATGACAGAACACAGTTTCCAGTGGCCAGAAGATTTTTCAAGAAGAAAAGCAGGAGTACATCAAGACGATTCTCAACATTCATGGTTGCACAATTTGAATATCTCCATAAGAGGATTGAAAAATTGTCAGTAAACCCATCCTAGCTTGTCCATGTTGTTCAAGATAAACATTTTCCACATTGTGGTGGTCCTCATGATTATATCAAGTGTCCATAAAACACTTCTAAGACCAATATTTCAGAAGCTAACATTGTCAGTTACAACAGAGGAAATTATGGAAAAATTTAAAACACAAACTAGAAAAGAAATACCCAAAATCAATGTTAGAAGGAACGAGTGGCTACTCATCCAATGAACTAGAACATGGTTCCACCTAGGTTCCCTGCTCAACCTACTTTCAAACCCTCCATGAAATCACAATATCAAGGATCTTAGTAAAAATATTGACCACCATACCATCATTAACAACATTACAATGAGAAAATGAAAACAATGAATAGTGCCCCTACTATAACGCAAGGTCAAAAAGATTGGGGAGAAACTATAGAAAATTTGATGATATCTAATCAATCACGGTTTGACTCACAAGAGATGGAAACCCAAAAACTATAGGCTTCCATGTATAACATTGAAAATAAAGTCGTTCAGTTAGTCTCACAAATGAAAAACCGATAGCAAGGAACTCTACCAAGTAACACAAGAGTTAATCCAAGAGATGAGGAAAAATCCATCACATTGTGAAGTGTCACATAGTTACCAGATCACCAAATGTCTGATGCTCAACCAATAGATGAGATTACTACACCTGTCACTAAGAATGGTGACTCAACAAACAAAGAAATCCAACTTGAATCTAAAGAGGAGGAAGATCAAAACAAACTTGAAAAAATTGAAAAGGCAAGAAAAGCAAATGAAAATGAGGGACTCAATGAAAGATTTAAATCTCACATACCACCTCCTCCATTTCCACAAAGACTGAAACAATGGAAGTTGAATGCTCAGTTTTCAAAATTCATGGAGATGTTCAAAAAGCTTCAAATAAATATTCCTTTTACAGAAGCCATCACACAAATGGCCCATTATGCTAAATTTCTCAAGGAGCTTCTGTCGAAAAGAAGAAAACTAGATGATGTGGGAATAGTCATAATGAATTATTAATTTTTAGTGATCATAACTAGATCCATACTTCCAAAACTAAGAGACCCTGGTAGCTTCACTATTCCTTGCAATATTGAAGGATATCAATTTGGAAGAGTGTTGTGCGACCTCAGAGCTAGTGTAAATCTCATGCCAGTGGGAATACTTAAAGAACTGGGTATCCCGGAATTAAAACCAACGATGGTTGCCTTATAAATGGATGACCGATTAGTGAAGAATCCTTGAGGGATTCTAGAGGATGTACTCATCAAGTTTGATAAATATTACTTCCCTACTGATTTCATTGTACTCGATATGAAACAAGATAGGGATGTCCCACTCATTATTAGGAGAAATTTCTTATAAAAATATAGAGATTTGGTTGATGTACTAGAGATAAAATTAATTTTTATAATTGGGGAAGAGAAAATAACATTTGATGTCCTAAAGGCTATGGAAAAACCCACTATAGAAGACTGTCATTTCTTGGATACGATTGAAGAATGGGATGAGTTAGCAAGCAATGCATTGGATCTTGAGGATTTACAGAATGAAAATGAAGAGTTTACTGAATCAATAAAGGTAGTGGAATTCATTAAAAACATATTCGATCCTTTAGATGGACATGAATTCACTTCACTGACTCCATCACTTGAAAATCCTCCAACACTTAAGCTTAAACCTCTTCCAGCAAACCTGATATACAGTTACTTAAGAGATTTAAACACCTTACCATTCATCATAAATGCCAATCTTTTGATTGAACAAGAAATAAAATTGATCAATGTATTATCACAATGGAATCCAGAAATAGGTTGGATGATTTCTGGTCTAAAAGGTATAAGTCCTTCCATATTCACTCGCATAACACATATAGAGGATAATTAAAAACCTTTCAGGAAACCATAATTATGCTTAACACCTCCCATGAAAGAAGTAGTCAACAAATAAGTCATTAAACTTCTTAATGATGGTTTAATATTTCCTATCTATGATAGTTAGTAGGTCATCCCATTAAAAGTGGTAATTAAAAAAGGTGGAACAACGGAAGTTGAGAATGATAAAGGAGAATTGATAACCACGAGAACAGTGAATGGATGGAGAGTGTGCGTCGACTATCGAAAATTAAATGATTCCACAAGAAAGGATCACTTCCCATTACCCTTTATTGATCAAATCCTTGAACAATTGGAAGGAAGAGATTACTATTGTTTTCTAGATGGATTCTCAGGCTATAATCAAATTGCGGTGACACTAGAGGATCAAGAGAAAATCAAATTCACATGTCTATATTGTACATTTTCTTATTGGATAATGCCTTTTAGAATGTGAAATGAACCAGCCACATTTCAACAATGCATGATGACAATGTTCCGTGACATGATTGAAGAGTTCTTGAAAATATTCATGGATGACTTCTTTTTGTATAGGGATTCTTTTGATGACTATATGGAAGATTTAGATAAGGTTTTGGAAAGATGTAAATAAAATTATCTGGTGATTAATTGGGAAAATTCACACTTCAGGGTATAAATTGGAATAGTTTTAGGTCATAAAATTTCAAAGAAATGCATTGAAATTGACGCTTCTAATATTATTATAATCTATTAGTTACCCATTCCTACTTCAGTTTGTTCAATTCTCGGTTTTCTTGGGCACGTTGGATTCTACCGGCTTTTCATTAAGGATTTCTCTGTTATTTCCCGACCCCTTACAAACCTGTTGGGAAACGATGTCACATTCCACTTTGGTCCTGAATGTCAGGAAGCATTTAAATTATTATGGAAATGTTTAGTTCAAGCCCCGATAATGATTCCACAGGATTAGGAGTATCCATTCAAGTTAATGTGTGATGCTAGTGACTGGGTAGTTGGTGCTTCCTTGGGACAATGAAAAAAAGGATCTTTAGGCCAATATATTATTCTATCCGCACATTGAATGAGGCTCGGCATAATTACACAACAACTGAAAAATTGATGCTTGTAGTTTTTTTGCTTTCGATAAATTTTGATCCCATTTGTTGTTCTCCAAATTCACTGTCTATAAGGATCACTCTGCCCTACGGTATCTGATGACTAAGGAAGATGTGAATCCTATACTGATTCGATGGATATTGTTACTTCAAGAATTTTAAATTTAATTCAAGGAAAAAAAGGGCACATACAATGTTGTTGCTAATATTTTATCACACCTCGACCATGACACAAGTGAAATCAATGTAAAACTAATAAATGAAACATTTCTTGATGAAAAACTCTATGCCTTTGAGACAATCACACCCTAGTATGCTGAACTCATGAATTACTTAGCTTTATATGTGATACACCCATATTTCTCAAAGGATAAGAATAAAATATTTTTGATTTAATCATGCCATAACTACTAGGATGATATATTAATTTTCAGAGACTGTGTGGATGGAATGATAAGAAGATGCATCCCTGAAGAAGAATTGGATAGTTTTTTGAACTTATTCCATGCTAGAGAAGTTGGAGGACACCATGAAATTAATCAAACAATCAGAAAAGTGTTACAATGTGGTTTTTACTAGCCTAACATGAATCATGATATTTGTTATTTCATCATGAATTGTGATAAATTCCAAAGAACTAGGGGTATAAGATGGAATCATGAAATGCCATAATATTCAATCATGGGAATTGAAATTTTTGACATATGGGGAATCAAATTCACGTGTCCATTTTGTAAATATTTTGGGAAATCATATATCCTTTTCTGTGTGGATTATGTGTCTAAATGGGTGAAAGCTAAAGCATTTTCAGAAAATACTGCTCAATTCGTCATCAAATTTTTAAATCAACACATTTTTACCTGGTTCGGAATCCCAAGACTCATCATCAGTGACCATGGCACCCACTTCAATACTATACTGTTTCAAAAGCTAATGACTCACCATGGATTCCACCACTACATGAACACACCATACCATCCACAGACCAATGGCCAAGATGAGGTTTTAAAATGAAAAATTAAGGGCATTTTGGAGAAAACTATAAATACATCTAGGAAGGATTTGGTCACCAAACTTGATGATGCACTTTGGGCCTATAGGACGGCATACAAGACACCTATTAGAATGTCCCCATATCTCTTGTTCTCTGGAAAAACCTACCACTTACTTGTAGAAATGGTACATAAATCTTATTGGGATGTGAAGAAACTGAATTTTGATTTCAAAATTTCCCAAGAGAAGCATTTTCTATAGATAAATGAACGAGATGAGATGAGGAGAGAATCATATGACAATGCTTTGATCTACAAAGAGAAAACTCAAACTTGGCATGACAGATAGATCCAACAAATAAATTTTTCAGCAGGAGACAAATTTCTCCTCTTCAACTCACGACTTTGGATCATGGTAGGAAAACTCAAGTCAAAGTGGTCGGGTCCTTACACTGTCAAAATATTTTTCCACATGGTGCTGTCAAAATTTCTGATGGGAAGATGCTTCCAATCAAAGTTAATGGTCAACACCTTAAACATTACCACAATTCGAATACAATAGGTGTAATTGAAGAATTCCAATTATAATGAGAAGTTATCTGTCTGGCTAAAGATGTTAAACATAGCGTTGATCAAGAGGCAACCTAACTGCTTCTTTATTCCTTGGTCTTTGTTTTCTTACACTTTCTCTATCTCTATATCTCTTTTTCTGGATATATCTAAAACAAAAATGTCTATCTCTTATGACTCTTATATGGTCATCAATGTACATGTTTCGTCTTCATGTGACTTTGTATGATGGATGAATCAGCATATGGATGATATCAAGCGCCAGCTTGAGGAGCTTTCATTAGATATTTGTGCTCAGCATCCGTCACCACCACAGCAAGCACCGTTTACGTTCCTTCTACACCAGATTCATGCTCACTAAACTTTGGAGGTGGTTAATCCCTCTAAGCATCGCCATGATCACGATGACACAGCCACAATTTCTTGTAAGAGGCATAGTATTTATGAGCTAATGGACCAAGATGATTGACTATTGTCCATTCTACTAGCTAAATATGTAAAACCTAGTGCTTCCTAGGAGGCAACCCATGTTCTTTTTTCATTTTTTTTTTCTTTTTATTTGTTCTAGTTTGTTTGAAAAAATAAAACATGGCATGGGTGAAATTTTTTATCTACTCCTGATATTTTTGTTGATTTTTCATTCCCCTGCATATCTTCTTCCATTTTTATGATTCTTGGTGTTATCTTTATGATATGATATGGCTATGTTTTATCCATGTATAGATTTTACAGGTATATAATTTTTGGAGCTTCATCAGATACAGATAGTCTTTCTACTTCTATATACATTTACACATGGAAGTGTTTTATTTTTCCATATTTTATACTTCAAAAAACACCATGTAAACTAAAAAAACAAGAAAATTTTGAAAAATGAACAAAAAAACTAACATTCCTCTCATTGATGAACCCATATTAAATCCGCTGAATTTTTTTTGTAAAATATTCAGGAACCTACCACTTGTATCCCTAGGGAGTTTGATCACATGATTCTTGTTTAGAATGCTTTGATCCTTAATCTCATGACTTCGATGATTGCTGATATTATTTCATGCTTCAAAAATATTCTTTGACAACTTGTATATTTTTTAGACACTTATTTGAACTTATACTCATCTGTGTTGTCCAACATTTTATTTACATACTTGTGAGGATTATGACCCCTCTTTACATCACCTTATGTTTCTCTTTTCTTGAGATAATCCTGGCCATATTATGTCTTCTAGAACTTTCCATGTTTTCCCATCAAATTGATAGGAATTTTGAAAGTTTCATTAAAATGAATGAGGAATATGTTTGATATTTTACCCATTTTGACCCACTGAGCCACCCATAAATTTTCTCCATCGTATAGACCTTAGAATCCATAAAGAATCCTTTTAGGATGATCCCATAGTCAATACGCTTACCTGCCAATTTATTGAATTTTTTCATGATAATTTTTAATCTAAGTGTGGGTGAGAGATTTACTCATCGAGAGGGTTCTTTGAGGGGCAGTGAGTCATTTGATGCACATGTATTGACATTATCTCATCATGATCATATGAGTTGTATTTCATAGTAGACACATTCATTACATGTATTTTGATATAGGAATATAGATTCCTTTTGGTTCCGACAATGAGTACATTGGTGGTCATTACGATGTAACCCTCACTTTTGGGGACACCTATGAAAGTGATGATCTATTATTCCAGGAGATAGAGAGTTTTATATATGACCTACTTTCACTGAGATGTTACAGCGTCCATGCTACTTATGTACCATTCTTTGTAATTTTTTTCTGACACTTATTTTATGGGGTCTTGGAATTAATACTCACTATTTTTTCATGCCCCCCATATTTGAGTGATTTGTGTCTAAAAAACAAGAAGAAAACGCAAAGAAAAAAAAGAGTGAAACATTGAATTATAATATGCTTGGGGACAATAAATGTCTTAATTATAGGGGAGATAGATTTTGAGGGATACATTTGGATTGACATGTATCATGCATTTATTTCAAGATTCAACCCTCTTTTTTTCCAAAAAAAATCCACAATTTGTTTTATGACCCACCATCCCGCAACCTCAGAGACATTTGAACCACTTGTAAAGTCCTTGATATTGGTGCATTATTTTTATTTCTACTAGTAGATATGTAAAATTCATGGCAAGCCTATGGTAAGCATGCATGTTTATGAGAATTTAGCATAGCTTTGATCAAATTTTTTTGAGAGATAGTAGTGATGGAGAGGTAGGTCACATGATACATGAGTGCGCATACTTGTTTTGAAAAGCATGAGAGTGGAAGAAAAATAGTTTTTGAAAATTTTATTTTTAAGTGAAGAATGCTATTATGTCGGTAAAAAGTTAATAAAAATTTTTGAACATGTAATTTTGATGTCTTGATTTGTGTACGGGTCCACTTGTTTTTTCTTTCTGATTGTTTTTCCTAGGAGTGAAAAAGTTTAAGTGTGGGGGATTTGATGTACATGGATTTTACTAACATTTTTTATAATTTTTTATTATTTTTAATTAATTTGCTAACTGATTATTTTTTTTAGATTCTTTTTGTAGTATTTTAATATTTTAGTTGTTTTTATAGTTTTTAGTAAATTTAAATTAATATTAGTTTTTTATGTTTAGATTTTATTATTATTTTTAGTTTAATTAATACTAGTTCTCTTTAGTTTATTAATTAATTATAACTTATAAATATTGTTCTTCTTATTATTACTATTTTTATCATTATTAATTTATTATTATTATTATTTAACTCTTTTAGATAATTAGATTTTTACATTTCTAATTTTTAATTTTTAATTTTAATGTTGGTTTTGTTTTTTTTGTGTTCCCCTGTATACCCCTATTAACCTTCCCCCTTTTCCCCATTTTTCACTCACCTGAAACCCTATCTCCAATCACTCTAACTCCCTAATCCCTACTAAGTAGCCCCATCTAGTGCATGCCTTCCTATATCTCAACACCCCCCCCCCCCCTTCTCTCTCCAATCAGCCGCCCCCCATTTTTTCTACCTAAATTCCCCCAACCTCATTGCTCCCCATTCCCCCATCACACCTCGCTCCCCTTGTTCACCCCATTGCCCCCCTAACCCCGCTCCCCATTCACTCAGTCCCACCTCCCTCCTCTCATGGATCTCACCCCTACCCCCTACTACCCTATTTTCTCCCCTTACTCATCGGTCATTCTCCCCTCTCCCCTTCCCATCTCCCTACCCACACTCACCCCTTTTCCTACCCACAAAAACCCTTGACCCTGCTGCTCCCTCACCCCTCCACCCCAACACCAGCAACCTGCTCGCCCTCTCTCACCCGAACACCCAAGCCAGCTGGCTTCTCTCACTCCTTGGCTGACTACCCCGCCTATGCTACCCTTTCCACCTCTCCCCCTGCCCTCCCCCCTGCTCTCACTTGCAGCGCACCAGCCACCACAATAAGAAGAAATCACCACTATTCGAGCAGTCATGTATGATCCGCATCACCATCCTCTATTCTAGTGGGTGTGCAGTTGATTCACAATGTCATCATGTGTCGAAGGTGTAGTAAGAGTTTGAAGTACAACGATTTATGCGTGCGGAAAAAGTAATGAATGACACAATTATTTGTTCAGTAATGCGGCTTTATTTCACATGACTTATCATTTTATTACTGTGTTTATTCTTTCAATAATGATGTTGGGGTAAGTTTCTTAGTGTTGGGATGTTGAAAGAGTAATTAAAGATATTTCCCATGTCATGTGAAGTTTCTATTTTGTGATTAATTGTCAATTAAATTTATTTTAATTGAATTCTTATCTGTCTAAATTATTTTTTCACTGAATTAAATACTGAAATTGAAAATAGCCATTTTTATAATAAGTCAATTCAGAGGTTCCAAGAAGGTAAACTTTTCTGACTGATTGTAAGTGCAAGTGGGTGGTATAGCTTTCTAAGAAACAGGTTGTGTCATTTCACCATGTATTTTGGTACTTGAACGAGTCCCCTAATTTATTTATTACACCATAGAACGGGACCATAAATAAATTAGGAGATTTTAATTGATCATCTAAAAAATGATTATATTTAAGGAATTAGAGATAATTAGGAAGATTAAATATTTAATCACATAAAATAATACTTTGAAGGGTTGTGTAGTAGTTTAATTGCTACATCATCAACCCCGACACTTTTGGTTGATTTAGAATTCATCATCATTTTTAACTGTAGTTTACATTATTTATTTCGCCTTCTGACCTTTTTGTTTAATTAAAATAATAAAAAACACAAAATAGGAACTCCCTCAAATTTTTCCATATAAAAATTGTCCAACGAAATATTTTTAGTGACCTAGATTTTGTGCTCTAGGTGGTTCGACCCTACTCCCCACTTTTACAGTAGTAATTTGGTTATAAAATTTGAAAATTGGACGTGATGTAAAGCACGTATCAGTAGTGGAAGTAGATCATAACATCATCCACATCTATTATCACTTATCTAGAGATAGATTTCTCTTATTCCGGCACTGCCTCACTGGTGGACACCATGTCCTCACCGGTGAGATATAACATCATAAAGTTGCCTCTTCTATAGAGTTCTAACCATTTCTTTCCTTACCTGCCTAGCATGTCGGGTCACAAAATCATGTGCCATGTGACCTCACATATTACATTAATATAATCACCCCTCTATAGTCTTCCCTAATACCCTACATGATCCCTATTCCATATAACCACATTCCCGATATCGTCCATTAGGATGTATCCTACTCTGAGACCCTTCCTACTGGCTCCTCCAAGATGTTATAGACAATTCAGCCCTATGATTCCCAAAAAAACACTAGATACATGGAATCCTTTAGATAAGAATCACTTCATCACCAAAAAAACAATCACACACTAGAATATGTGTAAATGCATAGGGGTACCACACAAGAAAATTTATCCCTACAACAAACCTGCTCATACTTCTCCACCAAGAAGTAACCATACCAAATCATGTTGAGGGAGTAACTCATAATGTTTTTGAATCTCGCGACATACTAAGATAATTTAATACTATAATGTTGTGTAACAAGAATAATCATGAGTCTTAGTTCCCCTCATGAAATAACTACTTGATGTTGGAACATCATAGAACTCACTCATCATAAATTAGAGTGACTAGACTCCACCAATTCCTAATTGGCTCATGGAAATGTCTAGATAAAAGCACAAACGATTGATCAGTAGGGTTCTGAGTGATCCTAAGGACTCAGATCAATGAATCAATCCTATCATCATATATTTGGGTATCAGTATCACTACAGAAGACTAATGGAATATAGAAATTGAACTCATAGTGTTCTCTAAGACTACATGCATTCTTAGCATTCTATACTAGTATAATCTTCAACATGATAGGCGATGGTGATTCTACCTACCAGCTTCAAGGAAATACTATGATAGATATCCCCTTAATTGAGGATTAATTTCTTACTATATTTTCATAATGATTATGAATTGGTATCATGGATGGTAGTATTTACTAGGGAATCATAAAAGTGATCAATACATTCTACAGTCAGATGAGAATATATATTGAAGGAACCATCTCAAAAATGATTTTCAAAGGACTCATTTTTAAATAATTAATGTACAAATTTTTCCTACAAAAAAATATCTCTGTATAAATATTTAGAAAGTAGGTAATGAGATTCATGATAAATGGATAGGTCCACTAATGCATAGATGTTTGGTTCCTGGGAATAAATTCCACACATGAGAAACATTAACAATTTTTATCTATGTTACCAATCAGTTTTCATCATGGGTCTAATACCAAACACCAGCCTAATAAAATACCACCTTATATACCACTACATAATATACTGAACCACTATGGGATACTTGGATAGTGGAATATTGGGCCTCCATAAACCCAATCCATCCTCTATCATCTAATTTATATAGAGAAGCACTAATAAGGAATAACAAAAATTGGAGTCCATTAGCGAATGTACCTATATTCAAACACCCAATTGTCTCCATGATGAAGTGATAGGAATAATAAATTAAAGGTAGTAATATTTAGTGTCAAAACCATATGTATGATAACTTATAAAGAAAAAAATAGGTTGAAAGGGTAATCCAAAATGAAATGTAAAAAATACATTTCCAACCATATAATATGTCACCACCTAAAAAACTAGAATAAAAAAATTACAGATCTTTTCTCCTGGTCTCTAATCCCTAACCAATGCATGTAGTGAATAAACTCATGTATCTCTATGCTCATTAGAAATCACCACCAATATTTTTTGTCAACTTCACAAGAAACAAAACATGTGGGAATGGCCAATGTAGCAGTGATTATATACATACGAAGTAGTATTCCCTGAAAACTAAAGAGGGAGAAATAGAAGCCAAGATAAAAGAAACCAACTAAACCAAATAAAAGAGTTAAATGAATCTCATCGAGACATATATATATATATATATGTTTAAGTAAGAATCTTGTATGAGGGAGAATGGGGATCTATATCTCATATCTTGTCCCATGTTGATGAGATTTCCAATAGCTCCATGAATTCAATCTATGATTCTAGATATCATGTGTGTTTGATGAAGTTACCATGGAGATGAACCACACCTCTCCATATTTAAATATATTCTATGGTAAAATATCAAATATATAACCCATGACATAGTATTATAAGAAGATTACACTCAGTAGATAGATTCAGGGCCCACTCTCTGGCATGATAGGGGGATATAATTCAATTTATAGTGGACCCACACACAAGTATGATAGGAACATTCCACTTGGTAAATATTGATAGGTTTCATTATCTCTATTTCTATAGATGGTTTCCACACTTTACATGAGGGATCCATAACCTAGTACAATATGTGGTTCTATTCTATATGTATTGATATAGGACCCATGTCATTCTCGGATAGGTGGGGTGAAACTCTTTGTAATGAGGGATGAACAATAATACATTGGAGGGGGTCTAATTAGTTGTAAGAGAATCCGTGAATTATTTCCATAAGTGTATTCCACTGAAACAAGCTAATGGAGTGTGGGGGACCCACACCTTGGTATAACAAGGGGGTTACCAACCCCACCACCCTGATGATCCAACCATATAGCTATCTTTTTCAAGTGTTACATAATGAACCATGATTCTTAAGAATTTTCATGTAGTATCTCAAAAGACATAATGAATGATATAATAACTTTATAAATATATAAATACAATGAATATGCTACATGTAGACCAAAATATTATACAAGTCTAGTGGGATAAGAAAGGTGAATATATTTAAAATAGGTAGGTACATGATGTGTATGAGGGACATGTGAGGTATGACACTACTTTATCGCATATCCACGTTCTCCAATGGAGTAGGATTAGTGGTCATGTCATAGTAAATTTAATTTACTAGGCCAAAAAAAATGTGATTTATCCAACCAGTGCCTACCCATATACTATAGGAAATTATTCTATTCATTAGGCTATTCCGCATACTTGGTCTTCTTCAGGTGGTGGAACTTGCTCATGTACTATCAGAGTACACTTTATGTCCACCCAGATGGGATGTTGGGGATATATAACTAGAACATGTTCTGGATACTTGGAGAATGTCACATGAAATATGGGCTTTTCCAAACAGCATGTGATCCATATCTTCCCCAAACCCTAGTTATTATGACAAGGTCGTTCTATACAGCATCTTTTCATCATAATAAACATCATATTATCGTGTTTTTCACAAACAAAAACTTGTTTTTCATGTGTTATTCAAATTGGACTTTCCTAACACAAATTCATTCAATTGACAACCCAAAATATGTTTGGGTTTCCTATGGTCATTTCTTGCTCAGAATTGGTGGAAATAAAGTGGATAATTTCCATTCCAACTAATCCCTCACATTCGAATCTCTCCTCTAGCAACTGTTGATCGGTCACAGAACCCTGATATTCTAGAATCATTACCTTAATCCAATAATGGGCTCTACTTGATCATTAAATATCCAACCCATTCATCATTTATGAATCATACATGAATAAGGGGGTTTTATGATGATCGGTCCCACCCAAGAAATGTCGAAATATTGCCCTATTTCAAAACATTGAATAACATGAAAAAATGAGTGTAAAGCACATAATAAAATTGATTCCATCATTAGAAGATAGTTTGTATGAAATGATCACAATTTCTCATTGTCAAATTTAAATGAAGGTGGTATGGAATAATTAAATACGGTAAAATAATCAATGAGTTTTTATGGATAAGGTGAATAGAGAATAAATCACATATTAAATGAAGCAGATTAGATACATGGTTTAACAATTTAATTAAAGGGATTAAAATCATATTTTATGAGTCCTATATTGATTATGGATCAATATTAGGTGAATAATGTGATCTCTATTGATTGATTAGATCAGTAGTTTTCACTTTCTCTTTATCCAACTCAATCTTGTCATCTTTCATCCTTTAATATCAATCTAGTAATAAAGAAATATCTCCCCCATTCTCATATATCCACCAAGTTTTAGGAAGATGTTCCTTTGAAAATCATTATAAGACCGTATTTATAGAGTATTTTTAAAATATGGACACGTAAAATTAAATAAATAAATTCATTTATTTCTTTTAATTAAACAAACCACCAATGGATTCCTCTATCAGACATCTAGTGTCGCCCATCCTTATGATGAGACTATGGTAAACATTATGTTCTATATTCAACCATGTTTTTTGATTTTCGATTCGAGACTCTATAGAAAAGATATTAAATTATTTATGAAATTCTATGTATATGTAATGTTAATATAATTAATATTTTTATGAAATTAATTCAAGGCTCACTCGGCCTCGCAATCTCATGTCGTCACATGTCCTGGATCTAAAAATATTCCTAAAAATACTAAAATGAATTAAAAGTAAGAAACAGATTCAATTTTTCTCAAGAAGATATTATATGGAAGTACACATAGTATGTGTTGATTTATAGGCTCTAGTACTCATAATATAATGAGGCTACTTTTCATATGGTCTGAAATTAGAAATATCTAAGGTGGGAGATTACCTGGATAGAGATACCAATAAAATTTATCCATGTTTAAATGATATTGGATAATCCTCTATGTGATTGTGTTTGATGGTTTTTATAATTAGTAATATAATTAATCCATATAATAAATTATGTGAAATTATGTATTAAAAATGTGTGAAGGCATATACTTGTAGTGATGTAAAAAAAATTGGTGAATTGCTGGAGATATAAAATCATTAAATAAGTCATGAATTGATTTTTTTTCATTTTTTATTAACAAAAAATTATAACATATTTCCTTTTAAAGAAATGGAACTATTACATAAAATCCATATCCATGTGAATTAACTCATTCATTTTTTGAAACTCAAATAAAGAAATATCGATCATGAAGGATGATAACATGCAACATGATTGATTAGAGATATTAATTGAAATGGATTATGTTACATACCATGTGCTCTTATCTGGTTTATTGAAATTAAAAAATTAAATTAAATCACTATCAAATAATTGGTGTGTTTCTAGAAACTATTAATTGAATATAGCCATGCCCAATTAATGACACTAAAAAAGATTCATAGGGGTGTCACATAATAATTATTTTGAAAAGTCTTATTAAAACTAACTTTGTGAGTAATTTTTTGAATAAATATTATTCTCATGACCAAGGAAAACGATTTATTGATGATTATATAATTATATTATTATTCCCTAATATATATTTATGAAAAAATATATTTTTGAATTGAATATTATATAAATATTTTGTCACAAGACCATTGAATATAATATTTTTTATAAATTATTTAATTATTTGTTATGTAATACATATTTAATTATTTTTCAAATAAATGATTCATTTATTTACCTAAATATAGTATAATTTTTTATAAGTACCTGAATAATAAAATACATAAGATATCTAATGATTAATAATTATATATAATAATATTTTGTTAATTATTCAATAAATATTAAGAAGGATTTTCAGAATATGTTATGATCTAGTGATAAATGATATTCATAATATCTGATTCGGTTAATTCCATGAAATAATAATGTTGTTGTTAATATTGAAATATAGTGGACATTAAGATTAATATTTAATTAAGATACATTATACAATAAATATATTAAACCATATCTTTATATGTATTTATGTTATAACAATTTTTTGTTGTGGTTGTGCATAACATCGACCACCTAAAAGATTCTCTCAATGATGAATATATATAGTTAATTATATAAAGAATTATAGAATCAATATTTCTCCATATTTGTATCATGTTCTCAAGAATGAGATATGTGAAATTAAAAACTAAAGGATTCTATTGTGTGAAAAAAAATACAAGATAACTAATACATCATCAGTAGATCTAGATGTTCTAACACTGACATTCATTGATTGTGGAGCACATGTGGATCAAAATCAGAGAGATTCTATTATATATACACTTTGTTCAATGATAGTGTAACTAGAATAGGGTTATTAAATATTAACCTCTTTATCAGAGAAAGAATATTCATGATTGAGTCAATTATTCTAATTAAATTGATTATAAATTTAATGTAATAATCCCTCTCTTGGTTCCAGTTTTACATCAACATGGTTTTCTATGGGTATGTTAATTATAAATTATGTATATTTTTCTTGTTCCTCTAGAATAACCATTATATTTAATGAAAAAACAATCACTAGGTGTGTTTCGTAGTTCCTTGAAATGTGTGTTCTAATTCTAAGAATTACAATTTCCTGGCGGTTTCCATTAGCCTTATTCATGAAACCAGAAACTTCCAATAGTTCTTTATACAAAGGGGACCTGCATTCCAAAGTTAGGCATTCATTAAGTTTGAACTTTACGATACTTAAGAATGTGCATTGGTCGAGAGGATGGGAGGTCAGACTCATCGCACCCTTTTGGGGGGGAATTATTGTCTACTCTGGGACTCTCTTTATAAATTTAATATATTTTCATGAATCCTTATTAATTCACCAAGTATATCATAAGTGTCCCTTGGAATTTATAATCACTTATTAACATGTGTAGAATTTATAATTATCAGTATTCATTCAAGGTTCTTCATTAATGTAAATATTTGTATATATTCGAGGTTTTTCCATCGATGGTATCCTCAAAGGCACTCAGTGGGGCACTCTAGAATTTATTGTCATCTAGGGAGACGAAGGCTTGTTTTGATCTTGGGATCGTGCCCATAAGAGAGCTACCTATGTATCCTTGTGAAAGGAATCAGAACCCTCATAGTTCGATGCCATTGAATGACACACATTATACCTTTTAAGGTCATGTGATGAGAACCTCTAAGTGGAAGATGCTTAGTCAAAACTTAATGTGGGACTTATGCTAAAGCAGCCCAAGGAACTTGGAAAGGATATGGGTTTCCAAGTAGGATAAGACTCTATTGGGAATATGACCCAAGGAGAACAGGGTTGATTTGAAGTGTTGGGTTTGAACCTCAAGGAGGCTTCCTATGTATCCCATGTGGATGGGAATCAAAGCCCACATAGTTCGATAAGTCTCGTAGGATAGTGTGGTCCTTTGAGAGAAATGAGTTTGGGCTTACTTCTTGAAAAGGACACCTTGGTGACTTAAGGGTTTAATTTTGGGCTTATTCCAAGGAGTATTCCCATATTAAGGATGGATTTCTGAAGAGGATATCCAGTGAGCTCGGGCCCTGAAAGGGATTCCTACGTATCCTGGTTTAAATAGGAATCAGAGTTCTTGTAGTTCCTTCAGATTGTGCGAATGTTGTGACCATGATAAATCTCTAATCCCACGTGAGTCATGCTCGGTGTGAGAAATAATAAGATGTCAAAGATTCAAAAAAGTCATTTACACTTTAAAATTTCTCCTCTGCTGGTTGAAGAGGGTGCACCTACGGTGGCGATGGTGGACGAGGTCGAGGCGACAAGACTTCCCTCTATTCACTTAACATTGGAAAAGGATCCAATGTAAGGAAAAATGGATAATTCTTAGGGGATTATATCAAGATATCTTCCCTTGTGGATCCTGGTATGAGAGAGAGACTTTTTCAAGCGGTTGTGAACCGTACCTTCCCAACAAAAATTTGAGGTTTCTAGATCTTTGAGAAGGGTGAGGTTGGGGCCCAAACCCTTATTATCAGAACCGGGAACATTCCAACATTGTTTTTTGGAGAAAGTTCCATGTGAATTCAGATATATAAACCCAAAAACATCCCATGAATCCTAACCCCATTGTGGAAGAAATGTGGTAAACCTCTGACTACGGAAATACAAACCCAAATAAGAGACACAGTAATGCGCCTTTCCCGAAGGTTTGATGAGTCAGTAGGTATTAGTGGAGGCTTCAACTTAGTCCCTTTTAGATAAGGGAACCAAGGAAGGAGATACCCTACCATAAATGTCTTTTAAAAATGGTTCTTGAGTTTATCACATAGGTTCCTCGTGAATGTATGTCGCGTAGGTACCCCGCGTTGATGTACCGCGTAGGTAAACCACACTGGTATGGCATGCAGATATACCGCGTAGGTATGAATGATGACTGATGAATGTGTTTTACATAGGATAATCAAACCTATGTAAAAATTTGTAAGAATACTTTCAGAACATGCTTATCCCATTTAATTTTCTCTTCTCTCATGGTTTAGAGAGCTACCTGAGACAATTTGAGGGATCTAAGAGAAAGAGCTGCACAATGGGAGCTTCATAGAGTCTTTCAAATTTTCATTCCTTGAAATGGGGAGCCCAAGGGCTCTATTTATAGGCACAAATGGGGCCTGGTCGAAGATATTTTTCTCACACGGGTCCTTCACACATCTCCACTATGTAGGTACTTCACATAGGGGTATGAATATTATTCTGGCACGAAGCTCTGCCACGTAGGTCTGTCACGTAGCTCTGCCCCGTAGCTCTACCGAATAGGTCTTTTGGAGTATTTTGACTTTCCTTTAAACTCTTCAAATCTTGTTTTGGGATGTGAAATATCTGGGTTTCTCCTCATACTCTTTTTTTTTCTTAAGTGGTGTCATCAAAATCCCCCCCTCAAGATTGGATCCGAAAAATATAAAGAGGGTTTAGTCTTGAGGTGAAATTGTGGGGAAAAGACTAAGGATCAATTACTGAATAGTGTAGGTTTTCCGCAAAGGTACTTCACATTGGTATTTTGCGGATATTTTTATGCATAGTCTTGTTGCGTAGGTCTTTGTTTCCTATAAATAGGTCTCAACTTTTCTGATTTCTTCACCTGTTATTTTTCAGGTTTCACGGCTCTCATTGCATAGCTCATTCACCCAGCTCCATCGCGTGGTGCTCTTAAATAATTCCCTTGAAATTTCTTCAAGGTAAAATTATTTAAGAAATAGAGATATGCTAAAGGACTTCATTGAAGGAGTTGTGCTAGGATCCTTTCCAAAGGACCTACATGACGGACCTTATCGAAGGACCTGCACGAAGAACCTCATCGGAGGACCTACACGAATAGTGTCCTTTTCAAAAAAAATTGACTTTACTCTTTTAAAATTCTAACTTAATAGTGTAAGTTTGTTAATTATTTTTCAAGAGAAAATGAATCATTTGATGACCCATACTGAATAAGATAAGGTTTGTCAAAATGAAATGATGAAAATCGTCAGACCAGACTATTATGAAATTGTTGAGAGTAATATTCCTGGGCTATAGAAGGGTTTAATTCCATACCAACGTGACTATCCACAAATTCCTTACATAACCTATAAGGGCATTAGATTTTTCAATACGCCCATGTTCCATCTTTTAAGAAGTACTTTCCAAAGAATTGGTTTCTTCAATACTACAACTATAACTACATTAATATTAGTTCAAGGGGGTTCCAGTACAAGAAGGAATAGTCCCTATTAGTTGCATCCTTAATCACAGTGGTTTCACTCCCAATATGAAGGATCGCGTTGTAGGGCCAAGACCACATTTTTATGATTCCACTTTTCAAGATTTTCAAACAGATCAATCTAATGGTTGGAAGGAAGACTGGGATCTTCATTCTAGAGGAGGTGTCAAACCCAAGTGGATGTGGGCATTCTAGGTACATAAAACTTGTGCAAAATTCAAGAAAGAGTTATCAGATATTAATATCTACAAAGCTATCTAAATGGGGAAAACTTATGTTTATAAAAATGATTTCATTCCAAAATTTCTAAGTCGATGGAGTCCACAAATGAATTCCTTTCATTTGATGCATGGTGAATTTTGTATTAGTCTCTGGGATATTTACCAAATAGCTAGAATTCCCATTCTTGGAGAAATGTATGATGAATTCATTCCGCCTACTACAACATGGGGTGGTGCTACTAGAACACCACCTCTGGCCCATTAATTATTTAAGATATAGAAGAATTTACCTAAAGACAAAAAAGATAACCATGAGTGTGGATGGAATCCTTCTTAGAACCAACAACATAAAAAGTTCCAACCTATAGACATCCTACTGTTTGTCCTTCTGCAGATAACCAGGGTAATTCAAGCACATATTAGCCTATACTAGAAATATGTGACTATAAGCACTATGGATATAAAGTAAAACCCAATATAGATGAAATATTACGCTTAGCTTCCTTCCTTGTTATGTGTCTAATCATTTATTTGCTTCTAGTACGTGAATCCAGAGGTGTTATAAGATCAACGAATTTTTTCATTGCATCTAAATTGGTAGAAAAGAAGTATATTGGGTTAGCAACCATTGTATTGGCAAGAATTTACCATCTCATGCTACATTTATACAATTGGAAGGCTATATTTATAATTTCAGGGTCATTCCAAGTGTTGTGGGTCTAGATTGCAGCACATTTTTCTTTATACTCGGTGTTGAATTTAATTAGAGTTCCAAATGGTCGATTCACCCCATTTTTGAAGAAATTTTCCGGTATGTAGCCTCTAAACTTGAGACCTGATGTGGTGCTAAAGGCATTGAACATTTTAGTAGAATTCATCTTCTTTCCTTTGGTAATCCACCAGTTGGAACATTTATTGATGATGGTAAAGAAATGAATTATGAGCTGAGATCTTATATGATGGAATTCAGTGATGGAATATTATTAACTAGAATTGATGGTGAAATTATCTGTGAGGCTTACCTCCCCTATAGTTTTCCTCATTAGTTTTGATGTCTTCAACAGTCAAATACTTTTCCACCCACGTATGTTATACATGAGAAACACCCAATGGTAGCACGACAATTGTGGATTCTAACAGCTTTAGAGGTATCCAAATTTTTGATTATGTTTCCTCCACCAGATGCGTCGATCAGATTGGAAGATGGGTATGTCAAAGCTTGGGCTTCTACATATCCTCAAGAGGCTTTGACAAAAGGAATATATCGAGTGGAAGCTACAATTATTGTTGCACATGGAAATCATGGTAAGAAGTAAAAGTCCATAGATGATGCAGAAGTTTCAGAGGTTTCAGAGCCCTCAAAACGTCACCGTAGGAGGTATACTAGGAATACCAGGGTTACAAAAGCAACACCTCCAATGCTAAGGTGATCCAGTCACCTCCATCAAAGAGAGGTTCCTATCCCATATGTTGAACTTTTTGAAGAAGAGAGGCCTGAAGAAGCTCTCCAATCAAAAGGTATTGAATCTCCTCCACAATTAACCACACCAAGATTGAATTATATGCGACCTTCATCTATTCATCATTGGAAGGGTGTAACTCATGATCATAGGGATGCATGGGCATTCCTCCAGCATGGAATTAGAATAACAGATATTGGTGACATCAAGGAACCTTCTAATTGCAATCCGGATAATAACCTGGCTAAAGTACATAAGTATATTACCGATCTGGAGGCTTTTATATATGCAACTGATGAACAAATCCCAACCTCTAAACGAGTATCTCATATGATGGACTTAGTAGTACATTAAGGGGAAATTATCGACTCTAAGGAGGAGTGGGACATTTATGTTAATACTGAGAATTTATTTTCCCTTTTTTTGTCTCAACTATGCTTTACCATTTATCATCATTAATCTTGATGAAAATGTATTTATGCATCTTGAATGTGGAGAGGGAAGCTCTGGACCAATTCTCGAATCACCTAAGTATGGTCATGAAGTCTCTCCTATTGACGCAACGAATGATCCTCCCAGGTTGCTGGAACTTTCTACAGGAGCAAGAATCCTGACTGGGGTAATGGCGATAGATAATCCTCAACCATTACCTCAAGTTTCCCCTACTAAGAGGAGTGTTTCAATCTATCCTCAAGCTTTTGAATAGAAATTAAAATGGGCAATGAGACTGATCTAAAGTGTTCGTCGAAGGAGTGAGTATTTATACTATCATTAGGGCATATAACTTTCTCAATATACTCTGGTAACCACGTTTTATCCTATTATAGCATATATGTCTCTCTCCTCTCCCAAAGGGTTAAGAGTTGATTCTTCAAGACCAGAAAAAGAAACCTCAGGGGAAACCCAGGTTCATGCTGATGAATCTACAATTTTAGTAGATAAATCGTCAAAAAAATTTAGTTATACCTACTCCTGGCTCTATTGAGAGAGAGGAAAGCCATGATAACATTAAATAAATTCCTCAGTTTCTTTTTTCAGAGGATCTTGAAATAATCAATACAGATATTCCTATTGCTCCAGAAGAAAATAATAAATACCCAAGGAAATTTGAAACAACTACTGATGTTGAACCAAACTTGGTAAGACATGATGTTTTCATACCAATTGAAGAGACAATAGAACAAAATGTCAGCAGAGCCAATTTTTGGATACCATAAATGGTGAGGATGCGATAACATTTCAGGTTGTATACATTGAAATGAAGGTCACCCTTAATCCAAATATTTATATTTCATGTTCCATCAAGGATTTCAGGGATTTTCATGAGGAATTTCAAGGATGTAAGTGTTAATTCTTTCATTTTCCATACATGATTGTTCATCAACTTGATTATTTACACCAAAGTTCACCTTATGCAGCTTTATCTGCAGAAAATGTCCCAAAGGCTCTTCAAGAATGAGGTATTCCATTTTATCCTTCTGCTATAGTTGGAGAAATACCTACAGAGGATCCTTCATCAAGATATGTTCCAGATCCTTCAAATGTAATAACATAGAAAACTCAAGGAAATACCCCTTCTCAAGAAACATCTTCTCAAAACATTGAAGCTGAGAATACATGGGATAACCCAATCAAGTAGCTGACATATTATTGGGTAAATATAATCAGCTATCTGAATCATATTTGTTTTTCTCCAGTTGAAACTAATAATGACCTTGATTTATGATTTAGGGTTTTCATCTCCTAGATAAGAGGGTGAATCTTCTACTGTCCCAAGAGAAGTAGAACAAGGCAGCTCTTTAAGTAAACTGTTTCCATAGTACATTTTACCTCGTGGTAGTGACTTAGATTCAGAATTGGAGATGAAATATGCTCTCGGCATGGCACGTAATAAAACATGGCGGCATATCTGGAGCATAATTGCTGAGAATATTTTAGATGATTTTTTGTCCTATTTTTCTAAACTCCCAGCATTATTCTGTGTATTGGGATTTGGTGGAATTAATTATTGGCCAGTCTATGATGTCATGAAAGAGATGATTCTCCAATGGGAGTAGGATCATAATCTATGAAAAGATTTTGAAGTGGCTAAACTAATCATCAATATTGAGGGATTTCAAGCTGTAGTAATTGAGGTAAAGGAAAATCATAACAAGAAATCGATCGAAATTAGCCAATAAATCAAAGAAACCATGAAGGAGTTATTATATCTTCAATAGCAAATGGATGTAGTTCATAATAATCTTGAGTATTTGAATCGGACAATGCGAGAAACCTAATTAGAGGGGATAACTTCCATTACAACTGCTAAGGAAGCGCTTTGTCAGGTAGAGGAAGTTGGAGCTACTCAGTTATCTCAACTTCAACAATCAGATGATAGGGATTATGAAGAAATCCAACAAATGAAAAGTCGTGTTGAGAGTTTATTTTAAAACATGATAGAGATGCTCTATTTTTTGGATGTCCCACTATTTTCATATGAATGAAAGAAATATTGTTTTTAATCATGTATATGTTTTAATTTCTTTTTTTTTCATGATTTCAATATGAAAGGTAAATGATGATAATGATTAATTTATGTTAAAAAATCATTATTATAATACCAAGAATGAAGTGATCAAAATTTTATTACTAATCCGAGAGACCTAATGAGCATGATTTGATTTTTTCTAGGGTTAAATGGATAACCCCGCAAATTTCGTATCTTTTGACTTTTTATTGCTCAATATTACCTAAATCAGACAAACAAATGTATGTTTAGTGAGATAAGACTTGACTTTTGGTTAGAGTTCCCTTCACAGGTTCTCAATATAATGAGCACTAAGTCTTTTGTTATTGGCAGTTTAAAGTCATGCATGTTGGACTATAAAGGTCTAATATTTAGGGTCAAAATATCTTTGACCGTAAACTTTGAATTACATCCCAAACAAAAATTTGTTGCTAGGAATTTCTTTAATATTATTTAAATATTTCCAAGGGGAATCTTGAGCCATGATTTTTTTTATGGTCACCAAATTTTAAAGCTGTATGAACATAAGGGGAGCCTCTTCCAAGAATGAAGTTACCATTATTTGACAAACCCGTTATGGGGGTTGTATTATGTAGGGCCAACTAGGGTATATGCTACATAGCCAAATAGTGGCATCTTTTGATTTACATGCCTGTTATGTGGGAAACTTATGCAAGGCCACCTAAGGGCACGTGATTCATAGTTAGGAAAAATAGCTCTTTAGGAATTTAACGTTTTGTTGTTGATAGATAGGGGAAATAAGATTTGGGTGACCCAAGACCACAGTGGGTGGTTTTTCCAAGGAAGATAATTTTAAAAATTAAAGGTCTATTTTTATACCAACATATGTCATTAATAGGAAAAACATTTCTATACAAATTTGGTGTATGAGTAATGGTTAAAATTTATCAAAAAAGTGAAAATTTATGATATCATACTATGTAGTTTTAAGTCATGTAGTGAGGAAATTGGTACTGTGTAGTTTTTAAGTGATGTAGTGAGGACATTGGTGTGGATTTAATTTAAGGTCTTTAGTTCTGACCAAATGTATGAGAAAACTCTCCCAATTTCTTGATAATTTGTTTGGAAACATAATATCATATTCAGGTATGGAGGGGAAAATTGTAAATTGTGATTAGGGAATTTCTAGAACTAAGGAATGATATGGGAAAAGTGTTAAAAACTTTAGAGGAAGTATTTTCCAAGAACAAAGTTACCATTACTTTTTAAATCCATTATGAGGGTTATATTATGCAGGGCCAACTAGGGCATATGCTGCATAGCCAAATAGCGGAATCTTTTGGCTGATATACCTATTATGTAGGAAACTTATGCAAGGCTACCTAAGGGCATGTGATGCATAGTCAAACAGAAGAGCTTTTTGAAATTTGAAATTCTTTTGATAAAAGTTGAAGAAATCTTGTGGAGATTTAGATTTTCTAAAGCACAGAGTTTGGTTAATAGAGAAAGGTATCTAAATATAGAAAAGGAATTTTCAATCAAAATTTCCAAAGAATTAGAGGAAAAGTACTTTTATGAAGGTCTAACCCAAACATAAAAATTATGACGTCTGTAGTTTTAGGTCATACAACTATAACCAGAAATGGAAACAATATATAATATGTGGCCAGGTGATTCCAAGGTTATTTCATACTTATTTGAACACATGGTAAGGGAAATGTATAAAATATGGTCTTGGAGATTTTCAGATTGTGAGAAAGATAATGGGACAAGTATACTTGAATAACTGTTTTAAAATACATATTCTTGTATATTTTCATCAATGATTAAAGGGGACGAAGATAATATTACCAAGAATGAAGTTACCATTATTTGACAAAACCGTTATGGGGTCTATATTATGCAGGTCCAATTAGGGCATATGCTGCATAGCCAAATAGTGGCATCTTTTGACTGACAGCCCTGTTATGTGGAAAACTTAAGCAAATCCACCTAAGGGCACATGCTGCATAGTCAGGAAAAAGAGCTCTCGTGTATTAGAAACTCTATCACCAGAAACCGTAAGAAAGATTATGAGGATCTGGAAATATTCAAGATTAAGAGTATAAAATATGGAAGGGGGTTATTCCCAATGCATATGAGAAATATTTTAACCAATATTGGCCATGAGTTTAATTTCCTTTACATAGATCTGTCTCATATGTAAAATGGAGACTTTATTTGTTTCTTCAGAATTAATATTGTGATGTGATGTTTTAAGTCATGCAATGAGGACATTATATTATACATTTTTAAGTCATGAAATGAGGACATTTATAACCCCATAAGAAATTGAAACAACTTATTTATGTAAAGAATCTATTTACCCAATTCCTAAGATCATTTGATCTATGCTCGTTGTGAGAAACAATGAGCAGTAAGGCTTTCTTTTATAATGCAAAGGTGATGAAAATGAAGAATAGGGGTATTATATTTCCATGCAGTTTAACGTCATGTGGTAAGGATGACAATGAACCAATATGAAAGGAAAGACATATTGTAATTGGATTAAGGGATAAAAACCCCAAGTGTCACTATATGTCTTGATGGGGAAAGAATCAATTCAAACATAGTTCTTAAAACATTTCCTATGCAGATTTGATTCTTATACGAGAAATAAAAGGTTTTTTATCACGGATGGGCCTAAGATTAGAGATCTAGGTGTCTCTACTTATCTCAAAATATATGAGAATAAAGACGTACATAGTTCTTTAAATAATAATTCCTCATGCTAATCAAGTTTGACATGACGAATGGGGGCTTTTGACACGTTCTGAGAGAATGATAAATCTTAAGATATAAAATGTTATAAGGACCAAATCATATATCTTAAGGAAACACTCTATATAGATCTAATCCATATAAAGGGGGAGAAAAGAAAATAAGAAGATTTTTTGATTGTGGTTGGGCCCAAAACTATAGATTTAGGCGACTCTACGTATCTCATTGAAAATGAGAATCAAGCCATACGTAGTTCTTCAACTTAGGTCTCTATACAGATCTAACTCAGATATAGGAAAGTGAGGGACTCATGTACTACTAACGAGTAGTGATGATGTCAATTATGCTTGCTTATGGAATCTTCTAACGTCAAATAGAGAAAACGTTAGTTTTAAAAATGATGTCATGCAATTTAAAGTCATGAGAAAAGGACGAAGATGTTATTTATTTTAACATCATGAAACATGGACGCTAATGGTTATTATATAGTTTAATGTCTTTCAACTAGGACATGGAGGTTGTGCAGTTTTAATTGTTACAGTGAGGAAATTTTAATGTGCAGTTTAAAGTCTTGCAGTGAGGACGTGTTGTGCAAAATTACACAAAGTATTTCTTCAAAAATATCTCATTGGTTGGAGTTATAATAATCTCTCCATCCATTGATATTAAGGCATAAGCTTCATTTGAATAGACCTTATTTATAGAATAAGTTCTTTCCCACTTTGGCTCATGTTTTAGAGGATTCTTTATTGGTATCATTGGAGTCCTAAGGATCAATACCAATTCTCCTTGAAGGAATTAACGAAGACAAACTTTCTTATTAAAAGCTCATGATATTCTGTTTTGAGACTTCTAGATGATGCAAAGTATGAAATATTTTCTCGTCTAATCGTTCCAACTCATCAAACCATTTCTGAGACCTTTCATCTATAGACAATTGATCACAAATTGCAACTCTAAGTGAAGGAAATTGTAATTCAATTTGTAAAACTGCTTCGATTCCATATACCAATTAATAAGGAGTTTCTTGAGTAGAAGTATGGGTAGTTTTCTGATAAGATCCTAAAGTATTCAAAAGTTTATCGGGACATGATTTCTTATCTTTATCCACCATCTTCTGGAGTATATTTGTTAGTGTCTTATTGAAGGCCTCTATCTGTCCATTAGCTACTGCATGATAGTGAGATGAATGGTTGGACTTGATATTATGTTCCTAATATAACATTTTTAGTTCAGAAAAACAAAAATTGTTTCCATTGTAACGCCCCGACCCCAGTTACCCAAAGTTGGTGCCTTATTACATCATATTAGCATGATCAAAAAAGATCAAGTCTCGAAATACCGATTATTTTAGTAGCCTTGGAAACACTAGATACATTCATAAAGGTTACATTACATCATAAAGTGAAAAATACAACAACATCTTGTCTCCACACTCATATCCCCTTATACTATCCCTGCAGTTCATTCATAAAATACTTCTTCACATCCTTGTAAAAAATAAAACATTGAAAGGGGTAAGCTCAGATGCTCAGTAAGGATAACAATATAGCGAAAACTTTCATAAATAAGCATAAACATTTAAAGCAATTTATAACTAAAACAAAAGCCTTTTAAACTTGAACTTCAGTATAATATGAGAAAAAATGAAATAATTCCATTTACATATTCACATGGATATTCTACTAGTTGAATAATCAAATGCAATATCAATAACCATTTTCATAATGATGTAATGCATAATGTTAGACCATCATAACCACATAGTCAAGGCCTTGTGCCAAGACTACAAATAAGATTTTGTCAAGGCCTTGTTGCAAGACACTAGTTTGTCTCATGAGACCTACAGATGCATCAAGGAGCTATAGCAGGCTCCACCCATCACTTATTAAGTCTAATGCATTCCTCATATGAATAGGTTTAAACATAACATAAACATTCGTACTAAAACTAGCATACAAAATGTCAAAACTTTTTCCATAAACCATGAATGGTATAAAAATAACACATCCATAGTAAAACATATCATAAAACCTTTAATACAATATGGAAGTTTTGTATCATAATAAATCAACTTCAAATAAGCTTAAAATTCATCAAAGGATGTTGATATAGATGAAATCAAAACTATTTGAGAGAAATATCTCTTTTCTTGAAATCATTTAAAAGTCACATAATTATAAAATAAATCATTTACTTTGAAAATATCTGTATAATATTGTAAGGGAATATTAAATGATTTTATAGTGGTGGAAAATAGCCTCACCCGCCATATAAGTTAAAAAAGACATTCTTACCTTAATTCTGTCAAAAAGGTTAAAAATGACTTTGTTTAGAAAACGACAGGAAGATTCTTTTATAAAATTATTATAAAAAGTCAACAAGGGTATAAATGAATTTAACCCATAGTCTGTAAATTAGTAAGAATTATTTTAAATACATTTTTAAGAAACATGGATGTGGATGATAAAGACGCCCCAGTAGATAATTACGTATAAACAACCTCGGATAATGAAGAGATTGCGAAATAAACTCTTACCTTGTACATTTCCTTGGTTGAGGGTGGGTTAACCTCCTATATAATGGTGAAATAATTTTTATTAAATTATACAAGACTAATATTCTTTAATATGATATCATATATGATCTTTTAAAATTGATTTGTTAATAATATCTTAGTATTATCATCGTTTCGGGTGTTAACGAATTCGTTTTCCTTTATATTATTTGTTATGTGAGCCATATTTATTATGGATGGGGTGTATATTATTCATATCCAGAATTATATCATGTCTATATAAAATATTTTTAATCATCAAATGAAATTTAGTCTTGAATGGATATAATGGGAAATGAATCTCATCGTGTTCTTGGAGACGGTAATCCGTACGTACGCACAAGCGAAAATATCATTATTTTGATATTAAAATAATATATAATTGGATGGTATATCATATATACAGAATAATTATCATTTTATATTTATTATTTACATGAATTATACATCATTATCATACCCATCCAAATAATAATGTTTTGAATAACAATTACACCACGACGTGGAGACGGTAGGCCGTACGTACGCACGTATGGTGACATGTCATTCAAAGGATGGATAGAATACTGAATATGGTTGTACCATATTTATAATAACATCAAAGTATATAAAATATATTGGATTTATTATTTTATAATGGAAATAACAAAGAAAGAAGAAGTTGAAGAAGAAAAGAACTTGAAAGAGGGTGGTGAAAACATTACCTCTTCTTCGGGTTCTTCCTTTTGATTTGATCAAAAGGGATCCTTAAGTTGGATTTATGATAAAAATAAGGCCTCTATGTTGAATTGAGGGATGTTGTGAGGATATTTGGGTATGGGTTCACTGAGCCAAATGCCTTTGAAGGTATGAATTAGAGAGAAGGGTGAGTGCCCTTTTATAAGAGGGGTGAGGGGCACCTTTGGAAAAGCTAGATATATTATTTTATAATAAATTCATATTCAGTTTCTAATGGCTGAAAACTGATTTATTTCTAGTATAAGGTGGGTATGGGTCGAAAAAAACTCAACCAATAGGTTTTAAACAGGTTTGGGTCACTTTATTAACCTTATATTTTAGTTTTAACTCTTAGTTAATTAGTTTGACATTTACCATGTCTCTTTGTATTTTTATATTATATGGTTAATAAACTTACTGTAAACTTCCAAGAGACCCCCAAGTGGTCCACTAATGATACTAATATCGTTATATATGTCCTTTGGCTGAACCTTATATTTTTAGGAATATAATGTCAATTATTAATATAATATTTGATTTAAAAACTCTTTTATGTCAATTTTGACACTATTGGGTATTTTGTTTTTGATAAATTTCTAACAGCATTATTACTTCGAAAACAATTCATATAACCAATCCTAATATGTCATATTAACCTAGAAAATTAGTGTAATTCATAAAAAGTTTCAAATTACAATTATTTGGATATTTATAATATCAATTATTTTAATATTTCATTAATTAGGTAATTACTGCATCACCATTGTGTCATAAATATATTAAATTATCTAATGTCTAAAAATTATAAATAAAATACCATTATGTAGGAAATCTTATTATCTTTTTAAGGAATATTTATAAATTAATTTATACTATATATAACTTATATTAAAATGTTTTAGTTATTAAACTTTTAGTTTAACTCCTTTAACTCTTCTTTGAATTAAATAATAATAAATGTCCAAATCTAATCCAAGTGGACATAAATGATAATATTTTATTCCTAAGGTTGTCTTTCGTATATATACACTTTCCCAATAGAATTAGGACCTGTGGTAGGGTAATACTAATATCATTTTTACCCTTAATTGCCCTATTTACTTTTTACCGTGGTAAATAAAATTAAAAAGTTACTATTCACCAAAAAATATTTATATCTTATTGAACCAAATATTAGTCCTTATTATTAACCATGTCTCTCATATTTTCAAAATTCCACTCACAGAAGCGGTAGAATTATGTTATATCTAAATTTCCAAATTCTTCTAGGAGGTGGGTAAAAGACGATGAAAAGTTCAATAAAATTTTTATATATCTAAAATTATTCTAAACTAAATCTAATTAATTACATTGAACTTATATAGGTATTATGTATCTATTTTGAACTTACTTAAATTTAAATAAAATAAATAATTATTTAAATAAAAATTCTGTTTTAAACTATAACTCAGTGTTTTTTCACTATTTATCAAAAATTGAATGTTTTTAGAAAAATACCAAAAATTCACCCTAAGCTAATTTTGATATTCCAAATCCAAAAATGAAGTCCATTTTGAAAGATAAAATTTATAAAATTTCAAAAAGTGCGTATTACTATTCATAACTGCTAGTTTGATTGGTTGTGGTGTGTGTTAGAACTCAAAATTGCATACTACAGATGCAACTGTATTATTCAAAGAGAAGCGTACCGTAGAAGATTGGGGTGTTACATTCTCCCCTCCTTCTAATAATTTTGTCCTCGAAATTTCTAGAATACTACCGCATGAAAAGACTCGAGTGATTCTTAATCATAAGTTACTCAGGTTCCCACGTCGCCTCTTCCATTTTATGGTTTCTCCATAGAACTTTTACCAGATGAGTCGTCTGGTTTCTCAGCACTTGTTCTCTTGTATCAAGAATACTGTCGGGCTCTTTGCAATAAGACAGATCGGGTTGCAATTCTAATTCCTCGTAAGTGAGTACATGCGTTGGGTCAGGCATGTATTTTCTCAACAGTGATATGTGGAATACATCGTGAACATTGGAGAGACTCGGCAGCATTGTGAAACAGGAAGCTACAGCCCCAATTTTTTCAAGAATTTCGAATGGTCTGATGTTCCTAGGACTCAACTTTCCCTTCTTACCGAAACGTATAACTCCCTTCCATGGAGATACCTTCAATAAAACATGGTCTCCTACCTGAAATTCCAAATCCTTCCTTCAGTTATCAGCATAGCTCTTATACCTACATTGAGCTGCTTTGATGTGCTTTTGGATTACCTTTACCTTTTCCATTGTTTCCTCCACCAGTTCTGGGCCTACAAGTTTTCTTTCACCAACTTCATCACAATAGGTTAGTGTGCGACATCTCTTTCCGTATAATTCTTTATATGGTGCCATCCGAATACTTGAATGGAATCTATTGTTATAGGAAAATCCTACCAGAGGTAAATATTGATCCCACATACCCTAAAAGTCAAGTGAGAAAGATATCAACATGTCTTCTAAGGTTTGAATAGTCTGTTCTGATAGTCCATCTGTTTGAGGGTGGTATGCAGTGCTCAAACGAAGTTCAGTATCCAAGTCCTTCTGAATACTCTTCCAGAATCTTGAAGTAAAACGGGGATCACAATTAGAAATAATCGATAGGGGTACTCCATGAAATCTCACAACTTCATTAATATATAGTCTTTCTAAATGTTCAAGTGGTGGATCATCTCTTATAGCAAGAAAATGTGTTGAATCGGTAAGATGATCAACAATAACCCATATTGCATCGTTCCTTCTAGGAGTCTTTGGTAGCCCCATGACAAAGTCCATCGTAATATTATCCCATTTCCACTCTGGTATGGGAAGAGGTTGCATGACTCCTCCGGGCTGTTGCCTTCCAGCTTTCACTTGTTGACAAACCATACACCTTGACAAAAAATCATCAATCTCTCTCTTCATGTTGTCCCACCAAAAATATTCCTTCAAATATCTATACATTTTGGTGCTCCCAGGGTGTATAGAGAAATTGGAACTATGATCACCGTCCAAAAATTCCCTTTTTAGATCAGGTATATTGGGAACACAAAGTCTCTTCCCAAATTTCAAAATTCCATCTTCATACATAAATTCACTCAATCTCCCATCATTCACAGCTTTAATCTTCTTTTGAAACTCTTCATCATCATTCTTAGAACTCTTTTTTCTTTCTAGTAAATATGGTTTGACAACCATTTGAAAAATCATTGATGTTTCACCTTCCATGGTGATTCCCATATCCATATTTACTAGATCCTTGTATATAGGATCCTTTTCAACTCTTATGTTGTTCAAAACTCCAGGATACTTTCTACTCAAAGAATTTTCCACCTGATTTTCCTTCCCCGGGTGGTAGTGTATCGTGCAATCATAATCCTTGAGTAGTTCAAGTCATCACCTTTGCCTTATGTTGAGTTCTTTTTGTGAAAAAATATACTTCAAACTCTTGTGATCAGTATAAATCTCACATTTTTCACCATAGAGATAATGTCTATATATATTCAAAGCAAATATTACAGCATATAACTCAAGATCATGAGTAGGACAGTTTTTCTCATGAATTTTCAGCTGTCATGATGCATAGGAAATAACTCTATCATTCTTCATAAGGACACAACCAATCCCTTTCTTCGATACATCACTATAAATAAAGAACCTATCATTCCCCGATGGTAGAGTCAATATAGGAGCATTGACTAATATTCTCTTCAGTTATTCAAAACATTCTTCACACTCTTTTGTCCAAATAAATTTAACCCCTTTACGTGTGAGCTTCGTTAATGGGTTAGCCAATTGGGCAAAATTCTGGATGAAATGCCGATAATAACCTGCTAAACCAATAAAACTACATACCTCAGTTATACTCATTGGTGCTGGCCATTCTTGGATTACCTTGGTCTTAGAAGTATCAACAAAGATTCCATCCTTAGAGACAATATTTCCAAGAAAAGAGATATCCTGAAGCCAAAATTCACACTTGCTAAACTTCCCATATAATTCATGTCTTCTAAGAGTCTTAAGGATAATGTGCAAGTGATTTTCATGATCTTCGTAGCTTTTGGAGTATACCAAGATATCATCAATAAATACCACCAAAAAATCATCGAGATATTCCTTGAAAACTCTATTCATTTGATCCATGAATACAGAGGGTTCATTAGTTAATCCAAAAGGAATAACTATAAACTCATAATGCCCATACCTAGTTTGAAATGCTGTCTTTGGAATGTCTTCCTTCTTCACACACAACTGATGGTATCCAGATCAAAGGTCAATCTTTGAAAAGTTTTGTGCTCCATGCAGTTGGTAGAATAAATCAACAATGTGAGGTAGGGGATACTTGTTCTTTATTGTTATAGCATTAATCTCCCTGTAGTCGATACATAACCTCATAGATCCGTCTTTCTTTTAAAAAAGGATAGGGGCTCCCCCTAGAGAAACACTAGGGTGAATAAATCCCTTATTACTCAATTCCTCTAGTTGTTTCTTTAGTTCAACTAATTCCACAGTTGACATTATATAAGGGGTCTTCGATATAGGTCTTGAACTAGGAATTAAATCAATGGAAAACTCAATTTCTCGTTCTGGAGGATGTCTAGGTAAATCTTCTGGAAACATATCTACATATTATTTCACAATAGGTACATCCTCTATTTGAACATTCCTTTCCTTACCCACAGTCATTTCATTCTCTTCCTCCCCAATAATTGAATTTAGTTGAGCTACTGGGGGTGAATCTAGATAATAATTAGGTGGTGACGGTTCTTCTCTAAAGATAAGGTGTTCCTTATCATCATCATCAAAAATTGTAACCTCCTTCTTCTTACAATAAATATTCACATCATGGTCCGAAATCCAATCCATACTGAGGATTATATCAAATTAAATCATGGGTATGATGATGATATTAGAAGATAAAGAAAATTTATCATCCCTAATGCGAACGGATCCACAGAACTTTGTAGCAATGATACTTCCCTTAGAAGTTTTAACTGATAACTCCCTTGTTAGATCAAATTGGAAATATCTAATTTTCTTAGAAAACTGGGAAGATATGAAACAATGCGATGATCTAGAATCAAATAATGCATTTTCTAAACTTGAGGAAACCATTAAATTACCTTCCACCATGTCTTTCGGAGCTTCTACCTCAGCAGTAGTGATAGTATAATCTTGGCCTTGATCCTTTGGTCTTTTGAGGTAAGTTCCCCTGACGCTTAGGACATTTATTTTCATAATGTCCCATCTCCCTGTAGTTGTAGCATTGAACATCGGTAGCTTCTTTCTTCCCCTTGAAATCACAATCTTGGTGGCCATTTTCACCACACTTGTAACATACTCCCATTCATTTCAAGCAAGAACCGAGGTGTTTTGTCCCACATTTACTGTAGGATGGATATTCAACTTTTCCCTTCTTCCCTTTATTTCCATTTCTAGAGTGATCATCAGATCTCTTCTTCTCTTGCTATGCTTTAAAGTCGTAAGACTTAGAGAATTCTGTTTCTATCATGATAGCACATGAGACAATATCTTCGTACGATGAGAAGGATTGTGACACTAATGCTCGATGAAGAAATGGTTTTAACCCATCAAAGAAACGATCAATATTACTTCTTTGGTTATGTATATAATCTTCAGCATACCTTGCTAACCTTGTAAAGTTATCCTCATACTTTGCGACATTCTCATCCTCCTTTGGTCTCAGACTTAGAAATTTCCTTTCCATATCTGCTCAATGGTCACGAGGAAAGTATTTTTCTAATAAAATCTCTTTGAACTCCCTCTATTACATATTTGATACTTCATCATCTTCCTTCGTGTTTTGAATCAATGACCACCATTGATCAGCATCTCCAGTGAGGCGGTAAACTGTCATGATAACTTTTTACCTTTCACTACTCCTCGTGGCATGGAATATTTTATCTAAGGAATTTATCCATTGCTCAGCTAATAAGGGATTTGTACTCCTATTGAATATTGGTGTTTGTTTCCTCATGAAGCGGTCTAACATTGATCCTCCACGCTACGAATCAGGGTGCTCTATACGGGTAAGGTTATTATTCATAACCTGAGTGAGTTGTCCTAGTATGGTGATTAGCTGATCAGAACCAGTTGCATCACCAGCTCCACTATAATTATCATGAGCAGGAGGGAAATCCATTCATGGAGTGCGTCCATTGATACAGTTTCCATTTCTTCCACTAGGCTCCATTTCTAAAAAATGGCATACACTAGATTAGTTAATGAATCGCAATACATAAATCCAAACATGTAAAACACTTAACATAAGTTGAACAGTTTATGGATATAATCCATAACCATAAAAATGTTCTCTTTGAGGAAGTATATACTAATAAACCCTTCATAATTGTTTGTAAAGAAAATGAGAATTATCCTAAGCATATCCCTCGGGAGTGTCGTAACCAAGAGTGCAGTAAGGCCCATTGTCGTTCACCAGTTCTCATTCGAGACTAGCTCAAAGTGGTGTTTTCGGGTTTTACCCCTAGGTACATCTGTGTCAGAGCCGCCTCTACCTGCTCGTATCTAGATAGGGATGTATTTCTCGGAAAACTCAAAAAATCTTTACAATACCAAAATTCTAAGAAGTTCTTCTATACTAATCCTCAAATTCCATCTTAGGTCTAGGTGCTCTAATCAGAGTTTATCTAAATCTAGTTTTCAAGGTTTGTACTAAACTTCCTCTAATACCAACTGTAATGCCCCGACCCTAGTTACCCAGATTCGGTGCATTATTAGATAATATTGTCATGATAACAAAAGATCAAGTCTCGAAAGACCGATTAGTTTAGTAGACTTGGAAACACTAGATACATTCATAAAGGTTGCATTACATCATAAAGTGAAAACTAAAACAACATCTTGTCTCCACACTCATATCCCCTTATACTATCCCTGCAGGTTATTCATAAAATACTTCTTCACATCCTAGGAAAAAATAAAACATTGAAAGGGGTGAGCTCAAATGTTCAGTAAGGATAACAATATGGTGGAAACTTTCATAAATAAGCATAAACATTTAAGGCAATTTATAACTAAAACAAAAGCCTTTTAAACATGAACTTCAGCATAATATGGAAAAAATAAAATGAAATAATTTCATTTACTAATTCACATGGATATTCTACTAGTCTAATAATCACATGCAATATCAATAACCAATTTCATAATGATGGAATGCATAATGTCATACTATCATAACCACATAGTCAAGGCCTTGTGCCAATACTACAAATAAGATTTTGTCAAGGCCTTGTACAAAGACACTAGTTTGTCTCATGAGACCTACCGATGCATCGAGGAGCTATAGTAGGCTCCACCCGTCACTTATTAAGTCCAATTCATTCCTCATATGAATAGGTTTAAACATAACATAAACATTGGTATTAAAACTAGCATACGAAATGTCAATACTTTCTCCATAAACCATGAATGGTATAAAAATAACACATCCATAGTCAAACATATCACAAAACCTTCAATATAATATGGAAGTTTTGTATCATAATAAATCAACTTCAAATAATCTTAAAATCCATCAAAGGATGTTGACATAGATGAAATTAAAACTATTTGAGAGAAATATCTCTTTTTTTAATCATTTAAAAGTCACATAATTATAAAATAAAACATTTACTTTGAAAATATCCTTATAAGATTGTAAGGGAAGCTTCGATGATTTTATAATGGCGTAAAATAGCCTCACCCATCGTATAAGTTAAAAAAGGCATTCTTACCTTAATTCTGTTGAAAAGGTTAAAAAGGACCTTGTTTGGAAAACGACAGAAAGATTCTTTTATAAACTTCTTATAAAAAGTCAACAAGGGTATAAATTAATTTAACACATAGTCTATAAATTAGTAAGAATTATTTGAAATACATTTTTAAGAAAAATGGATGTGGATGATAAAGAGGTCTTAGTTGATAATTACGTATAAACAACCTCGGATAATGAAGAGATTGTGAAATAAACACTTACCTTGTACTTTTAATTGATTGAGGGTAGTTTAACCTCTTGTATAATGGTGAAATAATTATTATTAAATTATACAAGAATCATATACATTAATATGATATCATATAAGATCTTTTAACATTGATTTGTTAATAAATATCATAGTATTATCATCGTTTCGAGTGTTAACCGATTCATTTTCCTTTATATTCTTTGTTATGTGAGCCATATTTATTATGGATGGGATGTATATTATTCATATCCAAAATGATATCATGTCTCTAAAAATTATTTTTAATCATCTAATGAAATTTAGTCTTGAATGGATACGATGGGGAATGAATCTCATCGCGTTCGTGGAGACGGTAATCCGTACGTATGCACGAGCGACTATATCATTCATTTGATATTAAAATAATATATAATTGAATTTTATATCATAAATAAAGAATAATTATCATGTTATATTTATTATTTACATGAATTACACATCATTGTCATACCCATCCAAATAATAATGTTTTGAATAACAATTACACCACGACGTGGAGACGGTAGGTCGTACGTACACACGTATGGTGACATGTCATTCAAAGGATGGATAGAATACTAAATATGTTTGTACCATATTTATAATAACATAATATTATATAAAAGATACTGGAGTTATTATTTTATAATGTAAATAACAAAGAAATAAGAAGTTGAATAAGAAAGGAACTTGAAAGAGGGTGGTGAAAACATTACCTCTTCTTCGGGTTCTTCCTTTTGATTTGATCAAAAAAGATCCTTAGGTTGGACTTCTGATCAAACTAAGGCCTCTAGGTTAAAGTGAGATATGTTGGGAGGATATTTGGGCAGGGTTTGTCCGATCCAAATGTCTTTGTAGGTATGAATTAGAGAGAAGGGGAAGTGCCCTTTTAAAAGAGGGGTGAGGGTCACCTTTGGAAAAGCTAGAAATATTATTTTATAATAAATTAATATTCAGTTTATAATGGCTCTAAACTGATTTATTTCGAGTATAAAGTGGGAATGGGTCTAAAAAAACTCAACCAATAGGTTTTAGACAGGTTTGGGTCACTTTATTAACCTTATCTTTTAGTTTTATCTCATAGTTAATTAGTTTGACATTTACCATGTCTCTTTGTATTTTTATATTATATGGTTAATAAACTTACTATAAAATTATATGAGACCCCCAAGTGATCCATTAATGATACACCTATCATTATATAAGTCCTCTGGCCGAACCTTATATTTTTAAAAATAGAATATCAATTATTAATATAATATTTGTTTTAAAAACTCTTTTATGTCAATATTGACACTATTGGGTATTTTGTTTTTGATAAATTCATAACAGCATTATTACTTTGAAACAAATTCATATAACCAGTAATAATATGTCATATTAACCTAGAAAATTATTTTAATTCATAAAAAGTTTCAAATTACATTTATTTGGATATTTATAATATCAATTATTTTAATATTTCATTAATGAGGTAATTACTGCATCACCATTGTGTCATAAATAAATTAAATTATTTAATGTATAAAATTATAAATAAAATACCATTATGTAGGAAATATTTTTTTATTTCTAATGAATATTTATAATCGAATTTATCTTATTTATAACACTATATTAAAAATGTTTTAGTTATTAAAAATTGATTTTAACTCTTTTAACTCTTCTTTGAATTAAATAATAATAAATGTCCTAGTCTAATCCAGGTGGACCTAAATGATAATATTTTAGTCCTAAGGTTGTTTTTGGTCAATATAAACTTGTCCAATAGAATTAGTACATGTTTTAGGGTAATATTAATATCATTTTTACCCTTAATTACCCTATTTACTTTTAACCATGGTAAATAAAAGTAAAAAAGTTACTATTCACCAAAAATTATTTTTATCTTATTGAACCACATTTTACTCCTTATTATTAACCGTGTCTCTCAGATTTTTGAAATTCCACTCACAGAAGAGGTAAAATTAAGTTTTATGTGAATTTCCAAATTCTTCTAGGAGGTGGGTAAAAGACGGTGAAAAGTTCAATAAAATTTTTATATATCTAAAATTATTCTAAAATAACTCCAATGAATTACATTGAACTTATATAGTTATTATGTATCTATTTTGACCTTACATAAATTTAAATAAAATAAATAATTATTTAAATAAAAAATTTGGTTTTAAACTATAACTCAGTGTTTTTTCACTATTCATCAAAAATTGAATGTTTTCATAAAAATACCAAAAATTCACCCTAAGCTAATTTCGATATTCCAAATCCAAAAATGAAGTCCATTTTGAAAGATAAAATTTATAAAATTTAAAAAAGTGGGTATTACTATTCATAACGGCTGGTTTGATTGGTTGTGGTGTGTGTTAGAACTCGAAGTTGAGTACTACACACGCTACTGTATTATTCAAAGAGAAGTGTACCATGGAAGATTGGGGTGTTACATTCATTGTCTGTCAAAATAGTATGAGGGACACCAAATATAGTGATGATATTAGTTTTGACAAAACTAACAATGATTTTGGCTTCGACTTCCTTGAGAGGTATTTCCTCAGCCCATTTAGAGAAGAAGTCAGTAGCAGTTAGAATATACATGAATTGCTTAGCCGTGGCTGGAGGATAAGGCCCTACTACATCCATTCCCCATGTATAAAATTTCCAATAGTATTTAGCTATATGTATAAAATCTGGGGGTTAATGAATGAAGTTGGCATGCACTTGGTAGGGATGACATTTCTTTGTGAAATCTATGAAATCTTGTATCATTGAAGGCCAAAATTATCCAAGCCTTTGGATATGATCAAAGAGTCTATGCATATATTGATGGGAACCAAAATCTCCTGAATGTACTTCTTTCATAATAGTTGTCGTCTCTTCTCCATCAATACATCGGAAGAGAATTCCATCATAGCCTCACTTTTAGAGGATCTTTTGGTGATCTGAACTATCATAAAGAGTAAAATTGTCCGCTCGTCACCAGATCTATTCTTTCTCAGCCCTATTTGCTGGAAGTACCACATTTTTAAGATATTCCCTGATGGATATTCTCCATCTTGTGGTGTGGCCATATGATTCCTAAATAGTGAAAATTTCATTAATTTCCTCCCTTCTGGTATGAACAAAAGGTGAAACCACATGACGATGAGATATAATAATGACTGTCTCATCTCGATTTGGATCTTCCAAGGATGTGTCTACATTAGACAGTGCATCTTCTTGGGCATTTTTTGATTGCGGGACATAAGAAAATATTTGCTCTGAGGGAAATTCATCCATTAACCCACTAACATAATCACACGAAGAGATTAATTCTTCTTTTCTAATAGAATATTCCCCATTGATTTGTTTGATTACTAATTTTGAATCCCCTTTTACCTTTAAATGATCCATTTTCACCTAAACGGACAATTACAAACTTGCGATGAGAGCTTGATATTCTACCTCATTTTTTGTACCACCTTTCGATAAATGGAAAGAATAAGGAAATACTATATTTTCTAGGGAAATAAGGACAATTCCTAACCCAACTTTGTTGAGTTTAGGGTTTTCCATTATCTTTCCTGTTGGACTTATAGAAGCACCATCAAAATACATTTCCCATGTTTGGAAATTATCTTGAACAAAGAAGACATCTTTATCAGGAAGTTCAGTATTTAATGATGTATCTTCTATAGGTGGATGCTCGGCAAGGACGTCATCCAGAGCTTGGCCTTTAATTTCCTTTTGAGGAACAAACTGGATATCAAACTGTTCCAAAATAACTACCCACCATGCCAGATGTCCTGTAAGCATAGGACGACTGAGAATAAATTTAAGTGGATTATTAGGAGATATCAATTGGACCTCATGATGTTGCAGGTTGTGTATCAATTTATGAACAACAAAGATTAATTCCAGGCAGCACTTTCCAATATTTGAATATCGAGTTACTATATCAATAATAGTTTGACTGAGAGAGGAAAGGCTATTTTCATTCCGAGCATCATTATTTTGGGCGAGGAAGGAACCTAGTGATCGCTCTAAATCTATCACATAGATAATAAGTGGTCTTCCTTAAACAGGTGGCATAAATACTGGTGGAATCAAGAGATATTTCTTGAGCATATCAAATTCTTCTTCACAATCTTAAGTCCATTGGTAGGTAACTCCCTTCATCATTAATCTGGTGAGGGTAAACACTTGCCTGCCAAATTGGGGATGAAGCGCCGAATATAGGCCAAGTGTCCAAGGAGTCCTCTTAATTCTTTCAAATTTTGAGGAAGTGACATACTAAGGATTTATTTTTTTTTTCTCAGGATCAACTTCGATACCATGATGATGAAAAATGAAACAAAGGAAATTTCTTGATATTACCCCAAAAGCACATTTCAAGGGGTTCATCTTCAAACTATATTGCTGAATTTTATTGAATATAGTCTCCAAATCAGCCAAGTGATCAGAAAATTGTCTGGATTTGACCACCAAATCATCCACATAACATTTAAAAAAATCCTAATAAGGGTTTGAAGATATGGTGCATGACACATTGGTATGTTTCACCTACATTCTTTAATCCAAAAGGCATTACCCGATATCAAATCACACCTTGAGGGGCTCTGAAGGTTGTAGATTCTTCATCCTCTGGGGCCATATGGATTTTATTGTACCCATAAAATCCATCCATGAAGGAAAGAGCTCCATAGCCAGTAGTTTCATCAATTAGAAGTTTTGTAATCGGAATTGGAAAATCTTCTTTAGGACAATGCCGATTAAGATCTCTGAAATCAGTGCAGAATCTAATCTTCCTATTCCTCTTTTTCACTGGGACAATATTGGCTATCCATTTGGGATACTGAACTTCTCTAAAAAAGTTATCCTTTATAAACTTATCAACTTTAGCTTCAATTTTAGAGGCATGTGTTGGGTGTGTTCTTCTTGCTTCTTTCTTGAATCCACGATGTTATTCTGGAAAACCCAAATGATGGGTGGCTATATCAGGATTAAGACCTGGAATTTCTGTATAATTCCAAGAAAATATATCTCAATGTTCTTTTAGGGAGGAAGTATACACCTATTGATCTTCAGAGGTCATGGCCTCAATAATTATAGTGGGGCATGGATCTTCTTCTGTACCTAGATTTATTTCTCTGAGCTCATCCATAGTGGTAGAGACACCTTCCTCAAATGTTGAAGGAGCATCCCTGAGATCTTCCTTTTCTTCTTTGTTATGTGTTACCTCTTCTGTTTCCACTTGAATTATAGATGATGAGGCAAAACTCCCAGAGTTAGAGGGGGAATTAGTATTTAAATATCCCAAAGAAGAGGCCACCATATATGACCATATTGATGATGAGGGGTTTTCCTATGGTAATAAAGAGGAAATGATGGATTGAGAATCAACATCATTATCTTTCTCTAGAACTACTACAATGTCTTCTACTATGGTTGATAAATTAGAGGCTTTTGTAGTTCAGCAGATGAAATGAATACATCTCCATTTAAATTTTCATCATTTCTTGGTGGATCAACAGTTTCTTCTATGTTTCAAGCTAAATTGTTGTAATTGACATTATGGAAGTTACTGGACGAGTCTTTGAATTTGGTTTTTCCCTTTCAATTTGATTGATGGGTAAGACATAATCAATACTCAAATGTATGAATGGATTTGTTGGGATCTTTTCCAGTCCATTTAGAGCATTAACTCTGGTTATCTCCTTTGTCATGGGCTTCGTTCCATTTGTTTGATAGAACTATGCCTCAATGTATTGAGATTCACATGTTTTTAATAGAGCCTTGTCACCATAAAATGTCCCAATTTGTCCATTAAAATATTATTTCAGACACTGCTGGTATGACGAAGGTATGGCTGCATGTTGATGCAACCAAGGCCTTTCAAGCAGAATATTGAAGGCTGTGTCCTAACGAACAACCATGAAATTTGAATTAGACACAAGATCTTTAAACTAAGTTCTAAGTGTAATCTCTCCCAGAGGTTATTCTTCATTCTTTTCATATCCTTGAAACATTAAAGTGGAAGGAGATAAATTAGATTCATTCAAACCCAGTCAACAATGTTTACGAATGAGAATGAGGTTGACCTTGGAGCCATTATCAATGAAGGCTTGTCGGATGTCTACGTCATTAATATTTCTAGAAAAATGTAAAGGTCTGATATGTCCATGTACAACATCATCTTCATATTCATCTGTAAAAGATATGATTGCATGAAATTCTGTAGAATCATTCTCTATACGGTAAACCTCAGCAGTAGTAACATTGGTTTTAAACTCTTGAGGACTTGACAAGGCCTCAATGAGTGCCTCTAAAAGATCTTTTGATAGATTTAAAGCTTCCAGAATTGATAACTTTTCCAGTACTTGATAAAATTGTTTCAAGACATCATACTTTTTTTCCAAAGGTATATGTTTTCTAGCATGGAGATGTGTTTTTGTAGGTGCTTAGGAAGTTGATGCTTCTATTTTAGATGTACTCTATGTCAGAGTAGAATCTGGAAGTACTACTAGCTTTGGTAAATTAGGCTGACTAGGTCTATTCATTTGTTGAGAAGAAGATGGTGTAGCTTCTAATCAGTCTTCCAAAATAAGTGTTTCATAATTAAACCTATCTTTCATGGAATAAACTCCTTATTCCTATTGATCTTGTTAAAGGGATATTCCAAGAGTTTTTGCCGCATATATGGTTCGAGCAAGGGTAGAGTTAAAATGGTGGTTTCTAGAATTCCCATGTCTTCCCCTGTATCCTCGACCTTGGCCTCTTCCTCTTATTTCCAAATTATGTACAATGAATTCTGGCTCATTATAATCAGAATCACCACTGGCGTATGGATCTCTTAAATAAATAACATTAATAGAACTAAAGATTAATTCTTCATCTGAAAAAGATTCTTCTTGAAAAGTTAATTCTGGTTGTTCCATTTTGTGGGGCAGTGCCCGTGATTTTGAAATAAGTGGAATAAAATCTGCCATGGTTAAGGACAACTTTGTCCTTTACACAAGCTCATCTTCTTTTGACTGCTCTTTGTCCTTATGATCACTTCATTTCTTTGAAGAATGGCCTTTTGATGAAGATGTTTTTGTTGTGGTAGGAGTGGAAGAAGACACAATTGTTTTTCTCAACTATGTTCATAAAATAGAATGAGTCTGGTTTATTGTTTTCCTGATCATCCAATAGTCATATTTATTCAAAAAAATTCTTTTGGCCTCTTTCCATTCTCCCTCTTCCTCAGGATCGGTAGTAGTTACACATTCTATTTGAGCTGATGAACTTTTCAATTTTACTTTTCCAAATTCTACCATCTTCTGCAGAAGGTCTTTGAAAACAAAACACTCTTGAATGGGGTGTCCTAACATTTGGTGAAAGGGAAAATAATTTGGAAGATCTTCATGTCCTTCTTTATTTGTCTTCTTTGGCCTTTTCAACTGAACCAAATTGTTTTATAAGGCTGAGATGAAGTAGCCAGGAACCTGTTCATTACTGAAAGAATAAACATTATTCTTTAATTACTCAAACTGTTTCCGCCTTTGATCTCTTTAATCATCTTGATGAGACGGTCATTGATGCTGATTCCCAGAAGGCAGATCCCTTCAGTATGATGAGGGTCTTGAAGTAGAAGTAGGTACAGGTTCTTGCTTAAGTGTAATTATAGCAGCTTCTGCTTTTCCTATCCTCTTCCCTGGAGTTAATGGAATTACACAAGTTTTATCCTTAGTTTCTATTATAGAGTATTCTATCTTTTGAGCGATTGAAGTAAGTTCTTGAAACCCTTCTGTGTATTTAATAGGGATCAATGGTGTGTGTAATTCATCATATATATTTTCCACACAAATCAGCATCAACTATTCTTGAGGGAGTGATAGACTTAAGGAATATGTTAATCCTTTCTATCATGCAACGAAATCTAAAACTATTTCATTCTCCCTTTTTTTACAATTGGTAAGATAAAAAACTATCATCTTTGGTAGCATTGAGCTAAATTGAAGAAGGAATTTCTGATGGAGAGCTTCCCATCTAGTAATTGATCAAGATTGCAAACTTATATACCAGATAAAATTTTGTCCTTGTAATGACTGCACAAAACACCTAAGCTTAACTGCTTCTTGTTGTTGAGAGTTTCCCTTAATAGGATCACAACAAGAAACAAAATGTGTTAATTGTTGTTCTGGATCTCCCGAACCATTAAAGATTAGGAATGTGGTATTCAAATAATTTGGTGGTAGAGGAATTGCATCCACCCATTCAGGTTAAGCTACCTTTTCTGGCTAAACCAGTGCATGTTGTTCCTCCATAGATTCCAATCAAGCCATTAATGCCTAAATTATGTTCATAATCATTTAGGAAACATCTGAATGAGTTGGAACCTATGTAGGTATAGAAACTGGATCTTGAGATGGTGTAACGACTGGTAAAACCACTGATGGTGGTGCTGATATCTGCCTTGGATAACCCATGGGAACAGGTCTATCATGATGTAAATAGTCCTGCCTTGATTGTGTACCCATTGGAAGGAATTCATTTTCCACATCTGTAGTTTCTAAAAATCCTCTTTGATGAGGATATCCTATAGTATTTGCAAGTTGGGGACTTTTTTGGGGAGTATGATTACCAGAAATGTTGTTTCTAAGTAACTCTATATTGAGTCTTTTCAACTCCTTCATTTCCACTTCTTATTATGCAAATATTTCTTCAAGAGAAATAGATTGACCTTCTCAAGTGGAAAAGTGAGATACGATCTGACTTTTTCCTTTCCCGTAGTTAGATGCCTTTAGGAGAGGGGGAATTTGGTTATTTTAAGGCATACCTAGATTCTTGGTAAGCCTCTGATTTGGGGTATGCACACCTTCTCCATTTTCCTCAGTGTGTACCATATTATGGAAAAGAACATCATCTTTTGATTCCCCTAAGCTATAATTATTTTTTGGAGGATCTTTTGTAATGGTGTTAATGACAATTACAGATGTGTAATGCATTTATGGTATTCTATTAGTGTTTTTGTGAGATATTCTTCCTTTGTGTCTTCCACAAGACTCAGCTCTTTTATATGAAGAATTCCCTTGAACTTTTTGGCAGATAGTAACGTGAAGAGGATCATTGGATATTTTAGTTGTACGTTTTCCTTGTGGCTTCTTCCTTAATCTGGAGAAAACTGACTTCCGTTGAGGAGGGGATTGAAGATGTGAAAAATCCCCCAGCCTTGCAGGTTGGGTCTATTCCTGTTCTTCTTCTTCAAATCTTTGAATGTTGTTTAATGAATTTGAAGGTTGAATTAAATGAGCCCCCATCCTTGAAAGCTGGGGTGATTATTGAACTGCTGTGGTAGAAATTTGTGCAACTGATCTTCTGATTTTGCAGATTTTGGTTCGGACATTAGTTGGGCGCATCATCTGAAAACCACTTAAATCACCTGTTTCAAAAGATAATTGTTCTATTTTAGACATTTTCATTCTCTAACACCTGACATCTTCTAAGCGAGACACCTTCTCAAGATTCTCAGATGCTTGATGTAAAAGTTACTCAACATCTTCTTTTCTTTGGGTTTGACTCTGATGAGAGTTGTTTGAGTCATGTTCTTGAGTGTACATTCGATTACATACAAAATATGTTGATTGCAACCAACTATGGGAAATAACATTTCATGAGAGAACTTTTGGTGGACTTTTCTGATTTTTGAGTGCAGTGAAATGAAATGCTCCATATGCATCTCATCCTCAGATATGAACACTATATGGGGAATTAAAAATCAACTAGCATAGACTCTTTAGAGCATTGATACATGCATGATGAAGGGTTCTCTATTGTTTTTCAACCTTTAGATATTGGGAAACTAAGAGGAATACCAAATCAATTTGGCATTGCAACCCTTCTATTACCTTTAAATGATTTCTATATTCATAATATGGTAATACTTTGGTGTTAAAATTATAAAGATATTTCCATAAGTTTAGATGAATGTCATGAATTCAATCTTCTATCATCAATTCTGGAATGTTATACTGAGAATTTTCCAAAGGAAAGAACATGACTGGTATTTATCCTTTAGCTAATTGTTTCCTCATGTTTAACACATCTTCATCATATTTCACTAGAGGTTTCTCCACTTGGTCTAACCAAAGTAGATGCTCTGTATTAGAAGACAAATAACAAAAAGGAGGTTCATAGAATGATCATTCCCTTAAGATGTCTTCTGGTTGAGAAAGTGTTTCACCCATAAATGAAAAGTCATCAGATATGATTAGCCTTGTGTTTTCAAGTGCCTCGAGATATGAGGGTTTTCTCATTGCTACATTGTCAATTATGGAATTGTCTTGACAATGTGAAATACTGCTGCAGAGAGGACTTTCACAGTGAATGCCATCATGGGGAGGATCAATATGATGGATTATAGAAAGGGATAAATATTCTTTCTCTTTGGTCTTCTGGCCACACAGATTGTTGTTGTGGCTCTCATCTGAAGATAAGCACTTTGGATTGACCAAATTTTCATCAAGCAAGCTTTAATGATGAAGTGTCTGATGAGGAACATCATATTTACAACTACCACTCTCAAAATTTGGTAATGAAAGGGTATAATCTTGAGATGCAACAGATAAATGTCAGAGGGCATCAATAACTCCAACATTAATAGGAGCCATGTCACAGCTTAACTCTTGATTTTCCAAAAAAACTTGGTGAGACTTATTCTTGGATGTTCTCTTATACTTAGTTGGGGCCACTTGTTGGGAAAAGTGGTTATCATGGGCAAGTATATGTTCCTACCTTGGATTAGTTACCATAACAGAACAATCACCTCCAATTGGAAAGGGTGTATGTTCCCATTCTTGTTGTCTGTGTAATATTAGGGAGTATGCCCCCATGACCCCCCTAAACTAGAAAGGAGGTGTGTATCTGCTCCGAGATGGCATGCTGATATGTCATCCCATGTGTGGGGAAAAATTTATGTGTTTGTTCCCCTGATACTGCTGAATTAGTTAAAATATCCTGGAATGCTTCCAGCATATGGGCACGTATTTGTGTATTCCCTTTCACCATTGATAAGATGTGTTTGGTGACTTTAGAATCCGAAATGGGAATATAAGTCCATTCCATATCTAGATTAGGTGTATGTGCCTGCTCCTATCCTCCTCTTCCGATCAATGGTTATTGACAGTACTCATGCATGGGGGAAGAGAGTTGGGTCTACCCCAAACTTGTCGTCGGAGATTTCCGGCTGACTTCTCCGGGTGCTACCAAATGAGACTGTTGGCAGACTTGATAAACATTGGCAGGTGTATGTGCCTGCTAGATATTTCCCTTCAAGTATGGTTGATGGACATCCTTCAATACTGGAAGACAAGACTGCTGACAGAATTGGTGATTATAAACTGGTGTATGTTCCTGTTTACCAATTTCCACCACATTAGATTGGCGGGATTCTTTAAATGCAGTCAGACGAACCTTCCAACGGGCTGATAACTTGTAAGAAGGATTTGTTCCTATTCATGGTACTCCACTAGGTTTATCTTGTGGTATTATTGTGTTGCAGTCAGATGAGTCTACTGAGCGGTAAAATTAGGACGGGTGTGTGTATGTGCCCTCTCATTGTTTGCCATCAAGTTATGTTGATGGGCTTATTCGGAAGAGGTAGAGGTGAGAACATGCTCCCTATTGACCAGATGTTGTCCCCAGTGGTTCGCCTTGTGTGCCCGGGTCTGAGAGACATGGTCCGAATGTCTAGGGATAACATCCTCATCATGTTGGGGGTACACTACCGTGCAATTCTAACGGCGATTGCTGGTGGGAGTCCTTAGGAAGGACTCCTACATTCTTGAATTGAGGCCTTCAATGACCTCTTGATCAACCTCCTTGTAGTACAAGAGGGTTTGATTGTTGAATTCTGGGGATAAGGACCCGAAATAGTTGAAGGCGGTGGTTAGCACCATCTGCTTCTTGATCATTGGTCGTCGTTGGCCAGATTATCAAGGATTGTTGTTGACCTGGAGGGTTTGTCGAGCAGCCTTCAAAGTCGGTATTGTACTGTGTTGGCGATATTCCTTCACCAGCACATTAGAGACCCAGCGTTGAAGACACTGGGTTGGTGATGACGTCCTTCTCGTGGATGTATATCAATATTGAGAAGCGGTCAGGAAGTTCATAGATGTTGTCTTGGAGAAATCCATTCAATGGATTTAAGGGAGTTTTGTGGAAAACTGAGACAACAACATGCTCTATTAAAGAAATATTTTTTTATATGGATACATGCATGATTTATTCCTTTGTCTTGCCTTCCTTTATCAGTTTATAGGGGCCCAACAGGTGGGTAACATTATTAACTTGGTTAAGGATTCATGTCGAGTTCACCATTTTTGTTTCGTAGTTCCTTAAAATGTGTGTTCTAATTTTATGAATCACTATTTCTTAGTGGTTTCCATTGGATTTATTCATGGAACCGGAAACATCCAATAGTTCTTTATCCAAAGGGTAACTACTTTCCAAAGGTAGGTGTTCATCATGTTTGAACTTTATGATACTTAAGAATGGGAATTGGTCGAGAGGATGGAAGGTCGGACTGATCACACCCTTTTTTGGGGGGAATTATTGTCTACTCTGGGAATCTCTTTGTAAATTTAATATATTTTCATGAATCCTTATTAATTCACCAAGTATATCATAATTATCCCTTGGAATTTACAATCAATTATTAACATGTGTAAAATTTAGAATCATCAGTATTCATTCAAGGTTCTTCATTAATGTAAATATCCATATGTATTTGAGGTTTTCCATCAATGGTATCCTCAAATATACCGCTTTAGAGATTATTTTAATCATCGTTGTGATGATACTGGTTTCAAAGACACTCAGTGGGGCACTCTGGAATTTATTGTCATCTAGGGAGACGAAGGTTTGTTTTGATCTTAGGATCGTGCCCATAAGATGGGATACCTACGTATCATTATCAAAGGAATCATAACCCTCATAGTCCGGTGCCACTGAATGGGACACATCATACCTTTTAAGTTCATGTGATAAGGATCTCTAAGCGGAAGATGCTAAGTCAAAACATAATGTGGGACTTATGCTGAAGCAGCCCAAGGAACTTGGAAAGAATATGGGTTTCCAAGTAGGATCAGACCCTATTGGGAATATGGACCAAGGATAATAGGGTTGATTTGAAGTGCTGGTTTTGAACCTCAAGCAGGCTTCCTACGTATCCCACATGGATGGGAATCAAATCCCACGTATTTCGATAAGAATCATAAGAGAGTATGGTTTTTTGAGAGAAATTATTTTGGGATTACTTCTTTAAAAGGATACCTTGGTGACTTAAGGTTTTAATTTGTGGCTTATTCCTAAGGAGGATTCCCAAATTAAGGTTGGATTCCTGAAGAGGATATCCAGTGATCTCAGGCCTTGAAATGGATTCCTACATATCCTGATTTAAATAGGAATTAGATTTCTCATAGTTCCTTCATATTGTGCGAATTTTGTGGCCATGTAAAATATCTAAGCCTGCGTGAGTCATGCTCAGTGTGATAAAAAAGAGGATTTCAAAGATTCAAAAAAGGCATTCACAATTTCAAATTTCTCCTCCACTGGTGGAAGAGGGCGCACCTATGGTGGCGATGGTGGACAAGGGTGTGGCAATGAGCCTTCCCCTTATTCACTTAACATTGGACAAGGATCCAATGTAAGGAATAAGGGATGAAGGTTAGGGTATTATACTAGGATAGTTTTCCCTGTGAATCCCAGTAGGAGAGAGATACTTTTTCAAGTAGTTGTGAACCGTAACTTACCTAATAGAATTTGAGGTTTCCAGCTCTTTGAGAAGGGCGAGGTCGGGGCCCAAACCCTTATTGTTAGAACTTAGAACATTCCAACACTATTTCTGGGAGAAAGTTCCATGTGACTGTGGATATACATACTCACAAACATCCCATGAATCCTAACCCCATTTTGAAAAAAATGTGGGAAACTTCTGACTGCAGAAATACAAACCCAAATAGGAAGACACGCTAATGTGCCTTTCCCGAAGGTTTGAAGATTCATGAGGTTTTAGTGGAGGCTTCAACTTAGTCCCTTTTAGATAAGGGAACCAAGGAATCAGATACCCTCACATAAAGTTTATTTTAAAAAAGGTACTTGAGTTGATCGCACAGGTCCCTCACGCAAGTATGCTGTGTAGGTACCCCGTGTTGATGTACTGTGTAGGTAAACCGCACAGGTATGGCGCGCAGGTATACCGTGCAGGTATGAATGATGACTGATGAATGTGTTTTACATGGGAGAATCAATCCTATGTAAAAAAATTTAAGAAGAATTTAAAACATGCTTATCTCGTTTAATTGTCTCTTCTCTCGTGGTTTAGAGAGCTACCTGAGACAATTTGAGGGATCTGGGAAAAAGAGATACGCATGGGAGCTTCAGAAAGTCTTTCAAATTTTCAGTCCTTGAAATGTGGAGCCCAAGGGATCTATTTATAGGCACAGATGGGGCCTGGTCGAAGAGATGTTGCTCGCATAGGTCCTTCGCACAGCTCTTCCGTATAGGTACTCCGCGTAGGGGTATGGAGATTATTCGGGTGCCAAGCTCTGTCGCGTAGGTCTGTTGCATAGCTCTGCCACGTAGTTCTTTTGGATTATTTTGACTTTCCTTTGAACTCTTTGAATCTTTTTTTGGGATGTGAAATATCTGGGGTTCTCTTCATAGTCTTTTTGTTTTCTTAAGTGGTTTCAACAGGGTGTCAACCAGATTGACTTCTACTTTTATAAGAACCATTGGGTATCAAATCATGCCCATATGTGGGTTACAAAGATGATTATAGAATCAAAATAGAAAGGATCTTTTTGTTATGTATCTAAGTAATATAATTCTATAGGGACTATAACAATGTCTCTGCCTTCCATTGGATATAGTTATTCTACATCAAATAAGATAATAAGGTGACATCATCTGATAATTTATTAAAACACCATTTTAACCAACTTCAATCTCATACTAAGAACAATCATTAAATGGAAAATCCTAACATTATCAATTCACCACATATAATAAATAATTCATATATTATTTTATAGGACTATATATTTTTTATGGATTTGTGGGATTCTAATGAGAATAGAAGATACCCGAAAAGTAACAAGATTGTTAGGGGAAATTTGTAATGTTATTCATGATAAAATAAATAAAAAATTTGGGTTTGAAGTCAGTAGATTTAGTACCATTTTATAATTTAAATTTTGTTTAATTTTTTTAAATATTAATTCCCTAGTGTTAAACAAATGAAAATTTCAAGGAATGTTGGTAAAAATTTGAATACTAATGGAGGGTTTTTGTTTATACCAATATTTAATGAATATAGATATAAGGTTACAAATATTTTAGTACATTACTTTTCATTTTAACATATATTCTCCTAATACGCATATATATTTAACATAATTATTACATTGGTTATTTATTTTGTTACTCAAAATGAAATTGATCTTATTACTAGGTTTTGAAATGTTGATTAAAACAATTTTATTTAATTATATTAATAAAATATATAATAATTAGATATAAAATTAGAAATTTATAAGCATAAAAACTACTTTAAAAAAATATCCTTTTAACCAATGAAATGGATTTATTATTAATCTCTATAAATAAATAATAACTAGATAAATGGATATTAAATTTAATATATATAATCAATTCATTACATTAAATTTAAATCACCAATATGGGAAATTTGACTTCTAAAATATAAATACATAATTAAAAACATTGTTCTTAAATAAAAAATATATTTTTATCCATTAATAATTAAATAAAAATTACATATGCATACTTAATTATTTTATTGATATTTAAAATTTATTTTATAAATAATTAAATAGATATTATAGAAATAATTTATTGATATTATTAATTACATAAGAAAAATAAAAAGATCATAAAACTAATTTTGATAAAAATATTATTCTCTCAAAAGAATATGTATTTTATATTTAAGAAACAAATTTAATTTTAACATCTAATTTCAAATATCTAAATTTCTACTATATGATATTACATATAATTATTGGATACATGTATACTCACATACAATATATATATAATGAACACATTAATTATTGTTATATGATCATCATGGGTGATATTTTTAATGATAATTTTTCAATGATATACTTAAACTTGTGGACTCTTTAATTTTGTTATTGTTGGTGAAAAATAATGCATCCACATCTTCGAAAAACATACTTTTACCAAATTTAAAAGAGAATATAGATTTCAACACCATTTAAAAGAAATTAAATATGATGCGTGGAACTTAAACCATGTGTGTACATCATCCAACATGGGAACATACCAAATTTTTGTTCTAGAAAACAATTTAAATTCATAAAGATGTAGGACTTCTATAACCATATTTGAAAACGATTATGGATGAAGTGTGAAAAAATCCACAGTTATGCAACACTCAACCCTAGCATTCCAAAAGAGATGTAAGTTTAATTATTTCCATTACAACCAATGCCACCATCAAGAATGAAAGGTCTTTCCCCGACACACCACTCGATAGTTATACACCGCATGAGTGAAAACATGACCTATCACATATTGTGTAGTATAACAGACCTCTTCATTTTAACTTATTATAAATAGAGGGTTTCTAATGATTATTTGACATAGATCATTTTATATCTATGATCCAATCTCTAATATCATAGAAATCTAATTATACTGAAATTAAAGAGTAATGGATTATGTTATCTGAGGAACTTATATTTACACTAACATCAAGAAATTCACCCAATGTTCATTGATTTAAAATTGATTGAATCTAAAGGCATGGTTCCCACATAACTCATTTTTCCATGCCCACCAAAAATTAGCATGCGTATATCCCATTTTCATCCATGTGTAACCATTATGACACACCCATTGTAGGGAACATGATAAAATTTTTATACAACTCCAATGTTTCATGCACCAGAACGCATCACTTTGTTTTTATATAATATTCATTAGTCGTATCTGTATAGAAATTGATTACTCCTGAAATTTTAGTTCACCCAATCCCTGATCAATAGTTCAATGAAATGGATATTTCATACACATAACCAGTATCATGGGCTTCCACAACCCATCCTCTCATTGGACACCTTAAATTATAATGTCTCCATATTATTCTTTTCATTTATCTCTAGAAAAAATATTTGAAATATCCGACTATAGAATCAATGTGAGAAATGGACATTACTTTTATTGATGAATGTGGGAAATGTTCATGTTTATTTATCCTCTCTAGGTATCCATAACCATAGTAGATCCACATGAAAGGATAGAATCATACATGCTTCTATCTCATTCTTTTTATCTATCAGTGGTATAATCTATGCATTAGAAATGCCACTAGTGCTTATCCCCTCTCCTAGAAGAAAAACCCTGGATTAATTCATAAACCTATCCATTCAACTCTTGATTTGTATCTAGTCTACTCTCGAAAATAAATAATATATTAACCTTGTCACATGAAATGAAACTTCATGATAATATCCCAGTTTCATGACATTAAAATACATGAAATCATTCAAATCATATGAGGCTAATTGTCAACTACCCCTATGACAAGAAAAGTTACCTCATGTAACAAGCATAATAAGACCCCTTTCCAGGAATCCCAAAGCATAATCGCCATAACATCCCCTATTTTCATATCTTTTATGAAACAAACATACTTAACACATGATGTTAAACTACATGTATCAGTACAATAACATGACATTAAACAATTTTAATCAAGATACATTTTTTTTTATTCAAGCAACCTATAGGACATATAGACTTCATCTATAAGATTCAATCCCAACATATAAATGTATCAATCTCCATAAAATACAACCACCACAATCTCCACATATTCCCCTTATAATACAATTCCTCTAAATTGAAATAAACTATATCAAGATAACCTCACCTTCTATTATCCCCACATGATATTAAATCATGGTCATTTATTATGTGATGAGAAAAAGTTGACTCCAAGACTGTCAAGATTTAAATTATACATTAAATATTATGTGATAATATATATTTTATATCTTTAATTATATGTTTTATACCATATAATACTTCTTATGTGAAATGAATAAGTTGAATGACATAGTTTGATGATTTAAACTCACAGATCTATGATTACAACTGGTATTCTCTAACGTGGCATGCCTAGGAGGTCGTGTGTTATGAGAACCGGATACACTATGTGAAAAACATAGGATTCCCAATTTAGAAACCAAGAGAATCCTATGTGATGAGAATATAATCTTGTATCCAACCACTTAGGTGTTGGGTCAAATATTCTGGACTTGTGTGATGAGCATCACACTTTCAATGTGACGAGCATGGGAAGAATATGTGACAAGAATATGATCTCTTCTTTCCCCACTCATGTGATGATAATCTCTATAATAACCTGAAATATTATGAATTTTCTTTTCAAATAAATTTTATTTCTTCTATTCATTGTGATGCATGAAACACTTGGTTTAAACAAGCCATGATATAGTATTATAAAATTATTATATGATATTTATTCACTATCCATTAAAATTTGTGTACTGAATAGGATTAATTATATTCATAATATTATGTATACATTTTTTATTTAAATAAAACTAATTAAAAATAATGTAATAATTTTTAATCAAGTCATTATATGCCTTTAATATACAATTTTCTCTAAAAGGATTTATATTATTTTTTGGAAATAATTATAATTAATTTCTTCTAATTTTATATAATTTTTTCTAAAAAAATGAATTTTATTTTTTAAATGAACATGACAAAATTATATTATTTTAATGTTTTGGTCATGGCTTAAAAAGATTTATTTTCTTGGACTAGTGAAAAATAATGATTTTTTTTAATTTTCTTTTATTTTAGGAAATTTAAAAATACCTATTTTTGATATATTTTAAAAGTAGAATTAGTTCATTTATATTATTATAATTCTTTTTTTATTGGAATCAATTCTCTGTTTTTTTTAAAAAAACCTGTTTAATCTTATGGAATATTTTTCATTAGAAAAAATGATTTCATAATGTTTTCATATTTGATTTTAAATTAAATTCAGATACATCTATGAATTTAATTTCATAAAATAGATTACATATTTAGAATCAAATATTTTAATATAATTTATATAGTCAACATAATTATTTTACTTAATTAATAGTAAAAATAGTAAAAATATATTGACGCGTTTAAGGTCAAAATGGTTTTCTCTGAGGGTTAAACTAAAGAGAGAAGTGTTAAATTTACCTAAAATGAATTTATCTTATTATTATGTTTTTAATAGATTTATACATTGATTTATTTCAATAATTTGTTATATTGAATTAATTTTAATTATAGAAGCTAAGATTTACCTATGATATTATAAGTTATATTTTATTCTAATTTAGAGAATTTGACATTTTTATTTAATGGATTTGTTGTAAGATTCCATTTGGTTTTTTCTTTATCAAAATTTCATGAAACCTTCATTTTTTAATGATTTTAAAAAAATGTGTTGGAAGCCAAATTTTAAAATTATTTAAATGATTAAAAATTGTAACTCTTAAATCTGTTATTTTATGAAAAAATACTTTCATGGGTTTTATGTAATTTTATTTCAATTAATTTTTACCAAATATATATATATATATATATATATATATATATATATATATATTTAAAATGATACAATTTATTTCAAACATTGAATCATCATATAATTTTTTATAATTACTCTTTTAGTTTTGTTCATATAAATATGTTAACATGGTAAACGTTAGGTTATTCCAGTTAAGGTAAAAATATAATTAATGTGGTTTAACTATAATTTTAGGATCAAAATATATCAAAAACTAAAATTTTATTGGTTGAGTTTATTTTGAACTTATATAATGTTATTTTAAAAATTGAGTTTCCTTGGTTCCACTTAACATGATTGTGATATTTATATTATTTAATCTTGTATGAAATTCCAAGTGTGTTTTTTCCCTCCCAAGTAAAAGGATTCATCCTTTCCACCCTTATCTAAATTTCTTGATCCATCTACTTTATCTAATACCAATAATAATACATTCATACATTCCATCACAACATCATTGATATTTTCCTATTTTCAAAAGGCCTTATTTTCCTGGACTATGGTGTATGTCAAAGAAGTTTTCTCAACAATGAGGTACAACTCTTAACCGAGCCACTTCAATTCGATTTCGTCTTACACATCATCTAAATTAAAGGTATCAATTATAAAATTATGAGTTATATATATTATATTACAATAATTATTATTATTATAATTTAATAACCATTATTCACCCACTTTCCATATCAATTGGAAAGTGAGGGTATTTCTCATGTGTATGTATGGAATACCATCACCACATAGTGATACTATTCATTTTTCAGCACCGTCATTAATGGATGAGTATTATAATGGGTTTAAAATTTATATAAGATATTAATGACATAATTATAATTATGTAATGATTGTATCATATCTACATTCTTACCTACCAATATGTTGGGAAACAATAATATTGTTTGTGAATATTTATAGACAACAACATCCATGAAGCGATGTGATTAATTTTTCATTTCTATTTTATTAGGATGATAATTAGGATGTATTTTATGAACATGAATTATTTATGTGATATAATAATGATTTTAGAATGGTAAAATATTATTTACCTTTATTCCCTTATATCCATTGGAAAAAAGGAAAACAACGGTCATGTGTATATACTACCTACCATCTCAGTGAATGGTGAATTTCATTTATATATATATATATATATATATATATATATATATATATATATTCTATATTTATAAATTCTTACAAAATGAATATGTATGAACTAGTAGAAAATTAAGCTACAACTATGGACCTATATCCACAGTTTTAAAACTGTGGCTATAGGTGGCCATATCCATGGTTTTACAGCCTATAGCCACAGTTTTAAAACTATGGCTATAGGTTTGTTTTCCATGGCATATATCCATGGTTTTAATAATCATGGCAATAGGCCTTTTTTTAAGACCTATAGCCACGGTTTTCTAAAACTGTGGTTATAGGGTTCCCGCGCTTCTGCGGGAAAAACAATTCTCACCAATTTTTTTGAGGGAAGGCCTACTACAAAGGTTTTTTAGATATTTCCATGGTTTTTATTAATATATATGTATATATATATATATATCAATATATATATATATATAATTGAAGCGCTATTAAGTGTAGTGGTAAGCGTCGTAGGTTGGTAAATGGGAGGTGTAGGGATCGAAACTCAGCGGGTGCATTTTTTATTTAGGCTATTACCACAGTTTTCCAAGGCTATAGCCATGGTTAAAACCATAAAAATTTCTTCCTATAGCCATAGTTTAAACCAGGGATATAGGTACACTACCACAGTGGTGAATTTTGAGGCCTATTTCCATGGTTAAAACCATGGCAATAGGTCAGGACCTACTGCCATGGCGATAGTGGCCACGATTGGCCAAAACTGTGGTCGTATCCTATGGACACAGTTTTGAACCATGGAAATAGGACTTTTTTCTAGTTTTGATGATATTTATATCATGATTAACATTATTAATATTATGGAACTGTGATCAATGTATTAGGTCCAAAACTAACAAACAATTACATAAATGAAAAACAAAATCTATTATCACATAGTATAGTGATTTTAATAAATAATAATTAATAAAAGGTTGATACATTTTTATAAGTGAATAATATATGATATTAAATAATGGGTATTGTTTTTAATAGATTAATAATAATTATATATTTATTATATAGTGGGTTAGATCATGTGTGAAGGATTGCATACCCGATGTAAGGTTTGTTTGTTAAAATCTCATTGTATATCAGGATTGTTTATGTTTAAATATAAAATGATGAACTGTTTTAACATACCTCTCATGAATATCATGAGATTTATGAACATTTTTTTATTTATTTATAATATATTTTATTTTCACTTTTATCTTCCTCAATTTATGTACTTAAGATACATAAAGAATGATTTTTGAAAATTGAGTTAATTTATCTCTTCTATTGAAAATTAATTATTTTATATTGTAATGATTTATAAAAATTATTTCAATAATGTTTTTAATATTTTTCTAATATTATATAATTAAATTTTTATCCATGTTTCTATTTTTATCAAATGTTAAAATAAGAATCTTATATCTATTTCCCAAATGATTAACTTTTTGAATGTTTATGAAATTATAAATAGAATTTTTAATTTTAACTTATACGAAATGAATGGAAGATCCCACTATACTGAATACTCAATAATTTTAATATTATTTTACATGATTCAATATTTATTTTCAAGGAATTATTTCTGAAAAAATTTATTGAGTTTTGAAAATTTTAGAGATGTGATTTCAAAAAAGAGAGGTTATTTTATAGAAGAATGTTTTAGTGATCACTTTATAAATAAATGATGAAAACATTTGATGTTTAATATACATTACTGAGGATATGATTCAATGATACCATAAATATTTTTTATTTATATAGTTTATGGTTATGATGGCCAATTTTTTTTGAAACCCATTACTTTTCCATGGGGTATTCCATGATAAAATATTGATGAAACTAATTTTATTAAAAGGGATAATAAATAATGAAATGTCTATGAAACCCATTTATTTTTTAGAATTTGTGATATGATTAATTTTTTATTATCCTATGTAATATATTTTTATGATTTTCATTATGTGATGGTTGGGCCCAGAAATATATCACCCTCCAATTAATTGGGTGAATATTGGTACATCATGAGTTAAACATGTCTTAAATGGGGGGTGAATCTAGTTTAGTACGGAAATCAATCCACTATGATGGTCTTGGTAGTGAACCATGACTAATATTATTTTTTTGGAATGAATCTAATCCACATTGATTATCTTGGACCTGATAGTTGAATAAGAAGGAAATGATTTTCTATGAATATATGTATGCAAGAAACTCATGTATGAGGCCTATGTTATTCTCTCATTGACCATGTTCTTTAATTCAATTTATGATTTACATCTTTTAAATTTCCATGATTCATGGGATGACTAAATATTATCATCTATGATAAATAGGGTATTGTATTCAAATTTTAGGTTCTTATTCTCATACCCGTATACTCATTTTATGCTTCATTATTCATTTAAATATAACATTTTTATGCTTACTATGAATCATATCTCATCCTTTCTTAGGCTTATGTTATGCAGGGTAGAAGAAAGGTATTGTGTATGATATGTAAAAGAAGGGTTATGAATACAAAGAACTAAGTTGGACTTTATGTAGTTCACTTTTGAACTAGTTATTTATGTATCCAACTTTCCCAAGGCACTAAACCCGTATTATGATTTCCTGGATAGTTAGGTAATTTAATGAATATTAATCTATTAAGATGTGATATATATATATATATGAAAAAAATGGTACTCTATAATTTGTATTAGGGAAAGTAATAGTTTACCTTTAGAAACTAGGATGAGAAAACTTTAGTGAGAATGTTTAGGATATAAGAATTATATGAGTATATCATATATTATGGTAAATAAATCAATATGGGTATCCTTGAAAAACATCCATATCTATATAATAAAACTGGATGTTATTTTGGAATATATTTATATTGGTGTAATAACATATTACAAAGTTATTCATTTACATCTTTTCCATCATTCTGTTTCATGATAAGCTTGATGTTACTAAAAACATAGTTTTACACTCCCAAGGGATGTTTTAGATTTAATTCATATTTTCCCTATAAACCAATATGAAGCATTTGAATAGATGATTATCATGGATGACCATGGTCAAACACATTATTCCATATCATAAAATTAAGGTTTATTTATTTTTAAATCCTATTAATGATTTTTCAGGATTGATCACTCTGACCATATATACTTGACAGTAATTTTAGTCATTTTGGTTTTACTATGTGATTGAAGATAGGATGCTGAAGTTGAGGTGATAATAGGTATTAAAAAATTTTAACAACTCAATTCGAGATTATTTACAGTAATTCCAATATGTCATGAAATTAATTAAGGAATTATAATTTTTATTCTCAATGATTAGTTGTTTAATTAATAATGAAAACTTATAATTCTATGAAGATCAATTATATTTTTTATGATTCTTCATTGATTGATTTGTGTGGTAATTTTCTTCTTATAATACTTTTTCTTCTTCCTCTAGTTCAATTTCATGTTATCTTATGATTTTATTGTATTTATCTACATAAATAACACATCAATTTCAAATGATGGAAAGTAAAATTTGATATTCTGAATCAACCTATGATCATTTATTACGGTGATGAAAAATATGAACTTTTGATGGAATTAACACCGATTTTCTGGGTCTTTAATCATATTAAAATGGGGTATTTATCATTAATGGTTATAGAGAGACTCAACATTAAATATATTCCTATTTGGTGAGGTATTTTTGATGTCTTTCTGAGTGATTTTCCTAGTCTTCCACCAAAACACGAATTTAAGTTTGTAATAAATATCATATCTAAGAATACATCAATTTCAAAGACTCTATATAGAATTTCCCCTATTGAGTCATAGGAATTGATGAAGCAAAATGAAGATAATCAAGATAATGTATTTTTCTAGAATATTTTGTCACATGTGGTGAAACATTTCTTTTTTTATGAAGTAATATGGTACAATTAAAATATATAATGACTTTAGGGAACCTGGCAGGGTCACTATAAAGAACAATAATCCTATAACCCATATTTATGATATTTTTTATTAGCTGTGGGGAGCTCAAAAAATTTATATGATTAACCTTTGTTCTAGATATCATTAATTGGGGGTCATTAAGCAGGATATATCTAATATAATTTTATGTAAAAGGTTTGGATACTATGAATTCATTATGATAAAATTTGGTATTACTAATTACCCTATCATCATGGATGTTATGAATATATCCTTTAGATATTTACTTGACCAATTTGTGTAAATATTTATTATTGATAATCATATATACTAAACAATAAATAATGTCATTGAATATCACATGTGTATTGTACTATAGACCCTATTAATTTAGTCTTTGTTTAAAAAATTACAAGTTATGAATTTTGGAGATTAAATGTTTCATTTTTTGGGTCATATAATCTTATTTAAGGGTATATATGTATATCTATAAAATAATTATGTTATTGAATATTAACATAAACACATGATAATTAATAAAATCCATAGTTTTTTTTGGTTTTTCTATATATTACCAAAGAATTGTGGAAAATTTCTAGTGTCTATCCAATCCACTCAACATTTTCATGAGGATGCGAGCCAAGTTACTTTGTAAAGATGATGGTGAGGAAATTTTCATGGAAATAAAGTGAAGGATAGTATGTGAACCAATTCATACATCACCTTATAGTGTATAAGTGGTTGTAGTCTATAATGATTCATTAAATAAGGGACTAGGATGAATCATCATTGAGAAATATAGGGTTATAGCCTATACCACATGAAAATTTATATCCATGAGAAAAATTACACAACCGATGATTTGGATTTCACTTTGGTAATTTCCACATTAATGAAATGGAGGTATTATATTTATGGAGAAATATGTTATATTTATACTCATCATAAAATATTAATGTATATATTCACTCAAAAAGTTAATATTATTATTCATAGAAGATGGTTGGAGATGATTAATGATTATGACTATATAATATATCACCACCCTAAAAAAGAAATCAATGGGATGATGCTTTGATTCAAAAGGATCGTACTAGATTATCTATAATCAGGATAAAAAAGGATATAATATTTAAGGATTTTTTATGGTTGATATTTAAATCATGATGGATACCGATAAATCTTATTGTTCTCAAATGATTGTTCAAGAATATATCCAGATGATAATTAATGAGGCATAAAAGGATGATGTAGAGATGTAGGAGAAGGTGGAAAATTGTCATGATAATAATTTTGATTTTAATGAAATTATATGGTTTAGGAACCATGTATGTGTCTTGTCTATACCAAATTATAAGAAAGATATATTGGGTGAAGTTCATGGTTCTTCATCACTATCCATACAAGACTTATAAATATGTATAGGGATTTGAAAGAGTATTTATAGTGGAATAACATAGAGGGATATTTCAGAATATGTATCTTGGTTATTGGTATGAAAACAAGTAAAGAATACATGAAAAAAAGTGTAATGGTATGTTTAAAATATTACCCATGATACAATAGGAATTTGAAAAACTCACCGTGGATATTGTCCTTGGACTCCCTAAAACAACAGAAAGGAATAACATTATGTCAATTGTAGCTTGTTTCCCAATGAAGTTATCACACTTCATTTCCATTAAATATGATTCTCCCCTTTACGAGCTTTATAGGAAATTAATTATGTAATAATGTTGTGATTAGTATAACATTCCATTATATCTGATAAAGATATTATATTTACCTCAATGTTTTAGAGAATTATTAAATTAGATATGCGTATAAAGATATGTTTTATCACTATTAATCATCCTTTCAATGATATTCAGTTTTATAGGAATACTAAAATGGTATAAAATATTATAAAATATTTCCCAATTGATTTCAATTTGGGTTGGGATCAAAAAATTACTTTAGGGGAATTCACATACAATAATAGATTCCAATACATCATTAATATGGCATCTTATAAACCCATCTATGTTATGAAGTGTATATCTCTAGGGTTCATGAATTAAGTTTGAGATAGAAAGGTATCAAGACCTGATCTATAATATTACATAGTGGTGAATTATAGGAATGTTCAATGGAATATAATGTCAACTTAGAGTCATAAAAATTTTCATGCTAACAATGTATGTAAAGATCTAGAGTTTGAACATGGTGACTAGGTATTCCAATTAATAATGTCCTGGAAATGAATGGTGAGATTTAGAAATATGGGAAATGAAAACCATTGGTATAACTTTCCCTTCAAAATTCTTAGTCGAATTGGGATGGGAGCTTATCTATTTTGGATTCGACAAAACCCCTCTCAAGATCATGATGTGTTCCACATCTCTATCCCAAAAAAAGAACATACTTGGTCCTTAACATGAACCAACCTAAGATGTCATACTTCTTGATAAATAAAACTCTTATATGGAACAACCATTATATATTTTTGATCCCACAGAGAATTTTTTATGAAACATGACCAATTACCATTCTATTTTTTGTGGTTAAAACAATAATTTGAGGAATCTATGTCAGAAGGTGAGGATATTGTGAAGAAGAGGTATCCTCAGTTGTTTTATCAATGTGATAGAATTTTTAGCAAAAAATTATTTTAAAGGGGATAGAATGTAACACCCAGAATTTTTATGAAATATTTTTTTAAAATAAACTTAATTTCATTAATAGCTTGTGATACATGCTAAATAAAGTTTAAATGAACCATGATATAGAATTAAAAATTATTATATAATATGACAGTTATCTCCTAGGCATTAAAATGTGTGTAATGAATAGTAATATTTTAATTTTGAATGTTATGTATTATGGTTTAAGATAAATCGGACACATTAATAAATAAGTAAAAAATTATTAGTAAATTCATTATATGATTCAAAATTAAATTTTCTTGAAAAAGGATTCTTATTTTTTTGTGGAAAAATAAACTAATTAATTTCATCCATTTTTTTAATTTTTTTTGAAAAAATCATGTTCATTTTCTAAATCAATAAGTCAAAATAAACAGAGTTAATTTTTGGTTGGTTCTTGAAAAGATTAATTTTTTTCATAGACATCGAAAACCGGTAGTTTTTAGTAAAAATTGTCTTTTTCTTAAGGTATTTAAAATTATACATTTTCCTTAAAAGGTATTAAAAGTTAAATTAGTAAAATTATATTATTATTAATACAATTTTGTTCATTGTAATCAGTTTTATGTTGAATATATATAATATATCTTTTTAATCATAAGGAAAAATTTTTATGGAAAACTAATTTTCGTTGCATTTTCAAGTTTACTTTTAAATTATAATTTTCCAATTATATGAATTTAATTTATTAAAATTTATTTTTTAATTTTAATAATAATAATTAATGATTTTAACTATTTTTTTCGAAATATTAAATTTTAAAAACATAAAAAACTATTTTCAAAGTTTAGCTCAAAACAATTTTATCAGAGGATAATCTAAAAAGATAAGGGTTAAATTTAACTAAAAATTATTATATATCCTATTTTTGAGTGTTTTTAAGAATATTTTATATTTATGAAGTTAAATAATGTATTATTAAATATTTATTTTAATTTTTTAACCTAATCATTGATTTTTAAAATATTAGATATAATTTTCTCAAATTAAAAATATTTCTCATTATATTAAATGAATTTGAAGAGAGATTAAATTTGGTTTTATATTTATAAAAAAGTATAATAAACTTCTTTGTGTTTTTATATAACAAAAATAAATAATTAAACTAATTTATTAATTTATTTTAACGTAAAATTATTTTTACTCTTAAGTCAGGTAGTTTCATAAAAACAATTTTCCTTAGAATTTGTGTACTTATGCTAAATGTAATTTTTACCATCTAGTGAAATTAAATAATATAAAACATATATTGAATTTTGAACCATAATAGACAAGTTATATTTAAATCCCCCTTTTATTTCATGTCACAAGCTAATGTTATCATAGAAAAAGATATGTTATTTTCATTGAGGATAAAATAGGGTCAAAGTTGTTTAACTAGAGGATAAGGCTTATAATTTATCCAAAACTATCCCAATGGTGATTATTTGAGGTTATTTAGACCCTGTAAGATATTATATTATAATATATAATTCCATGGTGTTACTTGACTTGATTATGATATTATATTATTTAATATTTTAAGAAATACCATGAAAGTCATTTCCATCCCCAACAAAAGTATACCACCATTCCTATCATCCCCACACTTCCTTATCATACTATAATTGTCAATACATAACATTATACATTCATAAATTCTATACCCATATACAATAGCTTCTTTTATTTCCATAATACCATCCATTATAGACATAAGGTATAAGAAAAAGATGGTTTCTCAACAGTGAGATATAACTCTTAACCAAGCAATTTCAATTTTTTATTACACCTCCAATAAAATCATGGTAAAAATTTCCAAATAAATAATTAAGTATATTAAATTTATTAATAGTTATTAAGTGAATTTAAAAATCATTATCCAACCTATTTCCCATAAAATAGGGAATGAATATACAACTTTTGCATATGTACTACTTATCAACTCCATGTAGCGACACCATTCATTTTTCATCACCATATTTTATGGATAATTATTTTGATGTTTTTAATGGTTATATATTATATTTATGAAATAATTATAATTATGAATGATAATACCATATCTTATTTAGTTCCTTCCAATCATTGGGAAATGATAACATTGCTTGTGCATACGTGTAAACTACCAACCCTTGAAATGATGTGGTTCGTTTTTAAATTAAATTTCACATCAATGGTAATGGGGATGGATTTTATCAATTTAAATTATTAATATTATATAATAATGAATTTTTATGGAGAAATATTATTAAACGTTATTTTGTTCCATCTATTGAATAAATGAAAACAACATTCATGCGTATAAACTACTTATCATATCATTGAATGGGGAAATTCTTTTTTCTATCTATAAATATTATGTAGAACTATAAATATGTTTATATTGAATATGTATTTTATTTTTATCATTATTAATATTATTTATATAATGGAAGCATGATAAATGTTTAAGGAATGAAACTGTCATTCCTAAACACACACAAAAATTGAACAATTATCACCTGGAATACTGATTTTAATAAATAATTGTCAATAAATGGGTGATAAAATATTATATGTGAATCATATAAGGATTTATAAATATTATTTTAGTAATTTTAAAGATTTATAATAACATTATATTAACTATATGGTGGGTTTTAACATATATGATAGAATTCAGACCCGAGGTAAGGGCTTTATATTACAATATCATTATTTATTAGTATTGTTTATATCTAAATTTATAGGGATGAAATATTATAATATAAATATCTATAATCACATGAAAATTATTATCCATTGGTTATTTCATGATAATATGTGTTTCAATTTCATCTTCCTCACTTTTAGTATTATAGATATATAATGATTTTTTTTATAGAAAAATCACTTTATTTCTCTCTTGAGTTGAAAATATTTTCACTTCCATGACCTTGTTATTGAAAAATGATTTCAAGAATGTTTTAAATATTATCTTATGATTATATAAAATAAATTTAAACATTTTTTATTTTTACTAAATATTTAAAATGGGTTCTTCTTGTCTTCTTCTAAATGAAGAACCTTTTTGACTTTTTACAAAACTGTAAAAGAAATGTTTTCTTTATACTTATAAAACATGAATAGAATGTCCCATAGTAATGAAAACACAATGTTTTATATATTCCTTAGAATAATTTCTTGGTTAATCACAATGAAATTTTTTCTATTATTTTTTTAATTTTTCTAAATACTTAAAATTTTAATTTAAAATGAAAATTCTATTTTCCTCAAAATTGTTTTAATAATCTATTTACTCATCAGCAAAAAAAACACTTTGAAATTACTTATTAATTAATGGTGATATGATACAATGAAGCTATAACTATTTTTTATCTAGATGTTTTATGATTAGGATGAAAAAATGTTTTTGAAACCCATTCCTTTACCACAAGTTATGCCATAGTGAAATGTTTATGAAACTTTTTTATTTTCCATAGGTTATTCCAGGATGAAATGTTTATAAAATCCATTTAATTTTAATTGGATGTGAAATTGTTATTGTGTTATAGTCATCACACATCTGAATGATATTTATTTTGTTGAAGGTGTTCCTAAACATTTATATCCCTCCAAATAATTTGGAAACAAATGATATATTTTTAGATAAAAAATACTTAAATGGGGAGTAAACCTAGTTCATTAATAGACTTTGTCCCATTTGATAGTATTTATTGTGATCCATGACTACTATAATAGTTTTTTAGTGAACCCCATCCATTTTTATAGTCTTCAATTCAAGCCTAAGAAACAATTTAAATTAATTTCAATGCTTACGTATATGTTAAAATATCCAATCTTATGCCTATGTTATGATCTCAAGGATCTTATTCATAGATTTCATTATGATTCTTGTCATATAAATATCCAATATTTATCCCTTGATTCAATATTGTGATCTATGATAAGAATTTTATGGTTTTTAAATGTTAAGATCATTTTTTCTTCCACTCATACACATGTTATGATTATGGTTTCATTGACATACACCTTGTTTACCCTTACTAAGCATTACATCTCACCCATTCTTATGATTTCTTTCCACATGGTATAAAGAAAGATATTATATATGATGTTATTAAGAATGGATTTAGTTATGAAGAACTTATTTGGAGATAATGTAGTTAACATATTAACTAAATTTTTATGCATCCATGTTTCCAAAGGCATGATAACTATATAATTTCAGAATGTATCATTATATTATATTAATAATATTCAATTACTAATTTGTGATTTCTATGTCAGAAAATTTAGGTCACTATACTATGAGTCTTTATTTCTATAGTTATGAGTGTGGGATACCTCATACGATGATCATGAAATGCTTTTTGTGGAGTTTCAGAGGGGCAGCATCTTATAAGCTTGAAATATCCTAGGTGATGAACATATGATGCCTCTAGCGAAAAGGCAAAGTTTCCTTATGCAATAATGATAAGTTTCCATTTTTTTAAAGGAACATGTTTTCTTTGGTATTACACCTAGTAATCCTTATTTATGAAAATTGGGCATCATCATTTCTAATTTTAGGATGATAGATACTAGTTCTTATAATTCCCAACACTAGTTTGTGATTTATAATGGTATCATCATCAACTGTAACTATAAGGTTGTTGCCCTGTCAAGATAGCAAGTAGTGTAATTAATTAGTGTCTACTGTGAAGAAGAAGTCACTGGTAATGGATACATGATCATGTTTTAATATGTATGGGGGAAAGTATGAGGAAAATAAATCTGTATAGGGATCCATAGGGGGACATGATTACATCCAATCATGTTATTCTACTTAGGGATTAAAGTCCACCATCCCATTGGTATGGTGTATCCCCCATTAGAAATTCAGAATGTGGGACTAAGATCATGAATGTACTAGGGAGATAATCCTCCATTTCCGAATTGGTCATCATCTACCAGTGGGGTAATAACAAAAAGAACAAAAAAATGTAATGGTGAACCCAATCTTGATCTATTTTACTTTAACTATAAGAATATGAGTAATTTCTAGAAACATCAATGGTCGACATTGTTAGTAAGAACACCTACATATCTATAGAATAAAGAACCAAAAAAGAATCACTTCTCCCTTAATCAAGATAATATAAGTAGTTATGGGGTTTTCAATTTCATGATATCTAATCACATTTGGGTATATTGGGTACCATTGTTTTTTAATATATAATAATAGCCAGCTCAAAATTATCCACTAGGACCCTAGCTGCTACATATACTCAATGCGCTACTAATATTGTATCTAAATGGTTGGGGTAGAAAATTTATCAAGTTATAAAGACTTAGGTACATTAAACTATGTTAATATTTCATTCCTGTACCCATGCCATGACTACCGACCTCACACTTTTAAGGGCCTCTCGCCTTTGCTCACCAACAGAGTTTATATAAAGTTAAGTAATTTTCACTCTTCTATATAAAAATATATCAATTTTTTCAAATTTAATGTAGAAATAAATGTATAAAGTAATAGATAGGATGTATGTTATGGTTTAGAGACACCTCAACCATTTATTTAGATATATTTTTTTAACATTTTATCATTTTTACCATTATTTAAACCCTTTTATAATGATTTACTTATACCCTTATATCTGCATTTGAACCTCATTAATTTATTCTTTATACATAAAAATAATATGATCATTATTATAAAGTTGTGTTGTTCTAATTCTAAATTGGAAAATCATTTCTTTAAATAAATTTTTTATGGGTTTAGAAAAACAATTTTAATTTTAGAGAAAATAAAGAATAAAAACAATTTGAAATTTTTTTTATTGAAGCATATAAACTATATTTTTCATAAAATTATCAACGTTATTGAAATGCGTCAATTTATTTATCTTATTATTAATTAAATAAAATTTATGTGGATTCTAAATCAGTCCAAAACCAAATCCCCACATTTGAGAATTATATTAAATGAAAAAGTCCAAAAATAATTTTTATTAGTATAAAATATTATATAAATCCAAAATATTAAACATGGGATTTCTAAAACTAAAAGTGTATAAAAAAAGTATAATTTTACTTATTAAATCTTTATTTGGTAAGTGAAAAGGATATATAAATATATAAGATATATTTATATCATTATAATGACATAAATGTTTTAGTATTAATTAAAATTATATTTTTTATTGTTCATCTAAAAATCAATCTTTCAAGAAAAATAAAAAAAAATCATATAAGATAAATTATTTATGTTAAATACATAAATAAATATCTATTTTGGAAACACAAAATCAAAAAAATTAGGAATATAACTTTCAAATAAAATAATAACATTTAATGAAAAATGTTTTTATAAGAAAATGACATCTAATTATATTTACTATTCCAATTATTATATAAATTTAATTAATAATTAAATTATTATAAATTTCTTATTCATATTAAAGATAATTTATTATCATTTCTTCATATTTTATTTAGTTTCTCATGAAAAATTAATTTCTTATAGAATGTAATTTTTAGTAAAATGTAATTTATGTCATAAAATGATATTATTTATTATCACGGAACACTATTTTATTTCTTTCAGTGCATTAATAGTACAATAATTATATATTTCTTTAGAATATGCTATGTTAAATGTATAAAATCATGTAATAAATAAATTATTTATTTATTTATTTATTTTGTATATATTTATATCATCTCAATTTACACATATATGAAATATCATGATTTTAATATAATATTTAATCTCAATATATGATCCAGTGGTAGTCCTCAGTAGTGATTCTACAAGTATACATCATGAATTAATTTCCATCTTCTTGAAATTTTCCTATATATTATTTTGTTCAAATTGTAACTGTTTGAGTTTATATTGGGCTCCATCTAAGAAAACCATAAGTAAACTACCTCCCTTACGAGATTGGAAATATGATCTCCCTAAGGATTTTTTCTATATTTAGATGTAATTTCATTAAAATATATATATATATATATATTTCATAACATGTTTACTTCTATTAATAATGACTTATTCATTGACTGTATGATAATGATCAAAATTAATAATTTTATTTTATCATATAACATTATTGTTATAGTTTATTATTAATTTCATTACATGTTATCAAAAACATTAGATTAATTTATTATAAAATAAATATCAAAATATTTGGTCATTAAATTTATCATTGTGTGCCTAGAAAATATATAGAATTAAAAATGAATTTTTGTAACATTATTCGATATAGGGAAATAAATTGGAAAATAAAAATGAAGTATCATTGAAACAACCATAAATATTAAAATTCTATAAAGGAAACACATATTAATATTAATTAATTCATAAAAATAAGATGTATATAATTTAGATAATATTATATTTATTAATTTAGTGGTATTTTATTATTAACTCTTAAATCACCACATTAAACAAGATAAAATTTTAAAAACTACAACCTTCAAGCTATGTTGAAAGTGAAATGTTCATTTATATTATTCATATAAAATATAAAAAAACATGTATTTAATTTCTCAATCATAAAAAATGATTCTAATAACTATAAGAGACAATAGGTTAAGTTTCAATGATGTGACATTTATAGAATATATTATAGTTTTTGGTGAAATAAGTGATTTGAAATATTTTAAAAACATTACTTACTCAATTCCTTATAATTTGAAACAAATGGTGGTGTGGGTTATTTTTTATATAATATCAATTGGGAATTGTTGATTGTATGGAATTATTTGTATTAATATGTTGTTATAAGAATACCCAAAATTATATGATTTTATCTAAATCAGTATACATAAGGGTTTTGGTTGAAATTATCGATAAAAATAAATTCATTATCGTTATTCGTTTAAAATTTAATGTCTACAAAATAGGTAAAATTTAAATATATATGTTTTTTATTTATTTTTTAATTTAATTTTCTGCGTTGTTAAAAATTTTATTTTATTGTAAATAATTTTCATTTTACTCAATCACCCTCTTGGTGATGACCAAGGAGGTGATATCTAAGAAATTTGACCCCTCCCCCTCAATGAATGGGTGGAGAGCTTCATGTTCCTTCATGAGAAGATTGATCACGTCCCATTCAAGCATTATCTAATCCAAAATTTCTTCCAAGTTTCCCTACTAACATGATCTACCTGAATGATTCAGATCTATTTGATGGTTTTCCATAATAGGTGATTTCCACTATAGAGTTCACAAAAGATTTGGGCATCATAAATTTAATATTGGTAGTATTTTTTTATAAAACAGTATATTTTGATTTATTAATTGATTAGGTTTAGGTTTAAATCTTTCAGTTTATTGGAATGGGATATTTCTAGCCTTCTCGACAAAAAACAAATTATGATTCGTTTTTATTTTGTAGATGATTTGATTATTTCTTGGTATGGATATCCTTGAACCTGCAATGGGATGTATTTATATATATTTCAATTGTCCTCTGACCTTCACAGGAAACATGATGCACCATATATAGTATTGTGCCTAAGCTTTTTACAATGTTGGAAGCATTCCAAAATCCTCCTGTTATTGTTTAAATGTAAAATTATTTGAAACATATCTATGTTATTTTAGCTGAAAAAAGTCTATATGTCACCCTATATTCCCTAGTATTTTTATATAAGGATATGAGTCTAAACCGCTGGTGGAGTAGTATTCAATTACAACATGGGAGGAATTTCATGGCAAAAATGTTGTTGTATTTCACTCTTGGACTGATATGTTTTGTCTTGTAAAAATTTAGGAGAGCTATAATTAACATTTCCCCATGACTGTCAGGATTATAAGGAGGGACTTTCCTCAGTTTGAATGTTAATTAAAAAAATTATTTCTACTAATATTTCATTTTATCTATTGGGTACCAATTACAGAATATATATTGATCTCATTCTGAAAGATATTAACCCTTTATTACTAATCTGAAGGTCATCGATATCTTATAAGGCTTGGAAAATATTCTTGTTCTTATTAGTTTTTTAGTACAGGTCCCAATGGTGTAGGGGATTGAGGGGGTGAGTTCAACTAGTTCATTTAATCCAATAATTAATATACCCATGTCTCCATTATATATAGAGTCATTGTGAATCTGTGATGGATCTGTATATGAGGTAGTGATATCGGTGGAATGGGAGGGGGATTCATATAGCTTCATATCCCATGAAAATAATAAGAAGCTCATAAAGGATTTTAATGGGGGATGGGTGAATGTAAGGAAGATGTCGAGTTCTATAAGAACATTCCTGACTATTAATTTTAGAAACCATTTTGAAGGCCTAGAAGTTGATGTTCTGGTTTAGGAAAATGGGACACTATTTGGGTAGTAATCGGTATCCAAATACCAAGATAATTGGATAAACTCATTAAATGGAAACAATTATGTGAGGAAGCATTATGATTTGGGATCACTATTTAAGACTCTTTTGAAATTGTATAGAGAATGTATGGTAGAGGACACCACAACCAATGTTGAAAGAAAGAGAAGAAGGGAAAATGATATTTTGGAAGCTACATCGAGCTTAAAGGGAAAATAAGAATAATGATTACTATCACTTATTTAACTGTTGGAGATAAGGTTGGTGAAAATGATAAGTTCTGATGATTTGGATGGTTTAAACACTACTAGTGAAAAGGAATGAAAAAAATCAATACATTTCATTATAATAATAAAATGGTTGAGTTTGGTGTCTCTATGGAACAAGCATAGGTCGATGGGGTTATGGATAACCATAATCAGATACTGGGAGAATCCATGGTTTAATATTACATTGCATGTTCTTCCAACTCTGATCTTTTTGTTTCCACTAAGGAGGAGATTGGTGATTCGAAGCGTTCAGTGTCTAAAAAAGTTAAAAATAAATGAAACATACTTGGTGATAATTATTAAATATGAGGAATAAATATTGGATTAATCTTTCAATATTAATGATAAAAAAGTGTATACTCATAGGATGAATGATTGAATGATTCATGTAAATATCAATTAAAGAGAATTGTGTGTCAATCAATAATCAAGATAGTATTTTAATAAGAGGATCTAATAAAAATAAGGTCAACATGGTGGAGTACATAATATAGGGGATATGATGGCCTCCCATTTTAAAGATCATATCATGGTTTATCTAGACATGAAAGATTATGCACTTGAATAGTGATTATACATCAATAATAATTCGTTTATGCTCAAACTCACATTCAATTATTTTGTGATTTCTTTTTTTCCTGATGATTTTTTGTTGTGATTGGTAGGTTTCTCACTTTTTACACAAAAGTGATTTGTTAAATTAAAAAAATTATTTTCATTCATTCATGATATTTTAATGTCTTTAAAATTTATTAATCAATGGTTGTAATATGAATTATAAATAACATATACATATATATGTCTTTTTCGTGTATATATCTTAATAGAAGCCTTGGTTTCCTCTAATCATCACATTGGTTTTGAGAATCCATATCATTATGTGTGATTCCTATTTAAAATATTATGTCTACATTTTAGATGAAAGATTTATGGTATAATTAATAAGGTTTGTTTCATGGCTAAATGTTAAAGAAACAAATAAGATAAATTTGGTTAGCTTGTTATGCCATAGTAGTAGTTTAGATAAGTGGAAATGTTTAGGATCCATGATCTTTTTGAGTATCTTATGATTCTATATTTCAATTATTATTATTTTTTATTTATTTTTATGGTGTTTTTGTATTTCATTATATATGGAGGTTTATTTTAACTTTTTTTATTTTTTAGGTTGTCATTCATTGGATGAAAAGGAAGTGAGAAGTGATTTCACATTTCTTTGGGATATTATAAAATGTAGGATATTATTATAGGTATTCATTATGATATAGTAAATTGTTTCTATTTATTTCTCTATACGTTTCATGTTATATGAGAATCAATTGATGAGCTAAAGTTTAGAAAATATGGATTCAAATATTAATAACCACCATTCACTATTTATTATTTCATAATGATTGATGTTAATTGTGAATTATATTCTTATTCCTTGATATTTTTCATTAATGAATATCTCATTATTTTAATAATAAAATGATTATTTTTACAATGTATATATATTTATTGGTATGATATTGTTATATTGATAATTACTATTTGATGGTTATCAAAAATTATGGCTAATGGGTTGTGTGATTATATTCATTAAGAACATTGTTTCCTTAGTTTTTTTATTTTAATAGACATGAAACATTTTGGGTTTTTTATTATAAGAAGGAATAATTTGAATATTTTTATAATAAAATTACTACCTACATGTCATTTTTAGGGAAACATCGAAAATGAAATCCCAAAAATATAAAAACACATTGACTTTTGAATTATGAGTTGGTGATAAATGAAACCAATAGTTTCCACCATCCTATATGCTGTTTTTTTGTTAAATAATTATTCCAAAAAAATAATTAAAAATTGTCTTGGTTTTATAATAATTTATTTAATATATTCTATTTTTTTTTACATTCTAAAAATGTATCAATCAATGATGAAGCCTCACTGAAGTAATGAACCACAAAAGTTGTATCATAAATGGAATTTCACTAAACTATTTTTGAATGAAATATTATTTGTAATGATTTTTTAATACACTTTTTCCAATGAAATAACATTAGAGATAATTATTTTCTAGGGAATATTTTTTATCAATGAACCATATGATAAGAAACCATATTGACTATTTTCTTATAAAATTCCACTCAGGATAATGCATTGGTGATGAATATTTTAATTAAGTTATAATTAACAATTAAACATTTTTAATTTTATTTTCCAATAAAATAAAATGATACATATAACTTTTATTATATGTATCATTTAAATATATCCCCTTTCATAGAAATATCATCTCATATTATTTAAAAAATTTACCATTGAACCTACCCAAATTTAACATATAGTGGCTCTAATCACTCTGAAAACCTTATAAAAATTGATAAGTCCCTAATTTCCCTTTATCATTGATATATTAATCCTATATAATGTAAAATTGTTATATATAAATTGTTTTGAAAAATATTTATTGATGTCATTTTCACTAAAAAATAATTATTTATGTTTTTTATAGAAATTAATTCAGAAAATAGTAATTATGGATGTCAAATTTCAAATATGATTTCCTCATAAATGAGCCTCTATCGATGACATCTTTTAAGTAAATTATCATTGAATATAGTTATATTGTACCATAGTGTTAGAAAAGAATTAAAAAATAATGTTATTGTAGAATGCTTTATTTACTAGTCATCAATATGTACCTAAAATTCATGATAACAAACAAAAAAAGTATGAAACTAATCGAAATTATATAAATAAATGGTAAAATGGAAATATATCATCAATGAAGTGGGAATAAATTTAATATATATATATAAGAGGAGACTAAATATTCTTATCAATTTTTTAATTACCATTAATTATAAAATTCCACAAATAAGATTCCTTATATAATTAAATACAATGATTTCAATTAATTTTATTAATATACAAAGAAATTTCTTGAAAATATAATTAATGGTTCAAATGTTTTGAATTTTATATTTTTAAAAAATCATTAGTTACTTGTAAATTGGAAAAAGTGCAATATATTATTATTTATATTTTAATATTTAATAAATAGTATGAATTGTTTTAATAGAAATGATATACTAATGTATTCAATTTTATCTTTCTATAAATGATCATTATGAAATATGATAGAGAATTTCATAAATGTTGAATCATGAATATTTTGGTGAATGAAATATAATATGTAATGAATTGAAGATATCTAACCTTTTAGTCAAATTTTTCAATTAACATGAAATTTTTTTCCAATAAATTATAATATTTGTGGTATTATTTTATATATAATATTATATATATAGACAATAGAATAATGAAAAATATAATGAACTGAAGTTGTTATGAGATTTATAGTTTCATTATTTATTTTTATTCATTAAAACATTAATGGTCGTTGGCTTAAGATAATTATGAGAACACATCCATTATTTTCATTATATTGTGTAAGATCCTCAAGGTTAAATTATTTCAATTTTAAGTGTGTATTTAGAAGTTTAGTATTTAAATTTAACTCATTGAAATAAATTTTATTATGTGTTCTTTGACTGGAACATTCTAAAATAATAATTACTAATGAATTAGTTATAGTATAATTTAAATGTAATAAAAATGATTTCAATACATTAGTTATTAAAACCCCGTATTTTCTCTTTCAATGGAATCATCATAACTCCAACATACATAATTGTATATTCAAATTCAAATTTATTTTAGTGGGAGTATGATATATGAATCATATATTAGCTTCTGTAACATTGAATTTTGGTATTCTCATCATGGGGATAACATGAGGATTATTGTTTTTGTTTAAAAATGGGAGATCTTATTTTTTTATTTTGATATAGAGATGTGTAATTTTAAAAAAATGATTATGTTTTTTTCTATCTAGTTTATTATTTATTTTCATAACTGTTACCCTTAGTACAGAAATATATAGAATCATGTAAATTTTTTTTATCAACATTATACTTTTTTAATGATCCATAAGTCTTTTTGTAGATTGATAAAACACTTATTATTATTTCTATAGTACATTTTAATCCAATAAGGATTATCATTCTGACATCTAATTCTTTGATCAATATTCATATTTTCCCTATTCTTAGGAATTTAACTACATATTGCTATTAAAATTACCATCAATAGATCAATATAGTTATACAAATAATTTTATATTATATCATAGAATACATTCATCATTTTATATTATCTGTTACATGTATTTTATTTTATATTTAACTTGTTTTATATTGAGTAATAACTTTGATAAACATATTATTTTTAGCATCTCAAGAATTTTTTTATTACTGGATTATTTTTAATGAATGGGTGACATGTTTGTCACTATACATTTTAGGGTTAAAAAATTTATAAATTAGATGTGTAATTATTTAATATTTATACATGTTTCTGTATCATTTTTCAATCCTAATAAAAATTTATGGATTATTTGTGAAGCAATTTTTATATTACATTCATTAATTAAATTAATATTTATTTTTTACCAACAACTTTTAATAATATATAAAGTTAATATTATGAAATTTATATGATACAGATTAAATTCATACTATCCACTTGAATGATATAAATTATCACATTTCGAGATTAAAATTTTAAAACAAATTACTTCTGAAATAGTAGTATCTTCTATTGTTTATTTTATACATTTTAGAAGGAATCACATATGGAGATTTTGTATTTTTGAAAAAAAATGATATTTATTTTCATTCTTTAATTGTATAAAGAAACTTTAATGACTCTTATTGATAATATACTACAAAAAAACATTATCAGGGTTGTATGAAAATAATTATTCTTTCGATATTAGAAAAAATAAACTTCTAATTTTCAAACATGATATTAACCTAATGGAAAAATATGTTTCTTAAACTTTTTATTATTTGAGTAACATTTATCATTTTATTGATTAGTTATTTATAATTGTAATTGATTTTTAAGATAATGTTTTGGATATTTAATTATATAATCTACTAATTATTTCAGGGGGGAAATTATCATATTTATCTAACTAGTTTAACTCATAAGGTTATTTTGACTATAAATTCATTAAGTCAATTATTATGTATTTTTATATTGGGAGAAATTCTTATGAAAATGTACCTCAGAACATTTATTATAGATAAAATGATGAAAATTTAGGATAGTAATTTGGATTATAGTAGTTGATGGGAAAAATAAAAACAAACTAAAAGATAAATGGATATTGAGTATCATCATCATAGAAAGAAAACAAATTTTACAAAATTATCATGTAAATAACACTCAATAATAGAGAATTGTTAAAATTATTTTCATGGTTATGTTATAGTTATTTCCATAACATGAGAGGATATAGTTATCATTGTTGGTTTTATTAATTTTTTGTAACTGTACTAATTTGATTATTGATAGTGGATAATAATTCCACATGACATTTATGTAGTAATATTAAAATCCTAGATACTATGTATGTTTTTATTTTTTATGATTGTTAATATTAGTATTGGTGTTTTAATTATGGGAACTTTTTATTTAAATTACATCACATGTAATAATTTTTTATATGAAAATTATATGACATGGTTGGAAGACTGTTTGAGTCACATTTCTATTAGGATTTTTAATGATGGTGGTTTTTAGTATATTTAGAAACAAATAATGGAAAAATTAAAAGAGTTATTTTTTTAGGTACTGAGTATATGAGCTGTTAGCTGTTTTAATTTACCAGATCTTATACTTATTCATATATTTCTTATGGTTTTGTTTTCGATGAATCTCGAAAATAATGGTAATAGAGGCTCAAGGACATTAAGGTGTGGGGAAATAATTTTTTATCAACTATAATTTTTAACTTAGTTTTAATGATGTGAAATTTTTTATATGTTACCATTACCTGTATTGAAAATCTTACAGAGACATTTTTATATATTTTCATGGGTATTGGTAAAGATTTGAATAATGTTTTGTTTGTGGGATAATTATTTTTAAAATATAATCACTGGAAATATATTTAATTTAAAAAATGTTTGAAATTAAAAATAGGATAATATGAATCTTATTTATACCAATGATCTTGACATAGATTATTTTTTAATATATTTTATGAAAAATAGTGAAAAAATTAAATGTTTCCATGGATATGGACAGAGGAAAGAAGTAGGATTATTTTTAATAAAAGAGATAATCAATTTTTTAATATTTCTTATACTGTTTAGTTCATTGACTCTTAAAAATTATGGAAAATGAGTCTCATTCACATCTTTGAGAAGGGAAATATTTTTTTATCTTGGATAAATATTCATCATGGATTGGATTTTATCAAATTTTTCACATGTGAAGATTGTTAGGATTGAATATAGAGTAATTATAGTTTTATGTGTCATTAGTTTCCTAAAATCTAAATGGTATATGATTTCATAAATTATTATATCTTCAATATTTTGTAATACATGACTTTACAAAGATTACATTTATTAAAAAAATATTTTTATTATTTATGTATGATATGGGGTTTCCATTTTCAATTATAAATATTAGATTCTAGGTGCTTTGAAGCTATTTTTCATTATGATTATATGTAAATAATTTTTAAATAATTATTTTTTCTTAATTAAATATTGGTTACAAAAATAATCATTTTTTTGACTATTATAGGTAAAAATGTATTATACATCAAAAGAAACCTCTTAATACATCATAAATAAATGGTGTAATTGTCTACGTAAATATGGATTTGATGGAAGGAGTTCAATAATAACATTCAAATGTAATGTGTAATAGATATTTTTATGGGAAATTAATTTTGGATTTATATATTATTATCTTATCACACAAACTTTTTTCATCCTGATACTTGAAACATATTTTTTTCAGTTGATGCACTAGATTGCACTACGTTGTACGTAATTATTACATGTATATTTAAATATATTATTATTAATAAATATCTTATCTCATGATAATTTTTATTTTCATTATAATTTAATATTATAATGTCATTATAGTATTTGTTTCATGGATTTTACATAAAAATAATCTTCATTAATGAGAACCATGTTGTTCCATATTGATATTCCTAAATATATACACTATACAAAATAATAATATTTGGTTAAACACTGTTAATATTGGATATCAATGATAGGGGTTCCATAATTCATTATAAAAACATGTCATGAAGATAACCCTTAGTAATATACAATAGAGGAGGCTATAAAAATGAACCCACCTATAAGAAATCTACATGTTATATATGTCATTGTATATTCTGTTAGGACCAAACTGATGATGAATGTGTTTTGTATTCAAGTGTTGTCTTTTGTTGTTAAGGAAAGTTTTTTAGAAATTAAATCAGTTCACTTTGTTTTTAGGAAACAATTTTTTTGGGATTTATTTTAAAATGAATTGGATATATGTATTCCTCATTTTATGGAACATCATACTTTTGTTTCCAAAAGAATTGGTCTTCCACTTTCAAGAGAATTGGTTTGGCATTTTTAAAATAATCGGACTCACTTTGTTTATCCATCATTATGAGGAAGCGGTCAGTATCTTAAAAGAGATAATTGGTTTCATATATAATTTGTCTTACTATAAGTAAATGCTCATTGGTTTCACTATAGAACTGATGTGAAAGAATTTGTTGTTTTGATGGATAATTGAAGTCTCTATGTCTATGATTGAATAATTTTGACGACACTTTTATAATTTTTATTTTCTATAGATAATGAGTTGAATTTAGAACATGTGATGCAAGCTTTATGGAAGAAAGGGAGAGTGAAAGAGATGCTTCCAATCAAAAAAGGATCATATTCAACTTTATCATATCTGAGTAGCAGAAAGAAAGAATTGATACTGATTTTTTTTTCAAAACAATCATATCCAGTTGAAAAAGATGGTGTTGATGAAAAGGTTGTGGTGATGAAAGGTGGTGCTGATGAAAATCTTGTGCCGATGAAATTTGTTCCAATGAAAATGTGGTGTTAATGAAAGTTGGTTCCGATTAAAAAGTTGTGCCAATTGAAAAGGTGATGCAAATTGAAAAGGCTGTGCCGATTGAAGAGTAAGAGATTTTGCCGATTGTTTCTCAAAATGATCATATCGAGAAATGATCATATCTAGAATGATCCTATCAATAATTGATCGTATCTAAGAATGATCATTTCCAAAATGATCATACCTAGGATGATCGTATCTAGAATGATCATATTCAGAAAATATCATACTCGGGTTGAGAGAAAAAGAAAGAATCTGGAATGATTGGAAAGTTAAGCACTACCACAGAACAGGTTTTTATCGGTGCTAAAAAATGCCTTTATTAGTTCTAAAAAGCGTTGTTAATTGAGGCATTGATATAGGGGGTCCTTTATCAGTGATATTTTTAGCACTGATAAAGACGGACCATTATCAGTGCTCAAAAAAATCACTCATAAAGGTCCCCCTTTATCAGCACTATTCAAAGCACTGATAAAGTACCCATTTATCATTAATTCAAATAGTGTTGATAAAGTGTCTGTTTATCAGTTCTTTAATTAGCGATGATAAAGTGTTCATTTATCTACTCTATTTGAAGCACTGATAAAGGCTTCCCGACCTGGTTGTGTTGTTTATATAACAGAACACCCAGCCAACCTGAAAAAAACCACATACAATCATCAAATATTTCCACCACTAATCCAGTAAAAATAACCTGCACAAACCAGAAGAAACCTGCTTAAAAATAACCACCCATAGTATATACAAAAGAACTACAAACATGATGTGAATGATGAAAATACAAGTAGTGAACACAAAGGTTTGGAAAACAATGCTATATACATTTAATTTACATCATGAAAAAAAATATTCACTCATGGTATATACCAAAAAAACACTTCTATAAACATTTTGAATGATGTATTATAAAATTACATTTACAAATATCCAACAAACAGTTAAAAACATTAATGTTTTATCTTTTTACATATATGGTAACCTCTAAAAATGTCCTCTGATGGTAATAGTCACTGAACAAATCATCCCAACTCAGTAAAAAGGTTCCACCTTTATAAGAAAGCAAATATTATGTTAGAAATACTATAAAGAAATAAATTAAACATTAATATGAAGAATACATTAAAAAATGTCAATTTTTAATAAAAATGGCACATTTGGAGTGATACCGGTCACACTATGAATCTTACTAAAGTGGAATTGATTCTGAAATATCAAAAATGACTGAGAAATAGTTTTCCTAAAGTATAAAAATAATCAGAATGCATTTCCTCGATTTCCAGTTTATCTATTGTGTTTTTTTACTAAAATCTCATTTCAAACTGAAAACATGAAATTCGAGTCATACCGGTTGAATCATGTGTCCTTTTGATGTGATAATTCTTGATACGTGTCAAAATGGACTTATGAATGGATTTCCTTAATTTAGAAGACAATTGGAGTTTTTTTCTTGTTTTTCAGTGAGTGACATGTTTTGAGTTAAAATGTCAATTTTAAACTGATAGCAGACACTTTTAGTCATACCAGTCACCCCATTCATCATATTGAGGTGGAGTTGATTCCTAGACATCACATCTGACGCATGGTTTGATTTCCTAAAATATAAAAACAATATGAATTCATTTTCTCAGTTTTCAGTATGTTTGTTGTGTTTTTTTACCTGAAATAATGTCAATTTTAAATAACAATAGATATTTGGAGTCATACCGGTGACACCGTGTGTCGTATTGAGGTGAGGTTCATTTCTACATGTCACAAATAACTAATGGATCATTTTCCTAACATATCAAAACAATTGGAATGTATTTCATCATTTTTCAGTATGTTAGTTGTGTTTTTCTACTAAAATGTCATTTCAAACTGAAAACATGAAATTTGAGTCATACCGGTCGCAGTGTGCATCAGTTTGATGTGAGATTGCTTGATACATGTCAAAAAGTACTTAAAATTTACATTCCTTAATTTGGAATACAACCGGAGTGTATTTTCTTGGTTTTTATTGAGTGACACGTTTTGAGTAAAAATGTCAATTTTAAACTGATAGCGGACACTTTTAGTCATACTGGTCACACCATTAGCCAGATAGAGGTGGGGTTGATTCCTACACATTACAACTAACTCATGGGTCGTTATCTTAAAATATAAAAACAATACAAATGCATTTTCTTGGTTTTTAGTATGTCAGTTGTCTTTTTTTCTTGAATTAATGTCAATTTTAAATATCAAGACACATTTGGAGTCATACTGGTGACACCGTGCGTCGGATTGAGGTGAGGTTGATTCCTAAAGGTCAAAAATGTCTAAATGATCATTTTCCTAAAGTATAAAAACAATTGGAATGTAACACCCCAATATTTCATAGTACGTTATCTCTTTAATGTAATTTAATAACTTATATTGCACGTAACAATGACATAGATTGCGTTATATGCAAGATTTAGTTTTTGCGAAACAGCACATCGGAATTATAATTATTTAAATGATATATTTATTTATCAATTAAATATTATAATATGAATAGTAAAAAATAAATTTTAAATGTTATTTATAATTTCTTCAAATAAATAAAACATATTTATAATGAAATGTATAATTTTTGTTAAAGTAGTTATATATTTAGAAAAACTATTTTCTTAAAAGAACTACTTTTTCTGTCCATTTCTAAAAAATAATAAAAATAATTCTAGACACTCCTAAAAATTGAATTTGGTAAAATATAATTAATTTTGGAATTCAGAATATCAAAATTATCTTAGAGTTAATTTTTGGTATTTTTCTGAATATATTCAATTTTTGATGAATAGTGAAAAATACTCCATAGTACATAAAACCCCAACTTTTTCATTTAAATAATTATTTTTAATTAATATTTATCTTAATGTAAAAATAGAAACATAATACATATATTAATCTAATGTAATTCATTTGACTCATTTTATAATAAGATTAGATAAATAAAATTTTATTGAACCTTTTTAACATTTTTTACCAACCTTTTAGCCACATTTGCCCACCTTCTAGGCACATTTGAAAATTTGCATAAAACATAATTTTACCGCTTCTGTGAATTGAATTTCAAAAATCCGACAAAAAGAGTTGCGATCAGTAAGTGAAATTTGGTTCAATATGATGAAAATAATTTTTGGTGAATAGTAACTTTTGAACTTTATTTACCACGACTAAAAGTAAATAGGGTAATTAAAAGTAAAAATAATATTCTAATAATATAAAATTAACCCAACACATTTCAAAATTCTATTGTATAAGTGTTTTTTTACCAAAATCAACCTTGGGACAAAAATAAGATTCTTTTTTATCCACTTGGGTTAGATTGGGACATTTATTTAATTTTATTTAAAGAAGAGTTAAAAGTGTCAAATTCACATTTTAATAACTAACCCATTTTTAATATAAGGTTATTCATAAGATGAATTTGACTATAAATATTCATTATAAATATAAAAATATATACTACCTCATGGTATTTTATTTATAATTTTTAGACATTAAATAATTAAATTTACTTATGACACAATAATGATGCAGTATTTTCCTTAATAATGAAGGAATCAAATAAATAATATTATAAATATCAAAATAAATATAATTTGAAAGTTTTTATGATATCTGTGAATTTTTGGATGACATTTACATATTAGGTACTATTTAATTCATTTTTTTAAGTAATAAATTTTTTATCACTTTAATAAAAATCAATTACTAAATAGTGTCCAAATTGACATAAATGAGTTTTTAATACAAATAATATTTTATTAAATATTATAAAAATCATAAAAATATATAGTTTAGAAAAATGACTTAGATAATGTTATATATTCCATTAATGAACCACTTGAGGTTCTCTTGGAATTTTATAGTAACTATATTAACCACGTAGTATAAAATTACAAGAAGACGTGGTAAAAGTTAAACTATTTAACTAAGAGTTAAATCTAAAAGATAAGGTTAATATGGTGACCTAAACTTGTATAAAACCTATTGGTTGAGCGTAATTCGACCCATCCCCACCTTATCCTCTAAATAAATCCATTTGGTGGTATTAGAAAATGAGAATAATTTTATAATAAATTAATATTTCCTGTTTTTCCTAAAGTTCCCCTCACCTCTCCTATAAAAGGGTACTTTCCCTTATCTAAAATTCACACCTCCAAATCCATTTGGTTCGGCCAAACCCTACCCAAATATCCTCAACATTTTCCACAATTATACCTAGAGGCCTTAATTTGATCATAAATTCAACCTAAGGAGACCTTTTGTTCAAATCAAAAGGAAGCACCCGAAGAAGAGGTAATTATTTTATCACCTCTTTCAAAGTTATTTTCTTCCTATACTTCTTATTTCTTTGTTATTTCCATAATAAAATAATATATCCAGTACCTTATACATACTGAGATGTTATTATAAATATGGTACAACCATATTCATTATTTTATCCTTCCTATGAATAACAAAGTCACCATATGTGTGTACGTACAACTTATCGTCTCCACGTCGTGGTGTAGTCTGTTATTCAACACTTCATTATTTGGATGGGTATAATAATGAGTATATTTGATGTAAATAATAAATATAACATGATAATTATTCTTTATATATAATATAACATCCAATTACATATGATTTCACCATCAATAGAATGATATTGTCGCTTGTACGTACGTACAACTTACCATCTCCACGAAGCGATGAGATTCATTTCCATGTCCACCATTCAACGATGATTATAAAAATATATATTATTAATAAGTATGTAATATATGAAATAATAATGATACTGGAAATATGTGTGTGTGAGTTTGTGTGTGTATTTACATATATCTCATTCACTTACTTCTGTTCAGTACGATATGAAAACGGAAACAACGTCTATGCGTACGTACGGTCTACCGTCTCCATAAACAGTGTATTCAAATTCATATATCTATCTATAAAACATATTTATATTATGAATATATATGATATATAAATAATTATTTATATTATTTAAGTAATTAAATCATGATATTAGTTATACAATCAATAATAACAAGTTAAAACATGTACGATAAAGAAAGCGATTATTATCTGAAATGTTACTTTAACATAGAAAATATAATTAAATGGGTAGTATAAAGTTGTAAATGAATCATATATGATATCATAAATATGAATATGGTTCTTGTGTGATTTAATAACATACTATGGTCATTATACAGAAGGTTAAATGTACTCTTGACCAAAGAAAAGTACAAGGTAAGGGTTAATTCCCCAATCTCATTATTATCCGAGATTGTTTATGTGTAAGTATTTACTGGGAAATATTTAGAATCCATGTCCATGTTTTATAGAAATTTTTTCAAAAAGAATATTTTAAGGTTTTTTGTAAGGGACTCTTTATCAAGATCATCATTTTAAATGTTTTAAAGATTTATTTTTCTAAATCTTTTTAATTAATGTCCATGCTTTCAAAATGATTTTAAGGATTTATTTATACGGATGTGATTGTTTTAAAATGTTAATTCCTTTAAAATGTTTCAAAGTGTTATGGGACACTTTTATTCAAAAATCTATTTTAAACGACTTCCTTTATAAATGTGTGACTTTTAAATGATTTGACAAAAAATGTATATTTCTCTCAAAGATTTTTACTGATTATTTTCAACTATGTCAACATCCTTTACTAGATAATATTCTTGATTGAGGTTTATTTGTTATAATAAAATCTTCTATATTGTATTGAATTATATATGGTATGTTTGACTGTGGATTTTCTATTTTTATACATTCATGGTTTATGGTTAAAGTATTTTCATTTCATATGATAGTTTTAATATGAATGTTTATGTTATGTTTCAACATTTTCATTTCAGGGATGCATTGAACATAGTATGTGACGGGTGGGGCCTACTATAGCCCCTCAATGCATTATTGGGACTCATGAGACAAAATAGCATCTTGTAATAAGGCCTTGACAAAATTTATATTTAAGGTCTTAGCATGAGGCCTTGACTTTGTGGTTAAGATGTCTGGCATTATGCATTGCATCATTATGAGATTAGTTATTAATGTTACATGTGATTATTCAACTAGTAGAATATCCATGTGAATAATTAAATGGAATTATTTAATTTATCTTTTATATATTATGATTAAGTTTATGTTTAAAGGGATTTTGTTTCAATTTTATGCCTTTCCATATAATTTTATGATTATATATGATAGCTTCTTTTATATTTTTTATCCTTACTGAGCATCTAAGCTCACCCTTTTATTACATTTTATTTTACCAGGATACCAAGAAGTGTATTATAATTTATATGTAGGTTTAAGCAAAAGGGAATAATAGCGTCCTTAAAGGATTATTTATGTTGTGTTTTATGTTATAAATTATAATGTAAATTTCATGTATGTAATCTATTTTCCAAGACTGCTAAACTGATTGGTCCTTCAGAACTTGATTCCTTGTAATCATGAAAATGTATTAAAATAATGCACCGACTCCAGGCTTTTGGGTTTGGGGCTTTACATGGAATTAATTTCCTTATTTTTTAGTCTATTAGTTGTGTTTTTTTACTAAAATGTCATTTCAAACCGAAAACGCACATTTTGAGACATATCGGTCGCATCGTGCATTGTTTTGACATGAGAATTCTTGATACACATCAAAAAGGACATAAAAATAGATTTCCTTAATTTGTAATACAATCAGAGTGTGTTTTCTTGGTTTTCAGTGAGTGATGCATTTTGAGTTAAAATGTCAATTTGAAACTGATAGTGGGCACTTTTAGTCATACCAGTCACATCGTTTGTTAGATTGAGGTGGGGTTGATTACTACACGTCACAACTGACTCATGGATTTTTGTACTAAAATATCAAAACAATTTTATTTCCTTTTCTTCGTTTTTTATATATCAATTGTGTTTTTTTTTCTTGAATTAATGTCAATTTTAAATAACAAGACACATTTGGAGTCATACTGATGACATTGTGCATCGTATTAAGGTAAGGTTGATTCCTATATGTCAAAAATGACTGGTAAATTGTTTTCCTAATGTATCAAAACAATTGGAATTCATTTCCTTGGTTTTCAGTATGTCAGTTGTGTTTTTTTACTAAAATGTCATTTCAAACCAAAAACATGAAATTCGAGTCATACTGGTCGCATCATGCATCAATTTGACATGAGACTACTTGATATATGTCACAAAGGACTTCTGAATGACTCGTCTTAATTTGGAAGACAACCAGAGTGTATTTTCTTGGTTTTCAGTGAGTGATGTGTTTTGAGTTAAAATGTTAATTTTAAACTGATAGCGGACACTTTTAGTCATACTGGTCACACTGTTTGTCAGATTGAGGTTGGGTTTATTCCTACACGTCACAACTAACTCATGGATCATTGTCCAAAATATCAAAAAAAAATTGAATGTGTTTTCTCGGTTTTCAGTATGTCAGTTGTGTTTTTATTTTTATTTTTATTTTTCTTGAATTAATGTCAATTTTTAAATAACAAGACACATTTGAAGTCATATCGGTGACACCGTGCATCGGATTGAGGTGTGGTTGATTTCTACACATCAAAAATGACTGATAGATCATTTTCCTGAAGTATTAAAACAATCGGAATTCATTTCCTTAGTTTTCAGTATGTAAGTTTTGTTTTTTACTTGAATTAATGTCAATTTTAAATAAATACACATTTGGAGTCATACTGATGACATTGTGCATCAGATTGAGGTTTGGTTAACACAGAATAACATCCTCCTTCTGTATTATATCTTTAGTCAGACTAGTTAAGAACCAACTGTTATATATTCAAGACCTCAGAATGAATATATGACAGATGGTTCTTGATCGGGTCGACTTAAAAGGGGAACTTCCAATGTTACAGATTGAATCAGTGTTTTTTTAGAGAAAAACACTTCTATTTGTTGAAAAAAAGAAGAATGGAGTATGCTCTTATGCCCTTTATGTCTCAAGACATCACAAAAAACTCAAGGGATGGGGAAAAACCATCTAGATACTTTTTATCTTTTGTAGTCTATCAACAACACACATACCATGTAATCAGGACCACCAATTTTTGTTTAAAAATCCAATTAACATGCAATTAATTCAGTGCACAAACAATAACCACAAATTAACATGATTTTCAATGAGGAATTTATCCCATTCAAATCACAATATTACCATCAGAAAAAGAGAAATATATGGCAGACAAGATTATTAAAGTCAAAATTATTTGATAATTTTACCATCTTCATTCAATCTTTGTATATTCTTCTATCAGGTATGCTTCCCATTCGTTTTGAAGAATATCTATATCGTCTTGTGAATATGAATATTTTTAGTAGTCATGGTAGTACTCAAAAAATATAAATACACAAATCATTAATAATTATTTTAAATTAAATAGAAATTATCTTTGAAAATACCTCTTCAAGGATGCTGGTTTGTTCATGGAATATGATCTATTTCATAAATTTACAAACAAAATAACCACAGTCTTTACCATTTGATTATTTCAAGAACTGCAGAAACATTGATAAAAATAAGTAATTTTTTTATATGAGTTTAGATAGTGAAATATTATTATATATACCCTAATACTTATCCAGCTGTAGTACTTGTCTGGTTTCTTGTCCATTTTCCCTGGCCTCATTCCATGATGTAGATGATATTTAGGTATTTCCCTATCATAATAGAATCCACATTAAAAGATAATATAAATTATATAACTATATGTTTAGTTCAAAAATTTTGGATGTAGTGTATTAAAAATTGAAAAACTTCATCATGTGTGGTCGGTTTTTTGGATATTCATGCATTGAATCCAAGAAATAAATCTTTGGGGTATCCAAATTGATCGTAATAAGAATCCAATGCTATCTAAAAACAAAAAAAGGAATAAGAAATGAAATAAATTAAAATATATTTAATATGATTAAATTATAGAGTTTTACCCCTACATTGTTGGTATTAAGAAGAGTCTGTCATTCATATTTTTACTGTTAAAATATTTGAGCAGGTCTGCCACTATTTCACCCTCTTTATTTGAAGATATGTATTTTTTTCTATAGAGGTGACGTGAGGACTAACGATTCCAAATTTTTGTTCATGAGGAAATCCCTTCAATTTTTTTCATAATACACCTATGAAAAATATGAAATGTATCTATTCATAATTATCATAGTATATCATCTTTTGGAAAATAAAATCATGTACACATTTACAACCAAGCCTCCTAACCAACCATAGTCGAGGATTTAAATTACACTCTCAACTCCAATGAAGTCTGGATCTTCCCCTGAGTACATATTTTCTTCAATATCAATCATTTTAATACCACCAATTTTCAACTATGTATCCACATGATCCTTCAATGATAATAAATTTGGATATAGAATGAGCGGCTAAGGTGCTCTGGGTAGATCATTTTGATTGGTTGTTTGATCCTTGAGATGATTTTGAACTGGTCTTTCATTTCATCCCATTCCCTTTGTTCATCTATAATAACATGCATTGGTTCAAACCTTTTTTCATTAAATTTTTAAGTTTTAGCTTGAAAATGAAATTGGAAATGAATACCTCATAGTTGACATGTTTTTTTACAAGATATGACAGCCATGAAATAAATGTTCCAAGAGTTTGTTCGGTTGCATGAATATCTGCATCATCAATTGGAACAGGTAGCTCAGCGCTCAGCTCTATGGATATAGTAATTGACACTCTAACATGATCTGTTAGAATTGGTATGTTGTGTAGCATGTCGTTCTAGATATTGAACACTATATCCCTCACTACAAGGCGATGGGTGGCTGCTCATAGATATAAATCATGGTTATTTTTGCCCTATAGAATATCAATACAGGAAAGGTATCAGTTTCCAGTTTCTATCTGATTTACATTTCTCATAAACAATTATTAGAAAATTGACTACCTCAGTTATGAATTGTTTTTGAGGGGAATGGTTCGCGTAAAAACCGGTGGGGTTGGGACGGGATCTTCATGCACGGGTTGTTCTTGATTTATTTCTTCTCTTTTTCTCCCCCATAAAACATTATATAATCTCTATATAGTGTTGTAATTCTTTTTGGAACATAAATAATGTTTCTATCATCTTTTTCATTTCCTCGTTTTGATCCTCCGCTTTTTTTTTCTCAAAATAAGTTTGGGGTGTCACCCCAAAACTCTCACCTCTGACGTGACCATAATTTTCTAGCTACTTAAAGGCCACTGAAATTATTCTTGAATTCAGTGTGGAATTTATTTTTTTGTGTGCATATATTAGATAGAAAATATAGGAAAATAATTAATCATTGTTATGTAATAGTGGTTTAAAGAAAAACAAATTTTTATTATGTCATACTTACACATGTTTACCACACTTTTTGTGTGTTTTCATTTATTAGTTTTACATATTTAGTTACAATCACCTCCTTCCATAGAACATGGCATGGGATAGAAGTGGTTGGGTATTTTGACACTTCAATCTGTATATAAATAATATAACATGGTTATTGTGTTTTTTTAGGTCACATAAAAGTATTATGGTAAATTTAAAATACGTACCAATTTTTTATCAAGTGATGCATACCCTATCCTTACTTTATGGTAGGTGTATGCTAGTTTTGATTCCCATTGTTTATTTTTAGCACTCAGTTGTTGTTTCATAAATAAAACACTATCAATAAAAGTGATGAATGCATGTACCATCAAACAACATATTACCAAACACAATTTACCTGAAAAGACTGATTTGCGTGATGGGCATTAAATGAATCCCATGATACTTGGGTTATCAGGTGTTCATAAATAAAAATTGGGTGCAATATTATTTTCCCTCCAACATCATTAAGATTAAATTTTGTTAAAATTGTGTGAAATCTCCTTTGAGTCCTTCCAGTAAGCCTTAATACATAGTCTTTGTGCGATTCATCTACTATAAATGCACTTTGTAAGAGATGATGAAGTGTCAGTCAATGTTATTTCATTATTTAATTTTTAGTAAATTAAAAAAAAAGATATCATAATGTTACCATAATATTTTCCCACTTCAGTTTCTTAATCTCAGCCACAACATGGTTCCACAAAGTTACATCAATCTCCACACATTGCCGAGTGAAAATTACAATGTAACTACTGAACATGCCCTTGTTGGGGTTAACATGTTGGCCCCACTTATTCCATCCAATCATGTATTTGATGCCTTTTTCTTTAGCCTTATTGATTTTTTCTAATACCATCAAACTATGACATGCCTGTTTTTTATGAAATTCTGGTGTTTTATCACCATTCATTTCCCCAGATACACCATAATCAATATGTTCCTCCGATCGACACTCAATCACTAGGTTCTCCACTCTCGACCTCCTCTCCTTCACTCTATCCACCTTCTAGGGTTTTGAGAGTCTTCTAGTGACACTGTTTTTTCCCTCCTCATCTTGCCTCTTCATCCTTTCTCGTCTGTGGTTTCCTTCCCAATATCTTCTTAATTGCGGCTCTTTAGGGTTTTCCCCATATTTTTCTTGGCAGAAATTCAAATCTTGGAAGGTCATATTTGGAGTGATGTATACACAGGTGTTTTGGGCCATGTGGTTCGGTGTTCATGGAGCTTTCCTTACGGGGTCAATGATGGTTGAAGACGGGGGATTTTTTATATTGGTTCTGGAGGTGCTACTCATCTTGTGGTGTTTGGTGGGGTGTTTTTTTCGATGTCAATAATGCTTTAGTGATGATGATGATGAGCTCTAGTGGCCTTCCTCATCGGTGATGGTAGATGAAGGGTGAATATGTTTAGTGGGGTGTTTTTTTGATGTCAATAGTGCTTTAGTAATGATGATGATGGACTCGGGTGGCCTTCTTCGTCAAAGATGGTAGAAAAAGGGTGAAGACGATCGATGTGTGGATGGTTCATCTTTCTCAAAAGGAGATGAAGATGATGATGTTTGTTTTGTATGGAATCTATGTGAACGAAGGTGATGTGTTTGGTGGAGACGACAGTGATGTTGATCATGAGATTCATGGGATATGTTGAATTTTGAATTTCATGACTGGTGTTATCACAAGGTTCAGCTTGTTTCAGGGTGCGTATTGTGAGGCAGTTCATGGTCTGATGTGGTGATGATGGTTTGTACTCATATTTTGAATTGGTTTGATGTTTTTAATTTAAATTTTGAATTCATATGGTGAAAAAAAAAATATGTTCCTCCGAATATGAAGGGCTAGCATTGGCATATGTAGATGGGGGTTATACCTCTGCACTGGGAGCAGCAATAGGTTGAGAAACATGTTGTTCATCTGCACTACAAGCAGCAGCAGGTTGAGAGACCTATTGTTCTTGGGTATTGGGAGAATCATCACATACATAAGTCATTATATATGGTTTAACATTTAATTTAAATAACATAAAATTAGAAGAGAACATATATTAACATAAGGCAACATGTTGAGAAACCAGTTGTTCGTCTGCAATGCATGTAGCATCGGGTTGAGAAACCAGTTGTGCCTAGGGATTGAGATCATCATCATGTGAAGAATTATTTATCTTCAATAGTGGTTTAACATTTAATTTAGACAACATAAAATCATAAATTAATAGATATTAACATAAATTAACATGATGTGTATTAGAAAAAAAATATATAACTTGATTATTGAACTCTCCTTTTTTAAAAGGTTAAAGGCATTTGACCCCTCTATCTACTAACCAAATCCCTTCATTGTGGTCTCCTCTAGAATAAAAAATTCCATCTACACTAGGACCGTTGTGAAATGATTGTGACGTCCCAATGAAAGGGTCAACCTCTGTTGAATTTTCATCTGACTCTTCAGTAGTTTTAGTCTATAAAAGAACAATTGACCAATTTTGGTTTGTACGATCTAGAACATAAAATACTTGTACTGCCTGTGATTCCATTATAAACGGTTCATCTTTGTACCCTTCCTTACTGAAATCAACTTTCATAAATCCCAATTCATTTATTTTAACAACACTTCTATTTTCAACCCACTTGCATTGAAAAATCGGTACTCAGAATGTCTTATAATCCAAATCTCATATTTTTTTTATGATGCCGAACTATGAAATATTTTCATAAATTGTATTTTTATCCTTAGCACCAGAAACATGCATCGGTTTAGCCAAAAGTGTAACTCCACTATACTATATGGTACTGTATTCATCATGTTCATTACTACATATTGTATAACCATTAATTATATAATCATTGTAAGATAATACGTACACAATTGGTCCTCCTGGTAGCCATCGAATTTGTTCTAAAATTGAGTCTCTATTGTTATTTGACTCCTTAAAAATATGGTCCTGAAACCATTATATAAACGGATTATTATGTTTATTTAATATTTATTTTTTAGCCTGTGATGGATTCAAATGCCTAATAATTTATTTGTGGGTTTCAAAAAATGGTTCAACATCTAAAATGTTATGAAAAATGTAAATATGGGCCTACTACCAATCTGTAATATTGATTGTGACAGCCTCCTTTCAAGAAATTCCTTCACCCGCAAATCGCCTAGTGTGACGAGATTTCATTAGACCAATGCTTTGCACACCGGATAGGTATTTGGTATAGAATTCAATGGCTTCCTCAATAATATATCTCTCCACAATACAACCCTTTGGATGACTTTTATTTTTGACATACCCTTTCAAAATATTCATATATTGTTCAATGGGGTACAAACATATATAGTGAATAGGACTACATAGTTGAATCTCTCTCACCAAATGAACCATCAAATGAACCATCATATCAAATATTTTCAGTGGGAAAAATTTCCTATTCACATAATATGGAAATAATATATCTTTCCATAGTCAGAAATCTTGTCAGGTCTATAACTTTGCAACATATAACTTTGAAGAAGAAACAGAGCTTCGTTAATGTTTGAAAGAAATTCTTGGGAAAAATTCAACGTAAATCTATAGGAATTTGATCTTGCATCAAAACATGGCAGTCATGTGATTTCATACCTTTTAACATTAAATCGTGCATTGAAATGATGTTCTTGATATTCAATGAATACCCATCTGGAACCTTTACGTCATTTAATAAGTTGAAAACCCTATATATCTCCTTCCTGGAAAGAGTTTAAGCAGTAGGAGGAAGAAATCTTCATTTTTCACCCTTCACTAGTTCCAAATCTTCTTGTATTCCCATTTCAACCATGTCCAACCTAGCCTTAATTTCATCCTTTGTTTTTTAGGTGCATTTATTAGTGTGTTGATGACACTATCACATAAATTTTTTCAACATGAATAACATCAATAAAATGTCTAACATATAGACAATTCCAGTATGGTAATTCAAAAAAACTAATTTCTTTTTCCAACCAGTTTCATAAGTTTTTTCAAAAATGGTTTACCAAAGTCAGTGTCCACATATTTAACTTTCTCAAATAGTTGATCACCTATTAGTGGAGACAGTACTAAATGTTCTTCTAAACTTCCATCGAATGATATCATCCAAGATCAGTACTTATGTCATTGGGGTAGAAATCTATGATGTCCTAGAAACATTGTTTTCAATGAATGTTTCAACCTAATTTATTGTGTACATTGTTCGCAGATGGAACACCCAAGCGTTCATTTAATGCTATATCCTAAAAATTTCCATAATCAAGAAAGTAATTTATTGTCCTGTACAACATGGATGTCAACATGAAATCTTCATTTCTGTAGGCAACATACATCACAACACATGAATCCCATAATAATTTCAAATCCTCGATCAAAGGAGCCAAATAAACATCAATATCATTAGCATGTTGTTTTGGTCTTGATATAAGCATAGATAACATGATGTGTTTTCATTTCATGCATACCCACAGTGGAAAGTTATAATTTAAAAATATAACCAGTCATGTACTGTGAGTGCCACTTTGAAAACCAAAAGGATTCACACCATCTATAGATAATGCAAGACGAATGTTTCTTGGGTCATTTCCAAGCCAGGATACTCATGATCAATTCTCTTCCACTAAGGAGAGTCTACCAGGTGCCGTAGTTTTCCATCTTTATTTCTTCTGTCTGGATGCACGTCAATTTCCCTGTAGTCTCTTCACTTTCATATAGGCATCTAAACCTTGTAATGATTGAAAAGTACCATACAACTTTCGTATGATCATATTCATCTTTCTTGTGTTGAGAAGCACCACACTCTGGGCATTCTCTAAGTGATTTTTGGTCCTTGAAAGATAGTATACAGTCATTTGGGTAGGCGTTTATTCTTTCATATATCATACCCATATATCATAGAATTCGTTTGGCGTCGTATGTTCGGCTCGGGAGGTCATTATATTTTGGGATCATGTCATTAAAGAGAGAAAATAATTTCGTAAAATTGGTGTCACTCCATCCATTGTCTGCCTTCAAATTATAAAGCTTTAGTATGGCTGAAAATGCTATATATTTAGTAAAACCATCATACGATGGCATCTTTTCACAACTCTTTAACTGCTCAATCACATTTGGGAAATCACGATGTTCATCTTAAACAATCCTTGTCATTTCCTTAATGATATTGTCATCATCATTCATATCTATAATCATATCTTTGATATGTTCTTCTTCATTGTCCACACTTGTAATCATATCATATGATCTATAAAATGTACTATTTTCTCAGCCACTAGCTACATTCTATTTTTACCTATGTTTTTTCCAACATTTATAACATTGATTTATTTTGTGAAAGATCAAATGTTCTTCTAACTCCTCTAGACTAACTTGACTTGAATAGAAATAGCATAAACATGGATAAAGGATTTGAGAAGGATCATATGCATGATCTTTTTCAAAATTGATGAACTCTTTCACTCCATCTTCATACTCTTCTATCATATGATTGGAATCTATCCATTCTTTATTCATATTCATCCTATTTTATTTGGTGATATTAATATATAACAAAATAAATACACAAAACATTGATATAAAAATTAACCACGGATAAAAAAATTATAGACATTAAATCTCCTTTGAAAACTATTTATAAAATCACGGGTGAAATCCCATTAAAAAACCAACCATTTACACAAATTACTCTTTAAAATAACAAACCCATTTTAAAATAAACCAATTAGTTCCAAACATCCTTTCTTAAAACCCCAATTCTTTTTTTAAATCATTTTAAATAAATTTAAATCCAAAAAAGGGTATGTTGAACACATATAATTTTTCAAGAAACATTTCAAAACACTTGAATCATTTTAAAAGTGAAACCCTAACAAAATCACTAGATGTCATTGTCACTTTCCTCTATCTATCCAATGTAAATCATTGATGACTCCATGCCTTATATGTCTCATGACACCCCCTATCTAGCTTTGATCACTAGTTTTTAGTGTTCCTCCCATCAACCATTTGCACTTGCCAACCCATCACTGGTGGGTGAACTCCTTTTCTAGTGTTCTGATCCCCCCACTAGCTACTCAAAACCATATTCACATTTAAATTTATGATAAGAGATTAACACCATCACACTCACTCGTGAATATAGAACCTTTCTAGGTACTAGTGTGTGAAAATCCAAAATGACACTATAACTACATAGAACAACATCTTATATATGTTTCATCCAATAATAACATGATCCACCTAATTAAACCATACCTAACTCATTATAATGGTAACTTCCCACTATCCTTGTCTTAAACACAACTAGGGGATATAGAAGTGTGTGTACCAACTAGAGTAGTATGAATCAAGACCTCCCACCAAGACACCCAAGTTACCATAAACAAATAACCATGGAGGTGAGAAATAAATCAAGATAATTACCATAAAAAATGCCTCACGCCTAACCTCCAACACCATCACATATAACACCCCATTTTCACATCATACATACATTATATAAATAATAAATAACACATAACTGTTGAAACAAGTATAGGGGAAATCATTGAGGTTCACATGAGAAATAAACCATTTACCTTTTAAAGTGAAAAATGGGTCTTCACATGAAAAACAACAAAGTATGTAGAGTCTCACTCCCCTTCTTTAAAGTATCATCATTTCAATGATTTTGGAAGCACTTGAAAAAAAATCCCTTTTTTCCAAAACATTCTCCAAGCACATTTAAAATTCCATTGAAAACCCAAAAAAGGAATAAGACCTAAACTTACTATAAAAAACATTTAAATGACCCTATAAATCTTTTCAAATATTCTTTTCATGAGAATTAAGTTAATTTAAAATTTTTAAATGAAGTTGAAATACTTTAAAGACTTTTACATTTAAAAAAATTATAATAGAAACATAAAAAATACATAATTTTTTCTATACAATAAGTGGAAACACCTTGAGGAAATTTAATTTTCAAAAAATATATTTAATAATATAATCATGAAAAATACCTAAGATTAATAAAAAATATGACTGATTGATTTTTTTTGAATGTATGGAAAAATATTTTGAATTTTTTTAAATAACCATGATAAAAACCCACATTGCATTGAAGATCTCTAAATCAAACAATTCAAAATATGGTATATGGAAATTGAATTTTACCAAATATAAATAGTGCGCAAATAAGGACCACCAACGACCACGATTTTCAATGGGGTGTTTAGACCGTACAATTCACAACAACACTATCAATATCACACAATGTCAAATTCACAACCCAACAATGATATCAAAATATTAGCAAGTAATAACCCCACTCAAATCACACAATTCCACTTTAAAAGAAAAATTCTCAATTTAACAAACATCTTATGTTCATAACCATATTACATGTTTAAATAAACTCCTTTAAAACAACCTCCACCAATTTTTTTTCAACACAAAAACACCATAACAAGGAAAATAATCATACCACGAGCATGAAAAAAACATTAATATATTATTTAAGAATCATCAAGCATCAAATGGAATGAGACGGAAAAGAAATGGATGAAAATAACTACCTCAATGGAGTGTGGATGTGATGAAACTCTCAGAGAAGGAAGAGAACACCCCAAAGAATAATTTCCATTCCCTAAAAAAAAGAAAAAAACCTAACACATCAATGGAGGAGGAGGAGACATGTGCATGGCAGAGGAGACATAATGGTGGAGGATACTTGGTAAAGGATACCCACATGACGAAGCTCGGCTCGTAGCGGAGTGGGTGTCTGAGGAGGAGAGGAGAAGGAGTCCGCAGCAACGGCGACAAGGAAGCAGCGGTGGCAGGGATCCAGTTCTGCAACATCTTAAGGGTACGAGGAAGGAGGAGAAAGTTAGGCTTCATTTATAAAACCCGGTGACACTTTTATCAGCGCTAGATAAAAAAAGTGCTGATAAAAGTATGTTTTATCAACACTAAAATTTAAATCACTAATAAAGGATAGTTTTATCAGCGCTATCAATTGTAGCACTGATAAAACATGGCTTTATTAGCGCTTTTTAGTGCTGATAAAGGCTCATATCTATCAACACTAATAATGCGTTGATAAATGTATGTTTTATTAGCACTTTTTCATTAGCACTGATAAAACATACCATTTATTCATAATTATAAAATTATAACCAATATATTTATTACATTTATAATTTTATAAATATATATAATTAATATATTTACTGTAATTTAATAATTTAAATTATAATCAAATATATGTGTGTGTGTGTGTGTTTGTGTTTGTGTATAAATTATAATTAAATATATATATAATTTTATAATTTAAATTAAATTAAATATATATAAATATGAATTTATATATTAATTTTAATTTTAATTTCATAAGTATTTTAATATATATATATATATGTCTGTTTCTGTGTATATATTCATTAAATACATATATATATTTATAAATAAATATATTCAAAAGGTATTCATAAATATATATTTATCATTTAAAAAATATATTTTGTAATTTTATAATTATTTTAACATATTTATATTTAATTAGTTATATATAATTATATATTTATTACATCTATAATTTTTTAAATATATATAATTAATATATTTATTATAATTTTAAATTTTAAGTTTTATATATATATATATATATGTTTGTGTTTGTGTTTGTGTTTGTGTATAAATTCTAATTAAATATATATATAATTTTATAATTTAAATTATAATTAATTATATATAAATATAAATTGATATATTAATTTTAATTTTAATTTCATAAGTATTTAAATATGTGTGTGTGTGTGTGTTTATGTCTGTGTATATATTCATTAAAGACATATATTTATAAATAAATATATTCAAAAGGTATTTATAAATACATATATATCATTTAAAATAATATTTTGTAATTTTATATTTATTTAAACATATTTATATTTAATTAGTTATATATAATTATTATTATATATAATATATTTAAAATGTATATAATTATATATAACTAAATATTTATATTTTTAAATATAATAAATACATTTTTTGTTTATTTAAATATATTTATCACGATTTTAAGTATTGGGAAGATAAAGCTTCATATATATAGGAAATGAATGAATACACCAAGTATATATATATATATATTGTACTATAGTATATATATGGACAACATTATACGGTAAACAATGAATATATATTAATTAGAATATGAATGTACGCATCAATTGACACATTCATTTGGAAACATAAATTTATTTAAATATATAATATATAATAAGTATTTGTATATATATATATAATTATTTGTATATATATTATTAACATATAGTATAATAAAGATATAACTACAACTAATAACATAATAAACATAAATAAAACATAAACATAATAAATATAATAAACAAGCATTTTTATTTAATTTATACATATAAACATTATTTTTGAATATAAATAAAATATTTTTATTTAATTTATTAATATTTTCTATTAAAAATGTTTATCAACACTATTATTAGTGCTGATAAAGGATACTTTTTATAAGTGATTTTTGTTATCACTGATAAAGGGGGGACTTTATCAGCGCTAATATTAGCGCTGAAAAATGGATGATTTATCATTGCTTTTTTCTAGCATTGCTAAAAGTCACCCTTTTATCAGCGCTTTCTAGTTAGCGCTGATAAAATATGAGTGCTTCCCTTTCCCACATTTTTGGTAGTGACGATACTTTCTAATTGAAGTCTAATGATGTTAAAGCTGATCCTCAATGAAATCAAACTCATGAAGGAAGTCACGATTCAAGCACAACTTTCTGAATGAAGTAATAGTTTCAATTGGGTCAAGATAACAAGTGTAGAAGATGATCAACAATGTAGTCAACCATTTCAAAAATGGTTGAACTAAATTTTTTGGATTAAGAAAAGTGATTACTGAATGATTTGATAAGGGGGATCTTGACTTTCATATACAAGATTTTGATTCAAATCGGTTCTGTGAATCGTATTCATCAATTAGCTTGAGACAATCCGACCAAGATGATCAGACCCATGTATTGATCTTCAAGTGTAATCGTATTGACAATTGAAATGGAATTCTGGATAAGAAGATATGAACTATGAAGAAGAATTGATAAGCTTTGAGAATTATTGATGAAGTCAAAATGTATCGCAATATTTTGGGTGAAATTCAAATTTGGGTAATTTTGACTAAACAGGAATGAATTTTTGGATTCCCACTAAAGGTCTCGTGGGTCAACTATAAAATGTGAAAGTACTTTTTACTTTCTATGATGTTCATTGTTTACTATATAAGATATACAAGCTTTGAGATTCTAGAGAGAAGAAGTGATCAATTTTATTTGTCTTGACAATTGTTTCTAGGTGGTACTAATTCATTCATATTCTATTCGGCTTGATAGTTTTATTTGGGAATTGAATTGGTGCCGATTATGACCTATTGAATTATATTGAATGAAAATCAGGCTAAGAAGATTTGGTTCAGTGTGAATCATACTCAGAGGAATTGTACTGGGAGAAACAGACTCAGGTTTATTAGACTAAGGTTTTATATCAAAATTCAGAAAGTTCTTACCTTTATTCTAGGTAAGGAATTAATGAATTTTATTACAATTGAATACATTTGGTGAATTAAAAATAGGAACAGGTAACATGATATGTTAAAAACAATTGTATTAACCTATTGTGCTAAGAGGGTTCACACACACTAGTTGTATTATTTCATAGTTCTACCAGAGTAAAAGGGTAAATCCTACTCATTGTAATCCACGGATTTATTTCTAGTGTATTTTATGGTATTGGATCATTTCCAAACCATACCAAGGATGCATCTATTCTTATTGAATAGTGAACCTTATAAATATTTGTATTCCTTTAGATGTGTGTTTATTTTTTTCTGGGTAGGGAATTGAAATTTTTAATATGAGGTGAAGGTTGTTTCAATTGAAAAGAAACATAAAAGAAAAATAATATCACTGATTAACCCCCTCCCCCTCTCAGTGATACAATAATCCAACTAGTCACTTTTAATTGGTATCATAGGGTAGGTTCCCTTCGCTTATTCTTTGCTGATGGAGAACTTCAACTGTGTGAACAATAAAGGTATTTCAGTTTTTGATGGAAAGAATTATCATATATAGAAGGATATAATGTTACCTTATCTTATGTATATCAGTTATGATGTTCTTGAAGCTGCAATAGTTGGGTTTACTCCCATTTATAAAAATTCTCCACTTACACCTTTTGATAAGAAGAATCTTGATAATGACGAAAGGGAAAAGAATGTTATATTATCATCACTTTCTGAAAGTGAATTCTTGAGAATGGAAGGTGTCTTTATATCCAAAATTATATGGGATAAATTGAAAAACATATACTAAGGTGATAAAAAGTTGAAGAAGGAAAAGTTACAAATATGGAGACTAATGTATGAATATTTGAAGATGGGTGAGCATGAATCTATTGAAAACTTCTTTACCAGGGTGAATGAAATTGTGAGTACTATCAGATGTCTTGGTAAAAAGATATATGACTCTATAGTTATTGGAAAGATCTTGAGAATCTTACCTAACAAATTCGATTCAAAAGTTTCTTCATTGGAAGATAGAGTTCCTAAAACATAATCTCTTGATGATTTACATAGCACTCCTATCACTTATAAAATGAGAAGAGATAAGGCTATGAAGAACAAAAAAAATGGTTGATGGAGAAATATATTTCAATTTTAGGAAGAAAGAAAAGTACAAGAATATTTTTATTGAAAATTAATTTAGTGATTCTGACTTTAAAAATGAGATATATAAAAATCTCAATGAAATTTTATCCTTTTTCTAAAAATGGGAAAAGAGGTACAGGGAAATAAAAAGGAAAAAATTACCTTTAAATGCTTTGAATATTGAGGTTTTTTTCACTTTGCGTCTAATTATCCTCAAATAAAGAAAGAAAATGATAGTGATAATGAGGAAATAAAGATAAGAAGATCATAGAAGAAAAGGGGAGACAAAGGAAAATAAAAGAAGTTCTTCAAATCAAAAAAAAAGAATTTTATTGTCCAATGATGATGAAGAAGAAGAGAGTAATGATGAATCCAAAAAATACATTTATTATGGTATTAAAAATACATTTATTTTAACATTGAATGATAAAGAATTCAGAATCATTAGTTCTGAGGAAGAATAAACTCAACTTGAACATCATTTGAAAGAATAATTGAAAGAGTGTGTGTGAAATATTAGAAGAGTTGAAAGAAAAATAAAATGTTGAAAGATGAATGTTCCTCATCAAGAAATATAGAATGTTTTTCTAATGAAAAATTAAATCTAGGAAAATTAATTTATGAATTAAATTAATCTATTGAAGAAGAAAAGAATTATAATGAGCATCTGGAGGTCAAGATGAAGCCAAAATAAGAATATTTGGGACTTATTCAACAAAAACTCTCAAAAGGTGAATTGAGAAACACAAGTTTCTACAACTCTATCGTTGAGGCTGTTGAATTTTATCAACAATATAATCCATATAAGGTTCAAAAAATGTCACCCTCAAAGGGTGATAAGAATAATTAAGTTCTTTATATAAAGAACAATGTTGGGAAAGTTGTTTATCTGTCCAAGACTAAGAATGCTATAAATTATGAAGTCTTAAGGAAACCTATGTCAGTAAATGTTTTGAAATAATTTGAATCTAAGAATGTTTCAAAAACTTCTAAATCTAATAAATTAGAAAATAATCTGAATAACCTTGTTGATAATATAGAGTTTGGTGGATCAGGAAATATAGTGGCTGAGAAACATATTCATGATTCTTTTAAGTATAGAAGTTTCAGAGGAAAATAATCTTTCTATGGGTATTGATGGTATTGAGGTGGATTTAGGAATACATAAAGTTTGTGTTGGTTTAATCAACAACATTTCTATTTTCCCACATGTTATGGGAGATAGAAGTTGAGGGGGAGTAAATCTCCTAAAACAATGAAAAATGATAAGGTAGTATTGATGAAATCTAAAAATAATGAAGTGAAGATTGAAAATAGATTCCAACCGTTAGAAACTATTTGTGAAATATGTGAACAACCTAGAAATGTTGCAAAAGGATTTATTATTTTTTTACCAAATCAACAAATGATTCTCAATTCTCAAAAGTCGAAGATGAAGATTTAAATGAATGGGGAAAAGGCTCTTGTTGTTGAAAATGCATTAAAATCCATGAAAGGAGAAATAACATGGATACATGATAGTGGGTGTTCTTTACACATGATAGGATACTTGAAATTTTTTAAGGATTTTAAATATTTTAAAGAAAGCACTATAACATTTTGAAATGATGAAACATTAAAAATCAAAGGCGTTGGGTCAAACATTATTAGGAAAGAAAAGACAAAATCCCATAAAATATTTAATGTTGATGGACTGAAGCATAATCTGATAAGTGTTTCACAATTGTATGATGAGGGTATCAAAGTTATCTTTAAGAAAGAAGGATTTTTTTTTGAAAAGTGAAGAAGATAAAAAGATTGTTACAAGATTCCAACATACAAAAGTGATTTTTTTTTCAGGTTGGTGATACACAAAACTCTAGATACATGATCATAGTGGAAGAGAATAAATTGTGGCATAAAATGCTTGGGTACATGTGTCAAAGAAACATGATAAAGTTATCTAAAAGATATAGTGTTCTAGACATTTCTGATTTTCTAAGAAGAATAGATTGGTGTTGCACTGTCTTCCATAAAGGAAAGATTACAAATGATGTGCATAAGAAAGTTGATATTTTTTCAAAAAAACTTGGAGGTGATGCAATCTGATATATACTATCAATTGAGAAAATAATCAAAAAATAGAATTAAGTATTTCATTACTTTAATTGATTATTTTAATTGCATTACATGTATCATGTATATGAAACACAAATTAGATTATTTGATTTTTTTAAAAGTTTCAGAAGAAAAGAAGAGAAGAAATGTGAGTATTCTGTGAAGAAGATTCAAAAAGATAATGGTGGTGAATATAGATGTAAAGAGTTTGAAGACTATCTTCAGAAGCATGTAATTCAATATGAATACATTTCCCCATACACCCCCAACAAAATGGGGTTGTTGAAAGAAATAATAGAAGCCTCGTGGAAATGGGAAGAACCATGTTACTTGAACATGGCCTTTCTTATTAATTTTGGAGACATGCCATGAGTACTTCTGTTTACATTCAGGTCCATTGTTTCTAAAGGCCTTAATCAGGTGTGACTCTATATGAATTTTTTTATGGAAAAACACTAAGTCTGAAACACATGAGGGTTTTTGGGAGTCCATGTATTATAAAGAAGAAAGGTGGAAACTGTGGTAAGTCTAAGAAGAGAGGTGAAGAAGGAATATTTCCTGGATATGATCTGGAAGGAAGAGGATATAAATGATTCAACAATTAAATAGGAAGAATTTTTGATACAATTTATGTAAAAGTTATTGAAAACTCTGATAAATATAAACATGTTCACGCAGACAAAGAATTTGAGCAAGCTGAAGAAGATGATTCTGATAAGGATACAAACAATTGTAATCCTAATAAAAGTGAAGAATTAGACTCATCTATTTCCAGTGATGAGGAAGAAATTTGAAAATCTTATCCAAGAATAAGGAAACATATGGAAGATCATAATATAATTGGTGATCAACATTAGAAGGCTCAAACAAGAATAACAACCAATTCCATTACACATACTTCTTTGTATTTAAAAGTGAAACCAAATGATGTGAAAGAATATTTTGAGCATCCGGAATGGGTTTATGTCATGAATGAAGAATTGGATCATATTAGAATGAATAATACATGGGAACTCATACCCATGCCTAAAAACAAAAAACATCATTGGTAAAAAATGGGTTTTCCGGAACAAGATGAATGAAAAATGAAAGGCTATAAGAAAAAAAGAAATATTTGTTTTCAAAGGATATTCATAGATTGAGGGTATTGACATTAATAAAACATTTTATATAGTGTAAAGACTTGAAACAATCCAAATATTTCTTTTTATTATCACATAATGAGGCTACAGGATATTTCAAATGGATGTTAAATCTGTATTCCTAATTAGTGATATTTTAGAAGAGGTTTATATTTAACAACATTGTGGATTTGTTATTGGAAAAGATGAAAGTTATGTGTGTAGATAGAAAAATTAACTGTATAGACTAAAACATGATCTGAGGTCATGGTATTCCAAAATGGATACATTATTTAGAAAAATTAATTTTAAAAAAGGAAGAGTGGATATCAATCTTTACATCAAAGAATGTCAAGAATATTACCTCTATATATTTGTTTACGTTGATGATATTATCTTTTTTGGGAATTATGAAAGAAGTTTTGAAAGATTTTATGAAGAAGTTAAGAAAGTATTTGAAATTTCCATACTGGGAGAAATGAAATACTTTCTTGTATTACAAATTTAGAAAAATAAATAATACATTTTCCTATCCCAATAAAAGTATGCAAAATAACTTTTCAAGAGGTTTGGCATAGAAAATTCAAAACATGTTTCTGCACCCATTTTAGTGGGAATAAATCTGATTAATGATGGAGAAAGAAAAAAAGTTGATAAGAAATAGTATCAGAAGCTGAATAAAAGTCTATTGTATTAAACTACCTCAAGACCCGACATTGTGTATTCTATTACCTTATGTCCAAGATTTCAAAGTGCTTAAAAATAATCACATTTACTTTCTAAAAAATTGATTCTTAGATACATAAAATGCACAACAAAATTTATAATCAAATTTGATATCTCAAATTGTACCATATTTTTTAGGTATTCAGATGTAGATTGGGCAGGAAATGTTGATGATAGAAGATCCATATCTGGCGGTGTATTCTTTCTGGGAAAACATTATATTAGTAGTCTTTCAAAGAAACAAAATTTAGTAACTCTCAGTATGGATTATTCTTAGTATGATTCTACTACTCAAGATATTACTCAGCTTATGTGGATCAAAACAAAATTGGAATATTTACATGTTGAAGTAAAGTTACCCTTGCTCTTGGGTTGTGATAATCAATGTACAATCAATCTCACTAGGAATCCAGTGAAACATTCTTGTTCAAAACATATTGATATAAAATATCATTTCATCAAAGAGCATGTGGAGAATAATTAATTGAAGTAGGATTATGTTCCAAAATCATAACAAGTTGATGACATTTTTACAAAACTATTACCGAAGTAATCCCTTTCAAAAATGAGGTTGAACATGGGTGTCCAACCTCTTTATCTCCAAGGTTGAGGTATGTGTTTCTGTCCCCTCTCTTATATTTCCTTTGGATTGTTTTTTCAAAGGGTATAATGTATTGTTTCAAAAATCTATTAAATAAAATAGATAGTTGTGGGTAATCTATAAATTTAGAATCATTTTGTGAGTGAACTATTCTAACTTTTTATTAGAGTGGTTGTAGGAAAATAAATTTATTTATACTCCTGATAGAATAAAGAAAAGAAATAAGTTGTCATTATCACTACTTTTGGATAGCATGGTCTTCATTTCAATGATTCTTGTTTCCTATAATGAGCTAACTCATGTAGGATTAGAATTATTGATATGTAATCCATTGTTTGAGGTTACAAAGTTTAGTTATTTATAAAACTTGGTTGACAAAAAAATCCAAAGGGGGGGATTGTTAGGACCACGATGATGATGAAGGTGTTTTTTATTCAAGTTTTGTATTTTTTTGTCAAGGAATGTTTTGTATAAAGGAAATAACATCACTTTGTTTATTGGAAATACTTTTTTTGGGATTTATTTTGAAAATAATTGGATTTTTTTATTCCATGTTTTCTGGACAATTGGACTTTTGTTTCCTAAATAATCAGTCTCGCATTTGCAAGAGAATCAGTTTGGAATTTTCAAAATAATCAGACTCACTCTTTTTGTCCATCATTTTGAGGAAACGGTCAATATCTTAAAAGATAGAATTAGTTTCATGGAGAATGTGCCTTACTTGAAATAAATGGAAATCAGTTTCACTTTGGAACCGATGTGAAAGAAGTTGTTGTTTTGATGGATAATCGAAGTCTTTATTGCTAGGATTGAATGATTTTGATGATGTTTTTCTAATTTGTATTTTATATAGATCATGAGTTGAATTGAGAACATGTGATGCATGCTTGATGGAAGAAATTGATAGTGAAAGATATACTACAAATTGGAAAGGAATCGTATTCATCTTTATCATATCCAGGTGGTATAAAGAAAGATGTGATACGTATTATTTTTCAAAACAATCGTATCTTGTTGAAAAAGGTGGTGCTGATGAAAAGTTGGTGTCGATGAAAGGTGGTGCCGATGAAAAGGTTGTTTCGATGAAAGGCAGTGAAAATTAAAAGGTGGTGCTGATAAAAGGTGGTGTCGATTAAAAAGTGGTGATGATTTAAAATGTGATGATAATTGAAAAGGCGGTGCCAATTGAAGTGTTCAAGATGGTGTCGATTGTTTCTCAAAATGATCGTATCCAGGAATGATCATATCTAGAATTGATTTTATCTAGGAATGATCATATCTAGAATGATAGTACCCAGGATGATCATGTATAGAATGATGGAATTTAGAAAAGATCATACTCAAGTTGAGAAGAAAATAAAGAAGCTGGAATGAATAGAAAGTTACAATACTTTCCAATTGAAGTCAGACGATACTAAAGCTGATCTTTAATGAACTCAAAGTCATGAAAGAAGTCATGATACAATCATAAGTTTTTGAAATAAGTACGAGTTTTAATTGGGTTAAGAGAATAATTAGAGAATATGATCAACAATGTAGTCAACCATTTCAAAAAGGGTTGAACTAATTTTTTTGGATGATGAAAATAGATTACTAAATGATTTTTTGAGGGGATATTGACTTTTATATAAAATATTTTGAATCAAATTAGTTTTGTGAATCATATTCAGAAATTAGCATGAGACAATCAGACCCAGATGATCAGACCCATGTATTTCTCTTCAAGTTTAAGCGTATTGAAAATTGAAATGGGAGTCTAGAGAAGAAGAGATGAAATTTGAAGAAGAATTGAGAAGCTTCGAGAAGTGTTGATGAAGTCAAAATGTATCCAAATATTTTGGGGTAAATTAAAATTTGGATAAATTTGAGTGAGGGGGGTTAAATTTTTGGATTCTTTCCAAAGGTCTCATGGGTCGCCTATAAAAGGAGAAAGTAATATGTACTTTCTGTGAAGTGCACGGTTCACTACAGAAGAGAGAGAAGATCCGAGTTTCTATAGAGAAGAAGAGATCAATTATATTTTTCTTGAAAAATTTTTTTAGGTGGTACTGATTCATTCATATTTTATTCATCTTGAAAATTGTATTCGCGAATTGAAGTGGTACCTATTCTACTCTATTGTATTCCATTTAATGGAAATAGACTAAGAAGATTTGTTTCAGTGTGAATCTTACTCTGAGGAATCATACTGGTGGAAATGAACTCAGGATAATCAGACTAAGGTTTTTTATCAATGTAAAGGAAGTTCATAACTTTCTTCTGAGTAAGTAATTGATAAATTGTATTACAATTGAATATATTTGGTGAATTGAAAAGAGGCGTAGGTTACATGAGATGTTACAAAACAATGTATTAATCTATTGTGCTAGGCGGGTGCACAAGCACTAGTTGTATTGTTTCATAGTGATACACGAGTGAAAGGGTAAATCCTACTTGTTGTAATATAAGGATTAATTTCTAGTGGATTTTATGGTATTGGATCATTTCCAAACTATACCAAGGTCATATCTATACTTATTGAATAGTGAACCTTGTAAATATTTGTGTTTCTTTGGATGTGTGTTGATTTGTTTCTCATCAGGGAATTGAAATATTTAACAGAAGGTGAAGGTTGTTTCAATTGAAATAAAAAATAAAACATAGAGTATCACTGATTCACCCCCTCCCCCTCTTAGTGATACAATGCTTTGATTGGGTACTTTCATATTCCTATCTATAAGAATGTGTAATGGTTCTTAGATTTCAAAAAAAAAAATATTTTCCTGTTCAGGTAGGGTATTTTGTGTGTAACCTGATTGATAGTGTATTAGAGGATCACACTCATAGTGTATCAAAAAAAATAGTTAAATTATATTTGAATTTTATACTAGAATAGATACCATTCTAATGTTCTATGAAATAATATTATACTCATTAAGTTGATCACTTATATTATTTATTTATTCAATATTAATGAAGTGATACTATTTAAATTGAATAAATATGAATTATTAGTGTTTTGATAAATATGAAAGATGAATGAAAGACTGTGTTAAATGGTACATTGACAATTTTATATTAAATATCAAGATTATTTATTTATTTATTTTTGAACTGTTTATTTTGTTAACTTTATTATTTAAACATCCATAGAATAATAATTATAATAACACTAATAATAATATATTATGTGGGGTTCACTAAATATTATGATAATAATAATGTGCATGTGTTCAATTATATATTCATTATACTTGTTATATAAACTTAGTTTTATCAATTCCAAACCCTAACACTTATTGTGCACAACATATGTTTCTATAGGATTATTTCAAGCCCTGGAGACAACATTCTATATAATTTTCTAAATACATGACAAAAATGATCCTTCTATTCTATTATAGGTGTCCATAGGTGTATAACACCTTCATTATAGATTCCACAAGTTCCCATCCCCACTATTGGTATCCATACTATAGCTTTAGTAAGGCATTAATCCTTTCAATGCCTAAGCTAGGTATGGTCCACTCTAACACAAAATTCTCATGTTATTCAATTTGGATAGTGAAAAATAGGATGAAAACATCATATTATCATAATATTAAACTACATAAAAATGTCATAATCATATGACTCTAAATAATAGCTATTCTTCATGTGATGAGGATAGTATGCCTCATGTACTGATCATAAGAGGACCCTATATTCAGGCTCCTCAATGATTAATCCTTAAAACATTCCTCATTGTTGTGTCTTTCATGACATAGAATCCATTATCTCATGATGATAATATGTATGGATAGGTCTAGTCACACAACATTAAACTATATCAATCACACTATGTGGGTTTTGATTATTATAGAAAGATAAATAGGATTCCACTAAGAGGTTTAGTACCATCATATAAATGCATCAATTTCCAATCAATCTAACCCACCTACATTTCCACCTATTTTCCCTAGTAGATGGTTCCTTGTATTTTGATCAACTTCATCGAGGTTACATCACCATCCAATATCCCCACTTAATGTATACCTGTGATCACATCTTATGTAATCAAAAAATATTGACCAAAATTCTTCCAAGATTGAAACTACACATTACAAATTATATGTTAAGATTAATTTTATTACTTGTCTATAATTTTTTAAACATTATTTATCTTTTAATGTGATAAGAATAAGATGAATCTTTGAATTTTGGGATTTATACTCATAGATCCATTATTGAAATTTATCCTCTACTATGTAACAATCCCATAAGGTCCTATGTGACGATTTAAGGACACCAAGTGTGACTTTCCCAGGATTCCCCATATAGAATGAATGGTAATCATCTGTAAAGATAATATGATATCTCCATCCACTACATAGGATATGGGAATAATACCCCAGACTCGTAACATTATTATCACATTCAAAATGTGATTATAATGGGAAGTACATGTGACAAGCATAGGATCTCTTCACTCCCCACATAGGTGAGGAGACCAAGAATCATTCATTCCTTATGTGATGAGTGTAGGATGGTTCATCTGATGAACACAACATTCATTTAGTTTCAATATAGATATTACAAATTATATGAGCTTGAGGTACCCTAGGTGATGAACCTATAATGCCTTTAGAAATTAGTATGGGATGCCTTATTGAATAAGCATATGTATCCTTGTAAGACAAGAATGGGATTCCATGGGTCTTATACCTATGGTACCCAATGCATAGACATGGGATACCTTCATACTAAATTTCTTTATGATAGATAATGGTTCCAACATTACCAAAAATAGATATTGATGAATAAAGTTCCCCTTGTTAACTCCGATTGTAATGTAGCTACCCTATACTGGTAGTAAGTTGTGTAATTTACCAGTGTCTATTGTAAATAAGATGATGTCGGTAATGTATAAATGATCATGGTTAAATTATTATGGATTCTTAGAATAGGAAAATATATCAATTGAGGGATCCATAGAGGGATTAGTTGATATCCCATTATGTATTCTAGATAAAATATATGGGGCCACCATCCTAGTTTTAAGTGGCCTATTTCCTTCAAAAAGAATAAATTTGTGACATTGATCATGACCATCCAAGAGAGAAGATACCACACCACTAATGTGTTCATAATTTATTAGATGGGTCTTAATGGAATAAATTAGAATATAGAATGATGAACCTAATATAGATATTATTTACTTTAATAGTAATATGATTAGTAATTGTGGGAATCATTTTAAATTTACTTCATTAATAAGTATGAAGGGACAATTATATAATGGTAAACCTTCTGTGATTCCCTTCTCCTATAACCAATAGAATTTGAGTAGTGTTGGGAGTTTTAGGATTATTAGATGTAATAATATTTGGGTATGATTGATACTATAGTTATTGAATATATACCAACCATCACTTCCAATTGTTCTATTAGGACCCCAGCTAATGCATGTATTCAACATGCTACCGCAATCATTTCCTATAGAAGTGGGTGTTGGACCATCCACCCATATATCTAAAAATATGAGTATCATCCTATATCAATCCTTTATTCCCTCATCCATGCCATGAAAACCTCTAAATATTTGATGGGTTTTATCACCCTCACTCACCATCAAAGTACATTAAAGTGATGTATTATTGTCCCTTTTCCACTACTACATGTAGTAAGGGGTCATTCCATTTGTAGAAATGGATTTTTTGGATATTGATCCTATAATTCCCCTATGGTGCTTCCAATATCAGAGGATGTCATATAGGGTAAACCCCCTTTCCCCTTGGAAACCACATTGAGATTTTTTACCTAGAGCACACCCATTCTAATATCCCCTAAGAAGAAGATCCAAGGAATTCATATGACACATTATCCCAGTCTACCACTAGAGAGTCACAAAGAAGGGTGCCACTACTATGTACTAATAGTAATATAGGACTCCAAAACTGTTTCATGAGGAGGTTGAAGATATCACACCATATTAATCCCTATAATGATCCACCATAATGGACCATGATTCATGATGCTAATGCTTGGGGTAGACATCCAAGCATGCCTAAAAGGTACTTTCATGAACATCTGTTGCATATCCTCTCGTCATCCAGTCAATGACATTGGGGGATGTCTTTTCCCACTGTGATCAATACCCCATACATATTATTGATATTGTGGGATGAATATTCTATTCATTGGATCTACTACTAGATGATAAATTAATTTTATCCATGATAAATCCATTAGAGGTTCTTCCCCGGATGATGTTTCAAGTGAAAATCACCCCAATACTCCTTATCATGGAACTACTACTATATCTCATAGAGATATATGATTTAATTGTGTAAAAATTACTTAATGTAATGATCCCCAAATACACTAAATAAAATTTTGGAGTGACAAATAACTAGCCACATGATATCCTCTATAGTCAATGAAAACCACAGATTTAGGGGAAGCATCCTACCTTCACCCCAATAATTACAGGGAGAATATTTCTGTTAGTCGAGAATGTTTATTCCAAAGACTGAGCAACATTGATTCCTAATATCCCTCCATAAGAACCAAAATGTTGATAAAATTATTTTATCCTTCTATGTACTCTCTATTACATTGACACTTATGTAAATAGCATCTATCCTCTATACCTCCATGTTTGTGACTGGTGGAATGATGGGACCTAGTTTCAGCCTTCAGATTAGGAGAAACCATTGTTTGAATTACGAAAACCCATAAAGCCACCAACTGATGGTGATTATGTGTCTACATCACACATAAACATGATATTGATGCTGGAACCAGCAAGTTAATTTTCCATTTTTGATGGGGAATACATCTCTTAGAAGATTCCTCATCCTTCGATGCACATGTAACATGAGTAAACACTAGATCCACCTCTATTAGCATATTTTAAGCCTCCATATAAGGCATCAGGTGAGTATTTGGATGTTTTCCCCCTTGAAAATGAATGTGATTATCTTTATATGTGGTATTTCATTGCTATTGAATAGATACCAATGATGTTCAGATCACCTATGTTCATGACGTTCCCTATCCCAGAACTACTTATGGGTGACTATGTGGTATACCTTAAGAAGAATATGGGTTCCACCTTTCACCAAACCCATTATCATAAGAAAACCTATCTTGGGATAATCAACCCCATATAATCCCATGATCGTGAGTTTTATAAGGTTGATCTTATGGCCCCTCTAGTGGCCCAACATCCCGATATTGATAAATGTCATAAAAATATCCAGAGTGTCAGTACTAAAATCATGTTGATTATCCAATGTGTTATTGAATATAAATCCATTCATGTCACCTATAAGGATGGGTGTAGTATTATTCACTTCATTTATCCCCTCTGATTCCTAAACAGTAAGGCCCTATACCATACCCACCTAGTTATTGGGTTTATTCTTCCTTTAATTCCATTACCTTAGTGAATTGTTAGTGGTAAATCCCAATGATATTGAAGACCGCTATTTTCATGAAAATGTGTTAGAAAATAATCTTCCTTAAGAATATCATCCATAGTCCACAAACCCTCCCATTATTTTATGAACATAATAGTAGAGGAAGGATTCATCTTTAGGGACATTAATCAATCCTCACTCACATCTTCCCATATGAATATAAATAATTTCAAGACAATAATTGGGACTTCGACTGGGGAAGTGCATACTAAATCCCTTGGTTGGGATGTGTGTATTTTCTCTCTTCTCCAAGATTTTAAAGGTGTAAAACACTTTACTATAGAACTACTCTAGTGACATGATCTTTTAAGGGAAGGAGTTCATGAAAAGGCCACCATTAAGATTTCAAAATAAGAATAATAAATCATTTTTTCTAAAAAAAACATAATGAAAATAGGTTTCCCTAACCACAAGTCCATGATTGAGGAGGTTGGATTTTCCTATCAATGAGATATTAAAATATTTCCATTATTTTCTTCTTTGGTGGATCAACACTTCTTCCCAAACATGTTTGATTGACACTCCACCACTCAATTTAGTTCGCCATCCAGAGGGAAGGCATATATTGATACCCCTTATGATGATTTTATAAGTGTACTCACTAATTTTATGGAGGCATAATGAGCTATATTATTACCCAAATGGTTATCATAACCCGAGTGGGTAGATCATACTCCAATACCTTCTGATTTCATTATCAAAAACATAGAATCCCTCAGTTTCATGGAAAATATAGGGAATTTTCACTCTCATGATGCCTTTTAAGTATGTTGTGATATTTTCTACCCTATGGTAGTGGAAGGAATATGTTCTAAGATGTGTTGTTCAACAAATAGAAAGTTCATCCTTTATCTTGAATAGTTAATTTCTACCAGGTTCTACCACCAGTTGGGAGGATCTAAACTAGTAGTTATTGAATTGGTTCAACTATATAGTGCTTATGAAAATTTTCACTGAGCTCTCCAAATGTAAAAAATATAACAGTGATGGTTTTTTCATTTTCTTTGGGAGATATAATGAAATGATATATTCTCTTCTATTCCATCTTCCCCTGGAGATTCTATTGCGAATGTGTGTTGAGAATGTATAGGATGGGCTTTTCCCTACACTTATATCCTTGGAATATCCCAACGGATTTTAAGGATTTAATAATAGGGAAAAACAATTTAAAGAATCCATGTATTTTAAAAGGAATATATCTTTCCCATTACCCTAACACAATTGTGAATGTTAGGTAAAGCAGTGAAATCCATATTCAGGAAGACATGGTCTACATATCCAATTAACCTTTATGATTCCCTACTAAATAGTTCATTTCTATTTCTGTACCTAGTCAGGAATGATGCCTAAAATCCTTAACAAGGGTAGATATCTCCCCATCAAGGAAAACTACCAAAAGCTTTATAGAATGGAAGAGCATGATATAATCCTTTAGGGATAAAAAAATTCCCATGTTTCTTCCTTTGTGTTATGAATTATATTACCCTAAAAATTTGAATCAAATACTCTATAGGATTTCAAGTTAAATAATCATGCCAATTTCTTCCCATATCATAGATTCTATGGGCACTTAATGCAGAAATGATTCATTTTGAATGATTATCTCCAAGACCTGGTAGACCACGACAATGTGGATTTTGGTGATCATATATCAATGGTCAAATTTATATCTTCCCATTTGAATGATGTTGAATATCTTGAAGATTGGTAGGAGTTATTTGAATGAGGTACCTAAATGATCAATGTGAGGGTGTCCTGAAAAATGGTTTCTAGGACTCACAAGGTCACACATGTATGGTAAATCCCTCCAATATTCTTTCTAAACCCTCAATTTCCATTTAGGACATTATCAGAAACACGTATACCAAAACATGTAAGAATCCATGTTGGAATCAAAAAGTTGATGAGGAGCCCATTCCAGTTTAATATCCATCCAATAACCTTATAGAGTTTAAGTCCTCTACATTAGGTAGGATTCCTATAAGGGAGTGGAACCTCATGTACATATTTTATTATGATTATGAATATGGCTATATCAATGAAATAAACTAGTGGGTCAACATTCTTAGACTAGGGATTGAATGCACTAGTTAGCTTACTCTATTGGTTCCCATTGATATATCAATAAGAAGGTAAATTTATCCTTAGAAAAGTAAAATTTTGGTAGAGACATTGTTGAGTGTTACATCTTTCCTAAAAATATGAGAAGACAAGAATTGATACACACCTAGTGATAGAATCCTACCATATACTCCAATGAAACCAAAGTCCCTATTTGTATTCTTGATATTTTTTATCATTCATGAATCATTAATAAGAGAAAAAATTAACTAAATGCCAACTCTTTGCCTATGTCTCTATCGATAGATTCGCACACCTTACCTGCTATAGATTTTTATAATAAAAACATGATGGTTCCATCAGAATGTGAATCTGATATAATAAAGATCATTTCCATGATTCTAGACAAACACAAAATTTTTTATGCACTCCACCCATCCATAGAGCTTCATGCATCCCTTATAGAAGCATTGAGGAGTCCTTGTGTATTTTAGAAAGAGTCATCTACCACAAAATCTTATCCTATGGAAAACGTTGATCATGAGTAATATAAGGCCATCATCTTGTTCTCTAATATATATATAAAGACTCTATAATTTAAGAACACATAATCCACCTTTAAATCACTAGAATGATCAATCGTGTTGACATCCATTGGTTCCTTATGGATATTTTCTCTAGGATTAATCTAATATAAACATGATAAAACTATCTATTGGGTTTCTATAAATCTAATATGACACTATATAACCTTAATATTCAAGGATGTTAAAAGATAGAATATATAATGATTAGAGAGATTCAGTATTAGACCTTTTTTGGAAGTTTACTTTCAAAATATGAATTTATGATGGTGTCACAGGACACCAACTTCAATGATTTACTAGTTATTCCATAGCTTAATCAACATGAAGCTATCCCCTATTCATATCATTAGTTTCTAATGTACACCCTTAACTATTGTGTAGGAGTGCTTCATGCTCTTCCTTCTCCATTATAATCCTATTAAACCAATAGTTTCGATGCTAGATATTACAAGATATATGAGAATCATCCCCAAGTCACTGAATATAAGAGTTTTAATGATCCTAATGACCTTAAAGATACATCCAATGATCCCTAGAATGATTTTTTGAGAATCTTCTTGATACTAATCCATTGTTTAGTGGTTAGGACAGATGATATATAAAATTATTTAATTCTTCCTAATATAAAATAGTTATCCTATATTACATATTATTATTATGAGGGGAAGTGACCATTATATAATGAAATGTACACTTTGGATTCACACTAAAGGAATCATCCATTGACGATCACCAGATATCCACATCACTTCTATAATACAGTAGGGTTGACTTATTGGCTATCAAAAGATCCACATTGCTTTGACATCATTTAAAAACCAAACCAAAGGATTTCCCATGGGATTAGGTTCATATCCCATATTAATATGATATATATATATATATATATATATATTGTGAAAGGTAAATGATTCAACCTCTATGGAATATTTCCCTATGACTTCAACCCTTGATTTCTCAATCACTCAATATTACCCCTCTATAGAAGAGGAATATATCATACCATCACCAACATCTATATCCCAATAACATCATCCAAACTCTAGTACTCATTCATCCAATGATGAAGACCTAGATGATTCACCAATTTCTTTCGAATAATGAATCTACATGAAAGTTCATGATTTAACTCAGGTCACCCATGGTAAAAAAATAATATCCATGAATGATTAATATTATTAAATTTATTGTATTAAATGAATAAGAGTAGTAATTTATGTTACTTAAGAGGTATTATGATGATTTAAATTGAATTATAGGAAGATTCTTTCACTTAAAACTTTATTTATCTTTCACTATATTAGCCCCCCTCATGGAAACCATGGGTTCATAAAGAAAACATGGAAGATGAACCCATGTCACGACCCGTACTCGGGGCTCGTGCCATGACTACCCCAAGCCTGCCTTCCATAGGCCAGGGGCTGGTGACTAGCACCAAGGCGTAAATCCCGGTAAAAGGGAAGGCATTGCCTTTGTAAATAAACCACAAACACCACTGAGTAAGCAGGCAGAAGTAAACACTAAGTAAAAACTGGTACAACAGTAAGTGCGGTAAAGAAAGTGGGCCAGTATACAAACCCAAACTGAAAGTAAAGTACAACTGGAAAGGGAAAAAAGCAACTGAAAAGTAAAGCCACAATGTCGAGCTACCCACTGGAAATCCCACCTGAAGGGTGGGTACAGAAAGCCTCCACTGCTCCTCGGGTCCAGCCGACCGCTCCGAGTATGTCTCGCCCAGTGGTCCACCTCCAGGTACCATCCTGCTCCGCAAGCCTCAACCACAATCAGCAATGTCCGTCGTCTGCAACCAACACAACGTAGTGTGGGCATAGCCCGTGCAGGGGTGAGTATAAGCTACTCATTAGGGACCCCAAGACCCTCGAAGGTCTCCCAGAATCCACAAAGTATAATCCACAAAGTAAAGATACAATCACGAAGTAACATCCAACACTGCTTAGGTATATGCCCATACATATACCTAAGTCATCAATTCCCGTTCGGCTCCAACATCCGAGCCCAAGTACAACCCAGTCCACACAAGAAAGCAAAACGTAAATCCACACAGGATAGCACAACACAATCCACAAAGGAAAGCAAAACAGGGTTTCAGCTCACACAGGTATACTTCTTCATATGACGATAAAGATGACCATATATTACCACTGAATCATCTAAGTCATCGGACCCACAAAGGATCGATAGGTACTAACCCCCACAATGACACACAAAGGATCTGACCCACAAAGGATCTGACCCACAGAGGATCGATAGGTAACTAACCCCCGCAATGACCCATAAAGTATCTAACCCACATAGGATCGATAGGTAACTAACCCCCGCAAAGACCCACACAGGATCGGACCCACATAGGATCTGTAGGCGTTGGCCCACACAGGACCGCTGAGTGCTGACCCACACAGGATCGGACCCACACAGGATCTGTATCACTGACCCACAAAGGATCGCTGAGTGTTGTAGTTATCGCCGTCAAATCCACTGAGGATCTCTGTACAGTCGTCGCCGTCACAGTAGCAGTCGCAGCCAGCTCTAGCGTTCCCGCACACAGCAAGCTCATTCGGGAGGGTCCACTCCATGAGCCAAGATTCTGATACATCAACTGACACATAGTCCATAGTTGATGTATCCAAATGTTCCGTATCGTCAACAGGAACTCAACGTCGCAGACAGCGCGTCAATCGGACGCCCGGTCTGAGAGTTATTGGCTTTTTCGTCCCAGGGGCCCGGTTGGTTTTTAAGGCAAAACCAACCCGACCGTACTCCACATGAATCCAAACCTCGGGCAGAGTATGCCAAAATACTTGTCTCACCTAGAAGAATCCGACAAAGTTGACGTCACGTCAATCGGACGTCCGTAGCTCAAGATATGAGCGTTTCCGCTCCGAGGGCCCGGTTGGTTTCGTGTACGAACCAACCCGGACAAACCCAAAGTATTCCAAAACCTTGAGTGTAATATACCTAAATGACCGTCTCGATCCAAGGATCGCATCGCCACTGACGGCGTGTCCTTCGGAGGCTCGTAGCTCAAGTTATGAGCAAAATACCGAAAAGGTCCGAAAACGGGGGTATGGGCCCGGGCCGACCCGGCCCGACCCCCCCCCCCCCCCCCCGGGTCAGCCCGAACCGGGTCGACCTGACCCAGGTCCGGGTCCGACCCGGTTGGGCATGACCCCGCCCGGTGGGTCGGCTCAGCTCGGCTCGGCCAAGCGGCCGAGCGAGGGAAACCGCGGGCGGGGGCGCGCTACCCCCGCGTGAAGGATCTGCGGCTCCTGTTGGGGCCACCTCTCACCAACGGACACAGTAGCCGGCCGCGTCCCTGCCTTCGGTTCCGCGCGGCCACGGAACCGCACCCCTCCGCCGCGGCTTCGGTCGTGGCGACTCCGTTCGGTGGCGCGCTGGGGCACCGCTGCCTCCGGCCGCCGTCGCCGCCGCGCCGGCAACCCGCGCTGCCGGTGGAGTCCGCGGGTCCCATTATTCACTGCGGAATCAACAATTCGTCTCTGTGGCCCGTTTTGTCGTCGTCCGTCGTTCCGCACACCAAGAACAAAAGGGCTGGTGGGTTCGGACTTGTTCGTTGGTCCGCACCCACCGCGTTCGCGGTTTGAAACAACACCATAATTCCTAGCAATTGATAAACCCCGACCCACAATAATAATCCGCGGACCAACTTGTTAATTGGTTGGTCCGCGTTCTTGCCTTGGAGGGAAACAAACATGGGTATTATCATTTTCAAAAAGAGCCCTACCTCAACGTCGTCGTCAGACGCGAGTTCGTCGCGGAATTGACCGTCGTAGAAGAAAAGGATCGTCGTGTCACGGAAGGACGTTGCTGTCGCGCGGTACTCAGCGTCACGTAGACAAACTCCGAGGATCAAGAACATACAGATTTAATTATAACAATTAAATCCATGCTGATGTTATAAACCAAAAAGAATTAAAAGGACCACAATCCCCTACCTCAAGATGTCGATCGAAGATTGTCGCGGGGATGGAACGTCACGGAAGAAGCGTCGTGGAAAGAGAATCGTCGGCATCGCGGAACATGGCATCGCATCGTCGATCTCTAAGGGTGGCGGCGTTCTTTGCATTCTTCGCGTTCTTCGCGTTCTTCGCGTTCTTCGCATTCTTTGCGTTCTTCCCATTCTTCGCGTTCTTCGCGTTCTTCGCATTCTTCGCAAAGGAGGATGAAGGCATAGAATCTCCAAATCCTCTCAACAAATCGCACCCAAGAAGAAAGGTGTGTTGGTCTTATTTTATTAATATGCCAACAGTTGAAAAACAGGTTAAGAAATGAACAAATTAATTCATAGAATTAATTTCAATGAATTAACCGCCCAATTAATAGGAGCGTTTAAGAGTTTTAGAAAACGCCCCAGTTGACTTTCATTAATGAGGAGTTTTCACGGGTGCGTTACTTAGAGGAAAAGAAACGGTGGGGCTCATGCGGGCCCCACCTCACAAATATCCTACTAAGAGGGTAGGATATTTTGAATTACACCCTATCCACTTCAACTTGGATCAAGTGGCTTTAAGTGGCTTTAAGTGGCTTTAAGTGAAATAAAATAAAGTTTTCGCACCACTTTATTTTATTTTCTTCACTTAACTCCCAAAATTTAAAAACCACACCCGAGAAAACGCAACTCCAGAAGAGGCATTTCTAAGAAAATACCGGTGTTTCGATTCCATCGGTGCCCTTGGAATTTGATTCCGAGCACCGGTTCAAAAGTTAGAAAAAAACCCACTCGTTCGTTCACTGAACGTACCCAAGCCAAACTTCAGAAAATGATTCCGGGCACACCGGGCCTCGAAATCAGGTACCGTCAGAAACTGCGTTCTTGTAAAATTTCAAAGAAAATTAAGAAAAAAAATTTCCTTGAATTTTACGGGTCTTTACATCACTCCCACCTCAGGTCTTTACGTCCCCATAAAGATACATCATAAACTAGGGAAACAAATGCGGGTACTGAACATGAATCTGAGCCTCCCGCTCCCAAGTGCTCTCCTAGAGGTTCTCATGATGCCATCTGATGCGCACTAGAGGAATCGACTATCCACGTAGGACCCGCTCCTGTCGATCCCCGATCTCCACCAGGACCTCCGCAAAAGTCGCCCCATCATCAACATCCAGCTCCCCATGGTCAATGATGTGTGTCCGGTCATGCACGTATCTCCTCAGCTGGGATATGTGGAAGACGTCGTGCACCCGGTGCAACTGAGGTGGTAGAGCCAGGTGATAAGCCACCTCGCCAATCCTGCTGAGCACCTGGAAAGGTCCGATGAAGCGTGGAGACAACTTGTCGCCTCGTCCAAATCTCCATAATCCATGTTGAGGTGAGACACGCTAGAAGACGTGGTCACCATCCTCGAACTGTAGTGGCCTCCACCTACTGTCAGCATAAGACTTCTGCCGGCTCTGAGCTATCCTCATCTGCTCCTGGATGACCTGGACCTTCTCTGTTGTGGCCCGGACCATCTCTGGTCCCACAAGTGCTGAATCCCCAGGGTCTGTCCAGCACAAAGGAGATCTGCAAGGTCGGTCATACAATGCCTCTTATGGTGCCATTCCGATGGTGGAGTGGTATCTGTTGTTGTACGTGAACTCCACCAAGGGTAGGTGGTCCTCCCAGCTGCGACCAAAGTCGAGGACACATGCGCGGAGCATGTCCTTGAGAGTCTGAATGGTCCTCTCCATCTGACCATCCGTCTAAGGGTGGAAGGCGGTGCTCAGACGTAGATGCATCCCGAACGCCTCCTTAATCCCCTTCCAAAGACGGGAAGTAAAGCGAGCATCTCGATCGGAGACGATAGATGATGGCACACCATGAAGCAGCACAATCTCCTGAATGTAGATTCGTCCCAAGCTCTCCACTGAGCCCTGCTCTCTGATGGGTAAGAAGTGAGCTGACTTGGTGAGTCGATCGACAATCACCCAAATGGAGTCGTGACCTCTGGAAGTGCATGGAAGTCCAGTCACGAAGTCCATAGATATGTCATCCCACTTACACTCCGGGACCTCCAAGGGCTATACCATGCCTACTAGTACCTGATGCTCTGCCTTCACCTGCTGGCAGGTGAGGCATCGAGAAACAAACTCTGCCACAGCCTTCTTCATGCCCGTCCACCAGTGTTGTCGTCTGAGATCCTGGTACATCTTCACCACTCCAGGATGTACCGCCAAAGGGGAAGTGTGAAACTCTCTCTGCACCTGCTCCCATAAAGCAACTGGTACCAAGGTACGTCCGCTGAAAAGGACGTTGTGCTCTACTCCAAAGGAGAAACCATCAGGTGCCTGACCTGAGGATATCTGTGCACGCCATGTCTCACAGTCAGCGTCCCCATGCTATGCCTCTCTGACCCGTTGTAGTAGTGGAGGAGTGACTGTGAGTGAGTGAAGGAAGGCTGATCCATCCCTATCCACAAAGGATATCCGCAAAGCGGCTAGCTGCTTTGTCACCTCCTCGAGTAGCTGAATGCCCGTCCTCCTGCTGAGAGCATCGGCTACTACGTTCCCCTTCCCAGGAGTATAGACTATCTCAAAGTTGTAGTCCTGGAGGAACTCGAGCCATCGCCGCTATCTCAGGTTCAGGTCCTTCTGAGAAAAGATGTACCTGAGACTCTAATGGTCAGAAAAGACTATAAATCGCTCGCCCATCTGATAGTGTCGCCATGTCTTCATAGCGAATACCACTACTGCTAACTCCAGGTCATGGGTAGCGTAGTTCTGCTCATGCGGCCTCAACTGACATGATCCATAGACGATCACTGCCCGCTCCTGCATCAGGACACATCCGAGTCTGGTCCCTGATACATCGCATTAGACTACGTACCCTACTCCCTCCTCTGGCAACCTCAAGATAGGGGTGCTGGTCAATCTCTATCTCAGCTCCTGGAAGCTCTGTTGATATCTGTCTGACCACACAAAGGGTTTCCCCTTCTTCGTCAAAGCTGAGAGTGGTGCCACAACTCTGGAGAAGTCTAGCACAAATCTCCGATAGTATCTTCCTAGTCCCAAGAAACTCTGCACCTCTGTCATGCTCCTGGGTGGCTCCCAAGCTAGCACTGCCTCGATCTTCGCAGGATTCACTGCAACTCCCACCTCAGAGATGACATGCCCCAAGAAGTGGACCTCGCGTATCTAGAACTGACACTTCGAGAGCTTTCCATAAAGCTAGTGCTCTTGGAGTGTGTCCAGTACAACTCGCAAGTGGTAGGTGTGCTCCTCCTCAGTCGTCGAGTATATCAAAATGTTTTCGATGAAGACCACAAAAAATCGATCAAGGTATGGTTGAAAGATCCTGTTAATGAGGCCCATGAACACTGTCGGATCGTTGGTTACGCAGAATGTCATAACCAAGAACTCATAGTGGCCATACCGACATCTGAAGGCCGTCTTCTGCACGTCCTCTTCCCAGACTCTGAGCTGATGATAGCCTAACTTGAGGTCTATCTTCGAGAACCACCGTGCTCCCTTGAGCTGATCGAAGAGGTCATCAATCATCGGTAGCAGATACTTGTTCCTCACCGTCACATGGTTCAGGCGACGATAGTCGACACAAAGTCGCAAGCTCCCGTCCGCCTTCTTGGCGAACAAAATTGGCGAAGCCCAGGGTGAAACACTGGGTCAGATGAATCTCTTGCCCTACAAGTCCTCCAAATGTACTCGTAGCTCTTGAAGCTCAGCGGGGGCCATCCGATACGCTGGAGTTGATATCAGGGCTGTCCTAGGGTACAGGTCAATATAAAAGTCTACCTCTCTATGAGGAGGTATCCCTGGAACGTCGTCGGGAAAGACGTCCGCATACTGATCCACCACTGCAGGAAAAATAGGACTCCGCACATCAACTGCTCCTGGGATGAGGCTAGCCAACTGATGAGTGATGGGTTATTCTCTCCTCTACGGAAGTCCATCCTGTGCTGCGAAGGCTCCCTTCTCGCCGGTGAAGGTGAACCTGCTCCCGTCGGTGCGTACACATCGCACCTTGCACCTAATACAGTCAATCTGTTCATGGACTGTAGATAACCAATCCATGCCCAAGATGACATCATAAGGCCTCGACGCTGCTGCAAGAAGATCCCAGCCGAACCTCTCGCATCCTAGAGTAATCTCACACTTCCGGCACCAGTGCGTAATTGTCGAGTCTACTCCCGTAGGAGTCTCTAGCCGTAAGGATCGAGCCAACGGCTCTGTCGGAATCTCCAAGCTCCGAACAAGGGAAGAAACTATGATAGAGTGACTCACTTATGTGTCTATAAGAACTACAAAAAGGGTGGAATCGACACAGATCGTACCTCGAATCATCTCGGGCGCTCCGTGGTCATAGGCCTCCGCTGCCTGTAGTTGTTCCCGTCTCTGCCCGCCAGCTCCCTGTGGCCGGGGTGGACCTCCTGGTGGTGGTGGTGGTAGAGCCTCAAAGCGTCTCCCACCACCTGCTGCTCGGCCAGCTCCTCTGCCTTGTCCGCCTCCTCCCTACGGACCTCCACGGTCGACCCTCTACCTCTGCCTGGGTGGCCCCTCAACTGTCTGCTGCTCCTCGGCACGGTGGGTCGGGCAGTCACAAGCCATCCCACCACATGTGTAGCACTACCTTCCTCTCGAAAGACTGTCTCCACGTTGTGTGCCCCGAACTGCTGAGCCAGTGTCCTAAGGTCATCTACATGAGGGTCTGGTCTGCCTGGACCCCTGAGTCATCCGTCGGTTGCCTAATGCGGAAGACTCTGCTACCTGCCGCCCTGCGGTAGGTCTCGCTGCTGATGAATGCTCAGCAAGGAAGCTCTCGATCAAAAGGGCCCGCTCGAGTACTCCTGCCTGAGTCGGAATGCTGTGGGAGATCAGCGATGCCCAGATCTCATGTCTCAATCCCTACTCAAAGGTCTGGGCCCGTAAGAATGGGTCCCATACCATGTCGGTCGAGTAGCGAGAGAGATCGGTAAATCTCGTCGAGTACTGGGCGACCGTCAAGCTGCCCTGCCGCAGCTGAAGAAGCTCCTGGATGTGCATCGCACGGAGGGTGGCTGGGACAAACTCTGAGCGGAAGAGGCTCTCAATGTCCATCCAGAGGACAGATGCCTCATCGTGCACCTGGAGCATCAAGCTCCACCATCGGCCCGTTGCCGCGTGCAGTAGGCTCGCTGCGAGGATCACCATGAGGTCTGCTGGTGTCCTCACTAACCGGAAAACTCGCACCACTGCCTCCAGCCAGTCCTCGGCTGCCTGGGGGTCCGTCTCCCCGCGGAACCTGGGCGGTCGCTAGCACTGGAACTCATGAAGTGCACAAAGGCGACGTGCATCGTCAGCGGCTGGGGCTGGAAGCATCAGTGGCTCGGCGGGTAGAGGTACTGTCGGTGCCTTAGCTGTCAAAGGGCCCTGCACCGAAGCCTCATCGCTCAGCAGGCTGTCATCACGTACAACTCTCGGAACCCTAGTTGGCTGCTGTCTTGGGGCCATCCTGAGAAGGAAACAGGTGCGCCATGGTCAGAACAGTATACCTGGTGAGCTGACACAATGTAATCACAAGGAAAACTTGAAACACACGCGCAATTAATGTTTTCGTGCATTAAGTCGGAAATCAGAAGTCAGGGTCCTGGTGTACGGATACGTCAGTCGCCGCACCAACACTGGACTCCCTGGACTGATAACCACACCCAATACGCTAAACACTATTGCTTGACATAGAAAAGATCAGAGTCTACGGTAGAACTGAACTCCTATGATACCAATTTGTCAAGACCCGTCCTCAGGGCCCATGTCGTGACTACCCCAAGCCCACCTTCCATAGGCTAGGGGCTGGTGACTAGCACCAATGCGTAAATCCCGGTAAAAGGGAAGGCATTGCCTTTGTAAAGTAAACCACAAACACCACAGAGCAAGCAAGCAGAAGTAAACACTAAGTAAAAACTGGTACAATAATAAGTGCGGTAAAGCAAGTGGGCCAGTATACAAACCCAAACTGAAAGTAAAGTACAACTGGAAAGGGAAAACATCAACTGAAAAGTAAAGCCACAACGTCGAGCTGCCCACTGGAAATCCCACCTAAAGGATGGGTACAGAAAGCCTCCACTGCTCCTCGGGTCTATCCGACCACTCTGAGTACGTCCAGCCCAGTGGTCCACCTCCAGGTACCGTCCTGCTCCGCAAGCCTCAACCATGATCAGCGTCCGTCGTCTGCAACCAACACAACATAGTTCGGGAATATCCCATGCAGGGGTGAGTATAAGCTACTCATTAGGGACCCCCAGACCCCCGATGGTCTCCCAGAATCCACAAAGGATAATCCACAAAGTAAAGATACAATCACGAAGTAACATCCGACACTGCTTAGGTATATGCCCATACATATACCTAAGTCATCAATTCCCGTTCGGCTCCAACATCTGAGCCCAAGTACAACCCAGTCCACACAGGAAAGAAAAACGTAAATCCACACTGGATAGCACAACACAATCTACAAAGGAAAGAAAAACAGGGTTTCAACTCACACAGGTATACTTCTTCATATGACGATAAAGATGACCAGATATTGCCACTGATTCATCTAAGTCGTCGGACCCACAAAGGATCGATAGGTACTAACCCCCGCAATGACCCACAAAGGATCTGACCCACAAAGGATCGATAGGTAACTAACCCCCGCAATGACCCACAAAGGATCTGACCCACACAGGATCGATAGGTCACTAACCCCCGCAAAGACCCACACAGGATCGGACCCACACAGGATCTGTAGGCGCTGGCCCACACAGGACCGCTGAGCGCTGACCCACACAGGATCGGACCAACACAGGATCTGTAGCACTGACCCACAAAGGATCGTTGAGTGTTGTAGTCGTCACCGTCGAATCCACTGAGGATCTCTGTACAGTCGTCGCCGTCATAGTAGCAGTCGCAGCCAGATCTAGGGTTCCCGCACACAGCAAGCTCGTTCGGGAGTGTCCGCTCCACGAGCTGAGAGGCTGATACATCAACTGACACATAGTCCAAAGTTGATGTATCCAAAAGTTCTGTATCGTCAACAGGAACTCAACGTCGCAGACGGCGCGTCAATCGGACGCCCGGTCTGTGAGTTATTGGTTTTTTCGTCCCAAGGGCCCGGTTGGTTTTTAAAGAAAAACCAACCCGACCGTACTCCACCTGCGTCCAAATCTCGGGCGGAGTATGCCAAAAGATCCGTCTCACCTAGAGGAATCCGAAAAAGTTGACGGCATGTCAATCGGACGTCCGTAGCTCAAGATATGAGTGTTTCTGCTCCGAGGGCCCGGTTGGTTTCGTGTACGAACCAACCTGACCAAACCCAAAGTATTCTGAAACCATGAGTGTAATATAGCGAAACGACCTTCTCGATCCAAGGATCACATCGCCACTGACGGCGTGTCGCTCGGAGGCCCGTAGCTCAAGTTATGAGCAAAAGACCGAAAAGGTCCGAAAACGGGGGTATGGGCCCGGGCCGACCCGGCGCGACCCGGCCCGGCCTGGGTGCGACCCGGCCCGGCGGGTCGGCTCGGCTCGGCTCGGCCGAGAGGCCGAGTGAGGGAAACTGTGGGCGGGGGCGTGCTGCCCCCGCTTGAAGGATCTGAGGCCCCGGTTGGGGCCGCCTCTCGCCAACGGACGCGGCAGCCGGCCGCGTCCTTGCCTTCGGTTCCACACGGCCGCGGAACCGCACCCCGCCGCCGCGGCTTCAGCCACGGCGGCTCCGTCCGCCGGCACACCGGGGCACCGCCGCCTCCGACCGCCGCTGCTGCCGGTGGAGTCCGCGGGTCCCGTTCTTCACTGTGGAATCAACAATTCGTCTCTACGGCTCATTTTGTCATCGTTCGTCGTTCCGCACACCAAGAACAAAAGGGTGGTGGGTTCGGACTTGTTCGTTGGTCTGCACCCACCGCGTTAGCGGTTTGAAACAACACCATAATTCCCAGCAATTGATAAACCTCGACCCGCAATAATAATCCATGGACCAACTTGTTAATTGTTTGGTCCGCGTTCTTGCCTTGGAGGAAAACAAACATGGGTATTTTCATTTTCAAAACGACCCCTACCTCAACGTCGTCGTCGAACGCGATTTCATCGCGGAATTGACCGTCGCAGAATAAAAGGATCATCGCGTCGGGGAAGGGCATTGCTGTCACACGGTACTCGCCGTCACGTAGAGAAACTATGAGGATCAAGAACATACAGATTTAATTATAACAATTAAATCCATGTTGATGTTATAAACCACAAAGAATTAAAAGGACCGCAATCCCCTACCTCAAGATGCCGATCGAAGATTGTCTCAGGGATGGAACGTCACGGAAGAAGCGTCGTGGAAGGAGAATCGTCGGCGTTGCGGAACACGGCGTCGCGTCGTCGATCTCCGAGGGTGATGGCGTTCTTCGCGTTCTTCACATTCTTCGCGTTCTTCGCATTCTTTGTGTTCTTCGCATTCTTCGCGAAGGAGGATGAAGGCACAGAATCTCCAAATCCTCTCAACAAATCGCACCCAAGAAGAAAGGTGTGTTGGTCTTATTTTATTAATATGCCAACAGTTGAAAAACAGGTTAAGAAACGAACAAATTAATTTATAGAATTAATTTCAACGAATTAACCGCCCAATTAATAGGAGCGTTTAAGAGTTTTAGAAAATGCCCCAGTTGACTTTCATTAATGAGGAGTTTTCGCAGGTGCGTTACTTAGAGGAAAAGAAACGGTGGGGCTCGTGCGGGCCCCACCTCACAAATATCCTACCAAGAGGGTAAGATATTTTGAATTGCACCCTATCCGCTTCAGCTTAGCTCAAGTGGCTTTAAGTGGCTTTAAGTGGCTTTAAGTGAAATAAAATAAAGTTGTTGCACCACATTATTTTATTTTCTTCACTTAACTCCCAAAATTTAAAAACCACACCCGAGCAAACGCAACTCCGAAAGAGGTGTTTCTAAGCAAATATCGGCGCTGCGATTCTATCGGTGCCCTTGGAATTTGATTCCGAGCACCGGTTCAAAAGTTAGAAAAAAACTCGCTCATTCGTTCACTGAACGTACCCGAGCCAAACTTCGGAAAATGATTCCGGGCACACCGGGCCTCGGAATCAGGTGCCGTCAGAAACTGCATTCTTGTAAAATTCCAAAGAAAATTAAGAAAAAAAATCCCTTGAATTTTACGGGTCTTTACAATCCATCCCACCCAACCCTAGTTAAAGCTGGAGAGAATAAGATTATTAAAGCCAACATTGTTTAGAAAATTATGTTTATGAAATGGATAGTTATCAACATTCATATCTAGAAGAATACAATATAGATTAGGTTATGTATCGACTTATAGGAACATAATAACCATTTTATATATGATGAATTACATGTCTTGATCATATAATTAATGATTTACATCACTATTATCTTAAAACCTCTCTAATTTATGGATAGTATCTCTAGGTATAATCAGATCTTGATGGAACCATGGCATAATGAATCCAATAGCATTAGGGTACCCTAGAAAACATAATATTATTGAGTATTTCCCTTCCACCTGAGGAAAACTTGCACAACCCATCAAAGATCCATGCAATGTATTTTCAATCCCCTCTTAATAACCTTGGTGGAATGATACTAGGATGATATGGTAATTATATCCCACTAGCGTCTAGAATACCTCAGTGACCTTGTGATGGTGTTCAATATACTCCACACCCACAACATGAAAATTATCCCTATGATGTTTCCATTCTGGTTGACCCATGATATGTTCTATAACATTGTTTTCAAATAACAAGATATTGATATTGATCCATAGAATATGAAGTCCACTATTGAAATTCATCCTCTATGAAATCTATGAGTGTAGTGATTCTTCCTGGGATGTATGGATTATATATGATATTTTATCATCAATTTTTTGTGAAATTTTATGTAATTTTCTATACTAATTATGAATGAAAAATTATTAAAGTGGGATAAAGAGTTACAAAGATAATTTGGAAATATCATGTAATATTTAATGTTCTCATCACATTTTATGCTACTAATCCATGGAAATATACAGGTGTTACATCATTAGTACTATTTAATGATATGTAACTAGTTTAGTAGTCCACAAGGCCTCATGTGTATCTCCCCATATGCTAAAGACTTATGAAAATCATAGAGGGTGTATAATGGTATGATAGGGAGAATATAACCCGAGTATTAAAAAAATAGTTGAAATAAATATAGCACTATTGATCGAGTTAATAGATAAAACAAAAATATGTAGCGAACAATACTATATACATATTATTTCATGGTAATAAAAACATAAAATAATAAATTATATAATATATCATCCAGTTAGTGCTAGAATAAGAATAAGAGAACAAAATGCCCAAAAAACTACTAATCAATGTGACCATAATGATTCCAAGTCATTCCTATGCCTCCACATTCCATTATAAATAATAATTAAGCATCCACAAATAAGTGTTTTCCCTTTTCTTTTCCCACATCCCAGAAAAATGAACAGGTACCAAGGTGATGTCTGAACATGGAGTTAATAATCTACCACAAATGGTGTCAAATAAAAATCAAGACTATGAGTTTAAATGTAATCGAGTGAAGGTATAATAAATTAAATCATTAAATTAAAAGAAACCATGTTGATAGCGAGATCTTCCTAGGATACCCGACTGACCCTACCCATTTTGGCATAAGAATGATTTCTCTGATCATGTTGGATTTTAATTGGTCAAAGGATTTGACCCATGTTGACAATAAATATACAAATATATAACCCTACTGAATCCATGGAACTAGTCCCAAAATTCCAATATGAACCACCTATTTTGAATCCATGGTTGTTACAAGTTACTCTTTATTACTTTTGTTCTTGATCCATATCATGTTAATAAATCAATGGAGGTTATCTTTTTGGTTTTGATAGGATCCCAAAGGATTAAAATTTCATGTTATACTCCTATATGTTTCTAACCAATCCAAAGAAAACTATCATTTAATTTTGGTTTAGTTATCTATTAGAATTCAAGGGCAATACCAAAGTAGTTCCTTTTCTGAGTACATTAAGCTAAACCTGGGAGATAATCCTGAGTGATCTTGTTATTTTCATGAATAAGATGAATCCATGGTATATAGTTGTGGCATTCATGACAGTATGATATTGGTCCAATACATGATGGGATAACCACATCAAATTTGAATCAATGACTGGGTGGAATCCTTTGAGTTTTCTCAAGGCATTCAAATAGGTAATTCAAGACTTGATCGAGGCATGAAAGACCATTGATAGTGTATTCAAGATTTTACAAATAAATAAACAAGTAATCCAATTTCAGTAGTCATAAAATAAAATTAACTAATTAATTTAAAGTATATAACCAAAATTAATACAACATAGTGATCATTTATAACATTTATTCAAAATATACACAATCCCCATCAAAAGAATTTTTTTCAAAAGGTGACACCCCAAAAATTAGAAGGGGAAATTTTAGTTACAAAAAATATAATTTGGTTTTCATAATGGTAAGATAAGCACGTCCTAAGGGGTGTTTTGGTTTAATTTAAGGTAGTGTAGTCATTTTAGTTAAGACAAGAACACCCTAATGTGTGGATTGTTGAAATAGTGGGTTCCCTAGACCCAACTATTATGTGATTTTGATTACCATATCGTGTATACAATAATATATGCATGATTTCATCTTACCATTATAGTATAGAATTTTATGCATCCACTATTGAAATGTTAATGTCCAAAGATTAATTTTCATATTGAAAGGTTATAGCAGTTCCCAGAATATAATGAGAACCTCTAGATACTATGACATTAATATTAAATATATGTTATATGGTCTAGATACATATTACTATTTGGACATAGTAGATGTATGACCATCAGGTGATGGGGGATCATAAGCATTGAGAATTCTTCTCATGAAGTTCGCACTTGGTGATCTCTAGTAGTGAGATCATGAGGAATGACCCACCAATAGGAACACCACATGTTTCTGGTGTCATTGGATGTTCATATCTATGATCATGTGTAATGGTCTCCTGACTTTAGATCATTACCAATGTATGTCATTTGATTTCTTACTTTGATGCAAGATGAAAACCATGGCGATGAAGTTGTGGCGAGGTAGTTTGTGTTGGGTGTGTCATTGGTGGCATGGCATTGGTTGAATGGCCAAGAAAGGATTTGTCGCTTCCGGGTTCTAGAAGTAATATATCTCAGGCCATGTTGATATGGATAGAAGTACCTTTTTAAGACCATGGCCATGGAAGTAGAGGTTAAATCCATCCAGTTACATCAACAAACAATAAAGCAAGAAAAGGGCGATGACACGAGAGTGCATCCTGCTTTATGGGATATTACAGACAAAGAGATTATATTACACAGTGCACGTTCGTAGGTTGGTTGTCGCTGCTGTGATAATCCTTATTTCTTCAGGGGCCATGATGGGTTTCTAGGTCCTAGTCTTGGTCTATGAATACTATTCACGGCTATCGAAATAAGGGCCTAGAGGGTCACACACAATAGCGTATTCAAGAATCTTCCATATTCAGTTGAATAAGAGTATTAGACATAGTGGGCCCCGCCACAGGGGTCCAGGAATTGTCCAAAGTTAAATGATCACCAATGAAATAAATAAATTCATATTATTAGAGTTTAGAATAATGAATATTGAATTTATTTATTAAATGTATTTACGAGTTTTAGTAAATACATGAAAAATATTAATTAATGAATATTAAATTATTCAAGGTTCAATTAATATGTATGGGAGCGATGAGTCAAGATAATGACTTAATTATTATCATGTAATGTATTTTAATATATTACAAGTAAGTGATAATAATATTTATGACTCAGGAAAGTAGACGTAAAATGTCGTTGATAGTGCGTTAAGTATTCGGGGCCAGCGAGGCGATACCGGGTATTTTAATTAAGCACTATAAATAGAAGAGGAGGGGATTCTTCCAAATACTACTCATGGAGCTTCTCTCTCCTCTCCTCTATCCCACAATCTAGAGAGAGATGATCTGGATCCAAGGAGCTCAGATGGAATTCTCTCTCGGGAATCGTTAGCAAAGAGATGCGGTGATTGTTGGAACGTCGAAGGCATCATCGGTATTCCTTGCTAGCACCCAGACTACGGCGAACGGCGCTCTAATGGATTCCTTGAAGAACATGTGGATGATCTAGAGGAATTCGGCTTCAGATTCTTCAAGCAGTGATCACCAACGACGAGCAGACGTCGTGCGCGGCTTTGTATCTAAACCAGGTATTTTGCTGTTTATGTTTGTGCTTAAAATCCTCCACGCGTGGTCCTCAGCTAAGATCGGGCTGCTCTTCTCCGACATCAACAAGTTTACGTTGACCGTCAGTGGAAAAATTTTAAAAACCCACCTATTTGGGGATTCCACTGCATGCCCATTTACAACAAGTATTAGGTCGTGTTCATCATATATTAATGGTGTTTAGGAGGCTCATAGTTTTTGTATGTTAATGTTTAGAAAAAAAATTTTAATAGCATATATTTTGGATTCAACACATGGAATGTCTATAATTTGGCACAAATATACATTTTATAAAAAATGATACATTTTGGTAAAAGAAAATAGAACACCTACCTATGTCTCAAGTAAGACTCCTCATTCATAATTAGATATAGATTTGAGCTAGATAAAATGATATTTGGAAACTATATAAGAAGATTTGAAAATAGGGTAGTTATATTAACCATGGTGGAAGAGGTTTAAATGGAAATTTATAGTGAGATTATAAGCCAATAAAGTGTTATCTATATTAAGGGTGTCATTATGTGATATAAAAAAGTAGGAATGGAGGTTATATTAGGGATGTCCAACCTAACCTTGATAGAAGTAGAGGGAGAACCTATAGAGGGATATTGTGTATAAATGAATGGAAAGAAGGTGTAAATTATATTTAAGGGGTAACATGTGAAAAAGGTAATATTATAATCTTTTTAATTGGTTTCATGGTTCAGATATATGGTTAGACAAACCATGTACCAACCATGAATCCCTACTATCTAGGAGCACCACTCCCCACAATATTTTTTACATCATTAGAGAAACCATGTCCAAACCATTTTTGTTAACATGTAATAAATTAGATGCCTTAGATGATAAAAATGGTTGTTCATATAGTTTTCTAAATGGAGATCCTATGTTTTTAATGCCACACGACTAAGATGTATGGTTAGAGAAAACTATATCTTGTTCCTACTCCCTATAAAACCTCTTCAAAAATCCAAACTAAGGGACTCAAATCTTGATGAATGATTTTCAAACCTCCTATACTACTATGTACACATCCATTAAGGATAATATATGGGGAAAAGGAAAAAAATGAGTCTATACCACTAAGATAAACCGAGATATGAAAACCTCCCCTCTTTAAGAAAACTAATCCATGAGTTTCACATATGAGGCTTTTTTAGTTTCATTAGAGAATAACACAAGACACTGACCACATATATCATAATTGTATTCCCATGTCCCATTTTGAATGCATCTGTGTTTCCATAACACTAAAATGAGTGAAAAAGTTTTCACTCGATGTGTCTTCATGATATGGTTGATAATACTAGCTGGATACTCCACAAATGAAGAATCGACATCTAATTCTACTTGTTCATGATCAAAAAACAAGAGATGTTTCAGGGTAATACCAACAAATTTTAGTGATTTGTAACTAATAGTCCACAGTCTTACACCATCGAGGAAGATCTATTTGATATTCTACTATACTAACCATTTCAAAAATAAAAAATGGATGAATGGTTCTATGTGGTAGCTTTCATTTCCCATGATTTCATTAAATACCCAATATAGTCAAAACTCATCTAACGATCTGATCCCCAACATCAACCTCTAAATTATGGAAATGTTTATCAGCATATGACTACTTCCTCAAACAAGTAGTCTCCTTATTTTTCATGAATAATTTATCATTCTCATATGTCTATGAAATTAAATTATACCAAAATAACTACCTCCCCTACACCTATCTGGCACAAATCTTACTGATATGGTCTACTTTATAGGGTCTTATAAGGATCCATATGAATTATCTCTTGTGATATGCTATTATAAGAAAACTAAATATGAGGTAAGTGTTTCTACCATGATCCTACAAAATCTTCGATACATGGATGAATCATGTCCCCTAGTACCTCTATATTATTATCAGACTATATCTTGGTATGATCTTGATATAATTTCTTATAGGGAAAATTTGAACCAAGTGATTTTAGAAACCCCTTCCTCAACTAAAATATAAACAAAGAATCCATATTGGCCATGTTGTTATGTTAAGTCCAAAGAATAATTTTGATCTCTCGAACTTAAAATCTTCTAATATCTTCAAATGAGAAGGTTTCCCTCGAAAGAAATAAATTGGAAACCATTGTCAGCAAATCCATAATAACCCACACAATGTTACTGCCTCAAGGTTATTTCATAAAACACATTACAAAGCCCATATTTACATAACCCCATTTCAATAGTTGGAATTTTAATGTATGAAAAAATACATTAGGTCACTGTTATTTTTCATTCACCTACTAGAAGGTTAAACACTGGGTGACATGACCCACCATTTCTTTTTTTCATCCCTAGACACAAACATTGGTGACACAAATCATGATACTTATCTGTCATTCTGGGATACTCTAAACACATTAAATAATGGAATTATCATATTAGTTCTTCTCACATCCATATAGGGATCCATAAAATCTCATGATCATTTTGCATCTCATCTACATAGATAATACAACAATGTGGTGGTTCCTCACCATTGATATTGTCCATCATTTCATTGAATTCATGGTCAAAAAAATGTGTCCTCATTATTTGATTATAAATTGATGGTACCATTGATAAATCCTTAAGGATAAGTTTCTAATTACACTCTTGTATGTCATGGTGAATCCTAGAAAAAATAGGAATCTGCATTCACTCACTACTGGATTCATGATTACTTAAATCAAGACACATTCATCATATAGATACAAAAATTGAATTACCCATACCCGGTTTTTATATGATCACAAATCCAATATAATATTTATATTCAACCCATATCTTATTCATGATGTTTCTACAAAAGAAAGAGAATATATACATAAGGTCGTTAGAGTATTTATATTCCATTTATCACTCCCCGAGAAGGAAATGTCTTGAGAAAAACAGAGAATAAACAACCATTAACAAATTGAGGTCATGTGTTATGTAGTTTTGATCTGGATACTACAACTATAGAGTCACATACTGTTAGGTCCACTAGGATGAATACCCTGAGAGTGGGGGTGAATCAGGGTATGACTAATTAAAAATTAATGCCCGTTCTGATCTTGTTTCACTGTTAGGAAAAACACTCTTCTCTCTCTTTCCTTCTACACAATATAAACAGAAAGTAAAGCAAGCGCAGGACACAGCAATTTTACTAGGTTCACCGCTAAGGGCTACGTCCAAGGAGCATACACCGACAGGTTTCCGGTCGTACCAAATTCCACTAATCTTCACTAGCTGTGGATTACAAGGTTCGGGCTAGATCACTTTTATGCCCAGGCTCACTGCCTTTACAAATTTAGGGTCAGATCACTGCTTTCCCAAGGGTCACTCTCTGTCTCTCTCTCTCTGGCTCACTGCCAGTGGAGAGGATCACCTTCTTCCTCTTCCTAAGCTCACTTCTCTTGGAAGGAATCCAATCACAGTTTATAGACCTGTAGGTCTCTTCATTTTCATGAATGAATGCATCTTCTCCTGTATGTAGATGCTCTGTTGAAGTTCAACTTTAATCCATAGATGAATCTCTCTTTGCACCAAATGAATCGGGAAAACCTCTAGCTTCCACACAGCCCAAAAACACTTCTGGAAATAAAACCTTACTTGGCGCGCAAGTTAATCACGGCGCGCAAGTATCGGCGCGCAAGTCACAACGGGCGCGCAAGTCCTCCTCAGACACTTGCGTGACTCAAGCTTCCTCAACTCCAAACTTGCGTGACTCTATTCCTTTTACGCCCAAACCAATATTGGTGGGCAACTGCCAACTGGCGCGCAACTTCTAACACCAGCGCACAACTTCAACCACTGGCGCGCAACTTCACCTGCGCGACCACACACACCACCTGCGCGACCACCACACCTGCGCGACGGGAGCTCTGATTTCTCAAAGAGTTGAACTCTGGTGAAGAATGAAGAGGGGTGGTCTAGTATTTATAGGCAAATTGACCACCCTGTGCGATGACGCGCAAGTCACCTGCGCGACCCAGTTTCAGCGCGCAAGTCTTCTGTCCTTTTGGACACTTGCACGACCAACCCCCAAACATGCATGAACCTACTTCCTTTGCCATATTTTGATCTTCTGATCTTGAAAAACATATGGCGCGCAAGTTTCCTATTCTCTAAGTCCTTGGTGTGCAAGTCCTTTTTCCAAAAACACTTTTCTTCATTTGCCGATTTTCAGGCCCTAAAATTTGGCAAACACTGGAAAACAACGCCACCTTGTATCTGTTCTTTTGAACTGCCTCCAGATCATCCATTCCTTGTATCGACATTCTTGAATCAAACATGGATCATTGAACTCATCTCTTGAACTCGACATTCCACCATGAAATCCTCTTTTTCAACAAATTTGTATGTCATCGTTTTGCTTTGTCAATAATCACCACTCAGATGTCCACTTTGTCAACAAACACAATCACCTCAAAACTGCTTCAATGATACCTTGAGGGATTTTTGACCAACACATACTCTGATTTTCTACCATTTAATCACAATAACTTTTTGGCTTATGATAGATACATCACAATAAACTGTGTACCATCTTCGGTGCTCATGAAAAATCATGATGGTTGTTGAGCTCAATCTAACTTTAAACTCATATAAATAATTTTCACAATATTATGACTATATAAACCTTACACACATCCTTTCCAATAATGTATTATGCATTTCATTAGGATAAATATTCTAAATGAAACAATTATAGTAGTCAACTAATCCCAATAATTCGAAAACATCGAATACATTCTTTGTGTTCCCCCAAGAAAAAATTGTACTCAACTACTCTAGATCACAAAATAACCCTTCTTCCAATATGATTTGTCCCCTAAAGTGAACTTCGTCAATCCAAATGTGGAACTTCTGGTGTGTATCCAATGGTTTTTTCTCCTAAATTGTAATCATAATAAACTCTACATTCTACACATAATCCACCCTAGAATGGGAGTTTAGAAAAATATCATCAACAAAAATGACTATGAAGGAAACTAGATATGGGTGAAATACCAATTTTATTAAGGCCATAAAAAGTATATGTGTTTTTTCAAACAAAAAAATATTACCAAATATTCCTATAGGAAATACTTACTTTGTAATGTTATACATGATATTTCTATGGGCATGAATCTTACATGATGAGATCAAAATCTTAAATCCAAATTTGAGAAGACCCTAGAATCCAAGAGATACTCAAGGGGATTATCTATATGGGGGATTGGGTGCTAGTTTATTTATTAATCTGATTCAAATATAGCTTATCCAAACATAACTATAATGTACCGTCCCATTTCTTAAAAGAAGTTATTGGTGAATCCTAAGGTTGTTTTCTAGGTCGTATAAAACCTTTGGATTTTAGGTTCTCCCACTAACTATTTAGTTCTATAAGCTCTATATGAACCATCATGCATAGATGAATGGGCACTAGTTGTGCTACTAGTATAATCTCAATAGTAAATTCAACCTCTCTCTAATAAGGTATTATAGAAAATTAATCCATAAAACATCCCTAAAATTTAAAATAATTTGTGGAAATGTATCCTTCCATATTATATGATCATCTTGTAAGATTATTGAAATATGGGCCAACACACTGCCCAAACCATGATTTTGAGGTCGCTCACATCATGGAAATCCAAATTTCCCTTGTGAACGTAGTTACAACACTTTAATTATGAGAATTACACCTTTCAGTGACTGAAATCATTATATGTTAAAATTGTGATAACTATTCCATCCTATGAATTACATCCATTCCTTTCATATCAGGGTAGAGGAGGAAACGAATAAAATGGTTGATGACTATCTCCATGGGACACTCCTTACATCATATAATCCACAGTAATAATATTCCTAGAGGTGTGTTGTGGTAATTTAACCAATATAAGTATTAAATTTCCAAACACAGGGACCCCATTAAAGGTGTAGTTATTAATGATTACGAATCACTTGTGTCAAATAGGGTATAAAATAAAGTTGAGGCCACAGTGATTGTACCTAATATAATATATGGACTAAAACTTTTCTCAAAAGGTATTTTGTATCCATCATGTAACTAGATAGATTAATAACCATGATCTATATATTGAGCTCCCAGTGTAAGTCCATTTTGGTGGCACCATGCATCCTATATCTCGGTTTCATGACCATAGCCACTTCCTTTGTGTGAATTCCTATTGGTAAATCAACTTATAACCTACTATGGTGGCACAGATCCACAAACCATTTCACCATCCAAGAGATAATGGCTAATAAGAATTTATTCACCTGAGATGATATAGAATACTTGAGTTCATCCTCAAAACGACTATCACATGACAACTCATCACCCACAAGAATGGGTATAAAGCCCTAGAGATTAGATAAATTAGATGATTAATCAATGACATGCATATTACCCTAATCTAGATGCATGAATTACATATATCAATCATATCAAAGAGCCTTCTGGATAATGTAATCAAAGAATCTAGTCTGAAAGTCCCCCCAAAACACTCCTTGATGCAAAACTGTCTGAGTATGTACTTCCCAACATTTCATGGAAGATACAAGAAGCATATAGGCGACAAGATTCACCTTATAATCCAAAGGCATATCTAAATTTCAAATGATCATATGTATATCCCCTCTAAATATGAATTGATATCTTGAGATCCACTTTACCCTAGTAATATTATGTGTTACTTCTAGAAATCCCTATTTAACTCAGACATGGTTGGCATAGCCCATGGAACTCTCTCCATAGAATATTAAATTTGTAGAATACCCTCTATAACATAAGAATTAGGGACCAGTCTAGGAATGACAAGTGGTGGAATGGAAGGATCCATAATTGGAACTATATATGGTACCAATGGTTCTTTAGGTCCCACCACGTCCTGAGATCGATCTTTTATACCTTCCCAAAACATGAATCGTGGATATCGTAGATGCTTTTATCTATAATTCTAGACACATCCCATAGAATAAGGTTTTATAGCTAATAATATTTCAAATGTGGAATGCAACATCATGATTTGAGTCCCACTATATGAGATATCCTATATCACTAAAAATATTTAATTCTAGTTATATAATTAACCCCATGTATCCTTACATTGGTCCGGTTTATGGTATGTCATGAATTAATTTTCACAATGGTATAATCATGCATGTTGGTAATCCAATATTATTGGGGTAAAAATATCTATGTTTAAATTTTCATCCCATTCAACTATACCCAATATTTTTATTTTTAACTCCAAGAGTTTTAATTTAATAACTCTACATATAATGTTTCAATTAAAAAAAATTAATTCACAAGTCATATAGGCATATGCCTTATAACATACAATTATAAGTCTATTTACTTATTAATAGTTGATGTATCAGGTTATGTATCTTATGTTTAATGGTGTTAATTCAATAAAAATTGTTTATGAAAAATTCCATCATCGATAAATATAGTAGAACACCATTTAGGTTGATGAAGACAATATAATTAACAAACTTTTTTCCTATAAATAATGAAAAAATAAAATTTATAGAAACTAATGCATTCAAAATAGGAAATAATTAGTATATGAAATTACATATTCATGGAATAGAATATGGATAAATAATAAATATCTATATTCCTATGATTATGAATAAGCTAATTCTCAATTATCATACTGGATAAATGGTTGAAATTCCATAAAATGTGACATCATACAACATGCGTATGACCCAAAGGAGAAAATAGTACTATAGTAACATGAAAATTACAAAAAAACAGGTCCTTTCCCTAATAACATGTATTTTCCCCAAAATATGGTTTAGATACTAACAATTACAAGATTATTAAAAAAATCTACACTTCCTATTCTCCTTTATTTCATCTGAAAATAGTAAGGAAATTGAAAAAAAGCCTCAGATACTACTTTATGGAATCCACAACCCAATTCAAAGAAAAGTAACCAAACCAGTGGGACATAATTTCTATGGCGCACCACCCCATTTTCTTAAGGATACTGGCTAGCATCAAGGGTGTATTGTGGTATAATGTGGAGACTGTACCCACTGTATCAGAGTTAAAAAATTGAAATAAAGGAAGTATTTTCTAGATAGTTAATAAGTAAGGTAGATATATTTATTAATAAATAACATATACAAATGATGTCATCCTAATAAAAAATATAAAACAAGAATTTCATGGAATATTTCATACAACAAGTACTAAATTAAGATGAATATTACAAAAAAACAAATAATCCCCGTTATCAATATGAGTGTAGGATGGTCCTTATCTCCCACACATTTACCTATATATTATCAAGCATCCACATTAGGGTTCTTCACCATATTCTTCATGCATCTATTAAATACACCTAGGTAAAAAGAAGTAGCCCAAACTAGTTGCGATTACAAATCAGTAGGCTGGAACCAATGGTGTTTATTAAAATATATTATGTGAATATAAAATATAATAAAATTTAGACATGATAAATTAAAATAGTAATCTTATATAAACCATGCGAAGATTTTTATTCTTGTGGGATACCCATCAAACCCTGCTCAATTTAGCCTAAAATGGATGTCTCTAATAATGTTGAATTTTAATTGGTTAGAAGATATAAGGCATATATCCACATCATACAAGAATAAGTAACTATAGAGAATACATGGAACTAGTTTAGGAATTCCAACACGGTGCACCCATTTGGAATCCTTGGATGTTCCAAGGAATTTTTCATTACATTGTATCTTAAGAAAACTCAATCATGTCAATGAATAATGGTTGAATCTTGTGTTTTTTGAGTGGGATCAAAGGGAAGAACCCTTTAAATTATACACCTATGAGTTTCTATCCAAACCAAGTAAAACAATACTCTAATTTTGGGGTAGGTCTTGGTTAGAATCGAAGGGGTTGAACCAAGGATTTCCATATCCCAAGAGATTAATATGTACGTAGGATATCATACCAATAATTTCGGTTTAAAACCATATATTAAAGAATGTGTGAATTCTAGTCATAGAAATCATGAGATTAATACATTAACCAAAACAATTTGTTTTGAAAACTTTTAATTTTCATCAATGAATTGGGTGGTTATCTATGAGTTTGTTCGAGTCACACAATAGGGGAATCCAAGATTTTTTTAAGGTATGTTGGGCCATTGATGTTGTAAAAAAAAATCCAAAAGTAACCAAGCAATTCAAATGCTATATTTTGTCACTAGTGCATTGTAAGGAATTCTTGTAATGGACATATTAAATATTAAACTAAAATGGAGATCATTTCTAAAATTTATTCAAATTATACTCAAGGAACCTCCTAAGAATTCTTTTTAAATAGTGAAATATATACACATCCTAATAGGATGTTATATTAAAATTAATAGTGAATGGGGTTTTCTTAAATTCCAATCCAAACACACAATAATGTGTTAATTGGATAAATTAAAATAATACTGGCCATTGGTTTTTATCTAAACATACAATAAAGGGTCCCATTTGCTGATTTCATCAATAATAAATTATTTTCTCTAGGCTCTTAGATTATATATTTTGATGTTTAGGAAATAAATTTTATAAATGTAAATATTGGGGTTGAATCTTATAAAGACAAATATACATAACAATAGTGATATTTATAGACAATAATACTTTTAGGTAAAATAAAATAGACCACATATATATGTATTATAGAATAATTATCATCTAGTATTGAAATTATATTTGAGATTGAAAAAATAGTATTTTAAAACCACAAAAAAGACACAAAAATAGGGAATTTGTGATAAACATGAAGTAATATGATTATATGGATAGAGAAGGTGATATTAGAATCGAAAGGAGTGTAAGCCTCAGTGAGGGTGATCTGATGTGATAGGTGAATGTGGAAATAGATGCCAGAGAAGAGAGATACACCCAAACCTAGAGAATAGAAGAGGGAAATACTATGGATGATTTCTATGTGAAAATGAATGAAATGAAGGTGGAAATTATATTTAATGTTTAAGAGAGTAAAATTTGTAATTTACAAACACTTTAACTTAGTTCATGGTATTACTTTATGGATAGAAAAAATGTGTGACAAACCTGAATTTGTAATATCTAGGGGACCATACCACTCATGGTTATATTCATCATTAGAAAAACTTGTATTAAATTAAAGAAAACATATTGTTTATAGGACCACGTTACATTGTTTAATAAATAATACACCTCCATTTTATAATTCACACAACTAAGGGGAATTTCTAATGCAAATCATGCTCTAACCATGTGTGTCTTACTACTTCATAAAAATTGAAACTCTTAGATATGAACCTACCCAAAAAAAATACTAAATCCTCCTCTAAATTCATCAAGAAATACATTGAGGTATATTTAAGTTAAATAATATAATAAAAGGCTTTTTACCTTAAGAAAAAAATGATCTTATAACACATCACTAATGTGAATTCCCTGGAATAGTATTTCAGTGAAATCCTCGTTGAAAAGAAAAATGAAGTAAAAATAATAGTCTCTATTACATTAGATACATGATTATAGATACTGATATCAAATACTCTCCTATTAATAGGCACTCTATCTCCATAGTCAATGCGGCTACAAGTTGTTCCACTACTTTCGTCATCATAAGATTTAGTTGGTATCTCATATAGACCTATTTGTGTACACTATCAATTTTCCTTTGATAATTAGATTTATGGTGGAATGGGAAGTGATCCCCAAGTAGTTTTTTATTGTGTTTGTTCCGTACATGGAAATTAAAGGTTACGAAATTTTGGATTTTATAGTTACACACCCATCTCCAAAAGAAGTGCCTATCGACATTGAATTTCTTGATGAGTATATATGTTCAATTGATGTGGCTAAACTATACAGGAAAATGCAAATTGATATTGTTTACTAATTATTGATTGGAAAAATGTTAAATTACCCTAATCATAATAGGTTTTGTTTTTTTCATCACCCCATTAAATGCCATTATTTTATACTATATTTTCTTACCAGAAGGGTGAGTTAATAATTAGGTGGGTTGTCTAACCCTTAATATCAATGTTATATTATCTCTTGAGATTCTATTTTTGAGCAATAATCAATATGGTTACTCTTATTTGGTCATCAAGAAAATTACATGTGACTACATGGTTAAAAAACTAGAGTGCATCCCATTACATGATCATACCCATGATCTGATAGAATATGTTACCATTATAAACAATTATTCTTACACTCGACGATCTAATAATTGTTTTGCATATGCCCATTAAAATTTGTCCATGTATCATTCCAAAAAAGATAAGGATGACTTCATTATTCACATGCCCCATCATAAGAAAATAGTTCCTTCCTTCAATTGGGTATAGAGTGAGTTTTATTTGATCAGCACTAGATCTTGTCATGTGAAACCTTCAAATAACCTAGTTCCAGATGAATGATTAAATTTCATAACTCCTATAGAATTTTGAAATAGTGGGTTCCCTAGACTTAACTATGCAGTACTTTTGATTACCACATCGTGTATACAAGTTTGATATATATTATTTTTTCTTACCATTATAGTGTGGATATTTCTACATCCAGTGTTTAATGGTAATGTCCAAAGATTAACTGTCATATCAAATGGTCATAGAAGATCCCTGGCAATAATGAAAACCTCGAGATACCCTGACATTATTCATAAATATGTCTTATGGTTTAGTTACTCCTTACTTAATGGACAAAGTCGGTGTTGGACTATCCAGTGCTGGGGGGATCATAAGCATTCAGACTTCTTCTTTGGAAGTTTTCACACGGGGATCTCTAGTAGTGATATTGTGAAGATAGAGACACTAATAGGAACACCACATGTTTTGGGTATCATTGGTTATTCCTATCTATGGACATGTGTATTGGTCTCCTGACTTGATATCATTACCAGTGTGTGCAATTTGATTGCATACATTGATGCAAGGAAAAAATCATGATATTAAAATCATGTCAAGGTAGCTTGTGTTGGGTGCATTGTTGGAGGTATGACATTGGTTGAATGGTCATGAAAGGATTTTTCACTTCCAAGTTAATGATGTTATATATCTCAGGCCTGGTTGATCAGGATGGTGCTACCTACATAATTATTTGGACAAAGCAATCGAAATGTAAATCCAGCTAGTTAGATAAAAAATAATCAAACATGAAAAGGTATGTGATACAAGTGTGCACCCTTCTTTATGTGATATCAAAAGACAAAGAGACTATAGTACACAGAACATGTTCTTAGGTTGGTTTCCATTTCTATGAAAATCCTTATATTTTTAGGGGCATTGATGGGTTGTTAGACTCCACTCTTGGTCTGGGGATTTTATTCACTACTATCGAGATAAGGCCCTAGAGGGTCACACATAATAGTGTATTCAATAATCCTCCCTATTTAGTTGAATAGGTATATTGGACATGGTGGTCCCCACCACTGGGTTCGACTGATGTCCAAGGTAGTTGTCACGACCCATCCCCTGGGGCCCGTGCCATGACTACCCCAATTCCGCCTTCCATAGCCCAAGGGTTGGCGACTCGCAACAAAGGCATAATTCCCTAAAATTAGGAAGACATTGACTTTATAATCTGTAAACACACACACAAGAAAGCACACAGTTGGATACAAAACACCAAGTAAAAATGTATAACAAAAGAGTGTTGAAAGTAAAAGTGGGATGGAATACAAGCCCAACAGTAAGTACAAGAAACTGAAAGTACAAGTACAACTGAAGAAAAAGGAAAACAACAATTGGTTCATCCTCAGAGGTTCCTACCTGAAGGGTAGGTACAGATCGCCTCCTCAGTACTCCACATCCACCCATCTCCTCTACGTACCGACAGGCCATATGGTCCACCTCTGGGTACCGTCCATCCCTGGTACTCTCAGCCTCATTTAGCATTGTCTGTCGTCTGCACCCAACACAACAAGGTGAGGGCATAGCCCGTGAAGGGGTGAGTATAACGATACTCATTAGGGACCCTGATACCCTCAAGGTATCACAAAATCCACCAAGGATAAACCACAAAGTATTAAATCAACATATAACCCTACTTAGGTATATTCCCATACATATACCTAAGTTAACAAGTAATCCATCTCAATCATGAGGAAATCACAGAGGTACTGACTCATCTCACACCAAGATTTATTCTAGGGGTAGTATCAAGTAACATTCTCAGTCACAAATTCAAACACCTCAGCTGCTAGAGAACTCCTCCTCTATCGAGTACAATGGGTCTGTCGCGTCACATAGAGGTGCTTCCCACTAACCTTGGACTGCTGAGGTACTCCTCCTGTCGAGTATCGTGGGTCTGTCACATCACCAAGGTGCTACCCATAATGGGTCTACTGTGTCACCAAGGTGATCCCCACTGTGGGTCTTCTACGTCACCAAGGTGCTCCCCACTTGGCCCGTTGAGTCACTCTAAGTCAAAATGGTCAGAAGTCGTCAAGTCTCAGCCAACCACTGGGTTCTCGCACTATGATCGCTCATCTCCAGGAGGATCCGCTCCACACACTATTGGTCGATACTCCAAATTCCATGAAGTCCCACAAAGAAGTATCTCAATGGTCATCCATGACATAGGGTTCTCAACGCAACAGACGGCGCGTCAATCGGATGCCCGGTCTGTGAGTTATTAGCCTTTTAGTACCGGGGGCCCGATTGGATTTGTGCTCGATCCAACCTATTTGTACCCCATCTCAATCCAAATCTCAGTGGGGCATCACTCAAAGGGACTGTCTCACTCCAAGGTTCCGAACGCCGCTGACGGTTTGTCAAACGGATGTCTGGTGCCAAAGTTATGGCTAAAAAAAGTAAATGGGTCGTAGTGGGCCCGGCCCGCAGTGTGGCCTAGCCCGTAGGGTACCGCGAGGGCGCGAACTGGCCGCGGGTACCGCGAGGGTGCAGACCAGCCGCGCGGGCGGCGGACCGGCAGCGGGGGCACGGACCAGCCACGGGGGCGTGGACTGTCCGCGGTTTGGCTGTCCGGCCACATGTCGGCAGACCAGACGTAGGGCGGCGGTCCGGCCACGGGTCGGCGGATCGACTGCAGGGCGGCGGTCCGATCGTAGGTTGGAGAACCAGTCGCGGGGCGGCGGTTCAGTCTCGAGCTGGAGGACCAGTCGTGGGTTGGCGGTCTAGTCGCGGGCTGGTGGTCCGATCATGGGTTCGCGGACCGGCCGCAGGCTGGTGGTCCCACCGCGGGTCAGCATACCGGCAGCGGGCTGGTGGCTCAGCCGGCCGCGGGGCGGCGCCTCGGCCGCGGGGCGGTGCAGAGTTGTGGATGGCGGCGGTGGCCGCGGCCGACACGGAGGCCGCGAGCCGGTGGCAGTGTATGCAGGGTGGTGGCGGGGGTCGTGGGGCGGTGTTGTTGAGTCATCGCCTTCATCACGGCTGGCTGTGGTGCCGGCAGCCATTCTTGTGCCCCAACCTTAGATTGTTGTCATCTTCCTCCTTCGCGAAGAACACCACGAGATTTGCGAAAGGGTCAGGCCATGTTGGTTGGGCCCGTACCCTCCGCGTTAGGGTGGTAGCATACGGCTCAACATAAACAAGAATAAAGAATGTCAAACCCTCTCACAAAGGTTCTTCCCAACCAGCAAAAGAAATAGAAGGGGTGTACATGGGAAGTGATAAACAAATAGAAATAAACCCCCACCTTGTTCTCTTGATGACTTTGGCACAAGAAGGTAGTACGGTCATTGATTCTCCATATATGAGGACATCCCACGTCAGAATAATTCCCAAGGAAGAAGGTCGAAGGAGGTCGGTGTTCTTTGTTGGCGGAGCGTTCTTCATTGGAGAGCTTTCTCCCAAGTTCCCCCAATCCTCCTTTGCCAATACTTTGCCAAAAAATGAATAGCCAACCCAATAAAATATGTTTATCTATTTAATTTGTTGGCAATCAAAGTTGGCTTAATTAATTGGCAACAATCAAGGGGTTGCGTTGGCATAAAATTCAAATTAGAGGATACCAAGGGTTGGCACAATTAATTAAGGAGGGTTGGCACAATTAATGTGGAGGAAGCTCAAGAGGCTCCTCCACATTAATGAGGGAGTTGAAGAGGTTTAGACCTCGGGTGGCCCCCACCACCATAAACTCTCATGGGAGGTTAAGGTATGGTGGTCCCCACTTCTCAACTTCCACATAGAGGGTGGTTATAACAAAATAAAATAAAACATGTGTTTATTTTATTTTATTATTTCCACAAAAAAACCCAAAAATTATCTTTCACCCTCGACCAACTGTCGTCGAGGTGAAAGTCTTCTTAGGTGAATACCAGTGTTGCGAGTTCAACAGTGCCCTCGAAATTCAATTCCGAGCACCGGTTCAAAAGTTAAAAAAACCCACTCACACGTTTACTGAACGCACCCGAAAAAAAGTTCAGAAATTCATTCTGGGCACTCCGAGCCTCAGAATCATGCATCGCCAATTTTTGCAGACTCAAAAAATTATAATTTATTTAAAAAAATACATGGAAATACTGGGTCTTTACATTCTCACCACCTCAGGGCTCTACATCCACGTAAGCCACAACTCAAACTAGGTAAACAAGTGGAGGTATTGAGCACGCATCTGGGCCTCTCTCTCCCATGTGCTCTCCTGGAGGTTCCCATGCTGCCAGAAAACGCACACCAGAGGTATCGACCATCCACGAAGGACCCGCTTTTGTCAATCCTCAATCTCTACTGGAACCTCCGTAAAAGTCGCCCCATCGTCAACATCCAGCTCGCCATGGTCGATGATGTGAGAAGGGTCGTGCACGTATCTCCTCAACTAAGATACGTGGAATACGTCATGCACCCGATGCAACTGAGGTGGAAGAGCTAAGAGGCAAGCCACCTCTCCAACTCTGCTAAGGACCTAAAAAGGTCCGATGAACCTCGGAGATAACTTGTTGCCTTGTCCAAATCTCCGAAAACCTCATCAAGGTGAGACCCATAGAAAGATGTGGTCTCCATCCTTGAACTGTTGAGGTCTTTGTCTCCTGTCGGCATACGACTTCTGCCTGCTCTGTGCAGTCTTCATCTTCTCCTGGATGACCTGCACCTTCTCTGTGGTAGCTCTTACCATCTCTAGTCCCACTAGTGCTGACTCCCCTAGGTCAGTCCAGCATAAAGGCGGTTTGAAAGTTCTCTTGTACAACGCCTCGAAAGGTGTCATCCCAATGGTGGAGTGATAGTTTTTATTGTATGCAAACTCCACCAAAGGCAAGTGATCCTCCCAACTGCGATCAAAGTCGAGGACACAAGCACGTAGCATGTCCTCGAGGGTCTGAATGTTCCGCTCAGTCTGGCCATCCGTCTGAAGATGGGAGGCGATGCTCAAACGAAGTTGTGTCCCAAAAGCCTCCTGCAACCCCTTCCATAGCCATGAAGTAAAAAATGCATCATGATCAGAGACATTCGTTAAGAGTACTCCATGTAGCTGCACAATCTACTATACATAGAGACGTCCCAAGCTCTCTACTGAACCCTGCTCTCTGATCGATAGGAAGTGGGCCGACTTGGTGAGTCGGTCGGCGATCACCAAGATAGAGTCATGTCCCCTAGATGTATGTGGAAGTCCTGTCATGAAGTCTATGGATATCCCATCCCACTTCTACTCTGGGGCCTCTAAAGGCTGAACCAAGACTGCTGGTACCTGATGCTCTGCCTTCACTTGTTGACAAATGAGGCACCGAGAAACAAACTCTGCAACTGATTTCTTTATTCCCGGTCACCAGTGTTGTCGTCGGAGATCCAGGTACATCTTCGCCACTCGTGGATGTACCACTAGAGGGGATGTGTGAAACTCCCTCAACACTTCCTCTTGAAGTGACACCGGTACCATGGTACATCCTCTGAAGAGGATTACGTGCTCCCCATCTTCAGAAAATCCATCAGGTTCCCGTCCTGTGGATACCTGTGCACGTCGTGCCTCGCAGTCATTTTCCCCTCGTTGCGCCTCCCTGAATCGCTGAAGAAGTGGGGGAGTGACTATAAGAGACTATAGAAAGGATGATCTGTCTCTATACACAAAGGATATCTGTAAAGAGGCCAGCTGCTCTGTCTCCTCACCTAGCAGCCATATACCAAACCTCCTACTGAGTGCATCTGCAACAACATTCTCCTTCCTAGGATTATAGACTATCTCGAAGTCCTAGTCCTGGAGGAACTCAATCCAATGTCGTTGTCTCAGGTTCAGGTCCTTCTGAGAGAAGATATACCTGAGACTCTTATGATCATAGTACATGGTAAAATGCTCACCCATCAGATAGTGTTGCCACATATTCAAGGAAAATACCACTACTGCTAACTTCAGTTCATGGGTAGTGTAGTTATGCTCATGTTGTCTCAGTTTTTGAGAGCCATATGTGATCACTGCTTGCTCCTGCATCAAGATACATCTGAGCCTGGTCCCTAATGCATCTTAGTAAACTATATACCCTGCGCCCTCCTCTACAATCCTCAAGATGGGGGCACTAGTCAGCCTCTGCCTCAGCTCCTGAAAACTCTGCTGGCATCTCTCTGACCACATGAAGGGTTGACCCTTCTTTATCAAGGCTGATAGTGGTGCTGCAACTCTGGAGAAGTCTGGCACAAACCTCCGGTAATATCCAGCCAAACCCAGGAAACTTTGTACCTCCGTCACACTCTTGGGTGGCTCCCAAGAAAGTACGACCTCAATCTTCACTAGATCTAATGCAACTCCATCTTCTGATATGACATGTCCCAGAAAGTGATCCTCTCGGGTCCAAAACTGGCACTTTGGGAGCTTACCATAAAGCCAGTGCTCTTGGAGTGTGTCCATTACTACCTAAAAATGATAGGCATGCTTCTCCTCAATAGTCGAGTGGATCATAATGTTGTTGATGAAGACTACTACAAAGTGATCAAGGTATGGCTGAAAGATTCTGTTCATGAGTCCCATGAACACTACTGGAGCATTGGTCACGCCGAATGGCATAAGAAAGAACTCGTAATGGTCGTACCGAAACCAAAAGGTCGTCTTCTGCACATCCTTGTCTCGTACTCTGAACTGGTGATAGCCTAATCTGAGGTCTATCTTTGAGAACCACCGTGCTCCCTTCATCTGATCAAAGAGATCGTTAATCCTCGGAAGTATGTACTTGTTCTTCATGGTCACCTGGTTCAGGCACCGATAGTCAACACAAAGACTCAAGATCCCATCCGCTTTCTTGGCGAACAGAATCGGGGCTTCCCAATAAGAAACACTGGGGCGAATGAATCCCTTCCCCTGTACGTCCTCTAGCTATACCCACATCTCACAAAGATCCGTGGGATCCATACGATATGCTGGTGTAGATATCAGTGTCATCCCGGGGTACAGGTCAATGTAAAATTCTACCTCTCTATGAGGAGGTAGACCCAGAACATCATTAGGAAAGACATCCGTGTACTATTCCACCACTACAGGATAACTCGGACTCTCCACATCAACAGCTCTAAAGGTAAGGCTAGCCAACTGATGAGTGATTGGTTACACTCTCCTCCGGGTAAGCTCATCCTGCGCTGCAAAGGCTCCCTTCTCGCTGGTGAAGGTAAACCTGGTCCCATTCATGCAGACACACCACACCTTGTGCCTAACACAGTCAATCTGAGCATGGACTGTAGATAACCAGTCTATACCCAAGATGACGTCATAAGGCCTCGACGCCACTACTAGGAGATCCCAGTCGAAGCTCTTTCCTCCTAGAGTAAGCTCGCACTATCGGAACCAGTGCGTAATCGTAGAATCCGCTCTTGAAGGAGTCTCTAGCAGTCAGGATCAAGCCAACGACTCCGTCGGAATCTCCGAGCTCTGAACGAGGGAAGTGCCAATGAAATAATGACTGGAACCTGTGTCTATAAGTACAGCAGCTAAGGTGGAGAAGACACAGATCGTGCCTTGAATCATCTTTGGAGCACCATGATCGTATGCCTCAGCACCTGGAGATGATCTCTCCCATGTCCACCTGCTCCTTGCGATCAGGGTGGACCTCCTGGTGGTGGTGGCAGTAATATCTCGAATCGTCGCCCACCGCCAGCTGTACAACCAGCTCCTCTGCCACATCTGCCTTCTCCCTGTGGACCACCTCGATCAAACCTCTATCTCTGCCTGGGCGGTCCCTCGACCGTCTGCTGATCATTCATACGACGGGTCGGACAGTCACGAGCCATGTGATTCTGCCCGTCGTCTGAGAAACAATGCCCGCTCCTAGCATAACTGGCTCTGCATCGGGTGCCCCGCACAACCGATCTTGAGCCATGCGGTCATCCACCTGTAGGTATGGTCCTTTGAGACGACTGTCTGATGCCAGCTGCAGAAGACTCCACTACGTGATGACTGGTAGTGGGTCTCATTACTGGTGACTGCTCAGTAAATAAACTCTCCACCAAGAGGTCTCTCTCTAACACCCTCGCCTGCGTCGGGATGCTGAGCGAGATCATTGAAGCCCTGATCTCCCGCCTGAGCCCCTGCTTGAAGGTCTGGGCCCTAAAGAAAGGGTCTCGCACCATATCAGTGGAGTAATGTGAGAGTTCAGTGAACCTCGCTGAGTACTGAGCTACAGTTATTTTGCCCTGCTGTAGATGAAGAAGCTCCTGTATGTGTACTGTGTGAAGAGTCGCTGGAACAAACTCTGCCCGAAACAGGCTCTCGAAGTCTGCCCAGAGAAGCGTCACCTCGTCGTGAACCTGGAGCATCATGCTCCACCATCTGTCTGCTACTGCCTGTAAAATGTTGGAGGCAAGGATAACCAAGAAATTAGCTGGTGTCCCTACCAGTCGGAAGACTCTCACTATAGCCTCCATCCAATCCTTAGCCTCCTGTAGGTCCGTCTCTCCCCTGAACCTGGGTGGCCTCTGGCGGTGGAACTCATGCAACGCGCTCAAGCGGCGTGCACCATCTGCTGGTGGGGCTGGTGGCATCGGTGGACCAACGGGGAGTGGTACCATTGGTGCCTCCGATGGTGCCTCTACTAGAAAAGGGCCCTGCACCGAGGCCTCGTCGCTTGGTGGGCTATCAGTGCGTACAACTCTCGGAACCCTAGCTGGCTGTCTGCGTGGAGGCATCCTGAAAAGAAAGAGGTGTGCCACGATCAATAAGTTATACCTGGTGAGCTGACTCAAGAGATAACAAAGAAAAATCTTAGAAACACACACGCAATCAGTGTTTTCATGCACTGAGTTGGAAATCAGAAGTCAGGGTCCTGATGTATGGATACGTTAGCCGTCGCACCAACACTGGACTCTCTGAACTGAAAACCGCACTCATTACCCTTAACACTATTGCTTCATAGAAAATAAATATCATAGTCCTATATTATGCAGTATAACCGACTCCTCTAATACCAATTTTTCATGACCCATCCCCCGGGGCCCGTGTCGTGACTACCCCAAGCTCGTCTTCCATATGCCTGGGGCTGGTGACTAGCACTAAAGGCGTAATTCCCTAAAACTGGGAAGGCATTGCCTTTATAATTTGTAAACACACACACAAGAAAGCACACAGCTGGATATGAAACACCAAGTAAAACTGTATAACAAAAGAGTGCTGAAAGTAAAAGGGGGCTGGAATACAAGCCCAACAGTAAGTACAAGAAACTGAAAGTACAAGTACAACTGAAGAAAAAGGAAAACAGCAACTAGGTCATCCTTTGAGGTTCCTACCTGAAGGGTAGGTATAGATCGCCTCCTCAGCACTCCACGTCCACCCGTCTCCTCTGTGTACCGACACACCGTATGGTCCACCTCCGGGTACCGTCCAACCCTGGTACTCTCAGCCTTAGTCAGCGTTGTCCGTCATCTGCACCCAACACAACAAGGTGCGTGTATAGCCCGTGCAGGGGTGAGTATAACGATACTTAGTAGGGACCCCGAGACCCTAAAGGTCTCACAAAATCCACCAAGGATAAACCACAACGTTTGAAATCAACAGATAACCCTACTTAGGTATATGCCCATACATATACCTAAGTTATCAAGTAATCCATCTCAATCATGAGGAAAACACAGAGGTACTGACTCAGCTCACACCAGGATTTATTCTAGGGGTAGTATCAAGTAACATTATCAGTCATAACGTTGAACACCTCGGTTGCTGGAGAACTCCTCCTCTATCGAGTACAATGGGTCTGCCGCGTCACACAGAGGCGCTTCCCACTAACCTTGGACTGCTGAGGTACTTCTCCTGTCGAGTACTGTGGGTCTGCCACATCACCAAGGTGCTCCCCACCGTGGGTCTGCCGCGTCACCAAGCTGCTCCCCACTAGGCCTGCTGAGGTACTCCTCTTATCGAGTACCGTGGGTCTGCCGCGTCACCAAGGCGCTCCCCACTGGGCCTATCGAGTCACTCCGAGTCGAAACGGTCAGCAGTCGTCAAGTCTCAGCCACCCACTAGGTTCCCGTACTATGCTCGCTCGTCTCCGGGAGGATCCGCTCCACAAGCTACTGGTCGATACTCCAATTTCCACGAATTCCCATGAAGAAGTATCTCAAAGATCCTTCATGACATAGGGGTCCCAACACAACAGACAGCGCGTCAATCGGATGCTCAGACTCTGAGTTATTAGCCTTTTAGTCCCAGAAGCTCGGTTGGATTCGTGCTCAATCCAACCTGTTCTTACCCCATTTCAATCCAAATCTCAGTGGGGTATCATGCAAAGGGACCGTCTCACTCCAAGGTTCTCAACGCCGCTGACGGTTTGTCAAATGGACGTCTGGTGCCAAAGTTATGGCCAAAAGAAGTAAATGGAACGTAGTGGGCCCGGGAACGGTCCGACCCGGTCGGACCGACCCGGACCGTAGTGTACCGCGAGGGCGCGGACCGGCCGCGGGTACCGCGAGGGAGCGGACCGGCCGCGGGTACCGCGAGGGCGCGGACCGGCCGCCGGTACCGTGGGGGCGGCGGAGCGGCCGCGGGGGCGCAGAGCGGCCGTAGGGGCGCGGACCGACCGCGGGGGCGGCAGACCGACCGCGGTTCGGCGGTCCAGTCACGGGGCGGCGGTCCGGCCGCGGGGGGGGGGGGGGGGGGGGGGGGGGGGGGGGGCGGTCCGACCGCGGGTCGGCGGACCGGCCGCGGGCGGGCGGTCTGACCGTGGGTCGGCGGACCGGCCACGGGGCGGTGCGGAGCCGAGGATGGCGGCTGACGCGGAGGCCGTAGGGCGGGGACGGGGGCCGCGGGGAGGCACCGATGCATCGTCGCCTTTGTCGCGGTCGACAGTGGTGTCAGTCGCCGTTCTCGTGCCCCAACCTGGGATGGTTGTCGTCTTCCTCCTTCGCGAAGAACACCACAAGATTTTGTGGAAGGGTCGGGTCATGTTGGTTCGGCCCGTACCATTCGCATTAGGGTCGTAGCATACGGCTCAACATAAACAAGAATAAAGAACGTCAAATCCTCCTGCAAAGATTCTTCCCAACCCACAAAAGAAATAGAAGGGGTGTACATGGTAAGTGATAAACAAATAGAAATAAACCCCTACCTCGTTCCCTTGATGACATTGGCACAAGAAGGTAGTATGGTCGTCGATTCGTTGTAGATGAGGACGTCCCACGTCGGAAGAAGTCCCGAGAAAGAAGGTTGAAGGAGGTCGGCGTTCTTCGTTGGCGGGGCATTCTTCGTTGGAGAGCTTTCTCTCAAGTTCTCCCAATCCTCCTTTGCCAATACTTTGCCAACAAATGAATAGCCAACCAAATAAAATATGTTTATCTATTTAATTTGTTGGCAATCAAAGTTGGCTTAATTAATTGGCAATAATCAATGGATTGCGTTGGCATAAAATTAAAATTGAAGGATAACAAGGGTTGGCACAATTAATTAAGGAGGGTTGACACAATTAATGTGGAGGAAGCTCAAGAGGCTCCTCCACATTGATGAGGGAGTTGAAGAGGCTTAGACCTCGGATGGCCCCCACCACCATAACCTCTTATTAGAGGTTAAAGTCTGGTGGTCTCAACTTCTCAACTTCCACATGGAGGGTGGTTACAAAAAAAAAACATGTGTTTATTTTATTTTATTATTTCCACGAAAAACCGAAAAATTATCTTTCACCCTCGACCAACTATAGTCGAGGTGAAAGTCTTCTTAGACGAATAACGGCGTTGCGAGTTCAACGATGCCCTCAGATTTCAATTTCAAGTACGGTTCAAAAGTTAGAAAAACTCGCTCGCACGTTTACTGAACGTACCCAAACAAAAGTTCATAAATTTATTTTGGGCACTCCGGGCCTCAGAATCACACGCCGTCAATTTTCACAGACTCGTAAAATTTCCATTTATTTAAAAAAATTACAGGGAAATTCTGGGTCTTTACAGTAGCGATCACCAAAGAAATAAATAAATTTATTATTATTCAAGTTATGAAAAACTGAGATTGAATTTATTTGATGTATTTACAAGTTGAGTAAACAAGAGAAAATATTATTCAGAGGAATGTTATTTTAATATTCAAAGTTTGTTTGATATTAATCGGGAATGGCGAGTCAAGATTAATGACTTTGTTTTATCACGTAATATATTTTATATATATTACAAGTATGTTGTAAATTATTAATAATATTTATGGCATAGTTTAGTCCGTCGTAATTATTATTTAGTGAATGTTAAATTTCCAAGGGCCGAGGAATCCTTCCGGGTGTTATACATCATCAACTATAAATAGCGAGATATGCTCTGTCATAAATGACTATTAATTCATTTAGAATGAGAACCTCCATCTCCTCCTACATTCTAGAGAGAGAGTATCACCATCTCAAGTGTCCATTTGAGCTCCGCCTGCAAGCATCAGAGGTAGTGGATCGTAGTTAACGTAGGGATGTCGAAGAGATCATCGGATCGCCATGCTAGAATTCGACGATCGACGCTTCTGTGGATTTATGTAGTGCATGTAGATGATTTAGAGAAATCCTTCTTGGGATCCTTTAAGCAACAATCGATGATGACGAGTTACAATATACCATATGAAAATTTTCAAAACTCCTCAACCCACTGGTTTCCCCTATGGGCCCAGGTAGCTACAATTTGTATCAGAGCGATCACATAGGTTTTCTGAAGCAAACAAAAAAATAATTTTCATTAAATTAAACAGTGGGTTTGAAATCGGTCTCAACGGTTCAGACCGCATGCCGATCTTATATCGAACCGCCACGTTATGACCATTTAAAATTTTAGATATGGACTGCGTTTGTGTTTTGGTCATTGGTGATAAAAATTTTAATCAATTTTTCGATTAAGATCCGGCCAAGTTTTAGTCGCTTTCTGTTCATCGAAAATAAAATCGGTTATGTAAAAAAACGTAATTGTATAATTATAAAAATTTTAATTCGAATTTTATAATTTTATGTTTATAATCAACAATAATACTAACTATTACAAGTATCAATTTAATTAAAATTTGCATAATTTTTTAATTTAAAAGGCTATAAACATGACTTTGGAAAAACGTTTGGAAAATTTACTCAACCCCAAGTGGGGAGGGATTTGAGATTCAATATTCGACAAAATTTATAAAAAATAAAAAAGGGTGTCTTGACTTTGAAATTAAAAAAAATGATACTTTTTGGGAGAGACCAAAACGGGTGGCCCCTCGCATGTCAGCCACAGCGTTCCACAGGCTGCCAACGGGGATAAATTTGTTATACGGGGGGTTTTTTTTAACATAATGGGTTTAATTTTTATTTATTTAAGGAAATGGGTTGTTTGAGCACCAATTCAATTGACGCTCTCACAAACAACCTATAGCGCCAATTGAATTGGCGCTGAACCCTTGTTTTTTTTCTAAATCCCCACACCGCCCCTATAACAATTTTATAATTATAATAGATATATAATAATAATAAATACAATTATTATAATTATATAAATAAAATAATTATATAATTACAATAATTATATATTTATAAATATAATAAATATATAATTATAAATATAATAATAATCAATATATAATAATAATCAATATCTAATTATAAATATAATAATTATATAATTATATAATTCTAATTACAATAATTATATAATGATAAATATAACAAATATATAAATATAATAATTAGATAATTATAATAAATATACAATTACCATAAATATAATTAAAATTATAAATTTAATAAATATATAATTATATATTTACTATATTTATATTAATTATAATAAATATACAATTATAAATAAAATTAAAATTATAAATATAATAAATATATAATCATATATTTATTATAACTATATAATTCTTATAATTATATATTTATTTTATTTATAATTATAATTATATTAATTATAATTACAATAAATATGTAATTATATAATTATTATAATTATAATAATTCTATAATTATATATTTATTCTATTTATAATTATTAATATAATTATTATAATTATAATAATTATATATTTATTATTATTATAATAAATATAATAACTATAATTATTATAAATATAATTATTATAATTATTATAATTATTATAAATATAATAAATATATTATTATTATTATAATTATTATATAATAATAGTTATTATATAGTTATTATAATTATATATTTATTATATTTATAATTACCTATTTATTAAAATTATTATTATATAATTATTATAGTTACATATTTATTGTAAATTTATAACAATTATATAATTATTATATTTATAATTATATAATTATTGTAATTATAACTATATATAAATTATAATTATATAATTATTATAATTATAATAATTAATATTATAATTATAAATATAATTATTAAAATTATATAGTTATTTTAATTATATTTATAATTGTATATTTATTATAATTATTATAAATATATGTTTATTATAATTATAATAAATATATAAATATATATTTATTATATTTATTATATTTATTATAATTATAATTATATAATTATTATTGTTATACATTTATTGTAATTTTTTTTATAATTATAGAATTATTATATCCATAATTATATATTTATTATAATTATATAATTTTTATAATTTATATTTATTATATTTACAATTATATAATTATTGTAATTATAGATGTATATTTATTATAATTATATAATTATTTTATTTATTATTATAATTATATATTTATAATTTTATAATTATTATATTTATAATTATATAATTATTGTAATTATATTTGTATATTTATTATTATTATTATATTTATAATTATATATTTATTATATTTATAATTATATATTTATTATAGTTATATATTTAGGGTAATTGTATATTTATTATAATTATATAATTATTATTTTTATAATTATATATTATTTATAATTATATAATTGTTATTTATCATTATATAATTATTGTAATTATAATTGTATATTGATTATAATTATATAATTATAATATTTATAATTATATATTTATTATATTTATTTTAGTATTTATATTTATTATATTTATTATTATATAATTATTTTAATTATAATTGTATTTTTATTATAATTATTTAATTTTATATTTATAAATATGTATTTATTATAATTGTACATTTATTATAATTATATATTTATTATAATTATAAATATATAATTATTATAAATATATATTTATTGTAATTATATATTTATAATAATTATATAATTATTGTAATTATAATTATATTTTTATTTTATTATAATTATATTATAATTATATTTATAATTCTATATTTATTATAATCATATATTTATTATATTTACAATTATATAATTATTGTAATTATATATTTATTATAATTACATAATAAATATAATTATAAATTTATTATATTTATTTTAGTAGTTATATTTATTGTAATATATATATTTATTATAAATATATTTGTTATACTTATTATATTTATAATTATATAAATATATATAAGATATAAGTATATAAGGTGGGGGAGGGGTAGGGTGGGGATTTTGAAAAAAAAATCACCCAGCGCCAAATCAATTAGCGCTATGGGTATTTTGTCAAAAGCGCCAATTGATTTGGACCCAGACAAACCCATATCCCCAAATAAAATAACCCTAAACCCCTTAAATTAAAAAAAAAATAAAAACACCCCTATACCCAATTTATCCTGCCAACGGCCTCCCCACCTCGAGATCGCCCCAGCCTGGTTCTCCTCGAACCTCCGCACTCCATCGGCACCGACACCCCGTTGACCTCCCTCATCCAGCGACCAGGATCCGCGTGCCTCCAGTGCTCCCTCCAGCCGATCCGGCCATTCGCTGCCCTCCTGGAAGCCGCTGCAGTAGGAGGCCCTCCCTGTCCGGCCTCCTCAAGCGAGTGGTCGACCTACGGCGGCTTTTGCCACCTCCTTCAGTAGGAAGGGGATGATCCACCGGGTGAACTCCGTCCACTGACGGAGCCACCGGATTCCTCTACCGAGGGACACTATCCCTCAGATCTGGCACCCCACCGCCTGACCAGGGATGATCCAGCCTCCCACTCACACCGAAGACCACATTGGAGGACCTGAGCAACCCCGGGCCGCTGCGCCTCCTGTCTACAATGCTGCCTGCCGCAGTAGCCTCCACCGTGACATCCTTGTCAGGCTCTGCCTACACTTGCCTCCAGCAGACCCGAGCACCGGTAGGTCCTCTTCAGCTGCTCCTCCACCGTGACAGCTGGTGACACCGACCCATAGCGCGCACCGACGGACCGCCACCCCTGCCAGCCCGCTCTCCACCGTACCGGTTGTCCCATGCCACACCTGCGACCGGCGCCTTATGAGGTCCCTGTCCGAGCCACCGCACAGTCAGTACCCCTTCGACCCGCCCTTCTGATCACCCTTAGGTACCCTGATTACTAGTCTTGACTCCCAACCCATTTATTCCTCAATTTTATTATTTATCTTAACTATGCGTGATGTTTGTAATTAATTAAATGGTGGTATGCATATTGACTTTCTTTTCAGTTAAAATGTATAAGGGCATGTGTGCCAAATTTTATCTGATGTACATTATACCTCTAGTTCCCCTCACCTGTGCACGAGTATTTTTGTACTTCAGATGAAGATTGTGCAAGGCGTGTCATGAACGACGCCAAGATGAGGTGGCACTTCATATAGAAGTGGACATATATGACCAGGTGAGGTGCATGAGTGTAGCTATGACTCATGTATGATTCCCCTAGGTCATTTTAGATGCTCATGATAAGTCGGGTCGTAGTTTACCTTTTTGCATATATTTTTTGTTTTATGCATTTTATAAAAGCAGGAAATACATAAAATAATATATAATAAAATGCATAAAGAAGCGATGTGTGTTTTTCTATTAATGTTCAGTTATGATCAAAACAACATAGATGAACAAGATTAATAGAAATGAATTACATTTATCGAGAGAAAGACACAAAAAACCCTCAAAGTAATATTAGGTCATTATCGCCTTCCATATTTCTTACTTGAACAAAATCTGGTGTTTGGGGTGCCGATCATGCCATAACTTAGGGTGTCTCTTACTGCATGAGAGTTCTTATGAGATTGGTTGGTTGACTTAACTAAAGTGCCATTAAGGATTATCCAAATTTAACATGCTATCATTTTAGACGCAAGCTTTGAGCAAATCATGGCATGATTTCAAAAGTTAGGACTTCACTCAACAAATCAAGGAATCAAAAGTTAATATGGTTGGCCAGTCAAACACCTACCTTGAACCCTCCTAATAGTGGTATAGCCATAGATTATAGACTATGAGAGGATGTTCAAGGATCATTGCCACTAGAATACTCAAGAGGTAGAGTATTCTGTTTCTAGTATAAAGGGTTCCTACAATTCGATAAAATAGTGAGATACATTTAATGATTAAATTAATTGATAATGTCTAATTCGGTAGTCAACATAAAATTGATAATCTAAAAAAGATCATTTCTGTAGAAAAATGGAAATTAATACCATGATAAAACTACTATAAATATTGGTCAAAGTTAATGTCTAAACTAGAAAGAATTTCCAAGTGTAGTATAGGTACTTGTACACATTACTACAATATAGGAATTTCATGGTGCTGGTGTCCCTATCTGTTAATCCATCTCACAAAGCGAGGGTGCAAAACTACTTACAAGAGACTCGTGTAAGAAGCATATAATGGTTATTTTATAATTCTATCATCAACGTCCTATATTAGTTGTGGTCACTACATTAGGTCATGGATGATAAGAACATGTAGTCTCATCTTTGAGAAGTTTCCAATGAGAATGTAAAGCTACATATGAGTGTGATGATCACACCAGCTTTGTGTAAACATGAAAGGAAGACTATGATCTTTCCTGGCATCCAATTCTAATATATTTTCACCCAATTACTCTAGTTTTGATTAAGGATATAAACAAATAGTATGGAGCAAGCGCTTCATTACCTTTTGGAAATGTTCTCCTTGTAATAAGAATATTAAAGAAAGTACCATCATTAGTTCTTATGGCGAATAAATTGGAAGAGAGTAAGAAAAGTCCAGTGGAATGTTACACAAATTCCACCTTTGTAATTTCCTTCAAAGAACATCTGGTTATTTAATTGGAGGTTATTTGCATTTCATAACTTGGAATAAATTTATGAAGGTTTAAAATTCAACAAACTGAATTGAATAAGCAAGAAATTGCTTCTTATTCTGTGCATATTCATCGAATAATGTATTGTTTCTTACATACTTCTTATGTATAAAAAACAATATTTGAAACACATATGTGTATTGAAATATAGTAACCAAGTATGTATAGAAATATTATTATAAGTAAGGTGTCTTCTCCAAGCAGTTGAGAATGGTTGATTACTAAGTCCTCGGTGAGAAACACATAACTTCTAATTTCCATGTGAATGATTTTAGTTGAACAAGTTGTTGAGTATAAACAAAACATTAATCTCACGTTCCCTATAGACATAATGATACATTATTCCATGTTCAAGAATGAATTATGTATTTGGTGTATCATACTCAACAAATAGTTCAGTGATAAATGAATTATAAGCAATAAGTGATGAATATAAAAAAAATGTGAGACTTATTTACACAATTATGGCTAGATAATTATTTTTTAAGAAAAACTAAAAGTGTACGTCAAGGATATACCTAGTATAGTATTTAGGCTCAGTATAGCTAAATACCTTTGGTATTTTTGATGTCTTTAGTTTGGAGAAAGAAACCTTTAGAAATAATGATATACCATGAGGATTTTGGAATTTGTTCAACAAGTGAGCGTGAACTATTCCATGAGAAAGCTAGTGGTAGGATACTTCATAAGATTCCTTTATGTTATGAAGGAAAGTGATAATGAAGTATAATAATGGTTAGAAGATATGAGATGCTCTGGATCAGAATGATAAATAATATCTTGATCAATCATTCATTGATCATGATAATGTTGCGTGGAGTAATTCCTAAATGCACATTACCTTATCTACATCACGACATTGATGCTAATAAGGAGGATCAATGATGAGTCTTACATGATAAAATTTATCAACAAAAATGCATCGTGGATAAATTTCTAAATGCTCACTTTATACATCAAAGTTATGATGTAAGTAGTATCAATGTTACAACTTGCAATAACTTCCATCATATTTCAAGACGTGCTTTACAAATAATGGTGAAATCCCATAACTGATATGTCACCTAAAAATTGAAAAATTGATATCATACGAGTTATAGTATGATGAAAATCCATTATACCATCAAACATGTGTTAATGTTGAAAATCGTTTTTTAAGATAAAAATAATGCATCATGCAAAACACATGATGCATCTAAGTAATTATCCTAACAACTGATTATGATATTAAAGAAATACCTTAGAGTGAAAAGTGGCAGTTAGGTGATAGAGAAAATTTCTATATAAGGGTACACATCTCTATTAGAGAGAGTGGGAGCTGGATTGACTTGGATTTAGTTAGTTCTTGAGATGCACAAATGGTTGGTATAGGAACAGGATCCACAAGTACATGAGGAAGAGGAATGTTCCAGACACACATATTGTGTAGGATGTTTAAAATCATAGTGGTGGTATTATACTCACCACAACCAGTGATAAGTTATTCATTTTGAATAATAACTCCTAAAAGTAAGGATTTAATTACTACTGGAAAAATGAAATATAGCCACGGATCAATAGTCACACTTTAATTTAAGCCACGAGGAGATTGTCCCCCGTGGCAATAACTCCCTTTAATTTTCATCTCCCACCCTCACGTTTGGGTTTCCTCTCCCACCCTCGAACTCGAGTTTTCCTCACCCAAAACTCTTATCCTCAGCAGATATTCACCCAATTGATTCTCCCTTATTAGATCCTCACCGGCTTCTCCTTTGCGGTTCCTCCATCCCTCATCGACTTCTCTATTCTCGGTTCCTCCATCCCTTGCACATTCCTTCCCTCCTCCATACCCTTATTCAGGTATTCCTTTTACTTTTAGTGCGTCGTCTGGTGCTTCCCCTCTTCACGATCGAGCTCCCCATCCCCCTGCATGATCAAACTGCTCCTCTTCACAATTGAGCTCCCATCTTTTAGCCACAGTTCATCGTTTCACTTGAGGTATGTTTCCTTAGGGATTTTTTAGCATTTCTAGAAATTTTGGGTGAAATTGGCGGTCTATTTCAGTTCATTAGTTTGGGTTTATTTATGAATAGACGAGTGAGAAGTGATGAGTGGTCATATTTCACAGGATGTGTTATCAGAGGTCTTTTGGTTCTATTTCTCTATCTATTTTCATTTTGGATTATTGTATCGACCTTTTTTATCCTATTATATTTATGTATCTTCTTCCACATTGTTTTATTTTAGTTGAATCTATACCATTTTATGGATATTTTCTTATACTATGTTTGTAAGGATTTTTAATTCTTTTTTCCATAGTTTTTTTATTTTTACATTAATATTCATGGGAGAAATCATTCCCAAAAGGGTTTTCTCAATACCCATGTACTAGTTTATATCTTGGGGGTACAGGATCCCCCTTTGGGCTAGTGGTGGGTTAGGTTATGTGTCAATTAAGATGGAATCTCCATGAAAGTTTATTGTAAATGGTATTAGATCTTAGGATTCAGTATAGGGACCTTGGTTCTCCAATCCATCTCTTGTTATTTGGGGAAATTGGGTATGATTTAGTTGGGATTATCATTAGGACTTCGGTGGTTGGTCATGAGTGGGTTCTTAGTCACCACCCTTCATAATGGCACAAGAGTTTCCACGGTTAGTGGGGTTTGAGTTCTAAATTTGGAATTTCACTTTATTTTTGGTGATGATGTGAAAATACTCATTTGTATTGTGTGAGTTACCTTAGGGTTGAGATTAAATTTTGTGATGGGAAAAAAATGTGTTCGATGGAATTATGTTAGTTCACGCGGTCAGATAAATAGGGCAGTGAACAAACACTCAACCTTAATTAAGTTATAGGGAATGTTAGATAAATGGACCATAACCTATATAACTACATGGATCAGTAAAGCATGGTTATGTATCCCATTTCACTAGATGTTTGGACTACCCTTTAGAAATTTAATGCACAAGTAGTTCAGTCCAGGTGGGTCTTATTATATGTTGATGATGTAAATTAGGTTTTACATGGATTTGTTTTGTTCCCCCATTTTCGTGTGATTTTTCAAACCATTTTTAGTAAAATGTGAATTTTTTTTATTGAAAGTTATTTTGGTTTGAAATGAATAATTTAATCTTGTCTACAAAATGGTTTTGAATTTTGTGAAAGATTTTTGGTTTGAGGGTTACGCCATTTTTGTTGTTTATAAAATGGAATTTTCTTTTCCCATTTTTTATTTATTTTTTTATATTGGTTGATTTGGTTATAGAATATGTAAAAAATTTTATTTATAAAAATCATTGGCTATACAATTGTATGATAATTTTAGATCCATTGGGTTGTGTTCCAAAAAATATTTTTTGTTTTCATTGATGATGATGATGCGGTTAATATTTAAAACAAAAAAATTAATTGTGGATGAATTTTTTGGAAAATGGTTTGGAGAATGGTATTTGAGCATTCGATTTGATTTGGTATTTTGTAAGGGAATTAGCGGTTTTTAAAATCGGGATAAAATGTTTTGGAACTCCATACTAAAATTTGAATTTTAAAAGAAATATTTTTTTTTCAAATGGTTTTGTGCTTCTAAAAACATTGGAGTTATTAGAAAATAGATTTTTTTTATTTGGGAATGTAGTGTTTTTTAAATAAACATGATTTTTGGAATATGGATTTTCTTGTTTTCTTGTGATTTGTGGGTTTTGTCCCATCCTGCAGGTTAGGACCATTTGATGTTATTTTAGAAACATGAAAAAGTGTGGTATATGTTTTTATTTGATTAAAGCATGCATCCACAAAAGGTATCAGGTTAAAGGGGAGTGTTTATCTTCAAGGGTAGTTATTTCCTTATTCATGGATCTTGCTAATTTTTAGATAAGAGAGTAAATTGTTGACCATATTTAGATGATTGAAGGTAATGTTTGTGAACCGTTCTAGTGAGGACCAATCACCTTATGTTTGTAGGTGTTGGTTAGTTTTGGGGATTAGTGCATGATTTTAGATCCTTGTATCATTGATTTAACATTCAATTGGTATGACCCTTTGGGTGTTCATTAGGTTTCACATAATTTGGTTTAGCTATTCTGAGATGTTCACTCCATAATGTTCATATTTCTAGGTATGGATTCCTGGGATATGTAGGGCTTGTGGTGAGAACCATGGATGGGTTTTGTCTCATTTTTTGGATATGGATTGACCTTGCGGTGTGTGCTTCATTTGACTAGGGATATCATGGAAATATTTTAGATTATGTACTAGTGTGTGTTTATTTTTATTTGGTTGAGTTTATCATGAGAGGGTAACCTGACTAAATGGTCATAATTCTCCCTTTCCTTTGGTATATGATCCTATTTTAGAGTCTATATAATTTCATAATTGAGGAATGTATTTTTTCACTACATTCTTTTGAACTTTTTGAGACATGGTAGTTTAAGGTAACCTAGAATCATGACATCTGGTTGTTTTATATGTAATGATTTTGGAATGTTTTTTTATTCGATCTTGTGATCATGAATGTTATTTTTCTTTGGGGTCCTCTAGGTATTCCTTAGGTCATGCATTATTTATGGAGATGAGATTATTTATGGATGTTCATGATTATGTTATTTTAAATTATTTTTATCTAAAACATTCACTTCTATTTCTATAGTTGTTTTAAAATGTATTAAATTAGTAGAATGCCTCCAATAGAAAATATCTCTTATAAAAATAAATACTAAGAAAAAAGTCACGTGGTCAACTATGTTAGCTCAACCCCCCAAACACTTAATATTTAAAGAGTTGTCCCCATTATTGGAGGTGAAAGTGGAAGGTTTGTAATGAAAAATAAGTTTTTCATAGAAAAATAAACAAGAAAAATACAAGAAACCCCCCTTGAAAAATTAAGCGTTGAATAGAAAATGAAAATGGTGTGGTTGTAAACCTCTTTTCAGTTATGAGAAAGGGGATGCGAGTCCACAATCATAAAATTCCATTACATTAAAGCGGTGAGGTCAACAAAGATAAACAATGATGCATACAAAGAAGAGGTGGTTAAAAAATTAGCCTATATGTTCATTAAAGGCATATAAAATAGACAACAAATAAACACAAGTGTAAATAAATACATATCCAACACAAGTTAAGTTCAAAATAGATAAAAATTGGGGAGTAGGAAGATCCTAAGACTCTAGGTTCACATCCACAGGTGTCTTCCATATGAGTTTCATTCTCATGAAGAGAGAGCTAATTAAGATGGTCAGTATTATCAATATATTGAATAGTTACCTATTATGGATAATGTGAAACAAATTTGGCAACTAGATACCCATTTAGAATGGGTTGGTCTTAAATAAGAGGAGTCTAATATGGGGTACTGGGTGCAGCCTACTCATATACTACCAGGGAACTCTACACTATAGTCATGGTCTGAGTTGGGGTTTATGTTGAGGAATACTCATTAAGTACCTTTATAATCTAAAAATATGTTCTGTTTTGGGTATTATGGTTAAAAAAAGGAGTTATCTTCACCTGTTTTGGTGGAATGTCCCTTCCTCAAGCTTTGGTAAGCCAGTAAATACTCATATTGGGCAGTCGGGTGATTAGACACTAAATGAGGCTAATATTAATTGTTAATATACATAATATTCATGTTCTTTAATATTCATAAACATAATTTTAGTGCATTTTACACTTTTAACATCATTTCACATTATGATTGTAATACCTTCTTAAAATGCACTATTATGTGGTATATTTTTGAACATCATTCGAAGTACCCAATGATTCATCTGATTTTAAGGAATCTAATTATAGATATTTTAATTTGATATTTTTTTAAATTTATCTAAACTTCAATATGAAAAGGTTTTATTCAGGTATCAATGGAGAATTTATGGAAGAAGATGGAGATATTTTGTGATGAAAGGAAACAATTTTGGAGAAGTCAGATTGGACACCATCCCACTGATGAGACTGTGGGGCCAAACATACAGGCCCAATGAATCCCAAATTTCTTGGGATTCTATAAGACATGTAGAGGAACAAATAACTCTGCATTATCCAATGCTAATTCGGCCTCTATGATGTCCATTTAGGCGGCCCAAGTTAGAGATAAAATTTTGGGCCATATTCTGTGGCCCATAAAAACAGTCCACTAATCTAATCATATCGCCGAATACACAACTCCAAATGGGCCCAAATTTTACATAAGGGTAGGAGAAATCTGGGTATCAATTTTATTCTTCTATTACCCACTCTTATTCGGCCATATAGAAGGAATTACAAGTGCGTCTGTTCGGTGGAAGCAAGCTGGATGACACCTCGGGTCAAGGGTGGAAAAGTCTCGTCTCGCTTACTTTCCACCACCCTAGGCCTACCATACTCAAGTGGGATATTTTTTACTATTGTAGGATCTACCAAAGGCTCCAAAAATTCCTATTTAAGGCAGTTTTGGTGACTGAGTTTATCATCTTTGAGCTTTGCTTTCATCTTAATGTTATGCTGCCAATTTCTCTTTGTAACTTTCTTCCTTCACATGTAAGTTGTTTTAATTCATCCTAGTTTCTTAATAAAAGTTCTTCCTTTAATATTATTCTATTCTTCTACTTATCACATTGATACAAAGGGTTCAAGGTGTGAATTTATTCACACCATACTTTTTGATATTTATCACACAACGGAGGAGTGATCGATTTTTGTTGTTGTTTTTACTTCTTCAATTCCACCCTCGTAAGTCTACTCCCCGCTTCTGTTGAAGACATGTCATCAATGGAGGGATAACTATTTTATGGGTTGATCCAAGGGAGTATCAAGGGTCTGGATTGGATGTTATTTATCACTCCATTAATGGCTAATCACTTCTTTTAAATGAGATTTTTATTTGATGATTTTAAAACCTCTTCATCCTTATTGAATTTAAGATCACACATTTCAAGTGCTAATACAAACCTCTACCTTGGAGTGCTCAAAACTTTGATCCTTCAAGTGTATAGGTGATTATTATTAGGGTGTGTAGGAATTAAACTAGTAAGTGATGATTTCATTTGATCTTCTTAAATGAATCCATCTCAATTATAAGAAATTGAAATCATTAAAAAGGGAATTCATCCAATCCACCCCAAGCGATAACCTAGGATCAACTCATCACCTTAATTTCAATGAACTTAAATCAGTTTTTGATACTTTAAAACCATCGTAAATCAACCTAATTTGGCCACTTCATAGCCAAAAACAATCCATATAATGCACGTGTCTATAGGTTTCTTCTTAGGTCTCTGTGGATTCGACAACCCAAGCTAGACTACAGGGACCGTTCTACCTTCATCCCTTGGGTAAATTTGAGCGAGAATCAAATCTTTCCGCCATTGCTGGGGACCTAAGTAAGTTATATTAGACATTATAATCCTTTTTTTCATCCCTCTTCTCTTTTCTCACCCCCTCACTCCTATGGAAATCAATTTTGAACAAGTCCAAACATGGGAAACCTATCCCTACTTTGATCACCCAACCCCATTTGTGATGTACAATGAACATCCTAATTTCTACATGTGGGATCATAAAAAACCTAATGAACTAATTTTTTTTTACCCCTATGATCCACAAAACATTCCAACATATAATGAGTTTCAATCCCTACAAATCAAATCTGAACACCCTCCTGTGCAATTCCAACAACTTAATTATCCACCTAGAATAGACCATTCGGATCAACCCCTTATCCATACTAATCAACATCCATTACTTGAAAAATTGTGTCAAAAAATGGAGATAATGAATTTTGAGGTTTCATCATTGAGTTTAGAACTAAAAAGCATTAAAAATTGTGAGGAACCCATCCCTACACATATTGTCCCTTCCATAACCTTATGTGAAGTGTCTAGTTTCCCAAAAACCTCTCATGAATTTAGTGAAGATAAAACCTTTGGATTTTGGGAAGATGAAGAGGATCAAGGAATTTTTGATGGGTTTTTAAATCAAGAGGAAACTGATTTTTTGTATTCAAAAGAGGAGAATTTGACACCATGGATTGAGTCTCCTAAGTATAACTCCCTTGATGAATTTTCAAAAACACCAACTATTGAACCATTGAGAGAAATCACAAACATTGAGTCCATACACATTCCTAAAATTGATCTTTCCAATTTTGTGGTTTAATATTCTATTCAAAAGGAACCAAGTCTATTGAGTAATTTTGAAAATGAAATCGAGTTTTATTCAAAGTCCCAACCTATGTCTGAAAGTGTTAGCCTACATGAACTTGAACAAAAGGACTTTCCATCCACCCTCAAGTTTCCATTCATTGAGGATAGCAAAAAACTTCCAATTTTCAAAATTTATTATCTTGAAACCAATAAATAGGTAATGATTCTTAATCTATTTGTAAAGACTAAAAAAGTAATTGAATCCACCATTTCTGATATTCCTTGGATTTACCCGCTCATTTTATAACATTGGTTTTTACATGACAGAAATTATAAACAAAGAATCAATCTCAATCTAGTGAATATGGAGAAATATGTGGTCCTTAAAATGTTGAAAATTTGTATTGGGTAAGTTGTGGGATTCAAGTCAAGCTAATGACGTTAAACAAAGCGCTGCATGGGAGGCAACCCATGGTTTTCATGTTTTCAATCTTTTTGGAATCATTTTTTATTAATCATTTTGATAATTAAAAAATATATACTGTTTATCTGTTCTTCTATTATGAGTATGGATGAGTATGAAAGGGGAGCACCATATTCATCCGTGTCACGTGGTGTGATCCTTGAGTAATACCTTACCCAGAAATGTAAAACAAAGACAATGTATCGTCAGTTTATTTTATTTTATTTTAATGTGTTTGTAGGTTAAAATAAAAATATTAAAAATAAATAAAAATATAATAATAATAATAAAAAGGGACACATTGTGGGTCATGGGGAAAACAATATCACAGGCGGTGAAGCCATGGGAATTCGAACCCAGGATCGAAGGGAGACAGGGGCGCGCACTTACCACTGACCTACGACTTTTTGTGCTTCCTTATTCTATAATTTATATATATATACTTATATTTTAATTTCTTTATTATATATATATATATATTGTTTTTTTTGTTTTGTTTTTCCTTTTTCTACTAGGGAACTCTGCAGGTGACATGGATATCAAAGGATTAAAAGGGAGCAGCAAGAATTTCAACTTCAACCACAAGGTGACTTCATTCCATGATCCTCATTTTCAATTTTCTTTTTGAACTTTCATTCTCTACCTATACCCCCTTCTAAATTTTCTTTTCTTTAAACACTGAGGACAATGTTATTTTAAGTTGGGGTGGAAGATAAAATAAAAAATGATTTTGTGTTAAAAAAAATGAATGATTTTGAAAAAAATTTGTGTAAATGGAAGGGAAAATTCATTTAACTTTGAACATGGTAATACACATTGCACACTTTGAAACTGAATATCAAATAATTTATCATGACCTGATTCTTATTTTAATCCTTGTATAATTTCATGAGCATAGATTTTGGAAAGTGTGGCTGTCCAATGTGATATTTCATCGTTTATATTTTCATCCAAATAAAAAAAAGATCACAATGCACGTCCTTTGGATAGTGGTGTATTAGTTTGAGTTCATGGGGTCCCCCAAATAAATAGCATAGGTTTGGTGATCATTTTAGTTTAATACAAGTATTCAAAAAAAATTAATTAAAAAATAATAATAAATTTGCATGTAGAGCAATGAAATGACCTAATGCGTGGCTTTCGACACTTGGGGATTGTGACTCCATAGTTGTCTGGCCCAGAGTTAGTAATTTTATCTCTATTTTTGGTAATTTGAATTTGTTTTTGACTAAGTTAACTCGAGATGATGCCCGAGTATGTGGGCTTCACTTGGTTCCCTAAGGTCTTTGAGCCTGGGAGTCATCAGCAAAGTCTCGCTATAGGGGTTGACTCTTTTGAGTGCAACTTCAATTACCATGAACAAATTGCAAAAAACAAAAAACAAAAAACAAAAACAAAAACAAAAATTCAATAAAAAAAATTGAATACTCATCTTAATATTGAAATATGATTCCACCCAGCGCTTCCGTCATTTCCCCTTTGAATAAAGATGAACCCCCATGTCTATTGTGATGCACAACACATCCTCATACTTAATTGATATTGGATGAAATATGGCAATGAATTTGAACAAAGGAATGAAATTGGGATTGGGATCTACTTATGAAACTATCTTGTATTAAAATATTTTGATGGGTTTCATGATTTTTTGTTATAATTGTTTTTGGTGATCATTGTGTATTAAAATGTTTTTGGAAAAGGGAATTTGAATTTCATATTGTTGAGATATATTTTTCTTGGGACTAGAAAAACTCAAGTTGGGGGGTGTGATTAGCCACTAAATGAGGCTAATATTCATTGTTAATATACATCATATTCATGTTATTTATTATTAATAAACATAATTTTATTTCATTTTACACTTTGAACATCATTTCACATTATGATTGTAATACCTTCTTAAAATGCACTATTATGTGGTACATTTTTGAACATCATTCAAAGTACCCAATGATTCATCTGATTTTAAGTAATCTAATTATAAATATTTTAATTTGATATTTTTTTAAATTAACTTACACTTCAATATGAACATGTTCGATTCAGGGGTCAATGGAGAATTCATAGAAGAATATGGGGATATTTTGTGATGAAAGGAAACAATTTTGGAGAAGTCAGATTGGACACCAGCCCACCGATGAGACTTTGGGGCCCAACATACAAGCCCAATGAATCCCAACTTTAGTGGGATTATAGAATACATTTATAGGAACAAATAACTATTCAGGATCCAATGCTAATTCGGCCTTCATGGTGTCCATTTAGGCGGCCCAAGTTAGAGATAAAATTCTGGGCTAGATTCTGCGGCCCAGAAAAACAGTCCACTAATCTAATCATATCTCCAAATCCACACCTCCAAATGGGCCCAAATTTTACATTAGGGCAGGATAAGTCCGGAGATCCATTTTATTCTTCTATGGACTACTCTGATTCGGACATATAGAAGGACTTATAAGCACGTCTGTTCGGTGGAAGCAAGGTGGATGCCACCTCGGGTCAAGGGTGGAAAAGTCTCCTCTCCCTTACTTTCCACCACCCTAGGCCTACCATAATCAAGTGGGATTTTTTTTACTATTGGAGGCTCGAACCAAGGCTCCCAAAATTCATATTTAAGGTAGTGGTGGTGAATGAGTTTATCATCTTTGAGCTTTGTTTTCATCTTAATGTTATGTTTCCAATTTCTCTTTGTAACGTTCTTCCTTCACATGTAAGTTGTTTTAATTCATCCTAGTTTCTTAATAAAAGTTCTTCCTTTACTCTTATTATATTATTATACTTATCAAATTGATACCGTTTATTCAAGTTGTGAATTTATTCACACCATACTTTGTGATATTTATCATACAAAGGAGGAGTGATCAATTTTTGTTGTTGTTTTTACTTCTTCAATTCCACCCTTGTAAGTATACTTCCCACTTTCGTTGAAGACATGTCATAAATGGAGGGCTAACTCTTTTATGGGTTGATCCAAGGGAGTAGCAAGGGGCTTTATTGGATGTTATTTATCACTCCATTAATGGATAATCACTTCTTTTAAATGAGATTTTTATTTGATAATTTTAAAACCTCTTCATCTTTATTGAATTTAAGGTCACACATTTCAAGTGCTAATACGAACCTCTACCTTGGAGTGCTCAAAACTTGGATACTTAAAGTGTATAGGTGATTATTATTAGGGTGTGTAGGCATTAAAATAGTAAGTTATGATTTCGTTTGATCTTCTTAAATTAATCCATCTCAATTATAAGAAATTGAAATCATTAAAAAGGGAATTCATCCAATCCACCCCGAGCGATAACCTAGGATCAACTCATCACCTTAATTTGAATTAACATAAATCGGTTTTTGATCCTTTAAAACCATCTTAAATAAACCTAATTTGTCCACTTCATAGCCAAAAACAATCCATAGAATGCACGTGTCTATAGGTTTCTTCTTAGGTCTCTGTGGATTCGAAAACCCAAGCTAGACTACAAGGATCGTTCTACCTTCATCTCTTGGGTAAATTTGAGCAAGAATCCTCGGGCTACTGATATCAATAGGAATTTGAATATAGTGTTATATTTTTAGGCCACTGATTTCAGTCAGAATAGGGATAGGGGTTGATAAGTCAATAGAAGAGGAAGGATTCAAGGCTAGGGAGGTCTTAGGGAGATAAAATGGGTGGACTAGTGGCTTAGTGAACAACAACCCACAACTCTATAATAGAATATGATGTTGATCGATATGGAACTAGATAGAGGCATCCAAGTAGTGAAATAACACCTCCAAAGTGAGGGTGGGTGAATATGGTTAGGCCTAGGAAATAAATACCCCCTTTTTAGTCTCTTTCTGGGTGATCCTATATCCTGAAGTTTCTGGAGATAGATCCTCACTATCAATAACAGTGTACTCGAGTGCCCACTCAGACTATTTCTTAATAAATATAAATAGGCCCAACATAAGTATAAGATGAAAGTCAATAAAATATAATTGGAACAAGGATGATAGTGGGATTGAGGCCTCAAAGATAATGAGGTTATCTACCCGATGTGTAATAAAGTTTCCTCCCACCGGTGTAACATCCTTCCACTTACCTATTGGATTGGGAATGAGAAGAGGTGTTATTAACCTTAGGTGGAATCCCCATAACATGAAATTCTATAAATATTTTCAAGGGGAATACTAGATCATTGGGGGATTATTTTCCTAGAGATTAGAATAACCTACTGAATACAAAACAAATACAACCAGTTCTATATGATGTATTTAATGAAATACAATACAACCCAAACTAAATGTAATATGAGAGTAGAGGATGGAATAAAATAAAAGAAACTACACAGACATGAAAAAAATAAAGAACTCAATGACACTGATGTGTCATCAACATAGGCATCACCCCAAATAAGCACCAAGATCCAACTCTAAGTTCCAAGCCTACAACATTATGATCCATCACTAGAGAAGTACTACACCATGCCTTTATATAAATTGGCCACTTTATCAGTTATATAATTTTTAGGGATGGGGAGGTTAATTATAAATTATTGATACACTACTACATATTTAAGGATAAAAAGAGATGAATATTATAACTCCTTTTAATTAGGGGGCTAGTGCAGGCTGGGGGGGCTGTGGGGTGGTGCGGGGGGGGGGGGGGGGGTTAGGGGATGGTTTTGGGGGAGGGGACTGGTTTTGGGGGGAGGGGTTGGTTTGGGGGGGAGTCTAGTACAGGGGGAAGGGGGTGTGGGGGGGGGGGGTGCAGGGGGGTTAGGGGATGGTTGGGGGGGAGGGGGATATGTGGGGAGAGAGGATAGTATATATAGGGGAAGGGGTAGGGGTGGTGCAGGGGGGGGGGGGGGGTTAGGGGGCTGGTGCTGGGGTGGGGGGTATGGTGTAGGCTAGGGGGGTTGGGGGCTGGTGCATGCTAGGGGGATGGGGTGTGGTGTAGGGGGGAGGGGGGACTGGTTTTGGGGGGAGGGGACTGGTTTGGGGGGAGGATAGTATAGGGGAAGGGGTGGGGGTGGTGTGTGTGTGTGTGTGGGGGGGGGGGGGGGGGTTAGGGGGACTGGTGAAAGCTAGGGGGGTTGGGGGGTGGTGTAGGGGGGGAGTGTGCAGGTGGGGGGGGGGTGAAGGTTTTTTGGTAGTTGGGGTGGGTGGGGGGGGGGCAGTGTGAAGGGTGTGTGTGTGTGTGGGTGGGTGGGGGGGGGGTGGGGGGAGGGGGTGTCTAGGAGGTGGGGGCATTGGGGGTGTAGGTGTGTGGAGGGGCTGGTGCAGGTTAGGGGGGTTGGGGGATGGTGCAGACTAGGGGATAGGGGTGGTGTAAGGAGGGGGTGGCAGTGTGCAGGGGGTGTGGGGGTGTAGGGGGAGGGGGTGCCAAGGTGGGGGGGAGCAGGGTGCAGGTGGGGGGGGGGGGCAGTGTGTAGGGGGTAGTGGGGGTGAAGGGGGTAGGGGGTGCAGGGGAGGGGGGGTGTCTGGGGGGTGTCTAGGGGGAGGGGTGTCCATGATGGGGGGTGTCCAAGGTGGGGGGTTAAGGGGGATGGGGGTGCAGGGGGAGGGGGCTGGGAAGGGGCTGGGTGAAGGGGGATGCGGGGCAGTGTGCCGGGGGCAGAGAGGGAGGTAGAGGGAGGGGGATATCCAGGAGGGGGGGGGGGGGGTCGGGCGGGGGGGGGGGTGTGAATATATGCAGGTGAAGGAGCTCAAAAGAGACTTTGGATTCTAGTTTTTGGCTTCCTGATAGCTTTTACTTTTCAATCCTTTTTTGATTTTGATGAATTGTATTGGTATGCAAGATAGGGATGCATGCTATGTGGATAACCAGCAACAAAACATATCCACTGCAATTGATTTTCTTCCACGACTTGCAACCAGGATTAACGTGAATATAAATTTTAGGAGGTAATGGTTATTTTATACAATTTTTTTCAATACATTAGTAACCATTTTTTGTGTTTTTAATCAAATTGACTTGGCATACACCATGCTTGTAGAATTTATGATTTCAAGTTTACTCCTGGGTGTGAAATATTTGATCTTTTGGAAATTTTTCTGTATCATGGTTGGATAGTTGATCCCTAGGTATGCACTTCTGAATCCCGTACCTTTATATATTTTTAGAAAAAATATTTTATACATTCTCTCATTTAGCATTTCCTTTTTCCTTTTTCTTCTTACCTTTTATTAATATGCATGTTTTCACATATATGCATGCATGGGGGTGTCTAGGGGGGAGGGGGTGTCCAGGGGGGGGGGTGTCTGGGGGGTGTCTAGGGGGGGTCCTGGGGGGGGGGGGTTCTAGTGGGGGGTGTCTAGAGGGGGTGTCCAGTGGGGGGTGTCCAGGGGGGTGTTCGGGGGGGGGGGTGTCCAAGTGGGGGTGTCTATGGGGGGAGGGGTTGTCCGGGGGGGGGGGGGGGGGTCTCTAGTGGAGGGTGTCTAGTGGGGGTTGTCTAGAGGGGGGTGTCCAGTGGGGGTGTTATAGCATCCCACCTTTTTGTCACATAAACTTTCATTAAATTATACAAAACTGAGGATCTTTAAGGTTTAGTGTCTTGGAAACCAGGAAATTAATACATGAAACAAAAAAAAACATTCTTCTTAAACACTTTAAAGGCTTCTCCTTATGTTCATCCTAGGTTCATTACTGCATCTCATAACCTGGGGACATACATAAAAAGAAAGGGTGAGCAGAAGGCCCAGTAAGGGAAACAAGAAAAACATTTTACATGTAAACTTGAGATACTTCAATAAGGTCATGAAAAGAACTTTAAGGCATGAGAAAGAAATCATGAGATATATCATAATAAAAATAACATTTTTCATAACTTGAAGATGTGTCTACATCATTTAACATAGACAATCATGAACATATCACCAAGGTCCATCCCCAAGGTGTCATTTGAAAATTACCAAGGTTATTCACCAAGATATCGTGAAAATTGTAATCTCTAGTGGTTACATCATTACCCAATGCATTGGAGCACTATCAGGGCGCAACCTTAAATTTGCCTTTATTATAATGTGAGACACATATATCATCATAAATCATTTCATAAACAACCCGTATAGCATAAAAGAAATGGGTTTCATTTCATAATCATAACGTTTTAAAAACTGCTTTAAAGACATGATGTTTACGTCACTTTAAACCCACGGAAGGGGAGAGCGGGTCTCATGTATGTAAATCCCAGAATTTAAAATAAAACATTTTGGTATATATGTGAATACCCATTTTGAAGAAAGATCTTTGAGTATTCACTTAATAAAATAAAAGTACTTTAGAAAAAGAGAGAGACATTTTGAGACGGAAATTCTGCAGCATAACGGCTATGTTTCAGAGTTTTAGAAAACATTGAAAAGAGAGGGGACATGGGTTAAACACTCATAAATGACACATAAAACAGTAGAAGGACAGAATACAAAGTATTTGAGAACATGGTATTGAAATTTGAAAGATATACCAAATGAAATGAAGAACATGAAAGGAAGACAAAAATAAGATTTCTCTTATGAAAATTCGGCAGCCCAACGACGTCACTTAAACTTCAACAAAAATGAATTGACGAGATCAAATAGGGTCTCTCATCATATGAAACTAAAAGATTAGTATGATAGATATAGAGATAATACCCCAAAATAATACAAAAGGAACTTGAAATACTTGACATGAAAGTAGATCTTTGAAAAATGAGAAAGGAGAACGAATCCCTTAAAAATTCGGCAGCCTAACGGCGTCACTTAAACTTCAACAAAAAATGAATTGACAAGATAAAAATAGTGTATCTCATCATATGAACATAAGGGTTCAGTATGATAGATATAGATATCATAACCCAACATAATAAAAAGGAACTTGAAATACTTGACATGAAAATAGATCTTGAAAACGAGAAGGGTGAAAGAATCCCTTAAAAATTCGGCAGCCTAACGACGCCACTTAAAACTTCAAAATAATGAATTGAAGAGATCAAATGGGGTATCCCATCATATGATCATAAAAGATCAGTATTATAGATATAGAAATCATACCCCAACATAATAAAAAGGAACTTGAAAGACTTGACAAGAAAATAGAACTTGAAAATGAGAAGGATGAAAGAATCTGTTACAAAACTTTCGGCAACCTAACGACGCCACTTAAACTTTCATAAAATGAAATGATGAGATTAAGAGGGGGTCTATCATCATATGAACATAAAAATTACAGTATAATGAATATAAAAGAACATCTTCAAACATAAGAACATGGAGCATAAAAGGAATGACATAAAAGAGATTACTTGAAAAGAAAGAGAGAGGCCGGATCCCTTACCTTAAAACGTAACTCTTAAAACTCAAAGTTTGGGACCTTGAGGGATTGGGGGAACCTTGGGAGGACTCCTTGGGAGGTAATGAGACCAGAGCTTCGTTGGGGAAGAGTTGGGAGTCGAATGGATGAGAGGATGGATTGGTATTTATAGGGAAAGTGAGGGGACAAGGCATTAATGGCCAAAGGACACCTCATTAGTGGTTTTGAAAAAACAATGGACTTGCCTATGGTATTTGCCCATGGTATTGGCCAGTTGGGACACCTCATACCTTATCTTACTATTCATAAGTCGACCATATTGATTACATACTTAATACATCATTTAATGATGTCATTAAACACCCATAACTTAAAAACTGTATTTTCACTATTCAACGAAAATTAAACTTTCTCAGAAAAATCCCTAAATTTCACCTTAACCAAATATCGATGCTCTTATTTCAAAAATGAACTCCATTTTATAAAAATAATTTTCTAAATATTTTTAATTTAATATTTAAATAAATACACTATTCACAAAAATTAATTTTTTTCAGAAAAAACCCCAAAAATTACCTTAACATAATATCGATGCTTTGAGTTAAAAAATGAAATCCAGTTTATAAAAATAATTTTCTAAATATTTTTAATTAAAATTTTAATTAAAAAAAACTATTCACCCGAAAAAACTAATACTTGACTAATAATTTATGAAACCGTTATTTAACCATTTTATTGAATCACATTACTTAATCAAGGTGCCTAGATTATATTAATGCTTTATTTAAGTGAGATTACTAATCCATTTAGTCACATTACTAATCCTAAGCATAAAATCACTATTCGTAATTTACTATTCATCAAAAATCAAGTTGATCTTATTCGACTCTAAATTTCATACTGAACATATTTGTAGAAGACCATTTTTTGAAAATCATTACACATTTTTAATTATTTAAGGTTTACATAAACATTTTTTTAAAATATCATTTCTCTAAAATTTACCAAAAATATGCATACTATATTTATCCGGACATTTGAAAATTCATAAACTTCATCATAAGAAGAAATCAAAATTTTTATTTAAAACAAAGGATTACACAAGGCAGTTATGATCTCCTTACATAGCCCCTTATCACACCAGCATAGGACCTAAGTGTAAGGTGTTCTAAGGTGAGAGAATCCGAGGGAGGCTCGACCAACATCGCACGAGTAGTAATTTCTATCAGTTTGAACTTATTGCGAAGGCGATTCTGTTCTAGCTTCACACGATGAAGTTCGACTTGGGTTTGGTCCAGAGCAAAGCCCAGTGGTGCTACCTCCTTCCCAAGTTCTATTAGATGGGCTTCGATCGGTCCAAGACTACTGGGTGAGGCCATCGAATCTTCTTTCTATATTAATTAACCAAGATCAATTGTATTTAGAGAAAAAAGAAAAAGAAATGTTTAGTTTCCAGTTTTCATATTGACCAATGGTCTTATAACAGTCAAAACCCAACGGTCTCATTTTAATTATACTCATGTTATCAAATGAAACAGTTCTGTTGATTATGAAAAATAAAATAACACACAAAATTAGGAAACAAGATTTATTCAAAAATTTTGGGTCGTTACAATCTTCCCCCCTTAAGAAATTGCGTCCTCACAATTTTTAAAATTGGGTTTTGAAATTTCATTGAAAGTCCCACATCGGAAAAAGAGTCAGTAACACTATTACTTTAAAAGAAATAAAGGGAAGTACGAAGGTCACCCGAGTTAACCCATACTAGGATTCCATGGAGAAAAACATGGATATGGAAGAAAAAAACAAAGGGTCATGTTCCGGGGAAGAGTTATATAAAACATGATTTGGAGAAAGTTGACCACGAGAAAATCCCAAACTTATGATGTGTGTAAATGGTGTTTGATTACCTAGTAGGAAACGTAAACCAACAACATTTTTGTTTTACGTTTCTTTTCATAATTTTGAGGAATTCATTTACTACATAGAACAAAAACATAAGAAAATATACCTACCTTCAAGTAGAGTTTCATCACTTAATAAGTATCTACCAAAACTAATCTTTTCTCCAAACGATGAGCATTCAAAACTATTTGGTCTCATAAAAACACAAGAATCATATTCTAGAGAATCACATAATCCAAAAAATATTAACTATCTATTTCTTCTATCTTTAATCATTATCCCAAAAACAGAAAGGGTAAGGTAAAACAACTCTTAAAAAAGAAAGAATCCCATAGGAAAGGAAACTACTTTTAAATCTTCAAAGTTCCATGGTACTACACAAAGTTCACCATAGACCATTCTATAAATAACGGTCCTTAAAATTCCTCAAAATAAACCAAACTAAGATTGAAACCCAAATACAAGAAGTATTTGATAACATAGTCTTCCAAGGTAAACTTTATCATTAATCTCCAAACAACATCAACCACCCCTAAAATCTTATAACAAAAATAACTAACCTAAAAAAATTTACCCAAGATAGGTTAATCATTTCCATAAGTAACATATAATACCATAAGTTCACCTTAAATTCATCGATTCTTCAAAATATAAGTCAACCTTACTCCTCAATGAAAATATCGTAGTAATCTATTTACCTCGATCATATAGGGTCCCCAAAATAGTGAACGTATTCCAAAATAATAATCACCTTTTAATCCCCTAATCATCTCTGTCATATTAATACGTAAATCATCGCATTTCCTATCACATTGGTTGTTGGGACATGTTCTTCCATTTCCCACCATTAACTAAGAAGAGAAAGTATAATTAGGGGCTTAAATACTTAGCCAATAATCACGAAAAAGAACTTAAAGCATATAAGGATAACTTGTAGAAGAAAAGTATACCCTAACTTGTGATACCCTAGGTTTCAAACTAGGTTATCCATGATCATATATTCTGATGTGAACCTTTATTTTATTTTATCTTTGTTCCTTTAATAATGGTTCATACTAAGCTTATGAATTTACCAAATCATATCCCCCGGGAGTGTCATAACCAAGAGTGCAGTAAGGCCCGTTGTCATGTACTAGTTCCCGTTCGAGTCTAGCTCAAAGCGGTGTTTTCGGGTTTTACCCCTATGTACATCTGTGCCAGAGCCACCTCTACCTGCTCGTATCCAGATAGGGATGTATTTTCTTGGCAACCCCGTACTCAATACTCACCAAAATACCAGGAAGATTTCCTATATTTAAACTTTTCTATAGGGTTCTTCCTAAAGTTTTCATATCGTAATTTCCACAAATAACTAAACCATATTTTGATACCAACTATAACATCCCGCCTTTTTGTCACATAAAATTTCATTACATTATACAAAACTGATGATCTTTAAGGTTTAGTGTCTTGGAAACCAGGAACTTAATACATGAAAAAAAAACATTCTTCTTAAACACTTGAAATGATTCTCCTTATGTTCATCCTAGGTTCATTACTGCATCTCATAACCTGGGGACATACATCAAAAGAAAGGGTGAGCAGAAGGCCCAGTAAGGGAAACAAGAGAAACATTTTACATGTAAACTTGAGATACTTCAATAAGGTCATGAAAATAACTTTAAGGCATGAGAAATAAATCATGAGATATATCATAATAAAAATAACATTTTTCATAACTTGAAGATGTGGCTACATAATTTAACATAGACAATCATGAAAATATCACCAAGGTCCATCCCCAAGGTGTCATTTGAAAATTACCAAGGTTATTCACCAAGATATCGTGAAAATTGTAATCTCTAGTGGTTACATCATTACCCAATGCATTGGAGCGCTATCTGGGCGCACCCTTAAATTTGACTTTATTATCATGTGATCCACATATATCATCATAAATAATTTCATAAACAACCCATATAGAATAAAATAAATGGGTTTCATTTCATAATCATAACGTTTTAAAAACTGCTTTAAAGACATGATCTTTACGTCACTTTAAACCCACAGAAGGGGAGAGCGAGTCTCATGTATGTAAATTACAGAATTTAAAATAAAACATTTTGGTATATATGTGAATACCCATTTTGAAGAACGATCTTTGAGTATTCACTTAAAAAAATAAAATTACTTTAGAAAAAGAGAGAGACATTTTGAGACGGAAATTCTGCAACATAATGGCTATGTTTTGGGGTTTTAGAAAATATTGAAAATAGAGGGGACATGGGTCAAACACTCATAAATGACCCATAAAACAGTAGAGGGACAGAATATGAAGTATTTGAGAACATGTTAATTAAATTTGAAAGATATACCAAATGAAATGAAGAACATGAAAGGAAGAGAAAAATAAGATTTCTCTTATGAAAATTCGGCAGCCTAATGACGTCACTTAAACTTCAAAAAAATGAATTGACGAGATGAAATAGGGTCTATCATCATATGAACATAAAAGATCAGTATGATAGATATAGAGATAATACCCCAACATAATAAAAAAGGAACTTGAAATACTTGACATGAAAGTAGATCTTTGAAAAATGAGAAAGGCGAATGAATCCCTTAAAAATTCGGCAGCCTAACGGCGTCGCTTAAACTTCAACCAAAAATGAATTGACAAGATCAAAATAGGGTCTCATAATATGAACATAAGGGTTCAGTATGATAGATATAGAGATAATACCCCAACATAATAAAAAAAACTTGAAATACTTGACATGAAAATAGATCTTGAAAACGAGAAGGGTGAAAGAATCCCTTAAAAATTCGGCAGCCTAACGGCGCCACTTAAAACATCAAAATACTGAATTAAAGAGATAAAATGGGGTCTCTCATAATATGATCATAAAATATCAGTATAATATATATAGAGATCATACCCCAAAATAATAAAAAGGAACTTGAAATACTTGACAAGAAAATAGAACTTGAAAATGAGAAGGATGAAAGAATCCGTTACAAAACTTTCGGCAGCCTAACGACGCCACTTAAACTTTCATAAAATGAAATGATGAGAGTAAGAGGGGGTATCTCATCATATTAACATAAAAATGAAAGTATAATGAATATAAAAGAATATCCTCCAACATAAGAACATGGAGCATAAAAGGAATGACATAAAAGAGATTACTTGAAAAGAAAGAGAGATGCCAGATCCCTTACCTTAAAACGTAACTCTTAAAACTCAAAGGTTGGGACCTTGAGGGCTTGGGGGCACCTTGGGAGGACTCCTTGGGAGGTAATGAGACCAGATATTCGTTGGGGAAGAGTTTGGAGTCGAATGGATGAGAGGATGACTTGGTATTTATAGGGAAAGTGAGGGGACAAGGCATTAATGGCCAAGGGACACCTCATTAGTGGTTTTGGAAAAACCATGGGCTTGACCAATGTATTTGCCCATGGTATTGGCCACTTGGGACACCTCATACCTTATCTTACTATTCATAAGTCGAACATATTGATTACATACTTAATAAATCATTTAATGATGTCATTAAACACCCATAACTTAAAAACTGTATTTTCACTATTCATCGAAAATTAAACTTTCTCAGAAAAATCCCAAAATTTCACCATAACCAAATATCGATGCTCTGATTTCAAAAATGAACTCCATTTGATGAAAATAATTATCTAAATATTTTTAATTTAATTTTTAAATAAATACACTATTCACCGAAAATTCATTTTTTTCAGAAAAACCCCAAAAATTACCTTAACAAAATATCGATGCTCTGAGTTCAAAAATGAAATCCATTTTATAAAAATAATTTTCTAAATATTTTTAATTAAATTTTTAATTAAAAAGTAGTATTCACCCAAAAAAACTAATACTTGACTAAAAATTTATGAAACCGTTATTTAACCATTTTATTGAATCACATTACTTAATAAAGGTGCCTAGATTATATTAATGCTTTATTTAAGTGAGATTACTAATCAATTTAGTCACATTACTAATCCTAAGCATAAAATCACTATTCGCAATTTACTATTCATCAAAAATCAAGTTGATCTTATTAGACTCTAAATTTCATACTGAACATATTTGTAGAAGACCATTTGTTTAAAATCATTACACATTATTAATTATTTAAGGTTTACATTAAATTTTTTTAAAATATCCTTTCTCTAAAATTCACCAAAAATATGCATACGATATTTATCCGGACATTTGAAAATTCATAAACTTCATCATAAGAAGAAATCAAAATTTTTATTTAAAACAAAGGATTACACAAGGTAGTTACGGTCTCCTTACATAGCCCCTTATCACACCAGCATAGGACCTAAGTGTAAGGTGTTATAATGTGAGAGAATTCGAGGGAGGCTCGACCAACATCGTACGAGTTGTAATTTCTATCAGTTTGAACTTCTCGCGAAGGCGATTCCATTCTAGCTTCACACGATGAAGTTCGGCTTGGGTTTGGTCCAGAGCAAAGCCCAGTGGTGCTACCTCCTTCCCAAGTTCTATTAGATGGGCTTCGATCAGTCCAAGACTACTGGGTGAGGCCATCAAATCTTCTTTCTATATTCATTAACCAAGATCACTTGTATTTAGAGACAAAAGAAAAAGAAACGTTTAGTTTCCAGTTGTCATATTGACCAATGGTCATATAACAGTCAAAACCCAACGGTCTCATTTTAATTATACTCATGTTATCAAATGAAACAGTTCTGTTGAGTATGAAAAATAAAATAACACAAAAAATTAGGAAACAAGATTTATTCAAAATTTTGGGTCGTTACAGGTGTCTAGGGGGGGTGTTGAGGGGGGAGGGGGTGTCCAAGGGGTTTCCACATGGGGTTACCAAGGGGGGGGGGTGTCCAGAGGGGATGTGTATCCTCTCTATCTATAAACCCATCCTCTCCCACTTTATTAATTTCCATGGATCATGATTTCTCTTCTAATTTTCAATATCTTCTTAATTGCGTGATTACTTTATTTTTGAAATTATCTTGTTTTTCTCCCATCATATACAATAGTTTCCACCTGATTAACCATACTTTTATTCTTGAATTTTCATGTGATCAAACTCATTATAATAATCTCGAAGAATATGAAATTGAATATATCACTATCGAGTTGGCTTGGTTTTGCGTACGGTGAAAATGTTACGGTTTCTTCATTTTAATTACTTTCTTGTGATTTGTGATAAGCAATGTTCTAATTATAAGAAAAAAATTGAATTTGAACTCCGAAACGATGGAGGTTTCATAGGAAAATTGCTCTCCCTGGTTGCAGAATGCTTAATCGATTCAAATAGTAATGTCAAAGTAATTTCCCTATTTTTGGATTCCTGATGGATTTTCCTTTTCGATCATTTGTTGATTTTGATGAATTTTAATAGTATGTAGGATAGGGATGCATGCTATGTAGAGAACCAGCAAAAAAACATAGCCGATGCAATTGATTTTCTTCCATGACTTGCAACAAGGATTGACACGAACATAAAATTCAGGAGGTATTGGTTATGTTATACCATTTTTTGCAAGACATTAGTAACCATTTGTTGTGTTTTTAATCAAATTGACTTGGCATACACCATGCCTGCAGAATTGATGATTTCAAGTTTACTCCTGAGTGTGAAATATTCGATCTTCTAGACAGTACTTTGTATCATGGTTGGATAGTTGATCCCTAGATTTTCACTTTTGAACCCCGTACCTTTATATTTTTTTTAGAAAAAATATTTTATACATTCTCTCAGTTCATAGTTTTCCTTTTTCCGCTTTCTTTTTTCCTTTTATTAATATGCATGTTTGCACTTATATGTATGCATGGGGGTGTCGAGGAGGGGTGTATAGGTGGGTGGGGGGGGGGGGGGTCCAGAGTGTCCAGGGGGGGTCTAGTGGGGGGTGTCCAAGGGGAGGGGTGTCCAGGGGGTGTCCAGTGGGGTGTCCGGGGGGGGGGGTGTCTAGGGGGGAGGGTGTGTTCGGGGGGGGGGGGGGGGTGTCTAGGGGGGAGAGTGTGTTCGGGGGGGGGGGGGGGGGTCCAGTGGGGGTGTCGGGGGGGGGGGGGGGGGGTTCTAGGGGGGGAGGGGGTGCCCGGGTGGGGGGGTGTCCAGGTGGGATTTGTAGGGGGCTACGATAGGGGTGGGGGTGGGGCGTGCAAGGTGGCTGTCTAGGGGGTGGCCTACTATGGGGGGGGGGTGTAAGGGGGCTGTCCAGGGGGGTGTTAAAGGGGGGTAAGGGGGATGTCTAGGGGGGTCCGGGGGGGGGGGGGTCTAGGAGGGGGTGAAAGGGGGCATGGGTGTGTAGGGGGGTGTCCAGGAGGGAGGGGGTGTCCAGGAAGGAGGGGGTGTCTAGGAGGGGGGGGGTCGGGGGATAGGGGGTGCAAGGGGGCTGTCCAGGGGGGTGCAAGGGGGCTATCCATGGGGGCATGGGGAATGCGGGGGGGGGGGGGGTAAGGTGTAAGAACCCAGTTCTTATTCTTGAGATACGAGTTTCTTATTTTTTTTCCTTAATTGTTTTTGAGAAAACAAGGGAAATGTGGGAAAAATTCCAAATTTATGGGTACACGCCATGTACTTTTGTACACAAACCGTGTACTTTGGTTGTGTGGGATGAGAATACAGGACGTGTAGTCTTGTCGGTGATTGAAGGTGTAAAAACCAACTACACACTGTGTACTTAGTAATACATACCATGTAATCAGTCGGTAGATAAACAGTGAGGCGGTAGAAAGTATCCGCTATAGGAACAATTAAAAAGGATAGTACACACCGTGTACTTGAGATTACATGCCGTGTAGTCATATTTTTTCGTTAAAATAGGCAATAGTCCCCCCATTCAATAGAGGAGGCAGAGGAATCACCAGGAGTAGTGAGAGAGAAGGCCGAGACTTCAAGGATCTCTCGATCGCTCACCAAGACTCTGATTCTTCCACCGTCAGTCTCGTTTGAACCGCACAGGTAAGGTATTCCCTATTCTTGAATATTTCCTTCTAATTATTTTCCTACGAGAAGTTATTTAGGTTTTAATGGGTAATCGTTTATCTCATATCTACGTCGTTCTTGGTTATTTCAGGAGGCGCCTTTCACGTATATCAATTAGAGGAGATCGAGGTAGGTGGTATTGTATTTAATTCCAACTTTTGAGATGATTTTGTGTAACATTGGGACATGTTCCCATGTTTGGGGTGTTATAGGGATGATACTTTGACTGTTTAAATACCTAGAATTTCATAGGTAATCTAATGAGTAAGTGTAAACTACTGTTTGAGATCATTGCTTTGATCTAGGGACACTCTGAGGATGCGTTTCCATTTTTTAGCCATTTTTCCAAGATACCCATGGGTATTCCGTGATTATAGCATGTTTTGATTATTCTTGAGAGGAAACATATATATAAAAATTGCTTGCTTATGCATTGGGCTCGACCCGGTTACTTGATTTTCCAATGGAACATCTGAGGGTAGTGTTTTGTTTAGCCTGAGGGAAAGGTTTTGTTTAGCCTAAGGGAAAGGTTTTATTTAGCCCGAGGGAAAGGTTGTTTAGCCCGAGGGAAAGGTTTTGTTTAGACTATGGGAAACGTTTCTTATGCCTGAGGGAGAGATCTCTTATGCCTGAGGAAAATATTTGTATGCTTGAGGGCAATATTCGTTATGCCTGAGGGAAGTCACCTGAGAGTTTCATTTCTGTTTGCCTAAGGGTAAGGACTTACATGTATGAGGATAATGTTTACATTGAATATTCACTGTGGTGATTTCTTATATTGTAACTGCCAAGCTAAATCATAGGCTTGAAATTGTTATTATCTTTTACTTGTTGATAGACTGTTGTCGTTTTTGTTGTGGCACTGGGATAAGAGATTGTCGGTCGAGGCCGAGTCTCAAAGAACTTATAATTTAATTGTATTGAATTGTTAAATAACTATTAAAATGGAAATGTAACTGGTATGGATGGTTACTTTTGAGTACTTCCTAGTTTACTGCATTTTATTATTGCACACTGCTGTTGCATATTTTCACTGACAGTTGGGAATGGGCCTTTAGGTGGTTGCCTACTGGGATTTATTTCTGACACCCTGTTTGGGTCATGATTTTGGGCCCAAATAGATTATATTATTACATGTGTCGTTAAGGGAAAAAGTCCTTACATTGGTACATGATTATTGTAGAGGAGTAGGAGAGCATGGGATCGAGCTTAGGCTTGCGATGCTACTGTGTTCCTATTGCACTGCTTTGGTTTTGTTTTGCTCTACTAGTCCCTTGTGCTATATTGTATCAGATTACAGTGTATCCTATTTTGTCTGCTTTCTTAGAATTAGAGACATGTTGCATCATCATATACATGACTTTTGGTTATCTTTTACTTCAGTTCTGTTTTCCATTTCAGGTCTATATTGTTTACTGCCTCTACTTTTGTATGATTATATCTTTTTTCAACTACGCTACACTTTGAAAAATGAGGGCATAGTTTCCCCACTATCATTCATAGGCCCTCATTGCTAGTTGGCATCCTCTGGCATTTGGGGAAATGTGCTGAGGTCATGTGACCAACCGGGTTCGGGGCACCCGTTGTTTGGCACCCAGATCCGGGACGTTACAAAGTGGTATCAAATGGGTTTCTTTTCTTTGAATTATTATTTGGAGCCATAGCCAGGGATAGGATGGAATAGGTACTTGGTAATAAGCTGTGGTCGGGAGTAGCTAACCCGTGTACAGGGAAAATCCAATATACCTCGTTATTTATTTTCTAGTTTTTACAATTTTACATTTGATAGGATTTCACTGTTGGGTGATCCACATGATTTGCGTTGTTATTTGGATATTATTGAAGTTATATTTCTGTCGCAACCCAATGAGATGAGGGTATTCCATCTCATGAATCATTTAGAAAAATGTTAGAATCACATGTCATGCATAGTTTCCATGCCATGTAGGTGCATTAGAAGTTTCATGTTGTTATGATAGATGTTGTGCTAGAAATTGCATGCTGTTGTGACAGATGCCTTGATAAAATATCTCCTATTTGATAGGGTATTGTTTTGTGTAAGGTTTTGTTTAAATGAACATAAAACCTTGGTTATTGAGGTGTTATGGGCCCTCATGGACTGGAATTTGGTGGATCATTGCACTATTATGTTTGGTTATGACTTGAATAAGAATCCAAGATTTGATTCGTGGGGAGTATGAGCCCCCACGGATCGGAATTTGGCACTTTCAATGTCCGTTTCTGTGTTTTATGGGTTTCCAGAGTAGTTTCTGAGCTTACATTCCAGAAAAACCCAGAATACAAAACATTTAATGTTGAACACATGCCGTGTGTCCTTCTGTTCGAGAAGGAAAATTTTTTCTTGAGTACACACCGTGTGCTATTTTTACACGCCATGTAGTCTCTAACCGTGTCCCAGGCTGTGTGGGAAGAGACACAGGGTTGGGAAAACTTTGGTAGGACACGCCGTGTACCGGATGTACACGCCGTGTTGTATAACCGTGTAACTAGCCATGTAACTAACAAAACGAGTCAGTTGAGCCTTTTCTAATACACGCCGTGTCCACCTGGAACACGCCGTGTAGGGTAACTCGAGTGCCCGGACATGTAACAAACAACATAGGTTAGTAAACTCTTCCCAGTACACACCGTGTCCATTGGGAACACACCATGTAGTGTGATCCAAGTATCTGGCCATGTCACAAACAACAAGGGTCAGTGAAAGCTCTCAAGAACACACAATGTCTACCCTAAACACGCTGTGTAGTCTGGTTCTGAGAGAACTAAGTGGGTTAGTCGTGTAGAAGGACTCGGGTAGAGGACAACACGCCGTGTGTTTGGGGTGTTACATGATCTGGGTAGGCAGGGGTACACGCCCATGTATTGACCTTGTAGAGTCATGCCACCGAGATGACCGCGAGTTGTTCTCCAAGAGAGTAGCAGCGATTATACTCCAGAGACGGTAGGACATGGACTACCAATGGATCCTCCAGCAATGCCAGATGTGGTGATAGTTGTTATATCAGACACAGGCACAGATGCGCATTTCCATGAAGGCTTCATGTGGTTCATGCAGACCTTCCAGGGAGATCCTCCGATTTCCACATCTATGAAAGAGATGACACGTATATTCTAGCTGCAGCATCCGCCTACATTTTCAGAGGATGGTGGACCACTGGATACAGAATCATGGTTGGGTTCTATATAGATGATCTTTGATCATCTAGAGACGCCTCCTGGGAGAAGGGTCAAGCTCACTGCTTACATGCTGCGTGATTCCGCCAAGAGATAGTGGGATGTTATCAACCAGAATGAGCATCACCAAGACATAGCGTGGGAATATTTTCAGGTAGTATTCTATGACTTTTTCATTCCAGAGATGCTAAGGGAAGATCAAGCTCGAGAGTTCATGAATCTGCTGCAGGGCGCCATAACAGTGATGGACTATTCTACCCACTTCACCGAGCTACAACATTTTGCACCTATTCTGGTGGGTGATGAGTTGTTTAGGGCTAAATGCTTGGAGGATGGTCTCTGATATGACATCCAAGCACTTTTTAACGTTTTTCGGTTTCCTACACTGCATGCTATTGTGAACCAAGTATTGATTATTGATCGGAACCTGCGGGAAGCTAGTGGCACGGACCAGGGTGGTTCGGCACCGGTCTCTGGTACTATTTCTACCGGCAAGAGGAAGAGGAAGATGGATTTCTATCACGGTGTCATTACTAGCCATAATAATTCTTCAGGTGGCCAGATAACGTGCTACCAGTGTGGTAAAGATGGGCACAAGAGACCTCAGTGTCCATGTAACCCAGTGAAGTTCTAATCTTGCGGCAAAATGGGTCATCTTCAGCGTTTTTTTAAGGGTGTTTCCACTAGTGACTAGTGATAGGGGTTCTGTGCAGACTCCATGTGCAGGAACAAGGCTAGTAGCTTCTTACTATCCAGAGAATTAGAATACATCAAAATGTTTAGGCCAAGGTGGTGGTTGTGGATGTGGTAGCCAGACACCAGGATCTCAGAGACTGCAGGGCGGGTCAGCTTAGGGTAGCCGGGCTGTATCACATGGCCGTGACATTGGGCAGACATATGTAGTGCAACAAACCCAATAGGAGCAGGATCTCGGACCTTCCACAGTCAGAGGTACTGTTCTAGTTGCTTCTGTTTTATCTTTTGTACTTTTTGATACTGGTGCTACACATAGCTTTATATCTGTGCCCATTGTGAAGATCCTTGGGCTCTGTGTTTCTTCTTCTTCAGATATCATGACGCTAGACACTCCGTTGGGAATGAGAATGGTAGGTGTGCATTAGTGCAAGGAGTGACCCCTAGAGGTTGGTGGGTGTCACTTTCCATGGGACCTCTACGTCTTAGAGATGACATCATATGATATCATTCTCGGGATGGACTGGTTGGTACCCTTTCGAGCCTTTGTAGATTTATATCATCATAGGGTTAGTTTAACATCACCAGAGGGTGGAGAGTTCCTATACAAGGGTGATTGGGATGTCCAAGCAAGCCGAGATGGACCCGAGCATTGGGGGAGAGGTGGAGTGACAGCCCAGATTGCAAGTTTATATCTGGATGACCAGGGAACTTGTCAAAAGGATTTCCCTCCAGTGGTTAATCATTTCAGGGATGTTTTCCTGGATGAATTTTTAGTTCTACCTCCGGAGAGAGAGGTGGACTTCTCTATTGATCTTGTTCCAAAAGTGGCACCGGTGTCCATTCCTTCTTATAGGATGACTACTCCAGTGTTGCAGGAGCTCAAGAGGCAGTTAGAGGAGTTTCAAGCCAAGGGTTTTATCCGACCCAATATTTCTCCTTGGGTTTTTCCTATCCTTTTTGATAAGAAGGTAGATGGTACCCTCAGACTCTGCGTAGATTATCGGAAACTAAACCAGTTGATGGTTAAGAACCGATATCCCTTACTGAGGATTGATTATCCTTTTGATCAACTTTGAGGAGCACGAGTGTTATCAAAGATTTACTTGAGATCCGGATATAATCAGTTGCGCATTAGACCATTGGACATACCACTTATAACCTTTCAGAGTAGATATGGTCTATAAGAGTACTTGGTCATGACGTTCGGACTCACAAATGGGCTAGCAATTTTCATAGATCTGATGAATCGTGTGTTCCACCCTTATCTGGATTCTTTTGTGGTAGTCTTTGTGGACGATATCTTGGTTTAATCTCACACTCGACACAACCATGCCACCCATCTTGAGATCGTACTGAGTACACTAAGAGAGCATTAGTTATATGCAAATCTCTCAATGTTCCACTTTTGGATGGACCAGATTCATTTCCTGGGTCATGTTATCTCAGAGGAAGGAGTTGCGGTATACCTAGAGAGAGTGTGAGCGGTAGTTTCCTGGGAGAATCCTAAGAATGTGTTTGAAATACGTACTTTCTTGGGGCTGGATGGTTACTAAAGGCGCTTTATACATGACTTATCCCGCTTAGCAGCACCGTTGACAGGTTTGATTAAGAAGGGTATGAATTTCATTTAGACAGAAGCTTGTGAGACAGCCTTTCAGAAGATGAAGGGAAGGTTGACAAAAGCACCAGTTCTGATACTTATAGAGTAAGGGAAGAGCTATACAGTTTACTGTGATGCATCAGGAATTGGGCTGGGAGAAGTGTTGATGTAGGTCGATCGAGTAGTTGCGTACAAGTCTCGGTAATTGATTCCACACGAGAGGAATTACCCGATCCATGATCTCGAGTTGGATGAAATTGTTTATGCATTACGCTGTTGGAGACATTATCTCTTGGGTGAGAATTTTGTGGTGTTTATAGGCCAAAAAAGTCACAAATACATCTTTACCCAGCGGGACTTGAATTTGAGACAGCGAAGGTGGGTTGAATACCTTCAGTCCTTCGACTTTGAGCTTGCCTATACACCTGGTAAGGGTAATGCAGTAGCCTATGCATTGAGTAGGAGGACTCAGATACATGCAGTGAAGGAGGCCAGTAGTGAGTGGAAGCTTATGGATTTGTTCTTTGAGATGAATTTGGAGGTGCACGATAGTTAGGGGAAAACCCATCTTTCATCCTTAGCTGTGACTTCTACCCTCCTGGAAAGAGTGAGGATGAGACATCTATCAGATTCAGTAGGCCTAGTTCTACGGGAGTCGGTGGCAAGTGAGGACCCTCCTCCTGGTTGGACAATAGGTGATGACGGGGTACTGCGTATCCATGGACGAGTGTGGGTTCCAGGGGATATATGTGAGGAGTTGATGCGGGAATTTCATGCTTCATCTTGGGTAGTGCATCCTAGTGTTACCAAAATTTACAATGACTTGAAATGTTAGTATTGGTGGCTGGGTATGAAAAGAGAGGTAGCTGGTTTTGTTACGAGATGTTCCACCTGTAAATAGGTGAAGGCAGAGCATTAGAGGCCATCTGGACTATTATAATAGTTACCCATTTTGGAATAGAAATGGGAGGATGTTGCGATGGACTTCGTGACTGGGTTGCTGAGGTCACCTCAAGGCAATGACGTCGTATTTGTTGTCGTGGATAGAATTAGGAAGGTGGATCATTTTTTGCCAATCAAGGAGACCTTTAGTGTCAACGAGCTCAGGAAGTTGTATATTGAAGAGGTAATACGTCTTCATGGGGCCCCTCGTTCAATCATTTCAGATAGGGACGCCCATTTTACGTCTCTTTTCTAGCGGATTTTTCAGAGGGAACTAGGTACATAGGTGCTTCTGAGCACAACTTACCACCCTCAGACCGATGGATAGTCAGAACATACAATATACGTGCTAGAGGACATACTGTGTCCATGCGTCTTGGACTTTGGGGGCTCTTAGGAGAAGCACATACCCCTAGCCGAGTTTTCCTACAATAATAGTTTTCAGGAAACTATCAAGATGGAACATTATGAGGATTTATATGATAGGCCATGCTAACCACCCTTGTGGTAGTTGGAGGTAGGTGAGGTAGCTTTAATGGGACCACATATCATGCAGGAGACTTTAGAGCAGGTCCAGTTGATTCAGAAGCGGATGGCTACTGCACAGTCTTGTCAGAAATCTTATGCTGATCGTCATAGATGACCCTTGGAATTTGTGGCCGAGGATAAGGTTTTCTTGATTTTTTGACCGAGGTTGGGATATAGATAGATCAGGAGACAGGGTAAACGTTCACCAAGGTATGTAGGGTTGTTTGAGATTCTAGAGAGAGTCGGGCCGGTTGCCTATCGGTTGTAGTTACCACAGAGGTATTGGGCCATGCACGATGTCTTCCACATATCTCAGCTGTGCCGTTATCACTCAAAACCATCTCAATTTTTTCAGCTCAAGGAGTTTGAACTTCAGGTTGATTCATCCTTTGAATATCATTCGATTCGTATTGTTGATAGGAGCACAAAGGTTCTCCGAGGGTAGTCAGTTCCTCTTGTACGGGTGCTATGGCAGCATGGCTGAGTGCAGGATGAAACCTTGGAGCGGGAGACCGACGTACATGCTCAGTGTCCAAATTTGTTCCTAGATTTATCTTTACCAACCTTGGAAGGGAAATTCAGGGATGAATTTATTTAAGGGGGGAAGTTTGTAAGAACCCGATTCTTATTCTTGAGGTACACGTTTCTTCTTTTCCCTTTCTTTAAGTGTTTTTGAGAAAACAAGGGAAATGTGGGAAAAATCCCAAATTTATGGGTACATGCTGTGTAATTTGGCTGTGTGGGATGAGAATATAGGGCATGTAGGCTTGTCGGCAATTGAAGGTGTAAAAACCAACTACACGCCATGTACTTAGTAATACACACCGTGTAATCAGTCGGCAGATAAACAGTGAGGCGGTAGAAAGTAGCCACCAGAGGAACAATTAAAAAGGATAGTACATGCCATGTACTTGAGAGTACACACTGTGTAGTCATATTTTTTTTTGTTAAAATAGGCATTAGCCCCCTCATTCAACAGATTAGGCAAAGGACTCACCAGGAGCAGTGGGAGAGGAGGCCGAGACTTGGAGGAGATCCTGATTGCTCACCGAGACTCCGATTTTTTCGCCATCAGTCTCGTTTGAATCGCGAAGGTAAGATATTCCCTCTTCTTGAATCTTTTATTCCAATTATTTCCCTAAGTTATGTTATTTAGTTTTGAATGAGTAATCATTTATCTCAGATCTAGGTCATTCTTGGTTGTTTCGGGAGGCGCCTTTCACGTATATCGATTAGAGGAGATCGAGGTAGGTGGTCTTGTGTTTAATTCCAACCGTCGAGTTGATTTTGTGTTCTATTGTTCCATGCTCCCATGTTTGGGGTGTCATAGGGATTAGAATTTTACTATTGAAATAACTAGAATTGCATAGGTAATCTAATGAGTAAGTATAAACTGCTGTTTGGAATCGTTGCTTTGATCTAGGGCCACCCCGAGGGTGTGTTTCTGTTGTTTAGATGTTTTTTCAGGATACTCGTGGGTATTCCGTGATTATAGAATGTTTTGATTTTTCTTGAGAGGAAATATATATATAAAAATTGCTTTTTTATGCGTTGGGCTCGACCCGATTACTTTCTTTTCCTATGGAACGCCTGAGGACAGTGTTTTGTTTAGACTGAGGGCAAGGTTTTGTTTAGTATGAGGGCAAGGTTTTATTTAGCCTGAGGGAAAGGTTGTTTAGCCTGAGGGAAAGGTTTTTTTATCCTGAGGGAAATGTTTCTTATTCCTGAGGGAGAGATCTCATATGCCTCAGGGAAATATTCATATACCTGAGGGTAATATTCGTTATGCCTGAGGGCAGTCACCTGAGGGTTTCATTTCTGTTTGACTGAGGGTAAGGAATTACATGTCTGAGGATAATGTTTACTTTGAATATTCACTGTGGTGATTTCTTATCTTGTAACTGCCAAGCTAAAGCACATGCTTGTCATTGTTATTATCTTTTACTTGTTGATAGTCTGTTGTAGTTTCTGCTGTGGCACTAGGATAAGATATTTTCAGTCGAGGCTAAGTCTTGGGGAACTCATAATTTAATTGTATTGAATTGTTAAATAACTATTAAAATGGCAATGTAACTGGTAGGGATGGTTACTTTTGAGTACTTCCGAAATTACTACATTTTATTATTGCACACTACTGTTGCACATTTTCACTAATAGTTGGGAACGTGCCTTTAGTTGGTTGCCTATTGGGATTTATTTCTCACACCCTGTTTGGGTCATGATTTTGGTCCCAAATAGATTATATTACTGTAGGCGTCTATAAGGGAAAGAGTCCTTACACAGGTACATGATTGTTTTAGAGGAGTAGGAGAGCATGGGACCGAGCTTAGGCTTGCGATGCTGCTACGTTCCTGTTGCACTGCTTTGGTTTTGTTTTTCTGTACTAGTCCCTTGTGCTGTGTTATATCAGATTGTAGTGTATCCTATTTTGGATGGTTTCTTATAATTATAGGCATGTTGCATCATCATATACATGATTGTTGGTTATCTTCCACTTCTGTTCCGTTGTCCATTTCAGGTTTATATTTTCTACTACTTTTGCTTTTGTATGATTATATCTTTTTTCCACTGCGGTACACTTTGACAAATGAGGGCATAGTTCCCCCACTATCTGTCATATGCCCTCGCTTCTAGTTGGCAACCTCTGGCGTTTGGGGAAATGTGCTTGAGGTCATGTGACCAACTGGGTTTAGGGCACCTGTTGTGTGGCATCTGGATCCAGGATGTTACAAAGTGGTATCAAAGGGGTTTATTTTCTTTGACTTACTATTTGGAGCCATAGCCAGGGATAGGATGGAATAGGTACTTGGTAATAGTAGCGTCCGGGAGTAGCTAACCCTTGTTCAGGGAAAATCCAATCTACCTCGTTATTTCTTTTCTGGTTTTTTCAATTTTATAGTTGATATGATTTCACTATTGGGTGATCCACATGATTTGCATTGTTATTTTGATATCATTGAAGTTCTATTTATTTCGCAAACCAATGAGATGAGGCATTCCATATAATGCATCATTTAGGCACATGTTATAATCACATTTCATGCATAGTTTCCATGCCATGTAGGTGCATTAGAAGTTGCATGTTGTTGTGATAGATGTTGTGCTAGAAATTTCATGCTGTTGTGATAGATGCCTTGATAAAATACCTACTGTTTGATAGGGTATTGTTTTGTGTAAGGTTTTGTTTAAATGAATGCCAAAATTTGGTTCTTGAGGTGTTATGGGCCCTAATAGACATGAATTTGGTGGATCAATGCACTGTTATGCTTGGTTATGACATGAATAAGATGCCAAGATTTGATTTTCTGGGAGTATGGCCCCCCATGGATTGGAATTTGGAACTTTTAATGTTTTTTTCTGTATTTTCTGGGCTTTCAGAGAAGTTTCTAAGATCACTGTCCAGAAAAACCCAGAATACACGACGTGTAATGTTGAATACATGATGTGTGTCCTTCTGTTCGGGAAGGAATAATTTTTCTTGAGTACAAGCTGTGTACTAGTTTTACATGCTGTGTAGTCTCTAACTATTTCCCAGGTTGTGTGGGCAGAGACACAGGGTTGGGAAAACTTTGGTAGGACACGCCATGTATCAGATGTACACGCCATGTTGTAGAACCATGTAACCGGCTGTGTAAATAAAAAAAACAAGTCAGTTGAGCCTTTTATAATACACACCGTGTCCACCTGGAACACACCGTGTAGGGTAACTCGAGTACCCGGCCGTGTAACGAACAACACAGGTCTGTAAACTCTTCCCAGTACACGCTGTGTCCATCAGGAACACACCGTGTAGTGTGAGCCGAGTATCCGGCTGTTTCACGAACAAAACGGGCCAGAGAAAGCTCTCAAGAACACGCTGTTTCTTCCCTAAACACACAATGTAGTCTAGTTATGAGAGAATAGTGTGGGTTATTCATGTAGAAGGAATTAGGTAGAGGAAGAGGATTCAAGTACATGCCATGTGTTAGGACAATACTCCGTGTGTTTGGGGTGTTACACGACCTGGGTAGGAAGGGGTAGACGCCCATGTGATGAATTAAATGAACATGCAATGTAGGGAATCATACATTCCATGTAGTCATGTTTTGTACAACTTGAGTGATTTCTTTCTTCTGTTCCCTTCTTACAATTCTAGTTTTTAGTCCTTGATAATCTTGATCTAAGGCATGCATTGACCTTGTAGAGTCATGCCGCTGCGACAACCGTGAGTTGTTCGCCAAGAGAGTGGTGATGATTATACTCCAGAGAAAGTAGGCCAGGGGCTACCGATGGATCCTCCAACAATTCTAGATGTGGAACCAGCCATTATATCAGATGCAGACGCGGATGCACAATTCCGTGAAGGATTCACGCAGTTCATGCAGACCTTCCAGAGAGCACTGCTGGTTGCCACATCTATGACAGAGCTGACACGTATATTCCAGTAGCAACATCCGCCTTCGTTTTCTGGGGATGGCGGACCACAGGTTGCAGAATCATGTCTGGGTTCTATGCAGATGATCCTTGAGCATCTGGAGACTCCTCCTGGGAGAAGGGTCAAGCTTGCTACTTACATGCTGCATGATTCCGCCAAGAGATGGTGGGATGTTATCACCTAGACTCAGCATCACCAAGACATGGCGTGGGAATATTTTCAGAGAGTCTTCTATGAATTTTTCTTTCCAAAGACGGTAAGGGAATATCGAGCTCGAGAGTTCATGAATCTACAACAGGGCGCCATGAAAGTGATGGACTATTCTGCCCACTTCACTGAGCTACAAAGTTTTGCACCTATTCTGGTGGTTGATGAGATGTTGAGGTCTAGACGCTTTAAGGATGTTCTCCTATATGAAATCCGAGCCTTGTTGAATGTTTTTATGTTTCCTAAAGTGCATGATATTGTGAACCAAGTGTTGATTACTCATCAAAACCTGTGGGAAGCTAGTGGCGTGGACCAGGGTGGTTCAGCACCGATCTATGGTACTATTTCTACTGACAAGAGGAAGAGGTAGATGGATTTCTCTCACAGTGGTAGTACTAGCCAGAATAATTCTTCAGGTGGATAGATAATGTGCTACTAGTGTGGTAAAGTGGAGCACAAGAGACCTCAGTGTCCACGTAACCCAATGGAGTGTCGAGCTTGCGGAAATATGGGTCATCTTTAGCGTTTTTGTAGGGCGTTTCCACCAGTGACTAGTGAGAGGGGTTCTATGTAGACTCCACATGCAGGAACAGGGCCAACAACTTCTGACCAGTCAGGGAATTGGAATACGTTAGGATGTTCAGGACAAGGTGGTGGCCGTGGCTGTGGTATCCAGACACCAGGATCTCAGAGACAGCAGGGCGGGTCAGCTCAGGGTAGCTAGGCTATGTCATAGGGCCACGACACTGGGCATACATATGTAGTGAAACAAACCCAATAAGAGTAGGATCCCAAACCTTCCACAATTAGAGGTACTGTTCTAGTTTCTTCTATTTTATCTTTTGTACTTTTCTATAATGGTTCTACACATAGCTTTATATCTGTTCCCATTGTGGAGAGCCTTGGGCTCTGTGTTTCTTCTTCTTCGAATATCATGATGCTATACACTCCATTAGGAATGAGAACAGCAGGTGTGAGTCAGTGCAATGAGTTCCCCCTAGTGGTTGGTGGGTTTCACTTTCAATGGGACCTCTATGTCTTAAAGATGACAACCTATGATTTCAATCTTGAGATGGACTGGTTGGTACCCTTTTGAGCCTTTTTAGATTTCTATCGTTGTAGGGTGAGTTTCATGTCACCAGATGGCGAAGAGTTCCTATACAAGGTAGAATGGGATGTCCAAGAAAGACAAGCTAGACCCAAGCATTGGGGGTGTGGTGGAGTGAAAACCCAGATTGCAAGTTTATATCTGGATGACCAGGGAACTTGTTATAAGGATTTCCCTCCAGTGGTTAATCATTTCAGAGATGTTTTCCTGGATGAATTTTCAGGTCTACCTCCGGAGCAAGAGGTGTACTTCTCTATTGAGCTTGTGCCTGGAGTGACACTGGTGTCCATTCCTCCTTATAGGATGGCTAAACCAGAGTTGCAGAAGATTAAGAGGAAGTTAGAGGAGTTGAAAGCTAAGGGTTTTATCCGACCCAGTATTTCTCTCTAGGGTTCTCCTGTCCTTTTTGCTATGAAGGCAGATGGTACCCTCAGACTCTGTGTGGATTATCGGAAATTGAACCAGTTGATGGTTAATAACCGATATCCCTTACCGAGGATGATATTTTTGATCAACTTCTAGGAGCATGAGTGTTCTTGAAGATTGACTTGAGGTCTTGATATCATCAGTTGTGCATTAGACCATCAGACATACCACTTACAGCCTTTCAGAGCAGATATAGTCTATATGAGTACTTGGTTATACTGTTCGGACTCACAAACGTGCTAGTAGTTTTCATGTCTCTGATGAATTGTGTGTTCCACCCTTATTTGGATTCTTTTGTGGTAGTCTTTGTGGATGATATCTTGGTGTACTCTCACAATTTACATGACCATGCCACCCATCTTGATATCGTACTAAGTACACTGATAGAGCATCAGTTATATGGTAATCTCTCAAAGTTCCACTTTTTGATGGACTAGATTCATTTCCTAGGTCATGTTATCTTAGAGGTAGGAGTTTCGGTAGACCCAGAGAAAGTGAGAGTGGTATTTTCCTAGGAGCATCCTAAGAACGTGTTTGAAATACAGAGTTTCTTGGGTCTAGCTAGTTACTAAAGGCGCTTTATACAGGACTTCTCCCTATTATAAGCACCGTTGATGGGTTTGACTAAGAAGGGTATGAAGTTCATTTGGACAGAATCTTGCGAGACAACCTTTGAGAAGATGGAGGGAAGGTTGAAAACAACACCAGTATAGATACTTCTAGAGAAAGGGAAGATTTATACAGTTTACTGTGATGCATCAGGAATTGGTCTGGGAGCAGTGTTGATGCAGGGCAATTGAGTATTTGCGTACAGGTCTTGGCAATTGAGGCCACATGAGAGGAATTACCCGACACATGATCTCGAGTTGGCTGCATTTGTTCATGCGTTACGCTATTTGAGACATTATCTCCTGGGTGATCATTTTTTGGTGTTTACAGACCACAAAAGTCTCAAATACATCTTTACCCAGTGGGACTTGAATTTGAGACAACGAAGGTGGGTTGAATACCTTCAGTCCTTTGACTTTGAGATTTCTTATACACTTGGTAAGGGTAACGCAGTAGCCGATGCACTGAGTAGGAGGACTCAGATACAGGCAGTGTAGGAGGCCAGTGGTGAGTAGCAGCTTATGAATTTTTTCTCTGAGATGCATTTGGTGGTGAATGATAATCAAGGGAGAACCTATCTTTCATCCTTAGCTGTGACTTCTACCATCCTGGATAGAGTGAAGATGATACAAATATAAGATTCAGAAGGCCTAGTTCTACGGGAGTCAGTGTCAAGTGAGTACTCTCCTCCTGGTTGGACAATAGGCGATGACGAGGTACTATGCATCCATGGACGAGTGTGGGTTCCAAGGGATATACGTGAGGAGTTGATGCAGTGATTTCATGCTTCAGCTTGGGTAGTGCATCCTGGTGTTACCAAAATGTACCGTGACTTGAGACATCAGTATTGGTGTCTGGGTATGAAAAGAGAGGTAGTTGGTTTTCTTACAAGATGTTCCACCAGTCAGCAGGTGAAGGTGGAGCATCAGAGGCTATCCAGACTATTACAACAGTTACCCATTTCGGAGTAGAAATGGGAGGATGTCGTGATGGACTTTGTGACTGGGTTTTCGAGGTCACCTGAAGGTAATTATTCCGTATGGGTTGTCATGGATAGACTTACAAAGGTGGCTCACTTTTTGCCGATCAAAGAGACCTTCATAGTCAACTAGCTTAGAAATTTGTATATCTAAGAGGTATTACATCTTCATGGGGTCCCTCATTCTATCATTTCGGATAGGGACACCCATTTTATGTCTCGTTTATGGTAGAGTTTTCCGAGGGCATTGGGTACACAGGTGCTTTTAAGCACAAATTACCACCCTCAGACGGATGTCCAGTCAGATCATACAATACAAGTGCTAGAGGAAATGATGCGTGCATTCATCCTAGACTTTGGGGGCTCCTGGGAGAAGCACATACCCCTAGTCAAGTTTTCCTACAATAATAGTTTTTAGGAAACTATTGAGACGGCACCTTATGAGGATTTATATGGTAGTCCATGCCAATCACCCTTATGTGGGTTGGAGGTAGGTGAGGTAGCTTTACTGGGACCATGTCTCGTATAGGAGACTTTAGAGCAGGTCTATTTTATTCAGAAGAAGATGGCTACTGCACAGTCTTGTCAAAAATCTTATGCTGATCGTCGCAGGAGACCCTCGGAGTTTGTGGTCGGGGATTAGGTTTTCTTGTGTATTTCACAGATATTGGGAAACAGGAAGATCAGGAGATAGGGTAAACATTAACTGAGGTATGTAGGGTCGTTTGAGATTCTGGAGAGAGTCAGTCCGGTTGCCTATTGGTTGCAGTTATCATAGAGGTACCGAGCCATGCACAACGTCTTCCACGTATCTCAGCTGCACCGTTATCACTCAGAACCATCTCACATTTTTCATCCTGAGGAGGTTGAACTTCAGGTTGATGCATCCTTTGAGGATCATCCGATTCGTATTGTTGATAGGAGCACGAAGGTTATCCAAGGGCGGTCAGTTCCTCTCATACAGATGCTATGGAAGCATGACCGAGTGCAGGACGAAACCTGGGAGCGGGAGACTGACGTACATGCTCAGTGGCCAGATTTGTTCCCATCTTTATCTTCACCACTCTTGGAAGGGAAATTCGAGGATGAATTTATTTATGGGGGGAAGTTTGTAAGAACCCGGTTCTTATTCTTGAGGTATGGGTTTCTTCTATTCCTTTTCCTTAAGTGTTTTTGAGAAAACAAGGTAAATGTGGGAAAAATACCAAATTTATGGGTACATGCCATGTACTTTTGTACACAGGCCATTTACTTTGGCCGTGTGGGATGATAATACAGGGCGTTTAGTCTTGTATGTGATTGAAGGTGTGAAAACCAAATACACACCGTGTACTTAGTAATACATGCCGTGTAATTAGTCGACAGATGAATAGTGAGGCGGTAGAAAGTAGCCGCTAGAGGAATAGTTAAAAAGGACAGTACATGCCGTGTACTTGAGAGTACATGCCGTGTAGTCATGTTTGTTTTATTAAAATAGGCAGTATCCCCCTCATTCAACATAGGAGGCAGAGGAATCACCAAGAGCAGCGAGAGAGGAGGCCGAGACTTGGAGGAGCTCCCGATCACTCACCGAGACTCCGATTCTTCCGCCGTCGGTCTTGTATGAACCACGTGGGTAAGGTCTTACCTTTTCTTGAATCTTTCCTTCCAATTATTTCCCTAATGGAAGTTATTTAGGTTTTAATGGGTAATATTTTATCTCAGATATACATCATTCTTAGTTGTTTCAGGAGGTGCCTTTCACGTATATCGATTAGAGGAGATCGAGGTAGGTGGTATTGTGTTTAAATTCAACTGTCGAGTTGATTTTGTGTACTGTTGTGCCACACGCCCATGTTCAGGGTGTCGTAGGGATGAGACTTTTACTATTGAAATACCTATAATTTCATATTTAATCTAATGAGTAAATATAAACTGCTGTTTGAGATCGTTGCTTTGATCTAGGGCCACCCCGAGGGTGCGTTTCCCTTGTTTAGTCATTTAGCCAGGATACCTATGGGTATTCTGTGATTATAGCATGTTTTGAGTTTTCTTGAGAGGAAACATATATATAAAAATTTCTTGCTCATGCGTTGGGCTCGGCCCAGTTACTTGCTTTTCCTATAGAACACCCGAGGGCAGTGTTTTGTTTAGCTTGAGGGCAAGTTTTTGTTTAGCCTGAGGGAAAGGTTTTATTTAGCATGAGGGAAAGGTTTTTTATCATGAGGGAAAGGTTTTATTTAGCCGGAGGGCAACGTTTCTTATTCCTGGGGGTGAGATATCTTATGCCTGAGGGAAATATTCCTATGCCTGAGGGAAATATTCGTTATGCCTGAGGGCAGTCACCTGAGGGTTTCATTTCTATTTTCCTGAGGGTAAGAAATTACATATATGAGGACAATGTTTACTTTTAATATTCACTATGGTGATTTCTTATGTTGTAAGTGCCAAGCTAAAGCACAGGCTTGACATTGTTATTATCTTTTACTTGTTGATAGCCTGTTGTAGTTTCTGCTGTGGCACTGGGATAGAATATTGTCGGTTGAGGCCAAGTCTCGGAGAACTCATAATTTAATTGTATTGAATTATTAAATAACTATTAAAATGGAAATGTAACTAGTAGGGATAGTTATTTTTGAGTACTTACTAGTTTACTGCATTTTCTTATTGCACACTGCTGTTGCACATTTTCACTGACAGTTGGGCATGGTTCTTTAAGTGGTTGCCTACTGGGATTTATTTCTCACACCCTATTTGGGTCTCGCTTTTGGGCCCAAATAGAATATATTTCTATAGGTGTCGATAATGGAAAGAGTCCTTACACATGTACATGATTGTTACAGAGGAGTAGGAGAGCATGGGACCGAGCATAGGCTTGAGATGCTGCTGCATTCTGTTGCACTGCTTTTGTTTTGTTTTGCTGTACTAGTCCCTTGTGTTGTATTGTATCAGATTGCAGTGTATTCTATTTTGGTTGTTTTATTAGAATTAGAGACATTTTGCATCATCATATACATGACTGTTGGTTATCTTTTACTTTAGTTCTGCTGTCCATTTCAGGTCTATATTGTTTACTGCTTCCACTATTGTATGATTATATCTTTTTTCCGCTGCGCTACACTTTGAAAAATGAGGGAATAGTTTCCCCACTATCAATCCTAGGCCCTCCCTGCTAGTCGGCAGCCTCTGGAGTTTGGGGAAATGCATTTGAGGTCATATGACCAACCGGGTTCAGGGCACTCGTTGTGTGGCACCCGGATCTGGGACGTTACATAAGGGGGCTGTGCAGGGGGGTCAGGGGCATGGGGGTGTTCAAGGGGGTGCAAGGGGCTGTCTAGGGGGGGGGGGGGGTGCAAGGGGGTTTTCTAGGGGGGTCATGGGGGTTTGGGAGGGGGTGTTCAAGGGGGATGTCCAGGGGGTGCAAGGGGGCTGTCCAGGGGGGGTTATGGGGGTACATGGGGGGTGTCAAGGGGGTACAAGGGGGATGTCCAGGGGGGGGTGCAAGGGGGCTGTCCAAGGGGGCATGAGGGTGCAAAGGGCTGTCTAGGGGGGGGGGGGTGAAAGGGGGCTGTCCAGGGGTGTAAAGGGGCTGTCCAAGGGGGGCATGGGGGTGTGTTCAAGGGGGTGCAAGGGGGCTCTATCCCGGGAGGTGCAAGGGGGTGCAAGGGGGGCATGGGGGTGCATGGGGGGGGGGGGTGTTCAAGGGGGTGAAAGGGGGATGTACATGGGGTGCAAGGGGGATATCTAGGGGGGCATGGGGGTGTTCAAGGGGGGCTATTCAGTGGGTACAAGGGGGCTGTCTTGGGTGGGGGGGCATGGGTGTGTGTGTGGGGGGGGGGGGTCAATGGGGGTGGAAGGGGGATGTCCAGGGGGCATGGGGGTGTGGGGGGGGGGGGGGGTGGGGGGGGGGGGGGTGTTCAAGGGGGATGTCTAGTGGGTGAAAGGGGGCTATCTAGGGGGCATAGGGGTGCATGTGGGTGTTCAAGGGGGTGAGGGGGGGGGGGTGTTCAAGGGGGTGAAAGGGGGATGTCCAGGGGGTGCAAGGGGGATGTCTATGGGGGGAATGGGGGTGTAGGGGTGTTTAAAGGGGGCTATCCAGGGGGTATAAGGGGGCTGTCTTGGGGGGGCATGGGGTGGGGGGGGGTCGAGGGGGTACAAGGGGGCTATCCAGGGGGCACAGGGGTATTGGGGGAAGGGTGAAAGGAGTTTTCTAGGGGTTGTCTAGGGGGGTGAGTGGGGGGGGGGGGGGGGTTGTTCAAGGGGGCTATCCTGGGGGTTGCAAAGGGGTCTGTTTAGGGGGAATGGGGGTGCATGGGGGTGTTCAAGGGGGTGTAAGGGGGCTATATAGGGTGGGTGTAAGGGGGATATCCAGGGGGCATGGGGGTGCAAGGGGGGGGGGGTGGTTCAAGGGGTGTAAGGGGGCTATCTAGGGGGTGAAAAGGGGCTGTCTAGGGGGGGCATGGGGGTGAGAGGGGGCTGTCCAGGGGGGGTGTAAGGGGGATATCTAGGGGGAATGGGGTTGCAAGGGGGTGTTCAAGGGGGCTGTACAGGGGGGGTGAAAGGGGGATGTCCAGTGGGGGTATGGGGGTGCATGGGGTGTGTCCAGGGGGGGAATGGGGGTGCAAGGGGGCTGTCCAAAGGGGGTCATGGGGGTTCCGGGGGGGGGGGTGTCTAGGGGGGGGCATGGGTGTGCTAGGGGTGTTCAATGGGGGGGGGGGGGTTGTGGGGGTGTTTTTTATTAAATGGGAAGCCCTAGATCCACAGTTTTAAACTGTGGATGTTGGCCTATTTCCATGGTTTAAAACCGTGGTTAAGCTATATAGCCACAGTTTTGAACCGTGGAAGTACTCCCTATGTGGCTTAATGTTCTTCGATGGTTTCAAATCATGGATAAAGTTCTATAGCCATGGTTTGAAACTATGGCAATATGTATTTCCCTATAGCCATGCCAATTCTATCCACGATACATTGAACCGTGGCTATAACCTTTAACCATAGTTTTTGGGTTTATAGCCATGGTTTCAAATCGTGGCTATAGCCGAAATTTCAAATAGTTTGTGGTGGGTATTTATGTGAGATGATACATGGATGGTACAAGCATGGTACCAATAAGGCTTGATTTTTAAAACCAATCAGGTATGCGTAAATCCATTAGAATTTTACTTATCAAATATATCTTCTAAGATCATTTAATTGGACAATGGATTTCAAGATCAACTTTCATGGAAGGTGATTATACAACACAATAAGAAAGGGATAACGACACCATTGGAGTCCAATAATGGTTGTAAGTTCCATGAATCTATTTCAAGATTCAAGTAACAAAAAAGATCTTAGAGCATTCATTTGGCATGAATAATTTCTATGTGTCTACTAGAGGTTAGTGGGAGTGTTATAGTATTCTAAGAGAAATATGTTCTGTAATATATGGAAGAAAGATATTGGACTTAGATCTAGTTAAAACTAGAATAAATGCAATTCTCCAGTGTTTGACTTAATGTAGAACCCTATGTTCTAGGTAATAGGATCTACCAAGGTAGACCTAATGGTTTCTTGGACCTAGTCAATCTTACATATAGTGACATAGTATTAAAAAATACAAGTTTGAACAATTCAAGTTAAGAAATGTTTCCAATGTCACATGGAATAATCTCTCTAGTTTGACATGTTCCTAACATGGGAGGAGATTAATGTTGTGAGTTGAGTTCCATGAGATTTAGAAATGGATCAATCATGTATGAAATTATATGTACAATAATTGATATTTCCATGATATACATTATAGTATGAAAATATCAATTATATCCAAGAGTACAATGAGTAAAGCAATCAGAACTATCTGAATGTTCTTCAGCAAGTAAAAAAGGTATTCTCCTAGTAAGTGGAGAAGGGATACTAGTTACGGTGGGACAAAAACTAGTTTTAATTATATCAACATGATATTATATTTAAATTAGGTTAAGTTAATGAGCAAGATAGGCTCATAAAATCCAGTGGTAGTCATATCTACAAAACATACTACATTGCAGCTTCTAAAGCAGTCAAGAAGTAGTTAAATGCAGTGATTTGGTCAAGTTCTTAGAATCAAACCTTGTAATTAAAGTCTAAACTTAATATAAATTATGATATTATTAATATCCAATATTTAATGATGTGATAGTATAAAAAGAGATATACTTTGAGATTCTATCTCATCAGATGTTTTACTCAAGGAGATGAGGCCGCAAATAGAAGAATACAAACACAGTGGAAATGTGGCAGACCTAGTAGCTAAAGTCACTACTCTACAAAAACATGATCTTCATCATGATAGTTTCTATCAAGTATGGTTATCATGTTGTCTCTAGTGAAAGTGGTAGTGTTGAAATAGTGGATTCCCTAGAGCCAACAATTCAATACTTTTGATTACCACATTGTGTATATAGGTTTGATATACATGAAGTTTTCTTACCATTATAGTTTAGATATTTCTGCATCCTCAATTTAATGGTAATGTCTACAGATTAATTATTGTATCAAATAGTTATAGTAGATCCCATGTTATAATGAGAACCTCCAGATACCATGATATTAATCTAAAATATGTCTTATGGTTTATATAAATCTTACTAACTAGACAATGTAGATGTTTGACTAGTAGGTGTTGGGGGATCATAAGAATTGAGAATTATTCTTGTGATGTTCACACTTAGTAATCTCTAGTAGCAATCACAAGCACATACCTTCTTATAGGAACACCACATGTTTTGGGTGTCATTGGTGTTTCATATCTATAGACATGTGTATTGGTCTCCTGACTTGAGATCATTACCATTATGATCCATTTGATTGCATACTTTGATGCAAGGGAAAATAATTTATATTTAAATCTTGGTGAGGTAGCTTGTGCTGGATGCATCATTGGTGGCATTACATTGGTTGAATGGTCAATAAAGGATTTTTCACTTCCATGTTAAGAGAGTTATATATCTCAGGACTAGTTAATTAGGACGGTGCTACCTTCATAAGTTTTTTTGAAAAAGATGACAAAAGGTAAATCAATCTGGTAAGTTCAATAAATAATAATGAAAGAAAAGGACGATGACAGAAGTATGCATCCTACTTTATGAGATATCAAAATACAAAGAGACTATACTATAAAGAACATGTCCATAGGTTGGTTGTTGTTTCTATGACAATCATTATCTCTTTAGGGGCCTTGATGGATTTATAGAATCTACTCTTGGTTTATGGATTTTAATCACTACTATCGAGATAAGGGTTCAGAGAGTCACACACAGTAGCATATTCATGAATCCTCCCTATTCAGTTGAATAAATATATTTGACATGGTGGGCCCCACTATAGGGTTCACGTGTTGTACAAATTATAGATCACCATACAAACAAATAAATTCATTATTATTCAACTTATGTGTAATTGGGATTGAACTTATTTATAATATTTAAAAGATGAGTAAATACAAGAAAATATTATTCCAACAAATATTATTTTAATATTCAAGGTTCGTTTAATATTAACCATGAATGGAGAGTCCAGTTTAATGGATTGATTTCATCAGGTAATATATTTGATATATATTACAAGTATGTGATAATATATTAATAAAATATAGGGTGTAGTATAGTTTTTCATTATTATTATTTAATGGATGTTAAATTTCCAGGGGCTCGGGAACCCTACCAGATGTTATACATCATCCCCTATAAATAGAGAGAGATGATCTATCATAAATGACTATCCATTCATTTAGAATGAGAGACCCTCACTCCTACCATTTTCTATAGAGAGAGTCTCTCCCTGTCAAGTGTTGATCCAAGTTCCACCTTCATGTATTGATGGCAGGGGATCGTGGTGATCATCAGGACATCAAAGATATCATCGTATCACCACACTAGCACTCGAAATTTAACAATCAGAACTCCCAGGTATTTTTGAAGCATGTGTGGATGATATAGAGGGATCATACTATGAATGATTCATGAAAAAATCATCGATGATGATTTACACTCGACCACCTTCATATCTGTAAAGGTATCTTTACAGTTTTGGGTTTTTTCTCTTTTATTTCACACGAGATCCTTGGAATATATTGGGGATCAGATCGTCAGTGGTGACATGTTTAGTCATCCCGACAATGTGAAATTTCAAAAATACATGGCCCACCAGCTTCTGGTGTGGGCTCCCATATGTACATAGCCGAGTACATCCAACATGAAACCCTCTTGGATAACTATGGAAAATGGGAGAAAAATCAATGAAGAGTAGTGAATCTCATACTTTGTGAAAACCATGTATCAATTAATTTAATTTACCTTCATTTTTTGATAGAATCCTCCTCAACTACATATATGGAAAGGAAATTCCTCAAGTAATTCATGAATTGGACACTGGTGCATTCAAAGACCACTAAACAACTTTGAAGCTCGCACATTCGATCTGAAGGCTAGGATACAATTGGACCATTATGGTTCATAACTTATTGTAATTAATAATGAATTTTCATGTGTGTCATATGAATTCAATATTTATACATAAATCCCAAGATATTCTCCATTCCACTCTATACTCATGGGCCTTTTCCAAATGTTGGTTTGATGTCATGGGCCTATACCAATTGGCGACCACATGAATATTAAGGTACATCCATGTAGATATCATATTTATTTCAAAGTAGGTTGAATATGTTCCACTAAAGGATGTTTATGTGAGATTTTAATCAAAATTTTGATCTCCCATATCATCCATAGGCTTCTTTTTTCACAAAAAAATCTCATGGAAAACTCAAACAACATCTGATAATATTGATCTAATAATGGGTTTTCCATGTATGGAATCATATTGGATCAAACATCTTGCTACCATGAATCAATGAATTTAAAAACTAAGGAATTTTACCCCCGCTAAAATCCAATAATAAACCATGGATCAGGACATTAAAAAATGGTCAGACAAGATCCCCATTGTATTTTGGTAAAATAATACTACAATTTGAAATTCCACCTAGATGTCCCCTTATTCCCTATTATATGAAACTGAGGGTGTGTTACCCATTTAGGTTTAACTAAGATCACTCATTAGATATTCCTATGACAAGTTAGTTCCAAACATGAGATTCCAAGATTGTATGGTCATATTGGAAGACATTGATGAGAATCTTCTCCATGCCCTATATAAACTCAAGGTTCATCAGAGTCGGGAGTCTAAGGCCTTTAAGAATAAATTTTTCCTTAGTTCATTACTCCATGTTTTTTTGGTGTTGGCATTGAGAACACAAATTAAACCTAGTGGAAAACTCCTAATGTTGAACCATAAGAGGGAATATCCTTTCTTCATCCATAAGTTCCACTATAACTATGCCAAAATCACTATTTAGTAGCAGTTTTAAAAATCTTTCCTAAATTTTCTTTTTTATAAGCTTTATTTCTAAACAGCTTCTTGTCGATGAATTTCGTTTATATTAAAGAAGCTATCATTTAGTAGCAATTTCAATAGATTCTAAATAATAATTTTAATTTTTTTATTGTTGAGTTTTCTCTGTGGTTTTTATTACTACAAAATCCACAAATATTAATAAAATTTATAAATTATAATAATAATAATTTCTTTTTAAAAATATGTATATATATGTTATAAATTATTTATAATTATTATAAATAATAAATAATAAATAATTTATATATATTTTATAAATTAAATTTTTAATATTAGTAATTGATGCATCATAATTAATATACGCATGTATATATATAATGTGGTGAAAATTACCTCTATATCTAATGTTATAATAGAAGTTGAAAATCAGACCTCAACATCAAATATAAATAACTATTGCTCCGGTTGTGCATTAATGCTCGATGACCTATCAAATAAAATATTATTAAAATAACCCCAATATAATTAATTACTAATTTATAATCCTTATTAGTAAAAAATTCATCACTATTCTAACATAAGTTAAAAATAAAAATTCACCATCCAATATCCATAACATTTAATTTGGGTGTCTGTTTGGACTCCACATGAGGTCAAATAGAAACTTGTGAATAGATTTCTTCCATGATGACTAGGAGGACCATTTTACTGATAACATTGAGGTAAAAATGTTTCTGAAAGGTAATTATAAATAATGTTTTAATTTTTAGAATTTTTTGACAGAAAATAGGTGACTGAAACGCACGGCCGATTGTCGCCTATCGACCGGTCAAAGTTCCGGTGCTCTGCTAATGTGTATAGCAGCACTCGGGTCGAATCCTCGGCGATGGTACTTCGTAATAGTCGATTGTTTTTAGTTGATTGTATTTTGATTGGGGGGGGGGGGTTTGTTTGCAGAGCTTAATTGAAATGTTTAATGAATGATGTTTAATTTAACAAGTTGATAAAGATTGGGGTGAGTTCATCATTAGGTTAGTTAAGCTTTTTATATCCTTGAGCTTTGCTTTATATTGAATTTAAATTAACACCCATGTCACAAGATGATGTTGATTAGAATTCTTAAGTGTTAAGGCTTTAAACCAAGCCTTAAATTAACTTAAGGTTATAATCTCAATCAGATCTTATTTATGGTGGTGTATTTATGGTTCCAATAATCCATGGAAACCACATGTTAAACAAAAGAAGTCATTAATCCATGACATGTTAAGTCCAACATACACAATGTTAATTCAAAGAATATTCATCGAGCAGAAGCTCTCAATCACTTAACATACCTAAATTATAACTCACCCCAATGAGAGATTTACTCAGAAATTTGGGTGATTAATAATCTGGTTAAAATTATTATTATTATAAATTAAGAATAGAAGGAAAAGAAAGGGATTAGAAAAGAGTGGTACGTTGACACACACACACACACGAACGATGATGATAATTAAAAACAGATTTTCGATTGAATGAGGAAGCAAAAGAAGGGAAGGGGATTCAACTGAATTTAAACTATTTTAGGAACATAAATATTAAACTACAGAAGGTGGATGAGAATAAGAGATATTGAAGAAGTAACTTGCATTAAAACAGAATTACAAAGAAAGAGAATTACAAGATTACAAAAATGAAGAACACAAAAGTAAGTGAAAAAAGAGAGAGGAGGAAAGGTCTCTCAAGTGAAAACTTGAGTATGGAAGGTCCTCCCAAGCCTTTTTCAAGGCTTTGGTCATGCCAATATGATATCCTCTCTTCTGAAATGCCAAACCCTCTCAAGGAGAGAAGGGGAGAGTATTTATAGCCCAAGGAGTGGACTGTTTGCTTTCCCAATCTGTCCCTCCACTTTCATCGCCAATTGAGCTATTCAGACAGCCGAATCTTCAAATAACTCCTTCTTAAAAGTTGTAGAAAATAATGTTGGATGACTACTCTCAAAATTTGGAGGCATTTGGACAAGTTTATCCAAAGTTAAGGCGGTTTTATTAAACAAAAGAAAACTGTCCATTTCTATCCAGTCTTTTTGAAGTCCATAATGTGAATGGGTTTTTTAATATGAAGATGCCTTCAAATACGAATGGTTGATTCAACAACGTCGGCCGCCTATATCTCCTATTTCCCACTGAAAAATATCAGCTCGATTGGATGCTTACAGCAGGAGATATGTCATGCATACTAAACTGATTTTAATTCTCGGTCAAAATGGTGGGATGGAATTCAAAGATTAATTTGGGCCCCTTGTACTTGGATTTGGGACTTGAAAGTTTTATCCAAGATGACATGTAGTTTCCCCCGAATTATTGTGGAGTGTTAAGGTTTTTGGACTTCTGGATTGAGCCCAGTAAATCAATCTTCATGAATAGTCCAGTTTCTTCACAGATTCTTTGGTCTTGTTTGCGAGGACCATATGACCCTTCAAATGGCAGAATTGGATCATGGTACCTTCTAATGAAATGTTTTATATTGAAAGGAGAATCCTACCAAACAAGAACCACACAATTTGGATCAGTATAGTGATAGTTATAATTAAAACATTAAACTGACTCAATTTGACTACTTCTAAAAATGCTGAAATATTATACTTAATATTAAAACATTAATATTTCACACAAATTATGCACATTTCATATAAAATAAGTAAAGGGGGAATATAATAAGTCATGAAAATATTAATAACATCAACTCCCCCACACTTAGATTTGCACGTGTCCTCATGTGCAACAAATATAAAAACACGGCAAAATCATTTTCACTCACCAACAAATATTAAAATTTTGTTTTCTCCAATCAGGGAAGGTTTAGACTATTTCACTCATCCATATTGAATTACATCACAAATTTGGTTCACAATAATGCATCAGAAACAATTCATTTTTTCATGTTCAAGGTTTGAATTATAAAATGTAGGCACTCAAAACTTACTCCTCTCAAGATGATAAAAATGTATTTTAGGAGGTTCACTCATTCACCAACAAAAAGTGAAAATCAAGAGTTTGTAAGAGCTCTCAGCTTCCATTCCCAAATCTAATGTGTACAAGAATAAATAGGTCTTTTAAGGGGTTTTTCAGTGGCTATGGGACGGTAGGTATATAATGTCCAAAGGAAAAGAGGGGTTAAAAACACCAACATGGAAAAATCAATGCACATTTGTTTTTTGAAATTTGATTTGAAAGGAAATAGAAACACATATTTACAAGGGCATGAATGTGTGATGAATGAAAAGTGAGGGAGATAGAAAATGGAATAGGGTGAGATGATGGAATATGTACAACATGGAAGACTTACAATAATGACACAATACAAGATGATTCAAGTGTTCTTTTTTTTGCTTTTTTTTCCGAAAGTTGTGCTTGAAACAAGTCTCACAGTCATCTCCCAACCCATGCTTGATCTCCACATGGAACTAATTTTAGTAGTTATAACATGATCAAAGGTTGATGATGAATGATTTTTGACCCACCCAAGACACAACCCATTCCTTTTTTTTCATTTTTTTTAATATAATTTTTTTTCATTTTTTTTGAACACTTTTCAATGAATTTTGTACAAATGAAAATTACACATATACACCCCAAAGCTCACAGAATTACAACCTCTCCCCCACACTTGAATGGATGCTTGCCCTCAAGCATATAATGACTCATTGGAAATCAATGAAAGTACGTCCAAAAATGAAGTCCATTCCCCCCACACTTAAATTTCAATAAATTGTACAATGAAAATCCATGAAGATGTTGGGTGGGACAAGGTATTAGGCTTGTAATGTGGCTATCAAAATAAAGGTTTTCATAGGCTCAAAGGGGCTTTCAAAAGTAGGATCAATGTAAGGGTAACGGGAGGCTATTTGGCTATTCTGATTCTCATGTGGCTTAGAAAATGCCTCGATCATATTAATGCACACAAAAGATGCAAATTCAGCTCGAAGGTCCACAAACTCAAGACTCACAATCAGTGGTGAAGACACACAATGAAAAAGATGGCCATAGATGACCTTGGCATGAAGGCTAATGTTATTCCTCACGGTAGGGGAAAATCATTTTCCAAATCAAAAATTGAGCATTCAAAATGTGTTGGTTGTTGACACAAAATTGTTTACCCAAGTTTGAGATACAAATTTAATATATTTGAGTTTAAAACAAGCCTTTTGACTCCCCAAAATGGTTGGACAGAATTTCAATATTGGATGATGAGTAATTATGACACCCTTTTTTTTTCAATTTTCATTTTTTTAATTAATTTTTTTAATTTTTTTTATTTTTAATGACACATCCACACAAAAGAGAAAATAGAAAAAAGGTTGTGGAAGAATGTTGTAAAAAAATGAGAGGGAGAGAGGAAGAAGAAGAAATAGAGAGTAGAAGAGAGGGAAGAGAGATTGAGGAGAGAGAGAGTTAAAGGGAAAGAGGTGCCCCCTGGTTTGGATTTGGTGGGTTGCCATCTCTATCTAGTGGTGGGTCGGCTAGAGAATTTGGGGATTCGGTGGAAGTCGAGGTGGTTCCAGGACAGTGGGAAGTTACCTGAAAAATAAAATTCATTATTCATCTAATGAAAATCTAAAAAGAAATTGAAATTTCATAAAAGTAAAAGAAAACATGGGTTGCCTCCCAAGAAGCGCTGCATTTATTTGTCTACAGTTGGACAATTGCAGTGGACTACCCATAGTCTGACGGTGGCCATCGTATTTTCTCAACTCCAGTGTGCTTCCAGAAAAACTTTTTCTTTGGGAGGCCTGGTGATTCATTGGATAATTTCTTCCCGTCCTTGTTGGTGTGATTGCAATTCAATGGGGATGGAAAGAGAATATGACTATCCTCCCTTTGGTCTTCAATGTGAGGAATGATTTTATCCACAAAGTGATGATTTTCTATTCTTGGAAATTCAGGAAGATGTCTCAATTCTGATGGTTCATTTATGTAAGGTTTGGATAACACAAAAGTAGAGTATGAGATCCCAATTGTTTTTGACTCATTTATTTCATCACTTACCGATGTAGAGTAATGGGGATCAGTGGAGTCATAAGACTGAATACAATTTTCAATATCCTTTATTTCGATGTTGTTTGCCAAAGAATGGTCAATTTAAACCTCACCAGTGATCACTTTATTAATTAGGGTAAAAATATCACAAACATCACTACCATCAGGACAATATAAACACATTGGTTCAAGGTTCACTTCACATATAACAGAATTTTCAGAATCATGGATAGGAAAGGATGAATGTGGGATAATCTGATCTGAATCAACAAATGAGCATTCTAGTTCATTTTTCTCATTACCATCCATGTTGGAGAATTGGAGGTCAGAGGTGAGATGATATTCCAAAGAGTTTTCAAGATCCTTTAGATCAATGGAGTTTTAATTTGTAATGTCAACATCAATTTCACCATTAATCACTTGGTTAATGAGGATACAATATTCACAAACTCCTCTATTAGTAGAACAGGAAGAACATGATGGATTAGGATTCAACACACTCTCAGAGGGAGTTTCAGAAACATAGATTGAGAATGCAGAGTGATCCTCAGATGGGTATCGCATGGCTTGGAAAATGTTGAACTTGACCAGTTGGTCACCGAATTCCATGGATAAGATGCCAGCATGGACATCAATTTTGGTTTTAGATGTCATAAGGAATGGTCTTCCTAGAATTAGGGGAGATCGAGAAGAGGTCGTCTCACCTTCCATGTCAAGGACATAGAAATCAGCTGGGAAGATAAGATCATTGACCCGAACAAGAACATCCTCAATTATCCCCTCAGGACTGGTAGTGCTTCGATTGGCTAATTGAATGACAACACCCGTTGGGTGCAAGGGACCTAGACCAAGGTTGGAGAAAATGGATTTGGGCATGACATTTATTGAGGCTCCAAGGTCTATGAGTGCATCATCAAAGTTGGAACTCCCTATTTGACATGGAACCGTGAAGGTCCCTGGATCTTTGCACTTCATGGGAATGGACTATTGGGTTGAAACATTTTCAATGTTCCTAAGTTGCCTCTTATGGGTGCACAATTCCTTAAGAAACTTGGCATACTTAGGGATTTGTTTGATGGCATCTAAGAGGAGGATGTTCACTTCAACACGTCTAAACATGTCAACCATTTCAGGATCAGGTTCAAAGGACTTCTTAGGCTTGGAGATGGCTTGAGGAAAAGGAATTGGTTTCCTTAGAGGAATGGAAGGAGGTGAAGGAGTGGATTCAAGTTCCTTTTCCAGCTTTTTGTTCTTTTCATTTTCTAGATCAACATCGAAAGGGGAGGTAGAGCAATCAGCATGGGGCATAGCAATTTGCTTTTGCGATCTAAGTGAAATCGCACTTACATTACCCTTAGGGTTGGGTAATGGTTGATTTGGGAGTTGGGATGAATTGGATGGTTGTTGCTGGCTAAGGTGGGATGCAAGTTGACCTATTTGGGTTTCAATGTTCTTGAGGCTAGAACGGGTGAAGGAAGCAAGATCCTCTATAGCACTTTCCCATGGTTGTTTAGAAGAAGAGGCTTGTCCCAAATTGGGTTGGCCTTGATTTTGGTTCTTGGGAAAGCGATTGTATTGGGTGGGGAATTGGGAAGGCTCGTTAGGATAGTGGAATCCAGGAGGATTGTTCCTTTGGGGTTGAGGAACAAAAGGATAAGGTTGATGGATGTTACCACCACTTTGACCATATTGGATCTGGTTTGGATTTTGATGAGGGAACTGAGGAGGATGAGAAATGGGATTACCATACCTCAGAGGTGGGTTAAAGGTTGAAGAGAAGGGCTCAGAGTGGGGTTGGTTGAAGTTTCTAACAAACTGACCTGATTATTGAGGGTTGAAGTTTCGCTGAGCATATGCCGCATTGAGCTCCATTGGACTAGATGAATCAGATGGATCATCTTGAAGTTGTGGACATGTGTCAGTCGGATGAGATGGAGAGTTGCAGATTCCACAATTTTTGATAGGTCCAGGGAATAGTGATTGTGGAGAAGATGAGGTTGGGGCTTTGGTAGCCACCGCTAGTTGACGCACAAGACCTGTAAGTTCACTCATCCACTCAGTCATCTTGTTGGGCTCTATGGATTGATTCTCTTGGGCTTGTTTCACTTGAGCATGTACTCGAGTATGGAATTGCTGCGTGTTTGTAGCCATGTTGCTTATGAGTTCTCGTGCAGCTGCAGGAGTTTTGTCAACAAGAGCACCGCCACTTGCAGCATCAATGAGAGTTCGCTCCATAGCCAATAACCCCTCATAGAAGTATTGGATCAGGAGTTGGTCAGGGATTTGATGGTGTGGACAAGTTTCCACAAGCTTTTTGAACCTCTCCCAATACTCATGGAGTGATTCATTAGGGAATTGACGGATACCGCTTATTTCCTTTCGGATAGAAGCTGTTTGGGAAGTGGGAAAGAACTTCTCAAGGAAAAGTCTCTTCATGTCAACCCATGAGTTTATGGAACCAGGTGGGAGGTAGTAGAGCCAAGACTTGGAAGAATCCGCTAGGGAAAAGGGGAAAGCTCTAAGCTTGATTTGTTCTTCAGAAACCCCTTGAGGCTTCATGGTTGAGAAGACCACTTGGAACTCTTTGAGGTGAAGATGAGGATCCTCACCAGCTAGACCATGGAAATGAGGAAGAAGATGAATCAAACCCGACTTGAGTTTGAAGTCAGCCTCTATGTTTGGATATTGAATACCAAGAGGTTGGTAATTCATATCAGGGGAAGTGAGTTCTTTTAGGATTTGTTCCCTAGGATTGGCCATTTCAATTTCAATTGGTTGGATGAGGACTGGTTCTTGAATTATTTGAGTATCTCTTATGTTCCTCCTATGTTGGCGAAGTGTTCGCTCAATTTCAGTGTCAAACAAATCCGAGGGATTGTTTGGAAGGCTACGGGGCATTCAGAGAGATTTATAAAGGATTAGGAAGACAGGGTTTCCTTTGTATTTTTTCAGTTTATGATTTTTAAGAGGAAGACGGGTTTTTCTTTGTGTTTTTTTCTTTCAATTTTTTTTAAAATTTTTGATTTTTTTTGGTTTTTTTTACAATAACCAGAAACTAATGACTACTTAAAGCACCATCCCCAGAAACGGCGCCATTTAAAACGCACGGCCGATTGTCACCTATCGACCGGTCAAAGTTCCGGTGCTCTGCTAATGTGTATAGCAGCACTCGGGTCGAATCCTCGGCGATGGTACTTCGTAATAGTCCATTGTTTTTAGTTGATTGTATTTTGATTGGGTGGGTTTGTTTGCAGAGCTTAATTGAAATGTTTAATGAATGATGTTTAATTTAACAAGTTGATAAAGATTGGGGTGAGTTCATCATTAGGTTAGTTAAGCTTTTTATATCCTTGAGCTTTGCTTTATATTGCATTTAAATTAACACCCATGTCACAAGATGATGTTGATTAGAATTATTAAGTGTTAAGGCTTTAAACCAAGACTTAACTTAACTTAAGGTTATAATCTCAATCAGATCTTATTTATGGTGGTGTATTTATGGTTCCAATAATCCATGGAAACCACATGTTAAACAAAACAAGTCATTAATCCATGACATGTTAAGTCCAACATACACAATGTTAATTCAAAGAATATTCATCGAGCATAAGCTCTCAATCACTTAACATACCTAAATTATAACTCACCCCAATGAGAGATTTACTCAGACATTTGGGTGATTAATAATCTGGTTAAAATTATTATTATTATAAATTAATAATAGAAGAAAAAGAAAGGGATTAGAAAAGAGTGGTACGTTGACACACACACACGAACGGTGATGATAATTAAAAACAGATTTTCAATTGAATGAGGAAGCAAAAGAAGGGAAGGGGATTCAACTGAATTTAAACTATTTTAGGAACATAAATATTAAACTACAGAAGGTGAATGATAATAAGATATATTGAAGAAGTAACTTGCATTAAAACAGAATTACAAAGAAAGAGAATTACAAGATTACAAAAATGAAGAACACAAAAGTAAGTGAAAAAAGAGAGAGGAGGAAAGGTCTCTCAAGTGAAAACTTGAGTATGGAAGGTCCTCCCAAGCCTTTGGAAAGGCTTTGGTCATGCCAATATGATATACTCTCTTCTGAAATGCCAACCCCTCTCAAGGAGAGAAGGGGAGAGTATTTATAGCCCAAGGAGTGGACTGTTTGCTTTCCCAATCTGTCCCTCCACTTTCATCGCCAATTGAGCTATTCAGACAGACGAATCTTCAAATAACTCCTTCTTCAAAGTTGTAGACAATAATTTTGGGCGACTACTCTCAATATTTGGAGGCATTTGGACAAGTGGAACCAAAGTTATGGCGGTTTTATTAAACAAAAGAAAACTGTCCATTTCTATCCAGTCTTTTTGAAGTCCATAATGTGAAAGGGTTTTTGAATATGCAGATGCCTTCAAATACGAATGGTTGCTTCAACAAATTCGGCCGCCAATATCCCCTCTTTCCCACTTCAAAATCTCAGCTCGATTGGATGCTTACAGCAGGAGATATATCATGCATACTATACTGATTTTAATTCTCGGCCAGAATGGTGGGCTGGACTTCAAAGATTTATTTGGGCCCATTGTACTTGGATTTGGGACTTGAAAGTTTTATCCAAGATTCCATGTAGTGTCCCCCGAATTATGGTGGAGTGTTAAGGTTTTTGGACTTCTGGATTGAGCCCAGTAAATCAATATTTATGAATAGTCCAGTTTCTTCACAGATTCTTTGGTCTTGTTTGTGAGGACCATATGACCCTTCAAATGGAAGAATTGGATCATGGTACCTTATAATGAAATGTTGTATATTGAAAGGAGAATCCTACAAAACAAGAACCACACAATTTGGATCAGTATAGTGATAGTTATATTTAAAACATTAAACTGACTCAATTTGACTACTTCTAAAAATGCTCAAATATTACACTTAATATTAAAACATTAATATTTCACACAAATTATGCACATTTCATATAAAATAAGTAAAGGGGGAATATAATAAGTCATGAAAATATTAATAACATCAGTGACATGGGACCCTCGTTGGATGAACAAAATGGTTTGATGAGGACAATAAGGTTTATCATTTTTATTTTTGATGGAGATTCCATGATTTAAAAAGTTCCCCATCAAGTACACCATTTTTATTTTAATAGAAAAGGATATGACATAGGTTAATTTGGTTGGCCTGATGATTGATTGTGAGGTTTTCAATTTCTTACATAATCACTAACATCAAGTTAGAATTTTCAATCTTAATAGAAAATCTCAATGGTTCCCACATCCATAACTGGGTAAAAGCCTATTTTCCATAGGATGGAGGCCAGTTGTGGTTTAAGACCCGATGACGCTTAGGGACATGAAATGGATGGTAGGATGGGAGGTGAGGCTCATCGCAGATTTTTAAGGGAGTTGTTGCTTACTCCCAGACTCTCTTAAGATATTTTTGAGAATATCTTCATAATCCTTATACATGACCAGTTCCCCTAACAAAATGATCATAGGTTAACCCATTTTATGTCGAAAAGTAGGGAATCTCAGTTGTGAATTCATATATATATATATATGAGGTTCTTTATACATTTCCCAGTAATGAATAGGTGTTTATATATTGAAGCCTCATAACCAAGAACATTGGAATTTTCTACCATACAGGGTAGTGGATAATATTTTGAGGAAGGGATTTTTCCATCATGTGGTGTCCTATGTATCATGTTTATTACATGAATCAAATACCATATAGTTCATTAATCCCTTTAAGTATAATTTCATGTGTAAAGGACATATGTGTAGGAACTTAGTAACTAGATATTTTAGCATGAGTCTCAAGTAGATGTCCTTCATATCCTAGTTATATCAAGAATCAAAATTATCATAGTTAGATCATGCCACTGGGACTACCCCAAATGTAGATTCCCTCACATGGGGGATGTTTATATCATACCACTCATTGGGTCTTACATACTGTGACTTCTCTGGATGTTGGAGATTCATGATGTAGATGATATGACTATATAATATCTCTAATCCCACGTAAGCTATGATCATTTTGGTATACAATGGATATCATATAATAAGCCTAATTGTATGTGTATTTAGTGATTATGTGCTAGGACTACCATTGAAATGTTTTAATACTGATATAGAGCCTTAGGGAGGTATTATATGTGTCAGGGTTATGGTAATAATTGAATTCATCATAGTTCGATGGTTCTCAGTCCTTCTGATTTATGAGCTTGAAAGATCAGCCCATAAGAATTATTGGGGATCAATGGTTGATATTTCAGAGACATGAGGGACTTTCCCTAAAGCGGGTTACCACTTGATCTCAGGCCTGAGGGAGGAATCCTATATATCATGGTTATGGAAGGAATAATATTCATAATAGTTCTCTTAATTTTTACATACACACTAACATTTCCCTTTTTATTGAGGCTTATACACTAATGATGGAAAAGGTTATCATGTCCTTGGATTCCCATTTTACCTATACTAGTTGTCTGCCAGAACCATTTGACTAACAACTTGGCATGAATTGATTGTCAATATGACATGTTATAGGATGTATGGGCATGCCTGATTATATTTCAGATATGTCCAAATAAACCTACATGATCCATCTTGTTTTTCTATGGGATGTCACATATCCTATACATCGTGTTTATAGGTCATAAAATGATCAATATCATTCTTTTTTGAAGGACATCGTGAGACCTAGATAGATGATCCAGGAAGCCATCAAACTATCTTAGTAAACATACTCAGAGGGTGTTTCATTATCTAGCTAAATCACCCCAATTTCATCGTGAATGCTGACTACCAAACTTTGAGGGAATCACAAGACTCAATGTGACATGTGTGGAGGGAGATGGATGATCCAGGATTACATGTCTAGAGGGTTCCTAAAAATCTAGTTTGAAATGTCTAAAGGACATCATGAGATCTGGCTAGCTTTGTAGGGGATGTTGTAGGATCCATTCGACATCCCCCTGGTGATATAGTGAGCCTCAGTGAATATGTTCTAGCATGGAATACCCTAGGGGACCTAGGTAATTTTCTTTGGCATGTATCATGGACTTCTTATGGCCCAAATATTATTACAAAGGAGCATTGTGAGATCTAGGCGACATATCTTAGTGTTTTCCCATGACCTAGATAGACCATGTGAGGCATATGAGGATCAACATATATGTTATTTTCAAATTCCTCCCCTATTTTATTTTTTTCTCCAATATTTCTTTCATATTCTTTAGACATGATTAGTCTTAGATTGTTTTAAGTCTTGTGTAATATTTTCATATATACGTGATGTTCTTTATGTAACCCACAATAATTCCTTCATGCGATCTATGGATAATAAAACAATATGAATACACACGCTGAATGATCTATCCAACTGTTCATTGGATCTTACGTGATGGAAAAATTATCAGTTGCAAGATCATCCACTCTAAAAAATCAACATTAATGCCTTCATGTTACATTGTGAAGTTCCAATGAAAATTATGCCCGCGTAAGGTTACATTTTCATGATGGGGTGGGGGGATTATATAACCCATAACCCTGATTATGTGCTAATTGTGTGATTCATATAGATTGAATCAATACTGGAGACAATGGATGGATTTGATGTTACATGTTCTGCAATTTCTTGATGTAAGTCATTTCAGGGGCATCACATGATTTTTAGAGACCACGAGATAAAAACTTCCCCACCTCATTTTTTTAATTAATACCAATTAATGGAGTCATTAAAAATCACATGGACTTGTCGAGAGACTTCCAAATTATCAAAAAAACATGTATGGTGTCTTTCGTGAGACAAGGATAGATTTATAGGGGGCCTTCATGAAATAAATTTGTTATGGAGAATGGTTTTGTGATACTGTGCTACAGACATCATTGTTGTATTTTGTGAGTTTTATGACCATGAGAGGCTCCAATAATTTTCTTATCTATTTCCTTTTTTATTTTACATAGGCTTGGGATCTCTCAAGGTCGTATGAGTGTTGATGAAGATAGTCAATCAACCACTTGGTGATGGATCACATGACCAATAAATGGTCATGTAGAGATGTCTGAGAATTTCTTTGAAAATTCCATCTATTTGACCATTGTATCAGATGGGAGAGAAAGTGGTTTCCTGGACATGTTTGAGGCCTTTCACATGATGAGGATGACATGCCACCAGGCTTTCACAATATGAAGCACACAAGTAACTAGTTTTGTATTTGGTATTGTGAATTTTATGTGGTGTGTTGCATGATTTTTATAACTTCTAGAGGCTCCATTCAATACCCTATTTATTTCATTTCTTATTGTACACAATCCTGGGGTTTTATGAGATTTCCTGAATGTTGATAAATACAATCATTCAGCCCATCGATTATGTGTAACATAAATACTTATAACTACAAGATGCTCTAACTTTTTTATATTTTCATCCATATTGTACAATAATTTATGAATGTTTTTTCTGGAATCTATTGAATGAAATTTCATGTGAAATGGGAGAGCTATCTAGATTCTTCTAAATAATCAATAATTTTCTGGGGTGCCTTCCCAATAGTAGGACTTATCAATGGATATGGGTAATATCTTTTGAAGGTCATGTGACCGTGAGTCTCATGGTGGTTCACACAATGCGCATGATCATGGTTACATTATTTATCCTTTGATTTACGTGTAAAATAATAACCATTTTTAGGTGTTCCTTCCTTTGTGGATTATCCTATGATCATTTGACGGGTTTCAAAAAATAACTCCCCTCAGGACTGACATACAAGAGGAAAAGGGATTGGTTTTGAGAAAATTAAATACCCCCATGAGGATTTAGAATTGTCACCAACTAGTGTCATGGGTTAATCTTGTTCTATTGGGGAATGATTGGTATTCCTTGGTATGCCCTATAAATATGGTAACAATGAGAAATTCATTCATCATCTACTGAACAATCATTATTTCATTCACCCTTCTTCCATCGCATGACCTTTTCGTAGGACCTTACCACAGGAATAGGTCGGTAGACCTCATAGTGAGATCTCTTGGTGAGAACTACTTCACAAGACATGCTATTCCTAGGAACCTGGTCAAACCAACCACACAACTATAATTGTTAATTTTTTGAACTATGTTCATGGGTATGCACAATTTCCTTTATGGTTTCATATTATTTTCTATCTAGATCACTTTTTTCCATTGACTATTTTGTGTCTAACATAACCATGTCAAGGTCACATGATCACGTGAAAACTAAGGGGTCATGTGGTTGTGTTTTTCCTTACAGGATAATGAAATTCATGATATCTTTAGGAGTGAATAAATTTATAAGTCCTTTATAAAATAGTGGATACCTTTGATTATTTATGTGATCTGTATGATTCTGTTGGAATTTTATGTCTTTTTTCTTACAATATTTTAGTTTATCTATCTGAAAAATACCATTGGATTTTTTCATAAAGATTCAAAATTTCTTCATACATCTAATGATTCATCTAATCAAAGGTACATAATATCTAGAAACCACAATGATAACTCCAAATATTGTTTGAGTTCTAATAACGAGGTTTAAAAGTGGATGCTATAGTCCAAGATCCAAAATTTTCCTATATCACATTGGCTTCCATTTTACAAGTTTGGCATGCTGAACGACATTGTAATTCATTCTTAGTACATTAAACTGTCGTATTTCTAGGTGTCACCTTCACATAACTATTTTGAGATTATATTTTCCAAGAATAGATGATAGGTTATAGCTCAATCATAGATGTTGTCTTATTTTTTGGGAAACTCTCCCATGGGTCTGAATGGTTGTGAAATTTCTCATCATCCCATTACTCAGTGCTATTTGATCATAGTCACCTCTTTGATGAATAACCTAGTTAGTGGCTAGAGTTCCAAGCTTATTTTTTTCATCAAAGTGGAACTTGTTTTGATTAATGGGAATTGTTATTCTGGATTTGGAAAATAAATTTAGAGTTTGCTGACCAAATATATGTTACCAATCTCTATAGAGTAGGATGGATTTCCTAATTTATTATTTATCACTAATTTGATCATCTCAATGAATTGATCATCTATCTGTGTCATATAACCAAATAATTCTATTTTTCTCATCATGAGGTTGGAATCAGCCCATGAGATATCTATCAAATGGGTGGGATACCACCTCTTAGAGAGATGTATACTGAATTCCTCCCCACCATAGATATTTGGGATGAACCATTGAAAACACTATCCTTGTTGAATGGTTTTTTTATTAATGTGAATGAAATATTTTTAAGGGAGATGTCTATGTGATAGGTCATTTATTTCAATGATTGGATCAATATTTTGCATTATTAAATTAAATTTAGGACAACTAATATATGTCCCCATTATTACCCTTATCAGCAATTTCATGATAGTTCTATTTTGTATTGGGATATTTTGGAATATGAGGATATTAATTAAGGGGGAGACCAAGTGAATTTAGTGACATCACTAATCCATAGGCTGGACAACTTCATATCCATATTCTGGAATTTGTGTAGTTTCCCAGTTGGGGATACGCATGCAGGAATCTAGATTAGTAAGCTAGTAGTTGTAGTGTGGCTAGCAGAGGGATGAAGACATAATATAGAAGTTCCAACCATTATATTCCTTTACCAACTCTTAAGTGATATTTATGAAGGTATCATCCCCTATATGTTAAGTTTTCCCTTTATATATATATGGCCGGATTGGGGAGCATTTCCAATGTTATGAATACTATAATACAACTAGGATCCCTGGTTACCTATATATTCCAGGTTTCTGAACATATTTGGGGTTGAGGGAATGCCATTAGGCTCTAATGAGTTTACCAATGTGTTGAATTGATCTGACAGCTGCTAGGTCCAATCATTGATAATGAAAACAACTCAATCAATGATTTTTTGTATAAGATCACCTTTTGGGATAGGGATCTTATAACTTGGATGGATGATCTGATTTTCTTCAACACATATGCACATTATCAGTTTTCTCATCAGTTTTATAGAAACCAATGTGTCTCCCCCTTCCTTTACTCAATGTTCGAGAAGACTGATAACCCAGGATCATCAGAAAATTTTGGATGATATTGGAACGTGAAGAAACTAATATAGTGATCATTTTTCCATCTACCGATGCTCTTTAATTTCTCGATCATGATTTTTCCAAGGCATGGATAGAAACCTATCCATGCGGTGTGATAGTCTGACTATTTTGTCATCAATGAAATTCATTTGACTCACTGAAACCTCCGCTTTTTTTACCCAAATTGATCAAGATATTGATGTAGTTCCCCCATCCTGTACATGATCATCCCAATAGCATGATAGAATTTTTTGAGGAAATTAGTCCTATATCACAAGAAACCGATGATATTCCTCTTAAGAGAAGATCATATGATGATTCTTCCCCTACTTCCTTTCTAGATAAACATGTTACTCCTCCTCCTGTCATACCTACCCCATTTGTTATATAATATCAGACATGGAGTAGTTAGATCTATGAGAAGATTCATTCCTTGGTTACTAACACTCCTCTAGAAATGTTTCTTATTCAATTGGAAATCCTTCAGAATCTATTTGGGACATGGTTGAGTATGGATTTGATCAACTAACACTATAAGAAATCCTGAATAAAAATTTCCTAATTCAGAAATATTTGGCCACCAATGAGATGGGATTTCCATATCTTAAAGACAAGTCCCCCTTTCCGAAAAATGAGGAATCCTTGGAGGCATTGAATCAGTGTTACTCATTCATATCTAATTATCAATCCTATATCTATGCATGGATATTGATGATATGGATATATGAGGAAATCATAGCTCACATTTCCATGCCCTCAATGTCATTAACTTCACTAGAAAACTTCTCAAAAAATAGTTATGGATGTGACTACTTCAGTCGAGACTCTTCGACCTGGGAAAAATGAAGAAGTCATATGGAGAGTGACACTTCAGTGTTTGACTGATACTTATCACAAGTTTCTTGAAAAAATATCCAGATCAGCCAATCAATTCTTACTTGATTTTGATCATTGATAAGCATTTTGTTTTTTGAGAAGATTTATGAAGAGAATCTAAAATGTGAAAATTTCTCATATTGAATATTATAAATGAATGGACTTTCTAAACATTCCATATTTTTGTATAGTATTTAATTTATTCATGATATTAATCACATTTCATTGATACAATGTCAAATGAATAAAAAATGATACCCATCGATTGCATAATATCAAGTAAACTTGAATGTCTGAAATTGAAAATTAAAATATTAACATATTCTTCTTGATAAGCTCTCATTAATTCCCACCAACATGAGATTATTTATTGATGTGTTTGGTCCATCTATCTTGATATCATCAGATTCATAGAAGGATAAACTGGGTAGAATATACATCATGTAGGGAGATAACTATTTCTTTTTCTAAAGTTGTTAGGATTGATGGGAGTAGATTTATTTATTCTAAGTAAATATAGTGGGTCATAAATTAATTTTCATTCTCATAGACTAATACACTATTATGGTGTAGTGTAGGGTATTTTATCCCAAACCTTCTATCACAGTAGTTTTGGGTCTTTTTTCTTGTACCTTCTATCATGGTAGTTTAGGGTCTATATCTTGAAGCATCTACCATTGTAGTTTAGGGTCATTTAGCTCAGAAATTCTATCATTGTAGTTTTGTTTCTTTTAGGTCGGACCTTCGGATTCCAGGTAGTTTAATATTTTACTTCTAGGACATGATTGATGACCATGTAATATGGTAAAAACATGCCAATAATGACCCAAAACACCCTATGGTGTTATGTTCTTATGTGGTGTTACTAAGCATCAATAGTTTTACAGATCCATTCTTATAAGGAGGAGGTTCCTTTGATTTTTAGGTCAAATACCTTATGCATCGATAAAATTTTTAAATATGGGTGCCTCTAATCTTTTCCATGTGACAGAGAAGATTTATGAGGGTAATATCAGTTGAGGAAAAAATTGAGGAATTATAGGCCCACATGGATAGTTGGAATATGGATTATATAAATCACAACCCAATAGTTGTAGTCATTGATCAAGAAATAGGGCATAAATGTCGGGGATGACCCATAACACACTAAGATTCTAGGTTCCATAAATCTATTTCTAGGGATCACAAGGATTGAAGACTTACTCTTTCAAGGAGGATATACCTTTAGTTCATAGTTCAATGCATTATGTTTTGATGTCATGGTAAATAAAAGATGATCTATACTCTTTTCCAAGGGCCATAAAAGACTCATGAAGAATAAAACATCCATATGATGAGGTTATGTAAAGGAGGAATGCTATCCAAGAAGGGTTCAATAACCCTTGGGTAGTTCAGCACTTAAATTGTTTTTTATCTATCCCTATAACCTATGTTTTTGAATGAAGTGGTGTGGGCCATCAATGGTTTTGAAATTGAGTGTTTCATTCCTACTTTTAGAAAGTCTACAAACTCAGTAATGTAATGTTGAGGGTGTCAAATCCTGATAGAATATTTTGGAATGGTGATTGTAAACCATGGTAAAAAGTGCTCAGGTGACGAGGACTGTCTTAAAAAATTATATTGAGAATGGCCTAGAGCAAATTGAGGTGCTAAGTTCTTTCATGGTGAAGTCAGAGCTCACATGGATCAGAAATCACTTTTCTCATAGTGAAACATTTTTTTCATGTCCATAGGCTCATATGCAGAAGCATAGGCATACATGAATAGATAAAAAATGTGTCCCTTGAAGCTGGTTATCTATTTCCAAAGTCCATGTATGGTTCAGTGATTCTAGGAACTCAATTCATGAAGTGTGATTTGTGGAATTTGTAATATTTGGGAAGGGTTTGAACACTATAAAGGTTGTGTCACATCATAGGGAACATGTTCTTGTAGTGAGGATAAATGAAAAATAATTATTATAATAATTTTTCTAACTAGGGGGTCCATCATGCATAGAATAGATTTTACTAGGGCTACAGAGCAAGACATATGAGCTTTATACCTTATTTATTTTTCCCTAATTTTTCCCAAACACTTGTGTTGAAGAGTTTAGAGAGTGAAGACATAACTTTTTATCAAGAAACCATTTTTAGTTTTTCGACATAAAATTTTCATGTCTATTTTGATAGTAGCTTAAGGTATTGTGATTTATACTATTATAGGCTAGAGTTTAATTTCACACATCATTAAAAAAGTGATGGATTTTTAAGGTCCTAACATACATGGACCTAATTTATGGGTTGTTAGAAAAGATACTAATTAGGATACGCAACATCCTTATGAGTTGGAGATAAAAATGTTTTAAATCATGGATTGAGGTTCCCAGGCCATGAGTAATGATATTGGACAATCATACTAGGAAAAAATTATAACTCATAGAGGTGATGAGTTCTTACATAGTGATGTCAGGAATTAAGAGGATCAGGAGACCCTTTTTGAAGAGTGATACATTTGGTTGAAGACTATATGCTCATATGTAGGAGCTTTCAAAATTCATGAATAGTCAAACACAGGTTCCCTTGAAATCAGGTATCCATTTCCAAAGGTAATGGAAGGTTTGTGGCAACATTAGGTTCCCAAGACATGAATTGTGATTTATGAATTGTTTTGATTAGAAGATGGTGGGAGTACCATGTACATTGGATGAATTAGGTAAGTATCTAATGACCATTTGATAAGGTATGGTAATGGGTGATGAAATACATTGTTTTTTCTCATGTAGTGGTGATTTATTTTTCTATGTTCAATTTATAGTAATAGGGTAAAGTATTTTTCCATAAAGTTTATTTTCTTGTTGTTATGAGGTTTTTGATTCCATATAGTTTAATGTCATTTGGAAAGGAAATTGGAGCCTATATGAGAAGATTGGGATTGATATATTATAACTCAAGAAAGTCATACACATATTTAACTCATAAGTATGTGAAACAACTTGTATGAATCGACCTCTATGTTATTTGGGGTGGATTTTAATCTTGTTGGTTGTTGTAGTTAGAATAGGGTTTTGAGATCTGGGAATCACTGCATATCATGTGATGAAAAAATATAAAAACATAGTTATTTAATGGTAAACACTCTACATAGTTCTAGAACATAGGTAGAGGCGGGAATTGTTTCCATTGATTATTGTAGTTGGGCCTAGGACTGGTGATCGAGACATCACTACATATCTTATTATGATAAGAAATAAGAAACACATGGTTCTTGAGGAAAAATGTAGTTTAACATCATGTTTCAGGGATGTTGGCCTCCCAACATGAAAAGGGGGTTGTGGCTAGACCTAAGGATGGAAATTTGCATGTCACTATGCATCCTAATGTAATAGGAATCAAGACATACATAGTTCTTGAATGAGAAACTCTGTTCCCAGATCTGTCCCATGAATAGAGGTGATCATTGTTTCTATTTATTGTTGTATCTAGGACCAGTATTGAAGGTATATGTTTCACTATATATCCTATTATGATGAGAATCAATCCACACATAGTTCTTGTTAACGGGTGTCCATTAGGAGACTAATCACCAACCATAGTGGTCCCCTCAGGTGAAGTATGCCTGTATTTTCATGTAAAATCTAATTGATTGTGATTTAAAATGGGATTTATAGCATATGGAAGACCCCATGTCATCTATTAAGGATATTTGTAAGTCTAAAGTTTTTATTTTTAATAAAAATTACTAAAAGGGTGGTGGTTTTGAAAATGTTTTATAAACATAATTTCTTAATTAAAGAGTTTAGTAGTTGATAAATAAATGCGGTATTTTAGTACTATGAGAGAAAGAGTTCATTATCAATTATCTACACATATTTTTCAGTTTATAGTTCTAATAAGTGCACAATTTTTAATAGAATCCATTAGTTGAGGGTTTTCAATAGTTTGATTCCACTATTACGTCTTAAAACGATACATAATAAACCACTACTTGATACAGAAGTTGTGTTTTCATGTTTTTGACCTCAAAAATTATTCCAGGGATTCTAAATCCTACTGATATCTCATGTTTTTAAGAGAGAAATAGTATTCTTGTGTTTCCCAATTAGAACAACCCCTGATTCCCACATGAAATTTAAACCCAATTGATGATTAGATAAAAATATTTCACATGATTAAACCCAACCAAATAAGTAAAAGAAGAATCAAGATAAGATAAAACAATAATAAAATGTTTTAAATAGAAATTACAAAAAACTAGTAGAATAAAATGAGTTGGAACTCTGCCCCATGTGTGTACAGATCCCCAAAAATGACCATCCACCATTTAGCATTCCATAGATATGAGGAAGATGCTCGGGTATAACTTTTCCTTCATCCAGGATTCTCCAATGAGGATTAGACCCTCTAGAACATCTATGATGAGGAGAGGACACCTTTGGTCTCTATGATTGAATATATTTTCTCCCTATTTGAGCTTATAAATGGATTTCCCAAGGTTCTATTTTATAGGCAATTTGGAAGGTGGTTTTGAGAACCCAAATTTTGAGAAACCACATCAGTGGCCAAAAAGCCGTACATGAATTTTCATAGAACCAATTGTTTTCCCATCATCTTGACAGCTACCAAGAAAATTTTTCATCATTTCAAAAACTACAACCCTATATGTGGATGAAATAATGAACATGAATTTTTACTTCATGTAGATTTGGATTCTTTGACAAATTGATTTGCTTGGGACCACTGATGGATGAAACACTTTAAAAAATCCATTCTATAGTCCCTAATGGAGCAACTTAAAGTCCAAGAGGTAACCTACCAATTAAACGCCCATGAATTATTGATCCTTCCCATATTCTCTTTTAATATAATGAAGAAACATTACACTCTACTTGGGTTCTCAAAAATTCAACAATTGTCTTGGAATCATCAATCCTTGTGGCTCATGCCTCTACCATTTTTATGCATAATCAATTTTTGGAATAATGTCAAAGTCCAAAAATGAATTGGGGAATGGTCCCATAAATTCAATGCACCAAACATAAAAAATTACTTGAAATATAAAGGGTTGTTGTGGAATTTCATTTCATTTTGAGACATTCCCCATTCTTTGAAAGTGAGGAAAATATTTAATAAAAACATGGGAATCAAAAAATATTTTTGTCTAGAAGATTCTAGAATCAAGGACATTGAATGTAGTCAATTTGGGACCCAATTGGTCCCCATAAGCAGGAGTGTGGAAGTACCAATGGATAAACTAAAACTCAGTATCATTAATAGAACTACTGAAGAATTTTTCACTACATGTGAACCCATAGTAGGGGTTATCCAAAAGTACCAATGAGAATCATATTTTAGATGATCATCTTGGTTTTTGTTTAAATTAGTAGGAATGCATGATTCTACCAAATAATTTACAATTTAAACATACCATGGAATATAATATTGAACTTGTTACAATTCCACATCAATAAACATGTATTTTTTTGGGAATATTGGGATATAAGTCAATGTTTGAGGATGGGAAGATTATATTGATATATTCAGCCATCACATTCTCTTCTCCCTTTTAATCCGTAATTATTTTTTAATTCATTAAGTAGGATCATCTAGTGAATGAGAAGTGGTTTGTCTTCAAGTCTTATAAGGGTATACCGAAGTGATGCATGGTCTGAAAACATACTTACTTTTGACCCTTAATGGTATAAATATAATTTCACAAAGGAAAAAATAATATAAATGAATTATTTTTTAGTTTTGTTATAGTTTTCTTTGTCAGGGTCTACTGTATGAGTGGTATAGTATATGAAATGTGGAACTCAATCAACCCTTTGTAACAAGACTTCCCCAAATGCATAGTTAGAGGGGTCACACATGTGCTCAAATGGTAAATCCCACAGAGGTTGTTGTATTTTATAGGGATTATGTGAGACTCCATTTCAATTTTTTTAAATATTCTTTACATTTTTTTTCAAAAAAAAATTCTTTTTTACTTTTGGAGTAATCAGTTTAGGGGGTGTTCAATCTTACTAATGTGATGGTTGAAAAAATGGTAAACTCCAGTATGACCTAAGAAAGACTGCACATCCAACACATTTATGGGTAATGGTATGGAAGAAATTACATCTATTCTTGATTAATCTACTTAAAAAACACTCCCATAAATTACACATCCTAATACTATACCTTTTCATACCATGAAATAGAATTTCTCATTATCTAAAATAGGATTCATTTTAATACAATGATATAGGACAAAATCAAGTCTCCTATAAAATTCATCAAAATAGAATCTATAAATAGTAAAATAATCGATGAATACGTCCATAAAATTATCTAGGTAATATAGAAAATAAGAACCATGCATATCTGGAAAGTACCAGGAGAATTACATAGACAAAATGGAATCCTCTTAAATGGAAATGTTCTGAAGGGTCATTTGAAGGTTTTCTTTTACTGATCCTCAGTGGAACTATGGATCAGAAAGAATATATAATACCCATCAAGGAAATGGTAGTGATAATTCCTTGAAATTTTCTCTAGTATATAGACAATGAATGCCAATAGGATGTAGTCTATCCTTGTGTTTTGGTTTGTCGAAGATAATCTATATAGACAGGGAAACTATTCTGCATAGGGGTTGGAATTAATTCATTGTATTAATTTTATTATTATTCAAAGATAATTCTTTTTGATCAACATGCACTATACTGACCCATTTTTTCTTAGACATATATTAATATATTTTGGAAATCAATAATTTTGATACCTAATTTTTGGAAAAATCTATGAGTTTTGGGTTCAATCGATGTTTTCCTTCCTCACTAGTTTAGCCCCATAAATTAACAATATATTATGCATGAAAATTTATTTTCTAATTATAGGAATATCATAAAATGGCCATCCCAATGACTGTTTATACTCTACAAAATGTTCAATGAGTCATAACTCATTATCTAGATGGAGTTAAATAGAAATGATGATAGCTAGATTCTTTTCATTCTCATGAAAGGAATATTTTCAATTTTGAGGTAACTCTTTTAGGTTCCAATTATGGTGTACTTTGGATTTATGTGAGTGAATGTGAATGTGTGAGGTCAATGATATCATCTAACTACTCAATATTAAAATCCATAGATGAATAATAATATTTTTTAAGTTTATCTATATCATCAATGGTCATGGGATCCTCAATGGTTGTGAAATTCTCAATTAAATAAAATGAACGAAATTTTTCTAAAACTATAAAATATTTAATGCAAGAATAATTACCTATAATTTCAATCAATTCAAGTGGTATTATATTAATCAAATTTTAATGAGGTTAAAATAGTGTGAGGCATCACATTTATAAAGGCACCCAATTCAATCATAGCATCTAAAATGAAATACCCCCCAATGGTGAATGGAATCTAGAATATTCTAGGATTGTTTCATTTGTTGGGGAGTGATGGATCTATCAATGTTGAGATTATTCTCACCAAGCTCATATTTTCATCACCTTGAAGTCACCTTTAGTGTGTACACATATCCTTTAGAAACATGGTGTATCATGGAATTTTATTTACAGAATCAATCAAGAGTATGATAACCTTAAATTTTTTGGAATGATTCCAAGATTTATTTATCATGTTTAGTTTAATTTTTCATTTAATTGGTTGGGTGGAACTTTTTGGAAATATAAGAGTAATGGTTTGGATATGTGTTTCATCAAATGAAACTGTCATTCGTATGGAATGGATTCTCTCGATATAAGGTTTTAGCTTATTGGGACCACTTTCAGTGGCTATGATGGTGGTTTCCATAGAAGGTAATTACTATAATAGAGAGTTTTTTTGGAATGAAATTTTTGTTCCACCAATATTTTTGATTTCATTGACGTTCCCCATATCACTATTCTTGATTAGTGATTGAGAGGGTAGTTTACCCGACCCATGACATTGAATTCCCCCCACTGATTTGGAAAATTAGTCTAATTGGGTTTTTATGTCTTCTATGGAAGACTCAGTGGTTTGATTGAATTAGATATTATTTGTATCAAATAGTTTCATCATGTCTTATAAGCTTGGAATATGTTTTTTAGGGGCCCATTGGAAAGGCCTTTACGGTTGTTGATGATTTCTAATTGGGGGTGGTGGATGACTACTCTACCCTGGTTGGATCCATGGTTGTTAAGGTAGGTTTGAATGTTGAGATTTCCTACATTATTGGTTATCATTACACCATATGTGGGATGAATATTATGGTTCATTCCTAATGAGTTTTTTAAATGGGAATCTTGGAATTATTGCCTCACAACTCTCATATTATTATCTTAGTTGAGGGAATTTTTCAGAATAGTGGGTTTCAAAAGAATAGATACCAAAATGGATGGGTAAAGGAGATTTGAATTTTCCTTGGGAAAGAAAAATTTATTGGAGAAGGGTACTTACCTCTTCAAACTTATTGTGTTCCTTATTCTCCAAATCAAAAAATTTCACCTCACGAACACCTTGAATGGGTAAAATAGACCTTGAACTGAATTGTTGAGTGTTCTGGTCCATGTTCTCAATGAGGTTCCTTATAGTAATTTGTTTTTTATCATCTATAACACCACATGTATTAGAATAAATCATGATTCTATCAATAGGAAATAAACTATCATATAAATACTATGTTGAAATTTGATCACATATTTTTTAGTGTGGGAAACTTGAAAAAATCCTTTTAATTATTCCCCAGTATTCATGATGTTTTTTCCCTTGTGATTGTCTTATCCCACAATTTTCATTCCATTTTGTTTTATTTTGAGAGGCTGGGTGATATTTTTATGAATAATATATTTAATGTCTACCTAGAATCTAATTGGTGATTTAACATAATATAGAAGATCTTTTGTAGTGTATTCTAAGGAGAAAGGGAATTCCCTAATCATTAATTGATCCTCATCCACATTTGTAGGAAGTAATTTTGAACACACATTGGGAAATTCATTCAATATTTTATGTGAATATTCTCCCATGATTCCATGAAATCATATTAATAAATGAATTAAACAAGATTTATATTCAAAATTGGGTACCTATACTTGTATTTGAATATATTTAGGAAGAATATCTATAGAAGGAGAGGATATTTATATTAATATTAGGGGTTTATCCATAAAATTCAATTTTAATTCATTCATGATGTTTTTATAAGAATAATATGTAGGATGAGGATGAGTTTCAATGGTTTGTGTGTCCTCCATCAAGGGACAGTTTAGTACTTCTTGGTGTTGATGACAAAAGATCCTCTATGGTTCATGTTTTAAATGATGTAGTTAATCTAATAAATATTGCATCATGAACAAGGATTAAAAAATAGAAATTTATAAATCAACTTAAAAATGAAGGATGAAAAGAATAAATCAAATAATGACAAAATACACAACATTTTTACAAAAAATATAGTGTAAAAACAAAATAACTCCCCGAAAATGAAACCATAATTTGAAAAACTTTTAGTGACACTTCAAATTGATTACATTTTTCAAGGGTATTTATAGGATAGGGAAGAACCTAGACCATCTCTCAAGGAGAGTTGGATGTTTAATGTGTGTTTTTTAATAAAAATTACTAAATTAGGGGGTGGTTTTAAAATCAATTCTAAAAATAAATTTACTTAAATAAAGAATTTAATTGATAATAAATAATGGTAAAATTTTCATAATTATGAGATAAGGAGATCATTTTATTTTCAATACATATCTTGTTTAATTCATAATTTTGAAAAATACACATGGTCTAATGGAATAATTTGGTGAGGGTTTTCAAGATCTCGATTCCCCTCTTACCTATTAAAATGATGCATAAAGAACCAAACCTTGACACAAAAATCATGTTTTCATGGTATGGAAATCTTGAATAGAGTAAGGTATCCCAAACCATACTGATATCTCATTTATTTTTCATGTAAATATCATTCATGTGTTCTCCAATCAGAACAACCCAAGATCCCCAAATGAAATCTCAACCCAATCGGTGTTGAGATAAAACATGTTTCACTTAATTAAACCTTAAAAATTAATTCAATGAATAATATTTTTAATATAAAGTTTCAATTAAATTTTTAACACAAAAATTATACTAAATAGTAGAGGAAAAAGTTCTGTAATTCCCTACCATGGGTGTATTTCTCCCTTAAATTAACCATCAACTATTTATCTCACCATCAAGGGGATGAGGAGGCTCAGGTGGAACTTCTACTTAACCCTTGACCCCATTTCAGGATTGGGGCCTCAAGAACATCATTAATGAATAGAGTAATCATTTGGATCTCCATAATGGTAGACCGTTTCTCTAGGTTCGAACTTACTAATGGGTTGACCAAGGATCCATTTCATAGGAAATGTTGAAGGTGGTTTTGAGCACCCAGATTTTGTAAAACCACTTATCCCATTTTTTTGGTGACCAGACAATATTATATCACGTTTCATAAAACTACAATGTTTTTCCCCACCTCTTGGATAACTCCACTGACACTTTTTAATCATTTGTAAAACTATATTCCAAGATATACACCAAATACAAAACATAACATTTTTTACTTTGTGTAGATTCTGTTTCATGGAATGATGAGTTTTTATGGTACCCTATATGATATAATTATACATTTATTCCATCAAAAGTGATTTAGACCACTAAATCATGGAATATTACACAAAATTTTATCCCAAATAGATGCACATATTAGTAGAAGTATGCATTTTAGTCCATATATGTTATTGGGATACTGCATAGTTTGACCAATTTTCTTAAACATCACCCATGGCACTCTAAATCACGATCAACTACAATGAAATAATCCAAACATGTGAAATTACCCTTTTTAACAGTGATAAAAAAATAATTGAAAAAAAATCATGAAATGCAATTTTTAGAAATTTTGGAATTAATGACTCAAAATCAATTTAACATAGTGGTAAAAGGGTTGAAATTAATAGTGAATCGCTATGCGATCATGGTACACTAGAACATATAGTGTTATTATATATAGGATACATCATCCATGTTGTTAAATGTCATATAGAGAAGAATCGTAGAATTCATTTTAGGGTCTTGAAATCAGGACCATGTTTATCCAATCATGAACTATTATGCCTTGTTTGTGTGTGTAATCCCCTACTTAGATTCCTAGGCTCATGTGAACCATGTTCGGTGTGAGAAACAAGGAATGGAAAGGGTCCCTCTCATAATATAGAAGAAATTACAAAGAGGATAGGGGAATTTCATATCTTATGGTGGCCAGACCAAGATGTAGGATCGAGGAATCTTAACGTAACTCATTGAAATTAGAATCAATCCATACAAAGTTTTAGAAACCTATGTATTTTAACATTGTGTGGTAAGGACATCATCCATTTAATTTAATGTCATGTGGTAAGGATGTGGGTGAATTTATGTGAAAGAGGATGATTTTTGTGTTCGATCCCATGAATGGAGTTTTGGGATTCACTATGTAGTATGTAATGGTAGGAATCAAGCCACAGATAGTACTTGGAAATCATTCAGTTTAGTGTCATGTAGTATCAAAGTATCCCGTTTGGTTTAATGTCATATGGTAAGGAAAAAAAGCATATAGTTTAATGGTGTGTGGTTTGGACATGAGGTGATGTGGAGTTTAATTTCTTTCTACTAGGACATGAAATGCTATGCATATTAATGTCTTACTTCCAAGTTGAACTTTTGTGATTTAACATCATGAAACATGGAAGAAATTATCCTTTTCAACATCATACAATTAATATGGACATTTCAAAATAAATTTCATGAAACTGAGATGAACTTCTATAGTTTAACATCATGCGACTAGGATGATCTTGTGAAATCTAACTTCATGAAACAAGGATGATCTTTTGTAGTTTAATATCATGTAACTAGGATGAAATTGTACAGTTTAATGTTATGAAACCCATATGATATTGTTTAGTTTAATGTCATGAAACTAGGATTAACATAGTAATTTTAACTTCATGCAACCAGGATGAGTGACACATGATAATAACTATGAAAATTAATTATTGAGAAACCTCACATTGGTGGGTTGTGTACCACAATCCACATCTTTTGTGTCAAATGAGTAAGATCCATTGTGATAGACTACATGTATTATGTAAGGACATTCCAATTTGGGTTCTAACTTTTCGGGATTCTTATCTGGTATCATTGGGGTACAGAGTGCCAACACTACTTCTTCTTGGAGGAATGAATGAAGGAGAACCTTTTAATTGATGGATCATGTGATCAAATTCTAATGGATCTCAAGGTTGTTCAATGTAAGAAACATGTTCTCAAAGATCCCCTCCAACTCATCTACCTACTTTTTCAAATCCCCTTTATCCGTGAGTTGTCTTCATATGGAAATTCGAAGTGAAGGTAGTGAAATTTCTATTGGTAACATTACCTCGGTCTCATGCACTAATGAGTATAGTGTTTCTTATGTAGCAGTACATGTCGTGGTATGATATGACCACAAATTATGAAAGAGTTTTTTATATAGGACTTAATATCCTTGTTCACCATCAATTTGAGTATATTTTATAGAGTCTTATTTGAGTCCTCTATCTATCCATTTTCTTCTACATGATAGTAATATGAGTTATTACACTCTATATTGTATTACTGATACATTTTCTTCAACTATATCGAACAATATTTAGTGTCATTTCCCATCAATATTGTGTGATGTACTCCAAACCTAGCAATGATATGAGAATTTATGAAGTTGATGATGTTATATGTCCTAACATCTTTTAGGGTTACTATATTATTACATTTTAAATGAATATGTTAGATGTATGGATTTACTTGAACAGATTAGTTATGGCTAGGGGATATGTCCCCACAACATATATTACTCAAGATACAAATTTCCATCAAAACCATGCTTTTATAGGGACTTATTCTCATTTGGACAACCATATAAGGTAAAATTCACTGCTTGATGTTGATCATGATCCCTTCTGGATCGATCATCTAAGAGAGTCCCACATATAAGATTGCTGATATTGGGATCCATCCATATAGGATTGGATGTTGGTTTTTCATGAAATGTGGTGGTGATGACTTGAATGGTATCATCCATATCATAGATAACGATAGGTTTGACCATTCTTTAGTATGTGATGTAGATGATTACTTCCTCATAATCAAGGTCGGGCATGAGTAAGCCTATATTAGAAAATTCATTGGAATGGGTATTCTATTCTTGGCTAACAAGGTTCCATGTGGGATAAAAAGGGAGCTCTACCATATGTCCCCTAACTTATCAAGTGGTAGGGGAAAATTCTTTTTTTAATGGAATATTCATCCTAGATTTTATTTATCACATGATTAGAATCCCCTTTGATATTTAGGAAGGTTATATGAAACTATATGGATTTTTATAAAATAGTTATGAGGTCTTGGTAATCTACCGCATTATTCATGTAGACTTTAGGTAGTGAGAAAGATAATGGGAAAACAACTTAGTTTGGAGAGAAAAATATAATCCCGGAGTTAACCTGGCTAAGTCTCTTCTTTACCATTATGTTTTTGATAGGACTCTGTTAAGATCCCTAAAAATTCATCCCCAACGTCTGGGGGTTTGTGATGGTCATAAAAGTCCTCATATTATGGGAGCTCAGTCTCTACTTGTGTATTCTATGGGGCAAGATGTTCCATGAGAAAATCAACCAGATATTTCCCTTTAACTATATCATATGATACGAACTGAATTTTTTTTCTCTACAGAATGACTACCCATCATGAAAAGTTACCAGTCAATATAGTATGTCCAAGTTTTTACTTGATATGATCAATATGAAAGACTATATGGGCTTCACGGTGATGCACATAAGGCCTCATTTTTTCAATGTGGATATGAGTGTAATGTTATTCTTATTGACATCTGAGTATAGGGTCTTAGTACATGTAATTGTTCAGATGATTATGTAAAGACTATTCTCACACCCCACATCATTTTCTATGTGATGAGGGAACTCGGTGTGAATTCAAAGGTGGAAACATATAATATGAGTGGACTCCCTTCCACTAGAGGCATTAGAAATAGTGGGTGATGTAAATACTATTTGATACATTTGAAGGCTTCTTGGCAGTTATCAAACCATTAATAGGTGATTCCCTTCTCCATTATTCTGGTTAAGTGGAGAGATTATTCAAGCCGAGTTGGATATGAAATTCCAAATGTAGAAGAGGATACCCTTAACCCCCTCAGTTATTTATATTTTCATTGGTGACATTTCTAAAATATAACTATTATTTTTTGGGTTACCCACATTTCCACGATGGAATACCTAAGATAAAAGGAACTTTCTCGATGTTACCCAAATGCACATGTCGAATACTCTATGATGATCTATGAAGTGATCACATCGCTGTCAGTATTTGACCACCAAGTTATCAACATAAAATTAATTAATTATTCCCAATAATTCCTTAAAGATATGATACAAAACGTGTTGATAATTTTCTCCTGGACTCTTTATGAAAAAGTGCATGACCTGATAAAAAGATATTCTATACGTCACTCTGAAGGTATTAGATTCATCATCTTCATGGGCTATATCTATTTTATGATTCCATGAATACATGTCCATGTTTTAAATGGCTTGAAATCCTATGGTTGCATCAATCAAGAGTTCTATGATTGGTAATTAGAAGTCATCCTTTGGGATGTACCAATTAAGGCCATTGAAATCAATGTAGACCCTAATATTCCAATTCTTTTTCATGAAATGGATATTGTTGGCAATCTATATTGGGTATTTCACTTCTCATGAAAATGTTGGATTTGATCAATTTTTGAACTTCCATCTATAAATTTGTGGAATGAGAGGGGTGAACTCTCCCAGCTACCTACTTAAAGCCTCGATACTCATCAAGTATGCTGAGATGGTGTATAGCCATGTCATGATTCAGTCTGGGATTTTCTATATATTTTTAAGAGAACACATATCAGTTATGCTTCCAAAATGAAATTTCATATCTTTCTATTCAATGGACATGGATACACTTATCAGTGTAGGCCATTGATCTTTTTTGTTCCCAAGATAACCTTTTAGAGCCTATCAGTGGTGGTGGAGATGCCTTTATCAAATGAAAGAGGGGATTTTTTGAGTTCATCCTCATATTATTCTATCTCTAAGTATGTGGAGTCATTTTCAGATGATGTTTTAAATCTAGGGTCTTCTCTATCACAATCAAGGTGATAGAGGCAATCAAAAGAGACAAAATCATCCCCTACTACATAATTCATCATATAGAGATGTTGTAGTTGATTGTTTGTTACACTATTGCTTGGTAAAGGAGGATCTTGGACATCAGGGGTTAGTTCTATCACCTTAAATATATTTATGGGAACTACATTTCCACTATAGAGTATATTCATACAAATTTCATGGGATTTCCCCTAGCCGTTGGGTGCTGTTACCTGTATATCATCATCAACCCTTGGTTGTTTCCATATCCTTGTATAGATACATGATTCAGAATACGTGGATCATCCTGTATCGAAGGGGGGACTATCTCCTGGTTATATGCTAATATTTCCATCAATGGGGTATTTCAAACACTAATGAAATTTTGAAGTTACCACCATGTGGATGTGCGGCAAGGGCTTTCCGAGTAGGAAATTGTATGTTGTATCTTGCTAGAAAACCAAACAATTAGTATCAAATGTGAGACCCCCAAAATGATTTTGAGATTGATCATCCCATGTGGACTTTTCTAATACTTATCATACACTTAAATCATTTTATTTGATTGATATAGGTCACCTACGAAATATCCCAAATGTTGAAGGCTTTTAATTGGAATGAGATTGATATGAGAATAATTATCCATTAGATCCCCCAAGGAATTAACATTATTGAATATTATTAAAACATACAGGAGACTGATTTTCCCTTGTATGACTTCTTACTGATCATGTTTAGTGAACGAGTTATCAACATTTCATTCTGATGTCATGGAATTCACTTGATAAACCTTTATTTTAATGATTTATGTCTTGAAATCCAATGGTCTGTGGAGGTATTCAACAAATTCCTCCCTATGTTACTGTGAAATATAGAGTGAATCCATGATTGAGAGCATGGATGGTACTACCACTAGATATTTCAGAATATTTTACTTCTATGATAGAGGTTTGTGCATCCTGATGTAGGGGTAAATAGTGACATGTATCATAAGAGCTGAGGAATTCATAATGGAAATAAATGGTTATTTTTAAGAGGTTGATTGTGCATCTGTTTCCAGTGGCACAAATCACACCATCATTCCTCATTGTCTAGGATGATCATACAATCATACCCTCACTATGTGTTCATGTTATACAACTAAGAATGGGTGACTAATCGAGGGTTCTGGAACACCTCCATATCTCTTTTTTGTATCCTATAGAACTTTTACATGGTTATCATCTTCATATATGTCCTATGTAGTGTTGTGACCTAGATTTCAGGTCTGACCATGCCCATGTTATCCCATTTATCCTTGGTTCCTACACATGAAACCTCCCTATTTTTTGGTTATCAATGTGAAAATTATATTATGAGGAATATTAATCATAGGAGATGGGCTTACCAACTACATCATTTTGGTATAACATAAAATGAGATCTTCCTCTGATGAGTGTTCTGTTTGGTGGGTCGATACTCCTTTGAATGTGGTAGGGAAGAAGTCTGCAAGAGTCAATGCTTGCATTGGAGAAGAATATGACTCAACCTCTTCTGTTTCCTACTACATCCAATTTTCTCGTCAACCATTTGGAGAAATATATGATGATACCTCTATGGGTGTAATGTTTTTTATGGTTCTATGTATTTTTGCTCTCAATGTGGGATGAGCTCAGTTAACTTTTCTTTGAGTCATCTAGTTGTCAAAATTTTTCCTGCACCAAGCCGCGACTATCTACAAATCACTATCTTCCACTGAATGGGAAATGTTTATGCTGACCACTTTCTCTAAGGAATTAGCTAACACCACATGTCTGGAATTGACCATTCCATGAAAGAAGTTTTTAAAGAAAAATATGTCATGTAAATTATGACCCAACTTTCTATAGAAAGGGAAATAGTCAATATGATCAGTGAGGTTGACCTCATGGGGTTCCCTGGTCAATGGCTACCTAAGTAGGTTATTTTCCATGATAGTGATGAAAGAAATCATAACTTAATCATTTTTAATGGATTATGATTTATTCATATGTTCCTCAAATCTTATCAAAACTTAATTTAACTATTATTCATTACAAAGGTGATTTTGTTATTATTTCCTCTCGATAGAAGGTTTCCGGTAGTTCAAGACCTTCTAAGGTGATTGGATTGGTACTTCTATTGGATTAAGTGAGTCAAGAGTTTCTTTTCATTTTACTTTCATTTTACACTGTTATGAGGGAATAAGGTGAGATTTATATTAGGTAATAAATATGGTGTATTCAAAACATTGGTCCATTTCTATGAACTCACCTAGATACTTCAGTGGGATCATAAGAATCTATAATTGATTCCAGATATTTTCAGCATTGAGTTCTAGTAGATTCCCCTATGATATAGGTATATAAATTGAATAGGATAAACCTTTCCATTTGACTGTGAATTCTAGAACTCTCTCATTTTCTCATTGGTTGCTATTTTTTCGGCCGATGATTGTATTTTTCCTCAGGGTGGAGTTGAAATGATTGAGGAATTAATGAATAAGGTCTTCCCATCATGTGACAGGTCCTGCTATTAGACTATTATATAGAACAATGGTTGGACCTATCAGTTCCTATACATAACACCCCATTTTGGTCACCTCCTTTTGATCTCAATAGTCCATCACCATCCGACATGAGGATATGATGTTTTTGAGATGATTTTTGGGGACATCGACACTTTACAATGTATAAAAGGTAGGATTTATAGAAATCTATGGGGGAACGGTGTCATGCATACTCTTGGGATATGAATTCTTTTCAGTCTACACAGGTGTGAGACACCCTTCCATGGACTCTTTTTGAGTAGTCAGATACTTTATGATGTTATGTAACTTTGAGAGAAATGCTACTTGAGCAACCTCCCATCTATAGTGAGTGGTTGGGGATCAATGAGGTGGTCCCACTTTTTCCTCTCATTGATTATCAATTCATCCTAAGAATAAATGATTTCCATAGAGAGGAATATTATATTTCAGCAATTGAGGGAAGTCGCGATCATTTTCAAATTCCTCATTTATATTGAGAGGCTTCCTCGATCCCGAGCCAGTCAGAATATTTTGGGTCCTAAAAACTACGAATGAAATTAGAATAGAATTCCATTAACATGGTAAAGGGTTGAAATAAACATAAAAGAAGTATTTGATGAAAAATATTCAAAGGGGTGATGCCATGAAGGATGGGTTGGTCCTACGAAGTGCATATCACTTTATCAACTGATTCTCCACATGGTGTTCCACTGGTTGAAAAATCATCCCACAAATGAAATAGTTCACCAAATTATAAATATCTTAACACCTACGATTGAAACCATATTCATTTGTGTGGTCAGAAAATCCTTTACACCCATGTAAATAGACTTCCTTCGAGAATGAAATTTTTCATGGGGTGGAACGGTTCCACCAACTCCCACTAACAAAACAAAAACATTTCCAGGCTCAGATGGTGATTTTTTCTCTATAAAAAACCATAATATATGAACTAAATTGTTCATGGGACCCAACACCTCTATTGCCCGAGAAAAAAACCACATCGTTTGTGGGGCCAGATGAAGATTTATACCCCCACAAAGGACACCAACTAATGAAAAAAAGTCCTTTGGACCACCACAGACAACCATCAATTCATTAATGTTTTCCCTCCATTCTTATATAAAATGACCCCAAGGGATACTAACAATGGATTGAGGAGAAGCGATCTAAAGGATATGAGTAATGAGGAAACACAAAAAGTAAATCCTCTAAGATGAATCTAATAGAGATTCATTGATTCACATTTAGTAAACCCACCTATTTAATTAAGGAGGAAATAAGAATCTTATGGTTGACCACAAACATAAATACATTAAGCAGATACCCTTCCAAGTGGCACAAAAGGATACCCCCATCGAAACCCAATACCCCAAATGGAAAAATGCAATTCAGGAAGAACCCTACCCCATATAGAGAAAATATATGTTTAATACACTTGACCCTAGGTAGAAAATATCTATGTGGACCAAACATATTCTCGCATAGAAAAATTCTTTGGGGGTATAAACTAGGTCCTCATAGCACCATGATATGTAGATAGTATCCTCACAAGCATAATAACATAATATGTGAAGGGAACCCCATATTGTATAAGAACATTATACACAGAATGGGTCCTCCTAGGGCCTTCTACACTCTAAATTAAATTAATCTATTATCCCATATCATAGGTCCTCAAGATAGACCTTCCACAAACCAATCAAATGAAATCAGGATAAGGCCTCTTATAATGATACCTCACATGTATGATTAGAACATCAGGCACATCAGTGTGTCCTATCGAGTCTATATACTTGTGGTATGCAGAGTCGTGTTATTTTTCTATCTGATGAGATAGTCGCCTAGAATGTATTCATGTCTAAAATGACGTGGTAACAAGGTTTATAACCCTAGGAATGATCACATAAACAACCTGTTCTTGGGATTGAGGGGAAACCCTGGCCTTTCCAGTTGATAAGGGGTTGTAGTGATCACTCCTCTATTCCCCATGGATCAGAAGGGAATCCCTCATGCTGTAATCCCCTAGCATGTCATACAGTAGGGTTCACTCTTGTTATTATACTCCACCCGAGGTATCATAATGAAGAGTAAGTGAGAACACTCAAATACCTCTCTTTTCTTTTTGGTCTTCAACATCCTTCCATCACCAGATAGCGTGAATCATGTGTTATTCAGATCCCTTACAACCTCTTGCTTCTCACACTAAGCATGAATCACATTGGCTTGAGAATAGAAATTATCATTACATTTAAACTATGAAAAACCTCAATTGTTCCTACTATATTATAGAATCCTTGAATTCAACCCAATATCTTCAAAAGACTGTATTCCCATAGAATCAAAAAATTATCCATCCCCTGATTTTAAGCCCCAATCACATCCAAACATCTTTACATCGCCTAAATTTAAGCCCCAATCACATCCCCTCGAATGGGCCTCCTCCCTAGGTGTATGCCTCGATTCACCGAACAATGTGGTATTTCATTCCAAAATAAATGGGATACCTAGGAAGCCTCCTTGAGGTCCAAACCCAACACTGAAATTTATCATATTTTTATCCTTGCCACATTAAAGGTAATTAATTTTCACCTAGGAGATCACATATCCTCTAGTTCCCTTAGGCTTCCTTGGAGTATGTCCCACACCATCCCCAATAAACTTACCCATGGGTGTCCTTACCTCATGACATTAAACTGATTGGATAGGTCCTTATCACATGACCATAAAAGGTGATGTGTATAGTTAAGTGGCACTGAACAATGTGGGTTATGATTCCTCTCATTAGGATATGTAGGAATCCAATATTATGGGTTTCATGATGATGTCCATACCACTTCCATACCCACTAGATGAAGATAAACTCTAGATCTCCTCACCATGTATAAGAAATCTAGCATTGTCCTCATAACTTACACAAAGAACTCAAATCTACTTGTATGTGGGTACCATCGATAGAAAAAATAAGATACATACAAATATCCCTATAAATAAAGAACCATGGATAAATAAATATGATTATGAACCCATGAATGTTCATAATTGATCATTAACTCTAGGTGATCCATGTATACATACTTGGGGATGAACAAAAGATTCATTAATATATCATTTATCTATAAGAGAGTCCTGGAATATGAAATATTTCCCCAAAAAACGTGTGTAATTATTATGAATTACCATCCCCTCAACCAATGTGAGTTCTTAAGTGTTGTTATCCATATTCCACAAAGAATTCCTCCCTTTGTAAACTAGGTCTATGCATCTTAACAAATATAAGAGTCAATGGTCATTTATGTAATAATAAAAAAAACTCATAGGAGACCATTAAAAGTCAATGTAATCAACATTATTGATTGTAATGAATTAAAACCCTTGCAATAAACCATGAAGATAAAATTCCTTTTGTAAAAAAAGGTTAACCTGATCTGAATCGTTGACCAAGGAGTTGGTATTACCCCATATCGGGCCCCTTTCACACGAAAAAAGGAAGAGGTCCAAATGAGAACCTCAATTAAAATTGTAGTCATTAGATGATAATTTGACAACTATTAGTTATCATTATTTTTCATATATATTTTAGGCACTCCACACAAGAGATCTCTTCAATCCTATGTCATCTCAGTTGTTCTCGTAAACATGGGAATCATCCATTGCACAAGTTGGGTCCTTGACAAAGAAGAGGATGTCATTACCCCCCATCATCTTCAATGATAAGTTTAGAATGAATTTGTTAGGGAGTAACACCATTATTTTATATTCCCCACCATACAAGTAGCATGACATGCCTTCCAGTTAATGAATCCCCACCATCCATCATATAGGAGATAGTCAACTATCTAGAACAAGTGTCCTAGGTAGACTTCTCAAACCATTCCAGGTGCATGTCCCCAAAAAATGATAGTGACTCCCTCCAATACCTTGGGGTCTGATGAAGTGGTCACCAACAACCTCTTCCCAATAACCTGGGGGTCCTGACCAAGGGACGTTACTGATAATAATCACTGTCAACAAAATTCAGACCCACATCCGTACTATATATATGTTACTGCCTCTTGAACCCTATCCAATTTCCTATAGACACAGATACAAGGGGTGGTTCATAGGGGCCAAAAACAAAAAAAGGAACATGACATCAACATCATTCCTACTGAAGAATACCTCCATGTAAATACATAAGAAACCTATGAGTATATGTATGTTCTAGCTCCTATCATTAATTCTTTCATAAAAATATAGTAGAAAACTATGATCATATCAAAATACCTATGCACCTGTATGAAACCCATCACAAAAATATGGGAAAAAATGACCAGATAAAAATTAATTCTCTCAAATATCAAGACCTTCAGTCAAATACGGTGAAAACCAATGATAAAATATATATCTATTTCCAATTAAAGTAAATCCTTTTAGTGAAATTCGATGGAAGAAATGAAAAGTTGCAAATTACATCCCGTTTAAATCACTCCCACAATCAAAATACGACAGCAAAAAACTATGAACTCATTAAAATTACTTTGAATTCATATCAATCCCATTAGTAAAATATGAAGCCAATTTGAGAAAGCATCTAGTCTATCCAAGTTTTAAATCAGGGGTAGACTCATACACCTATCCCTACATAGGAGGACTGTTAGTACTTATTGGCATGAAATGGAGGAATAGAGAAGAAACATATTCTTGATCTGAGACCATAATGGGAATATCATACCATTGAAACCAAGGACATATCTCAAAAAATCATATTAATGATGGAATATCAGACATAAATCCTTGAACATGGCCTGCAGACTCACCAAGATGTAATCATGTCTGTGGAAATAGCATGTAGTCAGACCCATAATCCCGCCACCTCAAGTGGGTTGAATTATCAACATATAGAGGTGATCACTCAGTAGTATACTTACATCCATTGTCCCATATAAGAGGGTATTTGGAAATATTCTTTGAAAAATTAACAATAAGATTGGCCAAAAATACTTATTCTTATTCGGGAATGTCAGTCCACTTCAGTGGCCACTCTAGGGTAGGCATATATCCCTACCAAGAACTCCAAATTACTACTTTAATATCCTAGAATTACCATAGAATACACTCGAATATTCACCCATATATGAATTTTACCATCTACAACAAGATTCCCTTTCATCCACAAGAGAGTTCCATAAAAATAAATCATACCAAAGGCTAGTGAAAATGAAGACCAGACTCATATACATACTCTATTGAAGCTAGAGTTCTTCAGGCTATAAAATATCTACCACTCATGGCTCTACATTCTACCAATCAATTACTAAATTCTTGGAGTGGTAGTAAAAGTTGAGAAGGTCCTCCTAGAAATATTGTTACCAGCAACTCTGGAGGTCATTACCAACAGCTCTAGAGTTCATCCCTAGAAAATATACCATAAATTATCCCTTCATGGAAACCAACTAATCCATCAGGATAGATTATCTCTTGATGATCATCATAGTATCCCTCCTCCTAGAAAGAATACCAAACAACGAAAATTTCCTCCCCTCAATTTCTTCCACCCTAATGGTCCTCCCCATATTTTACACTATAGAAATTATCCATGTAGTTGGAAATAATTCTATGATGATAATACACTCCATGATATCGCACACTATGAAGGTACTCCCCATAGTTTTATCTCATGTCAACAATTTGGTCCTCCCATTTCTAGGTAAAACAAGGGAAATAACTTATATTCTGAGGCAATTGGTAAGATGGGGCAAGACATCATAAATAACCTATAAATGTTAGGTGATATCATTTCTCATCTAAAAGATGGCTCGGGGAACCACTCATCCTTCTATCCACCCTGTTACCATTCCCATACAAATAAGACCCATACTATCCCCAATAAATGCAACAAAACCTTCATAAAGAACCACTATTTGGATAATCAAGTAGAGGAGTATCTGGTAGGATAATTGATGGATATGTTTCTTGTGAGAAGACAACTGTCTAGGGATGGCATACCAATTATTTTTTGGACCTTAGACATATCTAAGAAGCGTTGTAAGAAGAATTAATTCACAAAATTTATTTGAATATCTAGACAACACTCTACCACCTTAATGATAAATTATTTGTGAATGGTGGGTACACATACCATGTCAAAATATTGGGAGATATTCATCATCAAATCAACTTGAGAAACCATCCATCTACATGGAGACCATGATCAAATAAGCGTATGAGAAATAATGAATCAAAATACCACAATGCCTTGCATAAGTTCCAACATATATTATTCAATGTCATGTCTAGTGCTCATATCTAGGGATGGGGGAAACATAGATATTTTCATTTATCATCATTCCCAATGTAAGGTCACAACCTTTTTTGGGGTATCTCATGCTTTAATTCACGTAATTTTTTATTTATTTATGTACCTTTGTTTGAAGATATCACTTGGGGTGTGTTTTGGTGGATTTTCATAAAATTTATGAAAAAGGGTATTGTGCATGGTTGGCACATGATTAGGGGAAACTATGCACCCAAACTAGAAAAACCTTGAGAACCCAAGTAGAGGGGTCCACATGGTTGGCGCACGGTTTATCAAACCATGCATCCTTCCTAGAAAAATCATGTTCATGGTTTTTTTGACCAAAAAAAGATTTTAAATCCCCCAAACCCCTAAAACACTCCCCATTTCAACCAAGGCTAAGACTTGGAAATTTTTGGGCAATTCTAGATCTTTATAGAGGGGTTCTCAGGCCATTCGACCTCCTATCTTTGAGATTAAAATCCTAAATCAATGATCTATTATTCTCCTGATAAGAGGATCTCATCCCGATCCTTATATCATCGATTAATTATTATTATCTTAACCCTTGGGTGGAGTTTTTCATTTAATTTTTCAGATCTAACCATTTTTTATGATATTTAGATTTAGGATTGTACATATATATCTAGATTGATTAAATCTTGATATCATTAATCTTGTTTTTGTGATCAAGATCCAAACCTCAAATCTACACCATTATGCTACTCATATTTTGGGGATTTCCATTGAGAAAATTTCTGTCAATGAATCGAGGTGGGTGGCATAATTTCTAAATTCCATAGTCTTGAAATTTTTCTAATATATGAATGTTTTATGATTTCTAGATTTTGTTTGGAAATTGAGACCACCAATTTAATTAATTAATATGGTAAATTAATTAATTTTGAATGTTGTGAAATTGTGGGATTTAGGTATTATTAAATAAGATAATTAATTGTGATAATCAATTATTATGGGATTGTGATAGTCGATATGGTTATTTGAATAAAAATAAGGATAATTAATTGTTGAATTAATTATCAATGTAAATGATCGAGATCTTAGGATAATTAAATGTTATGTTATTTATGATGTTGTACTTTTGTGATCAATAATGATTAATTGGTTAATTATCTATTTAATAATGAGCTTTAGAATGGTTAATTGATTATGTAATTAATTAACATAATGTTGATGTTGTTAATTAGTTTTTGAATTAATTAACGATCTGAAAAAATTATTTTATGAATTAATTAAGGAATGAGATTTCATGTGTTAGACATGGCATTCCGCACTAATGGGATTTTGGGTGATAGACATGGTGTTTTGTACTAATCGGATTTGGGGCGTTAGACATGGAATTGTATAGAAATAATATAAATTAATGGGATTTCAGGTGTTATGCTTGGTGTTCTTCACTGATTGGATTTGGGGTAATATACATGGCGTTCTACACCGATGATAGATCTATATGTATTTTTTTGAAATTTGGTGTTATACATGGTGTTCTACACCAATGATAAATATTTACAAATAGGATTTTGGGTGTTAGACATGGTGTTTTATGCCGATGATATTTTGGGTGTCAAACGTGGTATTCTACACTGGTGGGATTTGGATTGTTAGACATGTAGTTCTACACAAAGGATAAATATGTAAAAAATTTGCAGATTGAATGTGTGACATGATTCAAACCTATTAGTCTATGTGGTTAATAAATATTAATTAATAATTAAAAAAATGTTCAATTAAGAATTGTAATTGATTTCTTTATACAACTTCATACACCTTTTGTTGACTGGATTTGTTTTAGACACCATGTGTTGTGGCCAACTAAGTCATAATCACACCCTATTCAGGCTGCCTAATCAATACCCAAATAGATTTTATTGTTGGAGGATAGGTTAAGGAAAATGTCCCTGGATTAGATTGATGATTGAGGATAGAGCATGGATGATGGAACTAGATGTGGTTTAGGACCCATATGGGAGTCGTTAGTGTCTTTATGATCTGTTTCATTTTAGAAACTTTGGAACTTACTTTGGCATGATATGTTTCCCTTTCAGTTGAGTACTGTGTTTTCCTATTTTAGTTATAATGAGATGTTGTTATTATTATGATAATATATATTCTTATGCTATTATTGTTTAATTCCAATGGTGTTTCACTCTACTAAAATAGGGTATAGTCTCTCCATGAATGACTTACCAGACCCACACTGCTTGTTGAAAACCTTTAGTTTATGGGGATGTCTGCCTATGGACATGTGACAAACCGGTAAGGAGAACCAGTGCATGGAACCCATGCCAGGACATTACAAAGTGGTATGAGGGACCAATTTTATTTTCTTCTTCGTTTTTATTACTATTTGGGAATGGTAGACAAGAGAGTAAGAAGAGTCTGGGGCTTGGAAATGAGCTTGTGTATGGGAGTTACAAATCCATGTATGGGGGAAACCCCATGTACTCAGGGTGGGATTGTTGTTATTGTTGTTTGCTGTTACAGTTGAATATTATTTCAACTTGGGTGACACACTTGTTTTGTGATGTGATTATTTTTTTTGTGATTTATGATAATTCACTTGTGTCCCAGAATGGAACGAGAGTTTAGACTACATGCATCATTCTAGAAACTTAGAACTCTTTTTTTACATGCATCGTTTTAGGCATGCATTGAAAAATGGGTTATGGGTAATTAGTTGAACATAAAATATTTTTTCCTTACTATGAATTTAAATTGAAAAAATAATTTAATATGAATTAGATAATGGTAAAATTATTCAATTAATAATGAGTGTCTAAATGAGAAACCTAATTAATGTGAATGTGGTTAGCCTTGTTGATCAGAACAAGGTGTAGGGTGGTAAATGGTAGTAATGGAACCTCAGTTTTTGACCACATGGTGAGGGTTGGAGAAAATACTTATTTTGTATTGTATTTGTTTTTCATCTAATTTAATTATTATAATGTGTGTTATATTTTATAATATGTGTGTTTATTTCTAGAGAAATTCCTCTGTGATGGCGCTTGTTGAGATGATGATCAGAGAACATGGCTATGGATAATCCTCCAGTGGTGGAACCTAAGGAATTGATAGTTTCTAGGGAGGAAGAATGGAATCTATTCTGATATAACTTCTCATATTTTATAAAATTCATGTAAAGATACATAGAGTGGATTGTGAAGAGTATGTCTGTTCTGATGATGGAGTTTAAGTTGCATCACCCTCTGAATTCCAATGGAGAGGGGGGACCTAGAGGAGCTGAGTTTTGGATAGTGTATATCAAGAAAATACATGACCACATGGAGAATCCTATTTAAAAGAGAGTCAATATGGCATCTTGCATGTTGCATGGTCAAGAAAAACATTGAGGGGACTTCCAGGCGGGGACTAGTCAGGATAAAAGTATGGAATGGATGGATTTTCATTAGTTATTTGGACACTTCAACCCAAATACATTAAGGTAGGAAAGATAATATAAGTTCATGAGGATGACTTAGGGGAATCTATTCATGATGGAATATAATGGATGCTTTATAGAATTATAGTGCTTTGCTCCAACATTAGCAGTAGATGAGTCCACTTCAATAAGATGATTTCAAGATGGACTTAAAAGTGAAATTTAGTCTCGGGTGTATATTTTCTAGATAAAGATATTTATGGAAGTTGTAAATCAAGCTCACATTTCTGAGGGGAACCTTAAAGACCCACCAGTGGTGGACAAGAAATTTCTATTGGACTGTTAGGTGGTACGACTTTTGATAATAGAAATCAACATTAAGAGAATGTCAGCTAGAGTAGTGGGAAATGGAGTGGCCGACCATGGGGATCAGTTACTCAGAATCTTACCCATTTTCTTTACCACAAGTATGGTAAGCCGTGAAAATTTCTAAAACATTGTTCTTGACCTTCATTAGAGTTTCGATCCTACAAAAATATGTGATATCCATAGAGATTCTACAGGAACCCTAGACAGATAGTTACCAATAAGGGAGCTAGACTAGACCAGGGTGTAGGAAGGGGTTCTTCTGCACTATGCCATTCTGACAGCTAGAGTTCTATAGGACGAGGTGGTGGAGGCAGTGGGCATGGTGCTTTTGGGAAAGTTCATCCACATCACCAGAGCAGTGCAACTTAGGGGAGTCAGACGACATCATAGAGAGGAGGGACATGATAGTTGCATGCAGTGTAGCCAACACATATAAATAGAGAGGTCAAGCCATCAATAGTAAGAGGTACTATTTATATGGATTATCATTTATCTAGTGACTTTTTTGATATTGGTTCCATTCATTCCTTTATATCTACAAAATTTGTAAATAGTTTGATCTTGGCAATGGAGTTTTTGAGTGGGGTTACGATGATAGATACACATTTGGGAGTACGGTCTAGAGACATTTGTATGTGAAAGGGTTGTTCTCTTGAGATCCAGAAGTGCAATTTTATATAGGGATATCTATATTCATGATATGAAAGGCTTTAACCAAATCATGGGTATAGACTGGATTTTCACATACCATTCCCACATAGTTTGTTATCACAGGATAATTACGTTTATTTATCTTAAGGGCGACTTTCATATTCACTAGGGAGAGTGGGATATCTATGCGGGCTGAGCAGGGCTAGTTAATCAACAACTGGGAGAGATCACAACCCATGTAACTAGTCTATTGTTAGATGATAGTGGTATTATGTAAGATATACTTATACAATTATTGAAATAGTTTTTGGAAGTCTTTATAGAAGACTGATTAGGGAAACCACCTGAGAGAGATGTGGAATTCACTATTGAGACCATTCTAGGGGCTGATCAAGTATCTATTCCACCATAAATAATGGAACTGACTAAGCTTCAAGAGCCCAAGACTAAACTAGAGCTTTTAGAGGATATAGAATTTATCCCTCAGAGTATGTCACCTTGGGGATCACCTGTATTGTTTGAAAAGAAGGCTGATGGGATCTTGCACTTATGCATCGATTACTGGAAGTTGAATAAGATTAATTTGAAGAACCGATATCCCCTGATTACATATAAACTATTTTCTGACAAGTTTAAATCATCTTATGTGTTCTAAAATATTTAATTGAGACCTGGGTATCATCAGGTGATAGTTTAGACTTCTTATTTACTGAAGACTACTTTTATAAGTAGGTATGGACTATATGAGTTTGTCTTAATTATTTTTAAGAAGAATAACACACTAGCATTGTCTATCTCCTTGATTAATAGAATCTTTCTTTTATTACTAGATCATTTTATGGTGGTGTTTGTGTACATCATCTTATTGTATTCAAAGACTCATGACGATCATGCCCAATATCTTGACATCATCCTGATTACACTGAGAGAGCATCAGTTATACGTCAATATATCTATATGTCAGTTTTGGACTGACCATGTACACTTCTTGGGGAACATCATCTCATAGGAAGGTGTGTTAGTGGGCCCATAGAAGGTTTAGGTAGTGGTTTCTTAAGAGCATCCCAAGAATGTTTTCGATATTTGAAGCATTATGGGATTAGCTTGATATTATAGGAGATTTATCCAAAATTTTTCTTATTTGGCAATACCTCTTTAATGAATGACCAAAAAGGGTGTATGATTTGAATGGTTGAATGCTTTTGAGGAAGCATTCCAATATTTGATGATACTTTTGACGTTGGCACCAATTTTGGTCCTACCTGAGTCAAGTGAGGAGTAAATGGTGAATTATGATGCTTATGGAATCAGACTCAGATTTGTGTTGATGCAAGGAGATCAAGTTGTGTCATATGGGCCTAGACAATTGAAGTAACATGATCCAAACTACCCTATGCATTAAATCTAGCTAGCGGAGGTGGTGTATGCTCTGAAGTATTGGTGACACTATCTTTGGGGTGAAAAATTTACTATTTATAATGATCATAAGAGATTGAGGTATATATTTTCCCACAGATATTTGAATCTTCAGTAGTGGATATGGGTTGCGTATATGCAGTCTTTTGATTTTGAGCTGGAATATACACCTGGGAAAGGAAATAGTGTTTCTAACACTTTTAGAAGGAAAACTCGGGAAGTTTAGGAGTCTAGTGTTGAGTGGATGATGATGATGTTTTGTGCTGAGGTTCACATTGTGGTTTAGGAGTGGTAGGAGAAGATAATACTAATATTAGTTTATAAGGATTAAAAACCTTTTAGATAGGTCATGGATAGACACTTTAGGATATAGAGTGAATAGATTTGGGGTAAAGCTTTGAAGGTTGGGAGACACCATTAGACTGGTTAATAGATGAAGATGAGATCATCTATACAAGGAATCGATTTTTTGTGCATATGAGCATACAATAGGAGATCGTGTCGGAATTTCATTCCTAGAAGTGGGTGGTACATTTAGGTGTGACCAAAATGTACCATGAACGCAATACATCAATGAACTGGAGGTTTACTGCAACCATTTCCTATTTGAGAATAGAAGTGGGATGATGTGACCATGGATTTTTTTGTAGGTATTCCTAATACAGTTATGAAGAATGATTCTATCTGGGTTATTATGGAACAACTAATAAAGGTAGCACATTTAATACCATTATGGGAAACCTTCACAGTAAAGTAGTTGGGAGAACTATATGTTTGTGAGATACTCCGTCTGCATGTGGTGCTATGGACCACAGTTTTCAAAAGTGATTCATGATTTACTTTATGATTCTGGTAGGTCTTACAGAAAGAGGTCTGTACCCATGTATTATTGAGTACATCATTCCACCTGCATACAGATGGGCAGTAAGAGCATATTATATAGGTGCTTGAGGATGTCCTATGGGTGTGTGTGCTTGACTTCCGTGGGTCATGGGAGAAGCAACTAGCTTTAGTAAAGTTTTCCTATAAAAATGTTATTAGGAAACTATAAAAATGAAACCATATGAGGCTCTTTATGGTAGACCATTAAGATCACCGTTATGCTGGTTGGACACTGCTGAGTTAGAGCTTTTGGGACCGAGTCTCATGCAGGAGACATCAGAACAGTTACAACTGATTCAGAAGCGTATGGCTATAGCTCATAGTAGGAAGAAGTCATATGATCATAGACGAAGATGAACCCTAGAGTTTATAGAGTGTGATCATGTAGTCCTTTAGGTTTTTCCAAGGTTGGTTCACTAAAGGATACAGAGATAGGGAAAGTTGGTGCCCAAGTTTGTTGGGCCGTTCGAGATTTAGGAAAGATTAAGGAAAGTTGCACACCAATTAGATCTTCCACAAAAATACAATGATATGCATGATATTTTCTATGTATCACAACTTTAGAAGTATCACCACGACCCTTCTCCTCTGATTGATGTCGATGATGTTGAGCTTGAGATAGATTCTTTCTTTGAGAAGCATTTGATACGTGCATTGGATCGTAGTGAGAAGGTGTTGAGATAAAAGACCATGTCAATAGTTCATGGATTACAGTAACATGGGTATGTATAGGAGGAGGCATGGGAAATGGAGGTAGATATATAGGCTTATTGGCCCAATATTTTGGTCATGGAATCATATAGAAGCTTGAAAATGATGCTCGAGAATGGGCTTTTATAAGGCGAGGAGATTTGTAGATCCCAAAATTTTCTGGAGTATCTCAAGCATTAATTCAGGTAATTTTTTATTTATTAATGTACCTTAATTTGAAGATATGACTTGGGGTATGTTTGGGTGGATTTTTAAGAAAAACATGAAAAAAGGGGACTCTGCATGGTTTGCACACTGTTAGAGGAAACCATGCACCCATGCCAGCTAAACTGTGACAACCCAGGAAGAGGGGTCCACATGGTTGGTGCTCTGTTTATCAAACCATGCACCCCTACCTAAATAAAGCATGCGTATGGTATTATATTATCCAAAACATAGTTTTTATATCCACTAAACCCTTGAAACACCCCCATTTCGACCTCGGCTCGGACTTGGCAATTTTTGGGCAATTCCAGATCATTATAGAGGGGTTCCAAGGTCGTCAAACCTCTATTCATCAATATTCAAACTATGAATTGAAGATTTTTTCTTCTCCTAGTATGTGGATCTCATCCTGATCATTATCCAATCAATTCCATCTTATTATTCTCTTAACCCCTGGGTGGATAATTTCATCTAGTTCTTCAGATCTAACCCTTTTTGGTGAGATCTAGATCTAGATTGACTAGATCATGATATATTTGATCTTTGTTTATGGATCTAGATCTAGAACTCAGATCTATATAATTATTCTACTCAGATTTTTGAGATTTCCATTGAGTGAAAATTTTTCAATGAATCGAGGTAGGTGGTCTAATTTCTAAATTCCATAGTCGTGAAATTGTTCTCATATATGCAAGTTGTTGGATTTATAGATTTTTTTTTGGAAATTGAGACCCGTAATTTAATTAATTAATATGGTAAATTAATTTATTATGATGTTTGTGAAATTTTGGGATTAAGGGATTGTTGAATAAGATAATAAATAGTGAGAATTACTAATGATGAGATTGTGATAGTTGAGCTTTTTATTTGAATGAAAAATAAGGATAGTTAATTGGTGAATTAATTATCAATGTAAATGATTGATAAATTGGGATAATTAAATGTTATGTTAATTACCATGTTGTCCTTTTGGGAATGAGAATGATTAATTGGTTAATTAATTATTGAAAGTTGTGATTTATAATGGTTAATTGATTGTTGAATTAATTAACTGGAATTTGATGTTGTTAATTTGTTTTCAGATTAATTGAAATATTAGATTAATTAATTTATGACTTAATTAAAGAATGAGGTTTCAAGTGTTATACATGGCATTCTAAAGCAATGGAAATTTTGGTGTTAGATATGTCATTCTGCACCAATGGGATTTGGGGTGTTAGACATGGAATTATGCACTAATATTATAAATTAATGGGATTTCGTGTGTTAGACATGAAATTCTACACCATTGGGATTTGGGTTTCCAGACATGACATTCTACATCGATGATATATCTATCTATAATTTTAAGAACTAGGGTATTATACATGGAGTTATACACCAATGATAAATAATAACAAATGATATTTTGGGTGTAAGATATGGAGTTCTTCAAAAATGAGATTTTGGGTGTTAGACAATGCCTTCCACACTGGTGGGATTTTGAGTGTTATACATGGTGTTCTACACTAAGGATAAATATGTATAAACATTTTGAATTGAATGTGTGACATGATTCAAACCTGATATTCTATGTGGTTAAAAAATATTAATTGATAATTGAATTACTATTCAATTAAGAATCATAATTATTTTCATTATATAACTGCATACACTTGTGGTTGACTAGATTTGTTTTAGACTCCAATGGTGGTGGCCTACTGAGTCATACTCACACCCTATTCCAGATTCCCGATCATTACCCAAATAGAATTTACTGTTGTAGGACATGTTAAGGGAAAATTCCCTTGATTAGATTTCTAATTGGCGATGAAGAATGGATTAGGTAACCAGAGGTGGTTTGAGACCCACTTGATAGTCATTAGACTCTTTAACTTCTTGTTCATTTTAGACACTTTGGCACTTACTTTGGAATGATATGTCTCCCTTTCAGTTGAATACTTTGTTATCCTGTTTTGGTTATCCAGAGATGTTGGTATTGTTATGATTATATATATGATCCCACTATTGTTATTTATTTCCATTAGAACTCTGATAAAAGAGGGTATAGTCTCCAATTAATTACTTACCAAACCCTCATTTATAGTTTCACCCTATGGTGTATTGGGAGGCATGCCTAAGATATTATTACTGATCAACTTTGGCCACTGGTGTGTGGCACCTGGTCTGGGACTGATCAGGCTGATCGTATGGAATGGAAGGATTTTCAGGAGAAGTTCATTAAACACCTATACCCAGAGGCACTTATGTAGGAACGAGTAGTTGAGTTCATGAGGTTGACTCAATAGAATCTGTCTGTGATGGACTATGATAGACATTTAGATACTTATAACATTTTTTATAGCTTTGGTAGGAGATGAGGCCACTTCAACAAGATGATTTTAGGATGGAATTAAATGTAAAATTTAGTCTCAGGTGAATATGTTCAGGATGAAGAAGTTTACAAAAGTGTAAATCTAGATCTTATTTCTAAGTGGAACATAAATGATACTTCTAGTGGAAGACAAACAATTCCTATTAAGTGGTCAAGTGGAATGACTTTTGAGAAGATGAAGCTATGTTAAGAGAATTTCATCCAGAGTAGTGGGAAATAGAGTGGCCATTTAGGGGTATCTGTTACATAGGATCTTACCCATGTGCTTTGCAACCATTTTGGTAGATTAGTACACTTTCAGAAAATTTTTTCTCAACCTCTAATAGAGTGTTGAGCCTGTAGAAAGATGGTAAATATATATTGATTTAGGAGGAACCCTTGACATGCAGTTATTGATAACTGAGATAGATAGAATGAAGGGTGTAGGAAGGGGATATTCTACACCATACCAATTTGGTAGATGGAGTACTACTAGCCAAGGAGGTGGAGGAAGTAGATATGGTGCTTCTGGGAAAGAGGACACACATTAGTAGAGCAGTGCAACCTAGGAGAGTTTGACAACATCACAGTGATGAGGGATTTGATAGTTTCTTGTGATGAAGCCAATACTTATGGATAGTGAGTATGGTCCATCAAAATTTAGAGGTACTATCCTTATAGCTTCTACTTTATCTATGGACTTATTTTATACTTTTTCCTCTCATTCATTTATATCTAAAAAAGATGTTAATGTTTTGAGCCTAGCGGTGGAGTTTGTGAGTGGGGTTATGACGAAAGATAAACCTTTGGGAGTATAGTTGAGAGAAATCTATATGTGAAAGGGATGTTCTCTTGAAATCAGTGAGTACCATTTTCTATGAGATCTCTATATTCTTGATATGGAAAGCTTCAACCTAATCATGGGTGTAGGCTTTCTTGTCGCATAACGAGCCCACATAAATTGTAATCACATGAGAGTTATGTTTACTTATCCTAAGGGTGGACTTCATTTTCACTAGGGATAGTGGGAAGTCCTGGTGGGACGAGTGTGGAAAATTACACAGCAACTGGAAGAGCTCATAGCCCATGTTTCTATACTATTGCGAGATAATGGGGGTGTTAGTCAAAATAACCTTTCACTATTAGTGGATCCTTTTCAGGATTTCTTTCTAGAATACTTCTCAGGGATTCACCTGAGAGAGATGTGTAATTCACCATTTATCTCATATCTAAGGCTAAACCAGTATCTATTACACCATAAAGAATAGAACCAACTGAGATTCAAGAGCTTAAGACTCAGTTGGAAGAGTTGGAGGATAAGGTATTTAACAGTCTAAGTACATCGCCTTGGGGATCATCTATATTTTTCTCAAAGAAGGCTACTAGGAGAATGTATTTGGGCGTTTATTACCAGATGTTTAACAAGATGATTGTGAAGAACTAATATCTCCTTCCACGTATTGATGATCTATTTGACATATTAAAAGGATCTTTCATGTTATCAAATATCGACATAAGATCGTGGTATCATCAATTTAGAGTTCAGACTTATGATATACCGAAGAGTGAATTCATAAGTCGGTATAGCCTATATGAGTTTTTTATAATTCATTTTGGGAAGACAAATTCACCAGAAGTGTTTAGGGCCTTGATGAACATAATCATCTATCAAGACCAAGATCAGTTTGTTGTGGTGTTTGTGGATGACATCCTGGTGTACTCCAAGACTCATGAAAATCATGCCCAATATCATGAAATCATCTTGAGTACACTAAAAGAGAATTTAATATACACAAATAAATATAAGTGTTAGTTTTGGATTTCCCATATACACTTTTTAGGGAACATAATATTGGAGGAAGGTGTGTCGGTGGACATAGAGAAGGTACAAGTAGTGATTTTTTTGGAGCATCTGAGGAATATTTTCAATATCAGAATACTTCTAGGATTGTATGAATATTATAAAATATTCATCCAAGACTTTTTCCATTTGACAGTTCCACATTAAATCTTGAAAAAATAGGGTGTAAGTTTTGAATGGTCGAAGGATTTTGAGGAATCCTTCCAAGAGTTTACGAATAGTTTGATTTCGACATCAATTTTGATCCTACTTGAGTCAGGTATAGAATACATGGTGTGTTGTGACACTTTTAGAATCATACATGGATCTATGTTGATGCAACAAGATCAAGTAATGGAATATGGGTCTTGAATATTGAGTCCACATGAGTAGAACTACCCTATGCATGACCTCGATCTAGCAGTGGCAGTGTATTCTCTGAAGTGTTGGGGACACTATCTTTTGTGAGAATAGAGTACAAATTATACTAATCAAGAGATCTTTAGGTATATCATTTCCTAAAGTGATTTGAATGTTTAAAATTATAGGTGGGTTGAGTATATGTAGTCTTCTGATTTTGAGATGACATATACACCAGAGAGTGGAAATAGTGTGGTAGATTCTTGGAGTAGGAAAACTCAGACTCTAGAATTTTTGGAGTCTAGTGCTGAGCAGAAGCTGATGACATTGCTAGATAAGATGCACATTATGGTTCAATAGAGGTAGGAGAAGATGATGATCATATCAGTTTCTATGGATTTGACACCTTTGAGATGGATCAGGGATAGAAAATATGAGGATCAAGAGTGATTAGCTTTGAGGGAATGCTTTGAAGGTGGGGTGACACCTTTGAACAAGTATATAGTTGAGGATGAGGTAATCTATATGAAGAATTGAATTTTTGTGCCTATGATCATGCAGGAGGATATCGTGATGGAATTTCATGTCTCGAAGTGGGCGGTACATCCAAGTGTGACAAAAATGTATCGTGACCTACGATGGCAATTTTGGTGTCTAGGCATGAAAAAAAGCTAACATGTTTTGTAACATGATGCTACATCTATCACAAGGTGAAGGAAGAACATCAATGACCTAGAGGTTTTATACAACCTTTTCTTATTCTAGAATAGAAATTGGGATGATGTGACCATGAAAATTTTGGCAGGTCTTATGAAGACACTTAGGAAGAATGAATCTCTTTGGGTCAGTATGGATCAATTGAAAAAGGTAGAGCATTTCTTGACTATATGGGAAACCTTTACAGTAGTGTAGTTGGGAGAATTGTATGTTTGGGAGATAGTCCGTTTCCACGGGGTTCCATGGAATATAGTATCATATTTTGATTCACGCTTCACTTCATGCTTCTAGAAGGGCTTACAGAAGGTGCTTGGAACATAGGTATTATTGAATACGTATTTCCACCTACAGGAATATAGGATGTCGGAGGATACTATACAGAAAATTGAGGATATGATACATGCATGTGTTATATACTTTGGTGGGTCATAGGGGAAACACTTGGCTTTAGTGGAGTTTTCCTAAAACAATAGATATTAAGAAACTATATAGATAAAACCATACCAGGATATTTGTGGTAGACCATGAAGATTAGTGATATGTTGGTTGGAGTTTAGTGAGTTAGAGTTGTTGGGAATGAGTCTCATGTAGGAGACATCGGAGTAGGTACAGCTGATTAGAAAGTGTATAGCTATGGCTTAGAGTAAGAAAAAGTCATATGCTGATAGACGAAGACGACCACTAGAGTTTACAGAGGGTGATCGTGTATTCCTTTGGGTGTCACCTAGGTTGGGTCACCACAGGATACCAAGATAGGGATAGGTGGAACCCAGGTTTGTTGGACCATTTGAGATTGTGGAGAGAATTGGGATAATGTCATAATAATTAGCTCTTCCACAAATATAAATCACTATGCATGATGTTGTCCTTGTATCACAACTTGAGTAGTATCACCCTCACCCTTACCATGTGATTGATGTGGATGATATTGATCTTGATGTAAATGTATCCTTTGAGGAGAATCTGATATCTATGTTGGACCGTAGTGAGAAGGTGTTGATGGGAATGACCATGCCGATAGTTCATGTATTATGGTAGCATGGGAATGTATATGAGGAGACATGGGAAATGGAGGTAGATATGTGGGCTTATTGTCCCAATATTTTTTCCTTAGAATATTAGAGAAGCATGATAGGGAAACTCAAGGATGAGCTATTATATAGTGGGGAGATTGTAAGATCTCAACCTTTTCTAGAGTATCTCAGGGTTGAATTCAGGTACTTATTTATTTATTTAATTTCCTTTGTTTAAAGATATGAATTGGGGTATGTTTGGGTGGATTTTCAAGAAAAATATGAAAAAAGGTTATTGTACATGGTTGATGCATGGTTAGGGGAAACAATGCACCTAGCATAGATAAAGTGTGTGAACCCATGCATCAGGGTCTGCATGGTTGGTGGAAGATTTATCAAACCATTCACACCTGCCTAGTAAAACCATGTGTGTGGTTTTTTTATCCAAAAACTTATTTATAAATCTACAAAACCCCCCAAACACCCTTATTTTGACATATGATCTGGCCTGATGATTTTTTAGCAATTTCGAAGATTTAGGGATGGAATCCATGGCCATTCGACCTCTTTTATGCAAGATTCAACTCCCAAATCGATGATCCACCCTTCTCATAGTTATTGGATCTCATCCTAACCATTATCCTATTGACTCATTCTTCTTTTCTTAATCAATTGGTTGAGTCTTCTCTATGGTTTTTCAGATCTAACCATTTTTGGTGAGATCTAGATATAGGATTGAAGAGAATGATCTACATTGATTATATCATGATATCTTTGATCCAAGATTAGGGATCTAGATCCAGATCTCAGATCTATGTCAATGTGATGCTCAGATTTTGGGGTTTTCTATTGAATGAACATCTGTCAATGAATTAATGTTGGTGGTTTAATTTATGAATACTATAGTCATGATTTTTTCTCATATATGAAAGTTGCACGATTGCTATATTTTTTTCATAATTGAGACCTCTAATTGAATTAATTAATATGGTAAATTAATTAATAGTTAAATTTGTGAAATTGTTGGATTTAGGGATTTTTAAATAATATAATTAATTGTGAGAATTACTTATGATGGGATTAAGATAGTTTATTTGTATATTTAAATGATAAATAAGGATAGTTAATTAGTGAATTTAATATCAATGTAAATGATTGAAAAATTGAGATAATTAAATGTTGACTTAATTACCAAGTTTTCATTGTTATGATCAAGAATAATTAATTGTTTAATTGATTATAGAATGTTGAGATTTTGAAATATTAATTTATATGTTTAATAAATTAATGGGAAATTGATGTATTTAATTAGTTGTTGAATAAATTAATAGAATTGATTATTAATTTATGAATTAATTAATGGATGAGATTTTGGGTGTTAGGCATGGAATTCTATACCAATGGGATTTGGGTTGTTAGACATGGTGTTTTGCACCAAAAAATTTTCAATGTTAGACATGGTTTTTCGCCCCAATCATATAAATAAATGTATGGGATTTTGGATGTTAGACATGGAATTATAAACCAATGGTATTTTGGGTACTAGACATGGCACTCTAACCCGATGTTAGATCTATTTGTATTGCTGAGAAATGGGATGTTAGACATGGCATTCTAAACCAATGATAAATAATAAAAAAGGGATTTTGGGTGTTTGACATGGAATTCTATACTGATGAGATTTTTTGTATTGGACACTGCATTCTACACCGATAGGATTTTGAGTATTAGACATGGAGTTATACAATAAGGATATATATGTATAAAAGTTTTGAATTTAACGTGTGAAACGATTCAAACCTGGTATTCTATGTGATTAATAAAGATTAATTGATAAATAAATAAATATTTAATTATGTAATGTAACTATTTTCTTTATACAACTGCACACATTTTTGTTTACTAGATTTGTTTTAGAAACTGTTGGTGGTGACCTACTGAGTCATACTCACACCCTATTTGGGATGCCTAATCAGTACCTGAATAGACTTTACTATTATAGGATAGGTTAAGGGTAAGGTCCCCATGTTAGATTATTGATTGGGGAAGGAGCATAGATTAGGGAACTATATGTGGTTTGGGATCCACATGGGAGTCATTGGCATCTTTACCTTATGTTAAATTATATACACTTTGGTACTTACTTTGGCATTAAAGGTTTCCCTTTTAGTTGAGTACTATGTTTTCTTATTTTGGTTATCCTGAGATGTTGGTATTTTTGTTATTATATATATGCCTCCATTATTGTTATTTATTTTTGCTGATGTTTAACTCTAATAAAAGAGTGTATAGTCTCCCCATTAATGAGTTACTAGACCCTCGCTTCTAGTAGACACCCTATGGCATATGGGGAGGTGTGCCTGAGGTCATGTGACTGATCAGATCCAGGCACTAGTGCATGGAACTTGTACTGATATGTTACAAAGTGATATCAGAGCCAGTGTCAATTTGATGTTCCAGTGAGGAAGCTGGGCCCTTCTTGGGGGGAGGATCATGACAATCCCACATCAAAGGAGGATGATCATGAAACACCCCTTAATAAGATTGTGTGGATAACTCTACCATGAAAGACAATACACTCAATGTGAATTAGACTCGAATAAGACTCAAAAGCTTCTGGCCTGATGAGACCAAGCTATCGAAAAACTATTGAATAAGTAAATTAAGAACATTTAGCAGGATTATCACATAAGGGTTGTAAATAAAAAATCACAACTAATGTCATCATATGAAAGTAGTTTTTATGAAAATTCAACATTATATTTATCTCATGATCAATCATAGATTCCCATGATAAATAGAATGTCGAAAAAAGTAGTGGTATTCACAATAAGGTATAAGCCCAATCTTGTAGGGTTGGTGGAAATATTAACTCAGCCCCCAGGATAAAAAACTCATCCCAATGAACAATGAAAATAGAATCTAAGAAACCTCAACCCAAAGGTATAGGGGACTTTTTACCTCAACCAACCCTTAATGAAAATATATCTTTTCTTATTTAGTGAAGATGATAATAAGAGAGCTATCCTAGTTCAACCCGTGCCATGATCCGTGACTTGAAAAGAGAGGCATATGACCAGGTTGTACAAAGGTTATCTCTGAGTCACTCATCATCAAGAAACTCAAAGAATATCCAATAAAGAAAGGGAGAGGTCTGGAAGATGGAACAAACAACCCACTTATCATTTAGAAACAAGTATGATGCCCACAATTCACTATGCACCGATGAACCTAATGTATTATAATACAATAAACTACAACAAAAAGTTTTCAAATTAAGAGGATCAAGGAGAGAACAGTTCCATATGTAACACATCTATACAGAGATTGAAGTTGTGTGTAGATAAAACTAGATAATTTCCCTAAATTTGGGATATTTCCTGATTAGTCCCTTTCAACTTCCTAAAAAAATCTCTAAAAAATATAATAATAAAACATAGGATTCATAAAACCAACCTCCTCCTATAGAATATGAATAGATTCCTGCACTCGAAGAAAGATTATCACAACATGAAGAATAAAAAAATAGTTGAGGTGAATCAATGTTGAGTTACTATAAGGTAGTATTTCTATCAAATATCCTCCATGACCAAATCCTTAATGTACACATATAACAGGTGTGCCTAAGCAACATGGATTCAACCTAGTGACTAAAGCAAGGCCATGACATCTTTCCAACTCAGTGCCTATAAAATCGGTTTACATGGACCTAATAATAGACGAACATCAAGATCTACCTCTATTATTGAGACAACTAGAATGAGTTCAGGAAATTCCTCAAAATATTTCCTCGATTAGATATACACATCAAATAATGGAAGAAATGTCCCATCAAATAATTCACATTATTGCACATTTCCAATATCCTATTAAACCAAACATGGATCAATGGCATATGGACACCATTGAGTCATTGAAAGCTTAATTGTAAGCCATGGAGGAGCAGCGTGTACCTGTGTAGCTGAAATAAAAACCTCAACCCAACAAGATGAGCAGAACCCTTCCACCTCTAAACCTCAAGAGTCCCAAGGTTCTGATATTCAATGTCTCAGGTGACCATGAACAAAATATTACAAAATATGCACCCCATTATGATACCATGATGGGAACTCTTAAGAAACAATATTTAGTTAAACTCTAATGCTTCGTGCAGACCATGTAAGGGTTGGAATTTATATGGTACACCAGTATGCCAGATATGTTTATCACAGAATGGGAGGATCCTAATCAGAAATTCCACATCCAATTCATAAAAACCACATGAAAGAAAAAAAATCTGTTACCTCTTGAATTTTAAATAGTGAGAAAATGAGAGAGTCTTGGATTTCATTCCTCGATGCAAAGGACTGACCTACACTCTAAACCAAAGACTTCCCCAAGATAAAATTCTCACTATGTGCATTGATAAACTTCATGAAGAGTTTCAAATAATGTTTATAATAGTTAAATAAATAGGTTGGATTTATTATTTCCATTAAAATTTACAATTAATAGAAGGATCTATATAGAAGACTAAGCTCATGTCTAAATAAACTCATCTGGTACCCAGAAAATCAGCAGGGAATGCAGAAGCATCATTCGTCACACTTAATCCTTCATCCATGAATGAACCATCTCCAAAACCCACACCATATAATATAGAACAACCTAGGAATTAATAAAATCCACCACACAGACAAGATAAGTAAAGGGGGCCCATGATAAATCAATTTGAGGTTTTATGGAACAAAGTTTACTCGTTCTGTTATGTTCAAGTTTGTAGCTATTTAATAGCCACTGTGGACAATGATTTAATCCACCTAATAGTTCCAAAGAGGATAAACTAGGTAGGTCTTGATGTCTGGATCAATTATTTCCCCAATAATCAGATATTGTGAGTCACCATTCAAGAATTCTTTGTATTTAATGACATACTACAAAAAATGGTACATTCTAGGTAGGTGAAATTGGGAAGTCCACCAACAAAGTGGTGTATGATTCTAGTGATGCTCCCAAAGAAAGTGGTGAGTTGAAATTGGTTTTTTGAATATGATTAATTAATTTTGATATTTGGATGACTAAAAATACAATCAAACAAATTATTTTATTCTCCATAAATATTTTAAATAAACATTTATTCCCCTAACCACATCGACAATAACACTGGAGACATCATCATCCCCAAAACCATCCAAAGGGATTCCATTCAAAAAGAGGCCAATATATAAATATAGGGAGAAAAAATAGGTAAATGAACCTACATCAAGTCTAATGTTTTCTTTTTCACTAATATTTTATGCCCTCATATTTGAAACAATGGGAACCATCCCACGAAACGGTACCACCAAAAATGGTTATCCTGAAAAATTGCTCACCAGATGAGGCATTAATCTTCATTACCAATAATGTTATTTATATAATGGATACCTACTCTATTGATAATAATGCCTTTTAACATGAGTTCCCTACATAAAATTGGGGGCCCAGAGGAAGAGTCCATTGGAGCCAAGGATACGGGGGAAGGTGCAGGTGAGGTAGAAATATTACTTCTAACTACACCCCTACTCGGACTATCAATGTTACAAGAAATCATGGGAGAGGCCTTCAACGAGTCCCCCAAGAGCAAGAGGTTCCTCCTTTGACCAAAATTCACTAAGATCTTATCACTATAGAAAATCAGTTAGAATAGGAACATGTTTCAGATCACCCTTGCCAAATAGTAATACCTTATCAAAAAAACACACCAAGGAAAAGAGTACCTCCAACTCCTATCTCGATGGATGATACATCTACATAAAATAATAAAGCTTCTAAAGTTCCTATGAAAGAGTATTTACAACTAAAGAATTGTAGTACTATAGACCAGACTTATGAAATCATGAAAAAACTATCCTTGGTACCAGCAATGTTATCAATCCTAGATGCCTTGATATTGTCAAATGATATTAGGGTATTACTCATAGAGGCAGTTTTAAGCCCTCATGATTTTGAAGATGAGGTTGCTGCTATTATGGTCAATTAGATAGAGATTGGTGATATATAATTACATGTTGTTATCTACATAATAGATCAAGATAAAGATTCCATTATATCGGGACACATCTGACCCTTGTATATTTCTAATGGGATAAATGTTGTTAATTCTCAAAAGGTATTCATTGAAAATGGCTATGAAGTTATCCTCATTCCAATATAAACAATTATCTAGCTAGGAGGAAATGAGGATAACCTATCACATTTCACCATAGCACTACAAGTATATGAAAAAAGTGTGCGGAATTCATTGGGCCAAGTCAACCTCCAGTACCAATTTATTGATCACATAGGAGACTCAGAATTCCCAGTGGTTCAGCAGAACACAACCTCTAACTTCTTTCTAGGAAGGACTTGGTTTCACCATAATGAGGAAATCCCCTCACCATACCACCAATGCCTGAAATCTTTCATTAATAGAGAAATGAGGATGTCATGCATTGATAAGAAACTGTTCAAATCCTATAAGATGCATTATATATTTGAATGATTCAATTAGGGGAAAGGGATACGACACATAGTTCATGGTGTTTCTAGGTTCACCTCCCCAAATGGTCTAGAAATGATCCTAGCCAATACCTTTAAACAAATATGTGAAGAATACGTGTTACTAATCAATCATATTTGGTATAAGAGTCCATTTTTAGGCATGTATTTAGTGACCTCCATAATTTCAATAATTTCCATTGAGTATAGAAGTGTTAAAATGTTTGCTAACTCCCAAAAAAGTGGTGAAAGACCAGATGAAAATTTATTCTTTCCATCCCTAGAGCTCCATTAAATCTATGCCTCGCAAACTAAGGAAGAAGGGGTTGTATCATCTCCTAAAGTGGATGAAGACACTCCTCCTCCATCACTCACTTCATCATATCCATAGGTTCAATGAAAACCCATACTGAAATTCAGGTTAGAGGAAGTTGCTTCACCTTTTAAATATCAACATACTGACTCCTATATCGACTCTGTAGAACTTATCCCACCACTTTATACCTATATAGAATAATAGGATGAAGATTAATAGGATAAAGAATAAGTGGAGGAGGACCTTATAGATTCTTCTCCAACATTTGTGAAGGGTGTCTCTAAAACCATTGTTGAACCCAGAGAAATAAATCATGGTATGGAAGAGGACCCATGACCCCCTTTGATTAGCGAGTCCATGTCTTCTGATGAAGAAATATTATATTCCTTCATCCAAACCCATTATCTAAATGTATTCCCGTTAAACTATATAGAAATTTCATTCCATGATCCCAAAGTTTCCAGTCACCACATATGCATACTAGAAGACCACCGGGGCAATAAACAGGTAGAAAAAAGAATGAACCTAACACATGTTTCCAAAATTGAGGCTAAATATGAAGAGCTCATTAGAGCTAGATTCATTGAGGAGGTCCAATATCCAAAATGGCTATCCAATATTGTCTACTTCAATAAAAAGAATGGTCAAATAAGTGTCTGATTCAATTTTAGATATCTCAACTAGCACTTCCTGAAGGATGATTTCCCCGTACCAATCACATAAATATTGATCGATGCATCAAATTGATATCATGCCTTCTCTTTCATGGATGGATATTAAGGATATAATAAAATCTGAATGGCCTAAGAAAATGATTAATACATCACCTTTATATCCCTAGGTAGTATTTTTTCATTTTGTAATGCCCTTTGGTTTGATGAACATTGGCACAACATACCATTATGCTATGCATCACATCTTCAAACCCTTACTGGGAATGCTTTTCATATTCAAATTTGTTTATTTGATTGTTAATTATCATAAGTGATTGGACCACCTGGAAGAACATAAAATTGAATTCATGAAATTTTGATAGTACATCCTGATAATAAACCCTTTGGAATTATCTTTCGGTGTTTCCTTGGGAAAATTCCTTGACATCATTATACACCATAATGGCATCGAATTAAAACTTGAGAAGAGAAATCATATCAATGGAATGTAACCCCCTATCAACATCATGAATTTGAATGGAAATAAAAGAAAATTGGCCTACATCTGTAAAATCATAGAAACCTTGTGGGAAAATGTCTTCCCATAAACATATTGATGGAAAAGGGGGTTACATATTAGTGGACTAATGATTGTCAAGAATCATTCAAAAGTCTCAAAAAATATATATTGATCCCACTAGTGTTGATGATACCAGTTGATGTATTTCCACTTATTATTTATGTGGAAGCCTTAGAGTGATCACTAGGTTCCCTCATCATGTAAAATAATGATTCTGAATGGAAAAATAACCTCTATCACCACAACCAACAAATGATATTTTTTGAGAATCATCATTTCAATATTGAGAATAGATTTATGGTGAAAATTTTTATTTTACATAAACTGAGGCACTACCCAAAGAATAATTAGGTCCATTTGGTCTATCGTACCCACCCACTCAAATACATTATTAGTCTTCCAATGTTGAATGGGCCTCTGTTATTGTGGGAAGTCATCTTGTAGAATATTTCCATTTAGTTCATGCCTTAGAATGTAATGAATATCTAGGAATTAGCATATTTTCTGGATGAGCACCCCTCACCACAAATGACTTCATTGGATATTTAATTACCTGATTAAAATTTAGTATCTATTTAATATGGCCTATATATATTGGATATGTATTTTGATGGTTCATCTTGAAGTCCGATCAGGAAGATGTTGGAAGACCCTATGCTTGAAAATGTATGGCTGATATTCTTTCTCATCTCTCCAAAAAATACATTCCTACATTACTCCTTCCTACCATTAGAGATGTGTAGAAACAATAATGAAGATTATCAAGCTCTCATTGTCAGGCTAAAGCTAGAACATCAAGTACAAGTAAGCCCATAATGATAAAAGGAGATTCCGAACTGGTCCTATGGCTGATTAAGAAGGATTATGCAATCAAAAAGGAAGAGATAATCCCACTTCTAAACCACCTATAGGTTGTAATAGAAGAATTCCATTAGGAATCAATATTTATTCACATACCATAGTCACAGAATGCCCATGTATATGAACTGGAAGATGCAACCACAACTCAAACTATTCCAGAGCAGGGTGAAATAGTCATCAGCATTACACACCACCAGATAGTCTGACCATTATTTCCATAAAACATGGAATAGATCAACGAGATTTGTCCCATCCCTAAACTGTACGGTCCTACTATCAGTTGTATGACACCCATTATGTACTACCTTCAATATTTATAATTCTCCCTGAATAGAGCTAGTAAATATAAAATATGAATAAGAGAAACTATCTCTATTTGGAATGACGACATGAATCAACATAAGGAACTAGATAATATGAGCCTTGATGGGGGTCATTATCAAGTACATTGATAGAGATGACACCAATAATTCCTTGAATGATGTTCACACTGAAGCATTATGTTCCCACTAGTAAGTAATAAATCATTATTACCAATCAGAAGGATTGGGAACTATTAGCGCACTCTAAACTAGGACTATAAAAAATTCAAAAGAGAATTCCATTCCTTCTAGGTTTATGAAAATTTCATTCACCATTCCACAGAGTTTTTTTACACGTCCAAGTGCTCCTAGAAATTTTCTATATTAATAATGAATTATGTTGAGCCATATCCTCATGCTATGTCTAAGTGGTTCAAGTAAATTTTCACTATAACTAACTTATTCCCCAAGTGGGCCGAAGTTATACTGATCTAAGAAGATGGGTAAAGGAACATTTTTAGCTTCATGATGGGAATAATCATCACAAAATTTAGTGTCCCTATTACAGTACTGATGAACAATGGTACTAATATCATTTTTTTAAAGCTATATGAATTGTATAACATCAAGTCTATCTATTCATCTCACTACCATGTAATGAATAACAGACAGATGAAGGCCTTCAACATGACCCTATCAAATATACTCCCTAATATGGTAGATAAGGGTAAAAATTCCTAACAAGAAAAGTTATTACATGCCTTTTGGGGTTACCACAGTAGGACCCAAAATCCCCCCCATAGAAAACCCCATACTCATTAGTTTACGAGACAAAGGATATCCTTTATATCTAAGTTCAACATACCTTGATCTATGTTTCCATCTGTGATTAGATATCCTTTGATGAGAAAACCCATAAACAACTATAATAATTGGATCAATTAGAAGAGAAAATATTTCATACCTTGCATCATTTGTAATTCCACCATGATCGGATCACATGAGACTTTAACAAAAATGTTCGCCTCTGATCTTTTCCTGAAGGAGAGACAGTGTCAATCCTGTAGACTCTAATGATACCCAAAATATAAAACCTCTGATGCTAGAACTTAGATGGGTAGTACATACTCCATACATAAGGTTTACTCCAATGGATCCTATTCTTTGATATCAATGGATGGGAAGCTCACCATGGATCCCACCAATTATAGGTTCCTGAAGAATTATTTCATGTTGTAACTATAAGTTATCATCCATATCCCATAAAATTAAACTATATAGTAAATCATATTTGAAACATGATGTTAAAATGAATGCAATATAATCCTGATCACATGGAGATAAAATACAGGGTACATCTTCCTTATGGCATAACATTAAAATGCACTATAGATTATCCAGATCACATGAAGATAAACTGTACGGTGCACCGTCCTTAGGGAATGATGTTAAAATGTGTGGTATCCATCCTAATAGAATGATTATAAACTATAGGTCACATAAAGCTTCTCAGATAATGTTAAATTTCATGTTATATCATCATGATTGCATGATGATAAACATTTGGGTACATCATCCCTATCGCATGATGTTAAACTGCATGGTAGATCATCCTGATCACATGACTAAAACATGCAGTGTACATTGTGATTATCCCATGATGTTAAATATCATGGTTGATCATCCAGATCACATGATGATAAAATGAAGGGTATATCATCTTTATCGCATGACATAATAATTCATGGTACATCATCTTGATTTCATGATGTAAAACTGTGTAGTCAGACTGTAACACGTGACATTAGAAAAAGCACAAAAACTTCACCCATGCATCAAGAAAATAAATTACATGAAATAAAATTCCACACCAAATGATGTTAAACTACAAAATAATCATCCTTTAAATCATTGATCCACCACACCTGATCTAGATTTGTGAGGGAGAAAGATGAAATTCCCCTATCCCTGCGTGAGGTTTAGATCCATGTATGGAATCTTTTTCATCAAGAACTATGTGTGAATTGATTCCCACCACCACAAGATATGAAGTTATCATAGATATATATTCTTAGGGAATGACGAAATAATTCTTTCTTTCCATGTTGAGTGACCCATGTCATTTCTTCATGATGTTAAACTATATAGATCCTAAAGAACTACTTATGATGTGAATCCAATTCTATGGGATATGTAGTGATTAACAAACCTCATATCCTAGGCCTATCAACAAAAAATAGGAAAATTACCCCCTATGCATATGAGTCAGATCTGCATAGGGAGTTCCTATCATGAACATTGGGTTCCTTGATTCCAACCATAAATGAATATGTATTGATGCCTAGTTCACTTTCACCAGGCCTAGACAAATATTTCCCTCCATTTATAAGATTTTTTTCATTCCAAAATATGGCCTCAAGGCCTATTTTTATTTTAGGATTATGTTTCTCAATAGTATATGAAGACACTATTCCTATTACAATATGATACAATCATCCTTACTAAATGACGTTGAACTGAATGGAAGTTTATCCATGTCACAAGACAATAAACTTCATGGCACCAATGTTGTCATAGTTTGAAATTTAACTGCATAGCAATGTTATTTTCTCACCTAGGAGGAAATTCCCATGACATTGGTCATCTACAATTCCATAATCATTAACAACTTACTTCTTGATTCCTATACATAGAAGATACGTAGAGATTCCAAGATTCTAGATCCTGGTCCAGCCACCCCAAAAGTAAAAAATTAATGTACCCATCTCTACATATGGGATGTTCCTACATAGGGAGATTTCCATAAAAAACTATGGGTGAATTGATTCCTACCATCACAAGATACAAAGTGATGTCCAAATCCTTGTTTATGGGCCCATCTGTGACGAATCTTATTTTTCTTCAAGTGACCCATGTATGTACCGTAAGACATTAAAATGAAAGGTTATTCATGAAAAAAATGTGGAATTATTCATATTAACACAAGATACATAGTGACTCCCATTCCCTATTTCCTAGGCCCAAACATGAATTACAAATAATTCCACTACCCTTGAATAGGAACAAAATCAATGAAGGGGAATCCAATGAAGGAATTATTTATAGTACCATTTCATGAAATTCCTCCCCTCCATAAACTTGTGTTGGGTATATGTGGGGAAGAACATTTATATCCATGTGTTTCTTGATTCCCTCCACCAAGTTATACTTATTAACACCTAGGTCCTTGATTCTAAGACCAGTCGTAACATTCCCCATCATTTACATTGGGTCACCATCATCCTCACTAAAAAATGTTAAACTGCATGGGGTCCCAACACTACATGTGGCTTGATTCCTATTCACACGTGATATGTAGTGACTCTTATGTTTACAATCAAGGGTCCATCCTGAACAATAAAAAAATCAATGGGAAAAATTCCTCCTCTACATGTGAATCATACATGTTTAGAGAGTTCCCATCCATGGATATTTGTTTCTTTATTTCTATCCACATATGATATGTAAAAATTCTATGATCTTCAATCCCAGTCCATCCATAATGGAATTTAAAATTATGGGACCCTTTATTTTTTTCCTTTGTGCGCTAGAATAGAACATTGCCTCCGATTGTTTCTAAAACCATTCACATATCATCTATGCCTCAGTGTTTCGATAGGGGATTCCCTACATGGTCATTATAAACTAATCATAGATTTATTCTTTCCATCATATTGTACATATATAAACACAGTTAATTAACTGTGGTTCCACCTGCAATACATCCTTTTAACATTTGGAAACTTATGTCCGTATCGTATGACATTAAACTGCTTGGGGGAATATCCTACCTGGAAGATATTAAAATATAATGTAGTCCAATGACTACATGTTTCTGTATTCTCAATTAAATGAGATACATATTGAAAAATAAACCTCATGTACTATTACCATCTATGGGTTAAACAGAAAAAATGAACCCATATCCTCTATAGAAACAATGATCTATGAAGAAGATCTTATGTTTGGGTTCCTCCTTCAGGATATATCAAGGAAATAGAAATATCCCTAATATAAATGATTTAGATCAAAAAAATATCTATCCAAAATATTCCATATTTGGCTCTTCTAATGTTTCCAAAAAATATCTTTTCAACCAAAGAAATATTCTTCCCCAGAAGAGACCTCTTATTTCTCTGTAACCCTAATGGAATTTATGCACAATTTTCATTTGTACTTATTTTAGATTCTTCGGAATCATGGTTTACACAATATTTTACACCTCCAATCATTGGTATGTCAGAACATCCTGACTAGATGAACCTATTGTTACTAATAATTTATATGACAAATAGTCCTTGATGTATAACCTAAAACTGTAAGAACTCATTCCTTCATCACCACACAATGTTTAATTGCACATTTGATGTCCAAGTTGCATGAAATTAAATTTCATGATGTCAATAACAACATTTGGATTGACTACTACCACTTCAGGATACATAGTGACACCATGAAATCCAATTCTGGATCTAGTCGCATCAAATTTTATGAATTCCCTTTTTCCATGTGGACTATTCCATATTTTTGTAGGGAACCTTATTAAAATTATATATAGACTGATTCTCACTCTGATGGGATATGTAGTGACACATTGAATATATATATCATATTCACCATAAATAAAAAGTTACCTTACTCTACTATAAAGGATCTATATTTTCATAGGGGGTACAATATGTGCCTCACCCTAGTCATCATCTTGTATTCAAATGAAAAGGCCCTTTTCCAACAAAAGATTTTAGTCAACATGTGGGGAAACCTTTTTTGAAATATGTATGTCGTGATTCTTAATTTAATGAGATATGTAGTGATGCTGATATATTATATCCTAGGCCCATCTATGTATGGTTTAGACCTATGTAATGGAAATGTTCTTACACATCCCCATGGAATTTCAACATCAAATTCCCTTTTCATATTCTGGTACATTCCACTCAAAACCAAAAATATATTTCTAGATAATTATAAATCAACATAATTTTCCCTAGACATAAAAAATGGAGGGTTAGTGTCCTAAGGACACCTTTGTTTGACAATGTTCAATATACCCATGTTGGATCCACATAAGTCACCCACAAATGGAATGTCAATAAAAGGGAAATTCATCCCCCTTAGATGTTTTTCTTATCTTAGTACAACTAAATGAAGTCTTCATCCCCTAATACCCCTCAGATTCCAAAATTCCCATATTATGGATTATAATATTTTCCCTTATTTGTTGAGGATGATGCAACATTATTTGATAGATTACAATGAAAAAGTAAAATCATTTATCCCTAATTCAATGTTATGTGACCTAAAATCATAGACCTTGAACATCTTCATCATAGTCAATTAATTTTCATGCTCCATGTCATAGTTTTGAAAAATTAGAATACATAACGATTCATCCCTCTTTTACAATAGCTAGATTCATTTAGGAGTTGTTTCTCATTCATGGATAGTTCCAATACAGATTCCCTCTTCATTTATAGAGAACATTCCCTTTAAATGACACCCTTTTTGTTCAAGAGAAATAAATTTTTTAACAAAATATCCAACTACCCAAAATGGAGGGTTAATGTCCTGTGAACACCATTGTTTGACTATGCACAATATTCCCTTGTTGGCTCTACAATAGTCACCCAAAAATAAAGGCATATCAAGTAAAGACTAATTCATCCCTAGGAGAAGATTTCCCTATATCAATAAACTCTGAAAACATCATGTTGGAAACCATTATTATGGTTACTCCTTGGGAATTTACCCTAGATCAAGTATTAGATGTAGATATCAAAAATTTAGGGTCAAAAAAATTCCATCATTATTTAAAAAGAAATATTGGGACATTATTGGTCAGTAATCTCTATTGGGGTCCCTGTCCCATAATTAATTGTCAAAGATATTTCACCTTAAAAATTAGTTTCATTATAAAGGATTTCAAGGCTCTAAACGTCCAATGAAATGACACACAAAACTCACCAGGTGGAATATCTGCAAAGGGTACCCCAGAAAAAATTCAATTTCTCACTCGCTAAACCAAGACTTAGCATGGATTATGCAACAATCAAGAAATAAAAAAAGATACATAAAACTCATTTTTTCAAAAACCTGCAATGGGAATCCAAATAAATCATGATATGCCTGTAAAGCCTACACCATAATGGACTTAAGAAAAAATTATGGTGGTAACATAAAACACACAGTGTTTTCAGGGTTCATCATGTAACCCTAGAAATAGTAACAAATATGCTCAGTGCGTCCTTTAGCTCAGGAAAAAAGTAGATCATTACATGATAATGTCAATTAAATAATCCCACATTATGATTGATATTGTTATCAAACAATTGAAATATTCATGTAATCCAAGGGATTATGTTTACAAAAAAAATACATGTTATGATTAATGGAAATTGTAGGATAAAATTAATATAATCATTAGAGGGAAAACCAATATTTATTTATTTATATGAATGAAGGAAGAGTATCATCCACATCCTAGAGACTCTCCCTGATGCTGCTAATAAAAAAATGTGGTACAAAATAATTGAAATGGATAAAATGATGCTCAGATCACTTTAGTGAACAAATCAAATATCACATGATGATATCCATAAAGGTCTTGTTCCAAACTGGTTATTTTTTGAACATCAGTTTAAATTATTGAGTGCATATATTTAATGATGACCCTAATATTTTGACCCTTCAATTTGATGAATTAATTTTTTTTGTTTATTGATGGAAATTGTGACTTTATCCTAGACCCAAGATCATTACATTCTTATATCTCCACAGTCTGATTTAGCTCATGATCATAAGAACATGCTTCTTCAGTAATCAAGTAGTGTAGCTCAAAAAGATTATCTTGTACAGTTTTTTATTAATGGTGGGATGCACCTAACTGATTAATATCACATTAACCAGTACCTAGGTCTTCTTGAGCTGTAAGGATCTTATGGATAAGGATATGTAGATTCTAGTAATCAAACCAAGATGAGAATAAGACATGGACGATTTGTAGAAGCTTGTTAGCACCTTAATCCATTACCATTATGAGGTATTTATTATGACAGTACAAATTTAGTTTCATGCCCATAATTTCACATCTTCATGATTAATGGAAAATTTGGGATCCTGATCCTGATCACTCACTTACATGGGTATATAATCTGAATTGAAACCACAACAGATATGTTTGTGTTAAATAATTACTCCATGGTGGGAAAATCAAACATATTTGCCTCCTACCTAGAATTAGGAACCATGATGGTATGCCCAACATCAATTAGTGGGGATCCCAAGGTTCTTCCACTTTGACTTGAATCAGTAGGCCTACCGACCACTCTAGTTAAAGATATCATATCTACATCACTTTCTATAAGAAGGGAGATGGGGGATGAAGCTCCCCTGAGACAAATATATCATCAGAATGAAAGGTTTTATCTCTATGAAAGCGATGATGAAGGTGTGTTAGGCACTAAGTTTGGAGAGACTTGTGTTTTATAAACCATTCATATTTCCTTCCCAAATATCCCTTCGGGATAGTACTCCATCCAAATTTCAGTGTACTATCATGATAAGTTAGTTGAGGCTCCTAAGGGAGGTTATAGTATTTTTTTAATGGAACTCCCACACATCATCATCATCCACAAATGATGATGATTAATGGGGTGAAATTTCCTTTTGATCTGAATTATGGGTAAAGATGTAACCTGTTGTTGACATCCATATTTCAGTGTAAACCTATAAGGAGTGAATGGTTTAGAAATTGTTACTCCATCTACCCAAGAATCCATAATTCCATCTCATAAAGAGATTATTTAATAGCATTCATACAATGTCTATTAACCGTTATCATCCACAAATCCGAAAGGTGCATTGTTTGGGATAAAAGTGAAGTGGGAGTGATCGATTAATATCCCAATAATGCCACCTATGCCCAAGGATTTTGTGTGAACGATGATGATATTGTGAAGTGCTGGGTGAATTGTGGAATAAGGGATCATTACAGCATGATGATATTAATAGAACTTACAGTGATCCTCCAACCATCTGTATAAGAATTGGAACAGCCCACAAAGACTATGTGGGGACCTACCTTCATGAATATTCCCAAATAATTCCTTGATACGAGAAATAGTGGGCACAACTATTTTAATAGGTTGAACCGATTCTAGTGTGACCACCATTATCAGGATACAAGCCTTGACCCTGGTGTAGGCATCATGGGATGGAATGTGTTATCCACTCAAGAACACAGAGAAAAATCATGCCGACCCAAAATCCAAAGATATACCTTTTTTAGGTTCTATAATGACATGTAGTGTGTTGGCCTACCTTAGGATTATCCTAGTATGAACCCTAAATACACCATGAATATTCAATCAGGTGAGTTATGGTATACTGAACCATTGGCATCATACAACTAACCTATTGAAATATCTTTACCCAATCATTTAATGCAAAGAGTGATAATGTATTAATAGGATGTCCCATGTATTTATCGATAGTGGTTAGTAAATCTATTACCAATGGAGGGACCAGATTAGCATCCTCCCAGGTATCAACCATATATAGATATTAATCTTACATATTATCAATAATGGGATTTCACCATAGGTGGTAGAAATCCCATAATATAATTCATACATAACTATGTAATAAATGGGAATTGTTGGTGCTCGAATCCCAATAGCTAATTAATTCACAAAACACCTAATTATGTTAATAAATAAAAAATTAATAGACCTATACTATTTGATATAATTCAAAAACATCTATTTGTTAGAATAATTACATTCAATTAATGTGTACCACGAATTCCCAACCCCATTCATCTGATAAGCTCCATTAGGGGAAGAAGTCCGACAAGGATCTCAATCCTCTATTAGGTTCGCCTTGTGAGAGGATTAAAATGGATTGATAATAACAAATAGTTGATTGAAAGTATTTTTCATAATTATGTTGGTAGTTATTAGTCCATGTATAACTATTAAATATGAATATCTCTCTTATCTTGACCATGAAATAAATTTCTCTTCTACAGAGATGTTTACATGGGCACGATCCTGAGAAACCTTGAGCTAAGAGGATGATAGATTCAGATCAAATAGTGTATGGGGATAATTGTCTTGAATTCAAATTTTTTAATGAGGTATTGGGTTGGCCAATGGGTAAGTAATATTCTCTGATTAAATTAGGTTCTTCAAATTACCTTCTTAAGGGATGATGTGATTTCAAATATCATCTTTGATATTCACTTTCATGGAAGTTCTTCACATGTTTAGAGTTTTCAAGGTGGAAGACAAAACCATTTTCTCCTTATAATGGACCATCAAAAATATGTGAGATTCATTGAAAAATGATGATAAATAATTCAAAGAAAACTTGAAAAACTAAAATCCACTATACACACTCATTATTGGCCCATGAACCATCAGTTCATGAAAATTGGAATGTCAAGCACTAGCCAGCAAATCATTGGCCAACAAAGTGACGGTATATGGAATGTTCCATTTGTAAATAATATAGCCTCCATGTGGGTGATAAAAATTAACATTTACATATGGTGATGTTTCATTTCATGGAAAGGTCAACCACATTGGACATGCTACACTAAAACAGGTGTTATGGGAGAGTTTGTGGACCACACATTTCATGAAGAAATTAGGAAAATTAAAAATGATCTAGGACCCATATTTCATGGTGTGGTCTACTCTTGTGAGTCCACCTACATAACAAAAACCACTTTAAAATTGGAAAACATTATTTATTGGAATAGCCTCCTCTTATTCCTGTTCAGAACTAATTTTGATCGGGGCATTTTTTGAGTCCTAAATATTCCACATGAAATAATAAAAGGATTCAATTAATTTGGAAATGTTGATAAATAAAACTATAAGAAGAATTTGAAGAAATAAGTTCAATGGGGTGAAGCTGTAGAGGAAAATTTGATGCCTTGATGTGAAAATCTCTTCACAGATAGAAACTATGCATGGAATTCTGCCTCTTTATGACACACCACGTGAACAAAATAGTTCAAGGTATAAGACGGTATATCGAATCCTATGAAAACATACATATTTATTTTTAGGGATGTAATGTGATTTTACCCCAAAATAACAGTCATCCCCAAAGAATATAATCAATTGGGAGAAGAGACTGTACCACTGATGACTGAAAATGAAACCAAATTAGTTGTAGGGCCAACATTGAATTTTCCCCCTATGAATTACTATCCCAAGAAAAATACATTTTTCTTAAGATGGAATGGTACCAAAAACTCTAGAGAAATAAACCATGTAATTTTAGAGGCTATACGATGATTTTTCCACTAAAAACGACACCACCCTTGAATGAAATTGTTTACTATATGGTGAATTTTTTTTGGGCTCCCCCGAAATAACACTCATGTACAATCTTGGAAAACCAACCATTCTAATATTCTATCCCAATATTCTTCTATAAATGGATACCAAGGACAAATGAAAATAGTTCAAGGATAATAGAGCTGAAGAAGAAAAGAAATGAGGAAACACAAAAAGGGGACCCCCTGAGAAGAATTGAGGAGAGATTCATCGATTCCCTATAGGTATACCAACCACATAGAATTGAGGAGGAAATAATATTTCTTATAATATCCATGAAGTTAAATCCATAAAGAGGATACCCTTTCACAAGTCAAAAAATACCCCCATTTTAGCCTAGTACCCCGTATAACAAAACACTCTGTAAGAAGAACCCCATCCCCTATAGAATAATGTTATGTTAGAGGAACAAGACCCTACATAGAAAATCTTTATGTTGGTGGAACATAGTCCCACATAGAAACATACTATGTGGGAATAACCTAGGTCTTCATATAACTATGCTACTAGGATGGTATTCTCACTCACATAGCAACATGCTACATAGAGGGAACCCCATCAAACTTAAGAACATGTTATGTGTAATGGGTCCCCCTAGGGTGTTCTACACTCCAACTCCAATCAATACCTTTGGACATATCATCGATTCCCATGGTAGAACATACATGAAAAAAAATCAAAGGACCTCAGGATAATGACTCTCCTAAACACACAAGACATGTATGATCAGATCATCAGGCATATCAACATGTACTCTTGAGTCTACATAAATGTGGTTAGCATAGTCATGTCCATAGCCACCATAATGAGGTGGAACCTCATAATGTCATTCAATATAAATTCCCATGATAATGATGGTTCTGACCTTAGATATATTCACATGAGCCTCCCCATTCTAGTTATTTAGGGGAACCACCAAACTTTCCCATTTATGAGGACCGGTGCTGATCACTCATCTCTTCCCTGGAAATCAATAAGGAATCCATCCTGGAGTAATCCTATAACTATTATTTATGAGGAGAAACTCTTGATCCATGTCACCTCCCTAGGGTACCCGAATAAAGAAGATATGGGAACACTGAAATCCCTCTTCCACTACCTTTGGGCTTTGGTATCTTTCCATCAGTAGATGGAGTGGAGCATGTGATATTCATATCCCCTTCTACCACATGTTTCTCAAAGAGAGCATCACTCACATGGGATTATAGGTTACCGATAATCATGATATCAACACTATACCAAACCTCAATTAGGATGACTATATAGTATAAGGCATAAATCCAACCTAATATATCCAAAGGGATGTATTCCTGATGAAGTAATAAATATTTAGAAAAAACTAAGTGTAAGCCCCAATCATGAAAATACATTCAGGAATCCCCTAATTATAATCCCCAATCATTCACCCTCAAATGGGCCTCCTCTATAAATATAATACCCAACTTAGAAAACTACATGGGATTTGATTCCATACTACCTGGGATATGTAGGAAGCATCCTTGTGGTCCAAACCCAACACACAAATTCCCCCAAATATTATATGTGCCACATTCCCTATAGGGTCATATCCACATAGGATATCACATCTCGTTTGGGTCCCTTAGGACACCTCATCTTATGTTTCACATCATCTTTGACTTGGAACCATTCAATTGGGAATCCTTACCATAAGATGTTAAACATCATGGTTTGGTCCTTGTCACATGAATATAAAGGTGCTGTGTCCTGTCATGTGGCACTGAACTACATTGGTTTTGATTCCTCTCATAAAGATTCATAGGAAGCACATATTATGGGTTTGATCTCGACATCAATACCACATACGTTCCTTTTAGATGATGATAATCTCTATAGTGCCTCATCATAGGGATTAAAAACATCATGATCCTCATAAAAAACCGAGGAATCTCTAATCAAAAAATCATGGAGTATTATTGATAAAAAACATCAGATACATATTGTAATACCTATCAACAGAAAATCTCAAATATATATAGATGATATTAAACCCATTATTGTTCATAATTTACCATTAACTTGGGATGATACTTGTATAAATACATGGGAATGATCAAAGTATTCATGAGAATATCATAAATCAATAAGTGGGTCACATAATAGGAAATAGTTCCCCCCAAAAGGGTATGATGAGTATGAATTCCCATCCTCTCAACCAATTAGCATTATTAAGTTTCATTGAGCATATTCCCAAATGACCGGCTGCATGTGAAAAGTAGGACCATAATTTATCCTAAATTAAAGGGTCTTTTGGAATTTTCATCTCCATGAATAAATCCCATTGGAGAATGATCAAATACATTGTACCTGACAGCTGTCATTTCACAAAATTCAACCACTTGAAATCAACCATAAGGTGAAAATTCCTTTCATCAGAATTATAAGTTCAGATGCTGCTCTTGCTGGTGGTTCAGATCTTATAGGAGGAGGAAAATTCAACTTGGCCAAAAAGTGATACCTAGAATAAATATTCCCCCAAAGTAACTCCTCATTGATTTGTATGGGAGTTTGTATCTCATTATCATATTTTGAAAATTTTTCTTCCAATGATATAACTTCAACTCTTCTAGGTGAATATTAGGATATGGATTCACCATTCCCTTTTTATATGAAACTTTTCCATGGTAGAGGTGGGAACTTGATATTTTTAGGTGCCAGGCTTTGGAACCTTCTCTGGTTTAGTGTGCGTGCAACCTAATTTTGCACATCCAAATCACCCTTCTCCCAGAGTAGTTTTTCTATATTGTGACAATCTTATTTTTAATCATATTCCAAAATATATGTAATGTTGATAGTGATGAAATTTACAGATATGTATTCAAAAAAGTTGGTTTTCACATCAACTTCCACATAATAGGATGATTCTACACTACTTGAATTATAGTCATTCATCAAATCCTTGGACATATTAGGTCAATTATCTTGTGACCTCGGTGGGGTCTGATTTCCTTTATCATATCCTCTTCTTGTCTTGGTTTATAAACAATTACCATGAGGTAATTTCTTGTCAATCTTGTCAAACATTCCATGAATAGTAGTGGTTTGTCTTATAGTGGGAGGAACAGATAGGATTTCAATAATAAATCACCTCCCAACCTGGTGAAGATTTATTCTATCTCTATGGATGTTGATAATGAAATTTCCCCCACCCATATAGGCTGGTGTTTATAAGGGGACACAATTGTCAATGAATGATCCTATTATTGATGATCCAATGATTCCAATTAGGGATTTGATGACTCCATGGATGAATAATGAGATGTAAATTCTCCACCCCCAGTGGTCCAGGGTTGATCTAAAATCACTGTAGATTTCTCTAAGTACCTCTCAAGGGGATTATGAATATGGGAATGGTGATTGAGATATAAATTCCACTAGCCCCGTGTACTGAGGATTTTTTGAATCTTCTGTTGAAATATCCTAATCTCTATTAGGAATTTATAATCGTTACAGTGGAATTGGTTGTGGATATTTCCCAAACCTGACATGTTGAGTTCACTCCTGGATAACTATTATGGAAGATATTTTCGTGACCCTTTTGATGTAGTGAAACTATGCTCTTGTCAGAGTTCTTTGTGATGGTTTTCCATAATAGGGCTAATTATTTACTGGATTATTTCCAATTGAACAAAACATCGAATTATGTGTCTGAAATTCATTCCCATTATTTTAGGGGCTTAGTTAAAATATATTATAACTATCCACTCCCTCTATTCATGTTGTCTGGGCATCATTGAAGTGGGGTTATTTTGTTGTAGTGATAAACTGGATCATGCATTAGTCATTCCACTAATTTCACCAGAGTCTAGGGCATTATAAGATTCCCTATCTGAAGGGTTCACTTATTCTGGGGACATAGTGAAGTGAAATTCTCCATATTTTTTCTCTTCCTTGGTTACACACATCTAGAGATACTTGGGGAATGATCTGCCAGAGGGTTTTCATGATTTGGAGTTAAACACAACATATGCGTTCGTCATTCTCTTCCACTACTAGGATATAGTCCTTGGAAACTGTGGCCATACCCATCTGAAAAAGAGTTTATTGATAAGAAAAATGTCATACTTGTATCTGGGATAGGAGAGATGTCTATCCTTTAGTATTTTTTTGAGTATCCCACATATATTGGCAATGATAATGCATGCACTTCATTTCTAGCACACATGGGATCTCATAGTCAGAAGCAGTGCATGGAATGAACACGGTGGAGATGTCTTTTCTAGTAAAAAATCTCGATATATTAATGTAGACCTCCTATTCATTAGACACACACACCTTCATATAGTCAAAGCAATAAATATTCTTCTTGGGGTTTCCTGATGAATATATTGGAGTGAATTAGGATATTGATGGTGAACTATATGCAGATAACCTAGATGTTATGAGAAAATATCTATATGAAGGAGTATGAGTTTTGGAAACCTATTTATAAAAAGGTTTCTGGGAAATTGAATAATTTCCTTGTTTGTGAGACATAACTAGGGGTTGTTTGACCGCAACTGATGTTAGGAGTAGAGTCCCTAAAATCCATTTCCACACTACCACAAGTTGGATTATTATTTCAATGATCATCTTCTACTTCGCATTATGAGTTTAAGACCCCTTGGGGTGTTGGAAATTTGTCTCAAATGGCCTCATGGACACTTTCATTGATCATATTAGAAGTTTGATCTATTTTCTATATTTTGGATGGAATATACTGACATTCCCTTTGGAATTGTGCAGGGATATGATCCTTTTATATGAGTATTGTCGAAACATATTGATAACCACCTATTGTGGCAGGAGTAGAAGCCTATTTTTCTGCAGGTGCTAGAATATGCCAGTGAGATTTCAAATTATTGGCTGGAATATGAGAATATCATGAGGCATGGTCCATTCTCACTTTGTGAGACTCAGTCAGGATAAGAATATGAGTCTGATACTATGCCTATATAATATACCTCTAGTCTTTTATTATATGATTACAAGCTTTGCCCCAGGAATGTGCTGTTATCATTTGGTGATCCCCTATGGAAGAAATAATATGAGCCACACCTATATATGCATTCCCCTCCATAATATAATGATAGAACTTTATAATGGTAGAAGGGATATGACCATCCTCTTGTATTGCCTTAGAAGGATGCTTGTGCAGTTTTTCATCAGTGGAATTCGAAATATGTGCCTGGGATTTGTGATATACTAGAATATGCTAGACATATTAAAAAAAATTAATATGATCATGTCCCAAGGGATTTTTTGCTCCCACATAGTTATCCATGGTTTGAATTGTAATATGATCCCATTTCAGTGCCTCTTCCTTTATTGAAATATGTCGATAACCCCTTTGGACATGAGATAGAATGTCTGATTTCTCTAGAGCAACCATTTTTTTTATAATTATAAATATATTGAGTTTCCCAAGATGTAGGGATATGAATATGTTCCTATAACTATATTTGTAACAGTTCCATAATATGTTGATGAAGTTCTTCAATTGTTGCTAATATTTATTGGCATTTTCGAAAAGTGTGTGCAAGGATACATTCCAACACATTTCCCATCTCCACTATATATTGGAATACATCTTATATTGAAGAGGGGATATGACACCACTTTTATCCTCATTATGTGACCAGAATATTCCATTGGACTTCATACATGGGGTTGGGATATCTTCCCCCCATGCTTACTGTAGGAATATTGCCATAAAGTTATTCCGAGTGAGAAATGATTTGTGCCTGATTGCTGGTTATTATAGGAATAGAAAGGAAGACATCATCAAGATGAGTGGGGATATGATTCCACAAAAATATATTTAGTGCCTTTCTCTCTAAACATGTATTTATTATTCCCCATACATGGGCATCATAGGTGGAAATGTGTCCAGTGGTACCCTCATCAAGTGACTAGTGCATACTAGTAGGAAGGTGTGGGTGACAGTGGTTGAAAACTTCACTCTATTATAGTAGATGAATTGGAAGGCGAACATATTAAACTATTTGTTCCACCATCATCAGTCATTGAGATTGGTGATTGTTGAGGTACATGGATTTTCTCCTGAAGCATTTGGCTATGGCAATAAGGGACACTGTTGAGAATCATTTTTCTGGGATGACACGGACTCATCGACTTTAGTACTCATAGACACTTGTGGATTGATTTTAGGGGTTTTATTTCAATATAACTATGGTACTCATGGACCACTATGTTCACCACATGACATTTATGTTGTTGGGAATGTGAGGTCATTTTTAGTTTTGCAGGGGTTACAACCACAACTGGATTACCAAAACAGTTGATGGATGATGTGGTTATCTTGTATCAGGTTTCTTTTGATTAGATATGTTTCTGAAGTAATTAAGAAAGCCAGCAACCAGGTCAGTGATTTTTTAATTATCATTGTCATGATATATGCTCAATTATATAATAATGGTTAACAAAATTTTCCTTTTATTTTTGATCCTACCATTCTACTCATGTGCACATGTCAAAGTGATGATCGACATATTTCATGGGAAATCATATTATAGAGGTTTAGTTGTTGATTTATGTCATGAATATCATATTTGATTGAGTAGGATAGGACAATAAAGAATCCTGACATATGGCATTCTGACCATCCTTTCTATTTGATAGTTTTATGTTGGAATCATTGTTTTTCATTGAATATTTAAAATATGTAATGATGTATGATTAACCAATCATTCTATTATTTGGTATATTCTATTTGGTTTCACCATTTTTTTGATTTAATAACGGTGATCATGCCATCATCATTGGATTAAAAAAATGGTTTGATGAGAATAATGCAGTCTATCCATTTTATGTAGTGAAGGAGATACCATGATAAAAAAAATCTAATTTCAGGTTCACCATTTTTGTTTCAATAGAAAATGAGACGAATAAGGTGAATTTGGTTGGCCAAATGATTGATTTTTAGGGGTTCAATTTCTTGCATTATCATAGACATCGGGTCACTGTTTTCATCCTTAATGGAATAATAAAATGGTTCCACATCCATAATTGGGTAATTGCCTTCTTTCCAAAGGCTGGTGTTCATTTGGGGTTTTAGACTTAATGATTCATATAGACTCACATAGGTTGAGAGTATGGGAGGTCAGGCACATCACTCCATTTGGGTGGGGGTTGCTTCCTACTCTAGGACTCTCTTATAGGTTTATGATATGTTTGAGAATCTCATCCTAATACCAATACAAGATCAATTACCCCCCAAAAATGATCATAGGTTATCCTATTTTATTTGAAGAAGAATGGTATCTCAATAGTGAATCCATTTGTATATATTTGAGGTTAATAATCTATTTCCAAGCAATGAATAACTGCTTATATGCTGAATCTTCATGACCAGGCATGTTATAATTTTGTACTATGTAGGGAGACGGTTAATATTACAATGAAGGGATTGAACCATTACAAGGTGTCCTATGTATCCTATTTATTATAGGAATCAAAAAACACATAGTTCATTAAAACCATGAAGTTTAAATCCTTGATGAAAGGACATATGTGCAGGCAGCTCAGAAACAAATATTTGAGCTCCAATCTCAATGATATGAATCAGAGTTACCATAGATTGATCATTCCCTTAGGAATATAACCATGGTATATTCCCTCATATGTTGAATTTTTATATCATGCTAGTAATCAATTATTACATACTGAGATATCCATGGATAAAGGATTATCTCGATGCTGATGATACGAGCATTGCACCTCCCTAGGTCCACGCGAGCCATGCTCCATTTGAAAAAAATGGACATCTATTAATCATCCCAACTTCATGTGTATGTGGGGATTATGGGCTGAGACTACCCTTGAGATGTTTTAATATGGAGGTTGGTACTCAAGGATTAATCCTTTGTATCTTGGTTATGGTAGGAATTAGAGTCAGCATAGTTATGTTGGATTCTTAGTCATTTTGATGGATGAGGTTGAATGATAAGCCCATGGGAATGATTGGTTCTGGATGGTTGAAATGCTGGAGACATGTGGAAATTTCCCTAATTTGTGTTCCAACTTGAGTTCAAGTATAGCATCACACCTTTTTATAACATAACTTTCATTACATTTTACAAAACTGAGGATCTTTAAGGTTTAGTGTCTTGGAAACCAGGAACTTAATACATGACGATATAAAACATTCTTCTTAAACACTTGAAATGCTTCTTCAATGTTTATCCTAAGTTCATTACAACATATAATAAACTAGGAGCATACATCAAAGGAAAGGGTAATCAGAAGGCCCAGTAAGGGAAATAAGTGAAACATTTTACATGTGAACTTGAGATACATCAATAAAGTCATGATAAATAGATTTAAGGAATGAGAAAGAGATAACGAGGAATATCATAATGAAAAGAACATGATTCATAACTTGAATATGTGGCTAAAAACATTAACTTAGAAAATCATGAACATATCACCAAGGTCCATCCCCAAGGTGTCATTTAAAAAAAAATTACCAATGTTATTCACCAAGGTATCGTTAAAATTGTAATCCCTAGAGATCACATCATTGCCCAATGCATTGAAGCGCTATCATAGCACACCATTAATTTGACTTTATTATAATGTGAGCCACATATATCATCATAAAAATTTCATAAATAACCCATATAGGATAAAATAAATGGGTTTAATTTCATAATCATAACGTTTTAAAAACTGCTTTGAAGACATGATCTTTATGTCACATTAAACCCACGAAAAAGGAAAGCGGGCTTCATTTATGTAAATCACAAAATTTAAAATATAAAATTTTGATATATATGTAAATAAACCTATATAATAATGATCTTTGAGTATTCACTTAATAAAATAAAATAATTTGAGAAAAAGAGAAGGAAATTTTGATACGCAAATTCTGCAGGATAATGCCTATGTTACAGGGTTTTAGAAAACATTGAAAAGAGAGGGGACATGGGTCACCCACTCATAAATGATCCATAAAATAGTAAAGGGACAGAATATAAAGTATTTAAGAACATGTTAATGAAATTTTAAAAATATACCATATGAAATTAAGAAATTGAAAGGAAAATAAAAAATAAGATTTCTCTTATGAAAATTCGGCAGCCTAATGACGTTACTTAAAATTTCAAAAAAATGAATTGATGAGATAAAATAGGGTCTATAATCATATGAAAATAAAAATGACAGTATTATAGATATATAAGATCATAACCCAACATATGAAAAATAACTTGAAAGAAATGACATGAAAATAGAACTTGAAAAATGAGAAGGGTGGAATAATACCTTACAAAAATTCAGCAGCCTAACGATGTTACTTAAAACTTCAAAAAAAAAAAAGAATAGATGAGATTAAATAGGGTCTCTCATCATATGAACATGAAAAGGACAGTATTATAGATATATAATATCATACCCCAACATAAGAAAAGTAACTTGAAAGAAATGACAGGAAAATAGAACTTGAAAAATGAGAAGGGTGGAAGAATCCCTTACAAAAATTCCGTAGCCTAACGATGACACTTAAACATTCATAAAATGATATGATGAGATTAAGAGGGGATATATAATAATATGAACATGAAAAGGGAATTAAGAGTAATATAAAAGAACATTCCCCAACATAAGAACATGGGGATTAAGTGAAATGACATACAAAAGAGTACTTGAAAAGAAAGAGAGAGGTAGGATCTCTTACCTTGAAGAGTAACTTCGAAATATTGAAGTTTGGGACCTTGGGAGGCTTCAGGGAACCTTGGGAGGACTCCTTGGGAGGTAATAAGACCAAAAATATATTGAGAAGGATTTTGGAATTTGAAGGATGAGATAATGGCTTGGTATTTATAGGGGAAGTGACGGGACAAGGCATTAATGGCCAAGGGACACCTCATTCGTGGTATTGGAAAAACCATGGGCTTGACCATGGTATTTGCCCATGGTATTGTCCACTTGGGAAACCTCATACCTCATATTACTATTCATAAGTCAACCAGAATTATTACATAATTATTACATCCTTAATGATGTCATTAAACACCCGAAACTCAAAAACTGTATTTTCCCTATTCACTGAAAATTCAACTTTTTCAGAAAAATCCCAAAAATTAAACCTAACCAAATATCGATGCTCTGATTTCAAAAATGAACTCCATTTTATGAAAATAATTTTCTAAATATTTTTAATTTAATTTTTATATAAAAACACTATTCACTGAAAATTCATTTTTTTCAGAAAAATACCCAAAAATCACCATAACCTAATATTGATGCTCTGAATTCAAAAATGAACTCCATTTTATAAAAATAATTTTTTGAATAATTTTAATTTCATTTTTCATTAAAAAACACTATTCACCTGAAAAAACTAGTACTTGACTAATAATTTCTGAAACAGTTATTTACATATTTTATTGAATCACTTTACTTAATCAAGGTGCCTAAATTATATTAATACTTTATTTAAGTGAGATTACTAATCCATTTTGTCACATTAGTAATCCTAAGTGTAAAATCACTATTAATAATTTACTATTCATCAAAAATTAATTTGATCTTATTAGACTCTAAATTTCATACTGAACACATTTGCAGAAGACCATTTTTTGAAAATCATTACACATTATTAATTATTTAAGGTTTATATATATATATTTAAAATATCCTTTTTCTAAAATTCAAAAATAATATGAATACTATATTTATCCGGGCATTTGAAAATTTGCAAACTTCACCATAAGAAGAAATCAAAATTTTATTTATATCAAAGGATTACATAAAGTAGCTATGGTCTCGTTACATAACCTCTTATAACACCAGTATAGGACCTAAGAGTAAGGTGTGCTAGGGTGATAGAATCTTGTGGCGGCTCGACCAACATTGCCCGATTAGTGATTTCTATCAGCTTGAATTTCTCGTGAAGGTGATTCTGTTCCAGCTTCACATGATGAAGTTCAGCTTGGGTTTGGTCCAGAGAAAAGCCCAAAGGTGCTACCTCCTTCCAGAGTTCCGTCAGATGAGTTTCTATCGGCCCGAGACTGCTGGATGGGGCAATCAAATCTTCTTTCTATATTAATTAATCCAGATCACTTGTATTTATAGACAATAATCACAACATTTAGTTTCCAATGGTCATATTGACCGACAGTCATATAACAGTCGAAACCCAACCGTCTTATTTTAATTATACTCATTTTATTAAATGAAATAGTTTTGTTGAGTATAAAATAAAATAACACACAAAGTTAGGAAACAAAATTTATTCAAAAATTTCGGGTCATTACATTCTTCCCCCGTTAAGAAATTGCGTCCTCACAATTTAAAACAATTGGGATAAGAAGTTTTGTTTAATGTACCACATCGGAAAAAGAGTCAGTAAAACTATTACTTTAAAAGAAAGAAAGGGAAGTACAAAGGTCACCCGAGTTAACCCATACTAGGATTCAATGTAGGGAAACATGGATATGGAAGAAAAAAAAAGGGTCATGTTCTGATGGAGAGTGATATAAAACATGATTAGGAGAAAGTTAACCACAAGAAAATCATAAACTTATGATGTATGTAAACGGTCTTTGATTACCCAGTAGGAAACGTAAACCAACAACATTTTTTCTTTATGTTCCTTTTCATAATTTTGAGGAAATCATTTACTACATAGAATAAAAACATAAGGAAATATACTAACCTTCAAGTAGAGTTTCATCCTTTAATAAGTTTCTACCAAAACTAATATTTTCTCCAAATTATGAGCATTGAAAAAAGACTTGGTCACATCAAAATCACGAGAATCATCTTATAGAGAATCACATAATACACAAAAGAATAACTATATTTTTCTCTTGTCTTTAGTCATCAACTAAAACTAAAAAGGTTAGTATGAGATCATATAATCCCCAAAAAGGATAATCCTTTATAAAAAGAAAAATGACTATTAATCTTCAAAATTCAACAAAAGTACCCAAAGTTCCTAAAAGACCATTCAATACACAATCATCCTTAAAATTATTCAGAATAATTCAAAATAATATTGGAACCCAAAACTCAGAAGGATTTAATCACATAGTCTCCCAATAAATCTTAACACTTATCTCCAAATAACATCAGCTACTATTAAATTCTCATACTAAAGTGAAATTAACCTATTCACATATTCTCTATGCTTGGTTCATCATTTTCCCAAAATAATCCAAATCACCATATGTCCAAATTAAATACATAAATTCTTACAAAAAATAAAAATTCAACCATTTTTCCTCAATTTAAATCCTTTAGTATTTTATTTCCCTTAGATATATAGTACTCTAAAGATAAAACATCATCCATAATAAACTTTATCATTCAATCACCAAATCATTTTCCTATACAAAGGATATGCATTTGATAATACATAAGTTTCAAAAATCAACTTATTATTGATCCATAAAAATAGAAGGTTCATTAGTCCCAAGGGCATAACAACAAACTCATAATTCCCATATCTTGATTGGAAGGCAGTTTTTAGAATATCATCTTTCTTCACCCTCAATTGATGATAACCAGAATGAAGATCAATCTTAGAGAAGAATTGATCCCCATGAAGTTGGTCAAATAAGTCATCTATTCTTGGAAGTGGGTATCTGTCCTTCACTTTGATCCCATTTAGTTCTCTATAATCAATACATAGCCACATAGATCCATACTTCTTCACAAAGAGAACTGGTGATCCCTAAGGAGACACACTTGGTCGAATAAACCCACTCCCCAAAAGATCTCATAGTTGTTTCTTTAATTCCTCTAGCTCCACATTTTCCATACTATAGGGGGTCTTTTACATCAGATAAGATCTAGGTATGAGTTCAATGGAGAACTCTACCTCTCTATCTGGGGGAGTTCTGGGTAACTCCTCAGGAAATACGTCAACATATTCCTAGATGATGGGGACATTTTCTAAAAGAATAAATCCTTCGTGGGAAACTTATTTAATTTAAAAATCTTTTAACTAAAAAGGATTTTATGTCTTAAAACATCATACTTAGATAATTACATTTTTCTACAATTCCTTCATAATGATTCATAAAAAGCTTGCGATTAACCAAACATATCCCCTGTGTGTTTTGTAACCAAGAGTGCATCAAGACCAATTTTCATGTACCAATTCCCATTAGAGTCCATCTCAAAGCAGTGTTTTCAGGTTTTACCCCTATGTAAATCTGTGCCAGAGCCACCTCTACCTTCTTGTATCCAAATAGGGATGTATTTTCTTGATAAACCACTTACTCAATACTCACCAAAATACCAGGAAAATTTACTATATTTAAACTTTTCTATAGGGTTCTTCTTAATTTTTTCATATCCTAATTTCCATAAATAACTAAACCATCCTTTGATATCAACTATAAAATCCCACCTTTTTATAACACAACTTTCATTACATTTTATAAAACTGAGGATCTTTAAGGTTTAGTGTCTTGGAAACCAAGAACTTAATACATGACAACACAAAACATTATTCTTAAACACTTGAAAGGATTCTTAATTGTTCATCCTAATTTCATTATAGCATCTCATAACCTGGGAGCATACATCAAAGGAAAGGGTGAGCATAAGGCCCAGTAAGGGTAACAAGTGAAACATTTTACATGTGAACTTGAGATACATCAATAAAGTCATGATAAATAGCTTTAAGGCATTAGAAAGAGATCATGAGGCATGTCATAATGAAAAGAAAATGATTCATAACTTGAATATATGGCTACAAAATTTAACTTAGAAAATCATGAACATATCACCAAGGTCCATCCCCAAGGTTTCATTTAAAAAAAATTACCAAGGTTATTCACCAAGGTATCGTTAAAATTTTAATCCCTAGAGATCACATCATCACCCAATGCATTGGAGCGCTATCAGGGAGAACCTTTAATTTGTATTTATTATCAAGTGATAAACATATATCATCATCAAAATTTCATAAATAAACCATATATCATAAAAGAAATGGGTTTCATTTCATAATCATAACGTTTTAAAAACTGCTTTGAAGACATGATATTTATGTCACTTTAAACCCACAAAAAAGTAAAGCGGGTTTCATGTATGCAAATACCAAAATTTAAAATTTAAAATTTTGATATATATGTTAATAACCATTTAGAAGAAATATCTTTGAGTATTCACTTAATAAAATAAAATAATTTGAGAAAAAGAGAAAGACATTTTGATATGAAAATTCTGCAGCATAACGACTATGTTACAGGATTTTAGAAAACATTGAAAAGAGAGGAGACATGGGTCACCAACTCATTAATGATCTATAAAACAGTAGGGGATAGAATATAAAGGATTTAAGAACATGTTAATGAAATTTTAAAGATATAACATATGAAATGAAGATCTTGAAAGGAAAAAAAATAATATTTCTCTTATGAAAATTCAGCAGCCTAACGACGTTACTTAAAACTTAAAAAAATGGATTGATGAGATCAAATAGGTTATATCATAATATGAACATAAAAATGATAGTATGATAGATATTGAAGATCATACCCCAATATAAGAAAATGAACTTGAAAGAAATGACATGAAAATAGAACTTGAAAAATGAGAAGGGTGGAAGAATCCCTTACAAAAATTCGGCAGCCTAACAGTGTTACTTTAAACTTCAAAAAAAAAAATGAATTGATGAGATAAAATAGGGGCTCTCATAATATGAAAATAGAAAAGATAGTATTATTGATATATAAGATCATACCCCAACATAAGAAAATGAACTTGAAAGAAATGACATGAAAATAAAACTTGAAAAATGAGAAGGGTGGAAGAATCCCTTACAAAAATTCGGCAGCCTAACGACGCCACTTAAACATTCATAAAACGAAATTATGAGAGTAAGAGGGGATCTATCATCATATGAACATGAAAATTTAAGTAAGATGAATATAAAAGAATATCCCCAAGCTAATAACATGGGGCTTAAATGAAATGACATACAAAAGAGTACTTGAAAAGAAAGAGAGAGGTAGGATCCCTTTCCTGGAAGAGTAACTTCGAAATATTGAAGTTTGGGACCTAGGGAGGATTGAGGGAACCTTGGGAGGACTCCTTGGGAGGTAAAGAGACCATAAATTCTTTGAGGAGGATTTTGGAATGGAAAGGATGAGAGAATGGCTTGGTATTTATAGGGGAAGTGAGGGGACAGGCATTAATGGCCAAGGGACACCTTATTGGTGGTATTGGCAAAACCATGGGCTTTACCATGGTATTTTCCCATGGTATTGTCCACTTGGGACACCTAATACCTCATATTACTATTCATAGGTCGACCAGAATTATTTCATAATTATTACATCCTTAATGATGTCATTAAACACCCGAAACTCAAAAACTGTATTTTCACTATTCACCGAAAATTCAACTTTCTCAGAAAAATCTGAAAAATTCACCTTAACCAAATATCGATGTTCTGATTTAAAAAATGAAATCCATTTTATGAAAATAATTTTCTAAATTTTTTTAATTTAATTGTTATATAAAAACACTATTCACTGAAAATTCATTTTTTTCAGAAAAATCCCCAAAAATCACCATAACCTAATATTGATGATCTGAATTCAAAAATGAACTCCATTTTATAAAAATAATTTTCTATATATTTTTAATTTAATATTTAATTAAAAAACACTATTCACCTGAAAAAAACTAATACTTGACTAATAATTTCTAAAACATTTATTTACCTATTTTATTGAATCTCATTACTTTATCATGGCGCCTAAATTATATTAATACCTTTTTTAAGTGAGATTACTAATCCATTTGGTCACATTACTAATCCTAAGCGTAAAATCACTATTTATAATTTATTATTCATCAAAAATTAAGTTGATCTTATTAAACTCTAAATTTCATACTGAACACATTTGCAGAAGACCATTTTTTGAAAATCATTACACATTATTAATTATTTAAGGTTTACATAAATATTTTTAAAATATCCTTTTTCTAAAATTCAACAATAATATGCATACAATATTTATTTAGACATTTGAAAATTCACAAACTTCACCATATAAAGAAATCAAAATTTTATTTATCTCAAAGGATTACATAAAGTAGTTATGGTCTGGTTACATAACCCCTTATAACACCAGGATAGGACCTAAGAGTAAGGTGTGATAGGGTGATAGAATCTTGGGGCGGCTCGACCAACATTGCCCAAGTAGTGATTTCTATCAGCTTGAACTTCTCGCGAAGGTGATTCCATTCTAGCTTCACACGATGAAGTTCGTCTTGGGTTTAGTCCAAGGAAAATCCCAAAGGTGCTACCTCCTTCCCAAGTTCCGTCAGATGGGATTTGATCGGCCCGAAACTACTAGATGAGGTCATTGAATCTTCTTTCTATATTAATTAATCCAGATCACTTGTATTTATAGAAAATAATCGCAACATTTAGTTTCCAACGGTCATATTGATCGACGGTCATATAACAGTCGAAACCCAATGGTCTTATTTTAATTATACTCATTTTATTAAATGAAAAAGTTTTGTTGAGTATAAAATAAAATAACACACACAGTTAGAAAACAAGAATTATTCAAAAAAATTTGGTCGTTACATCAAGACACCAGAAGGAATCCTATGTATCCTAGTTATGGTAGGAATTAGAGTCATTGTAGTTCCCTAGATCAGGGCTTTCACACTCACATTACCTATCTGATCAGGGATTACACACTAAGGATGGAAAAGGTTATCATGTCCTAGGATGCCTGTATGACCTATCTTCTTTTCCAAACTAACCTTCTTGAATTCATTCTTTACATACATTTATTGTGTACATGACATGTAGAATGATTTTTTTCACATGCCTAGCTATATTGCGGACATGTCCAAAGAAACTGTATGATCAAATTTTTTTTCATGGGACGTCACATATCATAGATGGAAGTTTTGAGCTTAATCTTGTGATCAAGGATAACAGGCCCAAAGGAGATCGTGATACCTGACCGACTAATCCTGGATTCCATTGTACGATCCAATCTAACATGCTTTGAAGGGGTTGCATGATCCAGTTGACATTCCATGGTATCATCATGAAATAAATTAGACTCTCTTGAAGGGAATCATTATATTCAATGTGACATTTTTGAAGGGTGATGCATGATCTAGACTATATGTCTGGAGGGAAATGTGAAAGCCAGATGAAATGTCCAAAGGACATCATAAGATCTGGCTGGCTTGTCCAAGTGACGTCATTAGAGGCAGTCGACAATCTCTAGTGTTATTGAAAGACTCAGTTGAGATGTACTAGTACCATTATGTTAGTTTGGTGACATGTCTGAAGGACACCGCAAGGTTCATATGGAGACCCCAGAGGGCTTTGTGAGACTATGGTTGCATGATCGGGGGGGGGGGGGGGGGGTTGTGACTTTCTTTAACATTTCTAGTGGACTTCACATGTTCAAAAAAGTATACTAATGGAGGATCACAATATCTATGAGACATATAATGGTGTTTTCGTATGAGTTAAAATTTTAATGAAAATCACAAGAGGATCAACGTGTATGTTCTTATCTTAAGTCTCCCATCTTTTAGTCTTTTTTCCTGCCTTTATTTTTTATGCCTTAGACTTGTTTAGTGTTATCAAATATTATGTCATACTTGATATTAAGATATGAATAATTTTCTTTGAGTGACCCACCATATGTCCTTCGTATGATCTATGATTGATCACACAAAGTGATTATGCATGTTATATGATTTCCCCAACTATTCTTTAGATCTTAATTGACTAAACACATTACTTTTGAGGGACTATCCACTCTAATAAATCCACTCTGATGATCTGTTTCCCTGGTTTGTGGTTCTAAGGAATGTATGTCTTAATAAGTCGATATGTTTTCATGTTGGGGTAGGGGATTTATTTTCATTTCCACCCCGATTATGTGCTGATTTGCATGGATCATGTTGTACAAATCCCCAATGGAGTCGGTAGAGGTCCTTCATGAAATATTTTCCCGAGTTCCCATCGTAAGTCATTCCTGGGTGTATCTTGATTTTAAGCCACCACGAGGTCATTTGATCAAAATATAATTTATTAGATTAATTCCCATTAATGGATTGTTTCTAAATCATATAGTAATGCTGAGGGACTTCTGTATTTTTAGGCCTAAATGTCCAAGGGACTTCACGAGATTAGGGAACCTATAATAAGGCCTTCACATTATCTTGGGTAACTTGTATAGGACCTTTCATGAGGAGAGGATGAATTTCTAGGGGACATTGTGAATCTATCCATTATGTCGATTAGTTTATTGAGACAATGCTACAAAATCATAGGCACATCAAATGAGTTTTATTATTGTGAGAGGCTCCCCTTATTTCCCTCTTCAATTCCTTATTTATTTAATAATGGATGGGGATCTCATGAAGTTGAATGAATTAAGTTGAATACAATCACTCTACCTATTGGTGATGAGTCACACGACCAATAAAAGGTTCTATGGATATTATTGACCATTTCATGGATAACTGTATCAGTTTGTCCTTATGGTTCCAAAGGTGGAGTGCGATGTCACCTTGACATGTTTGATTCCTTTCATGTGATGATGATGACATGAAAGTTGGTTATCACAAGATGAGTTAGGCTTGTCGATGGGTGCTTGAGGTGTCTTATGAATCTTCTGGGGCATGTCGTATGAAGTTTTATGACCTCAGGAGGCTCCAATCATCCACCTATTTATTCCCATTGGTTATTTTACAAAGGCATGGGGTTTCATGAGTTTTTAGGAATATTGTTAAAGACAGTCATTATCCTCATTGATGATGCATCGCATAAATTTTCATGACCGTAAGAGGCTATCAACTTTTGGATATTTTCCACCCAATATTCCAAGGATTTTTGGATGGCCTGGTAGACAACTGCTTATTGGAAAATCACGTTACCTGGGAGAGCATATCAGGCTATCATAGTGTGATCACCAATTTTCTGGGGCTCCATCAAGAGATCTGATAGACTTGTCAAGGGGATATACAAGATCTTCCATAGGTCATGCAATAGCATGTACCCTAGCAGTTCATGAAATCTCCATGATCATGTACACCTTCATCCTTCTTTTCATTGTGGGGAAAATAATACCCATATTAAGGTATTATTTCCTTTGTGGATTTTCCAATGCTCATTTGGTGGCCATCAACAGAGATTCTATTTTTTGAACATTCAATTGAACTTTATCATTGTTTTAGATGTTCATATTAAGCTTAATTGGTTGTAAATGATTTTATTCTGTGGTTCTACATTTCTATCAATATGATGTAATTTCAATATGAGTACTATTCCCTCATTTAGTAATTTCTTATTTATTATAAACACATTTGTTTGTATGTGTTTATTTCTATATATTTATGAATATTTATTTATAATTTATATATATTTATCTCTATTTATTTAAATTAATATATAATTTTATAAACGTGTAGATTTTTTTGTATTTATCTTCATTTTCAATATTTAAATTTATTTAAAAATATTTATAATTTTGTATATTTAGATATATATTTATATATGTAATGTGGGTATAAATTTAAATAGGTATATAAATATATATCATTATATATATTTATATATTTTTACATATATTTATGTATAGTTATATTCTTTGTATTTAAATGATTATATATATATATACATATATATTCAATTATATATATGTGTGTGTTTATATATTTTTATGAGATATATATGTGGGATTATACATATTTATGTAAATTTCATTGTATGTTTATATATTTATATATATGTATCTCTATTTATGATTATCTACACACACACACACATATTTGTTTGGTCAGTTTATATATATTTATATATCCATGTGTTCGTATTTATGAAAACTTATATATATTAATATATATTAATATATTTTTATTAGATATTTATTTATATATATTCGTTGTAAATAAATTTCTATCTAATTATCAATATTTATTTATTAATGTATTAAATTATATATTTTTTAATTATTGTTGAATAATTATTTATTTATTACTAGATAAATATATATTTATTACTTATTTATTATTTAATTGAATATTACATATTTCTTAAGAATTATTAAATATTAATTTTTCATTAATTTATTATTTATGAATTAATTTATTAATTATTATTATATTATTTACTATTATTTATTTATTTTTCTGTATTTATTATTTACTATTTAGGGTTTAGTATTTATTATTTAGTATTATTTTATAATTTATTTATATTTTTTATAAATTTTTTATATATTGTTTATTATTAATTTATATTTTATTTTTTAATTATTATTTTGTTTTCATTAATTTATTTTAAGTTTTATGATTTATTATTTCTGACCTTCTATATTTTTTTTAATATTTGTTTTATATTAATTAATTTATAATTTATTTATTTTTCATTTTTCATTTATTTATTATTTATTTAATATTTATTGAATAATTACCATCATTATTGATTTATTAATTAAAATTTAATTTATTTGTTATTACTTATTTATTATGTATTATGTATTATTCATTCATCTCTTACTATTATTTAAAATATATTATATATTATATACTATAAATTATATATTATATATTACATATTACACATTACAAATTATATATTATATACATAATGTTTATTTATTTATATTTTTTATTTTTTTATTAGTTATTAGTTATTATTTTATATTTATTTGTCATTTTTATGAATTTACATATATTTAAGGGTGGCGCCATAGATAAATAGTAATAAATGAAAAATAAAAAATAAATGAAAAAATAATAATAATAATAAATTATAAGTAGTAATAAAATAATAAATAATAAAAAAATAGAAAATAATATATAATACATAAGAAATGGTTTATGAAAATTAAGAACCACCACTATATGATTTCAGTATTTTTTTAAAAACAATGTGAAATAATGGGAAATCATTTTTACAACTTCTATGATGAATAACAACATAGATTTTAACAGCTATTTTGGGAAGCTACTATGAGATGATTGAATGATGATTTAAACTACCATTAAATGATGATTTTGGCATAATGTCTAATGGTGTGAATTGAATAATTTCCATTGATGTAGTGAACATCTCACCCCCACTAATGTTATATTCTTGATGAAGTATTTCATAGAGCTCACCATGAAACCCACTGTCCATTACTGCATGACTTTAATCTGAATGGAAAACATTCTTACTGAAGGTACCGGGGGCTCTCAATGGAAGTTGGTGGGATCAAGATTTTAAAATTTTTAATTGAAGGGATGATAGAACTTGTCATCGGTGACGATCTGAGCCCGGGTATGGTCCAAGGATCTCACATTTATTTAATGTCCACTAAATAAATAATTATGAAAAACTAATATGCGTAAATATTATTTATTATTTTTTTACATTCATGTAATATATTTAAAATATATTATGTGATAAATTCGAGCCATTCAACTCAACTCACGATCCATCTTACTATTAAACAACCTTAAAATATTTAAATAATATTCCTCCGATCAATATTTTCTCGTATTTAATTAACTTGTCAATAAATTTAAATAAATTAAACCTAATTATTCATAACTTGTATAATAATGAATTTATTTATTTCTTTTTTGGTCAATACCTTGGACAAAACTTAGACCCCATGTTTGGGCTTATGATGTTCATTATACCTATTTAACTGAATAGGGTAGATTCTTGAATACACTATAGTGTGTACCCCTCTAGGCATTTATCCAGATAGTCGTGAATACAATCCACAGACCAAGAGCAGAGTTTAACAACCCATCAATTCCCCTAAAGTGTCAAGTATAGTCATATAAATGACTACCAACTTATGAACACATACTGTGTACTATAATCTCATTGTATTTAAATATATCATAAATTAGTACACACACATTTTTCATCACCCTTTTCATGATTTATTATTTTTTATATATCCGGATGGATTTACCATTCAACTGCTTTGGCCAAAGACTTATAAAGTTAGCACCATCCTGATCAACCAGACCTGAGATATACAACTTCCTTAACATGGAATAGACAAATCATTTCTTGACCATTAAACCAATTTCATTCCACTAATTAAACACCCAACACAAGAAACCTTACCACTATTTTAATATGATGGTATTTTCCTTGCATCAAAGTACACAATCAAAGGGCACAAACTGGTAATTATCTCAGGTCAGGAGACCAATACACATGTCTGTAGATAAGAACAACCAACGACACCCAAACCATGTAGTTTTCCTATTGGTGGGTCTATCCTCATGATCTCACTGCTAGAGATAACCAAGTGCGAACATAATAAGATGAAGTCTCAATGATTAGGATCCCCCAACACCTGATATTCAAACATCTACTGTGTCCATTTAGTATGATGTATCTAGACCATATGACATTTGTTTAAAATTAATATCATAGTATCTAAATGTTCTCATTATAGCATGGGATCTAGTATAACATTTTGATACGACAATTAATATTTGGACATTACCATTTTTATAGTGGAGATAGAAAAGTATACACTATATTGTTAAGTGGAATTCATGTATAGCTAACTATATACACGATATGGTAATCAAAACTACTATATATTTGGGACTAGGGAACCCACTATTTCTACACTCCCACTTGAACTAGATCCAACTTGCTAACCATAATTGTTAGATAATCAAATGATAAAGGTCATGTTTATGTAGATTAATGGATTTAGTTGTTGGGTCTACCATGTTTCCGTTGGCTGGTTAGTTTGATATATGCGACCTCATCCACTTGAGTAAAACTTATGAAATGATTTTATGCCCGTGTATATCCCTTTTTTCCACTATCATAATGTGACATCATGTATAGTAAGAATATCATAATTTATATTATGATAATAATTTACTTACTACATCATATTCTGATAAATAGAACAAATCATTGCATTTTACTGCTTCTTAGATGCTTTAGAAGCGAAAACATACTCGATATTTGTAGATATGGATACCACAGGATCTTATGAAATTTTCTCTCTCATCATCTTAGCCTAACTGTGATACTAGATCAAATTGATCTAAGTAAGACTAGTTTGTGTCCCATTATAACTAGTATACCTTCTTCTGCACTTACAAGGTACATATCTTTTGTACTTTCCAATGTACAATCAGATAGTTCTGACTACGTCCCTTGTAGTGCTCCTGGATATAATTGATATTTTCCTAAAATAAAGAATATGTGGTAAATATCAATTCATGTAAATATCAATTAATATGTGATTGATATATAATAGAATCATATAAAACTCAATTCATAGCATAATATCCTCCTATGATTTTTCATGTCTACTTGGAGAGATTTATGCCATATGACATTGGAAACAATTATTCCCCTGAATTGTTCCACATGTATTTTCAATAAAATGTCATTATATGTAAAATTTACTAGGTTCAAGTAACCATTAGATCTACCTTATTAGATCATGTTCCCTAGAACTTAGTTTGCTACTTTAAGTCAATAACTTGAGAATTACTTTCATCTTTGTCATAACTAACTGTAAGACCAATATATGATTTCCATATATTGATAAAAATATTTATCTTGTAAAAAATGATGCTCCCACTAACCTCTGGTATAAATAAGAAAAATATTCATTCAATATTAAAGTTCTAAGATATTTTTACCTACATTAATCCTAAACTGGATTTTATTAACTGGTAATTGTTATTGGAACCCTATAGTATCACCAACCCTTTCTAGTTGCATTGTACGGACAACTTTCAAAAAATTTGATCTTGACATGCAATAGCCAAAAATATGATCTTATAATTCATCTATGACATATAAAATTCTAATGGATTTAGTAATAAAAACTTTTTATAACCAATAAATACTTATTGAAACATTTCTTGTACCACGCATGTATCATCTATCTTGAATATCCACCATAGTACTCATAATAATAAGACCCTTTGGAATTTGCTATATGGAATCCATTATTGAATTTTTAATTGGCCTTGTAAATATTAGATAATTTTTATATACTAATTACTTTTATGAATTATTATTTACTATGAATAATCTATCACTGACCGTAATGAGAAAAAACCATCACTATGGATTTAACCTTCATACGCAATATGTGTCATTGGAACATACATTTTTCCACAGTTACTTATGGAACTTGTTCCTACGTGAACTATTTGTGAATCTTAAACATTGACTAAACCCAAGTCAATATGAATCCCACTATATATAATAGACATGTTCACCCTAATATAGAAATGTAGTTTATCATTTGACTACCACTTTTATATCTTTGGGATTTATTTAATATCCTAAGAACCATTTAGATAATTACTATAGATGAACGATGTGTTGATATTGAAACATGTTTATTTATATCTAGTTAAAATCTTTTCATCTAGACACATGTCATATGGTGTATCATCCTGCCCCTCCACATTGGCTTGAGAGAGCGGTGAGATGCTACTTGGCCTTAAGAGACATTCCCAAGGCACCAAAGGCTATAAATAAATGATGAGGGCTTTATGAACAATTTTGAAATGATTTTACCTTAGAATAAAACTACCAACCAAAAAATCCATAAACTACCAAAACTACATGATGAATGTCAAAAATGTGAAACAACATAACCCATTACTAGGAGAAAATCATACAAGAAAACTGGTTCCACAAGAATACCCAAAACAGTACAACTAAACCATGATAATCCAAAATTAAAGTACCAAGTAGATTACTAAACACCACAACCAAAAGAAACTATGACACTACTCAGCAGTTCAAAAAAATATCCATGATACAAGCATCATAATACCTCCCAAGAATCATGATAGAACCTCAACAAAGTGATATTCTTTACCTCTACCTACATCCTAGAGTACAACATCTGTAAAAGCATAAAAGTGCCAAAGCAAGGGGGTGATTAATAATACTTAGTAGGTTTTCCATAAATAACTTCCCTAAAAACTTCACAAGGATAGAACCATTTCAAAAATTATATAAAAAAATTATATGTAATTCCATTAAAACAATTCAACATTTTCAATAATCCATTCACATGCTTACACAAATAAATTCACCCAAATAAACATATTTCCAAGGAAAGTAACCAAACCATGAAACCATACACAGAAGTTCCACACACACACACAAACTAGATTAGTGTTACCATTGATGGTGGAGCTTACATTACCAAATACATATCCTTAATGGTGTGGAACATTTATTTCCATCATCCTCTCTTTCAGTTATGGCACTTCACATCCATCAGCTTCATGAAACAACATTCGTGACCACTATCCATCCAACTCATGCCAAATGAAATTTACCAAAACCAGAAAAATATATAAATAAATTAAAATCACAATTTCCAAACCA